>OY787618.1:7060696-8476730 GCA_963678935.1 Umbilicus rupestris | reverse complement strand
TACGAAGTCGAGTCTCTAATCTTTGATCTTCTTGGAGCCTTAAGTCATCTTTCCTCTCTTCAAGAATTAGGTCTAATCTTGCCCAAGTTCATAATGTTTTTTCCTGGGTTATAGGTTTTTATTAATACCAAAAAAAATTGGGCCTATTTTATAAATCAATTTCGGACCGGTTCTGTGTCAAATCAGCGGTTGGACCATGAATCAGGCTGGCTCAGAAGGTCTCAAAAAATCATGTTTTTTTTCGGTTCCAACATGAACCGGCGATTTGGTCTCGAACCGGGCTACTGTTCTCTATACATGATGATTCTGACTTTTCTCGCATATTTGACCCTTTAAACCTTCGAATTACGTCTTGGTTAGCTTTCCAACAAGATAATGCATGCCTCAATCAAATAACGATCATGAGCTTTGAAAGCCATTGAAGACGAATAAAGCAATCTCCCCATATTTGGTTTGTTTTCCTCTAAATCTTGTGTTTTGCCTTATTTTGCTCCAAGTGGGCTACCAAGCTTCAATTTAGTAAACTTTGACCTAGAACAAGAGTAGCGTGGTAAAATGACAATAGAAACTCCGGGAAACGAAATGAAATCCATTGTAAACGAATGAATATAGTCAATAAATTGACCGATGATCATTCCAGGTTTTCCTTGCATGATGTTGATGTAGAGGTTACTGTAGCATCTGATGTTTGTTTCTCCTGGTATTTTCTTCTTAGTCTACTTTTGGATTATATGTGGCCGTGTCTCCTTTTGGTCTTGGGATTAGGATTATTTTGGCTCCTAAGCTTTAACAAACTGAGTCTTTCAATAGCCCAATTCTTCTGTGTAGCCAAGACTTATTGATGATGCGGTATGGCAGTGTTTGACAAAACCAGCACAAGTGAACAAGCAGCTGAACAAGATGCTGCTATAACAGGAGTCCAGCTTTCGTGAACAAGAGCAGCTATAGCAGGAGGAAGCTTTAGCAGGAGCTTGTTTAGAAGAGCTGTAGCGTCTATCCGTGCAGCAGCAATCTGGGTTTTGGAAAGAAGGTGTGGCAGTCCATCTAAGAGCATCAGGAGAGTTTCTAAGTTGCTGTAGAGAATATTCCAGTGGAGTTTCCTAGCTGAAGTAGGAGTTTTGATTGTGTGGGAGATTTTGAATTTCAAATCAAATCTAATCTCCTAAAAATTAGGAGATATTGATCTTGCTAGGGGAACTGCTAAATCCTGATAATGATGGCAGTGGACGCGCCTATATAATGGAGACTCTTCAGAGCTATGAAGGTTGATCGAAGCGAAGAGAGAAAACACGAGAGTTACACAAAAGTTCAACAGAGAGTGAATCTGTGCGGGCGAATCTTCGATCATCACCAAGAGCAGAGCGTGAGCGCAGAACTGAGGTGATTGAGACAGTGGGTGATCAGGACTTGCAGAGTCTGATCACAGCTTGATCGGGAGACCAATTCAGAGCAGCAGTGCTTGTTGGTGGATCAAGGAAGGCCGCGAAGGGATTGTCGAGTGGAGGGACTCGGGCAATCGATCGAAGGCCAGCTCTTGCTAGTGACAGGAGGTCACTGAGTGAGGGGGAGTATTCCAGAGTGTGCAGCGCTCGTGGAATCGTTCGAACGGCTCAGCGGAAGGCTTCGGAGCGACGCGGACAGTTTGTGCATCAGCTGTGTGCTACAGCAAATGCTATAGCAACCCTGTAGATTCTGAGTATTGTTTAGAATAGGCTGAGTTTCGAGGAGACAGTAGCTATTCTAGATAGATATCAGTAGAGGGTGTGCAGACACAAGTCAGAGCTTGTTCTGATTGTGTACGTGGATCTACTTGTGGTTGAGTAGCATAGGTTGCGTGGGTTGTAACCGTGTGTACTTGGAAACCTTGAGATTAGTGGATTGAGGACTGAGAAGAGTCCTCCCCAGACGTAGGCAATTTGGCTGAACTGGGTGAACAAACCTTTGTCCTTGTTCTTTCCTGCTGAAACAGTTTTCGGGTGAACAAGAGTGTGCTGTAGCAACTGCTTGTTCACAAATCTGTTTATCAGAGGCGCCGCGAATTTCACTTATGTTCCCTCCTCCATACCTTTGACATGCTATTAAGGCATCAATGTTGCTAAATCTAATGTTTACCATCCTCACCATTCTCTTGTGTTGACTCAGTTCTTCCATCACAACATGATAGTCTTCCTCGTGTTGTTTGGCTTGAGTCGTCAAAGAGGTGATGGGCTGGCTTAGGTAAATCTTCTCAGACTTCAAAGCATCCAAAGTTTCCTGCAAATCCTCTTGTTCATCTTCTAATCGAGATATCTTGGCATTCAAGTCCTTGTTGACTTCAATTACTTCCAGCCACTTCTAGTGCATCAGGGCGAAGTTTTCGGCGAGGAATGGGCTTCGAATTTAGTTACAGGGTTCAATTAAAATCAAACAAAATCTATAACCATTGTAAGTTTGAGGGTCAATCCAAGGAACTAATGTTCTTTGCTTATTAGGTGTAAACTAGAATTTTCTTATCCATTCAAATAAAATCCGCAAAATTCAGATTTATAACTAAACTACTAAACAACGAAAGCAAATAATAAAATTTTTAGAAATCAACGTAAACTAGCAATTATAGGACTTCCACTTCATGCTAACTTACACCAAATATATAGAAATTAAATCATCCAAGAACCTGTTCATAGATTTATAGAGATAAACATCTAAGTTTTTGAGTAATGACCAATTTTCAATGTGTTTCACTCTTCAACCGCACATCTTGATTACGAGCCCTCCTCTGTTGAGATATCAAGTCAAATACGCCTTTCTACTTAATTATCAATTGTCGTTGTTCGAATAACTAGATAAGGAACACACTATGCCCATTCTTTCCTAACAAATTCCCCATTAAACCTAGATGTACTTATCATGAGCATTGTGTACAGCTCTGGTCCTCTATATTTATAGGCGTTGGACAAAAACAAAAAAAGGGCCCTCTTTTCTATATTCGTACCGTTAATTTCAAGTTTTATTACTATTTTTATTAGATTTTTTCATGAATTTCTTTATTAATAAAATTAATAGAGTTTAAATTTTATGGGACTTTAATACGTCCGGCTTGAGCAGTCCATAACATAAATAATTCAAAATTTTGACCTAACATTTTTAATTTTTAAAAAAATTTAATTTATGTAGAGTTGGATTTTATTTTAAGATAAAATTTGGGTTAAATTGAAATTTTGGACCCTTCCCTTATCATGGGCCGTGGGTTGGTGCTCCTCCAGCCCATGCGCAGGCCGGGCCTAACCGTGTTTTAATATCAATTATATTAAGGTCTGATTAGCTAAATCATCCGACTGACTTATTGGTGTCTAACTCATGAATTTATGCAATTCATGTAGAACATAATGTAAAACATCAGTATAAAACTCAAAGAAATGATTCATAGCATAAAGATCATATTTTGATACAAGTTAATATTTTAAAAACCTATAATTAAGCCAATCCTCACTCATGGTCAGATTACAAGCATACATTATATATTGAAATAAAATAGTGCAGAATAATGGAACAATGAGAAAGTGATGACTTCTCTATTCACGGTAGTTGATTTCGAACTAGGAACAATTCCTAGCGTTTTTGATTTTGCGAGTGAATGAAAACCAAATGTTCTCTGAAATTTATGGTCACGTACCCAACAAGTATTAACTATATGAATTGTAATTACAATATAAAAGACCATACTTTCATAATAACTTAATCTAGCAATTCAACACCATAAAAATAAGTATAGAGAGCTAATGCAAGATAAATAAGATAATATTAAGAACAAGTCTCTAAACATGTTGTCGCAAGTTCTTCTTCAAAAATCGAAACTAAAATTTAGCTAGTCGTGGTCATGGCTAAATACATTATTAATTAAAAATAATGAAAAATAGAGTGTTAGATGTTATTTGAAGCGTGCCAAAACTTTACCATCACTTTAACTTCTCTTTAGCTCCCCGACACACTACTCTCAAGTGTACCAAGCATGAGATTAGGCTTGAATTCATGGTTAATTCATTTTTTGATGATCGACTCTGATGTAGATGGACTTTTTATATAGTGAGAGTAGAAATTCTATCATATGGAATTATTTTCTTAATTTGGAAATATCTTGCTGGTTAAATAATTATATTAGATAGTAATTTTATCGTGTTACCAACCTTGAAAATGTATAAGGATATAAAACTGGATATTTTCTTTGGAGAGATAAATTTATCTCAGCATGCAATGGGCATTGGGTCTCCTTTGCATCTTAGCGCATATATTTTAGCTTCGAAACCACCCTCGGATCATTACTGCTTGCCAACCGAGCTCCCAAAACCCTAGAAGCCGTTCAGCCTTTGTGATGAACAACACCAACAAATGGTCTTTTTACCTTGATTTCTATCTTAACATTCCCAACACACCTGAAATACAAGACTGGTGGTGATGATGGTGGTGTGGTTGGGGTGGTGGTGATGGTGGTGTGGTTAGGGTGGTGGGTTGGGATGGTGGTGGTGGTGATGGTGTGGTTGTGGTGGAGGTGGTGGGTTGGGGTGGTGGTAGTGTGGTTGGGGTGGTGGTGGTGGTGGTGGGTTGGGATTGTGAGGGTGGTGGTGTGGTTGGGATGGTGATGGTGGGGTGTGGTTGGAGTGGTGGTGGCGGGGTGTGGTTGGGGTGGTGGTGGTTTGGAGTGGTGGTGATAGTGGTGGGTTGGGGTCATTGTGTGGTGAGTTGAGGTGGTGTGGTGGTGTATTACTTTTTCAGTATTTAACTTAATTTAACTTAACTTACCTTAACTTAACTGAATTTAATTTAACTTAACTTAGCTGAACTTAACTTAATTAAACTTAATTTAATTTAACTTAAGTGCTGAAAATTTAAGATCTAAAGAACAGGGCCTAAATCAAAAAATGTTATTTAATAAAGAAGTGTTTTAAAAAGCATGAGTTAAAATAAACGTATAAAATGACTACACGACTCATGGGTAATGTAGACAACCCTAAATTCAAATGTAATGTTAATAGTATCACCATAACCTAAACACCATGTGTTCTTAAATAAGAAAGCAAAATTAACCTAAAAACGTACTAAAGTAAGCAAAATTAACTTAAAAACGACATATTCAAAATATTCTCTTTAAGTGTGTCCATAATTATTAAAATAATGCATATGATATGAACTTTCTCTACCTATTTGCTCTAGGCCCTTACAATTAGCGGCCTTATATTCCTTATTCTTTTGGCTGCATTAGCTTTAGAAGTTCTAGTCATCGAGTATTTTTGGTCATCTTCCTCTAACCTCTTTTCCTATTGCACAAAAAATAAAATAAGCTCTATATGAGTTCATTTTCCCTTTTGGAAGGTAAAACTCACTTGATTCAATTAAATTGACAAAGCTTGTAGATAAGAACCTGATTTACGAATAAATTGTTAGATAACTTGAGTTTTGAAGCATTCTTAAATTAATAAAAGATATCCCCATGATGTACTGTCATTTTTTCTCGCCTTTATACTTTAATTAAACCAAGCTTTCTGAAAGACTTGTTTCATGATCGTTAGACTTAGATTATTCCCACTTATCTCAATGATTTGTATTCGCATGAGTTTATTGGGTTTGACCTTCTCAATACTAATTCAAGATCTGAGCTCTCCAATAGAAACCTCACATTAATTTTCAAACACTTAGAATAGTATCATTTTTACGGGGTCATTATTCATGTGGGCAACAATAAAAGTTAATGACCCAAAAATGAATAGGGAATACAATAATACATATAGTAACTCATTAAGCTCTCATAAAATAAGCAATAAAATACATATCCTATTGAAATTATGCGGGTGACAGATTACAGCAGGTTGTTATAGCAATCTCTGGGTCACTCTGCGGAATTTCTGTGCTTCGACCGAACCTAATAAACGCACAACCTTTGCTTACCCAGTTCGGCAACTGCCTACGTCTGGGGAGGACTTCACTGGGTCCTCAAGATTTCACTATCTCGGTTCCAAGTACAAAGGATTCCAAAACTCAGCCAACGCGTTTAACCTCTATTCTAACCTAGTAGAAATATGTGCTCAATCTGATCACACAGATTAGCTACACAGTCTGATCCCACAAACTTGCTCACACTGTCTACACACTCTAGTAATAGATAGCTACAGTTCACAGACTTAGCCTATTTTAAAACAATGTGTAACAAGAAGATGTTATAGCAACTTACTCTGTCAAGTTGTTGCACCTTTTGTCTACGACTCTCCAAGCACTCACTGCTGAGCAGTGGGACTTCCACGAGTTCTCCTGACTCTGGCGATGCTCCTCCTTGATCAATGACCTCCTGTCAATATCTGGGAACTCTGTTTTGATCTCCGACAGTCCGCGACAGCTCCTCTCCGTGACTATGCTCCAAATCAAGTACTTGATCTTTCAACGAGACTACGCTAGTTGAAGTTCTTAGATCAAGTTTAGATTAGACTCCTCTAGTTGTGATCTTCTCTCAGCTCATTTACCCACAACTCTGCGCTCTAGCCTTTAGCTCCCGCTCTTTTCTTATGCATATCTCTCTATCGTTGTGTGTGTTTGTGTGTGTGTTGCACTCCCATATATTGCCGCAGCACTGAACAAACATAGGAATCCTAATTTCCTTAGGATTCGCAGATCTTTCTAACTAACTTTGCACATTGGATCTCCTAGATTCTTGCAAGTTATTGAGAATTGATTTCCTAAAACCAATTTGGAACCTTATCTTCTTCAATCTCTTTTGATAGCTTGATGAAAACTTCTGATCAACTATGATTGACTGGGAGTCTCCCTGACAAGTTGCGATGCCTGCAGAAGCCCTCCGAACGCTCTCTGTGCTGCACCTTATTGATCGGCTACTTTGCTCTAGCTCTGAGTCTCCATGGTATGCTATATCAACTTCTAGCGGTCGGTTGACAGCTTTCAAAACTTGCTCCAGCTTCTGTTGCAATGGGTTGCTATGGCATCTTCTTGCGGTTTGTTTTTCAACTCCAGACCATACTCCAGCCTCTAATTCCGTAGGATGCGGTAGCAACTTTTTACGGTTGTTTTGTTTTGTCAAGGATGTCATAACCTTATGATGAGCGGACAAATAACCTTATGTTTGTCCGTATTTTCACTTTACTTCTTATTTATTCTTTTATTTTATAAAGTTATTTGATGTTTTCTTTGTCCATTTCAGATTGAAAATGCGTACTATATGATATGAAGTGGTCCGAAGAAGTTTCGGGTGAATTCTAGTCGACCGAGAGCAAAAGAGAGCAAAATCAAGAAAAAGGCAGATTTGATTCGCCCAGGCTGTTTGATTCGTCCAGACTGATTGACCTATTCATCTTCGAAGGCTCGCCGAGCACACGATTCTTATTCGATTCAGGCGTGCCATATCTTGTTGGAAAGCTAACTCAAAGGGCTACAACTTTGTAGTTTATATCAAGACGTGATTAGAAGGTTTAACGGGTCAAAACAGGCGAGATGCTAGTACTACAGAAGTGATTCGCCCAAAGAGGATTTCAGGCTAGGCCGAATAACTTTTGATTCGGCCAAAGAGAAGTGTTTCGCCCAAGCAGTGGACGAATCAAAAGTGATTCGGCCAAGGAGAAGGATTTCATCTAATGGACCAAGGTTTGACCGAATCAAATAAGGGTTGACCGAATCAAAAAGTGATTCGCCCAGCTCAAAACAGCACTGAGACAGGTGATTCGATGAAAAATGGATACAAATTTTTGACTGTTACTTAGTATCGACAATAGGTCTGAAAAAGTATCTAAAAATAAAAAATTTAGATATTTGTACCCTGCCGAAATAAGGAACCATGGCATATATGTTTGGAATAGATTCCATTTTGCTTGTTGGAAAGATAATTCAAAGGTCTACAACTTTGTAGTTTACATCAAGACGTAATTCGAATGTTTAAAGGGTCAAAAAGGCAAGAATCTGGAACTGCAAAGTTGATTCGGGCACTGCGGGTGATTTGGTAATTTCCAGAAACAGTATAAATAGAAGAAGATGAGAAAAATCAAAGTGTGCCTTGGGGTGCCTAGGGTTCCTCTAATGGGACGAAATCTTAATTGGAGAACTTGGAGAATTCGAAGAAGACATCATCAATTGAAGATTCTGCATCAACCCTTTACTCATTCTCTACTTCCCTACTACTTTACTTTCTTTACTTTTTCTTGTTGAACTATTTCATTGTGTCTTGTTTCAAACTCACCATGAGTGATACATGAGTGAGTAGTCTTTTAGTAGTTGGGATTCGTATGGCTCTCTTAGGTTTGATTGTAATGCAAGACTTGTCTTTTTATCTATATGAATGAAGTTTGGTTGAAAATTCTCATGCTTTCTCTTCATATCAATTTTGTGCACACCAAGTGTTTGACGAAATGCATGAATGAGTACGAATTGGTAGAACACCTAGGGATGGAATGAGAGTTGAACCTAGGTTGTTTAGTAGATTGAGGATGATGGAATGAGAGTTGAACCAAGGTTGTTTAGAAGATTGAGGATGTTAATTTTAGGTTGCGTTTGTGTGCGAGAGTGACATACGTATTCCACTAGGCTAAGTATTGAGCGACTTTTATTAACTATCAATAGACCGAGAGGTTGAGATTAGGAGACTTTTGTTCTACGCGGTTCAATAGAGCAAGAGTTTGAGAACCGTACTATTTAGGTATTATTCCCATTCTAGAGAAGGAGCGAGAGTTGAATTTAGAATGTGTGATAACTTAGGGTAGAACCATCACTCGAATTTACTCATGATTTAGACAAGTTTTGTATTGCTAATCGCATGACCTAGGGGTGAAGTAGGATTCCGACAACGCTTTCTCTCTTACTTTACTTCTTCATATATTTGAACTTGTCTTTAGTATTCACTAGAGATACCTCACTTAGAAGAAAAAAACCTCTTCTTTATTTAGTAGACTTACATTAGGCATTACTAGCTAGCTTTAGACTAATCTAGGCTTTTCTCTTGGGTTCGACTCGAGGTCACTCGGATTATAAATTTTATTTGAACACCGTGATTGGATTAGTTATTTAAACTACCACAACAACCACAGCTTCACCTTAACACCTATAATTAAAAAAATTACGACATTTAAAGATATGTAACAAGATACACATATCAAATCATTATGCAGTAAAATTTTTGATACATTCGATAGTGTTCAAATATATGATAAAAAAATTCAACGTTTTAATATAGGACGTCATTCAAATGATTTAATTGGTCATAACTTATGAGTTCAAATGCTACAGTAATGTAGTTTGCTTACTACTATGTGTAAACAAGAATTTTCTTATCCATTCAAATAAAATTTGGCACAATTTAGATTTATAACTAAATTACATAACACCGAAAGCAAATAACCAATTTTTAGAAATCAATAATTCTCTGTAGATTACACCAACAAATAGAATTTAAAGCATACCAAAAAACTATGCATAGATTTATGGAGATAAACATCTATGTTTTCGAGTAATGACCAAATGTCAATGTGTCTTCACTACAATTATTAATGTGTCTCAACAGGGGTTCTCCACTGTTGAGATGTCAAGTCAATTACACCTTCCTACATGTCAAAACCAAATATTCTCTGAAATTTATGATCAAGTACTCTACAAGTGTTAACTATATAAATTGTAATTACAATAAAAAAGACCATACTTCCAAAATCACTTAATATAGCAATTCAACATCATAAAAATAAGTATAGAGAACTAATGTAAGATAAATAAAATGACATTAAGAACAAGTCTCGAAACGTGCTCTTCCAAATCAAAATTATATTTAGCTAGCATGATCTTGACTAAACACATCATTAATTAAAAATAGTAAAAAGTAGAGATGTTACTTTGAAGCATACCAAGACTTCGTCATCACTTTGACTCCTCTTTATCTCTCGGGACACACTACTGTCAAGTGTATCAATCGTGAGATTAGGCCTGAATTCTTGGTTAATTCATTTTTTGATGATATTGAGAGATATGATTGAGTTTGTCATTTACTTTACCATTCTTAGTCTTCGTATATTTATTAGGTCTAAGTAAATATAGATATGTACAGACTTTCTATTATAACTATATAATTGGGCCGTTGTGGCTAATAACAGATTGAGAAAGCAATTACAACCCAATTGTTTTCATGATATGAGAGCGAGGTTTGATTTTTGTTTCTCTCGCAAACCGCTCTAAACCTAGCCACACATCATAGTCTCATCCCTTGATTTTGTTCTCACATTCTTACCCATCCTAACCCTAATGATCTGTTCTTTAGAGCTGAACTTATACTTAATTTAATTTAATTTAACTTACATTAACTTAACTGAATTTAACTTAACTTAACTTAACTTAAGTATATTTAAGTATCTGGGAATTAAACAAATATATGGTGGTTGGGATGGGGTGGTGGTGGTGGGTTGAGGTGGTGATGTGGTGGTGGGTGGTTAGGGTTGGGGTGGTGGTGGTGGGTGGGTGGGTGGTGGTGGTTAGGATGGTGTGTTTACTTTTTCAGTATTTAATTTAATTTAATTTAGCTTAATTTAATTTAATTTAATTTAATTTAATTTAACTTAGTTTAACTAAATTTAAATTAACTTAACTTAATTTAATAAGTACAAAAAATGTAAGGTGTAAAGAAGAGGCCTAACACTAATTTTATTACTGAAAGCCATGGCTAGTACCGACAACGCCACTGCTACTGGATCCAAAGAGAAGTCTTCTTCATATGATTTTCAATCTCCATTCTATCTTCATCCATCTGATCATCCAGGTTTACCTATATGTCCAGTTATTTTGAAAGTTGAGAATTATCAGGAGTAGTCTACGGCGATGCAGAATGCTCTAAGAAAAAGATGGGATTTCTTGATGGACGCATAAAGCAGCCCGCTGATGACTCGCCTCTTATTGATGATTGGTGGAGTGTAAATTCTATGCTTATTGGTTGGATTACTCAGTCTATGGATGCAACAGTTCGCTCGTCAATTTCTTATCCCGATGTGGTTTCTACTTAAAGCAACGGTTTTCTGTTGGTAATGGTCCTCGATTCTTCAGATTAGATCCGCAATTGCTCTCTGTCGTCAGAATGGTCAATCTGTGTCTGCATATTACAGCAAACTCAAAAAGCTTTGGGAAGAATTAACCACGTATGTTGCTACTCGTAACCGTTCTTGCGGAATTTGTACTTGTCAAATACTTCTTTATTGCAACAAGATCTTGCTGAGGAACATCTTCTTCAATTTTTGATAGGCCTTGATGATGATGTGTTTGGAACTTTATGTTCTAGTATAATGGTGCAAGAATTACCTCGGCTTAATAAAGTTTATGCTTTAGTAATTCAAGAAGAGCGGCAACGGTAGATAATAAAGGATCGTGAAACGTCTATCGAATCATTCGCCCTTGCATCTCGCTCATCTGTGCAAACATTCTGGAAGAGCTGGTCATGACATATCTAAGTGTTTCCAACTTCATGGTTACCCTGAAGGTTGGGTTTTTCAAAATCAAGGACGTGGTACGCCCTCTGGATTCACCAAAGATTCTTCTTCTCTTGCAACTGGCCGTGGCAAAGGTCGCGAGGCTGTTGGTTCCGCTAATGCAACACGTTCTTCCCTCCCTCCAAGTGGAGGTTTCATTCCATCATCATCTGACCGAGATACAATAGGCCAAGCTCTTACTACAGAAAAATGGAATACTGTTCTCAATTTCGTTGAATTCCAAGTCAAAAGCGTCGGATCTTTCTGGTAAATTTAATACTTGGATTTTGGACACTGGAGCTTCTTTTCATATGACAAGAAATCGAGCTCTTCTTCATCATATTAGACCTACCGAATCCGTTTCTATTAAACTGCCTGATAATCATCTTGCATTTGCATCTGGGGAGGGGACTCTTATTCTTACTGATTCTATTACACTGGATCCTGTGTTGTTCATTCCTCACTTAGAATGCAACTTGATCTCATTTTCTCAGTTGTTATCCACTCTAAGTTGTTTGGTGATTCTTACTGAGAGACTTTGTGTTATTCAGGAAAGCATTTCAAGGATGGTGATTGGAGTGGGTGAACAAAACGGTGGGGTATATTGGCTGCACACAATTGGGTTATCAGGACATGCCTGTCATTCTGTGCCTTCTTCAGATTCTCTACTTTTATGGCATCAACGGATGGGGCGGGGCATCCATCTCTTTCCGTTTTATCTTCAATTCCTGCAGTGAGCAGTTTTGTTAGTCGGAATACTAAAGTTGATCCTTGTGATGTTTGTTTTAAGGCCAAACAAGTTTGTAATAGTTTTCCTTTGAGTTCTCGTATTGCTGATGACATATTTAATTTAATTCACTGCGATGTTTGGGGTCCTTATAGTGTTGCTTCTACCACTGGTGCCCATTATTTCTTGACGATAATTGATGATCATTCTCGAGCTGTTTGGATTTATCTTATGGCCCACAAATCAGAAATTGCTGATTTAATTAAGAGATTTTGTGCAATGATAAAAACACAATTTCAAAAATCTGTAAAACTGACTTCATTCCGATAATGGCAGCGAGTTTCTTTGTATAAAACCATATCTCGATGAACAAGGTATTTTATTCGAGACTACATGTGCTATACACCTCAACAAAATGGACGGGTGGAGCAAAAACATCGTCATATTTTAAATATAGCTCATGCGTTGCATTTTCAAGGGTCTTTGCCAATTCACTTTTGGGGACAGTGTGTTCTTTCAGGTCATCTTATAAATCGCACGCCATGCCTCTTCTTGATAATAAAACGCCTTAAAAAATTCTTCATAAGCGTGCTCCGAATTATTCACATATTAGAGTATTCAGATGTTTGTGTTTTGCTTCTCAGCTTCCGCGCAAAAATGATAAATTCGCATTTCGTAGTCGCAAATGTATTTTTTTAGGTTACCCAGGAGGCCAACGTGGTTAGAAGTTATATGATCTTGAAACTGATCAGAGAATTATTTCTCAAGATGTCACTTTCTTTGAGTCAGTTTTTCCATACAGCAATCCACCGACTTCAGTGTCACCGCCGACAAACACGTTCGTTCCGGCTGTTTATGATGATTTCCTATCTACTTTGTCCTCATCTCATTCTGCACCAACATCTTCTAGTGCCCCTATTGAAGATAGGGGGAGCTTAATTCAGAGAGATAGTGATATTCATCGTTCAGATCGTGCTCGTCAAGTTTTTGTTCGGCTCAAAGATTGTATTTGCAATACGGTTTGTCAATCTTTCACTTCACCCTCTCCTTCAATTACACCCGGTTCAACACTATCCTTAAGCACTCCATATCCTATTGTTGCGTTTGTATCTAATGCTCACTTTTCTACTTCACACTCAAATTTTTTAGCAGCCCTTACTAGCACTTTTGAGCCTACTACATTCTCTGAGGCTAATCAACATACTTCATGGCATACTGCCATGCGTAGTAAGCTTGAGACTTTAGAAAGAAATGGCATTTGGATTATTTTGGATTTGCCTCCTGATAAAAGGGTTATTGGCTGCAAATGAGTGTATAGATTAAGTATAAGTCAAATGGAACAGTGTAGCGCTACAAAGCTCGTCTTGTAGTGCTAGGAAATAGACAGGTTAAAGGAGTTGATTATAGTGAGACCTTTGCTCCCGTAGCCAAGATGGTCACAATTTGAATGTTTTTGTCTGTTACTGCAATTTTTGCGGTTGGGATTTACATCAAAAAGATGTTCATAATGCATTTCTTCATAGTGATTTGGATGAAGAGGTGTATATGACTTCTCCTCCTGGCTATGCTGAGGTACATGTAGGAAAGGTTTATAAGTTGCAGATGTCTCTTTATGGTCTTAAACAAGCTCCTCGGAACTGATTTTTGAAACTTGTTACTGCCCTTCGTTATTTTGCGTTTCAACAGATTAAAGCTGATTATTCTTTATTCTCATTAACTCGCAATGACTCAGTCCTTCATGTCCTAGTCTGTGTTGATGATCTTATTATTTCCGGAAACAATTCTGTTGGCATTGCTACATTTAAGTCATATCTTAGTAGTTGTTCTTACATGAAGGACTTGGGAACTCTAAAGTACTTTCTTGGTTTCGAGGTTTCAGGCAACTCGTCTGGTATTTTTGTTTCGTAACGTAAATATGCCTTGGAAATATGGACTTGCATCACCATTTAGTTACAGCGTCATGATCAATCATTGACAATCCAGAGCGTTACAGGCGCCTTGTTGGTCGTCTAATATATTTGACTATAACTAGACCTGAACTTTGCTATTCCGTGCACACATTATCTCAATTTATGCAAGCTCCGCTTAAGGAACATTGGCAAGCAGCTTTACGGACAATTTAAAAAGTCATCCAGGACAAGGTCTTAATTTGTCTGCTAATTGTTCTCTTCGCTTGTCAGCGTACTGACGTGTAATATTTTTATACTCCGAATTTAGAGAATATGATGTTCCAATGCAGGTCAAAAAAAATTTGTAAACCAAGTATTTTGGGTCGTCCAAGGAGCAAATTAAGCTTATGCACTACGTAAAATCTAGTTTCTATTTAGCTATCTCGATTTGTGTATTGGTTTTCTGTAATGATTTGAATTAAAACAAGCAAGCTAAGATTCAATTGCCAAATTTCAAGAAGATTCCAAGGTTGATTTCACTTGTCTAGTGGTTTTCAATAAAGTGAAAAAGATGAATGGATGATTGAAGACTATAGAGGTTATGAGTAGATCAATCTTCTAAACTAATTTTCGCTCAATTTCGAATATCAATCCATTACGGAAGTCCAATCTCAGTCTTTCAATATGTTGATTCGCTCTAACATCCTCCACTAATCACAAACCGTCGTTATGATGATCAGTGAAAAAGTTCGGATTAAGCTTACCTAACCTCTAACTTATCTCTTTATGCTACTTTCATATGTCAATAAGATCAAAGTCGGTTTTACTCTCGTCTTTCCTAAGATGTATCTCTCAATAACGTACTAAAGTTAAAACGGAATTCAAGCTCGCATTCTTTCAAATATCTAGAATGCATAACTTAACATACTTGAGCAAACCGTCACCCATCAATCATCCACCTAAACTTTCATTTAGAACATCATCACAATACTTTTGAACACACTAGAGAAGAGTCATCAAACCTTGGAAAATGTTTACTCACGATGCATGGAAAATGTTTTCATTGCTTTCATCGATAAAGATCGAGTCATGAGTCAAATTCTCTAAATAAAACAAACGATTACAACCATGCACTAGAGTAACGTAAGGATCAAAACACCTCTTTTTTTTCTTTGTCTCTTCTCTGGTTCGTCCCTCTCAAAGCTCGTTCGTCCCCCCCCCCCCCCCCCCCCCCCCTTTTTCCCATCTCCTTTCATCGATTAAAATTCTGTGAAAATTAGCTGAGCTGTCCGTATCTGTCGAATACGGTCGATATTACCGATACGCCTCACGCAGCCAATACGGTCAATTCGACCGCAGGGAAAAACAAAAGATTCGACACGGTCGCAGTGACCGTATTGGTACGGTCGGTACGAGTAATACGGTCGATACGGTCTGGGGAAATTTGACATCTTCCTTGGCGCTTTTGCACGCAATTGCTTCTAACCTTGCTTTCCATGGCGCCTGAGCTGATTTGTCCTGAAAATAAGAAAGAGAGTGTATAAAGGCCAATAATACTCGAAAAACGAACGAAAACAACCAATAAACGCAAGCGATAATTGGTCGGGGAATCCAACCGATCAAACACTCCACACTTAAAATTTGATCATCTAGAGCAAACAATCAGAACATGCTGCATTTTATTCAAGACTCTCTATCCCAACTTAAGCTTTGAATAATAGAGGAATGAACACCAAAGCGCTGGCTTCACAAACTCTAGCTTCACACCTCACACTAACACTTTGAACAAATTGTAATCAAAGAGTTTTCGAGCCGTGCAAGAATACATGAGGGTGCACATTCAAGGAAATCAGTACTAGAGCCAACCAAAGCCAAGTCTCGCAATCTATTCATTTTCAAGGCAAGGCATTCGAAAAAAGGGTTTACACAAAACATGCCGACCGATCGCCTATGCTAGCTAGGGCTAGTCCACGGGCTAGCGATGCGGAACTCATTTCCAAGCCTTGGACTTTGCATCACAATTCATAAGGAAAGAGGAGCTCGGCAAAAATGTATTTTCAAAATAGTCATAAACCAATTGATGCTTACGTGTTAATACAAGGGTCATTCTCTAATATAGCATGCTAGCACACAAGCAAATTGTAGACTTGCATAAGATTAATATGCCGGATGGGCATAAAGACAAGCTCTTACTATTTGTTTTTTAACTTTCGAGGAGGAACTTTTCTTCCTAACCTCAGCTCTTTTTTTTTTTCATTGGGTGCAAATACTTTCGAGGGGAAGCTTTTCTTTCTAACCCTCGGCAATGCAGCCAGATTCACACGCTAAGAACTTGACAATAGGCCCAAAGAGAGGATGACGATGTGCAAGAAGCAGTTACAAGCTAGGGGCTAAGCATGCAAACAAGAGTCACCTAACAGCATCGCAAGGTTTACACACTATGCAAATGATTTAAAAACGTGCAAGTTACATCAAGGTTCGAAGCAAGCGATGAAAAATTCCTAGAACGCGAGATTGGCAACGGATAGCAACAATAATGACTCACAAGAAGGCGCGATCATGAGAACTTACTCCGCCCTAAGCTCTAAATCAGCAACATGAAAGAGGCTAGATGCGATATGTGAAACTCAAGCACGTTGATCCCAAGCTTTAATGAGGTAAAACACTCTTATAACAATATGCATAGTATGGAATCAATGAATATTTTTCACCAGCCACTCAAATGCACCAACTACTCCACACTTAAAATAAAGCTTAGTCCCTAAGCGTAAAAATTAAAAATGAGAAGAGTGCATAGGAACTCCCCTAGTAAGTTGGCCCTTTTGTGCTAGAGTCAACATATGTCCGCCACCATGATGACCTGAAAGTGAGAAGATAGGTACCCAACTACAACACAATCAAGTTCATCAAATTCATCGTCAAAATGAGATAGGAAACATATATATCTAGGACAATGAAATGACCCTGATAATGAGAGTTTAATAGTTCAGGGTATCATAAGGGCATACAACAGCAACAAGTAATGTTCAACTGTCAACCAGTACAACAAAAACAACTACCAGGAGCAGTCAAGTCAATATAGCAATAACATCAACCAATATAGCCCAAAAAAAGAAAAACAAGTAGCATCCTAAAGGTAGTCAATAATGCGCTTGGAAGGTCCGGCATCATCATCATCACCCGGGCCGGTCCATGGCATGGGATCCTGCGGCTCAAAAGTCTCGGGTCCAGGAGCAGCAGGGAGTGGTGGAAAATCATGAATTCCTCCAGCTTGAAGCAAAGATGCAATGGCCTTGTTCGTCCACTCCTAGGAGCGCATAAGATAATCCAGTTAGGAACTGTAGTCCCGAGTTTGATGTGTGGGCTGGGCATCCTCTTGTGCCGCTGATGATGGTGCCGCAGTCTCGTGTCGGTGCTTCGAAGCACGACCAGCCGCTGCAGAAAGGCCATCTGTTCTATGATACCACGTACCATTAGGTAACTCCATCCGCATTTGCCTAAGAGTGGCGAGGTTCAAAAATGGGTGCATGCCCGGGGCGGCCGGTGGAAGGTCATAGCCGAAAGCTTCGGCGATCGCTTTCTGCCCTTCAACCACAGCTTCAAAGAAAGCAATAAACTCGTGCACCATATTTTTGTGAGTCGACCATTTCGCCCCCACAATCATCCCAAGACCGAACTGCTGCAGCCGGCTATTAACTGAGTCAAAGATGGAGAACCTGTGCATTGTCATTAAGTCGGGCATGGAGGTGGGCACAATTTCCTTCTTTCTGTCGAGGATGCACTAACGCCGCTCCACAGACCTTGAATTGATGAACTTGTATGTCTTAGGGAATGAGGGGACAAATCAGGCGCCGCGGACAATGTTCTTCTTTCTACCAGTCGTGGGCTTCTTTGTGGGCGGCATTGTGATTTTCGTGACTGGTCCAAGGATCACAAAAATATGAAGGCAAAGGTGGCTGGTTGCTGGAAGCTGCTGCTTTGTGGAGTCGGGCGACTGTGGAGCTGGAGGAGAGCTGGTCGAGCGGCTCTGTCGGAGTGAGCCGAGCGCGGAGCAGAGGAGTGTGGCCGCAGCTTTGGTTGGAGCAAGCCACGTGCAGAGGGGAGGAGTGAGCGTCGTGTGAGGTTGAGCGACGGCTGGCTGGAAGGTCGCTGGGAGTGTGGCTTGAGTGCGGATCAGAGGTCGTGCGAGGGTGGAGAAGAGTTGGGGAATTTGGGGATTTTGGTGGAGAAGAGTTGGGGAATTTAGGAATTTTATTGACCTAAATCTGCAGCCGATTGACCGTATCGGTACGGTCGATACGACCCGCTCGATTGATATGGTCAATCGCAATCCGCACGGTCTATACGACCTCAGTGGAGTTTGCCAATACCGTATCGGTCGTACTGATACAGTGAATACGTCCAAAACGGGCACTACGACCCAGCGAAGCCAAAAATGAAGCTTTCCGCAGCAAAACATATGACCTCTTATGCAACTAAAAGAAGAACAAAAACTAAAAAGAAGAAACAAGAAGAACTCACATAGCGAGTTACTTCCCGAAAAGGCCTAGTTTAAACTCTTGGCGAGACAAATCTGAAGGTTCGCAGGGTCAAACCAAATGGTAGCTCACATAGCCAACCTCCTTTTCTAGCCCATGACACAATTTAATTCGATGGCCATTGACCTAAAACAATTCCCCTTCAGAATTTAAGAGCTCCACATGCCCAACATTAAATACTGTCCGAACTTGGAATGGTCCTGACCACCTGATCCTTAACTTACCGGAAAGAGTCTCAATCTTGAATTGAACAAAAGGACTTGGTCTCCTTGTTTGAAGCTCTTCCTCACCAGCTTTCTGATCGCGCGTCGTTGTGCGCGTCAAATATAATCCTTCCTCTTCCACTAGTACAGCGGTTAAGTAAGGGTCGATCTCCACAGGGAGCAAGTAGTTCAGTCTTCAATCCTGTCGTCTACACTAAAAATGGGGGTTGTGTGAGATTGGGGTGCGCGATGCGCAAATGAACAGTAGCTAGCGTAACGCAGGAAATTGCACTAGACGTGCGCAAGCAGTAGAGATTAGATACTATGACTATGAGAAGTATTGGGCAGACAATCCTCTATGAACGCAGTCCTTATCATCGACTCTAAATGTCTATGGTTTGTGGTTTTCTTGGGTTAGTGTCCGGTCAAGGCTTCCTAACACGTGCGCATGTTCCGTTCAAAGTTCATGTGCTATCAATCCTTAGAACATAGATTAAAACAGCTGCGAATCCTGTCACAGTAGCAACTGCTTACCCTAGCTCGTTACTCCTAGTTGTCACCGTAAAGCTATCAACTAGTTTAACATATGACAAGCAAGCAACATAAGTAAGATTGCGGTTCAAGGCTTCCCCTACTCATGCAACTAGCTGTCTCCGTACGCACAGGATTAATACAAGTATGTAAACTATGCATTAAGCTCAAGTCTTAAAGGTAATACTTCATAGATTCATGCCCGACCAACACTAAGAGTTCAGCTAGACATGCTAGTAATAAACATCATAGAATAGTAAATAAAGTCTAATATGTCTGAGAAACACAGTAGCAACAGTGCGTGCAGATTGTCTTCTCGGCTGGCGCAGTCGGCTGGCGCAAATCCTCTCAACAAGTCCGTGTGTTTTCCAGTGTTGCCGCTCTCTCTGATGTGCGTTGTCCAATGACGGCTGTGATATCTCTCTCTTTGAAACCCTAGACTTCCTTCGTTTATATATTTCCCAGGAAGTTCACCTTTGGCAACTTCCAAATCTGGTCACTGGATTTTGCGCCTGGCGCATGGCATTCGGCTAGCGCATCGGCTAGCGCACCGCTACCGACTCTCACCAACTTCTCTTCTGCTTGTGCTGCTATCTCCGCAGGCGGATCTCTCACTCCTAGGACGCTGCCTGTTAGCGCGTATCCGACTCAAGGACTCGTTTTGCCCTGTAATACAAAAACACTAGAAACGAGTAATCCTGCTCATAAAATATTGCAAACAAGCATAGGGTTATGATCTAAATAATGCGTACAAATAGCCTCTATCACTTTCTATCATGCCACCTCTTCATTCTTTCCTTGTAGAGGAGAGCGTTGTCGTAAGCATCCAAGCGACTCTCGTCCAATTCATTCAATTGCAACAATCGCTTCTCTCCTGCAGCACGCAAATCAAAGTTTAATCGTATAATTGCCCTAAAATTATTATGCTGCAACTCAAATGGAAGATGACATGCTTTCCCATAAATCAATCGATATGGAGACATCCCACCGGGGGATTTAAACGCAGTACGGTATGCCCAAAGTGCATCATCTAGCCTAGAAGCCCAATCTTTTCTAGACCGACTGACTGTTTTCTCGAGAATGACCTTTATTTCCCTATTCAAAACTTCCACTTGCCCGTTGGTGTGTGGGTGATAAGGGGTGGCAATCTTATGGTAAACACCATACTTCTTTAACAAAGCCTCAAAATTCTTCTCTTTAAAATGAGACCCTCCATCACTGATAGCAGTACGTGGTATGCCAAATCTAGGGAAAATAATCTTCCTAAATAGCTTCATAACAACGTTAGCATCACAAGTCGGTGAGGCTACTGCTTCTACCCACTTAGACACGTAGTCTACAGCTACTGGGATATATGAATTTCCAAAGGAGGTGGGAAAGAGACCCATAAAATCTATCCCCCAAACATCAAAAATCTTTACCTCTTGAATAGGGTGTTGGGGCATCTCATTGCGCTTAGAAATACTACCACTCCTTTGGCAGCTATCACATCTCTTGCCGTACTCATAGGAATCCTTAAAAAGCGAGGGCCAATAAAATCCACATTGGAGAACTCGCGATACAGTTTTATTTCCACTACCGTGCCCACCATAGGGAGAGTCATGACACTGAGCAAGAATGCTCATCATATCCTCCTCAGCCACGCAAGTCTGAAAAATGCCATCTGCACAAAGCTTGTAGAGGTATGGCTAATCCCAGTAATACCTTTTCACATCATGAAGAAACCTCTTTTTCCTGTGATGACTAAGATCAGTAGGAAGTAGACTAAAAACCAAATAATTCATATAATCTGCATACCAAGGAGCTGCTTGCAGCTCCACTCCCATTAAGCTCTCTCCTATGAAAGAATCGTCTATGAGAGTTGCAGTCACTCTAGCTTGGGGATCTTCTTCTAACCTAGAGAGATGATGATCTACTAGGTTCTTTATCCCTTTCTTATCCTTAATGAGAATGTAAAATTCTTGAAGTAGGAGTACCCACCTAATCAATCTAGGCTTAGAATCTTTCTTAGCTACGAGGTACTTAATGGCCGCATGATCGGTATAGACTATGGTATGCGATCCTACAAGGTATTGTCTGAATTTTTCAAAGGCAAACACGATGGCAAGCATTTCTTTTTCTGTGGTGGTGTAGTTGGCCTGGGTTTGGTCAAGGACTTTACTAGAATAGTAAATAGCATGTAGCTTCTTATCAACTCGTTGACCTAATACAACACCTATTGCATATTCACTTGCATCACACATAAGTTCAAAAGGGAGCTTCCAATTGGGAGGCTGAATAATAGGGGCAAAGGTCAAGGCATCCTTAAGCCTAGTGTAGGCCTCAAAACAAGCATCATCAAAACGGAAATCAACATCATGGCATAGGAGATTAGTGAGGGGTCCAGCTATCTTTGAAAAGTCCTTAATGAAACGCCTATAAAACCCAGCATGACCCAGAAAACTCCTAATCCCCTTAACTTCCCTAGGAGGCGGAAGTTTGGCTATGACCTCTATCTTAGCTGGATCTACTTCTATCCCTCGGTTGGAAACCATATGTCCCAAGACTATACCCTCTTCCACCATAAAATGACACTTTTCCCAGTTAAGCACTAACTCAGTTTCAATACATCTCTCAAGAACATGGGAAAGGTTAAGAAGGCAATGATCAAAAGAGGACCCTATACCGAGAAGTTGCAGGGGCGTTACAAAGTCCAAATGGCATTCGCCTATAAGCGAAAGTCCCATAAGGACAAGTAAACGTCGTCTTATCCTGATCTTTTGAGTGAATGGGTATCTGAAAAAACCCATTGTATCCATCAAGATAACAGAAGAAGTTGTGATTAGCTAATCTCTCTAGCATTTGATCAATAAACGGAAGAGGGAAGTGATATTTCCTTGTGGCCTTATTCAACTTACGGTAATCGATACGCATACGCCATCCAGTAACGGTTCGTGTAGGTATCAATTCATTCCGTTCATTAGCCATAACTGTAAATCCTCCCTTCTTCGGGACAACATGGATTGGGCCAACCCAATTTGAATCAGGAATAGAAAAGATAATGCCAGCATCCAACAATTTCATTATCTCCTTTTTCACTACCTCACTCATGTTGGGATTCAACCTACGTTGATGTTCCTTGGATGATCTAGCCTCATCTTCTCTCTGAATCCTATGCATGCATATACTAGGACTTATACCGGTAAGATCATCAATTGAATATCCCAAAGCTTTCTTATACTTCTTAAGAACATGCAACAACCTAGAAGTCTCATCCCCATTCAAAGCTGAATTCACAATCACCGGATACACTGAATTTTCATCAAGGAATTCATACCTTAGGCTTGCCGGTAGAGCTTTGAGCTCTACCTTGCAAGACTCCTTACCTTCTCGGACCATCTTCGAGATTTTGCTCCCATTATCCTCATCCGTGCTGCCTTCTCCCAAATCAATACCCCTCATGCTATACTCATTAGTATCTTCAAAACTCAAAGGGTTAGATGAAGATAAAACACAATGATCTATCAAATCACATGAGCTAATACGATTGCAATCAAACGATGAGCATGGTGTCTTGCATGACTTTTCTAGACTAAATGCAATCTCTTCATCACCAATATGCAACACAAGTGAGCCATGTCTAACATAAATCACGGCTCCAGCGGTAGCTAGAAATTGTCTACCTAAAATGATCGGTACCTCCTTATCCTCCTCCATCTCTAAAACAAAAAATTCAACGGGAATATAGAAATTCCCTACCCTAATGGGAACATCTTCAAGAACTCCTTTAGGAAATCTTAAAGAGCGATCCGCCAATCTCAAACAACAAGATGTAGGAGTAAGTTCACCGAGATCGAGCTTTTTGCATAATGAATAAGGCATAAGAGAAATGCTAGCTCCTAGATCACATAGTGCACGCTCAATGATAACATTACCAATATTGATAGGGATGGCAAAACTACCGGATCTCCTAACTTCTTAGGTAATGCATTTTGAACTACGGCACTACATATCTCGTTCAATGCTACGGTTTCATGCTCATCAATCCTACGCTTTTGCAAAATGATATCTTTTAAAAATTTTGCGTAATTAGGGACTTGAGTGATTACCTCCGTGAATGGCAGTGTTACCTGAAGCTTTGTTAGCATAACCGAGAACCTCTTGAAATGAGCTTCCTTGTTGCTCTTAGCTAGCCTCTGTGGAAATGGCACTTTAGGCTTATATACCGGTACCTCAATAGCTACATCTCTCTCAACCGGTGTGGGTTCAACCTCTTCTACATCCGGTTTAGCAGCTGTATCCTTGTCCTCCTCCGATTTCTCATCCAAAACCACCCTTGGCTTGGAGATACGCGTTCTAGCATTAACAGGATCTATCACTATACCACTTCTTGTAGTGATAGTGCAACAAGATTCATTATTGCCCATGTCCGGCTTTTAAGGGAGTTTACCATGTGATCTTGACGTAGAAGCTGCCTGTTGTGCAATCTGTGTTTCCAAATGCTTGTTGTGAATGGCAAGTTCATCGATTCTGGCATTCAACTTCTCTTGACCCGCTACGAGCTGGGCGAGGATACTCTACGAGCTTGTTGTGAATGGCAACTTCATCGATTCTTGCACTCACACCCTCTTGCTGACAAAGAACTACCGAACTGATTTGCATTGAAGTTTTCAATAGTAGTGATCAAGGCGTCAAACTTCTTCGACAATGCTCCAATAGCGTCATTTGTGTCTGTAGCATAGGTTGACTAGGTGTTGGAATGCTTTCGTGGGTTGGATCTCTCACTTGTCCATCTGTGAGCGTTGCTGGACATCTTCTTAATAATTCTTTCACCATCCTCTGGTGTATGATCTATAAGAGATCCTCCAGCTCCTTGATCAACAGTAGCTCTCACATCATAGTTCAACCCATTATAAAATGATTGAACGACAAGCCACTTGGGCAGACCATGATGTGGGCAAGCTCTCAATAAACCCTTGAAGCGTTCCCAAGCTTCATACAATGTCTCACCCTGCTTTTGTCCAAAGTGGCTGATGTTGGTTCTATATTTGGCCGTTTTCCCTGGTGGAAATTACTGAGTCAAAAACGCCTGTGCCAAGTCATCCGAAGTACTGAAAGTCCCGGGATTGTGGCTCCACAACCATTCCGAAGTACTGAAAGTCCCGGGATTGTGCCAAGTCATCCGAAGTACTGAAAGTCCCGGGATTGTGGCTCCACAACCATTCCTTTGCCTTACCCGCTAGAGAGAATGGGAAAACTCTGAGACAAACTGCATCCCTTGAAACTCCATATATTCTGAATGTATTCAGCAACTGAAGAAATGAGTTCATGTGGGCGCTTGGGTTCTCATTCGGAAGTCCTGAGAAAGGTGAGTTGGGAGCCAAGCCCTGCAGCGCCGGTTTGATGTCGTAATTATTGGCAGTCACTGCTGGGTACGCAATTGGTGATTGCAAAGTGGTCATAGTTGGGAATGTGTAATCCCTCATAGCTCTTGGCTCTCCTTATACCTCTTGTCGCTGATATTGACCTTGATCAGGCAAGTCCGGCATCCTTGGAATAATTCCCTCTTGAGGAGGATCATTCACATAGTTCCTTTGTTGTTCCATTTCTGGTGTCTTATTCTCCCGAGGCATGATGGTTTTCTTTGACTTACTCCTGCTACTGGATGCTACAAGGGGAGTTGGACTTAAATCTGGATTCTTTTTCTTGCTGATTCCGCTCTTTGACAGGGTTTGCATCCAAATAATAGAGAACCCTGAAATGTATCACAAAACAACCGTGAACGCACAAGTGGGATAAGGAAAATAAAACTACTGAAATTTGGAATGAGTAGTCTAAAGGAATCGCTAGATTTAATCTAATGACAAGCTAACTCGTTACTCCCCGGCAACGGCGCCATTTTGACGTGTAATATTTTTGTACTCCAAATTCAGTGAATATGAAGTCCAATGCAAGTCAAAAATAATTTGTAAATTGAGGTATTTCGGATCCTCCAAGGAGCAAACTAAGCTTATGCACTATGTAAAATCTAGTTTCTGTTTAGCTATCTCGATTCGTGTATTGATTTTCTGTAATGATTTGAATTAAAACAAGCAAGGTAAGATTCAATTGCCAAATTTCAAGAATGAAATTCGCAGCGTCTCTGACAGACAGATTTGTGAACAAGCAGTTGCTGCAGCACACTCTTGTTCACTCGGAAATTGTCTCAGCAAACAATGAACAAGACAGAAGTTTGTTCACCCAGTTCGGTCAACTGCCTACGTCTGGGGGGACTATTCTCCAGTCCTCAATCCACTAATCACAGAGGTCTCCAAGTACACTCGGTTACAACTCCACGCAACCTATGCTACTCAACCTTGTGTGGATCACTGGACACAATCAGAACAGGCTTTGACTTGTGTCTCCACACCCTCTACAAATGTCAATCTAGAATAGCTACTGTCTCCTCGAAACTCAGCCTATTCTAAACTACACTCAACTCTGCAGGGTTGCTGCAGCATCTGCTGTAGCACACAGCTGATGCACAATTGTCCGCGTCGCTCCAAGGCCTTCTGCTAAGCCGATCGAACGATTCCACGAGCGCTGCACACTTTGGAATACTCCCCCTTGCTCAGTGACCTCCTGCCACTAGCGAGAACTGCCGCTTAGACACTTGACCGAGCCACACACCCGTCAGTTCTTCCGCGGCCTTCCTTGATCAACCAACAAGCACCACTGCTCTGAATTGGCTTCAAGATCAAGCTCGGATCAGTCTACGGAAGTCCTCATCTCCTTCTGCTTCTGTCACCACAGCTCTGCATTCACGCTCTGCTTTCGGATGATGATCGAAGAACTCGTCGCACACCAAAATTACTCTCTCTGAATTCTGCGTATGCACTCGTGGATCCCTCAGCTTCGATCGACCTATCTGCTTTGACCTATTCTCCCTTAAGTAGCAACGCCCGCTTCAATCAAGAACAGAATTTAGCAATATCTCACAAAGAAACAATTATCTCCTAATTTTTAGGAGATTAGATTTGTTTTGAACTCCAAAACAAATCTCCTTCTCTAGCTAGGAATTCCCCACTGGAATATTCTCCGCAGCACTTTTAAAAAACTCTTCTGATGCTCTCCGTAGAGCTGCCAGGCCTTCTAGCCAATCGCCCAGGTTGCTGCTGCTACTCGGACAGATGCTGCAGCAACTTGAACAAGCTCCTGCTATAGCATCCCCTGCTGTAGCTGCTCCTTGTTCACTTGTGCTGGTTTTGTCAAACACTGCGATACTGCATCATCAATCTCCCCCTTGGCATTTTGACAAAATCCTAGAACACTGATGCACACTTCCAAGAACCAGTAAATACACCAAACGAAAAAATTCAACGTAAGAGTGAGAGGTGGCCACACTCGGCCTTAGCACGACCACGCAGGGCCCAAAAAAACAAAGTTCATCAGTTCATCGTGTGGCAGCATCTTATTCTCCCCCTTTTTGGCACAGATGCTCAAGGGGCCTGCTCTTCATCCGCCGGGAACTCTAGGTCTTTGAGCAGACTTCTGATCTGGCCGCACCTAGCATCCCTCCTTTTTGCTTCTGCTTCAAGAGTGAGCAGCTCAGATCTGAGATGGCTCACAATTCTGGCACGGAGCGCTGTTTGGATCGTGGCGGCAGGGGGAAGGGATTCCTCCAGAGGAGCTGGGGCTGAAGCACCAACCAAGAGCGGATCCTCATAGGCTATGTCCACTGCATGTTTCCCTTTAAACAGTTTGTGGTCTACTGTAAAGACCTGCAGCTCCTCGGATAGACCTTCAGAAATCTCACCAAGCTCCGGATGCTGTGAGACCATCATCCCATAGATGAGGGAGGGTAGCACGATGGGCTTGCTGGAGGAAGCGCTGCCAGCATGAGTAGCCAGCTGGGGAAACATCACACTGCCCAGACTGATTTTCCTGCTTTTCCCAATAGAGTGTAAAAGATTAGCAAAGGCTCTGCTAACCTTTCCCCTGTGAGAGCTGGGGATCCAGTTTCTAATGCCCAAATGATACAGCAGAGCATTTTTTGAGGTGAGTTCAGCAGCACTAAGATTTGGACCACCCCAAGACAAGCATACTCCTCCTGTCAGAATCTTAGCCAGCACCTCTGGCTGGACATCTGTGGGCTCTCTGGCATTACCATGTATCTCAAGAAACTCATCTATTTTCTCAGGGGAGATAAGTACTTTCTTACCCCGCACCCAACTCTTTCCAAACTCATTTCCTCCTTCCTCACCAAATTTTTCTTCCATGTTCACAATAAATTCCCTAACAAGAGCTATATTGAATCTGTATGGGTACGTCAAGGATTTGAGAAGGTTTACCTCAGTGAGAAGCTGGATAATGGCTGCTGATTTGTACTTGTCCAGGTCCAGTCTCTTTTCTGTCACAATGTGCTTTCTCTCAACAGCGCTCCATGATTGGGAGGCATTCCTATTTCTGAACCAGATCTCCCCTACTGTGATTGCAGTTGAGTCTGCCAATGCAGGTCCTCTCTTAGACGATTCACCAGCAGTACCTTCATCTTCTTCACTGGATTCCTCTTCTTCACTGCTGGAATCAGGAATGAGGATTGGAGCCTTTCCTTTGTCTGAGGGTGGAGGAGGATGTGCTGCAGCAGGATCTTGTTCAGGAAACTCAGCTTCTATCTCCTCCCCTTCACCTACTATGCCAGGAGACATGACAAGAGTTCGGCACCTCTCTTCTGCAGGACCTGCTACAACATCCTCTGAAGCATGTTCTTCTCTCGAGACTTCTTCAAGCACAGCCTCTTCAGTCATCACTGCTGCACTGGTTCCAGGCTTCCCGTCACAGACTAGATGCCTCCTTTTCTGCGGGGTTCCTCCTTGTGGAGAAGGATCGCTGTGCGACACAGGGAGAGGTGCGGGCTCCCAGACCACCACGTCTAGACGCTGAGCAGGCGCTTCATTATGCGACTTAGACCTCCTTTCAGACCTGCCTTGTCGATCTGCTGCCAAATTCTTCTTCAATCCGCGAGTCTTCACCATTGTTGCGGGTTTGTAGAGGATTGGAGGAACACACGGTGAAGATGATCAGCAATAATTTTGGGGAAGCTCCTTCAACTTTCTTTGCCCTAGAAGTTGATTTACCCGTTATTTTTCCTTTTCAATTTGAAGCTTCTGGATCACGTGCCACACATGTGCCTTCTCCCAGCTTTAGCAACCAAAACACGTGAACAAGCTTATTCTGACCAGGTTGCTATAGCAGACGCGAGCTAGTTCTCCTACTCATTCCGGATGACAGCTTTTTTTGGCGGATCTTCGTGAGGTTCTGACGATGATTTCTTCACCCATACCTGAGTTTGTCTAGAGTTTCTCCTCTTCCGACCCTCAAGACTCCTGTCTCTTCGTTTGTCATATTTGGGTTTCCACACCTGTATTACCTGTGGCTTTCTCCTGTCTTTTGCTTTCCAGTGCCCTGGTGCAGCGGTCTTAGTAATCTTCCTCTGCGATTCTTTCCAGTAATAAGCATTTCCCGAATCTACTGGGCAAGCAGTCTTTATGCAGCATGTGTTGGCTCTGGGTTTCGTTCCCCTTTTTTCAGCTGAGAAGGTTCTCTGCTGCCGCTTCAGGTTAGAGAATATCTTCTGATTCCCTTTCTTCTGACCACCATTATTTGTGCATGAACTCCTTTTATTCTGAGGCTCTGGCTTTGTTTTAGATGGATGATGCGTCAGGTGCTGCAGCATCCTCTTGTTCACGTGTCTAGTTCCATCTTTCCCTGCAGATTTTGGAAATTCATCTGTATTATTCTTTTCATATATCATAGCATCCGAGGCTTTTATGAAAACTGTTCTTCTAGAGCTTTCTTCACCAGTATATCCAAGCCCCGTTCTCCCTTTTCCAAGTCTTTGATAAGACAAAATTTCATTCAAGATATTTTTCTGAGGATCAGCTGCCTTGGCTGTTGCTGGTGGGACACCAATGTCAGTGGCTTGGCTTCCTGTGTCTTCCCTTTTCAGAATGATAACTTGACTGTTGGATAAGGAAATTTCCTTCGTTCTTCTTCCAGAAGCTTGACTCTGTCAGTCAATGCTTGATTCGTCTGAAGGGCTGCCTCACACTGTTTAAGTATTTCCCCCAGATAGTCAATAAGGCTGACAGTTGAGTCCTCCTCATCTTCACTTTCGGATACTTCAATCCCATAGTGGAATTTGTCCTTCTTTAGCTCTTTGTGGTTGAAATCTGACACACTGGTTAGCACAACATAATTTTCTTCATCACTTTCCTCAGAGTCACTCCATTTTGCTGTCAGGGACTTGTTGTTCTTTTTCTCTGAGTTTTTGAGGGGTTTGCTCGGACAGTCAACCTCAATATGTCCGTACCCTTCACAGTTCCAGCATTGGACACCTTTTTTCATTTCTTTCTTCTCATCTTCATTCTGAGCAGGTTCCTTCCCTCTCCTTTTATTTTCTCCACCTCTTCTGAATTATTTTCGTGAGGATGAGCTTTGCCCAGTTCTTGAGTCCATGTTCTTCAGAAGCTTTCCAAGGTTCTTGACTAGCATACTCAGCTGATCATCTGGAGCTGGCTTCTTAGCTTCTGCTTCAGCCTTCAGTCCAATATTCTTGTCCTTAGGAGTGAGATCTTCTTTAACCAGTTTCATCTCAAATTGTTTGAGGGATCCTATCAACTCTTCCAGCCTCATGAGTCTGACATTTTGGGCTTCTTCAATGGCCGTCACTTTCATGTCAAATCTTGTGGGCAACGATCTGAGGACCTTCCTGATCAGCTTCTCTTCAGGAATAGGTTCACCAAGAGCATGGGCTTCATTTGCCAGATCAAAAAGTTTTGCATTAAACTCAGTGACAGTCTCCTCTTCCATCATTCTCAGATTCTCAAACTGTGTGGCAATAATCTGTAATCTTGACAGCTTTACTCTATCAGTTCCTTCATGTGCAGTTTGCAGAATTTCCCAAGCTTGTTTGGCCATATCACAATTTGATATCAACCTGAAATTGTTAGCATCAACTGCAGCAAAAATCACATTCAGAGCCTATAAATTACCAGTTGCTGCAGCTCCCTCTTCAGCAGTCCATTGTTCTTCAGGCTTTATCCGTGTGACTCCCTGTTCATCCATGGTGATTGGGGGAGACCACTGGACCACGATAGCTCTCCAGGTCTTCTCATCAATGGCCTTGAGAAAGGCTTTCATCCTAGCCTTCCAATATCCATAGTTGCTTTCTTCCAACAATGGAGGTCTGCTTGTGCTCTGTCCTTCCTTCATTGTCTTGGCTTCTTCAGAGACGCTGTAGGATCTTTTACTCTGTGTGTTGAGCTCCTACTCTGATACCAATTGAAATTCGCAGCGTCTCTGACAGACAGATTTGTGAACAAGCAGTTGCTGCAGCACACTCTTGTTCACTCGGAAATTGTCTCAGCAAACAATGAACAAGACAGAAGTTTGTTCACCCAGTTCGGCCAACTGCCTACGTCTGGGGGAGGACTATTCTCCAGTCCTCAATCCACTAATCACAGAGGTCTCCAAGTACACTCGGTTACAACTCCACGCAACCTATGCTACTCAACCTTGTGTGGATCACTGGACACAATCAGAACAGTCTCTGACTTGTGTCTGCACACCCTCTACAAATGTCAATCTAGAATAGCTACTGTCTCCTCGAAACTCAGCCTATTCTAAACTACACTCAACTCTGCAGGGTTGCTGCAGCATCTGCTGTAGCACACAACTGATGCACAATTGTCCGCGTCTCTCCAAGGCCTTCTGCCGAGCCGATCGAACGATTCCACGAGCGCTGCACACTCTGGAATACTCCCCCTTGCTCAGTGACCTCCTGCCACTAGCGAGAACTGTCGCTTAGACACTTGACCGAGCCACACACCCGTCAGTTCTTCCGCGGCCTTCCTTGATCAAGCAACAAGCACCACTGCTCTGAATTGGCTTCCAGATCAAGCTCGGATCAGTCTACGCAAGTCCTGATCTCCTTCTGCTTCTGTCACCATAGCTCTGCGCTCACGCTCTACTTTCGGATGATGATCGAAGAACTCGTCGCACACCAAAATTAGTCTCTCTGAATTCTGTGTATGCACTCGTGTATCCCTCAGCTTCGATCGACCTATCTGCTTTGACCTATTCTCCCTTAAGTAGCAACGCCCGCTTCAATCAAGAACAGAATTTAGCAATATCCCACAAAGAAACAATTATCTCCTAATTTTTAGGAGATTAGATGAACTCCAAAACAAATCTCCTTCTCTAGCTAGGAATTCCCCACTGGAATATTCTCCGCAACATTTTAAAAAAATTAATCTGATGCTCTCCGCAGAGCTGCCAGGCCTTCTAGCCAATCGCCCAGGTTGCTGCTGCTACTCGGACAGATGCTGCAGCAACTTGAACAAGCTCCTGCTATAGCATCCCCTGCTGTAGCTGCTCCTTGTTCACTTGTGCTGGTTTTGTCAAACACTGCCATACTGCATCATCAAAGAAGATTCCAAGGTTGATTTCATTTGTCTAGTATTTTCCAATAAAGTGAGAAAGAGGAATGGATGATTGAAGACTATAGAGGTTATGATTAGATCAATCTTCTAAACTAACTTTCGTTCAATTTCAAATATCAATCTATTACGGAAGTCGAATCTCAATCTTTCAATATGTTGATTCACTCTAAATCCTCCAATGATCACAAACCATCATTATGATGATCAGTGAAAAAATTCGGATTAAGCTTACCTAACCTCTAGCTTATCTCTTTATGCTACTTTTGTATGTCAATAAGATCAAAGTCGGTTTTACTCTCGTCTTTCCTAAGTATGTATCTCTCAATAACGTACTTGTTAATGTATATGGCATCATTGACAAACTCCTACAAGGTGCACAAGAGTCTGCTACAGCAAGCATGTGAAGACAGCAGCTAGTGCAGGGCATTCCAGAACAAGCAGAGTACACAAGAGGTTGCTACAGCAACATGTGTAGCAGAGAGCTGTAGCATCCTAAATAGCAGTTTTTCTTGTGAAGAACAAGCTGCCCTGAATTGAAGAGAAGAGCAACAGAAGCTGAAGATTCCCTAAGTCAATAGCATGCCGATCAACTTGGAGCAACCCAAAGAATGTACGAGGGTTACTGCCAGCTCGCAACAAATCGGTAGAGTATTGTGAAGATTGAAAGCAAGATGATACAGCTGCCCGTGTGAAGACAACTGCTGGTGCAAAACCAGCCAGAGTGAACAAGCTCAGTGAACAAGCAGTTGTTACAGCAGGAGTTGTAGCAGGGAGCTGTAGCAGCAATATTGGTGCGAAGAATAATTTGGCCAGAAATGCAAAGTTGAGCAACGGGATGATTCCAGAGCATCTGTCAGAATATTCCAGTGGAGTTTCCTAGCTGAAGTAGGAGATTTGATTGTGGAAGATTTGAATCTCAAATCAAATCTAATATCCTAAATATTAGGTAATATTGATCTTGCTAGAGGAATTGCTAAAACCTGATTATGATGGCAGTGGACGCACCTATATAATGGAGACTCTTCAGAGCTATGGGGGCTGATCGGATCATAGAGTAAAAACACAGAGCATACGCAGAAGATCAAGTGAGAGATTTCAAGTGCGTGCAAAGATTCGATCACCACCGAGAGCAGAGCGCGAGCGCAGAGCTGAGTGGTTATTGCAGAAGGTGATCGAAGCTGAGGGATACACGAGTGCATACGCAGAATTCAGAGAGAGTAATTTTGGTGTGCGACGAGTTCTTCGATCATCATCCGAAAGCAGAGCGTGAGCGCAGAGCTGTGGTGACAGAAGCAGAAGGAGATCAGGACTTGCGTAGTCTGATCCGAGCTTGATCTGGAAGCCAATTCAGAGCAGTGGTGCTTGTTGGTTGATCAAGGAAGGCCGTGGAAGAACTGACGGGTGTGTGGCTCGGTCGAGTGTCTAAGCGGCAGTTCTCGCTAGTGGCAGGAGGTCACTGAGCAAGGGGGAGTATTCCAGAGTGTGCAGCGCTCGTGGAATCGTTCGATCGGCTCGGCAGAAGGCTTTCGAGCGACGCGGACAATTGTGCATCAGCTGTGTGCTACAGTAGATGCTGCAGGAACCCTGCAGAGTTGAGTGTAGTTTAGAATAGGCTGAGTTTCGAGGAGACAGTAGCTATTCTAGATTGACATTTGTAGAGGGTGTGCAGACACAAGTCAGAGCCTGTTTTGATTGTGTCTAGTGATCCACACAAGGTTGAGTAGCATAGGTTGCGTGGAATTGTAACCGAGTGTACTTGGAGACCTCTGTGATTAGTGGATTGAGGACTGGAGAATAGTCCTCCCCAGACGTAGGCAGTTGGCCGAACTGGGTGAACAAACTTCTGTCTTGTTCATTGTTTGCTGAGACAATTTCCGAGTGAACAAGAGCTTGCTGCAGCAACTGCTTGTTCACAAATCTGTCTGTCAGAGACACTGCAAATTTCAGTACTTAAGTTAAAACGTAATTCAAGCTCGCATTCTTTCAAACATCGAGCATGCATAACTTAACATACTTGAGCACACCGTAACCCATCAATCATCCACCTAAAGTTTCATTTAGAACATCATCACAATAATTTTAAACACACTAGACAAGATTCATCAAACCTTGGAACGAAGTGGATTACTCACGATATATGTAAAATGTTTTCATTGCGTTCATTGATAAAGATCGAGTCACGAGTCAAATTCTCTAATGATAACAAACGATTACAACCATGCACTAGAGTAACGTAAGGATCGAAACAACTCTTTTCTTCCTTCTTCTCATCTCCTTTCATCGATTAAAATTCTGTGCAAATTAGCTAAGCTTTCCGTATCGATCTTATCAATACGGTCGATACGACCGATACGCCTCACGCAGCCAATACGGTCAATTCGATGGCAGGGAAAAATAGAGGATTCGACATGGTCGCATCGACCGTATTCGTACGATCAGTATGGGTAATACGCGATACGGTCTGGGGAAATTTGACATCTTCCTCGGGGCTTTTGCACGCGATTGCTTCTAACCTTGCTTTCTATGGCGCCTGAGCTGATTCGTCTTGAAAATAAGGAAGAGAGTGTATTAAAGGTCAATAATACTCGAAAAACGAACGAAAACAACCAATAAATACAAGCGAGAATCGATCGGGAATCCAACCGATCACGTATTGTTATTAGTGGTTATTTATTTTTGATTGGAGAGTCTCCCGTCTCTTGGAAAATAAAGAAGCAAGTTACTATTTCTCGATCTTCGGCACAAGCGGAATATCGTGTTATGGCTGTTACTTGCAGTGAAATCACATGGCTGAAGTCATTGTTATTGTCCTTGGGTGTAAGCCACACATCTTCAGTACATTTGTATTGTGACAGTCAAATGACGCTTCATATTGCAGCTAATCCTGTGTTCCACGAACGTACAAAGCATATTGAAATTAACTGTCACTATATCCCGGATTTGATTCTTGCTAAGATAATCGTCACTACACACATTCCTACTACTCAACAACTTGCAGATATTTTTACAAAGGCGCTTGGAAAGCATCAATTTTAACTTGTTGTTGGGCGTTGGGCATTATCGATCCTCACGCTCCAACTTGAGGGGGAGTATTGAGAGAAATGATTGAGTCTGTCATTTATTTTACAACTCTTAGTCTTCGTATATTTATTAGCTCTAAGTAAATATAGATATGTACAGACTTTCTATTGTAACTATATATTTGGGCCATTGTGGCAAATAACAAATTGAGAAAGCAATTACAACTCAATCGTTTTCAGATGATTGACTCTGATGTAGAAAGACTCTTTATATAGCGCCTAAGCTTGCTAACTCAAGTCAGAGTAGGAATTCTATCATATGGAGTTATTTTTCTGGGTTTGAAAGTATCTTGCTTTTTAAGTAATTCCATTAGATAGTAATCTTCATGTTACCCTTTTTGTCATAGTTTAAGCATTTACCTTCAAACTTGGATTGTTGCTTCTTGATGGTTCTACCCTTGGGCCCTATCCTCTTGGAGGGTGCCTTCTGCTTTGAATTATCCTCTTGGGTAGTTGCTTTTTAAAGCTCTACCCTTGAGCTCAGTCTTCTTGGAATGTGCCTTTTTCTTTGAGCTATCCTCGTGCTCTACCACGTTACCTCTCTCTGACGAAGATTGTAGCCTTCCTTCAGAGCCTCAGTTGTTTTCTTTAATATGAAGACAAACCACCAGGTCTTCAACACTCATCTCCTTAAGCTTATGCTTGATATAGTTCTTTATGTCCTTCTATCACGAAGGTAGCTTCTTGATGACCAAAGAAACATGGAAAGATTAACTTATCATCATCCCTTCAACTTGAATCTCATGGATGACTAGTTGTAGTTCCTGCACTTGGCTGACTACAATTTTAAATCCACCAAGGAACTCGAGAAAGCGGCCCGCATTGTATTTCGTGGAGCTTGCATCCTCACTTTTGTGCTTATGATTCAAAAACTTCTAAAGCCCCTTACTTGAGAGTTTGGCACTATAAACATGGTATAGTGAGCCTGACACATAAAATTTGAGTCGTCTCAAGCAATGAACGTTAGCACATGAGGGTTGGTCTCTTCCTCCGAAAGAGTGGGATCCTCGGTTAAAAATTGGATCAACCCTAAGGTTGTCAAGTGGAACAAAATCTTTTTTTTTTGCCATCACTTGAAATTCAATACAGTGAACTTCTCAGGCTTTCGACCGGCGTCACTGCAACAATCAAGTAACCAACATGTGTAATAAATATAGTATATAGTTCAATTTAATGCACATAACGAAATACATGCGTCATTTTGCAATTTATTTCTAGATTCCTTATTTTTAAGTGTAAGAAAGACAAGAACCTCAATAAACTAAGTTCGGCTTCAACTTGGCAAAACGAGAAGCAAGTGGGGTTTGAGACCAATAATCATCATGTATTCATTCTAACCCATAACCTAATATAATTGAAAATTTGAATGAAATTCTTACCACTTCTATTTGTTGACGACAATGAGATCAACTTGTTGACAATAATTAGATACGCACAATTATACATCTTCCAACATAAACCAGTTAGCAGACATTTAAGAGAAATAAAATTTCGAGTATATTAATAGATAACATTTAAGTAGATTAAAAAAGTCACATTTTGCAATTCTAGACCATTATGAGTTTTTTTTTGGACCATTTGCTTAAATTTCGGTTATCACCTTATTTGAGCGCATCCAGTCTAAAGCTTTTGAAGAACGGCCATTCGAATGGTCAACAAGAACGTTCTCGCGGACGTCTGCTCTAATCGAATGTCCGCTAGCACCACTACATGCCTTCTTCACGCTTGGAACAACCTGCTTGACGGGAACTTTCTCTGTCTTTGATGACAGGTCATATGCCCTTAGAGAATCAACAAAAACAAGTTGTGAATGATCAGATAGAAGCACACGTCGAATCACATACAAACCACAGATTTTCAAACATAAATTAGGCTATCTCATAATGACATTGCAAAATGCATATTATTAGACTCTACTCAACTGAAAGAGAATTCAGAACATGTCCAACACATTTGCAACTTGAATTAATATTTCCGGTTCTCAGAGATCTTCATTAAATTAGAAAATTAGCGGACAATCAACATGACATCAGGTCAGACTGACCGTGTGCTTTGTCTCATCATTGAAACAACATGTTGTGCCAAGTAATACAGTAATGACTTTTATTCGTTTGATGACCCAATAAAAAGGCATCCTCACGAAAAATGCGTCACTAGCAAGACTTGGCATGTCGTATCATGTGTTTTGACACTGATGCCATATTAACATGATTCTTATAAATTGGATTTCATGTACCTTTCCTTTTTTAATTGACGTCTGATATTCCATTGTGCCTGAACTTATGAAACAATTGTGAATACTTCATTATTTCTATTAAAATTATAAATGCGTTTTAAGCTCACTACAAGAGATATTGCTTGATCAACTAATAAACTCCAAAAATATTATTTGGACTAATGACAAAATACACGTCAAACATCCAACACTTTTAAAGTTAAAGGTAGAATAGGTAAAAACTTTTAATTCAAAATCAATAATAAATAAAATAAATAATTATTTTAAATTCATTTTTTGGGAAACGGCTTATTTTATGTGAACCCAAACAACCTGGATCATGGCATGGCTTACACATGACAAGCAACCTCATGAGAGGCCAAGTCAAACTCATTCTGGTCTCTATAACACGCGCGCACGAGAACAATAGTTGCGAATTTAATTTTTATCATCTGATATCAGGAACCCTTAATAAGAAGGCTACGGGAATAAGCCAAAGCAATGGCTGGGTTATTGGAAGCTAGACATAGTGTTACCGGTCAAGTAGCAGATAACTTGAGCAGGGAATAGAAAGCAGAAGAAGGAAGGGAATTTAGAGAATTATTCCTCCTTTTTCTAAATTCAGTACATTGTTACTAATATGGATGTATAGCAGCCCACATTCATCTACCAGCAATTGCAATTGCTTATTTGAGCTCGTTACTTTCTTGCATATTCTTGAACTGGATATTTTGTGGACGCTACCAATTATTGCACACTTCTTCTTATCTTTGGATCAGTTGAATGGGTAACATTCCCTCCCCCTTGAGATATAACCTCGTCCTCGAGGCTGAACTGAGGATAATTCTTCATTAGTTCTTCCTTATCCTCCCACGTAGCCTCCTCCTTGCCTTGCCCTCTCCACTGGATCAATACTTGAGGAACTTGTTGGCCCGTTCGTAAAATGACTATTTTGCCTAAGGTACATACTGTTGCTCCTCCAAATCATTCAATGAAATGTTCTCTGGCCAACTAAAGTCAGTTGATCTCTCTCGGCTTCGGCATTGCTTCAACATAGAGACATGAAACACAGGGTGTACTCTTGCGCCTTCCGGGAGCTGTAGGCGATATGCCATTTTTCCCAAGCATTCCAAAATGCAGAATGGCAATTAATATTGTTTTGCAAGCTTGTGAGATCTTTGACTATGCAGGGTTACCTGTCTATAGGGTTGAAGTTTGACATACACCCACTTCGAACTCCTTGTCCACTCGATGCTTATATGCTTGTTGCTTCATGCGGTTGTGAGAGCGAGCTAAATTTAGCTTGTGATGTTTCAGAAGCTCTGCCCTTTTGCAAAGTAAGTTCTAGGGTTGCGATTTTGGTTGTTCCTGGGATGTAGGATACCAGGCTTGGAGGAGATCGACCATATAGTGCCTCGAACCGACTCATACGTATCGCTGAACTCTACGCCATGTTGTAATGATATTATTTCGCACTGGGCATCCATTCTTCCCAACAACTCTGATTATCTGATACATAACAACGAAGGTAATCATCCAAGATCTGGTTGAGAACCTCAGTCTTCCCATCCGTTTGAGGATGGTAGGCATTACTTGAAGAGATCGTCGTTTCCCTGCAGAGGAAACAACTCTTGCCAAAAGCGGCTCATAAACAATGTATCTCGATCACAAATTATTGTGATCGGGTTCCCATGCAAACGATAAATTTCTTTCATAAAGACTACACCTTCAGCAGCACTTCCTGTCCGCACAGTAATAAAATGAGTATATTTGGTTAATCTATCGACGACCACTAATATCACAGTTTTGCCTCGAGATGACGGTAGATGTGTCATAAAAGTCCATAGATATTTCTTCCCACACCTGATTTGGGATAGGTAATGGCTGTAGTAATCCTTGACGTGAGGTATTTGAGCTTGACTTGTTGACACACTGAACAACTCGCCACATATTCTTTTACCGTCTTCCTTAAACCTTCCCAGTAAAAGCTGGCTACCACTCGTGTCGTAGTCCTCTCCACACCTACATGACCACCGGCTGGTGCATCATGATATTCTTGCAAAATCAAATCTTGCACACAAGACTCCACTGGAACATATATGCGCCCTTTAAAAAGCACGACACCATCATGTAATGAAAAATGTTCATGTTAAGAGGGTTGCTCCATTACTCCATCTCTCAGTTTCCTCCCGTTATCATTAGTTTCATAAAACCTGCGCAGTAATTTGAGAATTCCAAAAACTGGTTTAGTTGCTCCTTCAATTGACATACATTCTGATTCCGACAGACGAGACAGTGCGCATGCTGGTCTGGTTTTCGTCCCTGGTTTATAGACTAAGTCAAAATCAAACCCCAACAGCTTGACAATCCAATTTTGTTGTTCTAGAGTGTGAATGGACTGAGTCAATAAGGTACGGAGGGGCTGGTGGTCTGTTTGTGTAGTAAACTGACTTCCCACAAGATACAGCCTCCACTTCTGAACAGCCATGACCACTGCATATAACTCACGATTGTAAGTAGAAGTTGTCTTCAGCGTAGGGGAGAGTTGTTTGCTGTAGAACGCAATGGGCCTTCCTTCTTGGGACAATACAGCGCCTATAGCCATGCCCGGCGTCTCTCTGAACCACAAATCGCTTAGCAAAGTTGGGCAACGCCAAAACCGGAGTGGTGGTCAGTGCTTTCTTTATGGTTTGAAACACTTATATTACCTCTTGTGTCCAAAGAAATACACCCTTGCACAGAAGTTGAGTGAGCAGTGCTGCTAATCTAGCATACCTGATAGAGCCTAGTTATACACATTATTTAGGTCATGACCCTGTGCTTGTTTGCAATATTTCATGAGCAAGATTACTCGTTTCCAATGTTTTTGTATATCAGGTCAGAACGAGTCCTTGAGTCGGATACGCGCTAACAGGCAGCGTTCTAGGAGTGAAAGATCAGCCTGCGGAGCTAGCGGCGCAAACAGAAGAAGAAATGGCGAAAGACAGCAGAGGTGCGCTACCCGATTGCGCCAATCAATGCTATGCGCCAGGCGCAAAGTCCCAGTGACCAGATTTGGAAGTTGCCAAAAGATGAACTTCCTGGGGCACTATTTAAACAAAGAAAGTCTAGGGTTTCAAAAGATCGGAACATCATCACTCAGCGGCATTCCAGAGGCACTGCGCGGCAGAACTGGAAAACACACGGACCTGTCAAGGAGATTTGCGCCAGCCGACTGCGCCAGCCGAGAAAAGACACTGCACGCACTGTTTGCTACCGTTTTCTTGGATTCAGTAGTTATTACTTACTATTTTATGATGTTTACCACTAGCATGTCTAGCTAAACACTCAGTGTTGGTCGGGCATGAATCTGTGATGTATTTCCTTTGAGACTTGAGCTTAATGCATAGTTTATTTATTTGTATTAATCCTGCGCGTACTGAGACAGTTAGTTGCATAAGTAGGGGAAGCCTTGAACCGCAAACTTACTTGTGTTGCTTGCTTGTCACCTGTTAAACTAGTTGCATGCGTAGGGGAAGCCTTGAACCGCAAACTTACCGTGACAATTAGGAGTAACGAGTTAGGGTAGGCAGTTGCTACTGTGACAGGATTCGCAGCTGTTTAGTCTAGTTCTAGGATTAATAGCACATGAACTTTGAACGGAACATGCGCACGTGTTAGGAAGCCTTTACCGGACACTAACCCAAGTAAACCACAAGCTATAGATGTTTAGAGTCGATGATAAGGAATGCATTCATAGAGGATTGTCTGCCCAGCACTTCTCATAAAGATAGTACTTCATCTCTACTGCTTGCGCACGTCTAGTGCAATTTCCTGCGTTACGATATTCACTGCTACTCGCGCATCGCGCAAAACCCCCAATCACTCACGCAACCCCCGTTTTCTTAAGTGTAGGTTACTGGCTAAGACTCACTGCTTGCTCCCTGTGGAGATCGACCCTTACTTAACCGCTGTACTAGTGGGAGAGGAAGGATTATATTTGACGCGCACGACGACGCGCGATCAAATTTTGGCGCCGTTGCCGGGGAGCAACACAGCTAAGTTTTAGCTAGCTTACATTTCTCATTTTAGTAACTAGTTATTTCATTTTGTTTTGTTTTCTCGTTGTTGTTTCTGACAGCGCACAACCACATCAGCCTGCGCAACCTTGAAACAGTTGCGCTGCGCAGATTCTAGTTGCGCACTGACAGACGCAACAACTTCGTTGCCATTTAATTTCGTTTCTTGAGTTTGGATCAGGACATGGAGGATAACAGTGTGGTTGGAGATAACCTGGGAGACAGAACCCCAGAGGAAGCAAGGGCACATAACCGCGCAGCCCTATTCAGAGAGGAAGTGCAGCGTGAGGTCGACGCACGGATGGCCGCTGAACCATACATTGCGCCACCCGTTCGTCCAGTCGCGAGGCGCAGGACAGTGCGCGAAATGTCAGCCCCACTCACTGTTAACCAGCCATGGTGCATAGTGCTTCCGCGCAACGGACAGTTCGAACTGAGGAGCTCACTCATCCATCACATGCCCAAGTTTCACGGAATGAACAACGAAAATCCAGTCAAGCATGTGCGGGAGTTCCTAATCATTTGCGAGAACATGAAGACCTTGGGGGAGAACGAAGAAGCGCTGAAGATGAAGGCATTCCCATTTTCATTGAGCGATGCAGCCAAACACTGGCTGATGAGCCTACCCGCAGGATCAATCCACACATGGGAGCAGCTGCAGAAGAAATTCTTAGACAAATTTTATCCAGCAGCGAAGATTGCGCTGCTCAGAAGGGAATTGGCCGCGCCAAGGCAGAGCGCAGGGGAGTCTCTGTCAGAATACTACGAGCGTTTCAGGGAGCTAGAAGCCAACTGCTACAATCACGGGCTTCCTCAGAATGTGCTGATAGAGAACTTTCTGAATGGACTGCTGCCCATGGAGCTGCGACTACTGAATGCATGCGCAGGAGGGGACATTTGCAACATGTACCCGGAGGATGCATGGCAGCTGATAGAAGATTCTGCTGGGCAGGTAAGACATCAATTGACACTTGAAAATAGTCGTAATCGTTCTGTGCATCAGGTAGAGGCAAGCGCTGAGATCCAAGAAATGAAGGCCATGCTACAGAAGCTGATGAGTGCGCAGAGCGCACAACCAGTTGCGCCAAAGGTATGTGAATTCTGCAGGTCCACTGAGCACAAGACAGACGAATGCCCAACACTTTTTGAAGAAACTGGAGACGTAAATGCCCTTGGAGGATGGGACAACAGAGGACCGCAGAGGCAGAATCAGCCGCGCTTTGGGCTTGCTGCAAATGGATTCAGATGGAGAGAAGAGAACAATTTCCAGAGGCAGCCCACTGATCAGCGCGCGCCACAGCAGACGCAACAAGCTGCACCCTACAATCCACCGCATCGCCGCACAGACGCACTAGCGCAGAACAATCAGCAACCAAGGCGATCCTTGGAAGATATCATGGGGCAGCTAGCAGACACAGTGCGCAAGAATGACGAAAAGTATGACAAGAGGTTCGAATCCATAGAGAAGCATCTATCACAAATTGCAACCACGGTGTATGAGCTGAAAAAGAGCGATGGCAACCTGCCTTCGCAAGTGATTCAGAACCCTAAAGGAGGAGTTAATGCAGTAACACTGAGGACTGGGCGCACAGTGGGAACAGAGCAGACCGCGCAGGCGCCCGCGCAGCCAGTTGCGCAAGTCCCAGATCCAGCAGCTCAGAGTGCGCAACCAGAGCCAGAGGCGCAATCAGAAGCGCCAACCACGAACCAGCAGGGCAATGCGCCAGGTATGTCTCACTCGACAAAAAAGGACAAAAATTGTACTAACATACCTGCTCCTTTCCCTGTGCAGGCACCACTGGCGAGAAAAGAAGCACTGGACAAGGAACTATATGAGCTGTTCAGCAAGGTGGAAATCAACATACCTCTCATAGAAGCTATTCGACAGATTCCCAGGTATGCGAAGTTTTTAAAAGAGCTGTGCACAAATAAAAGAAGGACAGGCGAATGCGCACAGGTAATGCTAAATGCGCAGGCCTCAGCAATCGTGCAACAAAAGGTACCACCTAAGTGCCGAGATCCAGGTACATTCACTATCCCTTGCACCTTAGGTAAAACCACGGTAAGCAACTGCATGATCGATTTAGGCGCATCAATCAATTTATTACCATATTCTCTCTATGCGACCTTGCGCCTTGGACCACTAAAACCTGCAGGTCTCACAATTCAGCTAGCAGATAGATCGTGCAAACAACCTGCAGGAATGATAGAAGATGTCCTAGTTCGAGTAGGAGAGCTGGTGTTCCCAGCAGACTTTTATGTGCTCGAAATGGAGGGTGAATCAAGCGCCAGCGGTGCGCAGATCCTCCTAGGCAGACCGTTTCTGATGACTGCGCGCACGAAGATAGACGTGTGGAGGGGCACGCTCTCCATGGAGGTAGATGGCGAAGAAATCCATTTCAACATCTTCGAAGGGATGCAGCACCCACATGAGGACGCTACCGTGCACGCAATGGACAGCTTTGACGATTTAGTCACAGAAGCGCAGTGTGCGAGCGCAACCATAGGACCAGAGCTACTGACACAGGCAGAGCTGGAGGAGCAAGAGGAGGAGCTAAGCAGTGCTGAACCAGCACCCACACAGGTACTTGATATAGTTCATATTTGCACCGCTAACAAAATCTTGCCCTCTATTGAACAGGGACCCAAGATCGAACTGAAGCAACTCCCGGAGCACCTCAAGTACATTTTCTTGGGAGATGAGGACACCCTGCCAGTGATCATCAAGAAGGGATTGGAAAAAGAGCAGGAGGCGCGTTTACAACAGGTGCTGCGCAGGAACCAGCGCGCTATTGGATGGACTCTTGCTGATCTGCGCGGAGTGAGCCCAGACGTGTGCATGCACCGAATTCTGTTGGAAGATGGTGCCAAACCATCCAGGGAGGCTCAGCGCAGGTTAAACCCAAATATGATGGAGGTAGTGCAAAAGGAAGTCCTGAAGTTGCTTGACGCAGGGGTCATTTACCCAATCTCAGACAGCAAATGGGTCAGCCCGGTGCACGTTGTGCCAAAGAAAGGAGGAATCACGGTGGAGGAGAATGCGCAGGGCGAGCTAGTTCCCAAGCGCATACAAACTGGCTGGCGCATGTGCATCGACTACAGGAAGCTGAACGCTGTAACGCGCAAGGACCACTTCCCGCTACCCTTCATGGACCAGATGCTGGATCGCTTGGCAGGTAAGCCTTACTTTTGTTTTTTGGACGGATATTCAGGTTACAATCAGATACCCATAGCTGCGGAGGATCAAGAGAAGACCACGTTCACATGCCCCTTCGGAACATTTGCGTTTCGGCGTATGTCTTTTGGGCTGTGCAACGCGCCAGGTACGTTCCAACGCCTTGTCATGAGCATTTTCTCTGATATGATTGGTATATGCATAGAAGTGTTCATGGATGATTTCACTGTATATGGGAGTACCTTTGATGCATGCTTAACACATCTAGATAAAGTCTTAGCGCGCTGCATCTCTAAGAACTTAGTGCTAAATTACGAAAAATGTCATTTCATGGTAACGCACGGAGTAGTACTAGGTCATATCATTTCAGAGGAGGGTATTAAGGTCGACAAAGCTAAGATAGATATTATTTCTAATCTGCCTTATGCCACCAACGTGCGCGACGTGAAATCGTTCTTAGGGCATGCTGGGTTTTACAGGCGTTTTATTAAGGATTTCTCTAAAATTTGCATACCCCTGTCTAACCTGTTGCAAAAAGACGTGTGCTTCGATTTTACTGATGAGTGCAGGGCGGCGTTCGATAAGCTGAAAGAAGCGCTGACCAGTGCGCCAGTGATGCGCGCACCTGACTGGAACCTGCCATTCGAGCTGATGTGTGACGCAAGTGACTACGCAGTAGGAGCAGTCTTGGGGCAGCGCGAGGACAAGAAGCCGCATGCCATCTACTATGCATCGCGCACACTGGACTCCGCGCAGAAGAACTACACCACCACGGAGAAGGAGCTTCTGGCAATTGTATTTGCGCTGGAGAAGTTCCGAGCATATGTTCTAGGCGCCAGAGTCATCATCTACACGGACCACGCAGCTATCCGCTACCTCATGTCCAAGAAAGAGACCAAGCCGCGCCTGATGCGCTGGGTACTTCTGCTTCAGGAATTCGACTTAGAGATCAAAGATAAGAAGGGCACAGAAAATACCGTCGCTGATCACCTGAGCAGGATCGTAAAGGATGAGGAGCCAGGGCAGATCAAGGAGACATTCTCTGACGAGCATCTGATGGCGCTAACAGGTAAGGTACCATGGTATGCGCATATCGCAAATTACCTGGTCACAGGTGCGTTCCCTCCTCATTTCAATAAAACTCAGTGCATGCGATTGAAACATGAGTCCAAGCATTATCTTTGGGATGATCCTTACATGCTTAGAATAGGTCCAGATCGGATATTAAGACGTTGCGTGCCTGACCATGAGATTAACTCTGTGTTGATGTTTTGTCATGCGCACGCCTGTGGGGGACATTTCGGTCCCAAGCGCACGAGCAGGAAGATCTTGGACTGCGGATTCTACTGGCCGCACCTATTCAGAGATGCCTATGACCACTGCAGGAAGTGTGACAGGTGCCAGCGCACTGGAGGAATCTCCGCGCGCAACGAGATGCCGCAGACCCCGATTCTGGTGGACGAAGTGTTCGATGTTTGGGGAATCGACTTCATGGGTCCATTTCCCCCATCTGCCGGCTACGAGTACATACTGGTGGCCGTGGATTACGTATCCAAATGGGTCGAAGCTAAGGCCACGCGCAAGGATGATGGTAAGACTATTTTGCAGGTACGGAGTGCCTAAGGCAGTTATCAGCGACCAGGGGACGCACTTCTGCAACAGGGTTGTGGCGCAAGTTTTCAAGCACTATGGGGTGCGCCACAAGACGTCCACCGCTTACCATCCGCAGACAAATGGACAGGCCGAAGTTTCTAACAGAGAGATCAAGCGCATCTTGGAAAAGACTGTGAGGCCGTCGCGCAAGGATTGGAGCCAGCGCCTGGATGATGCGCTATGGGCATACCGCACTGCACACAAGACGCCCATTGGAACCTCACCATTCCGGCTGGTCTATGGGAAGGCATGCCACCTGCCAGTAGAGCTCGAGCACAAGGCATATTGGGCTTTACGTATTTGCAATTTGAACTTGGAGGAGGCAGGAAAAGAACGCGCATTTGAGCTGAGCGAACTCGAAGAGCTGCGCCTAGACGCCTATGAGGGACTGCGCGATTACAAAGCGCGCACCAAGGCGTTTCATGACAGGCATATCCTCCGGCGCACATTTGAACCAGGAGACCAGGTACTGTTATTTTCATCGCGCCTGAAGCTCATGCCTGGAAAGTTGCGCAGCAAGTGGACGGGACCATACACCGTCACCAAGGTTTTCCCCTACGACACAATTGAATTAGAAGACGGGCACCAACATCGTTTTCAGGTTAATGGGCAGAGAGTCAAACGGTACTTGGGCGAACCTTGGGATGGCGCAACACGCAACATTGACTTGGCCGAGCCAGAGATAGTGGACGCGCAAGCTGCTGCGCCAGACGCACCACCAGATGTTTCAGAGGGAGAACTAGCACCCATCGCCTATATCTCCTCTTCCTCTGCATCTACCCTCATTACGAATAATGTATCACATGCTGACCCTCCCTTGTATCCTTTGCGCAGGACCAATGAGAGCGTAACACAAGCACTGGCGCAAGGACACTCAGGAGCAAGAATGGGGGGGGGGGGCTGCAGACGCACTTCTTGGCACGTAACGAGGTACCGTCGAGCCAACGACGTTAAACAAAGGCACTTGTCGGGAGGTAACCCGACACGTTTTAATTTGGCACATTTTATTCTGCTTGTTTTGTTTTTTTTGAGTGTTTTTAGTTAGATTAGGGTTTGGTAGTTTTTAGTCACACAAGTGCGCAGGACCGTGCGCCTATCAATGCGCAGGTCCGTTGCGCTAGCCAGAGGGGGGTATATAAGGCCAGACTTAGAAAATTCCCAGCACTTTTTCACTCGACCGTTACACACAAGCTCCCGCCTTCAGACCTCTGCCGTCGATCAGCGCCCAACCCACCGTCCGTCTAGAGGGATTCAAGGACAACACGACCGCATAGCACCCAGGTAACCCCCGATTCCGCTTTGAGCCGCTTCTGTTAGGGTTTGCGCGGAGAAGACAGTTTTTAGGGTTTTGAAATCGCACCAGGCTAGAGTGCGCGGCTTGGAGTGCTGTTTTGTGCGTTGAGTAGGCGACCAGTAGGCGCTCGTTCGGTCCAAGTTTCATAAGATTCTGGGCAGTTTCGAATTTTAGGGTTTTGGGGAGCATTGACCGCGATTGACCAGAGCCCAGCGCAAGATGAGACCCGCCACAGACCAGGAGACCCCAGCGGCTTTCGCTAACAAGTATGCAGCGTTCATCAGCCTGGACATGTACGGGACACCGTACATATGCCGAGATTTCCTGCGCGAGGTAGGATTAGAGGACCTCGTGGCGCAGAGGCTAGCGATTGCCGGCTGGGAGGCGCTTATGGACCTCCGCAGCGCATCAGACCAGGAAGATACGTGTGAGTTCCTGGCGTCTCTGGAGGCAGGAGATAGGGAGATCAGATATAGACACAGGGGTGTCTGGTTCATAGCCTCGGAAAGGAGGATGAGGCGCGCATTCGGATGCGCCAAGGTGCGTGAGGAGGAGTTAGATACGCACAATAACCAGGAGGCTTGGCGGGACATGGCAACAGGGCCAGCATTCGCCGCGGGGCGCAGCAGGGGCCGAGAGCTGCGCGACCCGTGGCTGTTCTACTTATGGCGCATCGTGGCCTACACAGTCATTGGCCGTTTCAACGGCGCACCAAAGATCAGCCTCCTGGATATGGAGATTTTGACGGGGCTTTATTATGAGCGGAAGGTGCTGTTCATCCTGAACATGGTGCACCATTGGAGCCGAGTCAGCATGAGGGGGCCGCTGACGTGTGGAGGCCTTATCACGCACCTGCTGCGGGCCTTACATGGAGAGCCCGAGGTGCCAGAGCACACCTTGGTGCAGCCTGTACCTCTGGACCGCACCTACATGCTGCAAATCAGGGCGGTAGCCGTTCGGGACGTTGGCACACTAGAGTGGTGCTACCGTCTGCAGCCAGCCAGACCACCGCGGGCCAGAGCAGAGAGCAGTGCGCGGGCCAGAGCAGAGAGCAGTGCACAAGGCGCAGCAGCCGCCGCAGCAGCAGCCGCAGCAGCCGCCGGAGCAGATGAAGAGATGGAGGAGGCCCTAGAACCAGAGGTGCCTCTAGTCAGGCGCCCAAGGACCCGGGCGCAGACTGGAGCGCACCAGAGGGCCCGTGCACCACAGGGGGAGCCAGTGACCATTTCCATCGAGGATTCTCCCCCTCGTGCACGTGCCAAGCGCCCAAGGACTGAGACTGAGGAGGCGCCTGAGGAAGCCACTGCCGAGCAGCGCATGTTGTTCAACGTCATGCGCGTGCTCGAATACTTAGCGCCAGAGGGGGCGGATTTAAGTATGAGTCCACCATCCGGGTGGAAATTTGGAGATGCGATTCCCCCTCTCCTCAGCCTGCACCATCCACCTCCTACCCGAACCCCAGAAGCCCCAGCAGCACCCTCTCCAGCACCAACCCCAGCCCCAGCCCCAGCAGAGTCAGCACCTGCATCAGCCCCAGCAGCCCCAGCAGCAGAGCCCACCCCTGAACCCGAACCAGTACCACCACCAGTAGCTTCCCCTGCCCGGCCTTCTGTTCCGGAGTCCCCCATTAACTTTCCCAGCGTAGACTCCGATTCCATATGGGAGTCACTTTCTGAGGACGAGCAGCCTGACCCCCTCACCATAGTACCACCAGCCTCCCGCACCGATTCCTTGCAAGATTCTTCAGAGGAGGAGGCGCATGATTCAGAGGCTGATTCTAGCTCGGAGGACTTCTAAGGCCTTGGGCAGGCGCAGTGATTTTCTTTAGGGTGGTGTCTTTTATTTTTGCTGCGTCTAGTTGACTATTATGTGTGCTGAATATTTGTGCCCTACATTCTGTGACTCCCTTGCTATATTTTGTGTGACTATTTGTGTTCCCTTTTCTGTTCTTTATTTTCGTTGCATTGCATGCATGTGCGCAGCCTCCGTGCGCTTGAGCTTGAGTCGTGGGGACACGTCTCTGTTCAAGTGTGGGGGGGGGGGGGGGGGGGCGTTACTCTTACATTTCATGTTTTGAGCATTTTTAGTATAGCTTAGTTTAAGTTGAAGAGAATTAGTAGCAGTAGTGCGCTAAGGTGCAGGATGCGCATGCGCTCCAGCTTGTGTTGCGCTATCCGTATTGCGTGCGCCGTTCTCTACTGTTTTAGCATAATTTTTTCGTTTTTTTCTACTCCTGTCAGTTGGGATATACAGGGGATGTGGAGTTGATAGAAATGGTCCAGAGAGGCGGTTAGTCGCTTGTGCTTCGAAGGCGAGGTATATGGTCGAGTGCGCTAGTGGAGGCCGGTGCTTCGCAACCTTCGGAGCAAAAGAGCGCACTCAGTCACGCAGATGCCAAAGGCAAAGTACCCAAAGCGTGGCGAGGTGGGAAAACAGACCACCTTCTCGCGGGCGCGGATGTAAACGCGTGCGCTGACCGGCGCAGACAAACCAAGGAGGGAGAGCGGAACGAGTTCCATAGCTGCTATCCGAAGGCTGAGATTGGAACTGTTCTGGGAATGAAACAAATTGGAAAGGAAGCTGTACAAAGGAAAAATACCAGCAGAAGCAGATGATTTGCGTTACAAAGAATCAGCATGCGCACCACTTAGTACCTGCGTGCGCAAGACCAAAAGGATATCATCAAAGGCTCAGGTTCCCAGGAAGTGTGCGAACGAATCACGCACTGGAAGAAGCTCGCGCAAGAAACCATATACCTATCTTCGGAGCGGGAGCTGACAACCAGGAGCCTAAGAAGAGCTATCTCCCAGTCATCCAAAGATCTTCATCCCGGCTGAGAGGTAATGAAATTTCGGGATTATTATATTAGAACTATTGAGTGCAGTTGTGCGCAGGTGATAAAGCAGCACAAGTTGAGCAACTGTGCATTTTGCGCTAGAATGCAAGGCTGTGCGCTAGTCTCCAGAAAAGGTAATTGTATCCGCGTTTCAGTACTTGTTCGGGACGAACAAGGGGCAAGTGTGGGGGGTTTGATAGAGCCTAGTTATACACATTATTTAGGTCATAACCCTGTGCTTGTTTGCAATATTTCATGAGCAAGATTACTCGTTTCCAATGTTTTTGTATATCAGGTCAGAACGAGTCCTTGAGTCGGATACGCGCTAACAGGCAGCGTTCTAGGAGTGAAAGATCAGCCTGCGGAGCTAGCGGCGCAAACAGAAGAAGAAATGGCGAAAGACAGCAGAGGTGCGCTACCCGATTGCGCCAATCAATGCTATGCGCCAGGCGCAAAGTCCCAGTGACCAGATTTGGAAGTTGCCAAAAGATGAACTTCCTGGGGCACTATTTAAACAAAGAAAGTCTAGGGTTTCAAAAGATCGGAACATCATCACTCAGCGGCATTCCAGAGGCACTGCGCGGCAGAACTGGAAAACACACGGACCTGTCAAGGAGATTTGCGCCAGCCGACTGCGCCAGCCGAGAAAAGACACTGCACGCACTGTTTGCTACCGTTTTCTTGGATTCAGTAGTTATTACTTACTATTTTATGATGTTTACCACTAGCATGTCTAGCTAAACACTCAGTGTTGGTCGGGCATGAATGTTATATCATGATTTAATTAATATATCAATTAAATAAATTATGATGTGGAAGAATTTACAATTTAGGAATAAGGCTGGGGCAGTTTAAAATATGTTTGGATTAGTATCACTTAACCTCTTCTTTTAGGGTTAAGAAACCCACGACAGCAACACCAAAAACCGTAGAAGGTTAAGCGACCGGGAGAAGAGTGGAAGCAAGGATTCTTGGTTGAGGGTGGAAGGAGGTGGCGTACAATAAGGATTTGTTGTTCGGCTGGAGTGCTCTTGCTTGAGGTTTGTGGAGTGCTTGGTGAAAGGGTCTTGCTGTCACTGCGAAACCGGTAAGTGATGAACGGGGTTGTGGTCATGGTTGATTTAGGATTCTTCGCGATATTTTTCTTCTCTGGGAATTGAAGGGTTGTTATTCATTTTGGGCATTCTTAATGGTTGTTGCTTTTCTGTAAAAACTGAGAAATGAATGGTAGATGATGCTTGGTTATTTTGGCCAATTTGGGTGTGTACAGATTGTTTCAAGGGAAGAGAACTTGTGCGTAGTTGAATTGGTGTACTTGAGACATGTTTTAGATAGGATCAGGTTTAAAAAGTTTTGGTCTTGATTTGGACATTTTGCTGTATGATGGTTGTGAGTGAAGATACACTAGTTGTGGCTTGAAAATGTCTATTCTGCTGTCATGTATGCAGCTATGCTTTGTTCTGGAAATGGCAGGTTGAAGCCTTTGATGGGTGTTGTAATGGGATACATAGTTTAGTCTTGTGATAGCTGAGTAAATATATGCTTATATAGAATTAGAATATGCTGGGGTTTTGTGTTAGGATACAGATGATATTAAGCTTGTAACCATTGTGGGTTTGAGGTTAAAAGGACTAAGAGTAGGTTGTTTCTAAATGCTTCTTGGAGATCAACTTGTGTAGCTAATTTGGAATGCTTCAGTGAACTTTTTGAATGCTTTTGTGAAATTAAGTACTGCTGGAACAATACTAGGTCATTGTTATTTAAGTCTCAATTTACTGAGGTTGTGATTCTTTACTGACTTGGATTGCTTAAGCGTTGAAATTTATGTTGATTTGTTAGGTGATGGATCTAGTTGAATTAAGCTGGAAACTTGGTGATTTTTGCTTTACTTAGTCATGAATTTATAGTGGATGAAGAAGTGTCCAGACAGTTTATGACTTTTGATGAATGCAAGTTAATGAAATGGATTTCTCTAATACTACTTGTGTGTTGTGGTTAGATTGACAAGTCAACTTAAATTCTTGTGCAAAGCTTCTAAGTTCAGTAGCTTTTGTGTGTTTCCACTTGTCATGAATTTGTAAATGTTATGTGGTGAATTGTGAACTTCTCAGATCATTTTATTTTTGTATATGGAGTTGCTTCAGGGATACAAACTTGTCTAATTAATGATTTTCAGTTAGTTTTATAGCTAGTGATGTACACACAGTGTATTCTTATTCTAAGTTTGATACTTCGATAAATAATATGAGTATATATGCTATAGGTCATCAAAACGGAATTTTCCACGGAGGTGATTGATCATTCGCTTCAGAACAAAGTTTACAGTGAGTAAATAATATGCTTTTATGTATATCGTATCGTTCATATTATATGTAATTAAAATTACATATAATAGTGTATCAGTTACTTGGGTTATAGCGAAATGAGTTGCAATTATTTCCCTCGTCTATATAAGACGCTAAAGTTATATCGTGTGACATATGAACGTATTTATACGTATATAAAAATATGTGAAGAAAATCTGACATTTATGCATCATTGCATACACGACATACATAGACACAGTTATGATATATGATGAGCAATGCATCACCCGCTCTTTGATATGATATGGCGAGGCTCAGCCCGCACACCGATATGATGGTCCGGACCGGCAGTGACGACTGCCCACAGACACCATTTGCATTCATCAACATGTGCATTTTCATACTTACACGCATACGTGTATACATTAATTACTATGTCACTTATTATATATTACTGTGACCACCGATATATGAATGTAAGCAAAAGAGTATGCGTAAAGTACGTTATTTACTCACTGAGTCACTTTGACTCACTCTGTTATTTTTTCCTAATCCGTTTCAGATCAGTGAGCTGCTAGATCGAGAGCTGTCGTCTATCGTCGTACAGAAATTCATTGCTTTACGTAGGGTGCCATCCAGCTATTTATTTTCCAAAAGTCTCTTTAGTTATTTCTTTAATTCAGTTAGGTTGTTGCTCCGTTGTACTTGAGTAGGATTCTGGTAAATTGAAATGGTTGAATTCATTTTCTAATTCAATTCGTTATTTCATCTATTGATAAATTGTTGGCATAGAGGCTTGCTTGTATTTGGTCAAGCGCCGGTCTCGACCTAGGTTTGGGTCGTGACAAAGTTGGTATCAGAGCTTAGGTTGTTTCTCATAGTACACGGAGCTAGGACTTAGTAGAATTTTGATTATGGTAGTGTAGCGCGCCACCGCCATAAACAGCGTTCTGCTAGGACCGTTAGAAAATTTCTTTCATGTTTCGGAGTCAAGTTTGATACTTATGACTCACCGATTTCTGATCAAATCTATTGATATAGGTTGTGATGGCACCAAACTCTCGTAGATCAGCTCGAGCTCGTACTAGGGGTGCGTCCCTAAGCGGTAGAGGTAGGGGTGCTAGTACCGATGATGTAGATCAGTCTTTTCCAGCCGTTGTACCCCGCGGCACTCGGACGGGGACCGGATCGAGAGGTGGCCATAGCATGGCAGCGCCGACACCGACAGTAGCACAGAATGCACCGCAGGCTACGACGTCACTTACGGATGTCGTGAGCAGCATTCAGGGCTTGATTCAGGTACTTCATGGTATAGTACCACAAGGTGTTGCTCCAGGTCAGCCCGCGGCGCAACCATTTGTTCCACAGACAGCCGATGGTAATGAGGATCAGCACCAAGCTCAAGTTGTACCTGTTGCCGATGGAGGTGTCAAGCTGGATGAGTTTCTGAGGCACCATCCACCGATTTTTAGTGGGACAGATGAGAAAGACGACCCTCGGGCATTTATTGAGCAGACACAGCGTCTTTGTCGCGTTCTTCACTGTCCAAGTTGGAGATCGGTTGAGCTAGCTTCTTTCAGACTGCAGGGTGTTGCCATGTCATGGTTTGATGGAGTAATGGCAGATAGGGGCACTGAACAGTCACAGATGGATTGGGAAGAATTCAAGACTTTGTTTTTGGATAGATTTTTACCGGATAGTGTGAGGGATGCTAAGGCCAGAGAATTTGAGACGTTGAGACATGAAGCTATGACAGTGACAGAATATGCTAACAAGTTTACTATCTTATCAGCATATGCTCCACATCTCGTGTCTACAGAGGTTATGCGCATCAAACGCTTTATAGCAGGCTTGCGTCATAACATTTTCCGATCAGTGATCAGCACCCAGTTTGTTACCTTCTCTAAGGCAGTGGATACAGCTCGGATCATTGAAGATAGAGAGCTGTTAGAGAGGACTACACGTGACCAGAGGAAGAGGCCTCGAGACATTGACCATGTAGATAGCCAACATGGTCGTAGAGGAGGATTTCAAGATGGTAGACCTCAGCAGACCCAGCGAGGAGGTCAGCAGCATCAGATGTCGCATCGTGGTGGTAGCATGGTTTCTCAGAATTTCAGACAGCCCCAGCAAAATCTACAGGGAGCAGCTAATCAGCGTCATACTTCGAGTTCTATTAGCCAGACGAGAGCACCCTGTAAGACTTGTGGTCGAGCTCATGGGGGAACCTGTTATAAGGAGACGGGAGCTTGTTTTCGTTGTGGACAGCATGGACATTACATGAGTCAGTGTCCCACTCGCGACACTCGTTTAGACCATATGGCCGCTCGACCAGTCTTGTCTCATGCATCTGTTATGCAGCCAGCTAGTGGAGATGTTGGTCGAACTCCTAGTCGGGCTGGGAATAGTCGATCTCAGAGAGAGGATGGGAGGACTCAGGCCAGAGTCTATGCGCTCACACCACAGGATGCTCATGCATCCAATGCCGTAGCCACAGGTACTTTACAAGTTTTTGGTTTTGATGCTTCTGTATTATTTGACCCCGGCTCAACGCATTCATATGTCTCCCCTCGCTTTGTTATGCATTTTCCTACATCACCTGCACCTTTGGAAACACCATTAATGGTGAGCACTCCAGTTGGTGATCACATTGAAACCAAATTGGTATATCGTGCTAGTCACGTTCGGATGGGAGATCATGACATGTTTGCCGATTTGATTCTTCTTAATATGCTTGACTTTGATATTATTTTGGGTATGGACTGGTTATCGACTTATTATGCAACTCTTGATTGTCGTGAGAAAGTCATCATATTCAACATTCCGAATGAAGCAGAGTTTACCTTTGTTTGTGATAGAAGTCCATCGTCTACTTGTTTAATATCGGCATTGACGGCTGATAAGTTAATGAGAAAGGGATGTCAAGCGTATTTGGCGGTGATATTGGATTCTCAGATTCAGAATCAGACATCCATGGATAGCTTGCCGATTGTGTCCGAGTTTAAGGACGTTTTTCCAGAGGACTTGCCTGGAATACCTCCAATGAGAGATGTTGAGTTTTGTATTGATTTAGCTCCTGGCATAGAACCCATCTCGATCCCTCCTTACCGAATGGCGCCAGCAGAGTTGAAAGAATTGAAAGCTCAGTTGCAAGAGCTTCTTGACAAGGGTTTTGTCCGCCCTAGTGTATCCCCGTGGGGTGCTCCTGTCTTGTTTGTGAAGAAGAAAGATGGGTCAATGAGGCTATGTATTGACTATCGTCAGTTGAACAAAGTGACTGTGAAGAATAAGTATCCCTTGCCGAGGATTGATGACTTATTTGATCAGTTACAGGGAGCACGATACTTCTCAAAGATTGATTTGCGTTCGGGGTATCATCAACTTCGGATTAGAGAGCAAGATATTCCGAAGACGGCATTTAGGACTCGTTATGGACACTACGAGTTCTTAGTTATGTCTTTTGGACTCACGAATGCACCAGCTGCTTTTATGGGGATGATGAACAATGTGTTTAGAGAATTTCTGGACAAGTTTGTCATTGTGTTCATTGATGATATTCTCATTTACTCGAAGACAAATGAGGATCATGCAATACACTTGGGGCAAGTTCTTCAAAGATTACGAGAGCATAAGTTGTATGCTAAGTTTTCTAAATGTGAGTTTTGGATGGATAGTGTTGCATTTCTTGGACACATTATTTCGAATGAGGGTGTGAAGGTTGACTCGTCGAAGGTTGCAGCCGTTGAGAATTGGTCCACACCTACTTCAGTCACTGAAATCCGTAGCTTTTTGGGTTTGGCTGGCTACTATCGTCGCTTTGTGGAGGATTTTTCACGTATAGCCGCACCATTGACTCGCTTAACTCAGAAAGGGGTCAAATTTATTTGGTCGAAGGAGTGCGAGGAGAGTTTTCAGAGATTGAAGAAAGCGTTGACGACAGCACCAATTTTAGCGCTTCCTTCGGGTACAGGTGGATTTACCGTATTTTGCGATGCTTCTAGAGTTGGTTTGGGATGTGTACTTATGCAGCACGGTCGAGTCATTGCTTATGCTTCTCGACAGTTAAAGAAGCACGAACATAATTATCCTACACATGATCTGGAGTTGGCAGCAGTTGTATTTGCACTGAAAATGTGGCGGCATTATTTGTATGGAGAGTCATTCGAGGTGTTCACCGATCATAAAAGCTTGAAGTACATTTTCAGTCAGAAAGATCTTAACCTTCGACAGCGTAGATGGGTAGAGTTATTAAAGGATTATGATTGCACCATCTCTTATCACCCGGGAAAGGCAAATGTGGTCGCTGATGCTCTTAGTAGAAAGTCAATGGGAAGTTTAGCGCACATACCTGATAGCAAGAGAAGCCTTGCTAAAGATTTATCGCAGTTGCAAGATAGTGGAGCTTCTTTCAGGGTGGGTGAGAGAGGTCTCGTTGCACATTTACGAGTTGTGCCTACTTTGGTGACTCGGATAGGAGAAGCTCAAAGTAATGATGTCGAGTTGAGCAAGTTGGCTGCCGAAGTTCGAGAAGGTAAGCATACTGACTTCATGATTGGTGATGATGGTATTCTTCGATTTAGAAGTCGGTTATGTGTCCCTGCGACGGGTGAATTACGTGAAGAGATTTTGAGGGAGGCTCATGACACACCTTATGTTATGCATCCGGGTTCTACCAAGATGTATCATGATCTTCGAGATATTTATTGGTGGAGTGGTATGAAACGGGATATAGCTGACTTTGTTTCCAGATGCTTGACATGTCAGCAAGTGAAAGCTGAACACCAGAGACCGGCTGGTTTACTCCAGAGTATTGAGATCCCAGAATGGAAGTGGGAGCGGATTACTATGGACTTTGTTACTGGACTTCCACGCACTGTTAAGGGTCACGATTCAGCTTGGGTGATTGTGGATAGATTCACTAAGACTGCACACTTCATTCCAGTTAAGACCAGTTATTCGTCAGAGCAGTATGCACAATTGTACATCAAGGAGATTGTGCGTCTTCACGGTGTACCAATATCGATTATTTCTGATCGTGGCTCGCAATTCACATCCAGATTTTGGAGATCACTACAGGAAGCTTTGGGGACAAGGTTGCATTTGAGTACTGCATTTCACCCTCAGACAGATGGACAATCGGAAAGGACCATTCAGACATTAGAAGATATGTTGAGGGCTTGCATTATTGATTTTAAGGGCAGCTGGGATAGAAATATACCATTGATGGAGTTTGCATACAATAACAGCTATCATTCTAGCATTCAGATGGCTCCTTTTGAGGCTTTATATGGCAGAAAGTGTAGATCGCCTGTAGGATGGTTTGAAATGGGCGAAAGCAAGTTGATTGGACCTGATTTGATACGAGATGCTAATGAGAAGGTCAGTTTGATCAAAGATAAATTGTTAGCAGCTCAGAGCCGACAAAAGTCTTATGCAGACCCTAAACGCAGAGAGTTAGAATTTCATACTGGTGATCATGTCTTTTTGAGAGTGTCACCAATGAAAGGTGTTATGAGGTTTGGTAAGAAAGGAAAGCTTAGTCCTCGATTCATCGGTCCTTTTGAAATCTTGGAGCGAATTGGAAATGTAGCCTACAGATTAGCTTTACCTCCAGCATTGTCTAGCGTCCACCCAGTCTTTCATGTCTCAATGTTGCGGAAGTACGTTTCGGATCCGAACCATGTATTAGTACTTGAAAGACTTCAGATTGATGATATGTTGTCCTATGACGAGCAACCTATTGCTATTGTGGATCGACAAGTAAGAAGGTTGAGGAACAAAGATGTGGTTTTAGTTAAAGTCTTATGGAAAAATCATACTGAGACTGAAGCTACATGGGAGTCTGAGAAGGACATACAAGACAAATATCCTCATCTTCTTGAATCCCAAGGTACGACTGGTTAAATTCGGGGACCGAATTTTTTTAAGGTGGGTGGAATGTTATATCATGATTTAATTAATATATCAATTAAATAAATTATGATGTGGAAGAATTTACAATTTAGGAATAAGGCTGGGGCAGTTTAAAATATGTTTGGATTAGTATCACTTAACCTCTTCTTTTAGGGTTAAGAAACCCACGACAGCAACACCAAAAACCGTAGAAGGTTAAGCGACCGGGAGAAGAGTGGAAGCAAGGATTCTTGGTTGAGGGTGGAAGGAGGTGGCGTACAATAAGGATTTGTTGTTCGGCTGGAGTGCTCTTGCTTGAGGTTTGTGGAGTGCTTGGTGAAAGGGTCTTGCTGTCACTGCGAAACCGGTAAGTGATGAACGGGGTTGTGGTCATGGTTGATTTAGGATTCTTCGCGATATTTTTCTTCTCTGGGAATTGAAGGGTTGTTATTCATTTTGGGCATTCTTAATGGTTGTTGCTTTTCTGTAAAAACTGAGAAATGAATGGTAGATGATGCTTGGTTATTTTGGCCAATTTGGGTGTGTACAGATTGTTTCAAGGGAAGAGAACTTGTGCGTAGTTGAATTGGTGTACTTGAGACATGTTTTAGATAGGATCAGGTTTAAAAAGTTTTGGTCTTGATTTGGACATTTTGCTGTATGATGGTTGTGAGTGAAGATACACTAGTTGTGGCTTGAAAATGTCTATTCTGCTGTCATGTATGCAGCTATGCTTTGTTCTGGAAATGGCAGGTTGAAGCCTTTGATGGGTGTTGTAATGGGATACATAGTTTAGTCTTGTGATAGCTGAGTAAATATATGCTTATATAGAATTAGAATATGCTGGGGTTTTGTGTTAGGATACAGATGATATTAAGCTTGTAACCATTGTGGGTTTGAGGTTAAAAGGACTAAGAGTAGGTTGTTTCTAAATGCTTCTTGGAGATCAACTTGTGTAGCTAATTTGGAATGCTTCAGTGAACTTTTTGAATGCTTTTGTGAAATTAAGTACTGCTGGAACAATACTAGGTCATTGTTATTTAAGTCTCAATTTACTGAGGTTGTGATTCTTTACTGACTTGGATTGCTTAAGCGTTGAAATTTATGTTGATTTGTTAGGTGATGGATCTAGTTGAATTAAGCTGGAAACTTGGTGATTTTTGCTTTACTTAGTCATGAATTTATAGTGGATGAAGAAGTGTCCAGACAGTTTATGACTTTTGATGAATGCAAGTTAATGAAATGGATTTCTCTAATACTACTTGTGTGTTGTGGTTAGATTGACAAGTCAACTTAAATTCTTGTGCAAAGCTTCTAAGTTCAGTAGCTTTTGTGTGTTTCCACTTGTCATGAATTTGTAAATGTTATGTGGTGAATTGTGAACTTCTCAGATCATTTTATTTTTGTATATGGAGTTGCTTCAGGGATACAAACTTGTCTAATTAATGATTTTCAGTTAGTTTTATAGCTAGTGATGTACACACAGTGTATTCTTATTCTAAGTTTGATACTTCGATAAATAATATGAGTATATATGCTATAGGTCATCAAAACGGAATTTTCCACGGAGGTGATTGATCATTCGCTTCAGAACAAAGTTTACAGTGAGTAAATAATATGCTTTTATGTATATCGTATCGTTCATATTATATGTAATTAAAATTACATATAATAGTGTATCAGTTACTTGGGTTATAGCGAAATGAGTTGCAATTATTTCCCTCGTCTATATAAGACGCTAAAGTTATATCGTGTGACATATGAACGTATTTATACGTATATAAAAATATGTGAAGAAAATCTGACATTTATGCATCATTGCATACACGACATACATAGACACAGTTATGATATATGATGAGCAATGCATCACCCGCTCTTTGATATGATATGGCGAGGCTCAGCCCGCACACCGATATGATGGTCCGGACCGGCAGTGACGACTGCCCACAGACACCATTTGCATTCATCAACATGTGCATTTTCATACTTACACGCATACGTGTATACATTAATTACTATGTCACTTATTATATATTACTGTGACCACCGATATATGAATGTAAGCAAAAGAGTATGCGTAAAGTACGTTATTTACTCACTGAGTCACTTTGACTCACTCTGTTATTTTTTCCTAATCCGTTTCAGATCAGTGAGCTGCTAGATCGAGAGCTGTCGTCTATCGTCGTACAGAAATTCATTGCTTTACGTAGGGTGCCATCCAGCTATTTATTTTCCAAAAGTCTCTTTAGTTATTTCTTTAATTCAGTTAGGTTGTTGCTCCGTTGTACTTGAGTAGGATTCTGGTAAATTGAAATGGTTGAATTCATTTTCTAATTCAATTCGTTATTTCATCTATTGATAAATTGTTGGCATAGAGGCTTGCTTGTATTTGGTCAAGCGCCGGTCTCGACCTAGGTTTGGGTCGTGACAATGAATCTGTGATGTATTTCCTTTGAGACTTGAGCTTAATGCATAGTTTATTTATTTGTATTAATCCTGCGCGTACTGAGACAGTTAGTTGCATAAGTAGGGGAAGCCTTGAACCGCAAACTTACTTGTGTTGCTTGCTTGTCACCTGTTAAACTAGTTGCATGCGTAGGGGAAGCCTTGAACCGCAAACTTACCGTGACAATTAGGAGTAACGAGTTAGGGTAGGCAGTTGCTACTGTGACAGGATTCGCAGCTGTTTAGTCTAGTTCTAGGATTAATAGCACATGAACTTTGAACGGAACATGCGCACGTGTTAGGAAGCCTTTACCGGACACTAACCCAAGTAAACCACAAGCTATAGATGTTTAGAGTCGATGATAAGGAATGCATTCATAGAGGATTGTCTGCCCAACACTTCTCATAAAGATAGTACTTCATCTCTACTGCTTGCGCACGTCTAGTGCAATTTCCTGCGTTACGATATTCACTGCTACTCGCGCATCGCGCAAAACCCCCAATCACTCACGCAACCCCCGTTTTCTTAAGTGTAGGTTACTGGCTAAGACTCACTGCTTGCTCCCTGTGGAGATCGACCCTTACTTAACCGCTGTACTAGTGGGAGAGGAAGGATTATATTTGACGCGCACGACGACGCGCGATCAATACCCCTCAACAAACCTGCGATAGTATCTAGTTAGACGCAAAAAACTTCGAAGCAGTTTAGGGTTTTGAGGGGGAGCCCAATTCTTAACCACTTCAATTTTGTCTGGATCGACTTGCACACCTACTTGAGAAATCACGTGTCCTAAATAAGCATGTTTGTCCCTGGCAAATTCACACTTGGAACTGTTAGCATAAAATAAGTTTGATTGAAAAAATTTCAATACCTCATCTAAGTGCTTCAAGTGTGCCTCAGGATCCCGACTGTAAATCAGAATATCATCAAAGAAAACCAAGACGCTTCCACGTAACACTGGCTTAAGAGGTCATTCATCTCAGATTGGAAGCCTGATGGTGCATTCGACAATCCGAAGGGCATTACAAGAAATTCGTAATGTCCATCATGTGTTCGAAATGCCGTTTTATACACATCATCTGGGTGCATCCTCAGCTGGTGATATCTAGAAGTCGAGTTTGATGAAGATTGCAGCGCCGTTTAACTCATCTAAAAGCTCGTCCACTGTTGGAATCAGAAATCGGTCCTTAATTATCACTCCGTTGAGAGCTCTGTAATCCACGCAAAACCTCTAGTCACCGTTCTTTTTCTTTACCAGTAGAATAGGGGATGAAAAAGGACTATTGCTACTTCGGATAATACCTTCTGACATCATCTACGAGATAAGTCTCTCAATTTCCAGCTTTTGATAATGAGGGTACCTGTATGGTCTTACATTAATAGGAGAGGCTCCTGATAATAATGGAATGCGATGATCAGATTGTAAGATGGGTGGTAGTCCTTTTGGAGTGGCCAATACTTCAATGTATCGACTCAGTAAGTTTTGCAGAGCAGTTGGGAACTGAGAGTCGACTTCGTCCGGAATTTGGAATGAAGGAGGCTCTAAAATTTCTCTTTGAAGTGGGATCTCAGTTTCGGTGGTGTAGACTTCCATCCTAAAATAGGATGCAATTGAGTGCGTATGGGCTGCGCTGTAGTTGGCCTAAAGTCATTTGGGAAAATCTTGCTTGAGGTTGCAACCCATATAATTTAACATGGTGACTTGATCGCGCGTCGTTGTACGAGTCAAATTAATCCTTCCTTCTCCACTTAGTACAGCGGCTAAGTCAGGGTCGATCCCACAAGGAGCGTGCAGACTCGTCTTAGCTAGCAACCTACAACTTACGAAATTGGGGTTGTGAGTGATTGGGTTGCGCAGGTGCGCGAATGAACAGTAGCGAAAGCAGAATTGCACGATACGTGCGCAGGCAGTAGATTTTGAGTACTATGACTATGAAGAGTATCGGTACAGACAATCTTCTATGAATGTATCCCTTATCAGCGACTCTAAACATCTATAGTGCAGTTATACTTAAGTTAGTGTCCGATCAAGGCTTCCTAACGTGCGCGCATGTTCCGATCAAAGTCCATGAGCTATTAATTGCTGAAACTAGTCTAAGCAGCTACGAATCCTATCACAGTAGCAGCTGATTATCCTAGTGCGTTACTCCTAGTTGTCACCGTCAAGTTATCAACTAGTTTAACATACAATAACGAGCAGTTAGAATAAGATTGCGGTTCAAGGCTTCTCTTATTAGCACAACTAATTATCACCCATATGCATAGAATTAATATAAGTAGACGAACTAAGCATTAAGCACAAGTCTCAAAGGAAATACTTCATAGAATCATGCCCAACCGATACAAAGTGTTTAGCTAGACATGCTAGAAACAAACATCATAGAAATAATAATTAAAACTAAGGCAGCAAGAGAAAGGTAGCAGGTCGGCGCAAGTGCAGATTGCTATTCTCAGCTGGCGCAGGTGGTTCGCGCAGAATCTGGGCTGGAGTAGTTCGTGTGTTTTGTCTGCTGTGTGTCCTTCTCTCTATCTGCTCTCTCTCTCCTCCAAACCCTAGCTTCCCTCCTCTTATATAGTGGTCTTGAAGCCCAAGGAATGCTTAGATTTGGCCCGAGAGAATTTTAGCAACTTCCCAAAACTAGGAGATAAGGATGATCAATATTTAGAAACTCTGCCATCCTGCGCACGCTGATTGCGCTACTTGCTTCGCGCTCCTGCGCAACCCAATCACTCACAACCCTAATTTCGTAAGTTGTAGGTTGCTAGCTAAGACGAGTCTGCACGCTCCTTGTGGGATCGACCCTGACTTAGCCGCTGTACTAAGTGGAGAAGGAAGGATTAATTTGACGCATACAACGACGCGCGATCATCGAGCATCTGGTCCATGAATGGTAGCGGGAAATGATCCTTGCGCGTGACTGTGTTTAGCTTCCTGTAGTCAATGCACATGCGCCATCGAGTCTGTTTGCGCTTGGGAACTAGCTCGCCCTGCGCATTCTCCTCTACTGTGATGCCTCCTTTCTTTGGCACAACGTGCACTGGACTTACCCACTTACTGTCTGAAATCCGGTATATTACTCCTGCGTCAAGCAGCTTCAGGATCTCCTTCTGCACTACCTCCATCATAATCGGATTCAGTCTGCGCTGAGGTTCCCTGGATGGTTTGGCATCATTTTCCAGCAGAATTCTATGCATGCACACATCAGGGCTTACTCCGCGCAGGTCAGCTAATGTCCATCCTATAGCGCGCAGTAAGCCCTGATGTGTGCATGCAGTAAGCCCTGATTTGTGGTTCTTGCACAACACCTCCTGTAATCGCGCCTCATGCTCCTCCTCTAATCCATTCTTTATAATGACAGGCAGGGTGTCCTCATTGCCCAGGAAGATGTACTTTAAATGCTCGGGCAATTGCTTCAGCTCAACTATGGGTGCCTGTTCAATAGAAGGCAGGATTTTATTAGTAGCGCAAACATTAACTAGATCACATACCTGTCTGGACACTGGTTCTGTGCTGCTCAGCTCATCATCATGCGCCTCCATCTCTGCCTGTGTCAGTGGCGCAAGCTTTCCTGTTGCGCATGCGCAACCAAGTCGTCCATTCTATCCAACGCGTGTATTGTGGCGTCCTCATGAGGATGCTGCATCCCCTTAAAAATGTTAAAGTGAATCTCCTCGCCATCTACCTCCATTGAGAGTGTACCTTTCCACACGTCTATCTTTGTGCGTGCAGTCATCAGAAATGGTATGCCCAGTAGGATTTGCGCGCTTCCCTTGCTTGGCTCACCCTCCATCTCCAAGACGTAGAAATCTGCTGGGAACACCAGCTCTCCCACTTGGACGAGAACGTCCTCTATCATGCCCGTCGGTTGTTTGCACGACCGATCTGCTAATTGTATGGTGAGACCTGAAGGCTTTAGTGGACCAAGGTGCAATGACACATACAAGGAGTAAGGGAGCAAATTTATAGATGCACCGAGATCAATCATGCAGTTGCTCACCGTGGTCTTACCTAAGGTGCACGGTATGGTGAACGTACCTGGATCCCGGCATTTAGGTGGTACCTTGTGTTGCACGATTGCTGATGCATGCGCGTTAAGCATTACTTGTGCGCACTCGCCTTTCCTCCTCTTGTTTGTGCACAGCTTCTTCAAGAACTTGGCGTATCTAGAGATCTACCGAACTGCCTCAATCAGGGGAATGCTTATTTCCACCTTACTGAATAATTGATGCGCGCGTCGTTGTGCGCGTTCAAATTAATTCCTTCCTCTTCCACTTAGTACAGCGGTTAAGTCGGAGTCGAATCCACAGGGAGCAAGTAGATTAGCTTTAACTAGTATCCTGCACTTACGAAAACGGGGGGTATGAGTGATTGGGTTGCGCAATGCGCGTGTAAACAGTAGTAAAATGCAGGAGTTGCACTAGACGTGCGCAGACAGTAGAGACTAAGTACTATGACTATGAGAAGTATCGGCGCAGACAATCCTCTATGAGTATATTTCTTATCATCGACTCTAAACGTCTATAGCTCGGCTTACTAAAGTTAGTGTCCGGTCAAGGCTTCCTAACATGTGCGCATGTTCCGATCAAAGTTCATGAGCTATCAATTCTTAATACTAGTCTAAGCAGCTACGAATCCTGTCACAGTAGCAACTGATTATCCTAGCACGTTACTCCTAGTCGTCACCGTCAGGCTATTCAACTAGTTTAACATATAACAGACAAGCAACAAGAGTAAGATTGCGGTTCAAAGCTTCCCCTACTCATGCAACTAGCTGTCAACAGTATGCACCGAATTAATGTAAGCAAACAAGCTATGCATTAAGCGCAAGTCTCAAAGGAAATACTCATAGATTCATGCCCAACCGATACTAAGCGTTTAGCTAGACATGCTAGTAGTAAACATCATAGAAACAGTAAATAATATCTAAAGTATCGAAGAAATAGCAACAAGCAGGTGCGTGCAGGTTGCAGGGTCTCGGCTGGCGCAGTCGGCTAGCGCAGGTCCACTCAGTAAGCTCGTGTGTTTTTCTGTTTCGCTGCTCTCGTGTGCTGTGATTATGATGGATGCTGATTGTCAAACCCTAGTCCTTCCTCTCTTTATATACTGCTCAAGAGGCTCATCCTTGGCAACTTCCAAATCTGGTCGTGTCAGGATTTGGAAACACCACTATCTGCGCACGGCACACTGACTAGCGCAATCGGTTAGCGCATCGTGGTCGACTCTGCCAATTCTTCTGTTTGCGCCGCTAGCTCCGCAGGCTGTGTGATGCGCGTCCTAAACGCTACCTGTTAGCGCGTATCTGACTTAGGCCTTCGTTTTGCCCTGAAATACAAAAACACTGGAAACCAGTAATCTTGTACATAAAATAATGCCAACAAGCATAGGGTTGTGATCTAAATAATGCGTATAAATAGGCTCTATCAAACCCCCCACACTTGCCCTTTGTTCGTCCCGAACAAGCAGTCAAGCACGGATACCATTACCTCTCTAGAGTCTAGAGCACAGTCTTGCACTCTGGCGCGATCTACACTACTGCTCACCTTGCGCTGCTCTACCACTTGCGCGCATCTGCCTTCAACAGTTTTAATATAATAATTTTCGAAATTCGTTACCTCTCAGCTGGGATGAAGATCTTTTTGGATGGCTGGGAGATAGCTCTTCATAGGCTCCGGGTTGTCAGCCTGTACTCCGAAGACGGGTATATGGTTAACAGTGCAAGCTTCTTCCGGTGCGTGATTCTTCCGCGCACTTCCTGGGAACTCAAGCCTTTGATGATTTTCTTGTGGACTTTGCGCACGTTGGTGCGTATTTGTGCGCATGCTGATTCTTTTGTAGCGCATATCATCTGCTGGTGTTTTTCTTTTGTACAGCTTTGTCTATGGTTCCTATTTTACAAAAAGATAAGAAAAGAAACCACCCGAAAGAAATGCGCGCCCTTGATCCGCGCGTCGTTGTGCGCGTCAAATTAATTCCTTCCTCTTCCACTTAGTACAGCGGTTAAGTCGGGGTCGAATCCACAAGAAAGCAGTAGATTAGCTTTAACTAGTATCCTGCAGTTATGAAAACTGGGGGTGTGAGTGATTGGGGTTCCGCAATGCGCGAGTACACAGTAGGAAACGCAGGAATTGCACTAGACGTGCGCAGGCAATAGAGATTAAGTACTATGACTATGAGAAGCATCGGCGCAGACAATCCTCTATGAGGGTATTCCTTATCATCGACTCTAAACGTCTATAGCTCGGTTTGCTAATGTTAGTGTCCGATCAAGGCTTCCTAACATGTGCGCATGTTCCGATCAAAGTTCATGAGCTATTAATTCTTAAGACTAGTCTAAAAAGCTGCGAATCCTGTCACAGTAGCAACTGATTATCCTAGCGCGTTACTCCTAGTTGGCACCGTCAGGCTATTCAACTAGTTTAACATATAACAACAAGCAACAAGAGTAAGATTGCGGTTCAAGGCTTCCCCTACTCATGTAACAAGCTGCCAACAATGTGCACAGAATTAATATAAGCAAATAAGCTATGCGTTAAGCACAAGTCTCAAAGGAAATACTCATAGATTCATGCCCAACCGATACTAAGCGTTTAGCTAGACATGCTAGTAGTAAACATCATAGAAATAGTAAATAATATCTAAAGTGTCCAAGAAAACAATAGCAAACAGTGTGTGCAGGTTGCAATCTCGGCTGGCGTAGTCGGTTAGCGCAGATCCTCTCAGCAAGCTCGTGTGTTTATCTGTTCTGCCGTTCTCCCGTGTGCTGTGGTCCTCTCTGAATGATGATATGATGATTGTATGATTATTTAACCCTAGCCTTCTTCTCTTCATTATATACTGCTCAGAGGCTCATTCTTGGCAACTTCCAAATCTGGTGGTGTCAGGATTTGGAAACACCACCATCTGCGCATGGCGCACGGCATCTTGGTTAGCGCAAACGGTTAGCGCACCATGGTCGACTCTGGCAATTCTTCTGTTTGCGCCGCTAGCTCTGCAGGCTGTGTGATGCGCGTCCTAAACGCTTCCTATTAGCGCGTATCCGACTTAGGCCCTCGTTTTGCCCTGTAATACAAAAACACTGGAAACCAGTAATCTTGTACATAAAATAATGCAAACAAGCATAGGGTTAGGATCTAAATAATGTGTATAAATAGGCTCTATCAAACCCCCCACACTTGCCCCTTGTTCGTCCCGAACAAGCACTCAAGCACGGATACCATTACCTCTCTGGAGTCTAGCGCACAGTCTTGCACTCTGGCGCGATCTGCACTACTGATCACCTTGCGCTGCTCTACCACCTGGGCGCATCTGCCTTCAGCAGTTCTAATATAATGATTTCGCAATTCATTACCTCTCAGCTAGGATGAAGATCATTTCGGATGGCTGGGAGATAGCTCTTCATAGGCTCCAGGTTGTCACCTCTGACTTCGAGGATGGGTATATGGTTGATAACACAAGCTTCTTCCCATGCGTGATTCTTCCGCGCACTTCCCGGGAACCTGAGCCTTTTTGATGATTTTTTTTCTTTCTTTTTCGTGAACTTGCGCACGCTGGTACTGAGTAGTGCGCAGGCTGATTCTTTAGCGCATATCATCTGCTGGTATTTTTTTCTTTTGTACAGCTTTCTCTACAATTTCTTACGTTCCCAGAACGGTTCCAGTCTCGGCCTTCGGATAGCAGCTATGGAACAACGCTCCGCTCTCCCTCCTTGGTCTGTCTGCGCAGGTTAGCGCACGCGTTTACACCCGCGCCCGCCTTCCTTAGCTCGACCTCCAGAGGAAAGGTGGTCTGTTTTCCCACCTCGCCACGCTTTGGGTATTCGCCTTCGGCATATGCGTGACTAAGCGAGCTCTCTCGTTCCGAAGGTCGCGAAGCACAGGCCTCCACTAGCGCTCTCGACCATAGACCTCACCTCCGAAGCGCAAACGACTAACCGCCTCTCTAGAGCGTTTCTGTCAACTCCACATCCCCTGTATATCCCAACTAACAGGAGCAGAAAAACGAAAAAAATATACTAAAACAGTTGATAGCAGCGCACGCAATAATGGATAGCGCAAAACAAGCTGACAGTATGCGCAGCCCGCACACAAGCGCACTACTGCTACTGTTTTCTTCAACTAATCTAAGCTACACTATAAAGCTCAAAAATATGTGAAATGTAAAGGTAAAGGTAGCGCTCCCCCCCCCCACACTTAAACAGAGACGTGTCCCCACGACTCAGGCTCAAGCGCACGGAGAACGCGCACATGCATGCAATCCAAACAAAGAACATAAAAACTAAAAACATATAGTCAAAGCAGCGCAATATAGCAAAGGGTCACAAACTATTTAGCACAAAAGTTCAGCACAAATAGAGTAACATAATATCGAATAATGTTCAGCATATAAAAGAAAAATAGACACCACCCGAAAGAAATAATGCGCCCCCCTTGCAGCTCTAGATGTCCTCTGAGCTGGACGCAGCCGCTGAACCATGCGCCTCCTCCTCTGAAGAATCCGTCACATATCGGTACTGGAGGAAGGCGGTACAACAGAAAGGGCGGCAGGCTGCGCCACGAAATCGTCCTCTGAGATGGGGTCCCAAAGCGAGTCTGAGCTGGTGCTAATGATGGGTTCGGCTTCAGGGGACCTCGGAATGGACGGCTGGGCAGGGGGTGGTGCAGGTGCTGGTATTGGTTCTGGTTCGGGGGTGGGCTCTGTTTCTGGGGCTGCTGGGGCTGGTTCCGCTGGTGGGTGCACTGGGGTTAGAGAGGGCTCTGCTGGATGCACTGGGGGCTGAGTAAGAGAGCTGGCTGGCTGGCGCGGCTCGTTGGGGGAACCTGGAGGTGGCCGGTGCAGGCTGAGGAGAGGGGGAATCGCGTCTCCAAATCTCCACCTTGATGGTGGGCTCATGCTCAAGTCCGCCCCCTCTGGCGCTAAATATTCGAGCACGCGCATGACGTTGAACATCATGCGCTGCTCTGCTGATGCTTCCTCAGGCGCCTCCTCAGCCTCGGTCCTCGGGCGCTTCCCTTGTGCACGCGAGGAAGAATCCTCGATGGAAATGGTAACTGGCTCCCCCTGTGGTGCACGGGCCCTCCGGTGCGCTCCAGTCTGCGCGCGGGTCCTTGCGCGCCTAACTAGAGGCACAACTGGCTCTGGGGCCTCGTCCTCCTCCATCTCCTGCGCAGCCTCTGCTGCTTGCGCACTGCTCGCCGCTCTTGGCCGCAGCACTCTGGTCGGCTGCAGGCGGTAGCACCACTCCAATGTGCCATCCTCCCTCACGGCTACCGCCCTTATCTGCAGCATGGGGGCTCGGTCCAGGGGAACAGCCGGCACCATTGTGTGCTCGGGCACCTCAGGCTCTCCATGCAACGCACGCAGCAGGTGCGTAATTATCCCTCCGCAAGTCAGCGGCCCCTTGGTGCTGACTCGGCTCCAGTGGATTACCATGTTCAGGTCAAAAAGTACCCTCTTCCCATAATAAAAGCCCTTCAAGATCTCCATATCCAGCAAGCTGATCTTCGGCGCCCCATTAAAACGCCCAATAATCGCATAGGCGACCAAGCGCCACAAGTAGAACATCCATGGGTCACGCAGCTCTCGTCCCCTGCTGCGCCCCGCGGCAAAAACCGGGCCGGTCGCCATCTCGCGCCACGCCTCCTGATTCGTGTGCGCGTCCATGTCAGCTTCTCGCACCTTCGCGCACCTCAGTGTGCGCTTCAGCCTCTTAGCCGAGGCAATGTACCACACCCCTCGGTGCCGGTACCTTATCTCCATATCACTTGGTTCTAATGACGCCAGGAACTCGCAGGTGTCCTCCTTGTCTGCTGCGCTGTTGATCTCCAACAGTGCCTCCCAGCCCGCCAGCGCGAGCCTCTCCAAGATGAGGTCCTCCATACCGACCTCCCGCAGGAACTCCCTGCTGATGTACGGAGTCCCGTACATCTCAAGCCTCAGGAAGGCCGCATACTTGCTGGCGAAGTGAGCTGGGGTAGCTTGGTCCTCGGCAGGCTGCATCGTGGCTGGGTCTCTCTGGTCAACTCCGGTCAACACTCTCTAAAGCTCAAAAAATCAAAACTCCTCCAAATGCCCTGAAACTGTCACCAATTGGGCGCCTACTCCCCGCCTACAAAACCCACTAACCAAACCTCCAATCGGTGCACGCTAGCTTGGTGCGATTTCAAACCTAGGTTACCCCTCTTCTCGCACAAACCCTAATGTAATCGGCTCAAATCGGGGGGAAAGCTTACCTGGAGGGTGGTCGAGGGAGGGCTCCTCAAATCTCTCTAAACGGAAGCTGGGTTGAGCGCGGGACGGTGAGCGGAGGTGCGAGGGAGGGAGTTTCCCTTTCAACGGTCGAGTGAAAAAGTGCTGAAATTTTCTAAGTACTGCCCTTATATACCCTCTGACTGGCGCAGCTGTCCTGCGCACTGCTGCTCGACTAAAAGACTACAAGTCCTAAACTAGCTAAAAGACACTAGAAACACTAAAAGAAAAAACATGTAAAAGTAAAACGAGTCGGGTTACCTCCCGACAAGTGCCTTTGTTTAACGTCGTTGGCTCAACTGTACCTCGTTACTTGGGTGAAAGTATACCAGCGGCCTCCCCCACACTTGCTCCTGAGTGACCCTGCGCTTGTGCATGTGTTGTGTGCTTCTTGGTCCTGCGCAAAGTGTCGGGCGGGTGGTCAGCATGGTTAATAGTATGTGATAAATCATAAGTAACGAGGGTAGGTAAAGAGGGAGAAGAAATATGAGCAATAGCCCCCTGTTCTCCCTCTGGCGCGTCCGGTGATGACTCTGGCGCAGCAACCTTGGCATCTGCTATCTCAGGTTCTGCCAATTCAATTTCGCGCACTGTGCCATCCCAAGGTTCTCCTAGATACCGTTTGACTCTCTGCCCATTGACCTGAAAACGATGCCGGTGCTCGTTTTCTAACTCGATTGTTTCGTAGGGGAAAACCTTGGTGACTGTGTACGGTCCCGTCCATTTGCTGCGCAGCTTTCCAGGCATGAACTTCAGGCGTGATGAGAACATTAATACCTGGTCTCCTGGCTCAAAAGTGCGTCTGAGGATATGCTTTTCATGAAATGCCTTTGTGCGCGCCTTGTAATCGCGTAGTCCCTCATAGGCATCCAGGCTTAGCTCAAATGCGCGCTCCTTTCCGGCCTCGTCTAGGTTCAGGTTGCAAACGCGCAATGCCCAATATGCTTTGTGCTCTAACTCCACTGGCAGGTGGCATGCTTTTCCGTAAACCAACCGGAACGGTGAAGTCCCAATTGGCGTCTTATGCGCAGTGCGGTATGCCCACAACGCGTCGTCAAGGCGCTGGCTCCCATCTTTGCGCGATGGTCTCACAGTCTTCTCCAGGATGCGCTTGATCTCTCTGTTGGAAACCTCGGCCTGTCCATTCGTCTGAGGATAGTAAGCGGTGGACGTCTTGTGGCGCACTCCATAATGCTTGAAGACTTGTGCCACAATCCTGTTGCAAAAGTGCGTCCCCTGGTCGCTAATGATCGCCTTAGGTACCCCGTACCTTGGATGAGCGGACAAATAACTTTTTATTTGTCCACATTTTTCCCTTACTTCTCGTTTGTTCCGCAATTCTATAAAGCCATTTGATGATTTCTTTGTCCATTTCAGGTTAAAATTATATATCTCACGATACGAAGTGGCCCGAAGAAAATCTAGACGAATTCTGGTCGATGGAGATCAAAAGAAGGAAGTCTGAGCAAACTGCAGAAGTGATTCGGCCGAATCATACGTGATTCGCCCACCAGCTTGACCGAATCACTCTCAGCTGCGCGAATTGACCTGATCCGGGGAAAGTCCTGAAGGTTTGACCGAATCACATAATGGGTGTGACCGAATCAAAAGTGATTCGGCCAAGAAAAGTGATTCGCCTAGTCCGAGACCGCCACTGAACAGATGATTCGGCCGAATCAGAGGTGATTCGCCCAGAGGTGCCCGAATCAGTTTAGCTCCACAAGACGTTTGACCGTATCAAAACAAAGACGTTTGACCGAATCAAAAGTGATTCGGCCAGGATAAGTGATTCGCCCAAACTCAAAACACTACTGAACAAAACATTGACCTAGGTTTGCATGCATAGGATAAGACTTGAGGAGAATGTGAAACCTAGTCGCGAATTTCTTAGGCGATTAAATCCTAAGCTTGGTGAGGTTGTGTTGAAAGAAGTGACTAAGTTAAGAGATGCGGGAATAATTTACTCGATCTCCGACTCCGAATGGGTGAGCCCAATTCATGTGGTGCCTAAGAAAGGCGGGCTCACCGTTGTGGAGAATGATAAAAATGAATTGATCCCTACGCGCACGGTCACGGGGTGGAGGATGTGCATAGACTATAGGAAATTAAACAAAGCCACCAAGAAAGATCATTTCCCAATTCCTTTTATTGATCAAATGTTAGAAAGATTAGCGGGACATGAATATTTTTGCTTTCTAGATGGTTTTAGTGGTTTCTTCCAAATTCCCATCCACCCCGATGACCAAGAAAAGACAACATTTACTTGCCCCTATGGCACTTTTGCATATAGGAGAATGCCTTTTGGTCTTTGTAATGCGCCGGGTACTTTTCAAAGATGAATGATGTCCATATTTTCCGAATTTCTTGAAAATTCCATGGAAGTGTTTATGGATGATTTTTCGGTGCATGGATATTCTTTTGATGATTGTCTTACAAATCTTTCACGTGTTTTGGCTAGGTGCATTGAGATGGACTTAGTCCTCAATTGGGAGAAATGCCATTTCATGGTGAAAGAAGGCATAGTTTTGGGACATCGTGTTTCAAAAAGAGGGATCGAAGTCGATAGAGCTAAAATCGACGTGATTGAAAAGTTGCCACCTCCAAGGGATGTTAAAGGAATTAGAAGTTTTCTCGGGCATGTGGGCTTTTATCGAAGGTTTATTAAGGATTTTTCAAAGATAGCAAAGCCCCTCACAAATCTTCTACGCAATGAGGTGGAATTTACTTTTGATGAGCCTTGTCTTGAGGCATTTGAAGTATTGAAGCAAGCTTTGGTGACCGCACCTATTATTCAAGCACCAAATTGGGATTTACCATTCGAAATGATGTGCGATGCAAGTGATAGCGCCATTGGAGCCGTCTTGGGTCAACAAATCGATAAGCGCCTCCACGTAATCTATTACATTAGTAAGGCCCTTGACTCTACCCAAGCAAACTACTCAACAACGGAGAAAGAAATGCTAGCCATTGTCTATGCCTTTGAAAAATTTAGGCAATATTTGATTGGTTCTAAAACCATAGTCTACACGGATCATGCCGCCATCAAGTATTTGGTTTCTAAGAAGGAAGCAAAGCCTAGACTTATCCGTTGGGTACTCCTATTGCAAGAATTTGATATAGAGATTAAGGACAAGAAAGGAGTAGAGAATGTAGTGGCGGATCACTTGTCAAGACTCGAACCAACCAAAGAAGAAGTTTCAATAACGATTCCCGTAAATGACACATTCATTGGGGAATACTTGATGAGCATCGAGACCGCGCAAGCTCCATGGTATGCGGACTTCGTGAATTTCCGAGCTTGTGGAATTCTACCGGAGGGAGCAAATTACAATCAAAGGAAGAAATTCCTTCATGATATCAACCGATACTATTGGGACGAGCCTTATCTATATAGGCTTTGCGCGGATGGACTTTATAGATCATGTGTCGCGGAATGCGACCAACAAGGTATTCTTGAAGGATGTCACTCTTCTCCTTATGGCGGGCACGGCTCAAGTTCTAAAACGGCCGCAAAGGTTGGACAAGTTGAAGTTTCTAATAGGGAGATAAAAGCTATTCTCGAAAAAACGGTGGGGAACTCAAGGAAGGATTGGTCTTCAAAGCTCGAAGAAGCTTTATGGGCATATCGCACCGCTTTCAAGACCCCGATTGGCATGTCATCATACCGCTTAGTCTATGGGAAGCCATGCCATCTCCCCGTCGAAATGGAGTACAAGGCCATGTGGGCAATCAAGAAGTTAAATTTTGACTTGAAGACAGCGATGGAAAAGAGAGTCCTCCAACTCCACGAACTAGATGAGATTAGACTCGACTCTTATGAGAGTTCAAGAATTTATAAGGAGAGAAACAAATTGTGGCATGACAAGAAAATTCGGAGGAGGACTTTCTCAAAGGGGGATAGCGTATTGCTTTTCAACTCTAGACTTAGAATATTCCCGGGAAAATTGAAATCAAGATGGTCGGGGCCCTTCAAAGTTGAAAAAGTGTATGAAGATGGCCACTTCGAATTGCTAAACAAAGAAGGTGAAACTTTCAAAGTGAATGGCCATCGGATTAAAGCGTACCATGGAGACGTGCAAAGCTTGGAGCTTGGAGACTTCAAGCTTGATGATTCTACCTAATTCCCAAATTATTGCATGCCATTTGAGAAGGGATCCTAGCATAGGACTTCTCAAGTGTGTTTCTTATGAAGACGGGAATCGGCTGCGTCTTAGCCAAGACTTTAAACTAGGCTGGTGAGTATTTGTGCTTTTGCTCCTACTTGTTTGTAGTGTAGAATCATGTTGTGACTTTGTGTTGCGCCATGCCTATATCAAGTTAGAGGTTTTAGGGTTTTTTGTGGTAGAGTGCACTCAAAATTACCCCTTTTGGTTTGATTATTCATATGTGAAAATATTTGAGTGTGGGGTGTTTTGAGTGAATGTTAGATGTCTTTAAGTGATTGAGGAATGTGGTGCATTTGAGTGAAAAATTTTGTGCAGAGTTGGCTAACTCACACAAGTTGGTTCGCCCGAATCAGTTTTCATGAGTGGCCGAATCAGTTGATTCGTTCACCCGAAAATGTATAACTCGCCACTGAACAAATGATTCGGGCGAATCATAGATGGTCTCCCCGAATCACTTGATTCGGTCAAGCAGCTACCCAGATCGATTCGGCCAAGCCTTCGCCCGAATCAGTTGATTCGCTCACCCGAAAACATATAAATCAGCACTGAGTAAATGATTCGGGCGAATCAAAAGGTGATTCGGGCAGGTCCCCGAATCAAATTCGCTGGAGGCTGAAGATTTATTCGTGCGAACTCCGTTTATTCGCTCATTCCCCCCCCCCCCCCCCCCGAGCCCTAAATCCTTCTCCGCCCGAGCACTCCCGTCCGACTACCACAAACCCCAAACCAGCTTCCGTCCGACCTTCCCAGCCAAACCCTCATCCGTCCGAGCACCGCTTGTCCGAGCTAACCCTAAACCGCGACCCCCATTCAACCCAGCTTCCTCCGAGTCCTCTTCGCCCGAATCAGTCGCAGGTTCCCCGGGTCACCCTTCTCCTTCGCCCAGCTTTACAATGGCCAGAACTAACTTGACGACTACAGGAAAGCCACGACCCCCGCCTTCCAAGAAGCTGTCCGCAGCTAAGAAGGGTAAGGGCATTGCTAAACCTAAAGCTAAAGCTCCAGCCAAAACCAAAACGAAGCCAAGGCGAGCTACTGGTGGTATCATAATCCGCTCCTCTCCCCCGTCGTCTCCAGTCAGTGCATCCTCCTCATCATCATCATCCTCTTCCGACGATTTCAGACTCGTGGGAGAGTCGTCGCGCTCGCAAGCCAGGTTGGCAGTTATCCCTCATTCTGGAGCAGCAGAGACAAGGAGACCTCGCCATCTTACTGGAGAAATCCTTGCTGCGGACGCCAAGATGCAAGCTTTATTGACACAGCACGAGAATTATGAGGTACTGGCTCCCACTTATCCTGATCATGCCGCACTGAGCAAGCTTAAAGTTATGGATGAAATCAGTAATTATCTTCGTGCCAGTGATATGCATTATATTTTGATGGATGATCCGGGTACTTACCCGAGGCTAGTGAAAGAATTTATGGCCTCATTTTCTGCGACGAAGGAGGATATTGAGGGTAGTCAAAGGCACAATGGCAAGAGGGACCAAACTGTTAGTTCTTGGACCTTCCGTTTAGGCGGACAGACTTTTACCCTGCCCGCGCTGGATATTTGCACAGCTTTTGGGTGCACTAAGCTTGGTGAGTCCCCGCATTTCAGAGAGCGCGAACGATATCATTTCTGGGTGGACCTCGCCGCGAAGGACATATTCTTCACGTCCCCTCAGCCAGCCACGATGATTACCTCCCCAGTTTGGCGGCTAATTCACCGTATCATAGCTACATCCATTCACAGCCGCAAGGATGGGGGCAGGTACGTTAATACATCGGACTTGGACTTGATGCTCCTCATTTCTCGCGGAAGATCAGTAAACATTGTAGATGCACTGACGGTCCAGTTTGAGTCATATCAGAGATTGGAGTACAAAGGGCGAGCTCTAGGTGGCGGGACATTTATTACACTTCTTGCGAAGTGGCTGGGATTCACTTTAGACCGCTGCGCAATCTTGCCAAAGAAAATTCTCAACCTGGAAACTCTCCGAAAGATGCACATGATAGAGCCTAAGACGCTTCGTTGGATTACTCGAGCCGAAGTGCCACAACACTTGGAGAAGAGAATAGAGAGGAAGCGAAAGGAGCATGGGCTCCCTGATATAGAGACACCACCCAGGCAGGCCAGCGAGCCACCCATGTCAGCAGCAGCCAATCCAGCCCACACCTCAGCGCCTATGCCAGATTTCAGACCCTCTCCCACTGCCATTCCTCCAGCCGAGCCTGAGCCCATTGCACGCGAAGGCCTAGCATTGATCAGCGCACGCTTGGACTCGCTTTCAGATTCTCACACGACGCTCATTCGCTCTCATGAGGTATTATCCACCCTTGTCCACGATTTTGTCGCATGGCAAGGAAATGTCATGGTGCGTATCGCAGCGAGCATGGGTATTTCAGACCTTCCACCGCCTCCAGCACCCTTCTCTCAGCCACCACCTCAGCCGACTGTGCCTACCACAGCTGCGAGTGACTCAGTTTCAGCCATGTTCGAAGGGAGAGTGGATGGAGGCAATGCTGAAGGAGCTCCCGGAGCTGGCAGTGGAAACGAAGGGAATGAGGTTTAGTTTGCTACAATATTGTGTCATGACTTGTGATGTTTTAATTGACATGTATTTGGCTTGACTTGTCAATTTGTATTTGACGCTCTTCGCCGTGATATTTTTTGTATGACAATTGGTTGTGGCACTTGAATGTTTCTCTGGCAGTTTTTCTTTAAAGAAACACTATTTTGAACTGCGCAGGTAAAATGATTCGGACACCCAGGCCGAATCACCACTTTTGGCCTTGTCCGAATCAAGTGTGATTCGGGCAAACCTCTATCCCAGCTAAAGTGATTCGGACACTTGGCCGAATCAATCCTTTTTGCCTTGTCCGAATCACCTGATTCGGCCAACCAATCTTATCCGAACAAAAGTGATTCGCCCGGGTGTCACCGAATCAATTATTTGCCATCACCGAATCACCTGATTCGGGCACTTTTCAGCAGCACTGCCTTGGGTTTGGAAATTTCTGCCTTTTATTTGCCATTGTCCAAAACCCTTCTCAAGCACATTAATGCACAAATTCATGACTTTTGATGCACACAAACATATCTAAGTGAACTCATCATATACATTGTCGCGCATTTGTTTTCTAACCTCATGCCTAGCTATATGTTCTACATTAATTATATCTCGCATAGCTAGCTGTTTTAAACATGGGAATTCAAGTGTTGCGCTAACCTTTTTCGTGAGTTTCAGATTTATTGCAACTGCCAAGAGCATCATTCACGGATACGGACGGATGTGCATTAGGCTACCTCCACACGAGAGAAGTTCCTTCGCAACTTTCTCTTTACAATCCTTTATTCTTTATACTGCTTAGGGACTAAGCAAAATTCTAAGTGTGGGGTGTTTTGCGCTTTTGCTTTGATTTTCTACAACTTGATTCTATGCTACACACTCACTTTGAGCACATTACACTCGCATAATTGCTCTCATCCAAGCTTTAAGTATTGATCACTCGAAGTAATGTTTGCTAAGCAATTAAGTAGTATCAAAAAAAAAATTTTGGATTGAGTTGTGCCTTAAATTCATGAATCGCATCTTTAAGTCGATTGATCCTCTTTGTGATGATTTTATTCACATGATTCGGTGTTCGGCTAGCTTAGTTAGATTTTTTTTTAAGCTCTTTCCATGCATGAAAAATGAAGTTGAGATTAGCAAGCACAAAATAAAAAATGTTTTCATACAAAAACCTTGTACTTGCTCTTGGTTGCTTTTAGGTGATTTTAGCGTCCCTATTTAGCCTTTGCATTTGCTTTGCTCACACTTCATGCTCCACCATATAACATTTAGGCACATTGTCAAGTCTTAAGTGTGGAGTGTTTCAAAGTGATTGCGAAAGAAGAAAAAAAAGAAAAAGAAAAAAAGAGGCACAAGAAAGAATGAAAAAAGAATTATCATATTTTGAAGGCTTTGCATTTGCCGAGGGTTAGGAAGGTACTTTCCCCCTCGAAAGCATTTGTATAAACGCAAAAAAAATAGGCACACTTAATTCTTGACTTTGTGCCTTTTCAACAAGTTCTTTCGCATAGGTGTGAGCAAGGTTTTTGCATTGAGTTTTTAGGAAGCGTCTAAGGTATGACCCTCGTTATTTATTACTTAAGCATCCAGATTTGTACGAGGAAATTCTAAATTGTTCATTGTCAAAACTCCTCTTCTCTTGCGGTTTATCACGTATAGCCTAATTCTTGAGAACGAGTTTATTGTCTTGAGCTTATGGACTTGCCCTTAGCAAGCATATGTGATTGATTTGACAAAAGTTTTGTGCAAGCGACTTTTCTTCATTCTACTTGCATAGAAAATTGAGCGGAAATTTGAATTTGACGAATGCTAGGTTGACATCGATTCTATGAGTATTTATTGTCACATTGAAGTGAACGATCCTTAGAGTTTGCGTGAAGTGAATAATTTGCACAACTCTATTTCAATTTGAGGTGATAGTGAACTACTTGCTTAGCTTAACAACTTGTGCAATAGTGATCATGAAGACATCAGCTTGTGCAATCTGGGCAGAGTGACTATCTCAGTGCTCAAGCAGTGGAGTAAGCAAGTGCTATAGCAATCTCTGGAGCAGAAGTTCAGTAGCAGAAGTATCGCATACCTTCAGACAGCATGTGCTACAGCAGATGCTGGAGCTAAAATGCTGTAGCAGAAATTCAAAGAGCTGAATATTCAGGAGAATATTTCTGGAGTGTCTCTCAAGAACAAGGGCAGATTTGTTGAGTGAAGATTTGATTGGAAAATCAAAACTTCTACAAATTAGGAGATATGATCTTGTAGAGATCTTGGAGGATCTTCCTTAAAATTGATGGGATTGTTTCCTAATGCATTTAGGAAATTCCAGCAGCAGCAAACAACTCCAGAGCAAGTGAACAAGGAGCTGCTACAGCACAAGTGAAGCAGCAGCTACAGCAGGGGATGCTATAGCAGGAGCTTGTTCAAGTGGCTGTTTCATCTGTCCGAGAAGCAGCAGCAACCTGGGCTTGTCTAGAAGGGCTGGAAACCCTACGGAGAGCATCTGAAGATTTTCTAAAAAGGTGTGGAGTATATTCCAGTGAGGTTTACTAGTCAGAGAAGGAGATTTGCATTGTAGATAAATATCAAATCTAATCTCCAAGATTTTAGTAGATAATTGTTCTTTTTGGAACATTGCCTAAACCTGGACATTGCTTAAAGCTGGTGCTGCTATTTAAGAAGAAGAGGTTTAGAGCAGAATGGGTGATCGAAGCTGAGGGATACACGAGTGCATACACGGAATTCAGAGAGCACATTCTTGGTGTGCGACGGACGAATTCTTCGATCATCACCCGTGAGCAGAGCGTGAGCGCAGAGCTGTGGTGATAGAAGCTGAAGGGAATCAGGACTTGCAGAGTCTGATTCGAGCTTGATCTGGAAGCCAATTTAGAGCTTGGTGCTTGTTGGTTGATCAAGGGCAGCCGCGGAAGAACTGACGGGTGGTTGGCTCGGTCAAGTGTCGTGCGGCAGTACTCGCTAGTGGCAGGTGGTGACTGAGTGAGGGGGAGTATTCCAGAGTGTGCAGCGCTCGTGGAATCGTTCGAACGGCTCGGCAGAAGGCTTTGGAGCGACGCGGAAAAATTGTGCTTCAGCTATGTGTTACAGCAGTTGCTACAGCAACCCTGCTGAGTAGGTGTAGTTTAGAATAGGCTGAGTTCTTTGAGAAGACTGTAGCTATTCTAGATTGACATATTTTAGAGGGTGTGCAGACACAAATCAGAGCTTGTTCTGATTGTGCCGAGTGATCCACACAAGGTTGAGTAGCATAGGTTGCGTGAGTTGTAACCGAGTGTACTTGGAAACCTTTGGTTTGAGTGGATTGAGGACTGGAGAATAGTCCTCCCCAGACGTAGGCAGTTGGCCGAACTGGGTGAACAAACTTTGTCTTGTTCATTATTTGCTGAGACAATTTCCGAGTGAACAAGATTGTGCTGCAGCAACTGCTTGTTCACGAATCTGTCGAACTGAGACACTGCGAATTTCATACGTCATTCGCCCACCAGCTTGACCGAATCACTCTCAGCTCCGCGAATTGACCTGATCCGGGGAAAGTCCTGAAGGTTTGACCGAATCACATAATGGGTGTGACCGAATCAAAAGTGATTCGGCCAAGAAAAGTGATTCGCCCAGTCCGAGACCGCCACTGAACAGATGATTCGGCCGAATCAGAGGTGATTCGCCCAGAGGTGCCCGAATCAGTTTAGCTCCACAAGACGTTTGACCGTATCAAAACAAAGACGTTTGACCGAATCAAAAGTGATTCGGCCAGGATAAGTGATTCGCCCAAACTCAAAACACTACTGAACAAAACATTGACCGAATCAAGTGATTCGGTCACTTCGGGCACTTATTGGAAATCTTCACAAAGTATAAATAGAAGGAGATAAAAGTGAAGAAAGAGAGCTTCCACTTTTTGCAACCCTAGGCGACAAAAACTCAAAGAAGACCAAGCTTGATGGAAGATTGAAGCTTGGATTGAAGATTCTACATCATCCTCTCCTAAACCCTAGCTTTGTATTTACATTTATGCTTCCCTTAGTTGTCATGTATTTGTGCACACTCATTCAATGCAATAAGTTACTTTTGTGGTTGGGGATTAAATGGATCCTCTAGGTTTGGATATGATGTAGAACTCTAACTTATTGCATTGAATGAAGGTTGGTTTGATTATATTGTGCCCTAGCTATGTATTCATTGTATGCACACCAAGTGTTTGACGAAATGCTTAAGTGAGTATGCTTGGTTAGAACCCCTAAGGAAGGAGCGAGAGTTGAACTTAGGATGTTTCATAGCTATTGTATGATCATAGATGGAGTGTTTGTGCGTGAGAGCGACATGCATTCTTGACATTAGGCTAAGTTTTGAGCCGATTTGAGTAACCGGCCAATAGACCGAGAGGGTGCGGTTATGGGACTCAAATTCTACACGGTTCAATAGAATGAGAGTTTGAGAACCATGTCATTTATGTATCCTCTCCATTCTAGGGAAGGATCGAGAGTTGAACCTAGAGCGGATGATGCATTAGCCTTGCTTTTATCAACCAAATGTAGTTCATGCATGTATTAGTGAGTTATTTCATTTCCTCATATCTTAGGGGAGAAGTTGAATCCCTAGTCACCCTTTTTATTCATTAAGTAGAACTCAAGAATATCATTTGTCTTTAGTGCTTGCTAGAGATACCTCTATAGGAGGACAAACCCCCCCCCCCCCCCACCCCCACCCCCACCCCCAAAAACCATAGACTTACAATAGTAGCATTGATTATTTGTCAATTAGTCTAAGCTTTTCCCTTGGGTTCGATCCGAGGTCACTTGGTTATAAATATTGTTTGATATTTGCGTGACTAGAATAGCACTTCATTTTGCTTGCCTAAAACGCCAACGTCAACCTGCAAAAGATGTTAGTTCTCAAAAAATCAGCGACCGTCTTACCATCATCCTTTCTTGTGGCGTTAGCCTCGACCCATTTGGAGACATAATCCACCGCGACCAATATATATTCATAGCCGGCAGATGGGGGAAATGGCCCCATGAAGTCAATTCCCCATACATCAAACACTTCATCCACTAGAATCGGCGTCTATGGCATCTCGTTGCGCGTTGATATGCTCCCTGTGCGCTGGCATTTGTCACAGTTCTTGCAGTAGTCATATGCGTCTCTAAACAGGTGCGGCCAATAAAATTCGCAGTCCTGGATCTTTCTGCTGGTGCGCTTTGGACCGAAGTGTCCTCCACATGCGTGCGCATGACAAAACATCAAAACAGAGTTAATTTCATGGTCAGGCACGCAGCGCCTTAAAATCTGATCAGGCCCTATTCTGAGCATATATGGATCATCCCAAACGTAATGCTTGGACTCATGTTTCAATCTTATGCACTGGGTTTTATTGAAATGAGGAGGAAACGTACCTGTGACCAGGTAATTTGCAATGTGCGCATACCATGGTACCTTACCTGTCAGCGCCATCAGATGCTCGTCAGGAAATGTCTCCGTGATCTGCCCTGGCTCCTCCTCTTTCACGATCCTGCTCAGGTGGTCAGCAACTGTATTCTCCGTGCCCTTCTTATCCTTAATTTCCAAGTCAAATTCCTGAAGTAGGAGCACCCAGCGCATCAGGCGCGGCTTAGTTTCCTTCTTGGACATTAGGTAGTGGATGGCTGCGTGGTCTGTGTATATGATGACCCTAGCGCCTAGAACATATGCACGGAACTTCTCCAGCGTAAACACAGTTGCCAGAAGCTCCTTCTCCATGGTGGTGTAGTTCCTCTGCGCAGCGTCCAGTGTGCGCGATGCATAATAAATGGCGTGCGGCTTCTTGTCCACTTGCTGCCCCAGGACTGCACCTACTGCATAATCGCTTGCGTCGCACATCAGTTCAAATGGTAGGCTCCAGTCCGGCGCGCGCATTACTGGCGCACTTGTTAGCACCTCTTTCAGCTTATCAAACGCTGCCCTGCACTCATCAATGAATTCGAAACACACATCCTTTTGTAAGAGGTTAGACAGGAGTATACAAATTTTAGAGAAATCTTTTATGAAGCGCCTGTAAAACCCGGCATGCCCAAGGAATGATTTCACATCGCGCACGTTAGTGGCATAAGGTAGATTAGAAATAAGATCAATTTTAGCTTTACCTACCTTGATCCCCTCCTGCGAGATAATATGTCCTAGTACTACACCATGTGATACCATGAAATGACATTTTTCATAATTGAGCACTAGGTTTTTTGATATGCAGCGCGCTAAGACCTTATCAAGATGTGTTAAGCATGCATCAAAGGTACCTCCATATACGGTGAAATCATCCATGAACACTTCTATGCATATACCAATCATATCAGAAAAAATGCTCATGACTAGACGTTGGAACGTACCTGGCGCGTTACACAGCCCAAATGACATGCGCCGAAACGCAAACGTACCGAACGGGCAGGTGAACGTGGTCTTCTCTTGATCCTCGGCAGCTATGGGTATCTGATTGTACCCTGAATATCCGTCCAAGAAACAAAAATAGGGCTTTTCTTCTAATCGATCCAGCATCTGATCCATAAAGGGTAGCGGGAAATGGTCCTTGCGCGTGACTGCGTTAAGCTTCCTGTAGTCGATGCACATGCGCCATCCAGTCTGTATGCGCTTGGGAACTAGCTCGCCCTGCGCATTCTCTTCTACAGTGATTTTTCCTTTCTTTGGCACAACGTGCACTGGACTGACCCATTTGCTGTCTGAGATCGGGTAAATGACTCCTGCGTCGAGCAGCTTAAGGATCTCCTTCTGCACTACCTCCATCATATTCGGGTTTAATCTGCGCTGAGCCTCCCTGGATGGTTTGGCACCATCTTCCAATAGAATTCTATGCATGCATACGTCTGGGCTCACTCCACGCAGATCGGAAAGTGTCCATCCTATAGCGCGCTGGTTCCTGCGCAGCACCTGCCGTAATTGCGCCTCCTGCTCCTCTTCTAATCCTTTCTTTATGATCACTGGCAGGGTGTTCTCGTTTCCCAAGAATATGTACTTGAGGTGCTCTGGGAGTTGCTTCAGCTCGGCCTTGGGTGCCTGTTCAATAGAGGGCGAGATTTTATTAGCAGTGCAAACATGAACTATGTTGTGTACCTGTCTGAGTGCTGGTTCAACACTGCTAAGCTCGTCCTCCTGCTCCTCCAACTCTGCTTGTGCCAGTGTTATGAGTTCGTCTACTGCGCTTGCGCATTGCGCATCTGCGACCAAGTCGTCTATGCAGTCCATTGCGTGCACTGTGGCGTCTTCATGAGGGTGCTGCATCCCTTTGAATATGTTGAAATGAATTTCTTTGCCATCAACCTCCATGGAGAGCGTGCCCCTCCACACGTCTATCTTTGTGCGCGCGGTCATCAGAAAAGGTCTGCCCAGTAGGATTTGCGCACTGCTGGTGCTCGATTCACCCTCCATTTGTAGCACGTAGAAATCTGCTGGGAACACCAACTCTCCTACTCGCACAAGAACATCCTCTATCATGCCCGCAGGTTGTTTGCACGATCGATCTGCTAGCTGAATGGTGAGACCTGCAGGCTTTAGTGGTCCAAGGCGCAATGTGGCATATAGGGAATAGGGTAGCAAATTTATGGATGCGCCTAAATCAATCATGCAATTGCTCACTGTGGTCTTACCTAAAGTGCATGGGATGGTGAACGTACCTGGGTCTCGGCACTTAGGTGGTACCTTATGTTGCACGATGGCTGAGGCCTGCGCATTTAGCATTACATGTGCGCACTCGCCTTTCCTTCGCTTGTTTGTGCACAGCTCCTTTAAAAACTTGGCGTACCTAGGGATCTGCCGAACTGCTTCAATATGGGGGATGTTTATTTCCACCTTACTGAATAATTCGTAGAGCTCTTTATCGAGCGCTTCCTTCCTAGCCGATGGTGCTTGCACAGGGAAAGGTGCAGGTATGTTAGTACGATTCGTGTCCTTGTCTTTTAATTGTGTTATACCTGGCGCTTCGCCTTGCTGGCTTGTGGCTGGCACTTCTGGTTGCGCGTTTGGCTCCGGTTGCGCATTCTGCTCTGCTGGGTCCGGGACTTGCGCAGCTGGTTGCGCAGGCGCCTTCGTGGTTTGCTCTGTTCCTATCATGCGCCCATTCCTCAGGGTCACTGCATTGACTCCTCCCTTGGGGTTCTGAATCAATTGTGAAGGCAGGTTGCCATCGCTCTTCTTTAGCTCATATACCGTCGTAGCGATCTGTGATAGCTGCTTTTCAATGGACTCGAACCGCTTGTCATACTTCTCGTCATTTTTGCGCACTGTGTCTGCTAGCTGCCCCACGATATCTTCCAAAGATCACCTAGGCTGCTGGTTGTTATGCGCGGGTGCGTCAGTGCGGCGATGCGGTGGATTGTAGTACGCAGCTTGTTGCGTCTGCTGTGGTGCGCGCTGATCCGTGGACTGCCTCTGGAAATTGTTTTCCTCCTTCCATCTGAACCCATTTGCGGCTAGTCCAAAACGCGACTGATTCTGTCTCTGTGGCCCTCTGTTATCCCATCCTCCAAGAGCATTGACATCTCCAAATTCCTCAAACAGCGTGGGACATGCATTGGTTTTGTGCTCGGTGGAATTGCAGAATTCGCATACCTTTGGCGCAACTGGTTGTGCGCTTTGCACACTAATCAACTTCTGCAGCATGGCCTTCATTTCCTTGATCTCAGCGTTTGTTTCTACCTGATGCACAGAAGGAGCACAACTATTTTCAAGTGTTAGTTGATGTCTTACCTGCCCGGCAGAGTCTTTTGTCAGCTGCCACGCGTCTTCTGAGTACATGTTGCAAATGTCGCCTCCTGCGCATGCGTTCAATAGTCTCAGCTCCATGGGCAGCAATCCATTCAGAAAGTTCTCTATCAGCACATTTTGGGGCAGGCCGTAATTGTAGCAGTTGGCCTCCAGCTCCCTGAAACGCTCGTAATACTCTGATAGCGATTCTCCTGCGCTCTGCCTAGGTGCGGCCAGCTCCCTCCTGAGTAGTGCGATTTTTGCTGCGGGATAAAATTTGATCCGCGCATCGTTGTGCGTGTCAAATTAATTCCTTCCTCTTCCACTTAGTACAGCGGTTAAGTCGTGGTCGAATCCATAAGGAAGCAGTAGATTAGCTTTAACTAGTATCCTGCACTTACGAAAACTCGGGGTGTGAGTGATTGGCGTGCACAGGAAACGCAAGAATTGCACTAGACGTGCGCAGGCAATAGAGATTAAGTACTATGACTATGAGAAGCATCGGCACAGACAATCCTCTATGAGTGTATTACTTATCATCGACTCTAAACGTCTATAGCTCGGTTTGCTAATGTTAGTGTCTGATCAAGGCTTCCTAACATGTGTGCATGTTCCGATCAAAGTTCATGAGCTATTAATTCTTAAGACTAGTCTAAACAGCTGCGAATCCTGTCACTGTAGCAACTGATTATCCTAGCGCGTTACTCCTAGTTGGCACCGTCAGGCTATACAACTAGTTTAACATATAACAACAAGCAACAAGAGTAAGATTGCGGTTCAAGGCTTCCCCTACTCATGTAACAAGCTGCCAACAATGTGCACATAATTAATATAAGCAAACAAGCTATGCGTTAAGCACAAGTCTCAAAGGAAATACTCATAGATTCATGCCCAACCGATACTAAGCGTTCAGCTAGACATGCTAGTAGTAAACATCATAGAAATAGTAAATAATATTTAAAGTGTCCAAGAAAACAATAGCAAACAGTGTGTGCAGGTTGCAGTCTCGGCTGGGCGCAGTCGGCTAGCGCAGATCCTTTCAGCAAGCTCGTGTGTTTTTCAGTTCTGCCGTTCTCCCGTGTGTTGTGGTCCTCTCTGAATGATGATATGATGATTGTATGATTATTTAACCCTAGCCTTCTTCTCTTCTTTATATACTGCTCAGAGGCTCATTCTTGGCAACTTCCAAATCTGGTGGTGTCAGGATTTGGAAACACCACCATCTGCGCATGGCGCACGGCATCTTGGTTTGCGCAAACGGTTAGCGCACCATGGTCGACTCTGCCAATTCTTCTGTTTGCGCCGCTAGCTCCGCAGGCTGTGTGATGCGCGTCCTAAACGCTGCCTGTTAGCGCGTATCCGACTTAGGCCCTCGTTTTGCCCTGTAATACAAAAACACTAGAAACCAGTAATCTTGTACACAAAATAATGCAAACAAGCATAGGGTTAGGATCTAAATAATGTGTATAAATAGGCTCTATCAGCCCTCCCTGCAGCCCTAGATGTCCTCGGAGCTGGACTCAGCCTCGGATCCGTGCGCCTCCTCCTCTGAAGAATCTATCACGTACTCGGTGCTGGAGGCTGGCGGCACTACAGAAATGGGGGCGGGCTGAGTCACGAGGTCATCCTCTGAGATAGGATCCCATAGTGAATCTGAGCTGGTACTAATGATGGGTTCGGCTTCAGGGGACCTCGGAATGGACGGCTGTGCAGGGGGTGGTGCAGGTGCTGGTACTGGGTCTGCTACTGGGGTGGGCTCTGGTGCTGGGGCTGGTACTGGTGCTGGAGCTGGCTCTGCTGTATGCACTGGGGACTGGGTAAGAGGGCTGGCTGGCTGGTGCGGCTCGCTGGGGGATCCTGGAGGCGGCCTGCGCAGGCTGAGGAGAGGGGGAATAGCATCTCCAAATCTCCACTCTGATGGTGGGCTCATTGATCGTGCGTCGTTGTGCGCGTCAAATTAATTCCTTCCTCTTCCACTAGTACAGCGGTTAAGTAAGGGTCGATCTCCACAGGGAGCAAGCAGTTCAGTTTTAGCCAGTAACCTACACTTATGAAATTGGGGGGTGAGTGATTGGTTTGCGCGATGCGCGAGTAAACAGTCGTAAACGCAGGAATTGCACTCGACGTGCGCAGGCAGTAAAGATTAAGTACTATGACTATGAGAAGTATCGGCGCAGACAATCCTCTATGAGTGTATTCCTTATCATCGACTCTAAATGTCTATAGTTTGGTTTGCTAATGTTAGTGTCCGATCAAGGCTTCCCAACATGTGCGCATGTTCCGATCAAAGTTCATGTGCTATTAATTCTTACACTAGACTAAACAACTACGAATCCGATCAAGGTAGTAATTGCCTATCCTAGCGCGTTACTCCTAGTTGGCACCGTCAGGCTATTCAACTAGTTTAACAAACAACAAGAGTAAGATTGCGGTTCAAGGCTTCCCCTACTCATGTAACAAGCTGCCAGTAATGTGCACAGAATTAATATAAGCAAGCAAGCTATGCATTAAGCGCAAGTCTCAAAGGAAATACTCATAGATTCATGTCCAACCGATACTAAGCATTTAGCTAGACATGCTAGTGATAAACATCACAGAAATAGTAAATAATAACTAGAGTGTCCAGGAAAACAATAGCAAACAGTGCGTGCAGGTTGCAGTCTTGGCTGGCGCGGTCGGCTGGCGCAGATCCTCTCAACAAGCTCGTGTGTTTTCCAGTCCTGCTGCGCAGTGCCTCCTGGGTTTACGAATTGTGAATCCTGATTATTGTCTCTCAACCCTAGCCTCCTTCTCTTCTTTATATACTGCTCAGATGCTCATCCTTGGCAACTTCCAAATCTGGTCGTGTCAGGATTTGGAAACACCACCATCTGCGCCTGGCGCATGGCATCTGCTTAGCGCAATCGGTTAGCGCACCGTGGTCGACTCTGCCAATTCTTCTGTTTGCGCCGCTAGCTCCGCAGGCTGTGTGATGCGCGTCCTAAACGCTGTCTGTTAGCGCGTATCCGACTTAGGCCCTTGTTTTGCCCTGAAATACAAAAACACTGGAAACCAGTAATCTTGTACACAAAATAATGCAAACAAGCACAGGGTTATGATCTAAATAATGTGTATAAATAGGCTCTATCAAACCCCCCACACTTGCCCCTTGTTCGTCCTCGAACAAGCACTCAAGCACGGATACCATTACCTCTCTGGAGTCTAGCGCACAGTCTTGCACTCTGGCGCGATCTGCACTACTGATCACCTTGCGCTGCTCTACCACCTGCGCACGACCGCATTCAACAGTTCTAATATAATGATTTCGCAATTCATTACCTCTTAGCTGGGATGAAAATCATTTCGGATGGCTGGGAGATAGCTCTTTATAGGCGCCAGGTTGTCAGCTCTCACTCCGAGGATGGGTATATGGTTAACAGCGCAAGCTTCTTCCGGTGCGTGATTCTTCCGCGCACTTCCTGGGAACTCAAGCCTTTGATGATTTTCTTTGTGGACTTTGCGCACGCTGGTACGAATTTGTGCGCATGCTGATTCTTTTGTAGCGCATATCATCTGCTGGTCTTTTTTTTTTCTTTGTACAGCTTTGTCTACGGTTCCTATGTTTCCCAGAACGGTTCCAGTCTCGGCCTCCGGATAACAGCTATGGAACACCGCCCCGCTCTCTCTCCTTGGTCTATTTGCGCAGGTCGGCGCACGCGATTACACCCGCGCCCGCCTTCCTTAGCTCGACTACCAGAGGGAAGGTGGTCTGTTTTCCCACCTCGCCACGCTTTTGGGTACTTGCCTTCGGCATCTGCGTGACTGAGCGCGCTCTCTTGTTCCGAAGGTCGCGAAGCACAAGCCTCCACTAGCGCTCTCGACCATATACCTCTCCTCTGAAGCGCGAGCGACTAACCGCCTCTCTAGAGCGTTCTTGTCAACTCCACATCCCCTGTATATCCCGACTAACAGGAGCAGAAAAACGAAAAAAAATATACTAAAAACAGTTGAAAGCAGCGCACGGCGCAATAGGGATAGCGCAAACAAGCTGAACAGTGCGCGCAACCCGCACTCAAGCGCACTACTGCTACTGTTTCCTTCAATTAAACTAAGCTAAACTATAAAGCTCAAAAAACGTGAAATGTACATGTAACGCTCCCCCCCCCCACACTAAAACAGAGCCGTGTCCCCACGACTTAAGCTCAAGCGCACGGAGAACGCGCACATGCAGAACATATGCATGCAAGCAAAATAGAGAACAGAAAAACTAAGAACATAAAGTCAAAGCAGCGCAATATAGCATAGGGACACAAAATGTAGCACAGGAGTTCAGCACACAAATATAGCAACAGAATATCAAATAAAGTTCAGCATATAAAAGAAAATAGACACCACCTGAAAGAAATAGTGCGCTCCCCCCGCAGCTCTAGAAGTCATCTGAGCTAGACGCAGCCGCTGAACTATGCGCCTCCTCCTCTGAAGAATCCGTCATGTATTCGGAGCTGGAGGAAGGCGGTACAACTGATAGGGCGACAGGCTGCGCCTCGACGTCATCCTCTGAAACGGGGTCCCATAGCGAGTCGGAGCTGGTGCTAAGGATGGGTTCGGCTATAGGGGACCTTGGAATGGACGGCTGGGCAGGAGAAGGTGCAGGTGCGGGTACTTGTTCTGGTTCGGGGGTGGGTTCTGCTGTTGCTGGCGCTGGTGCTGCTGGTGCTGGGGCTGATGGTGCTAGTGCTGGTGCTGGGAAGGGCTCCGCTGGATGCACTGGGGGCTGAGTAAGAGGGCTGGCTGGCTGGTGTGGACTGCCGGGAGAACCTGGAGGTGGCCGGTGTAGGCTGAGGAGAGGGGGAATCGCGTCTTCAAATCTCCACCCTGATGGTGGGCTCATGCTTAAGTCCACCCCCTCTGGCGCTAAATATTCGAGCACGCGCATGACGTTGAACATCATGCGCTGCTCTACTGATGCTGCCTCAGGCGCCGCCTCAGCCTCAGTCCTTGGGCGCTTCCCTGGGGCACGCGGGGGAGAATCCTCGATGGAAATGGTAACTGGCTCCCCCTGCGGTGCGCGGGCCCTCCGGTGCGCTCCAGTCTGGGCGCGGGTCCTTGCGCGCCTGACTGGAGGCACAACTGGCTCTGGGGCCTCGTCTTCCTCCATCTCCTGCGCGGCCTCTGCTGCCTGCGCACTGCTCTCTGCCCTTGGCCTTGGCACTCTGGCCGGCTGCAGGCGGTAGCACCATTCCAATGTGCCATCGTCCTTCACGGCTACCGCCCTGATCTGCAGCATGTGGGCGCGGTCCAGAGGGACAGCCGGAACCATAGTGTGCTCTGGCACCTCGGGCTCTCCATGTAACGCCCGCAGCAGGTGCGTAATAATTCCTCCGCAAGTCAGCGGCCCCTTGGTGCTGACTCGACTCCAGTGGTGCACCATGTTCAGAACAAAGAGCACCCTCTTCCCATAATAAAACCCCTTTAAGATCTCCATATCCAGCAAACTGATCTTCGGCGCACCATTAAAGCGCCCAATGATGGCATAGGCGACCAGGCGCCACAGGTAGAACATCCACGGGTCACGCAGCTCTCGCCCCTTGCTGCGCCCCGCGGCAAACACAGGCCCGATTGCCATCTCGCTCCACGCCTCTTGGTTGGTGTGCACGTCCATGTCAGCTTCTCGCACCTTAGCGCACCTCAATGTGCGCTTCAGCCTCGTAGCCGAGGAAATGTACCACACCCCTCGCTGCCGGTACCTTATCTCCATGACCTGTTCTATATCTCAAAAAAAACGAAATTAAAAGATAACTAATGCTGCTGCGTCTGTCAGGGCGCAACTAGAATCTGCGCAGCGCAACTGTTTCAAGGTTGCGCAGGCTAATGGTGATTGCGCGCTGTCAGAAACAACAACGAGAATAAAGCAAACTGAAATAACTAGTTACTAAAAAAAAGGAAAAAACGTAAACTAGCTAAAACTTAGCTGTGTTGCTCCCCGGCAACGGCGCCAAAATTTGATCGCGCGTCGTTGTGCGCGTCAAATTAATTCCTTCCTCTTCCACTAGTACAGCGGTTAAGTAAGGGTCGATCTCCACAGGGAGCAAGCAGTTCAGTTTTAGCCAGTAACCTACACTTATGAAATTGGGGGGTGAGTGATTGGTTTGCGCGATGCGCGAGTAAACAGTCGTAAACGCAGGAATTGCACTAGACGTGTGCAGGCAGTAAAGATTAAGTACTATGACTATGAGAAGTATCGGCGCAGACAATCCTCTATGAGTGTATTCCTTATCATCGACTCTAAATGTCTATAGTTTGGTTTGCTAATGTTAGTGTCCGATCAAGGCTTCCCAACATGTGCGCATGTTCCGATCAAAGTTCATGTGCTATTAATTCTTACACTAGACTAAACAACTATGAATCCGATCAAGGTAGTAATTGCCTATCCTAGCGCGTTACTCCTAGTTGGCACCGTCAGGCCATTCAACTAGTTTAACAAACAACAACAAGCAACAAGAGTAAGATTGCGGTTCAAGGCTTCCCCTACTCATGTAACAAGCTGCCAGTAATGTGCACAGAATTAATATAAGCAAGCAAGCTATGCATTAAGCGCAAGTCTCAAAGGAAATACTCATAGATTCATGTCCAACCGATACTAAGCGTTTAGCTAGACATGCTAGTGATAAACATCACAGAAACAGTAAATAGTAACTAGAGTGTCCAATAAAACAATAGCAAACAGTGCGTGCAGGTTGCAGTCTTGGCTGGCGCGGTCGGCTGGCGCAGATCCTCTGAACAAGCTCGTGTGTTTACCAGTCCTGCTGCGCAGTGCCTCCTGGGTGTACGAATTGTGAATCCTGATTATTGTCTCTCAACCCTAGCCTCCTTCTCTTCTTTATATACTGCTCAGAGGCTCATCCTTGGCAACTTTCAAATCTGGTCGTGTCAGGATTTGGAAACACCACCATCTGCGCCTGGCGCATGGCATCTGCTTAGCGTAATCGGTTAGCGCACCGTGGTCGACTCTGCCAATTCTTCTATTTCCGCCGCTAGCTCCGCAGGCTGTGTGATGCGCGTCCTAAACGGTGCCTGTTAGCGCGTATCCGACTTAGGCTCTTGTTTTGCCCTGAAATACAAAAACACTGGAAAGCAGTAATCTTGTACACAAAATACTGCAAACAAGCACAGGGTTATGATCTAAATAATGTGTATAAATAGGCTCTATCACTCATACTCAAATCTGCCCCCTCTGGCGCTAAATATTCGAGCACGCGCATGACATTGAACATCATGCGCTGCTCCTCTGGTACTTCCTCTGGCGCCTCCTCTGACTCCATCCTGGGGCGCTTCCCTCGTGCACGCGGGGGAGAATCCTCAATGGAAATGGTAACTGGCTCCCCCTGTGGTGCACGGGCCCTCCGGTGCGCTCCAGTCTGCGCACGAGTCCTCATGCGCCTGACTGGAGGCGCTACTGGCTGTGGGGCCTCCTCCTCCTCCATCTCCTCCGCAGCCTCTTCTGCTTGTTCGCTGCTCTCCGCTCTTTGCCTCGGCGCTCTGGCCGGCTGCAGACGGTAGCACCACTCCAATGTGCCATCCTCTCTCACGGCTATCGCTCTTATCTGCAGCATATGGGAACAGCTGTGTGCTTTGGCTCCTCTGGCTCTCCATGCAACGCACGCAGCAGGTGTGTTATGATCCCTCCACAAGTCAGCGGCCCTTTTGTGCTGACCCGGCTCCAGTGGATCACCATGTTCAAGACAAACAGCACCCTCTTCCCGTAGTAAAAGCCCTTCAAAATCTCCATGTCCAGCAAGCTGATCTTCGGCGCACCATTAAAATGCCCAATGATCGCATAGGCGACCATGCGCCACAAGTAGAACATCCACGGGTCGCGCAGCTCGCGTCCTCGGCTGCGCCCCACGGCAAAAACTGGGCCGGTCGTCATCTCACGCCACGCTTCCTGATTCGTGTGCGCGTCCATATCAGCTTCTCGCACCTTAGCGCACCTCAGTGTGCGCTTCAGCCTCTTAGCCGAGGCAATGTACCACACCCCTCGGTGCCGGTACCTTATCTCCATATCACTCGTTTCTAGCGACGCCAGAAACTCGCAGGTGTCTTCCTTGTCTGCTGCGCTGTTGAGCTCCAACAGCGCCTCTCAGCCCGCCAGCGCGAGCTTCTCCATGATGAGGTCCTCCATCCCGACCTCTCGCAGGAACTCCCTGCTGATGTACGGAGTCCCGTACATCTCAAGTCCCAGGAAGGCTTCGTACTTGCTGGCGAAGGGAGCTGGGGTCGCTTGGTCCTCGGCAGGCTGCATCGTGCTCGGGGTCTCTCTGGTCAACTACGGTCAACGCTCTCTAAAGCTCAAAAATCCAAACTCCTCCAAATGCTCTGAAACTTTCACCAAATGGGCGCCTACTGCCCGCCTACAAAACCCACTAACCAAACCTCCAATCGGTGCACGCTAGCTCGGTGCGATTTCAGACCTAGGGTAACCCTCTTCTCGCACAAACCCTAATGCAATCGGCTCAAATCGGGAGGGAAAGGTTACCTGGTGAGAGTGCGACTGTGTGCTCCGCATATCTCTCTAAACGGAAGCTGGGTTGAGCGCCGGACGGTGAGCGGCTGCTGAGGGCGGGAGTTTCTCTTGCAACGGTCGAGTGTGAAAAAGTGCTGAAATTTTCTAAGTACTGCCCTTATATACCCCTCTGACTGGCGCAGCTGTCTTGCGCACTGAAGTGCGCACGGACCTGCGCACTGCTGCTCGACTAAAAGAAAACTACAAGTCCTAAACTAGCTAAAAGACACTAGAAAAACTAAAAGAAGAAAAAAAAATGTAAAAGTAAAACGTGTCGGGTTACCTCCCCACAAGTGCCTTTGTTTAACGTCGTTGGCTCGACCGTACCTCGTTACTTGCGTGAAAGTACACCAGCGACCTCCCCCACACTTGCTCCTGAGTGACCTTGCGCCCGTGCATGTGTTGCGTTCTTCTTGGTCCTGCGCAAAGGGTCGGAAGGGTGGTCAGCATGGTTAATAGTATGTGATAAATTATAAGTAACGAGGTTAGGTAAAGAGGGAGAAGAAATATGAGCAATAGTTCCCAGTTCTCCCTCTGGTGCGTCTGGTGATGACTCTGGCGCAGCAACCTGCGCATCTGCTATCTCAGGCTCTACCAATTCAATTTCGCACGCTGTGCCATCCCAAGATTCTCCTAAATACTTTTTGACTCTCTGCCCATTGACCTGAAAACGATGCCGGTGCTCGTTTTCTAACTCGATTGTTCCGTAGGGGAAAACCTTGGTGACTGTGTACGGTCCCGTCCATTTGCTGCGCAGCTTCCCAGGCATGAGCTTTAGGCGTGATGAGAATAATAATACCTGGTCTCCTGGCTCAAAAGTGCGTCTGAGGATATGTTTGTCATGAAATTCCTTTGTGCGCGCCTTGTAATCGCGCAGTCCCTCATATGCATCCAGGCGCAGCTCTTCTAATTCGCTTAGCTCAAATGCGCGCTCCTTTCCGGCCTCGTCTAGGTTTAGGTTGCAAATGCGTAATTCCCAGTATGCCTTGTGCTCTAACTCCACTGGCAGGTGGTAGGCTTTTCCATAAACCAACCGAAATGGTGAGGTTCCAATTGTCGTCTTATGCGCAGTGCGGTATGCCCACAGCGCATCATCAAGGCGCTGGCTCCAGTCTTTGCTCGACGGTCTCACAGTTTTCTCCAGGATGCGCTTGATCTCTCTGTTGGAAACCTCGGCCTGTCCTTTTGTCTGAGGATGATAAGCAGTGGACGTCTTGTGGCGCACTCCATAATGCTTGAAAACCTGCGCCACAATCCTGTTGCAAAAGTGCGTCCCCTGGTCGCTAATGATTGCCTTAGGCACTCCGTACCTGCAAAATATGTTAGTCCTTAAAAAGTCAGCGATCGTCTTACTATCGTCCTTTCGTGTAGCCTTGGCCTCAACCCACTTGGAGACATAATCCACCGCGGCCAATATATACTTGTATCCGGAAGATGGAGGAAATGGCCCCATGAAGTCAATCCCCCAAATATTGAATACTTCATCCACTAGAATGGGCGTTTGTGGCATCTCGTTGCGCGCTGATATGCCTCCTGTGCGCTGGCACCTGTCACAGTTCCTGCAGTAGTCATATGAGTCACTAAACAAGCGCGGCCAATAAAATCCGCAATCCAGGATCTTTCTGCTCGTGCGCTTTGGACCAAAGTGTCCTCCACATGCGTGCGCATGACAAAACATCAAAACAGAGTTAATTTCATGGTCAGGCACGCAGCGCCTTAAAATCTGATCAGGTCCTATTCTGAGCATATACGGATCATCCCAAAGGTAATGCTTGGACTCATGCTTTAATCTCATGCATTGGGTTTTAGTGAAATGAGGAGGAAACGTACCTGTGACCAGGTAATTTGCAATGTGCGCATACCATGGTACCTTACCTGTCAGCGCCATCAGATGCTCGTCCGGGAACGTCTCCGTGATCTGCCCTGGCTCCTCCGCTTTCACGATCGTGCTCAGGTGGTCCGCGACTGTGTTTTATGTGCCCTTCTTATCTTTGATCTCCAAGTCAAATTCCTGAAGTAGGAGCACCCAGCGCATCAGGCGCGGCTTAGTTTCCTTCTTGGACATTAGGTAACGGATAGCTGCGTGGTCTGTGTAGATGATGACTCTGGCGCCAAGAACATATGCACGGAACTTCTCCAGCACAAACACAATTGCCAGAAGCTCCTTTTCCGTGGTGGTGTAGTTCCTCTGCGCGGCGTCCAGTGTGCGCGATGCATAATAAATGGCGTGCGGCTTCTTGTCCACTCGCTGTCCCAAGACTGCACCTACTGCATAGTCGCTTGCGTCGCCCATCAGTTCAAATGGCAGGTTCCAGTCTGGCGCGCGCATCACTGGCGCACTTGTCAGCGCCTCCTTCAGCTTATCAAACGCGACCCTGCACTCATCAGTAAATTTGAAATGCACATCCTTTTGCAAGAGGTTAGACAGGGGAATACAAATTTTAGAGAAATCTTTTATGAAGCGCCTGTTAAACCCAGCATGCCCAAGGAATGATTTCACATAGCGCACGCTAGTGGCATAAGGCAGATTAGAAATAAGATCTATCTTGGCTTTATCTACCTTGATCCCCTCCTGCGAGATAATATGTCCTAGTACTACGCCATGTGATACCATGAAATGACAGTTTTCATAATTGAGCACTAGGTTCTTTGAAATGCAGCGCGCTAAGACCTTATCAAGATGAGTTAAGCAAGCGTCAAAGGTACCTCCGTATATAGTAAAGTCATCCATGAACACTTCTATGCATATACCAATCATATCATAAAAGATGCTCATGACTAGGCGTTGGAACGTACCTGGCGCGTTACACAGCCCAAATGACATGCGCCGAAACGCAAACGTACAGAATGGGCAGGTAAACGTGGTCTTCTCTTGATCTTCCGCAGCTATGGGTATCTGATTGTACCCTGAATATCCGTCCAAGAAACAAAAGTAGGGCTTCCCCGCTAATCGATCTAGCATCTGATCCATGAAGTGTAGCGGGAAATGGTCCTTGCGCGTGACTGCGTTAAGCTTCCTGTAGTCGATGCACATGCGCCATCCAGTCTGTATGCGCTTGGGAACTAGCTCGCCCTGCGCATTCTCTTCTACTGTGATTCCTCCCTTCTTTGGCACAACGTGCACTGGACTTACCCACTTGCTGTCTGAAATGGGGTAAATGACTCCTGCGTCAAGCAACTTCAGGATCTCCTTCTGCACCACCTCCATCATATTCGGGTTCAATCTGCGCTGAGCCTCCCTGGATGGTTTGGCACCATCTTCCAACAGAATCCTGTGCATGCATACGTCGGGGCTCACTTCGCGCAGATCAGCAAGTGTCCATCCTATTGCGCGCTGGTTCTTGCGCAGCACCTGCTGTAATCGCGCCTCCTGCTCCTCATCTAATCCTTTCTTTATGATCACTGGCAGGGTGTCTTCATTTCCCAAGAATATGTACTTGAGGTGTTCTGGGAGTTGCTTTAGTTCAACCTTCGGTGCCTGTTCAATAGAGGGAAAGATTTTATTAGCAGTACTAACATTAACTATGTCTTGTACCTGTCTGGGTTCTGGTTCAGCACTGCTTAGCTCCTCCTCTTGCGCCTCCAACTCTGCCTGTGCCAGTGTTATAGGTTCTTCTGCTGCGCTTGCACATTGCGCATCTGCAACCAAGTCATCTATGTTGTCCATTGTGTGCACTGTGGCGTCTTCATGAGGGTGTTGCATCCCTTTAAATATGTTGAAATGAATTTCCTCGCCATCAACCTCCATAGAGAGCGTACCCCTCCACACATCTATCTTCCTGCGCGCGGTCATCAGAAATGGTTTGCCCAGTAGGATCTGCGCACTGCCGTTGCTCGACTCTCCCTCCATTTCTAGGATATAGAAGTCTGCTGGGAACACCAGCTCTCCTACTCGGACAAGGACATCCTCTATCATGCCCATATGTTGCTTGCACGACCGATCTGCTAGCTGAATGGTGAGACCTGCAGGCTTTAGTGGTCCAAGGCGCAATGACGCATATAGGGAATAGGGTAGCACATTTATAGACGCGCCTAAGTCAATCATGCAATTGCTCACTGTGGTCTTACCTAAAGTGCATGGAATGGTAAATGTACCTGGGTCTTGGCATTTAGGTGGTACCTTATGTTGCACGATCGCTGAGGCCTGCGCATTTAGCATTACCTGTGCGCACTCGCCTTTCCTTCTCTTGTTTGTGCACAGCTCCTTTAGAAATTTGGCGTACCTAGGGATTTGCCGAACTGCTTCAATAAGGGGAATGTTTATTTCCACCTTGCTGAATAACTCGTAGAGCTCCTTATCAAGTGCTTCCTTCCTAGCCGATGGTGCCTGTACAGGGAAAGGTGCAGGTATGTTAGTACGATTCGTGCTCTTGTCTTTTAATTGTGTTATACCTGGCGCTTCGCCCTGCTGGCTTGTGGCTGGCGCTTCTGGTTGCGCGTCTTGCTCCGGTTGCGCATTCTGCTCTATCGGATCTGGGACTTGCGCAACTGGTGGCGCGGGCAACTTCGCGGTCTGTTCTGTTCCTATCGTGCGCCCAGTCCTCAGTGTCACGGCGTTGACTCCTCCCTTAGGATTTTGGATCACTTGCGAAGGCAGGTTGCCATCGCTCTTTTTCAGCTCATACAACGTGGTAGCAATCTGTGATAGCTGCTTCTCAATGGACTCGAACCTCTTGTCATACTTCTCATCATTTTTGGGCACTGTGTCTGCTAGCTGCCCCACGATATCTTCTAAAGATCGCCTCAGCTGCTGGTTGTTTTGCGCTGGTGCGTCAGTGCAGCGATGCGGTGGATTGTAGGGCGCAGCTTGTTGCGTCTTCTGTGGCGCGCGTTGATCCGTGGACTGCCTCTGGAAGTTGTTTTCCTCCTTCCATCTGAACCCATTTGTGGCTAGTCCAAAACGCGGCTGATTCTGCCTCGGTGGCCCTCTGTTATCCCATCCCTCGAGAGCATTGACATCTCCTGATTCCTCAAAAAGCATGGGACATGCATCGGTTTTGTGCTGAGCGGAATTGCAGAATTCGCATACCTTTGGCGCAACTGGTTGTGCGCCTTGCGCACTCATCAACTTCTGCAGCATGGCCTTCATTTCCTTTATTTCAGCGCTTGTTTCTACCTGATGCACAGAACAAGCACGACTATTTTCAAGTGTTAGCTGATGTCTTACCTGTCCAGCAGAGTCTTCTATCAGCTGCCACGCGTCTTCTGGGTACATGTTGCAAATGTCGCCTCCTGCGCATGCGTTCAATAATCTCAACTCCATGGGTAACAATCCATTCAGGAAATTCTCTATCAGCACATTCTGGGGCAGGCCATGATTGTAGCAGTTGGCCTCCAGCTCCCTGAAACGCTCGTAATACTCTGATAGCGACTCTCCTGCGCTCTGCCTAGGTGCGGCCAGCTCCCTCCTGAGTAGCGCGATCTTTGCTGCGGGATAAAATTTGTCCAGGAACTTCTTCTGCAGCTGCTCCCATGTGTGAATTAATCCTGCTGGTAAGTTCATCAGCCAATGCCTGGCTGTGTCACACAATGAAAATGGGAACGCTTTCATCTTCAGCGCTTCGTCACTCTCCCCTTCGGCCTTCATGTTCTCGCAAATGACTAGGAACACTCGCACATGCTTGACCGGGTTCTCGTTGTTCATTCCGTGGAACTTGGGCATATGATGGATGAGCGAGCTCTTGAGTTCAAAATGACCGTCTGGTGGAAGCACTATGCACCATGGCTGGTTAACCGTGAGTGGGGCTGACATCTCGCGCACTGTCCTGCGTCGCGCAGCTTGTCGCGCGGGTGGCGCATTATACAGTTCAGCGGCCATCCTTGCTTCAACCTCGCGCTGCACTTCCTCTCTGAACAGGGCTGCGCGGTTATGTGCCCTCGCTTCCTCTGGGGTTCTGTCCCCTAAGTTGTCCCCAACGACACTGTTATCCTCCATGACCTGTTCTAAATCTCAAAGAAAACGAAATTACAAGATACCTAAGCTGTTGCGTCTGTCAGAGCGCAACTAAGATCTGCGCAGCGCAACTGTTTCAAGGTTGCGCAGGTTGATGTTGATTGCGCGCTGTCAGAAACAACAACGAAAATAAAGCAAACAGAAATAACTAACTATTATAAAAGAAAACTTAAGCTAATTAAGGCTTATCTGTGTTGCTTCCCCGGCAACGGCGCCAAAATTTGGTGCGCGCGTCGTTGTGCGCGTTCAAATTAATTCCTTCCTCTTCCACTTAGTACAGCGGTTAAGTCGGTGTCGAATCCACAGGGAGCAAGTAGATTAGCTTTAACTAGTATCCTGCACTTACGAAAACTGGGGGTATGAGTGATTGGGTTGCGTAATGCGCGAGTAAACAGTAGTAAAATGCAGGAGTTGCACTAAATGTGCGTAGGCAGTAGAGACTAAGTACTATGACTATGAGAAGTATCGACGCAGACAATCCTTTATCATCGACTCTAAACGTCTATAGCTCGGTTTACTAAAGTTAGTGTCCGGTCAAGGCTTCCTAACATGTGCGCATGTTCCGATCAAAGTTCATGAGCTATCAATTCTTAATACTAGTCTAAGCAGCTACGAATCCTGTCACAGTAGCAACTGATTATCCTAGCACGTTACTCCTAGTCGTCACCGTCAGGCTATTCAACTAGTTTAACATATAACAGACAAGCAACAAGAGTAAGATTGCGGTTCAAGGCTTCCCCTACTCATGCAACTAGCTGTCATCAGTATGCACCGAATTAATATAAGCAAACAAGCTATGCATTAAGCGCAAGTCTCAAAGGAAATACTCATAGATTCATGCTCAACCGATACTAAGCGTTTAGCTAGACATGCTAGTAGTAAACATCATAGAAACAGTAAATAATATCTAAAGTATCGAAGAAATAGCAACAAGGAGGTGCGTGCAGGTTGCAGGGTCTCGGCTGGCGCAGTCGGCTAGCGCATGTCCTCTCAGTAAGCTCGTGTGTTTTTCTATTTCGCTGCTCTCTCGTGTGCTGTGATGATGATGGATGCTGATTGTCAAACCCTAGTCCTTCCTCTCTTTATATACTGCTCAAGAGGCTCATCCTTGGCAACTTCCAAATCTGGTCGTGTCAGGATTTGGAAACACCACTATCTGCGCATGGTGCACGGCACACTGACTAGGGCAATCGGTTAGCGCACCGTGGTCGACTCTGCCAACTCTTCTGTTTGCGCCGCTAGCTCCGCAGGCTGTGTGATGCGCTCCTTAAAAACTGCCTGTTAGCGCGTATCCGACTTAGGCCCTCGTTTTGCCCTGAAATACAAAAACACTGGAAACCAGTAATCTTGTACACAAAATAATGCAAACAAGCATAGGGTTAGGATCTAAATAATGTGTATAAATAGGCTCTATCAATAATTCATACAGCTCCTTGTCTAGCGCCTCCTTCCTTGCTAAAGGTACCTGCTTAGGAAAAGGTGCAGGTGCGTTAGTACGATTCATACTCTTTTCTCCTGATTGTGTCATACTTGGCGCCACCCCCTGTTGGTTTGTAGCTTGCGCGGCTGGTTGCGCATCCGGTTGTGCGGGCTCTGGAGGTTGCACAACTGGCTGCGCGGGCACCTTCGCAGTCGGAGCTGTCTCAACTGTGCGCCCAGTCCTCAGCGTTACGGCGTTAACTCCTCCCTTAGGATTTTGAATCACTTGCGAAGGTAGGTTGCCATCGCTCTTTTTCAGCTCATAAACCGTGGTAGCAATTTGCGACAACTGCTTCTCAATTGACTCAAACCTCTTGTCATACTTTTCATCGTTCTTGCGCACAGTGTGTGCCAACTGACCCACTATGTCTTCTAAGGAGCGCCGCGGTTGCTGGTTATTCTGTGCTGGTGCGTCATTGCGGCGGTGCGGTGGGTTGTATGCTTGCTGCGCCTGCTGTGGTGCACAATATTCCGCTGGCTGCCTGTGGAGATTGCTGTCCTCCCTCCATCTGAATCCATTTGCGGCCAGTCCAAAACGCGGCTGTTTCTGCCTCTGCGGTCCTCTATTGTCCCATCCTCCTAGAGCATTTACATCTCCTGATTCCTCAAACAGTGTGGGACATGTGTCGGTTTTGTGCTCAGTGGACGTACAGAACTCGCATGCCTTCGGCGCAACTGGTTGCGTGCCTTGCGCACTCATCAGCTTCTGTAGCATGGCTTTCATTTCCTTTATTTCAGCACTGGAATCCACCTGATGCACAGCGCGCGCACGATTGTTCTCGAGCGTCAATTGATGCCTTACCTGTCCAGCAGAGTCCTCGATCATCTGCCATACATCCTCCGGGTACATGTTGCATCTGTCACCACCTGCGCATGCATTTAACAATCTAAGTCCCATTGGTTGTAGCCTGTTCAGGAAATTCTCTATCAGCACATTTTGGGGCAGGCCATGATTATAGCAGTTGGCCTCCAGCTCCCTGAAACGCTCATAGTACTCTGATAGTGACTCTCCTACGCCCTGCCTAGGTGCGGCCAATTCCCTCCTGAGTAGTGCGATCTTTGCTGCGGGGTAGAACTTATCCAAGAACTTCTTCTGGAGCTGCTCCCATGTGCGAATAGATCCTGCTGGTAAGCTCATCAGCCAATGCCTGGCTGTATCACACAATGAAAAAGGGAACGCCTTCAGCTTCAGCGCTTCTTCACCGTCCCAGTCGGTCTTCATGTTCTCGTAGATAACTAGGAATTCGCGCACATGCTTGACTGGGTTCTCATTGTTCATCCCATGAAACTTAGGCATATGATGAATGAATGAGCTCCGTAGTTCAAAATGCCCATCGGGTGGAAGTACTATGCACCATGGTTGGTTGACTGTGATTGGAGCCGACATCTCGCGCACTGTTCTGCGTCGCACGATCTGTTGCGCGGGTTGCACATTATACACTGCTTCAGCGGCCATCCGAGCTTCAACTTCCCGCTGCACTTCCTCTCTGAATCGAACTGCGTGGTTATCTGCCCTTGCGTTGTTAGGTCCCTCTGGGGTTCTGTCCCCTAAGTTATCGCTGATGACACTATTATTCTCCATGCCCTGTTCTAAACTTCAAGTAAACGGAATTAAAAGACAACTAGGTTGTTGCCCCTGTCGATGCGCAACTATGATCTGCGCAGCGCAACTGTTTCAAGGTTGCGCAGGCTGATGTTGATTGCGTACTGGCAGAAACACCAACGAAAAATAAAAAGAAATAACTAACTACTGTAAAAGAAAACTTGAACTAGTTAAAACTTATCTGTGTTGCTCCCCGGCAACGGCGCCAAAATTTGATCGTGCGTCGTTGTACGCGTCAAATTAATCCTTCCTTCTCCACTTAGTACAGCGGCTAAGTCAGGGTCGATCCCACAAGAAGCGTGCAGACTCGTCTTAGCTAGCAACCTACAACTTACGAAATTGGGGTTGTGAGTGATTGGGTTGCGCAGGTGTGCGAATGAACACTAGCGAAAGCAGAATTGCACGATACGTGCGCAGGCAGTAGATTTTAAGTACTATGACTATGAAGAGTATCGGTACAGACAATCCTCTATGAATGTATCCCTTATCATCGACTCTAAACATATATAGTGCAGTTCTAGTTAGTGTCCGATCAAGGCTTCCTAACGTGCGCGCATGTTCCGATCAAAGTCCATGAGCTATTAATTCCTGAAACTAGTCTAAGCAGCTACGAATCCTATCACAGTAGCAGCTGATTATCCTAGTGCGTTACTCCTAGTTGTCACCGTCAAGTTATCAACTAGTTTAACATACAATAACGAGCAGTTAGAATAAGATTGCGGTTCAAGGCTTCTCTTATTCGCACAACTAACTATCACCCATATGCATAGAATTAATATAAGTAGACGAACTAAGCATTAAGCACAAGTCTCAAAGGAAATACTTCATAGAATCATGCCCAACCGATACAAAGTGTTTAGCTAGAGATGCTAGAAACAAACATCATAGAAATAATAATTAAAACTAAGGCAGCAAGAGAAAAGTAGCAGGTCGGCGCAAGTGCAGATTGCTATTCTCGGCTGGCGCAGGTGGTTCGTGCAGAATCTGGGCTGGAGTAGTTCGTGTGTTTTTGCTGCTGTGTGTCCTTCTCTCTATCTGCTCTCTCTCTCCTCCAAACCCTAGCTTCCCTCCTCTTATATAGTGGTCTTGAAGCCCAAGGAATGGTTAGATTTGGCCCGAGAGAATTTTAGCAACTTCCCAAATCTAGGAGATAAGGATGATCAATATTTAGAAACTCTGCCATCCTGCGCACGCTGATTGCGCTACTTGCTTCGCGCAGTCGGTTTGCGCACGGTAGTCCGAATCGGTTATCTTCTTCTTGCGCTGCTAGCTCCGCAGGTCGTGCATTGCGCTCTAAAAACGCCCGTTAGCGCACATCTGACTTATGCTCCTGTTTTATCCTGAAATACAAAAATACCGAAAACCAATAATCTTGTACACAAAATAATGCAAACAAGCACAGTGTTAAGATCTAAATAGCGCATATAACTAGGCTCTATCATGACTCTTGTAAAGGAAGCTGATCCACAATTCACGATAATTAAACGATGTTGTCCCAAGCTCAACGAGCCACTGCGCTCCTAACACTACCTCCGCCCCATAAATCGGCAGTAAGTATAAGTCAACTGGGAACTGTTGATCTCCCATTTAAGCGAAACTTGGCAGCATTTACCTTCACATCGCAACTCTGCTCCATTACCCACTGTAACATTTAGGCTAGGTGAAGGTTCAATGGCCAACTAGAGGTGTCTTGCAATCCTGGTCTGAAGGAAATTATGTGTAGACCTCCCATCAATCAACACCGTAACCGTAGTTCCATTGATGCTTCTTGCTAATCGTAGTGTTCACGGTAATGGTTGTCCGTGCAGTGCGTGTAAGGATATAGAGAGTGCCGGCTCAATCATCGTTTCTTCCCCCGCTCCCTTTTTCCATTCATCAACTAGTTGGCAGTCCCCATATCTCATTTCACCCTCACCTTCCTCATCGTCAACAATAAAACACTGAAACTTAGCCTTACACTGATGTCCTATTATCCACTTTTCACACAATTGTAGCATAACCCCTTCTCACGCATAGCGGCCATTTCTGCAGTAGTCAGTTTTCGAATGGGAAATGAAGTTACTGTGTTAGGGTTCCGAAGTGGTGCCCTGCTGAACTGTTGTGAGGTGAGGTGGTTCTTCGATACCCATTGTCGATTCACTGATTGCCTAGTAGCATTTAGTTTTTGTTCCGCAATCTGAGCCATTTCCATTGCCAATTGAAGAGTTTTCGAATTCAATAAAATGATTTCCTGATGGATATCTTCTTTAAGACGTGCCAGAAATCGATTAAGCAGGTTATCCGTTGTAAAACCCGGTGTCCTTGTTGAAAGTGATTCAAACTCCGAGATGTAACTCGCTACTGTCGTTTTTTGTTGGAGCTTGTTGAGCGCCACTTCCGCGTTCCAGAAGGCTGATGGTCCAAATCGATTGGTTAGGTTTTTCGCAAACTCTTCCCAATCCCCGATTTGTTTGGTACTTTGCATCCACTGATACCACCTTAGGGCTTCTCCTGACATATAGAAGGCAGCTACAATGAGTTTCTGCTTCGAAGGAATACCATGGAACTCAAATATCTACCCATCTGAAATAACCATCCTTCCACTCCCTCCCCTTGAAAGTATGGAATATCGATCTTTGGCATACGCCCGGGATGAAACACTGGTTGTGGGTCTGGGTTGGATACGTGACTTGATATGGATTGTGTATGATTTGGATGTTGTATGGGTATTGCTTCGACTGTGCCGCTGGGGTGGGAAGCAAAGGAGTTTGTGGGTTTAGGATTGACTTAATAGGTTGTTTATCAGGTCTGGGAGGAAGAGTATTCGACTGATTCGCCTGCATCTGCTCCAACATCGCATAGATTTTATCCAGTTGAGCGTGGTTACACTTCTATTATCGACCGGCATGTTGATGATGAAAAGCACCAAATGTTACCGGTCATGTAGCAGATAAGATGAGCAGGGAATAGAAAGCAGAAGAAGGTAGGGAATTTAGGGAATCATTCCTCCTTTTTCTAAATGCAGTACATTGTTACTAATATGAAAATGCTTATGAGCTGTACAGCAGCCCACATTCATCTACCAGCAATTGCAATTGCTTAAGCTTGTTAATTTCTTACATATCCCTGAGCTAGATATTTTGTCGACGCTACCAATTGTCGCACACTTCTTCTTATCTTTGGATCGGTTGAATGGGTATCACATAGCCATGAAAATGATAGAGGAGTTCTACGCAGCGCATCAAGTGCTGTTAGCCAATCCCATTCCTGTGGGGGAGGAGTCTAGTAACTTTGGATAGGTGCTAGATTAAGCCCCAGAGACTCGGCAGGCCAGAGATCATCAAGGGTAGTTTGAAGGAAACCTCGGTCTGAACCTTGCAGCCTAAATCAGATTGATAGTCGCCTTGGAGACCTCATATAACAATATCTGCAATAAGATCGTTGTGCGTGATCGAATGGTTGAAAAATAAATCTCTTATGTCATCACATCCGTTATACGAAGGGTAATCAACTCAGGGGAGGATTGACATTGAAAATTTTGCAGAAAGGCTTGACAGACCTATGTCCATTTCCAATACACCATCTAGCTTTGACACTGAGACTAGGAATTTTTTTTGATATGTTTCTCCATAGAACAGAACCGGCCTTCCCTTCCTGATATCCAGAGAAAAGATAGCTGTACAAAAGGGAGTTCTTGGTCACGAGATTCCACGCAAGATTCCCTTGCATAACCTCATAATAGTTGCGAGACTTCGCATGCCAAGACCCCCTTTCTTTTTAAGTTTCTAGACTGTATGCCAACTAAACCCAATGACGCCAACACCGCGATCCCAAAGGAACTTGAACAAAATCTTCCGCCTTAGGAACTGGCATCACCGAGAGAGAATGTGTTGGATTCCAGGGTTTTGATGATAACAAACACTTAACTGATGATTGCATTTAATATGCCGGAAAGCACCATTCAATGCACTAAATACAAAAGATTTCTTTGCACAATATTCAGGTGGATTTATAGAGATTCAAAGAATATTGATGATATCTTTATGATAAGATGTTGATGATGCTAGTATGGCAGGATTGACAAAACCAACATTTGTGAACAAGGAGCTGCTGCAGCTCAAACAAACAAGCAGGAGCAGATACAGCAGGGGGTGCTGCAGCAGGTGCTGGTTCAAGTGCTATATCAACTGTCCAAATCGAAGTTTTGTACTGGGTGCGTTTTGAAGGTATGGCAGTTGTGTTCTTTCTCTTAGAAGAATTTGTAAAATGCTGTTGAGCATTTTCCAGCAAAGTTTACTGGTCAGAGAAGGAGATTTGCATTGAAGATATTAATCAAATCTAATCTCCTAGATTTTAGGAGATAATTGATCTTGTGGGTCAATGGCCTAAACCTGGAAACTGCTTAAAGTGGTGTGGGTATTTAAGCAGAAGGTGTTAGGGCTGAAGGTGGGGATCGAAGCTGAGTGATACACGAGAGTAGACACAGATTTCAGAGTGAGGATTTTTTGGTGCTACGGACGTTGTTCTTCGATCAAACACACACGGACAGAGCGTTGAGCGCAGAGCTGTGGTGAGCATTGCAGAAGAGAATCAGGTCTTGCAGAGACTGATTTGTGCATTGATCTGGAAGCCAATTTAGAGCTGTGGAGCTTGTTGGTTGATCAAAGGCAGCCGCGGAAGAACTGACGGGTGGAAGGCTCGGTCGAGGTTCGTGCGGAAGAACTCACTAGTGGCAGGTGGTCACTGAGTGAGGGGGAGTTACTCAGAGTGTGCAGCGCTCTTCGAGTGGTTCGATCGGCTCGGCAGAAGGCCTTGGAGCGACGCGGACATTGTGCTTCAGCTGTGTGTTACAGCTGTTGCTGCAGCAACTCTGCTGAGTAGTGTAGTATAGAATAGGCTAAGTTCTTTGAGAGGATTGTAGCTATTCTAGACTGACATACTGTAGAGGGTGTGCTGACACAAATCAGAGCTTGTTCTGATTGTGTTGTGTGATTCACACGGGGTTAAAGTAGCATAGGTTGCGTGCGTTGTAACCGAGTGTGCTTGGGACCTTTGGTTGAGTGGATTGAGGACTGGAGAATAGTCCTCCCCAGACGTAGGCAGTTTGGCCGAACTGGGTGAACAAACCTGTGCCTTTGTTCATTGCTTGCTGAGATTATTTCTTGTGAACAAGAGTGTGCTGCAGCAACTGCTAGTTCACAAATCTGTCTAAGTGAGACGCTGTGAAATTTCAGATGTCATCAATCCAGAATATATTATGGGATATATTCTGGATCCAGAATGTATTATGGATATATTTTAGATGACATTAAATATGATTCTCTCTAAAGTTGGAAACAAATCTATCTCTGGTTGATTAGCTTTCCAATTTTAAGAGATATCGTATTTAATGCTGGAGATAATTGATTACAATTAAGGAAATTGAAATCAATTGTGATCTTCTCAATAATGACGAGAAAGCTGCTGATATCATCAAGGAAAGCTTCAAAAAGAAAGCCGAAAAAGAAAAGATAAGGGTCATTGATTGGAGCAAGAAAAGTGAGTGCGCAAATCGAAGAGTTCTTTGAGAGAAAAAGAGGACTCGAATTGTTCAAGCTAGTAAGTGAAAAGAGTAGTGTTAAGTAAAAGTTGTGTACGGATAGTACTAGTTAGTTGTTTAGACGCTTTGTAATCAACAAGAATATCCTCAATACAGAACATCTCTTTTCACAAATCCTTCCAGTGGATACTGGAAGGTAGTGGTTTTACCTAGTCACCGATTGGTACTAAGGTTTCCACTATACATAAACGAGTAAGCCATTTAATTTTTATTTATTTAATTTATTCCGCTGCTGTCTTACCTCTCAGGGAAGACATCTCTTCTTTATCTGAGAGGGAAAGCTAATCTAACGAACCAACAATTGGTATCAGAGCCAAGGCTCTAGATTTGTGTTAGCTTTGCAGGATAAATGGCCGCAAAGCTCCATCAACGACTCATTTTGGAAGCTACTAGTGCTGAAACCTGGCGAATACGATTGGTGGACCCAACAAATCGAAGCCCACATTTTCTCATTAGATGGACAGCTATGGAGGGTAATCGAACAGAGACCAATACCCATCAGGGATAGCAACGATCCAGCAAAGAAAAAGAAAAAGGAAGACTATAAGGAAGAAGACTAGAAAGCCCTAGAATAGAATTACAGAGCTAAGAAAGTACTGTATGCTGCCCTCTCCCCCGGAGACCTGAAAAAGGTCTTAAAGTACAAGACAGCTCAAGACATTTGGAATGGACTCTTGAGACTTTACGGAGGGAATGAAGACATTAAGAAAAACAGAATCCTCGCTGCTGCAAAAGACTACGAAAGTGCTATATAGGGCAAGAAAGAATCACTAGAGGACTTCCATACCCGCTTTCAAACCTATGTTGGTCAGATGGAATTTGTAGGAGAAACCCTTCCCGAATGGAAAGTAACTCACCATTTCTTGTAAGCTCTAAATGACAAGTGGGACGCAGTAACTCTGGCACTGCAAGCACAAAGCAATATAAAAAAGATAACACTCAAAGAATTGGTTGCGAGTCTCTAGAGCAATGCAGGAATCATAGAAAGAAAACTGGCTAGACGGAAACCGGACAAGAGTATTTCAATCGCCTTCAAAATTGAAAAGGCCTTTGAACTCACACAGACAGACGGACATGATGAGGAGGAAGACGAGACCACAACACAAATGACAAGAGCATTCAAGATGCCGAGAATTAATGGCGAACGAAACTTTGGCAAGAAAAAGCCAGAACAAAGACGTACCACTGAGGGAAATAAGGATATTTTGTGCTATCACTGTAAATGCAAAGGGCACATGGCAAAGAACTGTATCAAGAAAAGAAATGATGAGCAACTAGATCAGAAGAGTGTACAAGCCATGCTTGCGACTTGGGGAGAATCTGAATATGACAGCGATGGTGATCAATCAACTAGGGAAACATGCCTGATGGCTCACTCAAATACCTCCTCACTCCATAACCTTGTTTATACTAACGCTGAATTCATTGATGTAATAAAAGGCTTAGTGAAGGAGAACGACTGACTCAGCCAGATCGTAGAAAAAAGAATGACTTAATTGATGAAATGATTGAGAATAACACACTTTGGGCTGATAAAGAAATGAGACTTGAAAGGGAGAAGGAGACATGCGAGGATGAGTGCCACACCTGTGAGGTACACCTACTTAAAGTTAAAGATCTCGAAACCAACGTGAGACAGCTAAAGATCGACACCACAGAGCTGCTACACTCCTTAAGAGAAGCCCGAGAAGAAAGTGAGAGAAAAGACCAGTGTATAAAGGAGCATAATGTCACATGAATGGAAAAAGAACCACAAAAGGATCATTGTCAAACCTGTGAGGAACACCTGGTCAGCATCAAACATATGGAAGACAGCATGACACAACTAAAGGCTGACAATACAGAGCTGCTGCGCACATTAAAAAATACTAGAGAAGGTGAAGGTGAAAGAAAAAAACAATGGATGAAGGAACAAGAGAGCATTAGAGTCGATGAGCAGCGCAAGAACTTCTCTAAACACTTCACCCGATCTGGTATTGGATTCCCAAAGGAAGAGTCTGTCCCAATAAGTGAAACAAAGTCACACAGTGAGATAAGATCAAAGGAAATATGCAACTGCTCTTGCTAGAATTCCTTACCAGATAATAGATCCCCAAACAGGTATCCGTCTGAGGACTCTGTTCCCTTCAATGCAAAGAAGGCGTATGCAATCTGGAAGAAGCAAGCTATGAACAAAAAACCTTTCAGCATTGATCTTCAAGCCAGAAAGAACAACAAATCTGTCCCTGCCGAAAGAAGCAAATATGTAGGACTGAAGTGTCATCGCACGTGCTGGCATTGTGGTAAGGAAGGTCACTACAGGAGAGACTGCCACCAGTTAAGGAAACTAGAGGAAAAGAATTGGAATATCTATGGAACAATTACCTATAGAAAACCCAGAACCTCTCCAAGAATCAAGATTGAACTTCCCAATACTCCGACAAAATTCCAGCTCTTCTCGAAACTCAGTAAGCCCAAGCTTGTCTAGGAACAAAAAAATTGACATTTCCCTTGCAGGTGAGAGTGAGGTTCCGTCCCTGGTATATTGATAGCGCTGCTCGAAACACATGACCAGAAACTAAGGATGGTCAACTCACTCCAACAACACTTCGAAGGGTACGTATTCTTCCGAAATAAGAGAAAGGGAAAAGTTCCAGGTTTGGGAAAGGTAAGTATGTCTGACAAATTTCGTATTGAAAATATAATGACTGGTGAACAGGTACAAGAGTCAGGTTCCTTACCCATAATGAGGAAACAGAAGAAGCATTCCCTTATGGGGAAGAGACTGAAGAATTACCTCAGGGGGAAGAGGAAGAGGCTTCAATACCTATCGAGGAACAGACTCAGGATGACACGCAGCCTGGACAAATAACCAGTTCCGGCGAGAGAACAGTTCGGCCGCCTCCAAATCTAAAACCCAAAATAGTGGCTGACTAGTAGTCAAATGATACAATCAGCAAGAAGGAATCGACTACGATGAGACATTTAACCCTGTCGCTAGGTTAGAAGCTATTCGTCTATTGATTGTTTATCCTACTTATCCTAGCTTCATCTTGCAGCAAATGGACGTCAAGACTGCCTTTCTAAACGGCAATCTAAAAGAGGAGGTAGAGAAGACTCTGTTCCCCCTTAGGGAAGAAAAGCATACACTGTTGGTACAGTGGTACAAGGTCAAGATGGGACTCGGATCCATCAATAAAGGTATCTCAGGGAAATACTCAAGAAGTTCAGAATGGGCATCTCCTAGACGTACCACACTCCCATGTCCTCAAATGAGTCCCAGGGAAAGAATGATAGCTCCCCCATCTTGAATTCAACTCTGCATAGAGTAATGAACAGATCACTACATAATCTATTAGATACTAGACCTGACAATGTTTAGTGTTTGCTTATGTGCTCGTTCTCGGGTTGATTCAAGAGAGACTCATGTGAAAGTGGTAAAGCGGATACTGCGTTACCCAAAAGGTACAGATGCGCTCTGCCTATGGTATCCCAGAGGGGGAATTTGAGACTTCCTGGATTTAGAGATGAGACTATGCTGGAAGCAAAACCGATCAAAAGTCCGCATCAGGAATGACTCAATTCCTAGGCCCCTGCCTCACCTTATGGGGATCAAAGAAAATAGAACTCCATTTCCCTATCCACTGCTGAAGACAAATATGTAGCTGCCACGTACTGACTCACAACTTCTGTGGTTGTGACAACAGCTAAGTGACTATGGTGTCAATATTTATCATTCTCTTATATTTTGTGATAATTCCATTGTCATAAAAAATCTCATAGAACCATGTGCAGTTCTCACGTACTAAACTCATAGAGATACAATATCATTTTCTGCGTGAAAAGGGGCTAGTAACAATAAGGTTTTGTCGCACAGAGGATCAAGTAGCTGCCACATTCACCTAAGCACTTAACAGAGAACTCTTTTAAAAACTGCGTCTGGAACTGGGTATATCTTCCCTCAACTGACTTATATGTTCCCTATCAAACTCCTTCAATGATTGGCGATGAAAAGCATACGTAAGCACTTATTCTAAATTGCATTCATGTATGAAACGCCATTCTAAATCACATTTGGCTCGTTGTTACACCGTAGCAACATAAGCATATTGGTGTCATATTTTTTTTCTAACATTGACTATAGTAGTCATGATGAGTTTCTCTTCTAGACCTAATGAGTCTTCCAGATTTTGATCACACCTTATAAGCCACGGAAGATCTCTACAGTCAACCCAAGCTCGATAATGATTCGACGCTCCTATGTCCCCATTGTTATCTTGAAACTGGAGAGTTCAATCATTAGGTAGACACATACTCATCTACTCATACTTTCTTCATTTTAAATTCTTTTATTTCTGTGATGCCCTCTCGCGTACCATTTGGGTAAATCAACCGCATCACACCCATCCTTGATGAACCATAAGACTCGAACCGAAAATCTAGCTGAACGAAAATTTTTGAGCAGGATTTATCGAGCAGAAACAATCGACGAGAAAATAAGAGAAAAATAAAAATCGAGAGGGAAACCTGGACAGCCAATTTATAGACATATTCATTAAGTCTTGGGATAAGATTTTGGAAGTTGGACACATTTTAAAGCCTTGATTACCAAGTCTATGATTCTCCTAAAATTAGGGGGCTTAGCTACTAAAGAAGGAGCAATTCCACCTTGCCCAAGTCATAATGCATCATATGGCACGTATCCGCATCATGGGTTAACATGGCATGCCCTATACCTATGTGGTAAAACTCATTCTCATGAACTATCAAATATACCGAGCAGAAGAGGAGATCCATTCCAGTAGATATTCGCGTACTGAATTTGCCTAACAGGTTATTATTTGTCCGAAGAATATGTTGTATTGAGGTGTAGACAGCCCCGGTCCTATTCATTTGTAGGCTTTGGGCGAAATTTGTTTGGGCCATCTTTATGAGTAAAAGTTTTTTTACTAATACTAATCAAAGCGAAAAACCCGCTTCGTGGCTTACAAAAGTTATCGTCCATTAAGATACAAAAAATATTTTAAAATAAAATAAAAAGTAAGTAATAAAATTAAATACATGAGAGCCAAACCATGAAAGTAAGTATATATCACCTACAAAACATATGAAAACACATAAAAGTTTGAAATTTTGCAGCGCTGCTGAGATGCCCATTGTGAACAAGAACAACGAACAAACAATTTGTTCACCCAGTTCAGCCAACTGCCTACGTCTGAGAAAGACAGAACTCAATCTTTTAATCCATTAAGCTCAAGGTTCGATGTACACATGGTTCGTCTCCACGTAACCTATGCTACTCAACCTTAGCTAGTACCTTGACCACAATCAGAACAAGCTATGACTTGTGTCTCAACTACCTACACTGATATCAATTCAGAATAGCTACTGACTCGACGAATCTCAGCCTATTCTAATTAACACACAGTTTCTACAGGTTTGCTATAGTACTCGCTGTAGCACACAGCTGGTGCAAAATCTGTCCGCGTCGCTCCAAGCCTTCTGCTGAGCCGATCGAACCTCTCCACGAGTGTTGCACACTCTGGAATGCTCCCCCTCACTCAGTGACCTTGTGTCACTAGTGAGTCCTAGCCTTCTGGCAATTGCCCGAGTACCTCCACACGACAACTGCTCCACGGTTTCCCTTGATCAACACACAAGCACTCACTGCTCTGAATTGGCTTCCCACATCAAGTAGTGATCAAACTCTGCAAGTCTCGATCACGCTCAGTTTCAATCACACAGCTCTACGCGCCTGCGGTTCTCTCAGTGATAGTCGAAGCTCTTCTCGCACTTGAATTCCACTCTGCTGGTATTCTGCGTATACTCTCTCTGTATGCTCTTAGCTTCGATGCCCAAACCTTCTGCCCAGCCTCCTTTAAATACTCGCCAAAGCCTCGTACAGATTTTTCCTTTTTGGAAGTTCCTTAAAGAAAGCATTATTCACCGGGGCACGGGAATCTTGGCTGGGATAATCTAGGCACGATAATCAAATCTTACATAAACAAATCTTTCATCTGGGCACGGGAATCTTGGCTGGGATATTCTCTGTTGAATATTTAGAAGCTCCCCATAAGCTTTGCTCTTCAAGAAGGTCCGTTGAAAGCGAACTTTGAATGGGCGCTGATATTCTGCTATAGCTCCATGTGCTTCAGGATCTGCTATAACAGTAGCTTGTTCTCGTGTGCTGGTTTTGTCAATTGAATGCCATATGCATTATCAATCTCCCCCTTGGTATTTTTGACAAAACCCTAAAAATCGCAGCGCCTCTAATAAACTGATTTGTGAACAAGTAGTTGCTACAGCACACTCTTGTTCACCAGTAAACTGCTTCAGCAGGAAAGATCAAGGACACAAGTTGTCCACCCAGTTCAGCCAAATTGCCTACGTCTGGGGAGGACTCTTCTCAGTCCTCAATCCACTATTCTCAAGGTTTCCAAGTACCCAAGGTTACGAACCACGCAACCTATGCTACTCAACCTTAGGTGGATCCTCGCACACAATCAGAGCAGGCTCTGATTTGTGTCTGCACACCCTCTACTGATATCTATCTAGAATGGCTATTTTATCCTCAAACTCAACCTATTCTAAACAATACTCAAGTTCTGCAGGGTTGCTATAGCATCTGCCGTAGCACACAGCTAATGCACAAATTGTCCGCATCGCTCCAAGCCTTTCGCTGAGCCGTTCGAACGATTCTACGAGCGCTGCACACTTTGGAATACTCCCCCTCACTCAGTGACCTCCTGTCACTAGCAAGAGCTTGCCTTTGATCGATTGCCCGAGTTCCTCCACTCGACAATTCCTCCGCGGCCTACCTTGATCAAACAACAAGCACCACCGCTCTGAATTGGCTTCCCGATCAAGCTTGGATCAGACTCTGTAAGTCCTGATCGCACTCTGCTTCTGTTACCTCAGCTCTGCGCTCGCGCTCTGCTCTCGGTGAAGATTGAAGATTTCCTCGCACACCCAAAATCCTCTCTCAGAATTCTGTGTGTGTGTACTCGTTCAGGCTCTCCGCTTCAATCCCCCTTCATCGCTCTGAAGGGACACTCTTATATATGAGCGTCCACTACTTCATTATCAAATTACAGCAGTTCTCCTTGCAGCATCAATATCTCCTAATTTCTAGGAGATTAGATTTGATTTGAGATTCAAACCACAACTCCTACTTCAGCTAGGAATCTCCACTCTGAATATTCTCTAGCGCAACTTAGAACCTTTCCTAATGCTCTTAGATGAACTGCCACGCCTTCATTCCAAAGCACATATTTTTGCTGCACGGACAGACGCTACAGCTCTTCTCAACAAGCTCCTACTAAAGCTTCTTCCTGCTATAGCTTCTCTTTGTTCACCAGCTCGTTCACTTGTGCCGAGCTTTGACTGTAGCAGCAGCTTGTTCACTTGCTTGTTTGTGCTGGTTTTGTCAAACACTGACATACTGCATCATCAAACCCCTTCAATGTTTCGCTTGATTCTCCTTCGGTCCCTCGACTCCCCCATGTGTGACTTTCTCCCCCTTTTTGGAACATATGCCAAGGGGGTTGAACCGGACTGGCTTATGGTGCCAGAGCACAGAGGCCCAGAGAAGATCTCAGGTTTTTGAATCTGACTGCATCTAGAGGTTTAGTGAAGATGTCAGCAAGTTGTTTGTCGGTCACAATGTGCTGGAGAGCAACGATCTTCTTTTCTACCAAGTCTCTGATGAAGTGATGCCGAATATCAATGTTTTGGTTCTGCTGTGCTGAACTGGGTTCTTGGAGAAGCTGATAGCACTCAAGTTGTCACAGTAGAGAACCATTGCACCCTGACTAAGGCCATACTCGGCCAACAAGCTGCGCACAGCAACTTCCAGCTGCAATGTACTCTGTCTCAGCCGTGGATAGATAAATGTTGTTTTGTTTTTTTACTAAACCAGGATACCAGGTTGTTTCCTAAGAAGAAGCAACCTCCAGATGTGCTCTTCCTATCCTCAGCGCAACCTGCCCAGTCTGCATCACTATATCCTACCAGAGTTGCATTTGTATCCTTAGTGTACCACAAGCCATAGTTTACTGTACCTCCGACATACCGGATAATTCTTTTCACGAGCTGCAAGTGACTTTCTTTTGGGCAGGCTTGAAACCTTGCACATACCCGTACTGCAAAAGAGATGTCGGGACAACTAGCAGTCAGATACAACAAGCTACCAATCATACTTCTATAGATAGCCTGATTTACTTCCACCCCATTTCATCTTTGACGGCTTTGATATGGGTGGCAGCTGGTGTTCGTTTGTGACTTGCGTTGTCTAGCTGGAATTTCTTCACCAGGTTTTTGCTATATTTGCTTTGTGCTACAAAGATTCCATCCTCTTTCTAGGAGATTTCCAGTCCGAGGAAATAAGTCAGTTCTCCTACCATGCTCACTTTGAATTCATTCTGCATGTGATCCACAAACTGCTTTACCAGATGCTGGGACCTTGAGCCGAAGACAGTGTCATCTACATAAATCTGGGCAATGATCACATCCGACTTGGTTCGTTTCACAAAGAGAGTTTTGTCAGCTCTTCCCCTTTCATATCCATGATTTTCAAGGAAGATGATCAGTCTTTCATACCATGCTCTAGGAGCTTGTTTGAGCCCAAACAGGGCTTTCTTCAGCTTGTACACATGCTCCGGGTAATTAGGGTCTTCAAACCCTCTGGGTTGAGCTACATAAACTTCTTTAGAAAAATCTCCGTTTACAGCTTAAATCCGAGATAGCATGACATGGCAAGGAGCAGTCTGACGGCTTCCAACCGAGCAACTGGTGCAAAGGCTTCATCGAAATCCAGGCCTTCAATTTGAGTGTACCCTTGTGCGACCAATCTGGCTTTATTTCTTGTAATGTTTCCCTTCTCATCAGTCTTGTTCTTGAAGATCCACTTGGTGCCTATGATGTTTATTCCTTTTGGTCTGGCAACTTGCATTATACACTCTCCTGATTTATTGAAGACTTGGCATGAATCTTGAGTGAATTTTACCTGCAGCATTCCATCGCACAGCGGACTAATGCTTATGAGATATGCCTTTAACCTTTCTACTATCATTACATTACTCAGCTTGAGCATCCCTTTGACTGTCAATGTTCCTTTGCCCAGAACTCTTCTTTTCAAGCCATTTCCAAATTTTACCAGCTGTTCTGAGCATGGAGTTATGTTCTTCAGGAATGATCTTTCTCCAGTCATGTGCCCTGAGCATCCACTGTCAAAGTACCAGCTTACCTTGTTTGAAGAACTTGCAGTGCTGACAAGTGCAACATTCAAGGTTCTCTTATGTTTCAGCTTTGTAGGATCTTTGGTTGGATTTTCCCTAGTGAGTGTCAATGGGCGGTGCCTCTTAATGTGTCCCTTGTGACCACAAGTATAGCATCTTCTGCATTTGTACTTTAAGCTCTCCTTAACATGATGATACAGAGGTTGCTGTAGCAGAACCTTGTTCATCTTTTCTTGTGCCCTTCTCCCTATCCTGATTGATCTGTATCTAACTATGTTGCATTCATCTTCACTGAGATCGGTCTCGTCTTCACTCCAGCTAGATGAGAGAGAATTGTCAGTCCTTTGCTCAGATTTCTTCATTGGTTTGCTGGTACAATCGATTTGTCGGTGACCATATCCATCACAGTTCCAGCACTGGACACATTTTCTCTTTTCTTTCTTCTCATCTTCATTCTGAGTAGGTTCCTTTCCTCGCCTCTGATTTTCTCCACCCCTTCTGAGTTGCCTTCGAGAGTATGAGCCCAGCCTAGACTTTGTTTCCATGTTCATCAAGAGCTTCCCGAGGTTCTTCACTAGCAGACTCAGTTGATCATCAGGTACAGACTTGTTTTCTTCTGTTTCTGCCTTTAGTCCTACATCCTTGTCTTTAGGGGAGGGCTGATCGGTTGATTTCTGACTGATTATTCGCTTCATTCGATGATGAATTTCGCTCCTCTCCCGAACTTTTCATTGTGTTTTCACCACTCTATTCTCATTTCAGGTCAAGTTATATTAAATTGAGGATTTGTAGTTCGTTTGGAGCAAAATAAGGCAAAACACAAAGATTCAAACGAATATAGACCAAATCTGGGCAGATTGACCTATTCATTATCAAAAGCTTGCCGAGAACATGATTCTTATCCGATTGAGGCATGCTATATCTTATTGGAAAGCTGACTCGAAGGGCTACAACATTGTGGTTTACAGCAAGACGTAATACGAAGGTTTAGATGGTCAAAAATGCAAGAAAAGTCAGAATCACAGTGCTGATTAAACAGTATCCCGGTTCAAGGAAGAACCTCCGGTTCACTAGTCAAACCGCCGGTTCATTGGTCAAACCGGCGGTTTGGTCTCAGAACCAGCCCCGAAGGCAAAATATCGTGATTCTCTGAAACTGGCCGGTTTGATTCGAAACCGGCGGTTTGTGGCTTAAACCGACGGTTTAAACATTGGAACCGCCGGTTTGGAAGCAAATCGGGCCTCAAATTAATTCCGAAAATCAGCCCAATTAACTTTCAGTATAAATAGAAATCGAGGGCTCGTTCACAAGGGTTGGACGATTTTGGAGAACGAACGCAAGAGAGAAAAGGATAGCTGGGAGTGAAGATCGTCATCATGGGTTCTTCATTCTTCATTCTCTTCATTCTTGTATTGGTAGTAATCCCGATGAGTAGCGAGTAGTTTATTTAGTTCTGGGATCCTACGGATCCCATGCCTGTAACCTGATTTCATGTGATTTATACAAACATCAGTTTTAGTCTAATGCAAGTTTATGTTTCAATTCTATTATTCTTCATTCTATCGTTTTACCATTGTTGATCATTGATTGGGATGACTGCATGTTATAACAAAACTAGGTTAGATGCCAAAAAGATGAATGGGTCTGAGGCAGTTAACTGGAACAAATAGGATTGATGTCGAGACATGGTAGCTATATTGTTAGTACATGATTCGATAGGAGAGTTGACATATTTTGTCTGGAACCCTTTGTGTCTAATAAATCGAAACTGTTGATAATCCGTGATTGGGCGGCGTTCAATAGGGTAGATTAATTCAGGTGATGATCCGTGAATGGGCGGCTCATCTGATGTAAGTTTAGGTTATTTCCAAAGCTATTTTGCATGACTATATGGTGTGACTGATTGCATGAATCGTGTTGCGAGCATGGGTGAAGTTTGATCTTGAATTACTTTCTCTGATCGAATCAACCATTAGTTATATTAATTAGGACAATTAGGATAATTAGAATAAATCCGGAATTTCTATTAGAAGTAGCTGAACATATTGTTTGCTAGCTAGTATATACATGAGCCTGTTCCTAGGATCGACCCTTGGCTTACCAAGGTTTATAAATTGTTTTTGACTACAATTTGACCCCTGAAACTTATATCTGACATCTATAAAGGGTTAAAAATACGATTGTCAAAATGGCGCCGTTGCCGGGGAACAGCGTCCAAGTGCGTTATTAGTTTTTAGCATACATAGTTTAGGACTATTCCATTTTTTTTATTTTATCCTTCACTAATCATATGTTTATCTCAAATTGCGAGGATGTATTCATACAATCAACAAGGGATGTATGCGAGTGGTGAAAGCTCATGGACACAATCGTATGATCAAAATTGGGAAAGCAACCGTATCCACAGATGGGAGAGCAACACTACGAAGACGCACATTATTACGAATTTTCACAACAAGTTTATGAAGCGTCCGCCCATTCACCTCTATTTCAGAACCATAATCAGCAGACCCAACCTGAGAACACCGAGATATCAATTGTGGAGTCCATGCTCGCTGATTTTCTGGCACTACAGAGCAAACAGTCTCAAGAAACTGAGGCTAAGAATGACAACTTGACAAAGTCAGTGGAGCAGCTCACTATTCAGACTTGTATGCTGGAAACTCAGATTGCGCAGCAAGCAAGCTTAGCAGTAAGAGAACCGAGCGTGACCAAGGAATTCATAGATAATGACGTCGAGATGGAAGTGGCTAGCCATCAAGAAGTTCATTTTTATGAAGCATTTGCCCCTTCATCCTTATTTCCCAATGATGTGAATGACCATGGTGATGAAGTGGAAGAGATGGAGCACTTTGAGACACCACAAAATCAAAATTATGAGGACTTCGTTGATTTGTATTTGAATTCAGCTAAAGAATATCCTTGCATACATATGGATGTGATAGTGAAGAGAGCTTCAGATATATTGGCACTTAAGTTACTAGTCGAAGAGCTCACTGGAAGCATGCCAATTGAATATGGAGCATGTATTGAAGATGTATATCTTCTTGCACTACAACCAGATAAGTTTCTACGGTTCTTGCCATATTTATTGAAACTACCTAAAAGAAGCTCCTACAATCCCTTGGTTTTTAAGGGACTAATATTTATAAAGGGATTGGATCCTAAATTCAACGTCCATATTGCACTTGATGGACGTAAATTCAAATGGGATTTGAAGGTGGATTGACATCTTTGAGCATTGAAGACCCTACGAGAAGGGATTCTAGCAAAGGACTTCTGGCAAGTGATTTCTAATGGGCGCTTTGCTGAGTCTTGCCAAGACGTTAAACTAGGCCTTGACGGGAAGTAACCCGGTTTGTAAGTTCTTATATTTATTTTGCTTAGCTAAATTTTCACATTGCATGACATGATGCGCGATTTATATGCTCTCAACTTAAGTGTATAGTTCTTTTCCTAGTTGACATTTATTTCTATTTTTATCGCTTAGGGACTAAGCTTGCTCTTAAGTGTGGAGTGTTTGAGAGCGCATAATCACTCTTGCCACGTATTGCATTTTAGTTAGGTTGATAGGCATGCTAGTTTAAGAACACTTGCACGCTCAAATTATCTATGGCTTGTTGTTAACTTTCTTTGCTACTCATTGTACATTTTATATTTGTTCGGGACGAACAAATTCTAAGTGTGGAGTGTTTTGATCGGTTGATTTCTTACCGATTATTCGCTTCATTCGATGATGAATTTCGCTCCTATCCCGAACTTTTCATTGTGTTTTCACCACTCTACTCTCATTTCAGGTTAAGTTATATTAAATTGAGGATTTGTAGTTCGTTTGGAGTAAAATAAGGCAAAACACAAAGATTCAAACGAATTCAGACCAAATCTGGGCAGATTGACCTATTCGTCATCAAAAGCTTTCCGAGAACATGATTCGTATCCGATTGAGGCGTGTTATATCTTTTTGGAAAGCTGACTCGAAGGGCTACAACATTGTAATTTACACCAAGACGTAATTTGAAGGTTTAGATGGTCAAAAACGCATAAAAATCAGAATCACATTGCTAAGTGAACAGTATCCCGGTTCAAGGAAAAACCTCTGGTTCACTAGTCAAACCACCGGTTCCTTGGTCAAACCGGAGGTTTGGTCTCAGAACCGGCCCCGAAGGCAAAATATCGTGATTCTCTAAAACTGGCCGGTCCGATTCGAAACCGGCGGTTTAAACATTGGAACCGCCGATTTGGAAGCAAACCGGGCAGCAAATTAATTCTGAAAATTAGTCCAATTGACTTTCAGTATAAATAGGAATCGAGGGCTCGTTCACAAGGGTTGGACGATTTTGGAGAACGAACGCAAGAGAGAAGAGGATAGCTGGGAGTGAAGATCGTCGTCACGGGTTCTTCGTTCTTTATTCTCTTCATTCTTGTATTGGTAGTAATCCCGATGAGTAGCGAGTAGTTTATTTAGTTCTGGGATCCTACGGATCCCATGCCTGTAACCTGATTTCATGTGATTTATACAAACATCAGTTTTAGTCTAATACAAGTTTATGTTTTCAATTCTATTATGCTTCATTCTATCGTTTTTGCCATTGTTGATCATTGATTGGGATGACTGCATGCTAGAAGGAAACTAGCTTAGATGCCAAAAAGATAAATGGGTCTGAGGCAGTTAACTGGAACAAATAGGATTGATGTCGAGACATGGTAGCTATATTGTTAGTACATGAATCGATAGGAGAGTTGACATATTTTGTCTGAAACCCTTTGTGTCTAATAAATCGAAACTGTTGATAATCCGTGATTGGGCGGCGTTCAAAAGTGTAGATTAATTAAGGTGATGATCCGTGAATGGGCGGCTCATTTGATGTCAATTTAGGTTATTTCCAAAGCTATTTTGCATGACTATATGGTGTGACAGATTGCATGAATCGTGTTGCGAGCATGGGTGAAGTTTGATCTTGTAATTACTTTCTCTGATAGAATCAACCGTTAGTTATATTAATTAGGACAATTAGGATAATTAGAATAAATCCGGAATTTCTATTAGAAGTAGCTGAACATATTGTTTTCTAGCTAGTATATACACGCGCATATTCCTAGGATCGACCCTTGGCTTACCAAGATCTATAAATTGTTTTTGACTACAATTTGACTCCTGAAACTTATATTTGACATCGATAAAGGGTTAAAAATACGATTGTCAAGGGCTCTTCTTTGATCCTCTTCATTTCAAACTGTTTGAGGGATCCAATCAGTTGCTCTAGTCCTTCTAGTCTCATGTATCTGACAATCTGAGCTTCTTCAATGGTTGTCACCTTCATGTCGAATCTGGTGGGCAAGGATCTGAGAACTTTCCTAATTAGCTTCTCCTCAGGAAAAGGTTCTCCATGAGCATGAGCTTCATTTGACAGGTCACACATCTTGGCATTGAACTCAGTAATAGTCTCTTCTTCTTGCATCTTCAGATTCTCAACTGAGTTGCTATGATCTGTAGTCTGGACATTCTCACTTTGTCAGTGCCTTCATGAGCAACTTGCAAGATTTCCCAGGCTTCTTTTGCAATGTCGCAGTTGGAGATCAATCTGAAATTGTTAGCATCTACTGCAACAAAAATTGCGATCAAATTACCGTTTGTTGTAGCTTCCTCTTCTGCAGTCCATTGTACTTCAGGTTTCACTTGGGTAACACCCCTTTCATTCATAGTTATGGGAGGTGACCATTCAGCCACAACTACTCTCCAGGTTCTTTCATCTATAGCTTTGAGGAATGCCTTCATTCTCGTCTTCCAGTAGCCATAGTTACTTTATTCTAGCAACGGTGGCCGGCTTGTACTATGACCTTCCTTCATTATTTCTTCCTTTTTTCAGCAGATGCTCAGGATCTTTACTCTGTATGTTGAGTTCTCGCTCTGATACCAATTGAAATTTCGCAGCGCTGCTGAGATGCCGATTGTGAACAAGCAGTTGCTACAGCACACTCTTGTATCGACAGAACTTGTGCAGCAAGAACAATGAACAAGCAATTTGTTCACCCAGGTCGGCTAACTGCCTACGTCTGGGAAAGACTGAACTCAGTCTTTTAATCCACTAAGCTCAAGGTTCGATGTACACACGGTTCGACTCCACGCAACCTATGCTACTCAACCTTAGCTAGTTCCTAGACCATAATTAGAACAAGCTCTGACTTGTGTCTCAACTACCTACACTGATATCAATTCAGAATAGCTACTGACTCGACGAATCTCAGCCGATTCTAATTAACACACAGTTTCTGCAGGTTTGCTATAGCACCAGCTGTAGCACACAGCTGGTGCAAAATCTGTCCGTGTCGCTCCAAGCCTTCTGCTGAACCGATCGAACCTCTCCACGAGTGTTGCACACTCTGGAATGCTCCCCCTCACTCAGTGACCTCCTGTCACTAGCGAGTCCTAGCCTTCTGGCAATTTCCCGAGTACCTCCACTCGACAATTGCTCCACGGCTTCCCTTGATCAACCAACAAGCACTCACTGCTCTGAATTGGCTTACCAGATCAAGTACAGATGGGACTCTGCAAGTCTCGATCACCCTCAGTTTCAATCACACAGCTCTACGCGCCTGCGGTGCTCTTGGTGATGGTCGAAGCTCTTCTCGCACTTGAATTCCAATCTGCTGGTATTCTGCCTATACTCTCTCTGTATGCTCTTAGCTTCGATGCCCAGACCTTCTGCCCAGCCTCCTTTAAATACTCGCCAAAGCCTCGTACAGATTTCCCCTTTTTGGAAGTTCCCTAAAGAAGCATTATCTCCTAGTTTGTAGGAGATTAGATTTGATTACGAAAATCAAATCTTCCATAAACAAATCTTTCACCTGGGCACGTGAATCTTCGCTGGGATATTCTCTGTTTAATATTTAAAAGCTCCCCGTAAGCTTTGCTCTTCAAGAAGGTCCGTTGAAAGCGAACTTCGAATGGGCGCTGATATTCTGCTACAGCTCCATGTGCTTCAGGATCTGCTATAACAGTAGCTTGTTCACGTGTGCTGATTTTGTCAATTGAATGTCATCTGCATTATCAAAGTTAAGTTAAAACTCTTCGTCGAGCATTTCTAGATGCAATATCACTAATAATGGTCTCAATATCAACTTTTTCCAACATATGTCCTCAATACATAAGACAGCCAAACCATTCAATCTCTATTGAGACATAGAAGATCTCAAATAATTTTTCAATAATTTTAACTTAGAGAAAATGCTTTCGGCGGATGCAACAGTTACGGGAATAGTTAATAAAATTCGATATGCAATAGAAACATTTGGATAACAACCAACCATTTTTATGAACTCAAACACTTCAATTGCAGATATAGACACATCATGGGGTAAAGTCATTTGCAACACTTTCAATTCACAAATAAAATCATCCAAATCAACATCTGATCTTTGTCATGAGAAAAAGTACTGTGAAATTTCTTACAACATTCTCTCAATTTGTTTTCATCAAATGACTTTAATTTTTTTCAAATCAAATAAAAATCCAAAATACTTTCAAGCATCTGCAATTGTTCAAACCTACTTTTCAATGATGATATAGTCATATCCACAATCACTAAGAAGTAATTAACTCTAAAAGATTCTTCAGCAGACTATATTTCTTCTACATGATTATTTTCATCAAATTGTTTTTTCTTTACTCTATGCCGTTTTTTTGAAAACTCAGGTTTTATGTCCATATCACATGTAATATTTACACTTGAAATAAATCCTTCATTTCTGTAATTTTCAAAAAAAGACAACGCCTTCTAACTGTTGATAGTTGTATAAATGTTCATTGATCTTGACTATAACTTCTTACTCACCATGTTTATAGCAAACAAAATATCATGCCAAATAAGCATACCAAGTAAAAACTCAAAACTCTCAAGTGCATTAACTAAACCTTCCGCTTCACTCTTCGACTTGGCATCATCACAAACATTGTCTAGTTCTAACAAAGCCAATCTTATTTGAGGAGCTTGAAATCTAAAAGCTTTAACCCTTTTAAGGCTACTCTCCCATCGGGTATTAGATAAAGATTTCACACACAAACCAGACATATTAGAGAGTAAAACATTCCATCTTTTAGGAGAACTAGAAAATAACACATATTCTTTGTATAACACCAAAAACGAAAACCGCTTTAACACAAGAATGAGTCATATCATAAAGAGTTAGATTAAGAACTATGACAAGCACATGGCATATATGAAGCTCTCGAAATTATGTCGAGAATGCGTTTTTGAACTCGTTGGTGTTTTCCTTTCATATTAGACCCATTATCATATCCTTAACCCGTCATATTAACAACATCAAGATCTAGAGATTTCAAAGCATTAAGTAATTCTATGAAAAGTCCTAATCTTGATGTATCATCTCCCTTTAAAAATTCTAAAAAAAAAAACTCTTCAATTTTGATTTGATCACTAGAAATATTTACATATCGTACTAATAAAGTCATTTGTTCTTGATGACTCACATCTGGGATACAATCTAAAAGTATAGAGAAAGTATGGAGTTTTGGACATTGTTTGCAACCAAGGAAATCAATTCATTTTGAATTTTATGGCCGAGATAGTGATGATGAATTCATGATTTTGAATACGTCTAACATGATCTTGCATTATGACATCAAAATCGGCAATCATTTCAACCAATCCTAAAAAGTTACCATTACTATCTTGATAAAGTTTCTCATGAGACCCTATTTTTAACAAGACATTTGACAATAGAAACAATTCTCATTAAAACTTGTCTCCAACGCTCTTTTTCCTTATTAATTTCATTTTGAAAATCTATATCAAGTGTTTGATTATTATCTAGTCTTGATTTAAATTCTTTCAATTTATCCATATTAGTCAAATGTTCAACACTTCTTTCATGTTCTTTAAGTCTTATTTCAAGGTGTTTCCAATCATTAAATCCATTATTTGCTAAAAAAATTATTATTGCCGTTTGAATTAAACAACTTGCAACAAAAACAATATACTTTATCTACACACTTTGAATAAATCAACCAATTTCTATCAACCTTCTCACCAATATTCATGCCCCTAGAATAAGAACTATATGCAAAATGTCTAGAAGAATCATCTAAAGAAAACACAAGATTCAATTCTCTAATTGGTTTCTTTTCAACTATTATTTCTATAATTTTTCTATCAAGATTATGTCAATTCCTACGGTCATATATATCTACAAAAGTGTTTGTTTCATCATCATCTATTAAATTATTAACATTATCATGTTCATTTAAATTAGTAGCATCTTGGATTAATATATGTTCATCATTCAAATCATCTACCATTCCCTTGCACTGATCAACTTCTTCTAAATTTCTAGAAGAGCTGACTTTCTTCAAAAACTTATCAAACGCATCTCTTTGAGATTTCTCAAATTGTTCATCTTGTTTTTATTTTTTTTCCTTTCTCACTTCTCGGCAAATACTTTTTAGGTAACATCTTATATAAAAATATAGAATGGTAAGAAACAATTGCGCCTGAGAATCTATATTATCCCCAAAGTTGCTTAATCCAAACGATGAAACTTTTTCTGTAACAGTAAATATTATCAAATCAATATAAAGCCATAAATCTTGTATAAAGATTAAAGACATAAAGCTACACACAGTCCATACTGAATCTATGGCTATTGGCTCAGCAACTTCACGATGAAGATCACGGCGTTGGAATTTGCGTGTGGGTGACCGCCTCTGTCGCACCTCCCACCTTCTAAAGCTTTGCTGGAGAAGATCACAAAGAAGTTCAGATTTTCGGACTATGAGAAGAGTAATCCAAGAAAGCAGTACAAGCTTTCAAAAGCATTCAAGGGCTCGATTTCAGAAATTATTGACTTGTGAGAAGTTGTTGACTGTTGAGACACTCGATTTCAAAAACTGCAAAGTCTTTTGTCTTCAAGGGCTCGGTCGCTCGGAGTTGATTGTGAAAAACAATGCAAGAGTTGCTTCTAGGTTTTCCTAGCATTGAGGAAAAAAAAAATCAATAGGCGGATGGCCCCTTGTCAGCCTGGGCCCTGGGCTGGCACCCTGGTGGCCCACCCCCAGGGACGGGCCTGGGTACCCGCACTTCAAAAAACAAGAGATCAAGCGGCTTGTGAAGGAGATGTTGAACGAGGGCATTATACGATCTAGTACAAGTCGTTTCTCATCGCTTGTTTTTCTTGTTAAGATAAAAGACGGGTCGGGGAGATTCTACGTAGACTATAGGGCCCTGAATGCAGTGACAGTTAGGGAACGCTTCTCGATTTCGAAGCTAGACCTACGATCCGGGTACCATCAAATGAGGATGAATCCGAATGATGTTCACGAAACAACCTTCAAAACACATGATGAGCACTACGAATTCCTGGTGATGCCTTTGAGCCTTACGAATGCGCTCTCAAGCTTCCAATCAATAATGAACAAATTATTTCGACCAATGCTGCTGAGCTCTTTTATGGAAGTTTTTGACAATATTCTGATCTATAGTGTTGATTGGGAGGCGCATATTGGGCGCCTCTGGGAGCTACTTGGTATTTTGCAAAATTATTCCTTCTTTGTTAAATTATCGAAATGTGCAAGCACATTATTTCTCGATCCGAAAAAAATCAGTTCAGTGGTCTAGTGCCCAAGAATGTCAAGCAACTATGTGGATTTTTGGGGTTGACTGTGAAATTTGTTGCGCGCTGTTGTTGACGAGTTACAGCATCTGCTGTAGCACTCTCTGTATCACTCTGCTGAATTAATCTTATCTGGCCGAACCTGAAAGACGCTTAGTAATTGTTTACCAAGTTCGGCAACTTGTCTACGTCTAGGGAGGATACTCCGATCCTCAAGATTTCACTATTCTCGGTTTGAAGTATAAAGGACTCAAAACTCAGTCTAGCTAGTTTAACCTCTAATTTTCACCTAGTTGAAACCTCAGCACAATCTGATCACATAGATTTTCCCGACGTCTGATCACACAGACTCGCTTCGTGCTACCTACACACTTCCAGTAAGGAACAACTACAGACCTGACCCTCAGACTTAGCCTATCCTATTACAATGTGTAGTAGACGGAATGTTGTAGTACACTCTCTAGTAGAGTTGCTGTAACTTCTGTTAATGACTATTCTAACACACTATGTCAAAAAGTCGGACACACTATGAGTTCAGCAAACCCAGTCTTTGCTCCCCCTCGATCAATGACCGTCTGTCAATATTGGGTAGGAACGATCAGCTCTCTAATAGCCTGCAGCACCCTTGGTTTGCAGCCATTCTCCGAAGCAACTGATTGATCTTTCAACAAGCCAAGCTCTAGTTGAATTCTGAGGATCAATGCTAGATCAAACTCAGCGAGTTCTGATCTCTTCTGTGCACAACACAAATCTCTCAGCCTTTCGCTATCAACTCTTGTTGTGTGTATTCTCTGCTTCGGTTTCTTGATCGATGCTCAAAGAACTGCCTCTGCCTTTCTTTTATAACTTCATCAAGTACCAGCTTTGGAAAACTTGTTGCCTTTGAATTCCCAGGGCCACTTAGCAACACTTGAATCTTCTCCTAAATTCTTGCGGAGTTTGTTGGGGTTAAGTTATCTAAAACAGGAATTTAAAAAATTTCCCACCTTGTGATGATGTCTACTGATCTTTTGATGACGTTTGCACAACTCCATGATCCTCTGAGATAACAGCAACACCTCTCGGACACTCTCCGTGAACACTCGCCCATTCTGTTCTAGCTTCAAATCAACACGTGTTGCTATAGCAGAATCTGTCAATTGTCCGTTGCCCAGTTTGCCTCAGCTATTGTGGTCCACAGGTTTTGTAGCAATTTCTTGTGCTTGGTTGATGTATCTTGTTGCTGTTTTGTCAGTCTTCAGATTGTGCTCCAGCTGTAATCTTCAGGGAGTGCTGTAGCAATTTCTTGTGTAATTTTGTCAAGGATACTGATCGCGCGTCGTTGTACGCGTCAAATATAATCCTTCCTCTTCCACTAGTACAGCGGTTAAGTAAGGGTCGATCTCCACAGGGAGCAAGTAGTTCAGTTTTAGCCACTAACCTACACTTACGAAGATTGGGGGGTGAGTGATCGGTTTGCGCGATGCGCAAGTAACAGTGGTATCGTAACGCAGGAAATTGCACTAGACGTGCGCAGGCAATAGAGATTAAGTACTATGACTATGAGAAGTATCGGCGCAGACAATCCTCTATGAGTGTATTCCTTATCATCGACTCTAAATGTCTATAGTTTGGTTTGCTAATGTTAGTGTCCGATCAAGGCTTCCTAACATGTGCGCATGTTCCGATCAAAGTTCATGTGCTATTAATTCTTACACTAGACTAAACAACTACGAATCCGATCAAGGTAGTAATTGCCTAACCTAGCGCATTACTCCTAGTTGGCACCGTCAGGCTATTCAACTAGTTTAACAAACAACAACAAGCAACAAGAGTAAGATTGCGGTTCAAGGCTTCCCCTACTCGTGTAACAAGCTGCCAGTAATGTGCACAGAATTAATATAAGCAAGCAAGCTATGCATTAAGCGCAAGTCTCAAAGGGAAATACTCACAGATTCATGTCCAACCGATACTAAGCGTTTACCTAGACATGCTAGTGATAAACATCATAGAAACAGTAAATAATAACTAGAGTGTCCAAGAAAACAATAGCAAACAGTGCGTGCAGGTTGCTGTCTTGGCTAGCGCAGATCCTCTCAACAAGCTCGTGTGTTTTCCAGTCCTGCTGCGCAGTGCCTCCTGGGTGTACGAATTGTGAATCCTGAGAATCGTCTCTGTGTCTCTTAACCCTAGCCTCCTTCTCTTCTTTATATACTGCTCAGAGGCTCACTCTTGGCAACTTCCAAATCTGGTCGTGTCAGGATTTGGAAACACCAACATCTGCGCCTGGCGCACAGCATCTGCTTAGCGCAATCGGTTAGCGCACCGAGGTCGACTCTGCCAATTTCTTCTGTTTGCGCCGCTAGCTCCGCAGGCTGTGTGATGCGCATCCTAAACGCTGCCTGTTAGCGCGTATCCGACTTAGGCCCTCGTTTTGCCCTGAAATACAAAAACACTGGAAACCAGTAATCTTGTACATAAAATAATGCAAACAAGCATAGGGTTATGATCTAAAACACTGGAAACCAGTAATCTTGTACATAAAATAATGCAAATAAGCATAGGGTTATGATCTAGATAATGCGTATAAATAGGCTCTATCAGATACCATTCCTTAACAAACTGGATATTATCGCCGCATTGTAGCTGAGTATGCTTCCTTGGTCGTGTCGTTAACTCAGCTATTGTGAAAGGATGCTTTTATATGGACAATTGAATCGGAGCGAGCATTCAAATAGCTCAAACAAGCTTTAGCGACAACACCAACCTTGGTGTTGCCTAATTTCATCCAGAACTTCACCATTCAGACAAATGCCTCTAGAACGGGAGTAGGAGCAATTTTAACGCAAGGCGCCCATGGCTTTCTTTAGCAAGCAGCTATCCCTAAATGAAAGATTTTCATCCACCTATGATGACCAAGAGCTCCATGCCGTGGTCCTTGCAGTTTAGAAATGGCGCCGGTATCTATTGGGGAGCCATTTCGTCATCTAAACAGACCACCAGCCTTTGCAAACCCTATTCACATAGATAATACACACCCCAGAGCGGTAACGCTGTGATAATGTAGTATGGCAGTGTTTGACAAAACCAGCACAAGTGAACAAGGCGTTGCTACAGCACAAGTTAACAAGCAGTCCAGCAGAAGTGAACTAGCAGCAGCTGCAGCAGGGGATGCTATAGCAGAAGCTTGTTCAACTGGCTGTTTCATCTGTCCGAGAAGCAGCAGCAAACTGGGCGTGTCTTGAAGGGCTGGGAACTCTACGGAGAGCATCTGAAGAATTTCTAATATGCTGTGGAGTTTTTTCCAGTGAGGTTTACTAGTCAGAGAAGGAGTTTTTGCATTGAAGATAAATTTCAAATCTAATCTTCTAGATTTTAGGAGATAATTGTTCCTTTTGGGACATTGCATAAACCTGGACATTGCTTAAAGCTGGTGCTGCTATTTAAGCGAGAAGTGTTCAGAGCTGAGAGATTGATCGAAGCTGAGGGATACACGAGTGCATACACGGAATTCAGAGAGAACATTCTTGGTGTGCGACGGACATATTCTTCGATCATCACCCGAGAGCAGAGCGTGAGCGCAGAGCTGTGGTGACAGAGGCAGAAGGGAATCAGGACTTGCTGAGTCTGATTCGAGCTTGATCTGGTAGCCAATTCAGAGCTTGGTGCTTGTTGGTTGATCAAGGGCAGCCGTGGAAGAACTGACGGGTGTGTGGCTCGGTCAAGTGTCTAAGCGGTGGTTCTCGCTAGTGGCAGGTGGTCACTGAGTGAGGGGGAGTATTCCAGAGTGTGCAGCGCTCGTGGAATCGTTCGAACGGCTCGGCAGAAGGCTTTGGAGCGACGCGGACAAATTGTGCTTCAGCTGTGTGTTACAGCAGTACAGCAACCCTGCTGAGTTGAGTGTAGTTTAGAATAGGCTGAGTCTTGAGAAGTCTGTAGCTATTCTAGATTGACTTTTGTAGAGGGTGTGCAGACACAAGTCAGAGCTTGTTCTGATTGTGTTGAGTGATCCACACAAGGTTGAGTAGCATAGGTTGAGTGAGTTGTAACCGAGTGTACTTGGAGACCTTTGTTTTGAGTGGATTGAGGACTGGAGAATAGTCCTCCCCAGACGTAGGCAATTGGCCGAACTGGGTGAACAAACTTCTGTCTTGTTCATTGTTTGCTGTGACAATTTCCGAGTGAACAAGAGTGTGCTGCAGCAACTGCTTGTTCACAAATCTGTCGAACTAAGACACTGTGAATTTCACGCTGGATGATCAAGTTGATGGAATATGATTTTGAGGTGATTTACAAGCCTATTCGTGAGAATGGACCAATAGATGCATTATCGCGGTAGGAGGAAGCCACTTAATAACAGTTCAGAGGACAATAAAGCCGGTGCTAGGTATTTTTTCTTTCTTAAGAATGCTTAATGAACCTGGGGGCATAGCCCACCAACTATTTGAAGAGGGGAGGGAACGGCCAGAACTTCGCCCCCAATTCAAAATTCATGACCGGCTCTTGCTGTTTCATGATAAGTTGTATGTTTCAAAGTATTCCAAGGCACGAGAGTTAATTCTTCAAGCGTACCATGATTCGCCAGTAGGTGGTCACGCTGAGGTGAAAAGAAAACTGGAGAGAGTGGCTGCTAACTTCTATTGGGATGGATTGCTCGAGGAAGTGCGCAAATATGGTGAGCGGTACTGCGCCGCAAGGCCTCCTACAGCCTCTACCAACAACAATTAATAATTGGGAGGACGTCTCAATTGACTTCTTTACCCATCTTCCCTCTTCAAGCGGTAAGACAACAATCTTTGTAGTGGTGGATAGACTTACTAAGTACGCACATTTCGTCACTTTGACTGTTCGGTTTACAGAAGAAGTAGTGGCCAGGGTATTTGTAAAGGAGGTATGTAGGTTGCATGGAGTACCAAAGATCATAGTATCGGACAGGGATCCTATTTTCATGACCCGATTTTGGAAAGAGTTATTGCAAGGAACGACTAATGACAAGCAGCGGATACCACCCATAGACGGAAGGGCAGGCAGAGATAGTGAACAAGGGATTGAAAGACTACCTTCGTTGTTATGTGGCGAAAATCAGAATGATTGGGCTGCCAAGTTACCTTCGGCAAAAGGTACAATACAGCATGGCATTCACCATTTAGGATAAGCCCTTATGAAGTTGTTTACGGGGGTGCCCCTCTGAGAGTGCTGATTATGTGTGGGGAGCTTCTAAGGTGGCGTCGGTGGATGACATATTAAGCTAGAGATCAATTTTGATCAACCAGCTTCAAGAAAACGTTCCATGGATTCAAAATAGGATGAAACAGCAAGCAGATAAGCACCGAACAAACCCAGAATTTGTAGTGGATGACTGGGTGTCGGTTAAAATCCAACCATTCCGACATATTTCAGTGTCATGGCAGACCAACAAGGTTCATAAGACCAAAGAAGTTCAAGCTTGAATTAGAGGGTGAGCCAGAGTTAGTTTGAACAGAGGCGCAGTCAGATTGTCAGCGAATATTGTCTTGCTCGTGTTTCCAAAAATAGAAGATTGGGACATACAGAAGATTATGATGAGATCTCAAGAAGGCCAAGATATATGGAAGATTGGGATGTACATTAGGAAAGTATGATCATCAGATATACAGAAGATTGGTATGCATGATCATCAGAATATTCGTTGCCTAATATATGCAAGAATCCGATAGTATATTTGATGGACCCCGAGGATCAACATGGCAGGTGATAAAAGACTATAAAAGGAGAGAACCTGCTAGGTGAAGATGTATCGAGAATCCAATAAGCAAAGATTAAATTTGTGGGGAGAATAAATCGGGAGTGGGCTCAATCATCATTGGAGATCGGGCATCAGTAGAGCTCACTCAGAGATAACAACAGGCTGTTTCACTGTTGTACGAACAGTCTGTGAAAGCAAACACTTGGTGAAGTGCTTGAGTTCTCGGGAGGAGAACTTACAATTTGTGGGAGATAGATCAAGGAGCAGTGGTGTTCTCGGGAGGAGAACTTTCCATCTGCGGGAGACAGATTGAGGTGGACTAGAGAGGGATCTCTGTCTAAGGGAGTCAGAGGTATTCACTATGGTGCAACAACATAGCGGTACCAGAGGGAGACCTGTTACGTAAGATCTATTGTACTTGACCATTTGATAGTGAAGTGCTTTCCACTTGGGGTTCAGAGGAAACCCACTGAGTAGGCTTGTGGAGCTGAACCGGGTGACCATATCTTGTGTTCTTTAAATTTCATTGTATCATTTGTGCTGTTACTAACAAGTATTGAAACACTATCGGTTTGAGTATTGTGAAACTGCTAATACAGAACAGTGGGACAGACATACGAATTTCATACATCATACTAGATAGAGAACTTGAATAATCATCAACCAATCATGGAGCCCAACAAGATACTGGGAGCTTGCATCGTCCTCCTACAAGCAAAACTTGTGCAGCAATTGCTCATCAAATGGCTAGGAAAAATAGAAGCCGAAGTAACATGGGTAGACAAGGAAGAATTTCACGGAGAGTTTTCAGAATACAACCACGAGGACGTGGTTTCGTCGAAAGGGGGAGGCATTGTTACAGAGAGGATTCAGTAAGGGCCCAGGAGGTGAGCGCGTCTGAGAAGCCACTTCAACAGATATTCGCGTACTGAATTTGCCTAACATGTTGTTATTTTTTAGAAGAATGTGTTGTATTAAGGTGCATAGTTGTTACAAGTTGTTGCCAACATCCCATATATATGGGGAGTACAGAATTATGAATAAACAACTTGAATTTAGACCCCCTCACCTCTCCATCCTCCTCTTCCCTTTTATCTCTCTCCCTTTGCTTGCTACCATGCACACCAGCGTCCGCATCACATTCCCTTCGGTTGGATCGTGGTTAGCGTTCCTTCAGAGGGAAGGATCCATAAAGGGGTTATAAACAACGAAAGTCAAGTATAGTAGGAAAGTAAAGTGTGACAGTAATTAATTATAGTGAAACCCCAAATCTGAACGCAGATCTTGGAAAAAAACCACTACCTTCTAGTTTCAACTAGAAGGATTTAGGAACTCGTTTACCTCTTTATTTATGGCATACGTACAGAATATAATGGATGGGTGCCTTACCGTTATACATAGTAACTTTCCTCTTCTATCCCTTGTGACTCTTCAATCCAACCATTGAAGTAAAATCCTTCCTGCTACTCTCGAATGCATCCCTGACTTGTGTGAACCCACACCCAGCGACTTTGCCTCGCCTTTCGCTGAATTCTCAGCTCGTCAGTTGCATCTTTTCTTGGCAGCTACCGGATTGCGTCTCGCACTCGTGGTGTGCTTCAATCCCTTTTGATCTCATTTGTTTTCCCTCTTTCTGCGCACTCTTCTTGGCGTCGGCTTTGCCTTCCTTTTATACTTGCAGATCTCCTCTGAGCGCTGCTGATGCCGAGTTATGGCCTCTGGAGTTACAGCTTCTGTTGTAGCACTCTCTATATTTTTTTTGGGAATGTACTCTACTTTTAAAATAAGAAAGACACAGTGATTTGTTCACCCAATTTGGCAACTTGTCTACGCCTGAGGAGGATAACACTCTGATCCTCAAGATTTCACTATCACTGTTTAAAGTACAAAGATCTTTAACCTCTACTTTTCACCTAGTCGAAATCTCACGCTTAGTCTAACCTCAAAGACTAGCAAGCAGTCCGATCACACAGACTCTCTTCGTGCTGCCTACACACTTCCAATAAAGAATAGCTACAGACCTGACACTCAAACTTAGCCAACCCTATTACAATGTGTAGCATACGGAATGCTTAAGCACACTCTTCACCAGAGTTGTTGTATCTTTAGCCAACAACTATTCTAGCTCTCCCGCCAAACAGTCGGACACCCTAAGTTCAGCAAACTCAGACTATTCTCCCCCTCAATCAATGACACACTCTGTCACTATTGGGTAGCCTTGATCAGTTCTCACTCAGCCTGCAACAAACCTGCCCACAGCTGTTCACTGAGCTTTGATTGATCCTTTCAACGAGCAGCGCTTTAGTTGAATACCAGAGATCAATGCTGAATCAAACTCCATGAGTGGTCATTCCCTCTGCGTGCAACACCAGTCTTCAACTCAGTGTGTATACCCTGCTATCTTTGGTTGATCTCTGTCTGTATTCTCTCGCGCTCTCTATCTGTGTGTGCATTTTTGTCCCCCTTTCTAAATGCTGCCTCTGCATTCCTTTTGTATCAATTAGCCCTGTGATCTTTTGGCACCCGCGTCTACAAATACGAATTCCCCAGGTAGCACGGAATCTTCTTCTGGATTCTTGCAAGGTTATTGAAGATTTCGTTTTCTAATCTAGATTTTGGAAACCTTATCTCTTCCGAAAGCTTCTGCCCATTGGTGACATTTTGGATGACGATTGGACAACCCCTTGAGCATCCGTGATGCCTGCCGCACCATGCCGGAGCCTTTCCGTGCATCTCCAGGTTGATCAGGCATTCTGCTCTAGCTTTGGGTCATCAGGGAGTGCTTAAGCAGACTCGGTTGCTTGGTTGATGTATCTTGTTCATTCTTCAGATTGTGCTCCAGCTTCAAATCTTCAGGGATTGCTGAAGCAGAATCTTCGTGTAGTTTTGTTAAGGTATGCCATACCTCAACATCCTCGCTGATTCCTTAATTAGTGAGATCTTGATAATTTCCAAATATCGTGTTGATAAATTATCTAGATTCAATTTAAAATATTTCCCTTAACAACCTTCTAAACTAGAATATCATTATCCCATAATAATAGATATCGTATATTTACTAAATATATGTTAGATACTATATCTAAAATATATCTAGCAAATATTGTCGAAATATTCTCTCAATAGATCTCTTGAAATCCAGATTATTTGTGCACCGAATCTTTATTAAATTAAGCCAGATCTATCATAAGTAACTTGTGTTTTCCTGCACACTTAAGAATAAGATCAGCTGAGTATTCAAAACTCAAAGGACCAAACAAATTCCCCATTTTTGATGATGACAAACACTCCTTCGATAACAAAGGAAAACATAAAAATAGTAACTACACTACTCGAGTTCGTCATTATGGTCTAGTGGTCAGGATTAAAAAAGGTTCACTCTCATCCTACTTAGTTCCCCCCTAAGAGAGCTAGTGGAGGTCGAGATCAGTTCCCCCACAGACTATGCAATCCCCTTAGTATCTTCCCCCATTTGGCATCATCAAACAAGGAGAAAGACATAGACTGGTAAAAATGTAAACCACAAACATCATCAATCAATTTAGTAAAGGGGTACGAAACGAAGGGGCACCACAAGCATATAAGAGGCAACAAAAATTGAGGGCATGTAGGATAACGATGAAGAAAAAGGAAGATAATTTTGTGACATTTAGGGATTCACATGTGTAACTTAATTTCATAGTTCATAGCCAATCATTGAGGGTCATAAAGAGGGGTGCATAAGCAATTGAGGGAGATCATACCTAACTCCATCCGTAGCTTCTCGAAGGGTTCCCTGTTGAGGGCTGATGCACGCGTCGTTGTGCGCGTCAAATTAATCCTTCCTTCTCCACTTAGTATAGCGGCTAAGTCAGGGTCGATCCCACAAGGAGCAAGCAGATTCGCTCTAACTAGTGACCTACACTTACGAAAATTAGGGTGTGAGTGATTGGGTGGCGCAGGTGCGCGAGTAAAAAGTAGTTAACGCAGGATTTGCACTAGACGTGCGCAGGCAGTAGAGATTAAGTACTATGACTATGAAAAGTATCGGCGCAGACAATCCTCTATGAGTATATTCCTTATCATCGACTCTAAACGTCTATGGTTCGGTTTACTGAAGTTAGTGTCCGATCAAGGCTTCCTAACATGTGCGCATGTTCCGATCAAAGTTCATGAGCTATTAATTCTTGAAACTAGTCTAAGCAGCTACGTGTCACAGTAGCAACTGATTATCCTAGCGAGTTACTCCTAGTTGTCACCGTCAAGCTACCAACTAGTTTAACATATAACAAACAAGTAGCAAGAGTAAGATTGCGGTTCAAGGCTTCCCCTACTCATGCAACTAGCTGTCAACCGTGTGCACATAATTAATACAAACAAACAAACTATGCATTAAGCACAAGTCTCAAAGGAAATACTCATAGAATCATGCCCAACCGATACAAAGCGTTTAGCTAGACATGCTAGTAGTAAACATCATAGAAATAGTAAATAACAGCTAAAGTATCCAAGAAAACAGTAACAAGCCGGTGCGTGCAGGTTGCTGTGTCTCGGCTCGCGCAGTCGGCTAGCGCAGATCCTCGTGTGTTTTTCAGTTCTGCCTCGCTCTCGTGTGTTGTGATGTGTTTGTGTTCCTCTTTTCAAACCCTAGCCTTCCTCTCTTTATATACTGCTCATGAGGCCCAAGGACGGCCTTGGCAACTTCCAAATCCGTTGGTGTCAAGATTTGGAAACACCATTATCTTGCGCATAGCGCACTGCACACATTGGTTAGCGCAATCGGTCTACGCACCGTAGTCGACTCTGCCACTTCCTATCTTGTTTGCGCTGCTAGCTCCGCAGGCTGTGTGTTGCGCTCCTTAAACGCTGCCTGTTAGCGCGTATCTGACTTAGGCCCTCGTTTCGCCCTGGAATACAAAAACACCGGAAACCATTAATCTTGTACACAAAATGATGCAAACAAGCATAGTGTTAGGATCTAAATAGCGTGTATAAATAGGCTCTATCAAGGGCCTCAGTGAAAATATCAGCAACATGATCCTCGGTTCTGCAGAATTTCATAGTTACTAGCCCTTCCTCAACATTATCACGTAGGAAGTCAGGTCTAATCTCAATGTGTTTAGTTCGTGAGTGTTGCATAGGATTGTTAGATATGTTAATAGCACTAGTGTTATCGCATAGAATAGGTACTGAGGTGAGAACAATGCCACAGTCCCTTAGCTGTTGTTTGAGCCATAGGAGTTGGGAGCACCATGCAGCACCTGCAATGTTTTCAGCCTCTGTTGTGGATAAGGCAACTGAGTTTTGCTTCTTTGATCCTCAAGAAACTAGGCATGATCCTAGAAACTGAGCCATTCTTGGCGTGGACTTTCTATCCACCCGATTACCTGCAAAATCAGCATCAATGTATCCTTGTAACTCTATGTTTCCCCATCTGGGATACCATAAGCAGAGATCATCAGTTCCTTTCAGATATCTGAGTATTCGTTTGACTGCCTTGACATGTGTTTCTCTCAGATCAGCCTGAAATCTAGCACACAAAAAAACATTGTACATGATGTCAGTTCTACTTGCTGTTAAATATAATAGAGAACCTATCATGCCCCAATAGAGGGATTGATCCGCCTTAAGGGCATTGTCATCCTTTCCGAGAGAGTCACTTGGAGATAGAGTAGTGTTCTGTGGTTTTGCCTCATTCAGTCCAAACTTCTTGACTATTTCTCTGAGGTATTTTCGTTGATAGATTCATGCCCATCTTTCTCTTGAGTTACTTGTAATCTAAGGAAGAATTTCAACTTACCTACCATGTTCATCTTAAGTTCGCTTCCCATAAGATCTGTAAACTTTTCAAAAGAGTGGGACTAGTGGAACCCAAAATGATACCATCAACATATACCTATCCCACTAGAGTTTGCTTTCCTTCCCTGAGAAGGAACAGTGTGATAACGCAAATGGCATTTAATTGACATAACCCGCCAGAGTGTACAAGCCCAGTAAATAAGCAGTTGCTATAGCTGGAGCTGTAGCAGCAGAACAATAGTTTTGGCCCTATGAGAAGTCTGCCCAGATATGAAGTAGCAGTGCAACGGTCAAATATTCTCAAAATATCCCAGTAAATATTTGCGTGCCTCAAGCATGAAGATTTGATTGGAAAATCAAATCTCTTAAAAACTAGGAGATAGAAGAAGATCTTTTAGGAAAGGGTTCCTAAAGTTGATATTAATGGAGCATGGAGTTCCTATTTGAAGGAGGCTAAGCAAAGCATGACATAGCATCCGAATATAGAGAAAAACACAAAGAGAGCATTCTATCACAGGAGGTTGCAAAGCGGAGATTAGAAGAGTCGAATCACCACCGTGAGCAGAGCGTGACCGCAAATTAGTGAGATTTCTGTATCGACTGATTGCAGACTAGTAGTGTTTGGTCAGTGCTTGATCGGAGAGGACCAACTCAGAGTAAGACGCGCTTGTTGGTTTATCAAGGAAGGCAGCAGGAGAGTTGTTGAGTGGAGGAACTCAGACAATCTGTAGAAGGCCTGTTCTCGCTAGTGACAGGCGGTCACTGAGTGAGGGAGAGCATCCCAGTGTGAGGAGCACTCACGACTGAGTTCGAGCGGCTCAGCGGAAGCGGATAGAACCTGTATAAGCTACTTTCCAAGCGTGTGCTATAGCAAACCTATTGAGGCATTGTGTTAATTAGATTATGCTGAGTCTGTGTGAAGAGAGGAGTAGCTATTCTGAATTATCTCGAGTGTGTAGGTGAGTGAGACAGAAATCAGAGGGTGTTCTGATTGTGTGTGAAGTGCTAGTTGAGGTCGGGTAGTATAGATCGTCGACGAGCCGAGTCTGTGTTGTACGGAGTACCTTGGAGACTAGTGGATTGAGGACTGGAGTATAGTCCTCCCTAGACGTAAGTAGATTGGCCGAACTGGGTGAACAAATCTCTATTCACTATTTTGTTTCTTGTTGCACCAAATCCAGCTGAACAAGGAGTTGCTATAGCAACTGCTTGTACACTATTAGAGCGGGAACTCGACACAGAGTAAAGATCCTGAGCGCCTAGCTGAGACGAGCAAGAAACAATGAATGAAGGTCATACTACAAGTCCCCCAACTCTGTTGGAAGAAAGAAACTATGGGTATTGGAAGGCTAGAATGAAAGCATTCCTCAAAGCTATTGTTGAGAAGACTTGGAGTGCTGTTGTGACAAAATGATCCCCTCCGTTGACCATGGATCAGAGGAGAGTCACCAGAATAAAACTTGAGGGGGAATGGACTGACAAAGAGGATGCTAGAGCAACTTGTAAGTCAAAATCTCTAAATGTAATTTTTGCTGTTGTAGATGTTAATAATTTCAAGCTGATCTCCAACTGTACATTGCAAAATGTGCCCGGGAGATTCTCCAAATAGCTCATGAAGGAACTGACAAAGTAAAGACATCAAGGATGTATATTATTACCTCTCGGTTTGAGAGTCTGAAGATTCAAGAAGAGGAATCCATCACTGAGTTCAATGCCAAGCTGTGTGATTTATATCAAATGAAGCTCATGCCCTCGGAGAACCAATTTAAGAAGAGAAGCTTCTAAGGAAAGTTATAAGGTCCCTTCCCTCCAGATTTGACATGAAGGTGACAGTCATTGAAGAAGCTCAGAAAAATGTACTCTAGAAACAATTGTATGAGGCTGGAGGAACTTATTGGATCCCTTAAACAATTTGAGATGAAGCTGACCAAGGATGATACTCTAGAAAAATGCAAGAGTGTTGGTCTAAAAGCAAAAACAGAGAAGAAGAAGCTCTCCACTGATGATTAGCTAGGGCTACTGGTAAAGAACTTTGGGAGATTCCTGAAAAACATGGAAGCAAAAGTTGGCCAGAACTCAAATCCCCGAAGACAGGATCAGGATGAGGATGAGAAGAAAGAGAAAACGAAGGGGCCACGGTGCTGGAGCTGTGGGGAATATGGTCATCGAAAGGTGAACTATCCAAATAAACAAAAAGGAAAGACAAAATCCCTCTTGGTAAATTAGAGTGATGATGATACTAACAACAGCGAAGACGAATGCAACATTGTTAGAACCAGAACAATCAGGAAATTGGTTAATCTCACTGAAAAAAGAGTACACGGAAAGATGATCAAGAAGTTGCTACAACAACCCCTGTACCACCATCAGAAATCTGGAATAAATCTGAGAATCAGAAATCGAAGATGCTATGGCTGCGGTCACAAGGGACACATTAAAAGACTCTGCCCATATATCATCGGATTCTTGAAAACTGCTACTGATCCCAGATCACAGAGACAAGAAAGAATTGAAAACTATGCACTTGTCAGCATCTCAAGATCAACAAGCGAAGATAGCTGCTATTTTGACAGTGGTTGCTCTAGGCATATGAACGGAGAGAGATCTTTTCTGAAGAACATAACACCCTGCTCAGAACAATTGGTAAAGTTCGGAAACGGTTTGAAGGGGAGAGTTCTGGGAAAAGGGACTTTGGCAGTCAAAGGGTTGGCCAAAGTTAACAAATGCAATGCTCGTAGATGGATTGAAAACAAATCTCGTAAGCATCAGCCAGCTCTGTGACAGTACACTTCAGGTAAAGTTCACTCAAAACTCTTGTTAAGTTTTTAACGAGACTAGAGTGTTTATAATGCGAGGAATCAGATCGAAGAACAACTAGTACCTACTCAAGGTTGGTACAGCAACCCCTTCGCCAACATGCATGTTAACCAATTGACGGCACGTCGTTGTGTGCGCCAAACTTATTTTTATAATCTCCTGTTAACACTCAGCAGGCGGTAAGCAAGGTCGAACCCATGAGAGAGCAATCAGCTATAAAGTTCTACTAATTAATTGTCACGATGAAAAGGGGGTTGCAGGAATAACGTTTGTTGTTATCAAATTCAGAGAAAAATCAGTTCAGGGATATGCATTGCAACTGGTAATCATCGATTGTGCCGTGCATCAACGAGTAAACTACCGTCCCTAGTCTAACAATCCCGATAGGGTAATGCCGACTCTACTGTTCTACCTAATCTCAACCGCTAGGTTCTCGAATAGGGTTAACGATTACTCGATCAACAACATCGATTAGGTTACACCGCTAGGCTTAGCTAATAGGGAAGTCAATCCAATATCATGCAGTAGACATCAACTCAGTTTCACCGCTAGGATACGCTAACTTAATAATCAGAGCATGCAATTCAAACGAAGAACAAGAATTTACTGAGTTGAATTACGAAACATAAATATCTCAAACCGTACGTTGCAACACAAAATCCCCAAACTAAAATTAAGGGTTTAGCTACTACGAGTCATCTAAAACAATGGAAATAAACTGAGTTTAGGAATAATATTGTAGCGGTGAATAGTAATCTGCGTGAACAGTAACTCCGGCAGTGAATAGTAATTCCGGCCTTGAATAGTGATTTGCCTCAAAATCCACGCGTAGTGGCTGCTTTTCTGAATTCGTCTTCTGGGTTCTCGTGCTAAAGATTCTCTCTAAGAATTGATGCTCAATTGTGTTGTGGCAAGTCTGTATTTATAGGATGGAGAGACTTCTAAATCTTGGAAACTTCTAAATTTGATTTTGGGCTGTGGGCCCAATGCCAACGTCATCAATTGCATTCCGCTCCGGATGAAGACATTAGTCACGTGCCTCATGAAGACATTACAAGCGCGCTCGAAGAAGACATTAACTCTGCTAACGTGTGCTGTCGGCGCGGTAGTCACTATAGTGTCAGAGACTCGCTTTTTTGACCCTTTAGACCTCCGAATCTCGTCTTGATATAAACTAGAGAACTGTAGCCCCTTGAGTTATCTTTCCAAAAAGGTATAACACGCCTCAATCGGATCAGAATCATGTGCTCGGTGAGCCTTCGACTACGGATAGGTCAATCTGCCCAGATTTGCTGTATATCCATCCAAATGCGCAATAAGGTTCTAAGCGGTCTTGATACACCTGCGATGCGAAACACTACCAAGAAGTAATCTTTCACACACAAAATGTAACTAAACAATGGGAATAAATAACTCGATGGATCGTATAAATATGCTCCATCACCAATACAGAAGAAGTGAATCTCTGGCACAAAAGAATGGGCCACATCAACTTAAAAACTCTGAAGAAGATTGCAGCTGAAGGTTTAGTCACAGGAGTTCCTATGATCAAAGGCGAGTTGAGCACCATTTGCGGAGAATGCCAGAGAGGAAAACAGAAAAAGGCTTCTCACCCCAGAATTGGCAACATCAACACAATCAAACCTTTGCAACTGTTACATATGAACTTGATGGGACCAATGGAAGTGAAAAACTGTGGAAAAAAGAGGTATGCATTTGTGTGCGTTGATGATTATACTAGCTATACATGGGTTGACTTCATCAGGGAAAAATCAGACACTGTGAGGGTGTTAGTTACCCTGGTATCTCGGTTAGAGCAAGAAAAGAACCTCAGAATCACCGTCATTAGAAGCAATCATGGGAGGGAATTTGAGAATGAAGTCATGGACAGTTTCTGTAGCAAACATGGAATCACTCATTAGTATTCTTCTCCAATTGCTCTTCAACAGAATGGCGTGGTGGAGAGGAAGAATCGAACAATACAAGAAATACCCCGGGTCATGATCCATGCAAAGAAGGTTCCCCTGAGGTTTTGGGCTGAAGCAATGAACATAGCCTGCTATATCATCAATAGAGTCTCCATACAAAAAAGAACAACCCAGACGTGCTATGAGCTTTAGAATCAGAAGAAGCCCACAGTCAAATATTTTCACATATTTGGGAGTGACTGTTACATTCTGAGGGACCGAGAGTACAGAAAGAAACTTGATCCGAAAAGTGACGGTGGGATATTTTTGGGCTATTCAGTCAATAGCCGAGCATATCGTGTCTACAACAAGCGAACAGAAACCATGATGGAATCAATAAATGTAGTCATCAATGATGTTGAAGAAGAGGCATCCACCAGTTACGGAGATGAAGACTCAGACATAGAGGTTGGTCCTTTGAAGCAGAATAGGAGTGAACAAGAAGTTTGAAATTTGCAGTGTCTCTGACAGACAAATTTGTGAACAAGCAGTTGCTGCAGCAAGCTCTTGTTCACTCGGAAATTGTCTCAGCAAACAATGAACAAGACAGAAGTTTGTTCACCCAGTTCGGCCAACTGCCTACGTCTGGGGAGGACTATTCTCCAGTCCTCAATCCACTAATCACAGAGGTCTCCAAGTACACTCGGTTACAATTCCACGCAACCTATGCTACTCAACCTTGTGTGGATCACTGGACACAATCAGAACAGACTCTGACTTGTGTCTGCACACCCTCTACAAATGTCAATCTAGAATAGCTACTGTCTCCTCGAAACTCAGCCTATTCTAAGCTACACTCAACTCTGCAGGGTTGCTGCAGCATCTGCTGTAGCACACAGCTGATGCACAATTGTCCGCGTCGCTCCAAAGCCTTCTGCCGAGCCGATCGAACGATTCCACGAGCGCTGCACACTCTGGAATACTCCCCCTTTCTCAGTGACCTCCTGCCACTAGCGAGAACTGCCACTTAGACACTCCACCGAGCCACACACCCGTCAGTTCTTCCACGGCCTTCCTTGATCAACCAACAAGCACCACTGCTCTGAATTGGCTTCCAGATCAAGCTCGTATCAGACTACGCAAGTCCTGATCTCCTTCTGCTTCTGTCACCACAGCTCTGCGCTCACGCTCTACATTCGGATGATGATCGAAGAACTCGTCGCACACCAAAATTACTCTCTCTGAATTCTGCGTATGCACTCGTGTATCCCTCAGCTTCGATCAACCTTTCTGCTCTGACCTGTTCTCCCTTAAGAAGCACCGCCCGCTTCAAACAAGAACAGAATTTAGCAATGTCCCAAAAAGAAACAATTATCTCCTAATTTTTAGGAGATTAGATTTTTTTGATCTCCAAAACAAATCTCCTTCTCTAGCTAGGAATTCCCCACTGGAATATTCTCCGCAGCACTTTGAAATTCTTCTGATGCTTTCAGCAGGGCTGCCAGGCCTTCTTGCCAAAGGCCTCAGGTTGCTGTTGCTGCTCGGACAGATGTTGCAGCAACTTGAACAAGCTCCTGCTGTAGCATCCCCTGCTGTAGCTACTCCTTGTTCACTTGTGTTGGTTTTGTCAAACACTGCCATACTACACCATCAATCTCCCCCTTGGCATTTTGACAAAACCCTAGGAAGGATTTCAATACAGATAATTTTTTGTCGGTAACCTCCCCTTCTTCTCCTCCCCCTTTTTGGAATAAATGACAAGGGGGTGCTCCTGGCTGCCCTAGGGAGGCACTACACAGAGCCCCAGAGAGGCTCTCAGGTCTTTGAACCGGACTGCATCCAGAGCTTTTGTGAAGATATCAGCAAGCTGTTTGGCCGACACCACATGCTGTAGCGCAATGATATTCTTTTCCACTAGATCACGGAGGAAGTGATGACGAATGTCAATGTGCTTGGTTCTGCTGTGCTGAACCGGATTCTTAGAGATGCTGATGGCACTCATGTTGTCACAGTAGAGAGTCATTTCATCTTGATCAAGACCATACTCACTCAGCATTTGCTTCATCCACAACATTTGAGCACAGCAGCTCCCGGTAGCTATGTATTCAGCCTCGGCTGTGGATAACGAAATGCTGTTTTGCTTTCTGCTGAACCAGGACACCAGATTATTTCCTAGGAAGAAGCATCCTCCAGAAGTGCTCTTCCTGTCCTCTGAGCATCCTGCCCAGTCCGCATCACTATATCCCACCAGATTAGCATTGTGTCCTTAGTATATGATAGAGCCTATTTATACGCATTATTTAGATCACAACCCTATGCTTGTTTTCCAGTGTTTTTGTATTCCAGGGCAAAACGAGGGCCTAAGTCGGATACGAGCTAAACAGCCAGCGTTTAGGACGCGCATCACACAGCCTGCGGAGCTAGTGGCGCAAACAGAAGAATTGGCAGAGTCGACAACGGTGCGCTAACCGATTGCGCTAAGCAGATGCCATGCGCCAGGCGCAGATGGTGATGTTTCCAAATCCTGACAAGACCAGATTTGGAAGTTGCCAAGGATGAGCCTCTGAGCAGTATATAAAGAAGAGAAGGAGGCTAGGGTTGAGAGAGAATTATTAGGATTCACAATTCGTACACCCAGGAGGCACTGCGCAGCAGGACTGGAAAACACACGAGCTTGTTGAGAGGATCTACGCTAGCCGACCGCGCCAGCCAAGACAGCAACCTGCACGCACTGTTTGCTATTGTTTTCTTGGACAGTTTAGTTATTATTTACTGTTTTCTATGATGTTTATCACTAGCATGTCTAGCTAAACGCTTAGTATCGGTTGGGCATGAATCTATGAGTATTTCCTTTGAGACTTGCGCTTAATGCATAGCTTGCTTGCTTATATTAATTCTGTGCACATTGCTGGCAGCTTGTTACATGAGTAGGGGAAGCCTTGAACCACAATCTTACTCTTGTTGCTTGTTGTTGTATGTTAAACTAGTTGAATAGCCTGACGGTGCCAACTAGGAGTAACGCGCTAGGATAGGCAATTACTACCTTGATCGGATTCGTAGTTGTTTAGTCTAGTGTAAGAATTAATAGCACATGAACTTTGATCGGAACATGCGCAGATGTTAGGAAGCCTTGATCGGACACTAACATTAGCAAATCGAGCTATAGACATTTAGAGTCGATGATAAGGAATACACTCATAGAGGATTGTCTGTGCCGATACTTCTCATAGTCATAGTACTTAATCTCTACTGCCTGCGCATGTCTAGTGCAATTCCTGCATTCACTACTGCTTACTCGCGCATTGCGCACCCCAATCACTCATAACCCCAGTTTTCGTAAGTGCAGGACACTAGTTAAAACTGAACTGCTTGCTCCCTGTGGAGATCGACCCTTACTTAACCGTTGTACTAGTGGAAGAGGAAGGATTATATTTGACGCGTACAACGACGCGCGATCAAATTTTAGCGCCGTTGCCGGGAGCAACACAGCTAAGTTTTAGCTAGTTTACGTTTTTCCTTATAAGTAACTAGTTATTTCAGTTTGTTTTGTTTTCTCGCTGTTGTTTATGACAGCGCGCAATCACCATTAGCCTGCGCAACCTTGAAAAAGTTGCGCTGCGCAGATTCTAGTTGCGCACTAACAGACGCAGCAGCATTAGTTATCTTTTAATTTCGTTTTCTTTGAGATTTAGAACAAAACATGGAGGATAACAGTGTCGTAGTAGACAACTTAGGGGACAGAACCCCAGAGGAAGCAAGGGCACATAACCGCGCAGCCCTGTTCAGAGAGGAAGTGCAGCGCGAGGTTGAAGCAAGGATGGCCGTTGAACTGTATAATGCGCCACCCGCGCGACAAGCTGTGCGACGCAGAACAGTGCGCGAGATGTCAGCCCCTATCACTGTTAACCAGCCATGGTGTATCGTGCTTCCACCAGACGGTCATTTTGAGCTAAGGAGCTCGCTCATCCATCACATGCCCAAGTTTCACGGGATGAACAATGAAAATCCAGTCAAGCATGTGCGAGAGTTCCTAGTCATATGCGAGAACATGAAGACCGAAGGGGAGAGCGATGAGGCGCTGAAGATGAAGGCATTCCCATTTTCACTGTGTGACACAACCAGACATTGGTTGATGAACTTACCAGCAGGATCAATTCACACATGGGAGCAGCTGCAGAAGAAGTTCCTAGACAAATTCTATCCCGCAGCAAACATCGCGCTACTCAGGAGGGAACTGGTCGCGCCAAGGCAGAGCGCAGGAGAGTCACTGTCAGAGTATTACGAACGTTTCAGGGAGCTAGAGGCCAACTGCTACAATCATGGCCTGCCCCAAAATGTGCTGAAAGAGAACTTCCAGAATGGACTGCTGCCCATGGAGCTGAGGTTATTGAACGCATGCGCAGGAGGCAACATTTGCAACATGTATCCAGAAGACGCGTGGCAGCTGATAGAAGACTCTGCTGGTCAGGTAAGTGATCAGCTAACACTTGAAAATAGTCGTACTCGTTCTGTGCATCAGGTAGAAACAAGCGCTGAGATCAAGGAAATGAAGGCCATGCTGCAGAAGTTGATGAGTGCGCAAAGCGCACAACCAGTTGCGCCAAAGGTATGTGAATTCTGTAGGTCAGCCGAACACAAGACTGATGAATGTCCCACACTTTTCGAGGAATCTGGAGATGTCAATGCTCTTGGAGGATGGGATAACAGAGGACCACAAAGACAGAATCAGCCGCGTTTCGGACTGGCAGCAAATGGATTCAGATGGAAGGAGGAGAATAATTTCCAGAGGCAGTCCACAGATCAGCGCGCACCACAGAAGACGCAACAAGCTGCGCCCTACAATCCACCGCTTCGCCGCACTGACGCACCAGCGCATAACAACCAGCAACCGAGGCGATCTTTGGAAGATATCGTGGGGCAGCTAGCAGACACAGTGCGCAAAAATGACGAGAAGTATGACAAGAGGTTCGAGTCCATTGAAAAGCAGCTATCACAGATCTCTACCACGGTGTATGAGCTGAAAAAGAGCGATGGCAACCTGCCTTCGCAAGTGATTCAGAACCCCAAGGGAGGAGTCAATGCAGTGACACTGAGGACTGGGCGCACAATAGGAGCAGAGCAGACCACGAAGGCGCCCGCGCAACCAGCTGCGCAAGTCCCAGATCCAATAGAACAGAATGCGCAACCAGAGCAAGATGCGCAACCAGAAGTGCCAGCCACAAGCCAGCAGGGCGAAGTGCCAGGTATAACATAAATAAACGACAAGGGCACGAATCGTACTAATATACCTGCACCTTTTCCTGTGCAGGCACCATCGGCTAGGAAGGAAGCGCTGGACAAGGAGCTATACGAGTTATTCAGGAAGGTGGAAATCAACATTCCCCTTATCGAAGCAGTTCAGCAGATTCCCAGGTACGCCAAGTTTTTAAAAGAGCTGTGCACAAACAAGAGGAGGAAAGGCGAGTGCGCACAGGTAATGCTAAATGCGCAGGCCTCAGCGATCGTGCAACATAAGGTACCACCTAAGTGCTGAGACCCAGGTACGTTCACTATCCCATGCACTCTAGGTAAAACCACAGTAAGCAATTGCATGATTGATTTAGGCGCATCCATCAATTTATTACCCTATTCCCTATATGCGACATTGCGCCTTGGACCACTAAAGCCTGCAGGTCTCACCATTCAGCTAGCAGATCGGTCGTGCAAACAACCTGCAGGCATGATAGAGGATGTTCTTGTGCGAGTAGGAGAGCTGGTGTTCCCAGCAGATTTTTATGTGCTAGAAATGGAGGGTGAATCAAGCACCAGCAGTGCGCAGATCCTACCGGGCAAACCTTTTCTGATGACCGCGCGCACAAAGATAGACGTGTGGAGGGGCATGCTCTCCATGGAGGTGGATGGCGAAGAGATCCATTTCAATATACTCAAGGGGATGCAGCACCCACACGAGGACGCCACAGTGCACGCGATAGACAGCATTGGCAATTTAGTCTCAGATGCGCAATGTGCAAGCGCAACAATAGAACCAGAGCCACTGGCACACGCAGAGTTGGAGGAGCAGGACGAGGAGCTGAGCAGTGCTGAACCAGAACTCAAACAGGTACACGACATAGTTCATATTTGCACTGCCAATAAAATCTTGCCCTCCATTGAACAGGCACCCAAGGTCGAACTGAAGCAACTTCCAGAGCACCACAAATACATTTTCTTGGGAAATGAGGACACCCTGCCAGTGATCAGAAAGAAAGGATTAGAAGAGGAGCAGGAAGTGCGTTTACAGCAGGTGCTGCGCAGGAACCAGCGCGCTATAGGATGGACAAGTACCCAAAAGCGTGGCGAGGTAGGAAAACAGACCACCTTCTCTCTGGAAGTTGAGCCAAGGAAGGCGGGCGCGGGTGTAAACGCGTGCGCCGACCTGCGCAGATAGACCAAGGAGGGAGAGCGGGGCGGCGTTCCATAGCTGTTATCCAGAGGCCGAGACTGGAACCATTCTGGGAAAGATAGGAATCATAGACAGAGCTGTACACAAGAAAAATACCAGCAGATGATATGCGCTACAAAAGAATCAACATGCGCACTGATAAGCACCAGCGTGCGCAAAGACCACAAAGAAAATCATCAAAAGGTTTGAGTTCCCAGGAAGTGCGCGGAAGAATCACGCACCGGAAGAAGCTTGCGCTGTTAACCATATACCCATCCTCGGAGTGAGAGCTGACAACCCGGAGCCTATAAAGAGCTATCTCCCAGCCATCCGAAATGATCTTCATCCCAGCTGAGAGGTAATGAATTTCGAAATCACTATACTTAAACTGTTGACAGCAGTTGTGCGCAGGTGGTAGAGCAGCGCAAGGTGTTCAGTAGTGCAGATCGCGCCAGAGTGCAAGACTGTGCGCTAGACTCCAGAGAGGTAATGGTATCCGTGCTTGTTCGAGGACGAACAAGGGGCAAGTGTGGGGGGTTTGATAGAGCCTATTTATACGCATTATTTAGATCACAACCCTATGCTTGTTTACGATATTTTATGTACAAGATTACTGGTTTCCAGTGTTTTTGTATTCCAGGGCAAAACGAGGGCCTAAGTCGGATACGAGCTAAACAGCCAGCGTTTAGGACGCGCATCACACAGCCTGCGGAGCTAGCGGCGCAAATAGAAGAATTGGCAGAGTCGACAACGGTGCGCTAACCGATTGCGCTAAGCAGATGACATGCGCCAGGCGTAGATGGTGGTGTTTCCAAATCCTGACACGACCAGATTTGGAAGTTGCCAAGGATGAGCCTCTGAGCAGTATATAAAGAAGAGAAGGAGGCTAGGGTTGAGAGAGAATTATTAGGATTTACAATTCGTACACCTAGGAGGCACTGCGCAGCAGGACTGGAAAACACACGAGCTTGTTGAGAGGATCTACGCTAGCCGACCTCGCCAGCCAAGACAGCAACCTGCACGCACTGTTTGCTATTGTTTTCTTGGACACTTTAGTTATTATTTACTGTTTCTATGATGTTTATCACTAGCATGTCTAGCTAAACGCTTAGTATTGGTTGGGCATGAATCTATGAGCTTGTTTATATTAATTCTGTGCACATTGCTGGCAGCTTGTTACATGATTAGGGGAAGCCTTGAACCGCAATCTTACTCTTGTTGCTTGTTGTTGTATGTTAAACTAGTTGAATAGCCTGACGGTGCCAACTAGGAGTAACGCTCTAGGATAGGCAATTACTACCTTGATCGGATTCGTAGTTGTTTAGTCTAGTGTAAGAATTAATAGTACATGAACTTTGATCGGAACATGCGCACATGTTAGGAAGCCTTGATCAGACACTAACATTAGCAAATCGAGCTATAGACATATAGAGTCGATGATAAGGAATACACTCATAGAGGATTGTCTGCGCCGATACTTCTCATAGTCATAGTACTTAATCTCTACTGCCTCCGCACGTCTAGTGCAATTCCTGCGTTCACTACTGCTTACTCGCGCATTGCGCACCCCAATCACTCATACCCCCAGTTTTCGTAAGTGCAGGACACTAGTTAAAACTGAACTGCTTGCTCCCTGTGGAGATCGACTCTTACTTAACCGCTGTACTAGTGGAAGAGGAAGGATTATATTTAACGCGTACAACGACGTGCGATCAGTATACCATAAGCCATAGTTCACAGTTCCTCCAACATACCGAATGATTCGCTTGACCAACTGCAAATGACTATCTTTGGGACAGGCTTGAAATCTGGCACAGACTCCTACTGCAAAGGAAATGTCGGGGCGGTTGGCAGTCAGGTACAGTAAGCTCCCAATCATGCTTCTGTAGATTGTCTGACTCACTTCCACTCCATGTTCATCTTTGATGGCTTTGACATGAGTGGCAGCAGGGGTTCGTTTGTGGCTGGCCTTATCTAGCTGAACTTTCTGCACAAGATTCTTGCTGTATTTGCTTTGTGCAATAAAGATGCCATCTTCTTTCTGGGTAATCTCCAGGCCAAGGAAATAGGACAGTTCTCCGACCATGCTCATTTGGAATTCTTGCTGCATGTGGTCCACAAACTGCTTCACCAGGTACTGAGACTTCGATCCGAAGACAATGTCATCCACATAAATTTGTGCAATGATCACATCTGACTTGGTTCTTTTTACAAATAGAGTTTTGTCAGCTCCCCCTCGTTTGTAGCCATGTTTTTCTAGAAATACTGTCAGCCTCTCATACCACGCCCGAGGAGCCTGTTTAAGTCCGTATAGGGCTTTCTTCAACTTGTATACATGCTCTGGGTGATGAGGATCTTCAAAACCTTTTGGTTGAGTAACATATACTTCTTCAGAGAGGTCTCCGTTCAGGAACGCACTTTTGACATCCATTTGATACAGTTTAAACCCTAGGAAACAAGACATGGCTAGAAGGAGTCTGATGGCCTCCAGCCGAGCAACTGGAGCAAACGTTTCTTCGAAATCTAGGCCCTCAATTTGAGAGTATCCTTGAGCAACCAATCTGGCTTTATTTCTTGTGATGTTACCCTTTTCATCAGTTTTGTTTTTGAAGATCCACTTGGTGCCTATAATATTCACTCCATTGGGTCTGTCCACCAGGTCTCAAACATCGTGTCTTTCGAACTCTGCAAGTTCTTCTTGCATAGCAATCATCCATAATTCATCACTCATGGCTTCCTTGAAGCTCTTAGGTTCCATACTGGACAGAAAGCAGGTATTGAGATAAGCATTGCTTCTGGTTCTTCTTCTTCCTGCCGGGTCTCCAATCACATTGGTCAGGGGATGATTCTTCGGAGGCTGCCTTGATGGTTGATCGGGAGCCTCATTATTCAGATCTTCAGACAGGCTTTTTAATTGTTCATCTGGATTTTCTGCTTCAGCACTTGCTGTAGCATCTTCTGGAGCCACAGCTTGTTCACTTATGTTCTGACTGGCAAGCACCTCTTCAGAGTCAGAGTCTTCTTCATCAGTATCAGTGGCAGGGACTTCTTCAGCATCATTGACTACTACATTTATGGATTCCATTACTGTATTTGTCCGCTGGTTATGGACTCGATAAGCCCTGCTGTTCATCGAATAACCCAAGAACACTCAAGGATCACTCTTTGGGTGAAGCTTCTTTTTATACTCCCGATCTCTCAGAATGAAGCAGTCACTTCCAAAGATGTGGAAATATTTGACTGTGGGCTTCTTCTGATTCCAGAGCTCATAGCAGGTCTGGTTGGTTCCTCTCCGTAAGGTGACTCTGTTAATGATGTACGATGCGGTGTTCATGGCCTCTGCCCAAAATCTCAGGGGAACCCTCTTAGCATGAATCATGACTCTGGCCATTTCTTGAATTGTCCGATTCTTTCGTTCCACTACTCCATTGTGCTGAGGGGTGATGGGAGAAGAATACTGATGTGAGATACCCCTTTGACGACAGAAATCATCCACAGCTTCATTTTCAAATTCCCTACTGAAATTCACAGTGTCTCAATTCGACAGATTTGTGAACAAGCAGTTGCTGCAGCACACTCTTGTTCACTCGGAAATTGTCTCAGCAAACAATGAACAAGACAGAAGTTTGTTCACCCAGTTCGGCCAATTGCCTACGTCTGGGGAGGACTCTTCTCAGTCCTCAATCCACTCAAAACAAAGGTCTCCAAGTACACTCGGTTACAACTCACGCAACCTATGCTACTCAACCTTGTGTGGATCACTCAACACAATCAGAACAAGCTCTGACTTGTGTCTGCACACCCTCTACAAATGTCAATCTAGAATAGCTTCAGTCTTCTCAAAAACTCAGCCTATTCTAAACAACACTCACTCAGCAGGGTTGCTGTAGCAACTGCTGTAACACACAGCTGAAGCACAATTTGTCCGAGTCGCTCCAAAGCCTTCTGCCGAGCCGTTCGAACGATTCCACGAGCGCTGCACACTCTGGAATACTCCCCCTCACTCAGTGACCACCTGCCACTAGCGAGAACCACCGCTTAGACACTTGACCGAGCCACACACCCGTCAGTTCTTCCGCGGCTGCCCTTGATCAACCAACAAGCACACCTGCTCTGAATTGGCTTCCAGATCAAGCTCGAATGAGACTCTGCAAGTCCTGATTCCCTTCTGCTTCTGTCACCACAGCTCTTCGCTCACGCTCTGCTCTCGGGTGATGATCGAAGAATTCGTCCGTCACACACCAAAAATTACTCTCTCTCTAAATTCTGTGTATGCACTCGTGTATCCCTCAGCTTCGATCCCCCTCTCAGCTCTGAACATCTCTCGCTTAAATAGCAGCACCAGCTTTAAGCAATGTCCAGGTTTAGGCAATGTCCCAAAAGGAACAATTATCTCCTAAAATCTACGAGATTAGATTTGATCTTTATCTTCAATGCAAATCTCCTTCTCTGACTAGTAAACCTCACTGGAAAATACTCCACAGCATATTAGAAATTCTTCAGATGCTCTCCGCAGAGTTTCCAGCCCTTCTAGCCATGCCTAGGTTGCTGCTGTTTCTCGGACAGATGATGCAGCCAGTTAAACAAGCTCCTGCTGTAGCATCCCCTGCTGCAACTGCTGCTAGTTCACTTCTGCTGGACTGCTTGTTTACTTGTGCTGTAGCAACTCCTTGTTCACTTGTGCTGGTTTTGTCAAACACTGCCATACTACATTATCAATCTTCCCCTTGGCATTTTGACAAAACCTTAGAGAGTTTGTTTCCAGAATAAAATTTCGTAACCTCTCCTTCTTCTCCTTATCGTCTCCTCCCCCTTTTTGGAACAAATGACAAGGGGGCAGTCTGCTGACCGTCCTATGGAGGCAAAACACAGAGCCCCAGAGAGGCTCGCAGGGCTTCGAACCGGGCTGCATCCAGGGCGTTTGTGAAGATATCAGCGAGTTGTTTGGCAGACACAACATGCTGTAGCGCAATAATATTCTTCTCAACTAGATCACGGATGAAGTGATGACGAATGTCAATGTGCTTGGTTCTGCTGTGCTGAACCGGATTCTTAGATATGCTGATGGCACTCATATTGTCACAGTAGAGGGTCATTTCATCTTGAGCAATCCCATACTCACTCAGCATTTGCTTCATCCACAACATTTGTGCACAGCAGCTCCCAACAGCTCTGTATTCGGCCTCGGCAGTGGATAGAGAAATGCTGTTCTGTTTCCTGCTGAACCAAGAGACCAGGTTATTTCCCAGGAAGAAGCATCCTCCCGAAGTGCTCTTCCTGTCCTCTGAGCATCCTGCCCAGTCTGCATCACTGTAGCCTACCAGATTAGCATTTGTGTCCTTAGTGTACCATAAGCCATAGTCCACAGTTCCTCCAACATACCGAATGATGCGCTTGACCAACTGCAAGTGACTATCTTTGGGACAAGCTTGAAATCTGGCACAGACTCCTACTGCAAAGGAAATGTCAGGGCGGCTGGCAGTCAGGTATAGCAAGCTCCGAATCATACTTCTGTAGATGGTCTGACTGACTTCCATACCGTGCTCATCTTTAATGGCTTTAACATGTGTAGCAGCAGGAGTTCGCTTGTGACTGGCCTTATCTAGCTGGAATTTCTGCACAAGATTCTTGCTGTATTTGCTTTGAGCAATAAAGATGCCATCTCCTTTCTGGGTAATCTCCAGACCAAGGAAGTATGACAGTTCTCCTACCATGCTCATTTGAAATTCTTGCTGCATGTGATTCACAAACTGCTTCACCAGGTGCTGGGACTTTGATCCAAAGACTATATCATCCACATATATTTGAGCAATGATCACATCTGATTGAGTTCTTTTGACAAATAGAGTTTTGTCAGCTCCCCCTCGTTTGTAGCCATGTTTTTCTAAGAACACTGTCAACCTCTCATACCATGCCCGAGGAGCCTGCTTCAGTCCGTATAAGGCTTTCTTCAATTTATATACATGCTCTGGGTGATGAGGATCTTCAAAACCTTTTGGTTGAGAGACATAAACTTCTTCAGAGAGGTCTCCATTCAGGAACGCACTTTTAACATCCATTTGATATAGTTTGAACCCCAGGAAACAAGACATTGCTAGAAGAAGTCTGATGGCCTCCAGCCGAGCCACTGGAGCAAATGTTTCTTCAAAGTCTAGACCCTCAATCTGAGAATATCCCTGGGCAACCAGTCTGGCTTTATTTCTTGTAATGTTGCCTTTTTCATCAGTTTTTTTTTGAACACCCACTTTGTGCCTATAATATTTACTCCAGCTGGTCTGTCTACCAGATCCCAAACATCATGTCTTTCAAACTCAGCCAATTCTTCTTGCATCGCCATTATCCAGAATTCATCACTCATGGCTTCCTTGAAATTCTTGGGTTCAATGCTGGACATAAAGCATGTATTGAGGTAAGCATGGCTTCTGGTTCTTCTTCTTTCTGACGGGTCTCCAATTACATTTTTCAGGGGATGATTCTTCTAAATCTTCTTCGGAGGCTGCCTTGAAGGAGGATTGGAAGTTTCATAGTTCACATCTTCAGACATGCTTTCTAATTGTATATCTGGGTTTTCTGCTTCAGCACTTGCTGTAGCATCTTCTGGAGCCACAGCTTGTTCACTTCTGTTCTTACTGACAGACACCTCCTCAAGATCAGAGTCTTCTTCATCAGTGACAGTATCAGAGGAAGGCACTTCTTCAGCATCGTTGACAACAACATTTATGGATTCCATTACTATATGTGTCCGCTGGTTGTAGACTCGGTATGCTCTGCTGTTTGTTGAGTAGCCCAGAAACAGACCAGGATTACTTTTTGGTTCTAGTTTCTGCCGATACTCCCGATCTCTTAGAATAAAACAGTCACTTCCAAAGACGTGAAAGTATTTAACTGTGGGCTTCTTCTGATTCCAGAGCTCATAGCAGGTCTGGTTGGTTCATCTCCGTAAGGTGACTCTATTGATGATGTAACATGCGGTATTCATGGCCTCTGCCCAGAATTTCAGGGGAACCCTCTTAGCATGGATCATGACTCTGGCCATTTCTTGGATTGTTCGATTCTTTCGTTCCACTGCACCATTCTGCTGAGGGGTAATGGGAGAGGAGTACTGATGTGAGATACCCATTTGTCGACAGAAATCATCCATATCTTTGTTTTCAAATTCCCTGCCATGATCACTGCGAATGCTGCTGATTCTGAGGTTTTTCTCTTGCTCTAGTCGAGACACCAGTGACACAATGACTCTCACAGTATCTGATTTTTCTCTGATAAAATCAATCCAGGTGAATCTGGAGTAGTCATCAACACAGACAAATGCATACCTTTTTCTGCCCAGACTCTCGACTTCCATTGGTCCCATGAGATCCATGTGAATCAACTGTAGAGGCCTGGAGGTACTAATATCTTTGACTCTTGGATGCGAAGCCTTCTTTTGTTTCCCAATCTGACAGTCACCACAGATAGAGTCTGTCTCCCCTTTTAGCAGCGGTATTCCTCTGACTAGACCTTCTGTAGCAATTCTCTTCAGAGTTCTCAGGTTAACATGCCCCATCCTTCTGTGCCATAGAGTCATTTCCTCGGCCTTTGTCAGCATACATTTCTGAATCGGTGAGTTTGAACTCACATTGAGAAGATAACAGTTGCTCTTTGATCTGGCTCCTTCCATTATACATTTTCCAGATTTGTCGAGGACTTTGCATGAGTCTTTCGTAAATTTTACCTGTTTAGTCCCATCACACAGCTGATTAATGCTTATAAGATTTGCTTTCAGCCCTTCCACTAGAAGAACATTGCTCAGGCTCGGCATTCCTTCAACTGCCAAAGTTCCTCTTCCCAGAACTCTTCCTTTTAGTCCGTTGCCAAACTTCACACGTTGTTCCAAACAGGGTGTAATGTTTTTTAAGAAGGATCTTTCTCCTGTCATATGTCCTGAACAACCACTGTCAAAGTACCAGCTTATCTTGTCCGACGTGCTAGCTGTGCTGACAAGAGCGAGGAGCTGAGTCTGCGCATGATTCTGCCTGACAGGTTCCCTGGCTGAAGCTATTCCGGCATGAGCTGAGGAACAGTTTCTTTTTATGTGACCTTTGCGACCGCAGCTGTAGCACTTTTTATACTTTGAAGCTCTCTTGTTACGGTGATACAGAGGTTGCTGTAGCAAGTCCTGGTTCAATCTTCCTTGTGTGTTTCTGCCTCTTCTGATAGACCTGTATCTGGCCAAGTTGCACTCATCTTCACTCAGCTCTTTCTCGTCTTCACTTCCACTGGCAGAGAGAGCCCTCTTTTTCATCGGTTTGCTAGTGCAGTTGATTTGTCGATGACCGTAGCCTGCACAGTTCCAGCATTGGACTCCCTTCTTCATTTCTTTCTTTTCGTCTTCATTCTGAGCCGGTTCCTTCCCTTTTCTGTTATTTTAACGGCCCCTTCTGAATTGTTTTCGCGAGGAAGAGCTTTTCCCAGTTCTGGATTCCATGTTCTTCAAAAGCTTTCCAAGGTTCCTAACAAGCATACTCAGCTGATCTCCTGGAACTGCCTTCTTGGATTCTGCTTCAGCTTTTAGTCCAACATCCTTGTCCTTAGCAGTGATGTTTTCTTTAACCAGCTTCATCTCAAATTGTTTGAGAGATCCCATCAATTCTTCAAGCCTCATAAATCTGACATTTTGAGCTTCTTCAATGGCTGTCACCTTCATGTCAAATCTTGTGGGCAGCGCTCTGAGAACCTTTCTGATCAGCTTTTCTTCAGGAATAGGTTCACCAAGAGCATGGGCTTCATTTGCAAGATCACAGAGTTTAGCATTAAACTCAGTCACAGTTTCCTCTTCCAGCATTCTCAGATTCTCAAACTGTGTAGCAATGATCTGGAGTCTTGACAGCTTCACTCTATCAGTTCCTTCATGTGCAGTTTGCAGAATTTCCCACGCTTGTTTGGCCAAGTCACAATTCGATATCAACCTGAAATTGTTAGCATCAACTGCAGCAAAAATTGCATTCAGGGCCTTTGAATTACCAGTTGCTGCAGCTCCCTCTTCAGTAGTCCATTGTTCTTCAGGCTTTATCCGTGTGACTCCCTGTTCATCCATGGTAATTGGGGGAGACCACTGGACCATTATTGCTCTCCAGGTCTTCTCATCAATGGCCTTGCGAAAGGCTTTCATCCTAGCCTTCCAATATCCATAGTTGCTTTCTTCCAACAATGGGGGTCTGCTTGTACTCTGTCCTTCCTTCATTGTCGTGGCTACTTCAGAGACACTGTAGGATCTTTTTACTCTGTGTGTTGAGCTCCCGCTCTGATACCAATTGAAATTCGCAATGTCTCAGTTCGACAGATTTGTGAACAAGCAGTTGCTGCAGCACACTCTTGTTCACTCGGAAATTGTCTCAGCAAACAATGAACAAGACAGAAGTTTGTTCACCCAGTTCGACCAACTGCCTACGTCTGGGGAGGACTATTCTCCAGTCCTCAATCCACTAATCACAGAGGTCTGCTTGTGCTCCAATATCCATAGTTGCTTTCTTCCAACAATGGAGGTCTGCTTGTGCTCTGTCCTTCCTTCATTGTGTCTTGGCTTCTTCAGAGACACTGTAGGATCTTTTACTCTGTGTGTTGAGCTCCTGCTCTGATACCAATTGAAATTTGCAGTGTCTCTGACAGACAGATTTGTGAACAAGCAGTTGCTGCAGCACACTCTTGTTCACTCGGAAATTGTCTCAGCAAACAATGAACAAGACAGAAGTTTGTTCACCCAGTTCGGCCAATTGCCTACGTCTGGGGAGGACTCTTCTCAGTCCTCAATCCACTCAAAACAAAGGTCTCCAAGTGCACTCGGTTACAACTCACGCAACCTATGCTACTCAACCTTGTGTGGATCACTCAACACAATCAGAACAAGCTCTGACTTGTGTCTGCACACCCTCTACAAATGTCAATCTAGAATAGGTCCAGTCTTCTCAAAAACTCAGCCTATTCTAAACAACACTCACTCAGCAGGGTTGCCGTAGCAACTGCTGTAACACACAGCTGAAGCACAATTTGTCCGCGTCGCTCCAAAGCCTTCTGCCGAGCAGTTCGAACGATTCCACGAGCGCTGCACACTCTAGAATACTCCCCCTCACTCAGTGACCACCTGCCACTAGCGAGAACCACCGCTTAGACACTTGACCGAGCCACACACCCGTCAGTTCTTCCGCGGCTGCCCTTGATCAACCAACAAGCACACCTGCTCTGAATTGGCTTCCAGATCAAGCTCGAATCAGACTCTGCAAGTCCTGATTCCCTTCTGCTTCTGTCACCACAGCTCTTCGCTCACGCTCTGCTCTCGGGTGATGATCGAAGAATTCGTCCGTCACACACCAAAAATTGCTCTCTCTGAATTCTGTGTATGCACTCGTGTATCCCTCAGCTTTCGATCCCCCTCTCAGCTTTGAACATCTCTCGCTTAAATAGCAGCACCAGCTTTAAGCAATGTCCAGGTTTAGACAATGTCCCAAAAGGAACAATTATCTCCTAAAATCTAGGAGATTAGATTTGATCTTTATCTTCAATGCAAATCTCCTTCTCTGACTAGTAAACCTCACTGGAAAATACTCCACAGCATATTAGAAATTCTTCAGATGCTCTCCGCAGAGTTTCCAGGCCTTCTAGCCATGCCCAAGTTGCTGCTATTTCTCGGACAGATGATGCAGCCAGTTGAACAAGCTCCTGCTAAAGCATCCCCCTGCTGTAGCTGCTGCTAGTTCACTTCTGCTGGACTTCTTGTTTACTTGTGCTGTAGCAACTCCTTGTTCACTTGTGCTGGTTTTGTCAAACACTGCCATACTACATTATCACCTACCATGATCACTGCGAATGCTGGTGATTCTGAGATTTTTCTCTTGCTCTAGACGGGACACCAGTGCCACTATAACTTTCACAGTATCTAATTTTTCTCTGATAAAATCAATCCAGGTGAATCTGGAGTAGTCATCAACACAGACGAAAGCATACCTTTTTCTGCCCAGACTCTCAACTTCCATCGGACCCATCAGGTCCATGTGTATCAATTGTAGAGGTATGGTAGTACTTGCATCTTTGACTCTTGGGTGTGAAGCCTTCTTTTGTTACCCAATCTGACAATCTCCACAGATAGAGTTTGTCTCCCCTTTTATCAGCGGTATTCCTCTGACTAGCCCTTCTGTTGCAATTCTCTTCAGAGTCCTCAGGTTAACATGACCCATCCTTCTGTGCCATAGGATCATTTCCTCAGACTTTGTCAGCATACATTTCGGAGACAGTGAGTTTGAACTCACATTGAGAAGATAACAGTTGCTTTTTGATCTGGCTCCTTCCATTATACATTCTCCAGTTTTGTCGAAAACTTTGCACGAGTTTTTCGTAAATTTCACCTGTTTAGTTCCATCACACAGCTGACTGATGCTTATGAGGTTCGCCTTTAGTCCTTCCACTAGCAAGACATTGCTCAGGTTGGGCATTCCTTCAACTGCTAAAGTTCCCTTTCCTAGAACTCTTCCTCTCAAGCCGTTTCCAAACTTCACCCGTTGTTCCAGGCAGGGTGTTATGTTTTTCAAGAAGGATCTTTCTCCTGTCATGTGCCCTGAACAACCACTGTCAAAATACCAGCTTATCTTATCCGAGGTGCTTGCTGTGCTGACAAACGCAAGAAGCTGAGTCCGCGCATATTTCTGCTTGATTGGTTTCCTAGCTGAACCTTTTCCGGTGTATGCTGAAGAACAGTTCCTCTTTATGTGACCTTTGTGCCCGCAGCTATAACATCTTTTATACTTCGAGACTTTCTTGTCACGGTGATACAGAGGTTGCTATAGCAGGAGCTGGTTCACTCTTCCTTGTGTTTTTCTGCCTCTCCTGGCTGATCTGTATCTGGCCAAGTTGCATTCATCCTCACTCAGATCTGTCTCGTCTTCACTTCCGCTGGCAGAGAGAGCCCTCTTTTTCATCAGTTTGCTGGTGCAGTTGATTTGTCGATGGCCATACCCTGCACAGTTCCAACATTGCACGTTCTTTCTCATTTCTTTCTTCTCATCTTCATTCTGAGCAGGTTCCTTCCCTCTCCTTTTATTTTCTCCACCTCTTCTGAATTGTTTTCGTGAGGATGAGCTTTTCCCAGTTCTTGAGTCCATGTTCTTCAGGAGCTTCCCAAGGTTCTTGACTAGCATACTCAGCTGATCATCTGGAGCTGGCTTCTTAGCTTCTGTTTCAGCCTTCAGTCCAATATTCTTGTCCTTAGGAGTGAGATCTTCTTTAACCAGTTTCATCTCAAATTGTTTGAGGGATCCCATTAACTCTTCCAGCCTCATGAGTTTGACATTTTGGGCTTCTTCAATGGCCGTCACTTTCATGTCAAATCTTGTGGGCAACGATCTGAGGACCTTCCTGATCAGCTTCTCTTCAGGGATAGGTTCACCAAGAGCATGGGCTTCATTTGCCAGATCACAAAGTTTAGCATTAAACTCAGTGACAGTCTCCTCTTCCAGCATTCTCAGATTCTCAAACTGTGTGGCAATAATCTGTAATCTTAACAGCCTTACTCTATCAGTTCCTTCATATGCAGTTTGCAGAATTTCCCAAGCTTGCTTGGCCATATCACAATTTGATAACCAGAAAATGTTGGCATCAACTGCAGCAAAAATCGCATTCAGAGCCTTTGAATTACCAGTTGCTGCAGCTCCCTCTTCAGCAGTCCATTGTTCTTCAGGCTTTATCCGTGTGACTCCTTGTTCATCCACGGTGATTGGGAGAGACCACTGGACCACGATAGCTCTCCAAGTCTTCTCATCAATGGCCTTGAGAAAGGCTTTCATCCTAGCCTTCCAATATCCATAGTTGCTTTCTTCCAACAATGGAGGTCTGCTTGTGCTCTGTCCTTCCTTCATTGTGTCTTGGCTTCTTCAGAGACACTGTAGGATCTTTTACTCTGTGTGTTGAGCTCCTGCTCTGATACCAATTGAAATTTGCAGTGTCTCTGACAGACAGATTTGTGAACAAGCAGTTGCTGCAGCAAGCTCTTGTTCACTCGGACAACTTGAACAAGCTCCTGCTGTAGCATCCCCTGCTGTAGCTACTCCTTGTTCACTTGTGCTGGTTTTGTCAAACACTGCCATACTACACCATCAAAGTTGATCAAGAGGATACTGTAGCAGATGCTGAAGCAGAACCTATGGATCAACACATAGATAACACTGTCGCAGAACAGAACCGTGAGGAACCTCAGACATCATCAAGGCAACCTCCAAAGAAGATTTCGAAGAACCATCCTCTAAAAAATGTGATTGGAGATCCTACAGAAGGGAGAAGGACACGAAGTTCATCACACTTCAGCACCTGCGAATCTTTCTGCAATTCATGCTTCTTGTCCTGTGTAGAGCCAAAGAACTTCAAGGAGGCCATGAGTGACGAATATTAGATATTGGCGATGCAAGAGGAATTTGCTGAATTCGAAGACATGATGTATGGGATCTGGTTGCCAGACCAGAAGGAGTGAACATCATAGGAACTAAGTGGATCTTCAAGAAAAAGACTGATGAGTAAGGAAATATCACAAGGAATAAGGCCAGACTGGTTGCACAGGGGTATACTTAGATTAAAGGCTTGGACTTTGACCAAACATTTGCACCAGTAGCTCGATTGGAAGCCATCAGACTTCTCCTGGCCTTGTCCTGCTGCCTCGGATTCAAACTCTACCAGATGGATGTCAAGAGTGAATTCTTGAATGGTGATCTGTCAGAGGAGGTATATGTGGCACAACCCAAAGGATTTGAAGATCCTCACCACTCGGAGCATGTGTACAAGCTTAAGAAGGCCTTGTATGGGTTGAGTTGATGCAAGCTCCTAGAGCTTGGTATGATAGACTGACCATATTTCTGGAGAAACGCGGCTATGAAATAGGAGGAGTTGACAAGACACTTTTCATAAGAAGAACCAGGTCAGATCTGATCATTGCTCAAATATATGTTGATGACATTGTTTTTGGCTCCAGCTCTCAGCAGTTGGTGAAGCAATTCGTAGATCACATGAAGAATGAATTCCAGATGAGCATGGTAGGAGAAATAACGTACTTCCTAGGGCTGGAAGTAAGCCAAAAGCATGACGGGATCTTCATATCACAAAGAAAATATAGCCATAACCTGATAAAGAAGTTCCAGCTAGAGAATGCAAGTCACAAACGTACACCAGCTGCCACCCATATCAAAGATGAAGCTGGAGTTGAAGTGAATCAAGCTACATACTGAAGCATGATTGGTAACCTGTTGTACCTTACAGCTTGTCGTCCTGATATCTCCTACAGCCTGTCATCCTGATATCTCCTACTAAGCCTGTCCTAAGGAGAGCCACATGCAACTGGTCAAGAGAATCATTCGGTATATTGGAGGGACCCTGAACTATGGGCTCTGGTACACCAATGATACTAATGCAAATCTGGTAGGATTCAGTGATGCAGATTGGGCAAGATGCACAGAAGATAGGAAGAGCACATCGGGAAGTTGTTTCCTCCTGAGGAATAACCTGGTATCTTAGTTCAGCAAAAAGCAAAACAACATCTCCCTTTCCATAGACATTGTTGCAGGAAGCTGCTGTACTCATATGGTTTGGATGAAGCAGATGTTGACTGAGTATGGGATGAATCAAAGAGAAATGGTTCTCTACTGTGACAACATGAGTGCTATCAGCATCTCTAAGAATCCAGTGCAACACTCGAGAACCAAACACATTGACATAAGGCACCACTTCATCAGGGAATTGGTAGAAAAGAACACCATCGTCCTTGAGCCCGTTGTAACTGACAAACGGCTCGCCGGCATCTTCACCAAACCTCTGGATGCAACAAGATTTGAAGCACTGAGATCTTCTCTGGGTCTCTGTGATCCATCAACCTAGCCTGAAACGAAAACTCCCCCTCGGCCATTTATAACCAAAAGGGGGAGAGAAAGAAGGTGGACACAAGGGTTGTCTGCCACCAAGGGAGGATCGACTCAAGGCATCAGTGGTCATCAGGTTTTGTCAAAAATGCTAAGGGGCAGATTGATAATGCAAATGGCATTTAATTGACAAAATCTGCTAGAGTGTACAAGCCTAGTATACAAGCAGTTGTTGTAGCAGGGAGCTGTAGCAGCAAAGAAACAGTTTTGGCCCGATGAGAAATCTGCCCAGATATGAAGTAGCAGTGCAACGGGAGGCTTCCAAATATTCTCAGAATATGCCAGTAAAGATTTGCGTGCCTCAAGCTTGAAGATTTGATTGGAAAATCAAATCTCCTAAAAACTAGGAGATAAAATCTTATTGAAGATCTTTTAAGAAAGGGTTCCTAAAGTTGATATTAATGGAGCATGGAGTTCCTATTTGAAGGAGGCTGAGCAGAGCATGACAGAGCATCTGAATAGAGAGAAATACACAGAGAGAGCATTCTCTCACCGGAGGTTACAAAGCGAAGATTAGAAGAGTCGGATAACTACCGTGAGCAGAGCGTGAGCGCAGATTAGTGTGGTTTCTGTATCGATTGATTACAGACTAGTAGTGTCTGGTCAGTGCTTGATCGGAGAGGACCAATTCAGAGCAGTCCGTGCTTGTTCTCGCTAGTGACAGGCGGTCAATGAGTGAGGGGGAGCATCCCAGTGTGAGGAGCACTCACGATAGAGTTCGAGCGGCTCAGCGAAAGGCTTTGGAGCGAAGCGGACAGAACCTTTACAAGCTACTTGCACAAGCGTGTGCTTTAGCAAACCTACTGAGACATTGTGTTAATTAGAACAAGCTGAGTCTGTGTGATCAGAAGAGTAGCTATTCTAAATTAACTGGAGTGTGTAGGTAAGTGAGACACAAATCAGAGGGTCTTCTGATTGTGTGTGAAGTGCTAGTTGAGGTTGGGTAGCATAGATTGTCGAGGAGTCGAGTCTGTGTTGTACGGAGTACCTTGGAGAATAGTGGATTGAGGACTGAAGTATAGTCCTCCCTAGACTTAGGCAGATTGGCCGAATTGGGTGAACAAATCTCTATTCACTGTTTTGTTTCTTGTTGCACCAGATCCGACTGAACAAGAAGTTGCTATAGCAACTACTTGTACACTATCAGTAACTCAGAGGCACTGCAACTTACACAGTATCTTACCCACCTCTCCGCAAATGCATCCGTGAGACATCAGAAATTGGGAAAACCTTTCGTACCATGCATGGCATGCCTGTTTCAGCACGTATAGTTCCTTATCTAAATGTAGATGTGGTCTGGATGTTTGGTGTCTTCAAACCCTGGGGTTTGACCAACATACACTTCTTCATGAAGGATGTCGTTGAGGAATGTTGTCTTGACATCAATCCATTGCAACTTAATACCATGATGAGTAGAGAATGCAATTAACAGTTGATTAGCTTTTTAACTTGGAAACAGGGGCAAATGTCTCATCATAATCTATTCCCTTATGTTGGTTGTATCCTTAGACTCCAATCTTGCCTTGTTTTGCACCACTTCTCCTCGGTTTGTCAAGTTTGTTACTGAATACCCACTTCGTTTCGATGATGGTTCTATTCTCAAGTCGGGGTACCAACCTTTAAACTTGGCTTCTTTCAAATTGATGAAGCTCTTCTTGCACTGATCAAGAGACTGCTGAAGCACTCCCTGAAGATCGATGGCTAAAGCACAATCTGAAGACTGACAAAACACCAACAACAAAGAGCCAGAATCTGCTTCAGCAACCCCTGAAGACTTGAAGCTAAGACACTATCTGAAGAATGGGCAAGAGACAGAGTTGAAGAGATAGAGTCTGCTTCAGCACTCTGTGGTGTCTTAGAGCTAGAGCATAATTCCGGCGGTGCACGGTGAGGCTCCGGCTTGATACGACTAACATTGGGGAAGCTCCGAGAGGTATGTAGACGTTATCAAGAAAGCAGCAGTCGCCAGCGCGTGCTCAAAAAGATAAAGATCCTAGGGGTTCATATTTGGTAAGGGAATCTTAACAAACTTGCAAGAATCCAGGAGTAAGATTTTGATATTGATGCTCTGCGCTTTTGGGGGGTGTGATGGCTTGAAAAGCAGCATAGAGGACACAAGCAAGACAGTCGATCACAGAGAGAAAACATAGATCCCAAGAGAAGAACACACGGAGAGATTAACTCACTGTAGCAGGATTTTATACACTGAGTTAAAGGCTTGTGTTGTGTAGAGGAATTAGAACATGTGGAGTTTGATTCTAGACTAGTTCTGAGTTCAACTGAAGTGCTGCTCGTTGGTGGAGCAGTAATCAGCCGAGGACAGGCATTGTCGCGTGTTACGGAGTAGTGATCGAGGCTACTCAATATTAGTTGAGTGAGTCATTGATTGAGGAGGAGCCGAGGCTGAGTTTGAAGAACTCAAAGGGTTTGACTACTTTGCAAGAGAGCTTGGAGTGTCGTGGATAATAGATACAGCAACTCTGGTGAAGAGTGTGCTGAAGCATTCCGTGAGCTATACAATGTAATAGAATAGGCTGAGTTTGAGCTATTTATTAATGAGATTCTGTGTGATCAGACTGCTTGCTATTCTAGGAGATTAGAATGAGCTTTAGATTTCGGCTAGGTGAGAAGTAGAGGTGTGAGTCCTTGTACTTCGAACTGTGATAGTGAAATCTTGAAGATCGGAGAATCCTCCCCAGACGTAAGCAACTTCCCGAACTGGGTGAACACGCGTACTGTGTCTTTCTTATTCTTTAGTAGAGTAGTTCCACAGAAAGATACAGAGAGTGCTTAAGCAGAAGCTATATCTCCTCATCAGCAACGCAGCAGAAATTTCAATTGGTATCAGAGCCGTTCGCTCAACATACAGAGTGTGATCCTTGAAAGCGTTGTTGTCATTAATGACCGACAGTCAAAGTTCTTTGCGGTAGAAAGGAGGAAATTGTCTTAACAGAATCACAGAGGAATACATGGCCCAACACTATAGACAAATGATCGACAAATGTCTAAAAGTGGTAAAAGTGAATGAAGGTCTGATTGCCAAAATGACTGAAATAGATGCCGAGGAAAGGGATTTACTGAATGTTATATCAAGATTGAAAGAACAGATTGGTCAGCTTGAAAGGAGAAACAAGAAGGTTGATCGCGCGTCGTTGTGCGCGTCAAATATAATCCTTCCTCTTCCACCAGTACAGCGGTTAAGTAAGGGTCGATCTCCACAGGGAGCAAGTAGTTCAGTCTTCAATCCTGTCGTCTACACTAAAAATGGGGGTTGTGTGAGATTGGGATGCGCGATGCGCAAATGAACAGTAGCTAGCGTAACGCAGGAAATTGCACTAGACGTGCGCAAGCAGTAGAGATTAGATACTATGACTATGAGAAGTATTGGGCAGACAATCCTCTATGCGTGCATTCCTTATCATCGACTCTAAACGTCTATAGTTTGTGTTTTACTCGGGTTAGTGTCCGGTAAAGGCTTCCTAACACGTGCGCATGTTCCGTTCAAAGTTCATGTGCTATTAATCCTAGAACTAGACTAAAACAGCTGCGAATCCTGTCACAGTAGCAACTGCTTACCCTAGCTCGTTACTCCTAGTCGTCACCGTAAGATTGCGGTTCAAGGCTTCCCCTACTCATGCAACTAGTTTAACATACGACAAGCAAGCAACACAAGTAAGATTGCGGTTCAAGGCTTCCCCTACTTATGCAACTAACTGTCTCAGTGTGCACAGAATTAATACAAGTAAATAAACTATGCATTAAGCTCAAGTCTCAAAGGTAATACTTCATAGATTCATGCCCGACCAACACTAAGAGTTTAGCTAGACATGCTAGTAATAAACATCATAGAATAGTAAATAAGGTCTAATATGTCTGAGAAACACAGTAGCAACAGTGCGTGCAGATTGTCTTCTCGGCTGGCGCAGTTGGCTGGCGCAAATCCTCTCAACAAGTCCGTGTGTTTTCCAGTGTTGCCGCTCTCTCTGATGTGCGTTGTCCAATGACGGCTGTGATGTCCCTCTTGAAACCCTAGACTTACTTTGTTTATATATTGCCCAGGAAGTTCTCCTTTGGCAACTTCCAAATCTGGTCACTGGATTTTTGCGCCTGGCGCATGGCATTCGGCTAGCGCATCGGCTAGCGCACCGCTACTGACTCTCACCAACTCCTCTTCTGCTTGTGCTGCTATCTCCGCAGGCGGATCTCTCACTCCTAGGACGCTGCCTGTTAGCGCGTATCCGACTCAAGGACTCGTTTTGCCCTGTAATACAAAAACACTAGAAACGAGTAGTCCTGCTCATAAAATATTGCAAACAAGCATAGGGTTATGATCTAAATAATGCGTACAAATAGCCTCTATCAAACCCCCCACACTTGCCCCTTGTTCGTCCCGAACAAGCACTGAAGCGCGGATACAATTACCTCTTCTGGAGTCTAGCGCACAGTCTTGCACTCTGATGCGAATGCTCAATTTGCTCAACTCGCACTGCTCTATCACCTGCGCACAACTACTTTCAACAGTTCTAATATAATAATTTTGAAATTCATTACCTCTCAGCCGGGATGAAGATTTTTGGATGGCTGGGAGATAGCTCTTCTTAGGCTCCTGGCTGCCAGCTCCTACTCCGAAGATAGGTATATGGTGGATAACGCAGCTTCTTCCAGTGCGTGATTTGCCCGCGCACTTCCTGGGAACCTGAGCTCTCTGATGATTTCCTTATGGTCTTTGCGCATTTTGATGTTTGTGCGCATGCTGATTCTTTTGTAGCGTGTATCATCTGCTGGTATTTTTCTTTTGTGCAGCTTCATCTTTAATTTCTTGCATTCCCAGAGCAGTTCCAGTCTCAGCCTTCGGATAGCAGCTATGGAACTCGCCCCGCTCTCTCTCCTTTGGTCTGCGCCGGTCAGCGCACGCGTTTACACCCGCGCCCGCCTTCCTTAGCTCGATTTCCAGAGAGAAGGTGGTCTGTTTTCCCACCTCGCCACGCATTGGGTGTTTTGCCTTTGGCATCTGCGTGACTGAGCGCGCTCTTTTGTCCCGAAGGCTGCGAGGCACCGGCCTCCACTAACGCTCTCGACCATATACCTTGCCTTCCAAGCAAAAGCGACTAACCGCCTCTCTTGAGCATTTCTGTCAACTCCACATCCCCTGCATATCCCAACTAACATGAGCAAAAAATGAAAAAATTATACTAAAACAGTAGATAGCAGCGCACGCAATATGGATAGCGCAAAACAAGCTGGAGCGCATGCGCATCCTGCACTCTAGCGCACTGCTGCTACTATTCTCTTCAGTTTAAACTAAGGTCTACTAAAAATGCTCAAAAACGTGAAATGTAAGTGTAACGCCCCCCCCCCCCCCCCCCCCACACTTGAACAGAGACGTGTCCCCACGACTCAAGCTCAAGCGCATGGAAGGCGCACACATGCATGCAAGCAAAAAATAAGGAACATAAGAACAAAAACAAATAGGAAAACGTGTAAAAGTAAAAACGTGTCGGGTTACCTCCCGACAAGTGCCTTTGTTTAACGTCGTTGGCTCGACTGTACCTCGTTACGTTCCAAAACGTGTGTCTGCGACCTCCCTCACTCTTGCTCCTGAGTGTCCCTGCGCCAGCGTGTGTGTCGCGATCTCATTGGTCCTGCGCAAAGGGTAAAATGGAAGGTCAGTATGTGATAAATTATGCGTAACGAGGGTAGATGCAGAGGGAGAAGAAATGTGAGCTATGATCTTCGGTTCTCCCTCTGGTGCATCTGGTGGTGCCTCTGGCGCGTCAGCTGGCGCATCGATTATCTCTGGTTCTGCCAGCTCAAGGTCGCGTGCTGTGTTATCCCAAGGTTCTCCTAAGTACCGTTTGACTCTCTGCCCATTAACCTGAAAACGATGCCGGTGCCCGTCTTCTAACTCGATTGTTCCGTAGGGGAAAACCTTGGTGATGGTGTATGGTCCCGTCCACTTGTTGCGCAACTTTCCAGGCATGAGCTTCAGGCGTGATGAAAATAACAATACCTGGTCTCCTGGTTCAAATGTGCGCCGGAGGATATGCTTGTCATGATACGCTTTGGTGCGCGCCTTGTAATCGCGCAGTCCCTCATAGGCGTCCAGGCGCAGCTCTTCTAGTTCGCTCAGCTCAAATGCGCGTTCTTTTCCTGCCTCATCCAAGTTCAGGTTGCAAATACGCAAGGCCCAATATGCCTTGTGCTCGAGCTCTACTGGCAGGTGGCATGCCTTCCCATAGACCAGCCGAAATGGTGAAGTCCCAATGGGCGTCTTATGCGCAGTGCGGTATGCCCATAGCGCATCATCCAGGCGCTGGCTCCAATCTTTGCGCGATGGCCTCACCGTCTTTTCCAAGATGCGCTTGATTTCTCTGTTAGACACTTCGGCCTGCCCATTCGTTTGTGGATGGTAAGCGGTGGACGTTTTGTGGCGCACCCCATAGTGCTTGAAAACTTGCGCCACAATCCTGTTGCAGAAGTGCGTCCCCTGGTCGCTGATGACTGCCTTAGGTACACCATACCTGCAAAATATGTTAGTTCGGAGAAAGTCAGCGACAGTCTTACCATCATCCTTGCGCGTGGCCTTAGCTTCGACCCATTTGGATACGTAATCCACGGCCACCAGTATGTACTCGTAGCCGGCAGATGGGGGAAATGGACCCATGAAGTCGATTCCCCAAACATCGAACACTTCATCCACCAGAATCGGGGTCTGCGGCATCTCGTTGCGCGCGGATATTCCTCCTGTGCGCTGGCACCTGTCGCAATTTCTGCAATGGTCATATGCGTCTCTGAATAGGTGTGGCCAGTAGAATCCGCAGTCCAAGATTTTCCTGCTCGTGCGCTTGGGACCAAAGTGCCCTCCACATGCGTGCGCATGACAAAACATCAAGACAGAGTTAATCTCATGGTCAGGAACGCAACGCCTTAATATCTGATCTGGACCTATTCTAAGCATGTAAGGATCTTCCCAAAGGTAATGCTTGGACTCATGTTTCAATCGTATGCACTGAGTTTTATTGAAATGCGGAGGAAACGCACCTGTGACCAGGTAATTTGCGATATGCGCATACCATGGTACCTTACCTGTCAGCGCCATCAGGTGCTCGTCAGGGAATGTCTCCTTGATCTGACCTGGCTCCTCCTCCTTGACGATCCTGCTCAGGTGATCAGCGACTGTATTTTCCGTGCCCTTCTTATCTTTGATCTCCAAGTCGAATTCCTGAAGCAGGAGCACCCAGCGCATCAGGCGCGGCTTGGTCTCCTTCTTGGACATGAGGTAGCGGATAGCTGCGTGGTCAGTGTAGATGATGACTCTTGCGCCTAGGACATAAGCTCGGAACTTCTCCAGCGCAAATACAATTGCCAGAAACTCCTTTTCCGTGGTGGTGTAGTTCCTCTGCGCAGAGTCCAGCGTGCGCGATGCATAGTAAATGGCGTGCGGCTTCTTGTCCACGCGCTGCCCCAAGACTGCACCCACTGCGTAATCGCTTGCATCACACATCATCTCAAATGGCAGGTTCCAGTCTCGTGCGCGCATCACTGGCGCACTGGTCAGCGCTTCCTTCAGCTTATCGAACGCCGCCCTGCACTCATCAGTAAAATCGAAACACACATCTTTTTGCAACAGGTTAGACAGGGGTATACAAATTTTAGAGAAATCCTTAATAAAACGCCTGTAAAACCCAGCATGCCCTAAGAATGATTTCACGTCGCGCACGTTGGTGGCATAAGGCAGATTAGAAATGAGATCTATTTTAGCCTTGTCTACCTTAATACCCTCCTCTGAAATGATATGTCCTAGTACTACTCCGTGCGTGACCATGAAATGACATTTTTCGTAATTGAGCACTAAATTCTTAGAGATGCAGCGCGCTAAAACTTTATCTAGATGAGTTAAACATGCATCAAAGCTACTCCCATATACAGTGAAATCATCCATGAACACTTCTATGCATATACCAATCATATCAGAAAAAATGCTCATGACTAAGCGTTGGAATGTACCTGGCGCGTTGCACAGCCCAAAAGACATGCGCCGAAACGCAAACGTACCGAACGGGCATGTGAATGTGGTCTTCTCTTGATCCTCCGCAGCTATGGGTATCTGGTTGTACCCTGAATATCCATCCAGAAAACAAAAATAAGGCTTACCTGCTAAGCGATCCAGCATCTGGTCCATAAAGGGTAACGGGAAGTGGTCCTTGCGCGTGACTGCGTTCAGCTTCCTGTAGTCGATGCACATGCGCCAGCCCGTTTGAATGCGCTTGGGAACTAGTTCGCCCTGCGCATTCTCTTCCACTGTGATTCCTCCTTTCTTTGGCACAACATGCAGCGGGCTGACCCATTTGCTGTCCGAAATTGGGTAGATGACCCCTGCGCTAAGCAATTTTAGGACTTCCTTTTGCACTACCTCCATCATGTTTGGATTCAACCTGCGCTGAGCCTCCCTGGATGGTTTGGCACCATCTTCCAACAGAATTCTGTGCATGCACATGTCTGGGCTCACTCCGCGCAGATCAGCAAGAGTCCATCCTATAGCGCGCTGGTTCCTGCGCAGTACCTGTTGTAAGCGCGCCTCCTGCTCTTCTTCTAATCCCTTCTTGATGATCACTGGCAGGGTGTCCTCATCGCCCAAGAAAATGTACTTGAGGTGCTCTGGGAGTTGCTTCAGTTCGATCTTGGGTGCCTGTTCAATAGAGGGCAAGATTTTGTTAGCGGTGCAAATATGAACTATATCAAGTACCTGTGTGGGTGCTGGTTCAGCACTGCTTAGCTCCTCCTCTTGCTCCTCCAGCTCTGCCTGTGTCAGTAGCTCTGGTCCTATGGTTGCGCTCGCACACTGCGCTTCTGTGACTAAATCGTCAATGCTGTCCATCGCGTGCACGGTAGCGTCCTCATGTGGGTGCTGCATCCCCTTGAATATGTTGAAATGGATTTCTTCGCCATCTACCTCCATGGAGAGCGTGCCACTCCATACGTCTATCTTCGTGCGCGCGGTCATCAAAAATGGTCTGCCTAGGAGGATTTGCGCACTGCTGGCGCTTGATTCACCCTCCATTTCGAGCACATAAAAATCTGCTGGGAAGACCAGCTCTCCTACGCGAACTAGGACATCTTCTATCATGCCTGCAGGTTGTTTGCACGATCTGTCTGCTAGCTGAATGGTGAGACCTGCAGGCTTAAGTGGTCCAAGGCGCAATGTCGTATATAGAGAATAAGGTAGCAAATTGATGGATGCGCCTAAATCGATCATGCAATTACTCACTGTGGTCTTACCTAGCGTGCATGGGATAGTAAATGTACCTGGATCTCGGCACTTGGGTGGTACCTTTTGTTGCACGATTGCTGAGGCCTGTGCATTTAGCATTACCTGTGCGCATTCACCTTTCCTTCGCTTGTTTGTGCACAGCTCTTTTAAAAACTTCGCATACCTGGGGATCTGTCGAATAGCTTCTATGAGAGGTATGTTGATTTCTGCCTTGCTGAATAGCTCATATAATTCCTTGTCCAGCGCTTCTTTTCTCGCCAGTGGTGCCTGCACAGGGAACGGAGCAGGTATGTTAGTACAATTTTTGTCCTTGTTTTTCGAGTGAGACATACCTTGCGCTTTGCCCTGCTGGTCTGTGGCTGGCGCTTCCGGTTGCGCATCTTGCTCTGGTTGCGCATTCTGATCTGCTGGATCCGGGATTTGCGCAACTGGTTGGGGGGGCGCCTGTGCGGTCTGCTCTGTTCCTACTGTGCGCCCAGTCCTCAGTGTCACTGCATTGACTCCTCCTTTAGGGTTCTGAATCACTTGCGAAGGCAGGTTGCCATCGCTCTTTTTTAGCTCATACACCGTGGTTGCTATTTGTGATAGCTGCTTTTCTATGGACTCGAACCTTTTGTCATATTTCTCGTCATTTTTGCGCACTGTATCTGCTAGCTGCCCCATGATGTCTTCCAAGGAACGCCGCGGCTGTTGGTTGTTCTGCGCTGGTGCGTCATTTCGGCGGTGCGGCGGATTGTAGGGCGCAGCTTGTTGCGTCTGCTGTGGTGCGCGCTGATCTGTGGGCTGCCTCTGGAAATTGTTCTCCTCCTTCCATCTGAATCCATTTGCGGCAAGCCCAAAGCGCGGCTGATTCTGCCTCTGCGGTCCTCTGCTGTCCCATCCTCCAAGAGCATTGACATCTCCAGTCTCTTCGAAAAGTGTTGGGCATTCGTCTGTCTTGTGCTCAGTGGACCTGCAGAATTCACATACCTTTGGTGCAACTGGTTGTGCGCTCTGCGCACTCATCAGCTTCTGTAGCATGGCCTTCATTTCCTTGATCTCAGCGCTTGTTTCTACCTGATGCACAGAACGATTACGGCTACTTTCAAGCGTCAATTGATGTCTTACCTGCCCAGCAGAATCTTCTATCAACTGCCACGCATCTTCTGGGCACATGTTGCAAATGTCCCCTCCTGCGCATGCATTCAGTAGTCGCAGCTCCATGGGCAGCAGTCCATTTAGAAAGTTCTCTATCAGCACATTCTGGGGAAGCCCGTGATTGTAGCAGTTGGCTTCTAGCTCCCTGAAACGTTCATAGTATTCTGACAGAGACTCCCCTGCGCTCTGCCTTGGCGCGGCCAGTTCCCTTCTGAGCAGCGCAATCTTTGCTGCTGGATAGAATTTATCTAGGAATTTCTTCTGCAGCTGCTCCCATGTGTGAATAGATCCTGCGGGTAAATTCATTAGCCAGTGTTTAGCTGTATCACATAATGAAAATGGGAATGCCTTCATTTTCAGCGCCTCATCACTCTCCCCTTCGGTCTTCATGTTCTCGCAAATGACTAGGAACTCTCGCACATGCTTGACTGGATTTTCATTGTTCATCCCGTGGAACTTGGGCATGTGATGGATGAGCGAGCTCCTTAGCTCAAAATGACCGCCTGGTGGAAGCACGATGCACCATGGCTGGTTAACAGTGATAGGGGCCGACATCTCGCGCACTGTTCTGCGTCGCGCGGCTTGTTGCACGGGTGGCGCATGATACACTTCAGCGGCCCTCCTTGCTTCAACCTCGCGCTGCACTTCCTCTCTGAACAGGGCTGCGTGGTTATGTGCCCTTGCTTCCTCTGGGGTTTTGTCCTCCAAGTTGTCTCCTACGACACTGTTATCCTCCATAACCTGTTCCGAATCTCAAGAAAAATGAAATTAAAAGATAACTAATGTTGTTGCGGCTGTCAGTGCGCAACTAGAATCTGCGCAGCGCAACTGTTTCAAGGTTGCGCAGGCTGATGTGAATGCGCGCTGTCAGAAACAACAACGAAAACAAAACAAACTGAAAGAATTACTATATATAAAAAAAAACTTAGACTAAAGACTTAGCTATGTTGCTCCCCGGCAACGGCGCCAAAATTTGATCGCGCGTCGTTGTGCGCGTCAAATATAATCCTTCCTCTTCCACCAGTACAGCGGTTAAGTAAGGGTCGATCTCCACAGGGAGCAAGTAGTTCAGTCTTCAATCCTGTCGTCTACACTAAAAATGGGGGTTGTGTGAGATTGGGATGCGCGATGCGCAAATGAACAGTAGCTAGCGTAACGCAGGAAATTGCACTAGACGTGCGCAAGCAGTAGAGATTAGATACTATGACTATGAGAAGTATTGGGCAGACAATCTTCTATGCGTGCATTCCTTATCATCGACTCTAAACGTCTATAGTTTGTGTTTTACTCGGGTTAGTGTCCGGTAAAGGCTTCCTAACACGTGCGCATGTTCCGTTCAAAGTTCATGTGCTATTAATCCTAGAACTAGACTAAAACAGCTGCGAATCCTGTCACAGTAGCAACTGCTTACCCTAGCTCGTTACTCCTAGTCGTCACCGTAAGATTGCGGTTCAAGGCTTCCCCTACTCATGCAACTAGTTTAACATACGACAAGCAAGCAACACAAGTAAGATTGCGGTTCAAGGCTTCCCCTACTTATGCAACTAACTGTCTCAGTGTGCACAGAATTAATACAAGTAAATAAACTATGCATTAAGCTCAAGTCTCAAAGGTAATACTTCATAGATTCATGCCCGACCAACACTAAGAGTTTAGCTAGACATGCTAGTAATAAACATCATAGAATAGTAAATAAGGTCTAATATGTCTGAGAAACACAGTAGCAACAGTGCGTGCAGATTGTCTTCTCGGCTGGCGCAGTTGGCTGGCGCAAATCCTCTCAACAAGTCCGTGTGTTTTCCAGTGTTGCCGCTCTCTCTGATGTGCGTTGTCCAATGACGGCTGTGATGTCCCTCTTGAAACCCTAGACTTACTTTGTTTATATATTGCCCAGGAAGTTCTCCTTTGGCAACTTCCAAATCTGGTCACTGGATTTTTGCGCCTGGCGCATGGCATTCGGCTAGCGCATCGGCTAGCGCACCGCTACTGACTCTCACCAACTCCTCTTCTGCTTGTGCTGCTATCTCCGCAGGCGGATCTCTCACTCCTAGGACGCTGCCTGTTAGCGCGTATCCGACTCAAGGACTCGTTTTGCCCTGTAATACAAAAACACTAGAAACGAGTAGTCCTGCTCATAAAATATTGCAAACAAGCATAGGGTTATGATCTAAATAATGCGTACAAATAGCCTCTATCAAAGGTGCTTCAACAAACCGTTCAGCATTCATCCAGAACTGCTATCATTGCAATCAGCCTGGCCACATCCAAAGGTACTGTACCGCACTTAAGAAAAATTGGAAAATAGGAGTGGACCATGTCAGTCAAGTGTGCTTCAACTCGACTAAATCTCCGAAGAAGGGAAACTGGTATTTTGACAGTGGATCCGCTAGACACATGACAAGAGACAGATCCTATCTTACAGATATCCAGCCCTGGAGAAACCAAGAAGTAACCTTTGGAAATGGGTTTATAGGAAGAGTCCTTGGGAAGGGAACACTGAAAGCTGCCGGCCTACCCAAGCTCTAAAACGTATTGCTAGTGGAAGGGCTAAAGGCGAATCTCATCAGCATCAGTCAATTATGTGATGGTACTCATGTTGTAAATTTTTCACAAAAATTATGTCAAGTGTTTGATGCAGAGGGAAGGTGCATTATGAAGGGTGCAAGGTCAGTCAACAACTGCTATTTACTAGAGAATTCTTAAGCAATCTCTGCATCATCCTGCTTGCTGGTCAAAACTGAGGAAATAAATTTATGGCATCAAAGACCGGGACATCTCAATCTGAGGACTTTAAAAAGACTTGCAACTGATCAATTGGTACGTGGTATACCTGAGAACAAAGGAGAGATAAACTCAGTGTGTGGAGAATGCCAGATTGGAAAACAGACAAGGGTTCCTCATCCTAAAGTCACTACAATGAGCTCCATTCCACCAAACCGCTTCAGTTGTTCCATATGGATCTTATGGGATCAATGGAAGTAGAAAGTTGTGGAAGAAAAAGGTACGCGTTTGTATGTGCGGATGATTACTCTCGCTACTCATGTATCGAATTTTTACGTGAAAAGGCAGAAACTGTGAAAGTGGTAATAGCCTTACTAACACGGCTGGAGCAAGAAAAAGGCTTGAAAGTAGCTGCACTTCCAAGTGATCATGGGATTGAATATGAGAATGAAGCCATGAATGAATTCTGCAGAAACCGAGGGATTACCCATCAATACTCATCACCCATTACTCCATAGCAAAATGGGATAGTGGAACGAAAGAACAAAACTATACAGGAGATGGCTCGAGTTATGATCCATGCAAGAAAAGTTCCTCTAAAAGTTCTGGGAAGAAGCTATGAACACATCCTGCTACATCATTAACCGAGTGTCTATCAGAAGAGGTACGGACAAAACTTGCTATGAATTATTGAAGGAGAAGAAACCCACTGTGAACTACTTCCATATTTTTGGAAGTGAGTGCTACATTCTTAGAGACCGCGAGTACAGGACAAAACTTGATCCAACAAGTGACTCGGAGATATTTCTGGGCTACTCAACGAACAGCAGAGCATATCAAGTCTTCAACAGCAGAACTAGAACTGTGATTGAATCCATTAGTGTTGTTGTGAATGACCCAGAAGAGGAGTGCAAACACTCTGATGATAAAGAAGATTCTGACTTTGAAGACCAACATCAATCCCAAATCAGAAGAACAACTAAACAAGAAGCACCAAAGAATGCTTCAGCAGAACCTGACGATTCCCAGACATCAGACGAGGAGTCTAGATCGGATGTTATACATCAGTTGAGAACCCACCGACTACACCAAGCACTGGTAGACTTCCCCCTAGAAAAATCCTAAAGATCATCCAACCACAAACATCATTGGCAGTCTGACAGAAGGAAGACGAACTCAAGGTACTTCCAACATTAATCTTTGTGAGATGATTAACAACTCGTGTTTCATGTCCAGCTCTGAGCCTAAGAATATCAAAGAAGCCCTGGGAGATGAACACTAGATAGTGGCCATGCAGGAAGAGCTAGGTGAGTTCGAAAGAAATGAGGTATGGGATCTAGTTACTCGGCCAAATAATGTGAATGTTATTGGGACCAAATGGATTTATAAAAACAAGTCTGATGAGAAGGGAAATATTATAAGAAACAAGGCCAGAATAGTTGCCCAGGGGTACACACAGATCGAAGGAGTAGATTTTGATGAGACCTTTGCTCCTGTTGCTCGCATGGAAGCAATCAGACTTCTTCTTGCTCTGGCTTGTCACTTGAAGTTCAAACTGTATCAAATGGATGTTAAGAGTGCATTTTTGAACTGGATCTTAACTGAAGAAGTCTATGTTATTGATGAGACCCAAGGGATTTGAAGATCCTCATCATCTGAATCATGTCTACAAGCTAATCAAGACTCTCTACGGTTTGAAGCAAGCTCCCAGAGCATGGTATGAAAGATTGACTGAGTTCTTGACAACTCACGGCTATTATTGCGCAAACATATGTGGATGATATTGTGTTTGGGTCAAGTTCGCAGAGAATGGTGAAGTAGTTTGTGGAGCAAATGTAAATGGAGTTTCAAATGAGCATGGTGGGAGAATTAACCTACTTTCTTGGTCTACAAATCTTGCACAAAGAAGATGACATTTTTATCTTACAAAGTAATTATGGAAAGAATTTAGTAAAAAGGTTTGGAATGGACACTGCACGTCACAAACGCTCTCCTGTCGCAAATTACACTAAGGCCATCAAAGATGAAGCTGGGATTGCTGTGGATCAAACTTTATATCTTACTGCTAGCCGGCCTGATATATCCTTTGCAGTAGGAGTTTGTGCCAGATATCAGGTCACCCCAAGGAGAGCCATATGCAGCTTGTTAAAAGAATAATCAGATATGTTGGAGGGACTACCAACTATGGGCTATGGTATACAAGGGACACAAGTGCAGAACTTATTGGATACTGCTACGCTGACTAGGCAGGATGTGCAGAAGACAGGAAGAGTACCTCAGGTGGATGTTTCTTCCTTGGTAACAATCTAGTATCTTGGTTCAGCAAGAAGCAGAACAGTATTTCTCTATCCACTGCTGAAGCTGAGTATACCGCTATTGGAAGCTACTATGCTCAGTTGTTATGGATGAAACAAATGCTGAGTGAATATGGGATTCAATAGGGCACCATGACTATTTACTGCGACAATATGAGTGCTATTAGCATTAGCAGAATTCAGTGCAACACTCTCGAACTAAACACATTGACATCAGACACCATTTCATCAGAGATCTGGTAGAGACTCAAACTGTTGTCCTCAAGCAAGTAGCCACTGAGAAGCAGCTAACTGATATTTTCACAAAACCCTTAGATGGAGTTAGGTTCGAGGAACTCATATCTACTTTGGGTTTATGTGTAGTTCCTGGATGAGCTGATAGCAGCCCCTGTAATTTGTGACAAAAAGAGGGAGAGGAATGTAATAGGTAGAGCATCTATATAGTAGAGGTAGAGGTGTGCTAGGGATCAATTATAGCTATTAGTTGTTACCAGAGTGTCTAGATCCGTAGCTTAGCTGTAGTTGTTTTTTTTTTTTTTGTCAAAATGCCAAGGGGAAGATGTTTGAGGATATGACATCCTTGACAAAACTGCTAAAGAGAATGTTGAAGCACTCCCTGAAGATCGGTGGCTAAAGCACAATCTGAAGACTGACAAAACAACAACAACAACAACAACAAAGAGCCAGAGTCTACTTCAGCAACCCCTGAAGACTTAAATCTGAGACACTATCTGAAGAATAGGCAAGAGACAGAGTTGAAGAGACAAAGTCTGCTCCAGCACTCTACAGTGTCTCAAAGCTAGAGCGGAATTCCGGCGGTGCACGGTGAGGCTTCGGCTTGATATGGCTGACATTGGGGACCGGGAGGTATGTAGACGTCATCAAGAAAGCAGCAGTCGCCAGCACATGCTCAAAAAATAAGATCCAAGGGGTTCATATTTAGCAAGGGAGTCTTAACAAACTTGCTAGAATCTAGGAGTAAGATTCTGATATTGATGCTCTACGCTTTTGGGGGGTGCGATGGTTTGAAAAGCAGTGTAGAGGACAAAAGCAAGATAGATGATCACAGAGAGAAAACACAGAGCGCAAGAGAAGAACACACTGAGAGATTAACTCACTGTAGCAGAGTTTTATACAATGAGTTAAAGGCTTGTGTTGCATAGAGGAATCAAAAATCGTGGAGTTTGATTCTAGACTAGTTCCGAGTTCAACTGGAGTGGTGCTCGTTGTTGGAACAGTCTAAAGCACAGTAATCAGCCGCGGACAAGCATTGTCGCGGGCTGTGGAGCAGTGATCTAGGATACTCAATATTGGCTGAGTGAGTGATTGATTGAGGGGGAGCCGAGGCTGAGATTGAAGAACTCAAACGGTCTGACTACTTGGCAGGAGAGCTTGGAGTGTCGTGGACAGAAGATACAGCAACTTTGGTGAAGTGTGTGCTGAAGCATTCCATGAGCTATACACTATGACAGACTAGGCTGAGTTTGAGAGGTAGAACTATAGCAATTTATTACTGAGAGTGTGTCAGCTACACGAAGTGAGTCTGTGTGATGAGACTACTTGCTAGTCTTGGAGATTAGACTGAGCTTTAGATTTCGTCTACGTGAGAAGTAGAGGTGTGAGTCCTTGTACTTCGAACTGTGATAGTGAAATCTTGAGGATTGGAGCATCCTCCCCAGACGTAGGCAAGTTGCCGAACTGGGTGAACCAACGTACTATTTTTTTCTTATTCTTTAGTAGAGTAGTTCTGCAGAAAGACAGAGAGTGCTTAAGCAGAAGTTATATCTTCGCATCAGCAACATAGCAGAAATTTCAAAGCTGAAGTCATCCTCTTTCAAGTGGGGTGGAACATCTGAGTCCCGCACGAGGTTACCCGTTATGACTTCTTCATCAAATATTACATGCACTCTTTCTTCCACCTTCCTCAATCGCTGATTGTACCCTTTGTAGGCTATGCTTCTATTTTGAATATCCTACGAATGTCCCTTCATCGCTTCTTGGATCAAACTTTCCTAGGTTCTCCTTTCCATTATTATGGATGTAGCATTTCCATCCAAAGACCTTCAGGTGAGAGATGTTTGGCATTCGTCCTCTGAGCAGCTCATAAGGGGTCTTTTCCAGAATAGGTTTGAGTGAAGCATGGTTGAGAATATAGTAGGCAGCATTTAGAGTATCAGCTCAGAAGTTTTTGGGTAGATTGCTGGCAATCAGTTGGTTCTTGTCATATTAGCTAGAGTCCTATTCTTTCTTTCAATAGCACCTTTTTGTTGGGAGGTTTTGGGTGCTGAGAAGTTGTGGTTTATTCCTTTGTTCCTGCATAGGGAGAGGAACTGAGAATTTTCAAGCTCCATTCCATGGTCAGTATGAATAGATATCAAAGTGAGCTTTAACATCTTTTCCACGTAAATCTTCCATGCTAAGAATTTTGCAAATACCTCATCTTTTGATGTTAGAAACATAGTCCAAGTGTATCATGAGTAGTCGTCAACAATAACTAGGACATACCTATTTCCACCAAGGCTTCTAGTTTGCATAGGGCCACACATATCTATATGAATGAGTTCTAAGGGTTCAGTGGTACTTACCTCATTCTTGGATTTAAACAAGATCTTACTTGCTTCCCCCTGGCACAGGGCACTACATATTCCACTAAGTGATTTATCTACTCCATTGTCACGTCTAGTTCCACCTTTCTTTTCTTCCCATGATGAGATTCCATTGATTCACCCGTGACTAGTCAAAGTTCCGATACTTGCACAAAGATAGAAGCAAGTTCGTCCCATAAACATTGTTTGGCATGTTGCGAGCATGACACATAAACGAAACTACAAATACATACCTCATTTCTAGGCCTAGATTAAAGCTGAACTTGAAATGTGGCCGCCAAAGGATCCATATATTAGGGTTTGTTTGTAATCCCATGAAGATGCCCTTGAAAGCCCATCTCCTACTAACGTAGTGGAAGCATGTGAATTCGCAAGCGAAATGTTCACAAGAATAAGAAAACTGGAATTCACAAGAAATATTGATAAACTCTACGAATTTTATTGATTCAAAGATCCTCCTCTTGTACATCACTATTCTATTTTTACGAAAAAACGAAAACTAAAATAAGAAACATAAAATATTGCCAAAACACAATTTTGACAAAATAAAAGAAAATTACTAAAAGAGGAAAATCACTAATTTAAAATAAAGTTACCAGATCATAAAAATCCACTAAGAATAAGAAAATTACTATTTGACCCCCGAAATGACGTCGAATGGCCGAAAAACACCATACGTCAGGAGCAAAGCTGGTGAGTTTCGATCAGAAAGTCCTTTTTGCTTCAAAAACCCCACTTTTTGCGACGATCGGACATGATCCATATTTCCTTTTACATCACCTATGCAAAAGAAGCTAGTTGATTCCCTGATGCTTTTGGTTCCAAAATGACACAAACATCAATTGGATTATATGACAAAGTGATGGAGCGTATTTATACAATCCATCAAGTTGTTTATTCACATTGTTTAGTTACATTTTGTGTGTGAAGATTACTTCTTGGTAGTGTTTTGCATCGCATGTGTATCAAGACCATTTTGGAACTTTATAGCTCATTTGGACGAATATAGTCTAAATTTGGGCAGATTTACCTGTTTGTCATCAAAGGCTTTCCGAGCGCATGATGCTTATCCGATTGAGGCGTACCATAGCTTGTTGGAAAACTAACTCAAGGGGCTACAACTTTATAGTTTACATCAAGACGTGATTCAAAGGTTTTAAGGGTCAAACGAGCAAGATTATAATACTGCAGAAGTAATCCGCCAAAGAAGTGGGCGAATCAGAAGTGATCCGCCCAGCTCAGGAGGCCACTGAGTATTTGATTCACTCAAGCTGTGGTCGAATCACTTTGGAGCCAGCCCGAATCACTATTGATTCGATCAGCTTATGAAGACACTTTGATTCGCCCGAGTCACTTTGGAGCTTGCCCGGATCAATAGTGACTCGTGAGCGCACGGAGTATATGATTTGTGCAAGCTGCACGAATCACTTGTCAAAGCTTGCGCGGATCGCTTTTGATTCGTGCAAAAGGAAGTCAGCCCGGCCCAGTTTCAAAAGAATAAAAAGATGAAAAAGGAGAAAGAAACCATAGTTTGTTGAAGAAGTCAGCGCCGGTGAACAGTAATCGTGAACAGTGTTTTCGTATTTTCTGAACTCAGTTTATTTTGATTATTGTTTTAGATGGAAAGTAGTAGCTAAACCCTAATTCAGTTTGGGGATTTTGTGTTGCAACGTACGGCTTGAGATACTTATGTTTTTATAATTTGATTCAGTGAATTACTGTTCTTGAACTTAATGGCATGTTTGTATGTTTGATTGGAGGAACTTAGCGGTGATCTAGTTACACTAGCAGTGCATGATATTTGATTAGCGTAAGCCTAGCGATGGAACTAGTGCTGATAACTAAGAGGATAAATATTACATCTACTTGAAAACTTAGTGGTTAATAGTAGATAGAACTTGGAGTCGACATTACTTTAGCACGATTGTTAGACTAGAACAGTAGTTTTACTAATTGATGCATGTTTCAATCGATTATTATCAGTTGCAATGCATATCCCCGAACTGAATCTTTCTGAATTTGATAAACAACAACATTCTTCTTGCAAACCCCCTTTTTGGAATGACAATTAATCAATAGAACTCTAGATAAATTATTCTCCTTTGGGTTCGACCCTGATTTCCACTAGCTAGTAAGTAGGAAATATAAATTTAATTTTGGCGCACACAACGACGTGTCATCACAAAGCGGATCTTAAGAAAACTTGGTACCTTTATTGCACACTCCTCGAGCTTTTCAGCATAGAATATACATCATCATTGTATGGATGAGGAGGGTCTGGCAGGTGTGTCGTATAAGACTAGCGCGAGGCTTGTATTCTCCAAGGCCACCAAAGCATTAGGCACACTTCCTTTGATATCTGAAGAGTGCCTCTCTAATGCTTCTCTGTATTCCTATTGTACGCTTGATTAAGTCTATCATCATTTTCCTATGTGTAAGCACCACACTCAGACCCGTCTTGCGCCCTCAGAGATAGGTTTGTTTGTTGGAATATGCACTTGGTGAAATTGTTTCATATCGGTTAGTGAAGCTGGAATAAACTAGCTTATATTGGATTATAGAATCATGTCTCACAAGTTTGGGTTTTGGGTATGAATGGAACTATTATGCAGATGGGCTAGTGGATTCCTGGTCTGGTATCAGAGCCCATGGTTCGATATGGGCCCAAACCCTAGTAATTCGGAAAGGTGGGAGTGACACACCTACCATCTTTTGTCCGGTTGCCTTGGATCGCCTACAAGGGACCCTCCACATCTGGTAAGTCCGACTTATTCTTTAAGTTTATGATTCCATCAGAAGCATGTAATTATGTTTATTTTCTTGCCCGAATTCATGCTAATTTTCTAACCGGGCCTACCTTAAAAAGATCGGGATGCTTTCCAATTTTGTTTTGATGCTTATTCAATCTAACAGCGATGTAATGTTTTTTAGAACTTCTTAGATCATGTCTTTGGATTTTGCATTTCTCGAAATAAGCTAGTTTTTCCATCGAGACTGGCTTCGAAACATCTATTTCCACATAGGGACAAGGAAAGTTTGGCTCCTATAGTGATTTTGTGTGTTCATCGAGTCTAGGAAAGAGGCGAAGGATGATACTAAGCAGTCTATGAATCCAGAATCATAAAGCTCTGGCAGGTGGCCCGGAAGGCGAATTAAATCTTCCTCTCAAAACCAAATTCAATCTTGTTCTTAGTATTCACTAGTGATACCTCGCCTAGAGGAAAAATCCCAGTTTTTATTTAGTAGACTCGCATTAAGCATTACTAGCTAGCTTTAGACTAATCTAAGCTTTTCTCTTGGGTTCGACCTGAGGTCACTCGGCTTATAAATATTATTTGCGTATCGTGATTGGACTAGTATTTTTACTACCATAATTTCGGCAACGTCAAAATGGCGCCGCTGCCAAGGATTAGCCATCAGACTAATTTGCTTTTTAGTATTGTTTTAGTTAGTCTACTTCATTTTTTTTTTATTGTGATTGCGTGTTTGCGTGCTATTCTTGCTTACTTGATTTAAGTTCACACTTATTGACACTTTCTCTGATTGCTTTATAGGTGTTTGAATGCAAACCAAAGCACGCATGAAAAAGGCACAAGAACAAGCCTCCACATCAATGCCAGATCAGAAATTGCTAGATTTTGATACTCCTTCACCTCAAATTCGCGTTGATCAACCACCACAGAAATTATGAATCAACCGAATCCGAGTAGGGAAGGAAATGATGCTCTTCCGTAAGTGGAAGACGAGAGACCGATTGGATCTTGGAGACTTCAAGCTCGACAACTCTACTTGATTCCCACACTATCGAAGCATGCCACTTGAGAAGGGATTCTCGCGAAGGAGTTCACAAGTGTGTTTCTTATGAAAAAGGACATCTGTTGTGTCTTAACCAAGACGTTAAACTAGGCTGGTGAGTATTTATGCTTTTATTTTTACTTGTTTATAGTATAGAATCGTTTTGGACTTTGTGTTGCGCCGTGCGCCAAATGTTTGATTAATGGTCCAAGGGATTATGTGTTTGAGTGCACTAGAATTACCCCTTAGGTTTGATTATCGATATGTAGAAGTTTTAAGTGTGGGGTATCCGTTGATGTTTAGGTTGTGTCTTTGTATGTCGTGACTAGTATATTTATTTTGTTATGTAATTTGCTTGACTTGTCGACTTGTGTTTTGACGCGCTTCGACGCGATCTTTGTATGGCATTTTTATGGTTTTCGAATTTGTGTTGTTTTTTATCTGGCATTTTCCCTTAGAAAATTGACTCGACCATCCCTGGTCGAATCAATTTCTACTCTCCACGAATCAAAGCTGATTCGGCCAAGGCTACTCCCCACTGCTAATTTGATTCGACCAACCTGGCCGAATCATTTTCGTTTGCCTTGCCCGAATCACTATTGATTCGGGGAACCACTACCATTACCGAATTACTTTGATTCGATCACCGCCTGGTCGAATCACATTTTGTGCTACTCCGAATCAATTCTAATTCGGGCAGTTTTGAGCAGAATTGTTTTTGGTTGACTTTGGGAATTTTGTAACTTTAGGCACATTTGTTCGAAACCTTTTTCAAGCACTATCGTACACTGGTCGATGACTTTTGATTTACACGAGCATATCTAAGTAAACTCATCGTTTGAATTATCGCACATTTGTTTTCCAATATTTTGCCTAGCTATATGTTTCGCATTGATATATATGTCATAGCTAGCTGTTTAAATCTGTGAATTCAGGTGTTGCGCTAACCTTTTTCTTGAGTTTCAGATTTACCGTAACTGATTTGAGCATCATTTACGGACCTTGGCGGATACGCATTTGGCTACCGCCCCACGAGAGAAGTTCCTTCAAAACTTCTCTTTACTTCTTCTACTTTATATTGCTTAGGGACTAAGCAAATTTTTAGATGTGGGGTGTTTGGTTTACGCTTTTATTTGCTTAACAACATGATTCTATGCTACATATTTACTTTGAGCACATTATACTCACATGATTATTTTCATCCTAGCTTTAAGTATTGCTCACACTAAGTAATGTTTGCTAAGCAATTAAGTAGTATCATTTAAAAAACAAATTGGGATGAGTTGTGCTTTGAATTCATGAATCGTTTCTTTAATTTGATTGACAGTCTTTGTGATGATTTATTCTCATGATTCGGTATTTTGACTTGCTTAGTTCGATTTATTTTTAAGCTCTTTCCCTGCATGAAAAATGAAATTAAGTTTTCTTGTTTTTATATAAAAACCTCGTACTTGTTCTTGTTTGCTTTTAGGTGACTTTAGCATTCCTATTTAGCCTTTGCAATTGTTCAACTCACACTTCATAATCCACTATTTCTCACTTAGACACATTGTCAAGTATTAAGTGTGGGGTCAAATAAAGTATTTGCGAAAAGAGAAAAAAGGGCGCAAGGAAAAAAAATTATATTTTTAAGGTTTTACAAATGCCGAGGGTTAGAAAGGTAAGTTGCCCCTGGAAAGCATTTGTATAAACACAAAAATATTATTCGTTTTTTTGTCGAAGAAAAGTTTTAAAAATGCTGAGGGTTAGGAAGGTAAGTTCTCCCTTGAAAGCATTTGTATAAATGCAAAAAAATAAACCCACTAAATTCTTGACTCTTTGCCTTTTCCGCAAGTTCTTTCGCATGTGTGTGAGTAAGGCCTTTGCATTTCTCTTTTAGGAAACGTCTAATGTATGACCCTCGTAATTTATTACTTAAGCATAGAGATTTGTACGAGTGAATTTTAAAATTTTTCAATGTCGAAACTTCTCTTCTCTTACGGATTATGACGTATAGTCTAAAACTTGAGAATGAGTTTGTTGTCATGAGCTTACGGACTTGCCCTTAGCAAGCATATGTGATTGGCTCGAGAAAATTTTTGTGTAAGCGACGCTTTTCTCCGCTTGACTTGTGCATATACTTGTTCGGGATAACAAGACTTAAGTGTGCAGGGGTGTTTTGATGTACAAACAAATGACCTTATATTTTTTCGTATTTTCCCTTTACTTCTTGTTTGTTCCGTTATTTTATAAAGTCATTTGATGCTTTCTTTGTCCATTGCAGGTTAAAAATACGTATTACACAATATGAAGTGGTCAAAAGAAAATCTGGATGAATTCCAGTCGATCGAGAGCAAAAAAGAGCGAGATTGGAGCAAGCTGCAAAAGTGACTCGCCCATGCACATTTTGACTCGACCAGATGGGTGCACGAGTCAGAATTGATTCGGCCAACCTTAGCTGAATCATCCTCTCCAGCTGCACGAATCAACCTGACTCGAGGAGAATTTTGACAAGGCTTGACCGGATCAAATGAAGAGTTGACCGAATCAAAAGTGATTCGGCCAACGAGAAGTGTTCTGCCCGGATCAGCTTGACTCGAGAAGGATTTCATCCCATTGACCCAGTTTTGACCGGATCACATGAAGGCTTAACCGAATCAAAAGTGATTCGGCCAAGGAGATTTGATTCTCCCAGCCTCGATAGCGCACTGAGAGTTTGATTCGAACACTCTGCCCGAGTCAACTAATTAAAGCTTACTCGAATAACTTTTGATTCGGAACGGCGGGTGAATTGGTAATTTTTGAAAAGTATAAATAGAAAGAGATGAGAAATTAAAAGGGGCTTTTTCCAAAAAACAAAATCCTAGACTATTTCTCTGGGAGAACTTGAAGAATTATCAAGGATTCGGAGAAGACACACGCAATTGGAGATTCTACATCATCCCTCTACTCAATCCCGACTAGTTTGTCTTCAATTGGTGAACAATTTCCTTTAAAAATTATGTCTTGTATTGAACTCACCATGAGTGAGTAGTCCCATAGTAGTTGGGATCCTTATGAATGTCTTAGATTAGATTGTAATGCAAAACATGTTTCTTTATCAATATGAGTGAAGTTTGATTGAAAATTCTCATGCTTTATCTTCATGTTAATTTTATGCACACTAAGTGTTTGACAAAACGCATGACTGAGTATGAATTAATAAAACACCTAGGGATGGAATGAGAATTGAACTTAGGTTGTTTAGAAGATCAAGCATGATTATCTTAGATAGCATTTTGTGCGCTAGAGTGACATTCGCATTCTATTAGGCTAAGCATAGAGCGGACATTAGTTAACTATCAATAGACCAAGAGGTTGAGATTAGGAGACTTTTGTTCTACACGGTTCAATAGAGCGAGAGTTTGAGAATTGTTCACTTAGGTATCATTCCCATTCTAGAGAAGGAGCGAGAGTTGAAATTAGAATGCGTGATACTTTAGCCTAGAATTATCAATCAAATTAACTCATGCATATAGAATGAGTTAGGATTCCGACTACGTTTTCTTTATTACTTTCCTTTAAAACAAATTTGAACTTGTCTTTAGTATTTACTAGAGATACCTCGCCTTGAGAAAAAAACCCCAGCTTTTATTTAGTAGACTTGCATTAAGCATTACTAGCTAGTTTTGGACTAATCTAAGCTTTTCTCTTGGATTCGACCCGAGGTCACTCGGATTATAAATATTGTTTGCGTACCGTGATTGGACTATTGAACCGTAACTAGAATGGGATTCTAGTTATAAATCTGGTTACGTTGTCATACCTGTTTATGTTGATATTTAAATATAATTTGAACTCCAAAAGAGATCCAATTGCAAGCAAATTTTTTTAGATGAAAGATCTAGAAGCTACCAAGTATTGTCTCGGCCAATTTGAACATACAAATATTGGAATTTTAATCCATCAATCAAATTATACCGGGAAAGTTCTAAAGTGTTTTAATATGGATAAGCACATCCATTAAGTACATTGATGATTAAAAGATCATTTAAAATAGAAAAGGACCATTTTTGTCCCTGACCATATAATGAAGGGATCCTAGGTCCAGAAGTACCGTATCTTAGTGCAATTGGTGTTTTAATGCACCTTGCCAATAATATCCGACCAGGTATATCTTTTGCATTTAATTTACTCACAATATATAGTTCATCGCCTACAAAAGACATTAGAGTGGTGTTAGACACATTATATGTTATTTACATGGAACAAGTGATATGGATTTATTTTCAAAAGAATAAATGAGGTATAAAATAAAGAAATGGGTGGTTATGCCGATGCGGGTTATTTATCTGACATATACAAGGCTATTTCGCAAACATGTTATTTCTTCATTAATGGAGGAACTACTATTTCATGGCGTTCCACAAAACATACCTTGGTAGCCACATCATCCAACTATGCGGAGTTGATTGCACTTTACGAAGCTAGAGGATAATGAGTTTACTTACGTCATTTATTCACCATGTCAAGACATCTTGTGGATCAGAATTAGGCAAACAAGGTCAAATAGTGATATGAGGATAATATTGCTTGTATAACCGAAATCAAATAAGGATATATTAAAGGTGATAGAACAAAGCATGTATCTCCAAAATTCGTCTCTACTCACGAGCTTCAAGTTGAAGATGATGTTGATGTTTGTCAAATACGATCAAGTAAAAATCTAGTGGATTTGTCTACCAAATCATTACCAACAAAAGTTTTCAAGAGGCTTATACATGACATTGGAATGTGTAGTTCCAAAGGCATGTTGACTTGAGATGGAGGATTATAACCGTACTATTTACCAAACTTCAATTTTTATCCCATTTTAGATTTTTCCAGATAAGGGTTTTAACGAAACAGTTCATACATTAAAAAGTATACATTTCAAAGGAAAGTGTCATAATATCTGCATGAGTGATCTAAAGGGGAGTGTTCTAAATATGGTATTAAGTTGGACGTCTCCTGGCCTTCGGTATGTCCAATTTATGTCTCCATATTATCTCCATTATTATGATCATTTTTTACTATAAATCCATGTTCTTCAATTGTCCTCATGTAAGCCTATAAATAGAAATTATTTGTCAAAAAGAAATACAATTCTCCTCTATTTTCCACCAATTTTTCTTTTCCTTTACATTTGAGTAGTCGTCTCCTACATTATTATAACAAGTTCACTATTAACAATTCAATCAGCAATTCTAATAAACAATATCAACATCAAAAATTTTACTGAATGTTTATCAGCGTTCATTTTAATAATAATTTTGCATTAATTATGCTTGTATTCAGTTGATTATTTTTATTGTATTGATATGAAAAATCCTAAGAAAAATAATTATAATTAAATATAATCAACATCAAAAATCCTAATAAATATTCGTATATTTAAACTGGTAAATTATATTTAAATTATACTTTAGCATTGTATAATTTATGTAATAATTTTAATTACATTTAATAATTTAATTAAAAGCCCTAATAAGTGTAATAATATAAAAATACTAATAAATATTCATCAACATTCTTTGTTCTAAAATGGTTGATTACATTTAAATAATTGATATACAAATAAAAATATAATCATAAATAATAATTCAATCATAAATCCTAATAAATATAATCAAAAATAATAATCATTCGACATTTAAAAAAAAATTAATCAGCATCAAAAATCGTATTAAATAGTCATCAATATTGATTACTTTTGTATTTAAATTATAATATTATATTGGCATATCGTTTAGTGTATTTAAGATGCCACATATACTTTGACTCATCTTGTAAACGAAACAATTGAGAAAATGCGAGCGATTTATGGAAAAGAAAGATACACACAGACAGTCTTCCTTTGGTCAAATTAATTAATCTTAACAACCTTCCAGAGTTTGATAGTTTTAGTCACGATGCTTATTATTGTTGTTTTATTATGTCGTCAACTGAAAGAGTTATCAATTTCAGATTTAACAATATAGGCAACCAACTTTCTTCACACATGTTTGCAGCTTCATTCTTTTCGCTTCTCATTCAAGTGATCTTTCGTCCTAGTCTGTTTTTCTATATCACAATGTTCGCAGCTTCCACTACTTGCTCTACGCCCATACGGAAAAATCTGCAGTGTAGCTAGATAAATATTAATATTAAAAAGAAGTGCAATTATAATATAACAAGTTTCTCCTTTCGAGTCAAAGCAGCAACACTGTTAACAGTTGTGAATAGTGAAACAATATGTGGATGAGACACATTCATATGGTTGGCATGCAACTAGTTGCCATACAAGTCAGGCAATGCATACAATACAACAACATCAGGATCACTTTTACTTTTTCCCCAGGGCATGTTTTAAGCCTTCCCCCCGTCTAAATCAGTAGCAAAATAATGAATATGTATTCTATTCTGACTCAACACTGCTTGGCGTGACAATCAATACGGCGCTTTCTGCATTTCTCTGGGAAGATAGATATTGCGTGTGGCCTGGGTGAGAGTTGAAACGAATAAAGTAGCTGTGATCATTCAATGGAGAACTTGTGGTATAAAATTTGCCTTACACAATCGTCTACACCAGAAATTCTCAACCTCCGTACGTGTAAGTTTATGAGTAGCATTGCGTTTTAATAATCTCATTTTGATAGAATAAGCCACTTGGCCAATCTGAACTCCATGCTGACTGACAGCTATTCCACTTGTAAGTGTTGTTTGAGTTTGCAGGCCTTAAGCTTTCTGGATGAAGCAACTTTCTTACATAAATTTTCACATTGAAAAAACTACTAGAAGTAGAGAAAGAGGAAAAGGGTAATATGACATCCAACAGTGTCCGCCATATATACTGACAGATGCTGCATGAGTATGGACACCATTACTTGAGACAGTTTAGAATAATAGACTTGGAACCAGTAGAATAATGTAAAGACACAAAAAGGTGGAGAGATGTAGAATGTACCTGCTTCCCCCATAACCCGTGCCACATCTCGATCACTGATCATTACCTTTTACTTGGGGACTCAGATTCACTTCTTCCTAGTTAAGAAACAAAATATTTGTATATGATGCCCTGATTTGATAAGGTGCTTGTTTGTACTGGATCTTGATCATTCACAGACTGGACTGGGATGCGATCAACATTTATCAAGAAAATAAAAGGGAAAATGAAACCCTGAGTTGGGACAAAACTGCTTGTTGAAGGATAATTAGCTTTAGATTATTAAACATTAACAAGCAGACTGGAACTTCATTATTGACATCAATAACTTATTGTTTACTCACTAATCTACATAACAGAGTATATGCATCTTAAAAATGATTCGCTAATTGACTGACCTATGTGTCCAAAACTGTCCCTATATATTAAAGCACAGCCATGGCCATATTTCCCACAAAAGAAGAGTCTACTCTTATTTCACTTTTCAAGGGTTCTCTTACTCATCAGCTAGCTGCCGCTCTGCATGACGCGCATAATGTATCAGAGCCGAGCTTGGTGGCTCTCTCGCCTTAGCTGTGGCCTCCGCACAGCCATAGCCTGCACTATAGTAGCCTCAGCCACCCTCTATGGCCCAACCAAAATTCGTCAAATCCCCACCTATCCAGCCTTTGGTTACTTGACTGTCATATTGGTAGTTCCTCAGTCCACACTTGGGGACGCCTTGGGAAGCTTATGGCATGTAACTTATGCCATTATACAGGTAGTGCCCGCTGCTATTCTTAGCCTCAAGCTTATGAAGCCGGAAGACATCAGCTATGCAAAGGCTGCTGTGGCTATTGCACTGTTTTCTTTCATCGTTGCCCTGCCCAAGTCCTCTACGTTGTTGACAAAACGGATAGCTTTTGTACAGATAGTAATTGTTTATGCCGGAGCAGTGATTCATGGGAAGAGTACTGGAGTAGTTATGCATCCTCTCCACGTTGCCGCCAGCACTCTTCTTGGCGCTGTGGCTTCTGTCCTGGCATTGTTCTTGCCATTCCCGAGGTTGGCTTATTCAGAGGTAAGTACGGAACATGCTTAATTTGGTTTTGCTAAAAAACAAAACATGTTAAGATAGACAATCATAACATCAAACTAGGAAAAGATCATTTTATGTACAATAACTGTCTCTTTGTTCTACTCGGTGAAGAAATGAACTAAACTGGTTACATTTTATAGGTGAAAAAGGAATGCTTCCTGTATGCTGAAAATGCATCCATCAGGTTAAGTTTACTGGTAAAGGCTTTCTGCGCTGAAAACCAGCAAGCTGCAGCAGATCTTTTATTGCAGACAAATTCTGCGTCTCAAGCCGGAAGCAAGCTGATAAAAAGCATCAAACTTAAGCAGGTTAGTTGAGATGTATGTTTGCTGGAGGAATTTATTTCTGAGCTCTTACAGTCTTTGAAAATCATTTATGTATTTCTTTTACAGGAAGGCATGGCATGGGAGAGAAGCATGGTAAGATTCATGAAACCGAGCGCAGTCAAGCCAGGACATAGACTAGAAAATCTAGAAATACCACTTAGAGGGATGGAGATGGCGATGAATTTGAGAAGGTCTCCTAAGATGATCAACCAGGGTGTCGTAGGCTGCGTCACGAACATGGAAGGCCAAATAGGTCTTAAACTGGAGCAAGTCAGGTTCCTGAGGCCTTTCGATGCCACCACGGCCCCAGAGACAAAGGTAGAATCTCCCAGAAGGCCACTTCTAAACCTTGCTTCCATTTCTCCCACTGTAGAAGATCTCCCAGAATTTTTCCTTCTCTTCTGCATGAGACTGCTCCAAGATGACTTTCCTGTTTGCTCCGACCTCAAAAGAAATGCCCAGAAACCAGAAAAGGGTGAAAATTACAAGCGTCTTTTTGTTCATCTTGTTGCAATTGCTGGTAGGCTAGATGTGATATTTGCACTCAAATGCTCCATCTCTTTAGGCCTTGCTGTGTTCCTGGGACTGCACTACGCTAAAGAAAATGCATACTGGTCAGGCCTTACAATTGCAATAAGCTTTGTGACCGGAAGACAACCTGCATTCAACGTGGCGAATTCTCGTGCTCAAGGTACCGCGTTGGGATCAGTCTACGGGGTATTGGGCTGTTTTATTTTGCAAAATCATAAGGAATACAGGTTTGCACTTGTGCTCCCTTGGATATTTGTTATCAGCTTTCTGAGACGCAGTCGGATGTTTGGTGAGGCATGGGGGATTTCAGCATCCATTGGGGGATTGTTGATATTGGGAAGGAATAACTATCACCAGCCTCCCAATGTATTCGCAATTACCAGAATCACAGAAGCTATCATTGGATTGTCATGTTTCATCCTGGTAGAGCTTTTATTACAACCCAAAAGAGCTTTCACTCTGGCCAAGATTGAACTCTCCAACAGCTTGCAATCCTTCCAGGAATGCGTCCAAGAAATAAAGCTCTGTCCCCTGGAGAAACAAGCATCCCCATTTCCAGCACTGGCACTGAGAGCAAAACAACAGACACTCAAGTCCCACGTTGAAGAACTAGAGAGATTCATCGAGGAGGCAGAGGTTGAGCCAAACTTCTGGTTCTTGCCTTTTAACACTTGTGTTTACCGGAAACTCCTCGACTCATTCTCCAAGACGGCGGACCTCTTGAGTTTCATTGCTTGCATATCAGAGACCCTTTTACTCATATCACACATATCCCATGCCTCATCATGGATGGAATTTCAGGTACACTTAGATGAGGATCTCAAGCTTTTCAGTGATAAGCTATGCTCCTCATTAAGAGATCTTGAAGAAGTTGCGTCAATCAAGTCTGTGGCAGAGGTCGAAAGATCGATGAAGAGGAAGGCACCCCTAACAGATATTGAATCAGGCAAACCAGCAAAAAATACTTTCAGACTTTCGGAAGATGATAAGGATATTATTATCAATTCAATAATCCGACAATCTGTGGACTCAATTAGAGACCTAAACTCTGTAGAAGGGGATCGCCAGCTGCAGAGCCGAGCAAATCTTTGTTTGGGAGCTCTTGGGTTTTGCGTTAATAGTCTGATGCACCAAGCAACTGTGCTGGAGACAGAGATCAAGGAACTGGTCAGATGGGAGAATTCAAGAGAACCTGTAGATTTCAACTGAAATCTCAAGCAGACTTAGTTGTCTCAAGGATCTATCAAGGTCGGCAACATGAGTGCTGCATATTTCGTGGCCTCCATAAGTATAGATCGCCCATTCTTAGTGGTGAACGACGTTCTCTACTGCTGGTTTAATGTACACAAACCCAAGCATAGTCTAAGCAGAAAGGTTCCTACACTTGACATATAACTCAGCAATTGATTGTGGAAATGACGGTACCATGTAATGAACATCAAAGGGGCCTTCCATAGAAATATTTTAGATGATTTTGTGCTATTTTCTTAACAATAAAGTCAATCATAAAGGATAATATTTTCAGCTATACAGGGGATGGTATAACGATACACAACACGGGTAGTATATCACACAAAACTGTCATAATTCCCTGCTAAGAAGAGAAAATCACCTAAGCTTACTAGTGAAGCTCAGCTGCCTTCAAATTTTGGATCAGCCATCAGACAGTGATAGGCAATCACCAATCCAAAGATAAAGATGCCAAGAAAATTTGCAAGGGAGCCGAGGTCCTGATCATCAATCATCTGCAACATATACATCAGGGTATCAGAACTGCAGCATATAAACGAGTTAACTATGAAATAAGTTTTAAAGTATACCATAGTTGAGCCAGGACAGCAAATAGTTTAGAAGATGCATTAGCAGACTATCAAACAGTACTTCAATTAGAAAACCTGTAAATTGATTGTTTCATTTAGTTACTTGGTCTTGTTTCATTTATTGGAAAAATATCCCTCAAAAAATTGACTGTTGAAACTCAAACCCACTGTTGAGTTTCTTCCAAAACTAGTGCATATAAAGTACTAAGCCAACTGAGATATGTTTCGTGAAAATTTCCATTATATCGGAGTCCAAAAAGCTTATTCAGAGACATTAACCTATCAAAAGGAACAGTGTTTTATGATAAACCATGTCAATATCATCGCGACTCTTAACAAAACTGTCAACAAGGTGACGCACAGGCCAGAAACTAGGAGTGTCTAAGATTTTCCAGCATGAGTGAGTTTTCATACATGATGTAAAACTACTGAAATTGTTTTTTGATAATCCAATTTTAGCAAAAAGAGATACAAGCAGTTGTGACTATTTGAAGATACACCCATCCTGGGCTATTGGGAGATTCATCACTCTGACAATGCGGGAGGATCATCCCAAATGGATTCATTTATTGCTGCCACAATATAATTACTAATTAGACGGAACATTTTGCATCTTCTACACAATAAAAGATGGATTGTCCTCCGGAGTTTAGCAGCTCTTATTTCTGAGCCGGCACACAATAAAAGCCTTCCTATCTGACAAGATGGGAGAAGTCTTTTGTTTCCAGCAAACCTCTAAATCAGTATAATACACAGCATCCAAAAGCAATCTCTTGTATGTCTCCTAAGGAAAGCGTATCCACTTTGTTTCTCTGGTGAACATCAGATGCACATAAACAGATCCAAATAATCGAAACCCTAATATAGAATATGCGGAAAGCCAAAGCTAATAAAAACGTGATCCAGCTCTACCCGCTGCAACCTTCATTCCCTGACTACACAGCTTAGCAACACATTAATCCAACAAGGATTCAACATCAATTGTTGAAAAGAAATAGAAAAATCCATGATAATAAGATCACATTGATATATTAAACAAAACAAAAAAATTCTGAAGCTGTGAATGGAGCAAACGCATAGTTGAACAGAAGGATATATCCACTAGATCAACTGATCCAGAAAACTAAACTGAAACAGATAAGCGGTGGAAAGAGGATAGGAAAATTACGATAAAAAAAAAAAAAGAGAGTCGATCGGTGGACTTATTTTCGATTAGATACTGAAGCAGGACGCTGTTTTTCGCATTTAGTTCACACGACGACGTTTTATGTTAAAAGGAATATTTTGTGGCTGCTGGGATTCGAGCCCAGGTCTCCACGGCCACAACGTGGAATTCTTACCACTAAACTACAGCCACATAGATGGCCAATTTCAAGAATATTTATTTATATAATGTTTATGAGCCTGTGCAGCATTCATTTCACTCGACAGTACATTTAACCATATGGCTTTGTTAGTTACCCGTCGTTTTATAAACGTGTCATCTCCATAACAAACTCATTTCCATCGGATATAACAAAAACGCGGGGAAGTGGAAAGGGAGGTAAAGGGAAGGTGCACCGCCACAACATTCAGAGCATCACCAAGTTAGTTGTTGAATCCTTCTGATTTGATGATAATAAATATTCAACTAATAGAAGAAATGAGTGTGATGGAAAAATATAGGGTGGGCTGATGTCGGTAAAGACAGAGTTGGTCGAACTGAACAAGCAGTCCAGAATGGAAACAAATCCTAAAACACAAAATCAAGATCAACAAAGATAGAATCTAGCAAATATTCGATATCTCTTAGGGATATTTGAATGCATCTAATATATATTATGAGATATATATTAGATTTCAAAGATTATCTTTTCATTTAAATAAGTAAACAAACTCGGTTTGCGTTCCTTATTTTAAATAAGGGATATTCTGTTGAGATTTGACTTGATGCGGATTTGGAAACTTGATTACTATCGTACAAATCAAGCGTATCAATCAATGTATCCAATATATTACACACTGCCATTTAAGTGACCGAGGTAGAGGTTGCGAAGGGATGTTTTTGGGTGAACAAGAACGACACGGGCACAAGGCGAACAAGGCGTGAGATCTGTGTTCTTGGACGGTTCAGTACAAGAGTGAAAGAAGAATTGCCTGACGGTTGGATTGAGTCAAGAGTTATAAAAGAATAACTTGGGTGTTGGAGGTGATAAGTTATTCGTTTTAAAAAAAGAAAGAAGACTACAAAGATGAGAACTACAAGGCTTTGGAGAAAAACAATCACGCTAGGAAGGTGCTTTATGTTGCTCTCTCTTTCAGAGATCTCAAGAAGGTCATGAAATATAAGACAACCAAGGAGATCTTGGATGGATTGTGCAGATTGTATGTAGGAAATGAAGATATCAAGAGAAACAAAATATTGGCTGCATCCAAGGACTATGAGAACACCCTGCAAGGGAAGTCAAAATCTCTGGAAGACTTCCACACCCGCTTCCAAACCTACGTAGGACAGAAGGATTTTCTGGGAGAGGAAATACCTAACTGGAAAGTCACATGCCACTTCCTCCAAACACTGAACTCCAAGTGGGATGACGTTACCCTAGCTCTGCAGGCGCAAAGCAACATAAAAAGGATTACCCTTGAGGAACTGGTGGCTTAACTACAGAGCCACGCTGGAATCCTTGAAAGGAAGATTGCTAGGTGTGAACCTGACCGCTCCAAATACATTGCGCACAAGATAGAGTGGGCATTTGACATCGGTCAAAATGACTAACTAGATGAGGATAAAGAAACTGCTCTCATAACCAGTGAATGTTGTCGAAATTGTGGTAGTAAAAATACTAGTCCAATCACGGTACGCAAACGAACCCAAGAGAAAAGTCTAGATTAGTCTAAAGCTTACTAGCAATGCTTAAGTCTACTAAAAAAACTGGGGGTTTTGTCCTCCAGGCGAGGTATCTCTAGCAAGTATTAAAGACAAGATTGAATTTGGTTTGAAAGAAAGCAATAGAGAAAACGTAGTCAGAATCCTATTTTACCCTTAGGTCATGCGATTAGCAACACAAAATAGCAATACATGCATAAGTTAATTTGATTGATAATTCTAAGCTAAAGTATCACGCATTCTAAATTCAACTCTCGCTCCTTCTCTAGAATGGGAATGATACCTATGGGACACAATTCTCAAACTCTCGCTCTATTGAACCGTGTAGAACAGAAGTCTTCTAATCTCAATCTCTCGGTCTATTGATAGTTAACTAAAGTCCGCTCTATGTTTAGCCTAATAGAATGTGAATGTCATTCTCTCGCACAAATGCTATCTAAAATAAACATGTTTGATATTCTAAACAACCTAAGTTCAAATCTCATTCCATCCCTATCTGTTTTATCAATTCATACTTATTCATGTGTTCGTCAAACACTTGGTGTGCATAAAATTAACATGAAGATAAAGCATGAGAATTTTTAATCAAATTCACTCATATAGAGAAAGAAACATGTTTGGCATTACAATCTAACCTAAGGGATCCATAAGGATCGCTACTATTAAAAGACTACTCACTCATGGTGAGTTCAATACAAAACATAATGAAATTGTTCAACAAGGAAAAGTAAAGTAGTAGAGTAGTGGAGAAGTAGGGAATGAGTAAAGGGATGTTGTGGAATCTTCAATTGTTGATGTCTTCTCCGAATTCTTAACAATTCTCCAAGTTGGCGATTTAGGATTTTTTTCCAAGAGAGAAACCCTAGGCGCCGGAGGTACACCCTAATTTTTTCCATCTTTTTTCTATTTATATTTACCCGCCATGCCCGAATCAAAAGTGATTCGAAGTAGCCTTATTGAGTTGATTCGTGTAGGGTGTCCGAATCAAAGTCTCAATGTAATTCATGGCTGGGCGAATCACTTTTCCTTGGGCGGATCACTTTTGATTCGCCGTGGCATGAATTCCTCTTAGGCGAATAAAATTTGCAGTGCTTAAATGACCCTTTAGACCTTCGAATTACGTCTTGATGTAAACTAAGAAGTTGTAGCCCTTTAACTAGCTTTTCAACAAGCTATGGTACGCCTCAATCAGATAAGAATCATGCGCTCGGAAAGCTTTCGACAATGAACAGGTTAATTTGCCCAGATTTGATCTGCGGGCGAATTCTTCTTGAGTCATTTCTGATCCAGGCAGCAGGGAGGTTGATTCGATGAAGGTTGGTCGAATCACATGTGATTCATGCACTCCCTGGGCGAATCAAATCTGCCTTGGGCGAATCACTTTTGCCTTTTGCTTAATTTTGCTCGTTTTAGCTCTCGATCGATCGAAATTCATCCGGATTTTCTTCGGGTCATTTTATTTCATTTATTAAATCTTTTTAACCTGAAATGGACAAAGAAAATATTAAATAACTTTATAAAATAATGGAACAAACAAGAAGTAAAGTGAAAATACGGACAAATATAAGATTATTTGTCCGTTCATCAACCAGAGCCTTCAGAATGGCTACTCTCAGAGGAAACAGAGGTCCTCCCAAAGTTGAACCCGTTCAGAAACTTGGAAGACCGGAAGATAAGGACTTGGTGTGCTATCACTGTCAGAAGAAAGGACATCGCTCGTTAGACTGCAGCAGTAAAAAGAGAGGAGAAACCTCCAGCGTAGAAGACCAGACAAGCAACGCTTACCTCATGGGGAGAGTCAGATCCAGACATCGACGAAGAAACACTTGCGAAGGAAGGCTGCTTAATGGATGGGTCAGACACCTCTGAGGTAAATCATTGCGACCAATATGATGATTTAGACTATTTTGACTCCGCTTATATTGAAGTCATAAGATGACTGTCAATGAAGAATGACAAGCTGAAAAAGGCCATCGCAAAGAAAGATGAGAAAATTGCAGAGGAGGAATAGAAAATTCAAAAGTGGATTAAAAAGGTTATGGAACTGGAAGAAGAAAGGACTCCACACAATTACCAGTGCGTCACTTATGAGGAAAGCATCAGCGAAGCAATAACTCTTCGAGATAAAGTGACTCAACTGGAATCTGACAAGTTACTTCACTCTTTGCAAAATACCAAAACTAGCGAGGAAGAGATAAGAGAAAGACTGATCAAAAAGATTGATCAAAGAGCAAGCTGCTCTTAAGTTGGAATAGAAAAGCAAGAACTTTGGGAAAAAGTTTATCAGATCTGGATTAGGATACACTGATGAAGGAGACACACTAGACTCTTCAACTGAGTCAGCAAGAACCCTGGAAAGGAACCCCGTACTGATGCTGGTCAAAGCTCTCATGGAAAGGTGAAGGCTCGGAGATTGGACTTTCCTACTAAGCAGTCTGTTCCTTTTGATGCAAAGAAAGCATATCAAATCTAGAGGAGAGAGAGTATGAACCAGCACCTTCCCAAGATAGATCTCTTGGCAATAAGAATAGTAAGTCAGTTCCCGCTGGCAGAAGCAAATATGTGGGTCTAAAATATCATCGAGTATGTTGGCACTGTGGAATGGAAGGACACTACGGGAAATTGTCACAAATGGAAAGGGATAGAAGAAAAAGTCTAACAAACATACGGGAGAACTATGCCAAAGAAGCCCAGAACTTCGCCAGTGGAAACTCGACGAAGAACATACAGAATTCCCACTCAACGAACTCAACAGAAATACTTTCAACTCAACCTTATGAAACAAGGGGAGAGCCTCGGAATACTCCTAAATTAAAAATCGACTTATCTTATGCTTACTGTACTCGTATTATGCCTTCTAAACCCAGAAAACTCAAGCTTGTCTGGGTACGTAAAAATTAACTCTTCTTTTGCAAATGGGAGCGATGACAGAACCTTGGTATATTGATAGTGCATGCTCAAGAAATATGACGGGAAACCAAGGATGGTTCATCATTGTTCAAGAAATTTCTAGAGGATATATATTCTTCAGAAACAAGGGCAAAGGTAGTCGGTACAGGGAAGGAAACACCATTCTGCGTGGAGTACGCCGAAATAAACTCTATATAATAAACCCGCACTTCACACCTGACGAGGAAGTCTGTTTGTGAACCATTCATGATGATACCTTGATGTGGCATAAGAGATTTGGACACGTCTGTCTGAAGTTTCTGTCCAAGCTCTACAGGGATAGTTTGGTAGATAGACTAACCAAAGTGGAGAGCAAAACAGACAATGTTTGTGATGCTTGTGCAAGGGGAAAGCAAACATGATCATCCTTCAAATCCAAGCAAACAATGAGTACAACTGCTCCCCTTGAGAAGATTCATATGGATCTCCGTGGCCCTTATGAATATCTTGAGCAGAGGAGGTAACAAGTATATCTTGGTTATTGTTCATGACTACTCTAGATTCACCTGGACATTATTTCTCTCTTCTAAAGATGAAACTTACACAGAATTCGTAGTTTGGCTAAGATTAATTGAAAACAGAATAGAACGACGTGTCACATCTATAAGAACTGACAATGGCACCGAGTTCAGGAACTAGAGATTCATCTCTCTTTGCAGGAGGAAGGACATCAGTCACAACTTCTCTGCCCCCAGAACCCCCCAGCATAACGGTGTGGTGGAGAGAAGAAATAGAACTCTGGAAAACATGTCGAAGGCAATGCTTATTGCCAGCTCCATTCCTAAGAACTTCCTGCCAGAGGCAGTAAACGCTGCGAGTCACATTCTGAATTGAGCCTTTTTGCGACCCTGTTAGGGATGACACCTTATGAGCTGCTCCTTGGAAGGAAACCAAATGTATCACATCTGAATATTTTTGGTTGCAAGTGTTATGTTCACAATAACGGGAAGGAAAACCTGGGTAAATTTGATCCGAGAAGTGATGAAGGTATACTCGTTGGCTATTCAACACACAGTAAAGCTGATAAGGTGTACAACAAAAGGCTCGGAAAGGTAGAGGAAAGTATACATGTAACCTTTGATGAGAACGTCATGAAGGGTGACCATGTAAAAGATCCGAACTCGAAGCCCCTTCTGAAGGAAGACGAGGTTCAGCTGACCTAGAAGGATGACTATGTCGACTATCACCCCGAAGGAACATGAGGAGAAACCCCCAAGGCCATCCCTGCCGAGGAAGTCGTCGAACCTGCTCCCCAGGAGGAAGAAGCTGGATAAGTACCATCTGAAGGGGAAAAGCTAATTTCCCACACGAGGAAGAGCTAGCTGAACAGAAGCAACTCAAAAAATGCTTAATCCAGATCAAAGGTTCACAAGAAGTGGGAGACAAGTTCAACAACCTACTCGACTGTCTGATTATGAATGTTACTCCTCGCAAGATCAGGTACTTGATACTCCCTCTAATCTAGCACTATTTAGTGGACGTGCCACTTTTGTTTCTGTTACAGAGCTTAAAATCATAAAGGAAGCCTTAAAGGACCCTAACTGGGTAATCGCCATGCAAGAGGAATTGCATCAGTTTGAAAGGAACAAGGTATGGAGGCTAGTTCCCAGACCAGAGAATCGGAAGGTGATTGGAACAAAATTGGTCTTTCGAAACAAGATTGATGACAAAGGGATGATCGTGAGGAATAAAGCCTAACTCATGGTAAAAAGGATACAATCAGCAAGAAGGAATCGACTACGACAAAACATTCGCCCCCGTAGCAAGATTGGAAGCTATCTGGTTACTAATTGTTTATTCTACCTACCGTGGCTTTACTTTGCAACAGATGGATGATCACGTATACATACTGGATAAAGCACTTTACGGTCTTAAACAAGCACCTCGCGCATGGTACGAAAGGCTCTCACAATTCCTTCTATCTCATGTATATGTACGATGAAAAGTGGACAAGTCGTTGTTCCTCCTGAAGGAGGGCAAGGACACCTTGGTAGTTCAAGTATACGTTGATGATATTATTTTTGGCTCACCTAATGAGAACCTTGTCAGGAAATTTATCAAGCTGATGGAAAGCTTCTTCACAAAGCTTACCCCATAAAACAAACTCCCTACTCTTCCATAGTCCGCAATAATATTTACCATAAATGCCTTAACCAAAATAGATTGTAACATTTGGCATTAGTAAAGGAATGCAGTAAGTTTACCTCTCTCAGCAGGGTTATCACCTCCGGGATTCTTAACCTCCTATGCTCCAGCAGCTTCTCTGGGACCACGGTTCTATGGTAGACAATCTCCCATGACCCGACGACATTCTTGTTTCTAAACCAAATGCCCCTTTGTTAAATTCCCGAAATAGCTGATTTGGTGGGTGGAGGAGGTGCAGACTTGCCATGGAAGACTCAGGCCGAGGGTTCTGAGGGGTTGGGGCAACCCTGAAGTCTTCTGACTCAGTGTCTTTTGTTTCATCTCTATCTTCATCACTAGAAGAGTCAATATCAATTGGCTCCTTCCCTTTGTCTATTGGTTTCCCTAAGGGTTCTTGTTCCTCCTTCTCTGCCTCCTCTTTGTCACTGCTGAAGGCAGTTGAGGGATCATCTTCTGATGGAGGAGTGGGTACAACAGCAATTTGGATGTCTAAGGCTTTCTTTGATCTTGTCTCATGGGACGCCTCTTCCATGCTAGAGTCATCGGATGCTGCAGCATTTTCTTGAGTAGATTGGCTGTGCTCTTACTGGTGGAGAGGTCCTCATCCACTTCTTCAGACAAATACTCATTAATTTCGACTACCCTTTTTTTTGCTGACGATCCTGCCTCGGACCGGCCGGCTAGTGGTTTCCAGGTCAGACGCGGGACCTCTTCCGACTCTCTGATTTGAAGGGTGGAGCTTCTCTTTGGGATTTCTAGTGCAGGAGGTTGACTCAAGGGAACCTCACTGCCCTTCCACTTTCTGGATCCTTCCTTGTGATTGTGGACCTTGCCTCCCCTTGTTCTGACCATTGTTGAAGATTAATCGGAGATGAGAATATCTGGAGGTTGACTGCGCTGGAGAACTTTCAAGCCCTAGGTCAAAAACGTTAACTCGAAACTTCCCCCTTCTTTCCCTTTTTCTTTTCAAATTTTGGACACGTGTCGACTTCTCTCTGCATGACCAACTTTTGGCGGCAACCATAATTTCACAAGTTAGAGCCTCAAGGTGCCAGAGAGTGCTATAACACTCTATTCAGCTACCTCTCCTGGATCCAGTGTCGCCTTTAAAGCAGAAGGCTGGCCCTTGTCGTGCTTTCGTGGGGATATCTGGCGGCTGTTCATCCATAGCTGTGTTCTTCGACACCTGTATCCAATGCATTTGAAACTTGCATTTTTCTGGTGCTTTGCTTCTTTTTTCGGCCGTGGATGAGTAGTTGCACTTCTTTTTTGTTCTGTGCCTCTTTCTCGAACTAGATGTCCCTCCGATACTTCTAAAGGTTTCCTGCATAGTACAACAATATCCCTTGGATATTGGCATCTGCTTGCTATAGTATTCATAGGTGGAGGGTGGGTTCCTTGAGTTTGTTCTGAATTTACTGATATTTGTTACTCTTCAAGGCTTCCAGTACTTGGTCAGTATCGAACAGTGTCTCTTGAAGTGTCCTGCCTGATCACAGAAGTAGCATCTTCTCTTTTTTGTTCTGGGCTTCCGAGCAGGAGATTGATCAAGGGATTGCTGCAGCATTCCCTTGTTCTTTTTCTTTGGCACCTTCTTCTGACCATGTTTCATAACTGCGACTGGGCTCTCATGGACACTTGCAGCTTTTTCAGTTTGTAAGGGGCCCGTGGCTTTGACAAATGTGGTCACACCAGTGCTTGCTTTGCCCGTGTATCCAAGACCTTCAGTTCCTCCTCCATATCTTTGGTAGGTCAAAATTTCATCCAGAATGGATGACTCTCTGTCGGTTGTTTCTGATGAAGCTCTCTGTTGACATCCCTTTCCCATTAAGTCAGCATCTGAGGTAATGAGATTTTGAAGCTTGTCTCGTTCACCTTCTAATCCTGAAATCTTTTACTGCAGTTCTTTGTTAACTTCGATGACTTGGAGACATTTCTCATGTATCAGTTTGAACTGTCCGGCAATTGAGTCTTCTGAGAAGTCTTTGTTATCATTGTTGTTAGATTCAACAATCCCATAAACAACATCTTGAGTTTATTGGATCTGAGTTCTCATAATGAAGTACAGTAGTCAAGGCTAAATTCCCTTCATGATCTGTATCCTCCTCATTGTCTTCATCAGTCCAGTTGGTAGTTAAAGACTTGTTGTTTTTCTTCTGGTAGCTTGGGCATTCAATCTGTCTATGGCCATATCCTCCGCACTCCCAGCATTGGATCCCTTTCTGTTTGTCTTTGCTTTCTTTATTATTTTGGTCAGCATCCTTATTTCTTCTCTAGGAACTTTCTCCTCTTTATGTTTCTCCCTCTAGATGACTGACCTGCATACGAAGGTTTCTGGTCCATTTTCTTCATGAACTTGTCAAAGTTTTTTACCACTAGGGATAGTTATTGGCCTAAATCATCTAGGACAGTCTCCTTCTCCTTTGACTCAGCTTTCAGCCCAAGGCTTTGATGTGCAAGCAAATAACCTTATTTTTATCCGCATTTTCCCCTTACTTCTTGTTTGTTCCATTATTTTATAAAGTCATTTGATTTCTTTGTCCATTTCAGGTTTAAAATGTGTATTTCACGATATGAAGTGGCCGGAAAAAAATCTGGACTAATTCCGGTCGATCGAGAGCAAAAACTTCAAGATTGGTGCAAGCTGCAACAGTGATTCGCCCTGATCAATTTTGATTTGATCAACAGCTTGGCCGAATCATCTCCCGTGCACGAATCAACCTGACTCGGGGAGAATATTGAAGGGTTTGACCGAATCGAATAGGCTTGACCGAATCAGAAAGTGATTCGCCCAAGGAAGAAGTGTGTTGCCCAAATCAGCTTAGCTCTCTATAAGGATCTTGACCGAATCAAAACAAGGCATGATCGAATCAAAAGTGATTCGGCCAAGGAAGACTGATTCGTCCAGCTACGAAACTGCACAGAGTATTTGATTCGGACACTCTGTTCGAATCAACTAATCAAGGCTTACCCGAATCAAATTTGATTTGGGCACTGCGGGCAATTTGGTAATTTTTTGGAACAATATAAATAAGAAAGAGATGCAATTTTATTAGGGTTGCTTCCAAAATCGAACACCCTAGACGATTGCTCTTGGACGACTTGGAGAATTGTCGAGGACTTGGAGAAGACACACGCAATTGGGCATTGGACATCAACCCTCTACTCAACCACTAACCCTCTGCATTCAATTGGTGAACATTTTCAATTAAAAACTATGTTTTGTTTCAAACTCACCATAAGTGAGTAGTGCCATTGTAGTTGGGGTCCTTATGGATCTCTTAGGTTAGATTGTAATGCAAAACATGTTCTTTTATCTATATGAGTGAAGTGTGGTTGAAAATTCTTATGCTTGTTCTTCATGTTAATTCTATGCACACCAAGTGTTTGACAAAACACATGAATGAGTATGAATTGATAAAACACCTAGGGATGGAATGAGAGTTGAACTTAGGTTGTTTAGAAGACCAAGCATGATTATTTTAGATAGCATTTTGTGCGCTAGAGTGACATTCGCATTCTATTAGGCTAAGCATAGAGCAGACATTAGTTAACTATCGATAGACCGAGAGGTTGAGATTATGAGACTTTTGTTCTACACGATTCAATAGAGCGAGAGTTTGAGAATTGTGTCAGGTAGGTGTCATTCCCATTCTAGAGAAGGAACGAGAGTTGAATTTAGAATGCATGATACTTTAGCCTAATCAATCAAATTAACTCATGAATATATTTCTGTTTTGCATTGCTAATCGCATGACCTAGGGTGAAATAGGATTTCGACTACGTTTTCTCTATTATTTTACTTCCATCCAAATTTGAACTTGTCTTTAGTATCCACTAGAGATACCTCACCTAGAGGAAGAACCCCCCTTTTATTAATAGACTCGCATTAGGCATTACTAGCTAGCTTTAGACTAATCTAAGCTTTTCTCTTGGGTTCGACTCGAGGTCACTTGGATTATAAATATTGCTTGCGTACCGTGATTGGATTAGTATTTATACTACCACAATTTCGACAACGTTCAGGCTTTTCCCAGAGATTGGTGTAGCATCTTCTATAACTTTCATCTGAAACTGTCTCAGCGTACCAATCAGTGCTTCTAGCCTCATGTTCTTGACATCTTGGGCTTCTTCTATAGCTATGACCTTCATATCAAACTTCGAGGTGAGAGATCTGAGGACTTTCCTTACCAGCGTCTCCTTCTGAATTGTTTTCGAGAGCATAGCCTCGTTTGATATATCGCATAATCTTGCATTGGACTCTGAGATGGTCTCTTTTTCCAGCATCTTCAGGCTTTCAAATCTGGAGGTGATCATCTGCATTCTGGAGATCTTCACCTTGTTTGTTCCCTCATGAGCTGTTTCAAGAATCTCCCAAGCTTGTTGGCCGAGTCATAATTTGAGATCAGCCTGAAACTGTTAGCAACAACAACAACAAATATAGCATTTAGAGCTTTGGAGTTGCCAAATGCTACAACTTCCTCTTCTGTGGTCCACTTGTGTTCAGATTTCTTCCAGGCAACTCTTGTGCTGTCAATTGTCAGTGGGTGAGACCATTCAAATATGATTGCCCTTCATGCCTTTTCATCAATAGCCTTGAGAAAAGCATTCATCCGAGCTTTCAGTAGCAATAATTTCCTCCCTCTGGCAGTGGTGGTTTGCTCGTGCTCTGTCCTTTTGTCATGGTGGTCGTATTTTTCAGCAACGCACTCCCGGATCACACTCTGTGTATTGAGTGATCGGCTCTGTACGAAATTAAATTAACTGCGCGCTGCAGGTGACGAGTTACAGCGGTTGTTGTAGCACTCTCTGAGTCACTTTTGCGGAATTTATTTCTGCGGCCAAAATTAAAAGTAGTTAAAGACTTTGGTAACCAAGTTCGATCAATGCTATGTCTGGGGAGGACAACTCTCGATCCTCAAGGTTTCACTATTCACGGTTATAGTACAAAGGATTCCAGAAACTAAGCCACGCTCTAGTTTCAACCTCTACTTCTAACATAGTCGAAACCTTAGCTCAATATTACATATTAGCTCGCAGCTTGATCCCACAGACTCGCTTCATACTACCTGCATAATTCTAGTAAAGAATAGCTACAGACCTGACGCACAGACTTAACATATCCTATTACAATGTGTATTAGACGATATGCTATAGCAATCTCTATAGTAGAATAGCTGTAACTTCTATCAAGACGTTGGACTCTCACTGAGTTCCTCCAGCTCAGAATCTGCTCCCCCTTGATCAATGCCCACTAGTCACTACCAAGGAGAAACGTTCAGCTCTCCAACAGCCTACGACACCACCTGTCCGCAGCCATTCTCCAAAGAACTGATTGATCCTTCAACGAGCCGTGCTTCAGTTGAGTTCTGTGGATCAATACTAGATCAAACTCTACAAGTTTTGATCTCTTATGCGCTCAACACAACTTGGTCACTTCAACCTTCTGCTATTAGAACTCGTTGTGGGTATTCTCTGTTTCGATCGTTGTTCATTCTTCTACCTCTGCATCGCTCTTATAGCTTCATCAATGATAAGCTTCGGAAACTCTAGATGCCTTAAGATTCGCAGCACAGAACAACATCTTTTGAATCTTCTCCTAGATTCTTGCGGAGTTGTTGAGATTTGATTTCCTAAATCTGAATTTTGAAACCTTATCTTTCTAGATCACTCTCGGCCGCGTGATGATGCATGCTAATCACTTGATGACGTTTGTAAAGCTCCTTAAAAGCTCTATGACACCTGCAACACCTCTTTGAACACTCTCCATTCATCTTCAAGACACTCGGCCATTCTGCTCTAGCTTCAAATCAACACGGGTAGTTATAGCGAATCTGTCATTTGTCTGTTTTCCCAGTTTGCCTCAGCTTTTTTGGTCCACAGAGTACTATAGCACTTTTGTTACAGATATGGCATCTGTAACAAAGCGGAAGCTCCGGAGCGGAAGAAGAGGAAACAAACTCTGGTAACAGAAGCTGATACTTTCAAAAGAAGACTGAAAAGACAGAAGAGGTAGATGAAGCTATAGCAATGTGTATCATCTGCAGCTGGTTTAGATGATCAGAAGAAATCAAGTCAAGGACCAAAAGAGGATGTAGCTTCCCCCAAATATTCAAGGCTAAAGGTAAAGAAGGTTTCTGAAATTCGCAGCGTCTCAGTTAGACAGATTTGTGAACAAGCAGTTGCTGCAGCACACTCTTGTTCACTTGGATAATGTCTCAACAAACAATGAACAAGACAGAAGTTTGTTCACCCAGTTCGGCCAACTGCCTACGTCTGGGGAGGACTATTCTCCAGTCCTCAATCCACTAAACACAAAGGTCTCCAAGTACACTCGGTTACAACTCCACGCAACCTATGCTACTCAACCTTGTGTGGATCACTGGACACAATCAAAACAGGCTCTGACTTGTGTCTGCACACCCTCTACAAATGTCAATCTAGAATAGCTACTGTCTCCTCGAAACTCAGCCTATTCTAAACTACACTCAACTCTGCAGGGTTGCTGTAGCAACTGCTGTAGCACACAGCTGATGCACAATTTGTCCGCGTCGCTCCATGGCCTTCTGCCGACTGGAATACTCCCCCTCACTCAGTGACCTTCAGCCACTTGCGAGGACCACCGCTTAGACACTCGACCGAGCCACACACCCGTCAGTTCTTCCGCGGCTTCCCTTGATCAACCAACAAGCACCACTGCTCTGAATTGGCTTCCAGATCAAGCTCTAATCAGACTATGCAAGTCCTGATCACTTTCTGCTTCTGTCACCACAGCTCTGCGCTCACGCTCTGCTCTCGGGTGATGATCGAAGAATTCATCCGTCACACACCAAAATTGCTCTCTCTGAATTCTGTGTATGCACTCGTGTATCTCTCTGCTTCGATCGACCTCTCAGCTCTGAACTCCTCTCACTTAAATAGCAGCACCAGCTTTAAGCAAGACCAGGTTTAAGCAATGTCCCAAAAAGAACAATTATCTCCTAAAATTTAGGAGATTAGATTTGATTTGATCCCCAAAACAAATCTCCTTCTCTAGCTAGGAAATCCCCACTGGAATATTCTTGGCAGCAACTTAGAAATTCTTCTGAGGCTCTCAACAGGGCTGCCAGGCCTTCTTGCCAAAGGCCCAGGTTGCTGCTGCTACTTGGACAGATGCTGCAGCAACTTGAACAAGCTCCTGCTATAGCATCCCCTGCTGTAGCTGCTCCTTGTTCACTTGTGCTGGAGTTGTTTGCTGCTGCTGGAATTTCCTAAATGCATTAGGAAACAATCCCATCAATTTTAAAGAAGATCCTCCAAGATCTCTACAAGATCATATCTCCTAATTTGTAGGAGTTTTGATTTTCCAATCAAATCTTCACTCAACAAGTCTGCCCTTGTTCTTGAGAGACACTCGAGAAAATATTCTCCTGAATATTCAGCTCTGTCCGGAAGCCCTTCGGTCCACCGATTTGTTATTTGAACGCAATCTCCGAGAAAGCTTTGAATTTCTGCTACAGCATTTTAGCTCCAGCATCTGCTGTAGCACATGCTGTCTGAAGGTGTACGATACTTCTGCTGCAGCTCCAGGCACCAGCGTCTGCTGTAGCACTTGCAGCTTTTCTGCCTTGTATACATGCACTGGATTTCTGAAGGAGAGCTGATCTTCTGCTACTGAACTTCTGCTCCAGAGATTGCTATAGCACTTGCTTACTCCACTGCTTGAGCACTGAGATAGTCACTCTGCCCAAGATTGCACAAGCTGATGTCTTCATGATCTCTTCCAGTTTTCTGAGCGCCGCAAGGCAACATTAGGTGGCGCGCCTGGTGAAGACATTAATCTCAGGCGCCACTTAATGTCTTCATCTGGAGCGCCACTTACTGAGTTTGCTCACTCTGGAATGCTCTTCATCAGCTGTTTTCTTTACATACTTGCTGTAGCAGGCTCTAGTGCACTTTGTAGGAGTTTGTCAATGATGCCACATACCTTAACAGTTTCCTTGTAGCAGATCTATCTGGTGGTGCTCGAAGGATTGCAGCCAGCGTAGCGCAGGCTAGAGAAAGCCCAAATGATAGTGATCTTCAGCAGAGGCGCAACTAGCAGAGTTGAAGGCCAAAAAGATAAGGTTCCAAATTAGGGAACCAAATCTCAACAACTTCCAGAAATCTAGGAATGTTTTGGAAGGCAGCATTATCGTGTGGGAATGCAGGAGAATTCGGAAGGTAGGATTATCTGCTGGATCAAGTTATTGAAGTGCTGTATGAGCAGAGACAGAGACCAGAGTAAACACACGGGAAGAAACCAAATCACAGAAAACACACACTGAGTAGAGATCAAAGCAGAGAGTGCTGAAGCGCAAGTTGTATGAGAGCAGAGGAGTAATCTGAACTGGAGCAGTCTGATTACTATTTGGATTCGAGGCAGTTGACTAGAGCGGAGTCTCCTTGACAGGGCGAACGACAAACAGTCAGAGAGTGAAGCTTGAGCAGACTGACCCAGCGTGCTCCTTGATAATGACTGGAGGTCATTGATTTAGGGGGAGTAGCGCCGTGTGTCCCACTACTCAACAGGGTGTGCTTGGAGAAGTCGGGGACAGAAGCATCATTAACTTGGAGAAAGAAGTTGCTGCAGCATCCGCTGTAACACATTGTAATAGGATAGGCTGAGTCTGTGCGTTCAAGTCGTTAGCTATCTATTACTAGAAGTGTGTTGATAGCGTAGGCTAGTCTGTGTAGACAGATTTAGCGGAGACTTCAATTGGGTTATGAGTGGTGGTTAGACTAGCGTGGCTGAGTTGTTGGAAACCAGTACTCTAATAGAGATAGTGAAGTTTTGAGGACCGAGAGTAGTCCTCCCCAGACGTAGGCTGTTGCCGAACTGGGTAAATAATTTTGTTTGTGCTTCTCAGGTTTGGCCGAAGCAAAGCATCAGCAACTTAGCGAAAGAAGTTGCTGAAGAAAACCGTGGGTTGTCGCTTATTGTTACACAGTGCCAATTTCAACTTTCTTGTGCTTTGTCACTGTATTTTGTTACTGTTTTTTCAATCTTCAGTTTGTGCTCTAACTTCAATCATCAGGGACTACAGTAGCATCTTCTTGTGCTGTTTTGTCAAGGATGACATACCTTAACAAATTCAATTTTTGATTTATCTACTTGGATGCCTTCCTCAGAAACAATATGACCTAAGACAACGCCATGTGTGACCATGAAATGACACTTTTCATAATTTAGCACCAAAGTCATCTCAATTATGCAAATCAGAAGTATGCAAGCATTCATCAAAAGTATTTCCATAGACAGTGAAGTCGTTCATGAACACTTCTACACAATCACTTATCAAATCAGAATATGCTCATGACAATACGTTGACAAGTACCCGGTGCATTACACAACCCAAAAGACATGCGCCTAAAAATGCAAACGTAAAGAAAGGGCATGTGAATGTCATATTTTCTTGGTCCTCATCTGCAATCGGGATCTGATTGTACCCAGAAAATCCATCAAGAAAGCAAAAATAAGGCTTACCTACAAGCCTGTCCATCATTTGGTCGATGAATGGCTGTGGGAAATTATCCTTGCGCCAGCCATTCTACACTCTTTTCGGTACCGGCTCCCCCTTGTAATTCATCTCCATTGTAATTTCAGTTTTCTTAGGCACCACATGCACAGGGCTCACCCATTCACTATCAGATATTGGATAGATCACATCGGCATCTAGTAGTTTTTGCACTTCCTTTTGAACAACCTCCATCATTAGTGGGTTCAATTAACGTTGAGGTTGTCTCACGGGTTTTGCTCCTTCCTCTAGTAAAATCTGATGCGTACAAAATGTCGGACTAATACATTAAATGTCAGCCAATGTCCATCCTACCACAGTCTTGTGCTCCTTTAGTACTCGCGACAGTCTTCTTCTTGATCTCTCTCAAGTCCTCTCTTAATAATAACCGGCAATGTCTCGCCTTCTCCCTAGAATATGTACTTCAATTGTATCTCAGGGGCCTGCACAATAGATGGAACAAGCGTGTAGACAGTATCATTGGTGTCATGGATGAACCGCTCAGCAGATTCCTTGTTGTTCACTACCTCTATGAGGTCTAACTCCAATATATCCTCCCCACTTGATTTATCCAACTCGAGTGCCGCATCATCAATGGGGTCCAAAGCATGTATCCCTCTATGTCTGGTGGGTATTGCATAGACTTATAGATATTAAATCTAACTACTTCCCCATCTACCTCCATGGAGAGATCATCGGTGTATGTATCAATCTCTATCTTCGCGATCACCATAAGGGTCTCCCTAGCAGGATTGGTGAAGTGTCTATCATTCCCTCGTCCTCCATTTTCATCACATAGAAATCTTCGAGGAAAAAAAGCTTCCCTACATGCACTAACACATCAACAATAATACCCTCTGGCTTAGTACTTGATCTATCTGCCAGTTGAATGGTCAAATCAATGGGTCTTAGAGGACGAACATGCAATGCTTGATATAAGCAGTAAGGTAACAATTAATTGATGCACCTAAATCCAACATACGATTATCCACTTTTACTTTACCAGTTAAGTAGAAAATTATAAATGTACCTGGATCCTTATATTTTTGTGCTACCTTACACTAAAGAATGGTCGAGATGTTCTTCCTCAAATTCACTTGCTCGTGCTTCGGTCCTCCTCTTCGATTAGTGCACACTCCTTAAGGAACTTAGCACATCTTGGGATTTTCTTTATCGCGTCAAGGAGTGGGATTATGATTTCGACTTTGCTAAAGAACTCCAATAACTCTTGAACCACTGCTAGATTCCACTTAGGCCTCGATACCTGCATAAGAAATGGAAGTGGGGGATTAGAACTCACTTTTTTTTCCAAAATTTCTGGCAGAGGTTCGCGAACCCTGAAGCATTTTCCTCAGCGGATGGTTCTGAACTCTCTCTTTTGTCTACACCCTCCGCGGGGTTCACTGGACCAATTTCCAGATTGCTGCTCATCTGCTCCCCTTCAAGTTTCTTTCCACTTCTCAAAGTCAATGCACTAATATTTCCTTTTAGATTAGGAATTGTCTGCGAGGGAAGCTTTTCTTTATCATTCTTGAGCTCACACACAGTAGCAGCCAATTGAGACATGTGCTTTGACAATTCGGCTAATGCACCATCTGTCTTTGCTGGATTATTCTGCACATTCGTCGCCAACTCCTTAACCACTTCTTCCAATCATTTGTTTGACTTCACATTACTCGAGCCAACTTGGTTGTAACTCCGCCTCTATTGATACTGAGCATTAGCATTAACATTGTACCTCTCTTGTTATTGAAATGAGGGGCGGTAAGGCTGTGCTTGTTGTTGGTTCTGTCCTTGATTGTTCTGGAATCCTCCTTTGTTTCTCCAACTATATCAATTCGCTGCAAATCCAAATTGCCTAGGTGCTTGCCTTTGAAGTTTTGTGAAATTCGCAGCACCTCTAAAATGCAGACTGTGAACAAGCAGTTGCTACAACACACGCTTGTTCACCAGATTCTAAAGCAACAAGACACGTCAAGGAACACTGATTTGTTCACCCAGTTCGGCCAACTGCCTACGTCTGGGGAGGACAGTATTCCAGTCATCAATCCACTAATCTTGAAGTTCTCAAAGTACACTCGGTTACAATCTCCACGCAACCTATGCTACTCAACCTCAAGTGGAACCAAGATCACAATCAGAACAAGCTCTGACTTGTATCTACACAACCTACACTGATATCAATCTAGAATAGCTACTGTCTCCACGAACTCAGCCTATTCTAATTAATACTTAGTCACTGCAGGTTTGCTATAGCATTCGCTGTAGCACACAACTGATGCACAATCTGTCCGCGTCGCTCCTAAGCCTTCTGCTGAGCCGATCGAACGATTCCACGAGCGCTACACACTCTATATACTCCCCTCACTCAGTGACCTCCTCTCACTAGCAAGAATAGTCGTCCAAACACTTGACCTAGTTGCCCACTCGTCAGCTCTTCCGCGGCTCCCCATGATCAACCAACAAGCACTTGCTGCTCTGAATTCGCTTCCAGATCAAGCAGTGATCAGACTCTGCAAGTCTTGATCACCCTCAATACAATCACACAACTCCACGCGCCTGCGGTGCTCTCGCTGATGGTCGAAGCTCTTCGCACTTGAATTCTTTTCTCTCGAAATTCTGTGTATGCTCTCGTGTTTTCTCTCTTAGCTTCGATCACCTTCAACTCTCTGAAGGACCTCCTTTAAATAGGAACACCCAGTTCCATCATTCACATTTTTAGCAATTTCTTCCAAACAACAATATCTTCTAATTTGTAGGAGATTAGATTTGATTTGCAAATCTAATCTTCTCCAATCAAATCTTTTCCACCAATTGGGAATTTCCACTGGAATATTCTCCCTGAGAATTTAGAAACTCCCTTTGAAGCTAATGGGTGCACTGCGAAGTTCCTTCCGTGAAGATCCAGGCTGCTGCTGACGGATAGATGCTACAGCTCCCTGAACTAGCTTCTACTATAGCAGCACCTTGTTCAGCTGCTTATTCACTTGTGCTGGTTTTGCCAAACATTGTCATACTACATCATCGATCTCCCCCTTGCCATTTTGACAATACCCTTGGCCACAGATGAACACTTCCACGGACAAATAAATATTAAACTACTTAAAAATAGTTTGAAAGAAGAGTAAGTGTGGCCACACTCGGCCTTAGCCACGCAGGTCCTCGAATGTTGAACTGGGTTCTTGGAAATGCTGATAGCACTCAGATTGTCACAGTACAGGACCATTTCATTTTGAGGCTTCCTATACTCAGTAAGCATCTGCTTCATCCAGAGCAGTTGAGCACAGCAACTCCCTACGGCAGTGTATTTACGGCAGTGTATTCGGCCTCAGCTGTGGAGAGGGAAATACTATTCTACTTTCGACTGAACCAGGAAACAAGACTATTCCCCAAGAAGAAGCACCCTCCAGACGTGCTCTTATGATCTTGAATTACAACCAGCCCAGTCTGCATCATTGTATCCTACTAAATTTGCATTTGTATCCTTTTTACTAGTTGGAAGTGACTTTCCTTCGGGTTAGCTTGGAAACAAGCACACACTCCAACTGAGAAAGATATGTTTGGACGGCTAGCAGTTAAGTACAAAAGACTTCCAATCATACTTCGGTAGGTGGACTGATTTACTTCAACCCCAGCTATGTCTTTGCCAACCTTGATGTGAGTTGCTGCAGGAGTGCATTTGTGGCTGGCTTTATCAAGCTGAAACTTTTTCACCAGATTCCTGCTATATTTGGTCTGTGATATGAATATTCCTTCATCTTTCTGATCTACTTCTAGACCCAGAAAGTAAGACAGCTCACCCACCATGCTCATTTTGAATTCTTGTTTCATCTGCTCCACAAGCTGCTTCACCAACCGCTGGGACCTGGAGCCAAACACAATGTCATCTACATAAATTTGAGCAATGACGAGATCTGTCTTGGTTCTTTTTACAAAGAGAGTTTTGTCAGTTCCTCTCGTTCATAGCCATGTTTCTCCAGGTAAATGGTTAATCTCTCATACCAGGCTCTTGGCGCTTGCTTAAGCCCGTGCAGGGCTTTCTTCAGCTTGTAAACATGATGGGGATGATGAGGGTCTTCAAATCCCTTTGGCTGAGCCACATACACTTCTTCTGATTCCATAGCTCATAGCATGTTTGACTTGTCTCTTTTCGAATGGTGACTCGGTTGATGATGTAGCACGCAGTATTCATTGCTTCAGCCCAAAAATACAGAGGAATTTTCTTAGCATGAATCATAACTCGGGCCATTTCTTGGATGGTTCGATTATTGCGCTCCACAACACCATTCTGCTGAGGGGTGATTGGTGAGGAGTATTGATGGGTAATCCCCCGGTCATTTGTCAACTAATTCATTCTCAAATTCTCTTCCATGATCACTCCTTATAGATGAGGTTCTGAGATTCTTCTGTTGCTCAAGACGAGAGATCAGAGTTGCTATAGCTCCCCCAGTGTCTGATTTTTCCCTGATAAAATCAATCCAGGTAAATCTTCTATAATTATCCACACACACAAAAGCATACCTCTTCCTTCCAAGACTCTCTACCTCCATTGGTCCCATTAGGTCCATGTGTAGCAGCTGCAGAGGTCTGACAGTGTTGATGATGGTTGTTTTGGGGTGAGAAGCTTTTTTCTATTTTCTGATTTGGCACTCTCCACAAATAGATCTGACTTCACCTTTGATTTCTGGAACACTCCTGACCAACCCTTCTTCTGCAATCTTCTTCAGTGTTCTTAGGTTGATGTGACCCATCCTCCTGTGCCACAGATTCATTTCTTCTGTGCTGGTCATCAAGCATGCTGATAAGGGTTGAGCTTCCCCAACTTTGAGAAGATAACAGTTGTTCTTTGATCTGGATCCATGCAGTATGCACTCCCTAGATTGTTGTAGACTTGACAGGAACTTTGAGTGATTTACCTGATGCGTCCCGTCACAGAGCTGGCTGATGCTTATGAGATTTGCCTTTAATCCTTCCACTAGCATGACATTTTACAGAGGGGGTAGTCCTGTGGCAGCCAGGGTCCCCTTTCCCAGAATTCTACCTTTCAGCCCATTTCCGAACTTAACATGTTGCTCTGAGCAAGGTTTGACATTTGTGAGGTAGGATCTTTCTCCAGTCATGTGCCCTGAGCATCCACTATCAAAGTACCAGCTGTCTTTATGAGTTGCTCTAGCTGTGCTAACCAGGGCAGTGTGTATCATCTTGGATCTTCTCTGCTGACGAGGGATCTTCATAAGATTCTGACGAGTCAAGGTGAAAGGACAGTTTCTCTTAATGTGTCCACTCTGACCACATTTGTAACACCTTTGATATCTGAAAAAGGTCTCTCTTCCAGTAGTGTGGAGATGATGCAGGGGTTGTTGTAGCAGATCCTTGTTCACATTTCTATGCCTCTTTCTTACCACTTTCCAAGCGCATCTGGACCTGGCCATGTGACATTCATCTCCACTGAGATCAGTGTCCTCTTCACTCCAGTTTGCTGACATAGAGTTGTTGTTTTTCTGATCTGAATTTCACAATGGTTTGCTGGTACAGTCAGCCTTTCGATGACCATATCCCTCACAATTCCAACACTGCATCCCTTTCATTCTTTCTTTCTTTTCATCTTCCTCTTCAGCTAGTTCTTTGGCTTTTCTCTGATTTCCTCCATCTCTTCTGGATTGTCTTCGTGAGAATGAGCTTTGTCCAGATCTTGACTCCATGTTCTTTAAAAACTTCCCCAGATTTTTCACCAGTAAACTCTGTTGATCATCAGTTGAGGGCTTCTTCTCTTCTGTTTCAGCTTTCAATCCAACATTCTTGTCTTTAAAAGAGGGCTCTTCTTTAACCAACGTCATCTCAAACTGTTTGAGGGATCCAATCAATTCTTCCAGCCTCATGTCTCAGACATTCTGAGCTTCTTCAATGGCTGTCACCTTCATTTAAATCTGGATGGTAATGATCTGAGGACCTTCCTGATTAGCTTTTCTTCAGGGATAGGTTCTCCAAGAGCATGAGCTTCATTTGACAGGTCACACAGCTTGGCATTGAATTCTGTGATGGTTTCCTCCTCCTGCATTTTCAGACCTTCAAACTGTGAAGTAATCATCTGCATTCTTGATATCTTTACTTTCTCAGTCCCCTCATGAGCAACTTCCAAGATCTCCCAAGCTTATTTTGCAATGTCACAATTCGAGATTAATCTGAAGTTGTTGGCATCGACAGCAGCAAAGATTGCATTCAGGGCTTTTGAATTGCAATTTGCTGCAGCATCCTCTTCTGCAGTCCACTTCTCTTCAGGTTTCTTCTGAGCAACTCCTTTATCATCAGTGGCTTAAGGAGGATCCCATTCTGTCACCACAGCTTTCCACACTTTCTCATCAATGGCCTTGAGAAACGCCTTCATCCTTGCCTTCCAATAGCCATAGTTGCTTTCTTCTAGCAGTGGAGGGCGGCTTGTGCTTTGTCCTTCCTTCATTGTATTGCTCTTCTCAGCTAGGTGCACAGGATTTTGACTCTGTATGTTGAGCTCCGGCTCTGATAACAATTGAAATTCGCAGCACCTCTGAAATGCAGACTGTGAACAAGCAGTTGCTACAGCACATGCTTTTTCACATGATTCTGAAGCAATAAGACACGTCAAGGAACATTGATTTGTTCACCCAGTTCGGCCAACTGCCTACGTCTAGGGAGGACTGTACTCCAGTCCTCAATCCACTAATCTCGAAAGTCTCAAAGTACACGGTTACAATCTCCACGCAACCTATGCTACTCAACCTCAAGTGGAACCAAGATCACAATCAGAACAAGCTCTGACTTGTGTCTACACAACCTACACTGATATCAATCTAGAATAGCTACTATCTCCACGAACTCAGCCTATTCTAATTAATACTCAGTCACTGCAGGTTTGCTATAGCATCCGTGGTAGCACACAGCTGATGCACAATCTGTCGGCGTCGCTCCTAAGCCTTCCGCTAAGCCGATCGAACAATTCCACGAGCGCTGCACACTCTGGTATACTCTCCTCACTTAGTGGCCTCCTATCACTAGCGAGAACAGCCGTCCAGACACTTGACTGAGTTGCCCACTCGTCAGTTCTTCCGCGGCTCCCCTTGATCAACCAACTAGCACTTGCTGCTCTGAATTCGCTTCTAGATCAAGCCGTGATCAGACTCTGCAAGTCTCGATCACCCTCAGCACAATCACACAGCTCCACGTGCCTGCGGTGCTCTCGGTGATGGTCGAAGCTCTTCGCACTTGAATTCTTTTCTCTTGAAATTCTGTATGCTCATGTATGCTCGAAATTCTTTTCTTTTCGCCCTGTATGCTCGTGTTTTCTCTCTTAGCTTTGATCACCTTCAACTCTCCGAAGGACCTCCTTTAAATAAGAACACCCAGTTCCATCATTCACATTTTTAGCAATTTCCTCCAAACAAAAACATCTCCTAATTTGTAGGAGATTAGATTTGATTTGCAAATCTAATCTTCCCTAATCAAATCTTTTCCACCAATTGGGAATCTCCACTGGAATATTCTCCCTGAGAATTTAGAAACTCCCTTTGAAGCTAATGGGTGCAGTGCCAAGTTCCTTCAATGAAGATCCAGGCTGCTGCTGACTGACAGATGCTACAGCTCCCTGAACTAGCTCTTGCTATAGGAGCACCTTGTTCAGCTGCTTATTCACTTGTGCTGGTTTTGTCAAACACTGCCATACTGCATCATCATTTTGGAACCCTCCCATAATATTCACCTCAACTGTCTCATCCTCATGAAGAGTATAACACTAGTCTGTTTTGTGGCTTGCAGCACCACAAAATTCACAAGGCTCAACCCCACTCACCTGCCCAACCATCATTTTTTGCATAACTTCTTTGAGCTTCTTGATTTTGTTGGCCATTTGAGTAGTGTTGGAATCCACATGTGAAACATTCTTCCTAGGCTAGTGTTTACCCTTCGACCAGTCTCTTCTCTGAACCGAGCACTTTCAGCAGTCTCAGTGAGTAACTCCTGCACCTCAGTCGGCGTTAAGTTCAATACTATGCCACCAGCCACGGCATCCAATAACATACTCTCAAGAGGTCTAAGTCCGTCCAACAAGTACTCTACATGCATTTTCTCCGGAACACCCATGTTACAACAATTTTGATCCAATGTGTTGAATCTCTCAATGTAATCATACATAGACTCGCTGGGTCCTTGTCTTATGGTAGACAACTGTCTCCTCACTTGAGTAGCCTTCTCAGGAGGATAGTATTTATTAAGGAACTTCCTCTGCATCAGATCCCAAGTGCGAAAACTCCCTGAAGGTAAAGACAAGAACCAGGTTTTTGCAAGATCAGTTAAACTCAATGGAAAGACCTTCAGTCTGAACCTTTCCTTTGGGGTGGCATAGGGCCTCAACGTCTGACAAATTCCATTGAATTCCTACAGATGCATGGTTGCAACCTCTCCTAATAGCCCTCCAAATTTTGGAAGATGATGAACTACTGCAGTTGTTACCTCAAAGATGTCTTCCTCTGAGTCAATATTTATTTACCACAGATGATTGTGAAATGTTAGAGCTAAGAGTTCACTCATCGTGGGCTCCGGTCTGTATGGATGCCTCCGCCACTGACGTATAGTTGAGGTTGAGGTTGTGGTTGAGGTGGAGCATACTCATCAAACTCCTCCATCCTTTCACCTCTATTGTTGTGTCCCTGAAATGCCATCCGATGACGAGCTGCTTCTCTGTCTCTGATTGAAAACTCGTTCATGCTCATCATAGAACGGTGGTACAACTTGTGGTGGTATTACATCATTGACCTGATTATGTTCTGGCGGCCATCACCATAAACGCTTCCTGTATTAAACATACCGAAGCGTAGTAAAATGTAGAAAAATTACAGCTAATTTTAAACTAATTATACTAAAACAAACTATAACTTAAAACTAAAAACACACTTCAAATTTGATACTAAGTATTGCCCTCCCCGACAATGGTGCCAAAATTTGACAACACGTCATTGAGTGTTGCAAACTTAAATTTATAGAGACCTACTCTAATAGCGAGTGGTAAGTAGGGACGTACCCAAGAGAGAGAAATTAGTCTAGAATCCTACTCTTAACATTAGGGGGCTGTTCTTAAGAATGGTTTAGGGTTTATCAAATCCAGAAAAATCAATTTAGGGAAATGCACTCCAACTAGTAATCATCGATCAAGTATGCATCAACTAGTGAAAGACTACTCAAGAGTTCCACCTACTCTTAACTGCTAGGTTCTCGAATAGATTTAACAATGACTTGACTAACAACACCAAACTAGTTCTACCACTAGGCTTCACTACCATGGCAAAGCAATCTAGTATCATGCAATTGAATCAATCTAGCTTCACCGCTAAGCTATGCTAAACCGTCAATCAAAACATGCATTTCATACGAAGAACAGAAATCCACCAAACCAAATCATGAATCCATAAATCTCAAACTAAGCGTTGCAATGCAATTTCCTAAACTGAGTAGGTTTAGTTACAACTACAAACCATCAAGTTTAATGAAAATACTGAGTTTAGAGAATAAGAAATTTGTCATAAGAGATGTAGGCGCTGAGAGGCAAGTTCCGTTGGGGCTCTTCTAATGATCCTTCTTCCGTTGTCATTCCGGTGATCAATGGATGGAGAGAAGCTCCCCCTTCCTCTTGGCTCCTTGCGACCCTTGGCTCCGCACTTTTATTCACACCACTTATTCACACGCTCTAAACTGAAATTCAGTTTTCTAGGGGCTTCGAATTGAACCAAGCACCTAAATGAACTACGCAACTCTTTGGTTCAATCAAAACCCACCTTAGTATCTCCCCTCTCTCTCTTGCTCTCGCGACAAAGTCTTTGCTCCTTTCATTCCCGAATGATTGAGTGAGGCCTAGAACGCTCCAATTACACAATAAATCTCCAAAGCGATTCCGATACACATACGATGTGAAACACTACAAAAAAGTAATCTATCACATGCAAAATGAAACTAAACAATGGGAATAAATAGCTCGATGGAACATAGAAATACGGTTCATTAGCTGTTGTGCTCAGATGATCTAGATGAAATAGATGTTGGCCAAGTATGGAGTTCCATAGGATGCTATGACACTTTAATGCGACAACATGAGTGCCATCAATATATTCATGAGATAATTTGATTGATTATTTTAGGCTAAAGTGTCATGCATTCTAAATTCAACTCTCGCTTCTCTCTAGAATGGGAATGATACCTAAGTGACACAATTCTCAAACTCTCGCTCTGTTGAACCGTGTAGAACAAAAGACTTCTAATCTCAACCACTCGGTCTATTGACAGTTAATTAAAGTCCGCTCTATACTTAGCCTAATAGAATGCGAATGTCACTCTCGCGCACAAACGCTATCTAAAATAAACATGCTTGATCTTATAAACAACCTAAGTTCAATTCTCATTCCATCCCTAAGTATTTTATCAATTCATACTCATTCATGTGTTTCGTCAAACACTTGGTGTGCATAAAATTAACATGAAAATAAAGCATGAGAATTTTCAATCAAACGTCACTCATATAGATAAAACAACATGTTTTGCATTACAATATAATCTAAGGGATCCATAAGGACCCCAACTACAATGGGACTACTCACTCATGGAGAGTTTGAAACAAAACATAGTTTTTAATTGAAATTGTTCACCAATTGAATGTAAAATAGTAGGGGTGAGTAGAGGGTTGATGTAGAATGGCCAATTGCGTGTGTCTTCTCCAAATCCTCGACAATTCTCCAAGTCGTCCAAGAGCAATCGTCTAGGGTTTTGTTTTTTTAGAAAAAGCCCCTTCTAAATTTGCATCTCTTTCTATTTATACAGTTTCGTTAATTACCAATTCACCAGCAGTGATCGAATCAAAAAGTGATTCGGACACGCTTTAGTTGATTCTGTCGAATCACTATCTCAGTGTTATTTCATGGCTGGCCGAATCACTTTGTCCTGGGCAAATCACTTTTGATTCGATCAAGCCCTTCAATCGATTTGGTCAAAATCCTTATAGAGCCAAGCTGATTCGGGCAACACACTTCTTCCTTAGGCGAATCACTCTCTGATTCGGTCAAGTCTGTTTGATTCGGTCAATCTTCTCCTCAAGTCAGGTTGATCCGTGCAGCTGGAGGATGAGTCGACCAGGGCTGGTCGAATCATATGTAATTCGGTCACCCTGTTGGCCGAATCAAATATGCCTTGGGTGAATCACTTTTGCCTTTTGCTCTCAATCGACCGGAATTCATCCAGATTTTCTTCGGGCCACTCCATATCATTTAATACACATTTTAAACCTGAAATGGACAAAGAAAACATCAAATGACTTTATAAAATAGCAGAACAAATAAGAAATAAAGTGAAAATACGAAAAAAAATATAAGGTTATTCGTCCGCTCATCAAAACACCCCACGCTCAGCAAAGCAAGTAGTTCTTTATCAGCCCACATAATAATAAAGTTGTGCAAATCATTCACTTCACGGAAACTCGAAGGATCATTCACTTCTTTACGACAACAAATATTCATAGGTTCGATATCAAAACTAGCATTCGTCAAGTTTAAATCACCGCTCAATTTCCTATACAAGTAGTATGAAGAAAAGCGCCGCTTACACAAAAATTTTGTCGAGTCAATCACATATGCTTGCTAAAGGCAAGTCCATAAGCTCAAGAAAACAAACTCATTCTCAAGTTTTAGACTATCCGTCATAATCCATAAGAGAAGAGGAGTTTCGACATTGAAAATTTTAAAATCCACTTGTACAAATCTTGATGCTTAAGTAATAAATTTCGAGGGTCATACCTTAGACGTTTCCTAAAAGCGAAATGCAAATGCCTTACTCACATTTATGCGAAAGAACTTGCGGAAATGGCATAAAGTCAAGAATTAAGCGTATTTAATTTTTTGCGTTCATACAAATGCTTTCAAGGGGGAACTTACCTTCCTAACCCTTGGCATTTGTAAAACTTTTCCTTGACCCCCAAAAAAAATATTTTTGCGTTTATACAAATGCTTTCAAGGGGGAACTTATCTTCCTAATCCTCGACTTTTGTAAAATGTTAAAAATATAATTTTTCTTTCTTGCGCCCTTTTTTTTCTCATTTCGCAAACACTTTATTTGACCCCACACTTAATACTTGACAATGTGCCAAAGTGATATATAATGGAGCATGAAGTGTGAGCTAAACAAATGCAAATGCTAAATAGGAATGCTAAAGTCACCTAAGAGAAAACAAGAGCAAGTACAAGGTTTTATATGAAAACTATTTTATTTTATTTTATTTTTGTGCTTCCTAAACTTAACTTCATTTTTCATGCACGGAAAGAGCTTATAAATAAATCAAACTAAGCTAGTCAAAACACCAAATCATGTGAATAAAATCATCACAAAGAATGTCAATCGACTTAAAGATACGATTGATGAATTCAAAGCACACCTCATTCCAAATTTTTTTAAACGATACTACTTAATTGCTTAGCAAACATTACTTCGCGTGATCAATATTTAAAGCTAGGATGAAAGCAACCATGTGACTATAATGCGCACAAAATAAATATGTAGCATAGAATCATATTCTTAAACAAATGAAAGCGCAAAACACCCCACACTTAAAAAATTTGCTTAGTCCCTAAGCAATAGAAGGTAAAAGAATTAAAGATACGGTTTCGAAGGAACTTCTCTCGTGTGAAGGTAGTCAAATGCGCAGCCGCTAATGCCCGTGAATGATGCTTCAATCGGTTGCGGTAAATCTGAAACTCAAGAAAAAGGTAAGGGCAACACCTGAATTTCCAGATGAAAATAGCTAGCTATTAGAGATACATCAATGCGAAACATATAGCTAGGCTAAAGACTGGAAAACAAATGCGCGACAATTTTAACGATGAGTTTACTTAGATATGCTCGTGAAAATCAAGCGTCATGAACTAGTGTATTATAGTGCTTTAAAAAGTTTCGAACAAATGCGAGTAAAGTTGCAAAATTTCCCAAAGTCAATCTAAAACAGTTCTGCCCAAAACTGCCGGAATCAGAATTGATTCGGGGTGCTCAAAATGTGATCCGGCCACATCCCGGTCAAATCAAATCAGTTCGTGTATGTGAGCTTTTCCGGATCAAAGTTGATTCGGGCAAGGCAAAATAATTAATTCAGCCAGAGTGTACGAGTCAAACTAGTTTGGATAGCTTGAGCTTGTCCGAATCAAAGTTGATTCGGGCAAGGCAAAAATGATTCGCTCAAATCAAACACTTAGTGTAGTCCAAATTCTAAGGGAAAAATCTGCCAAATAAAAATCATATAAGTTTGAAAACGATCTGTCATGCAAATAAAATTACGCCGAAAAGCTTCAAAATACAAATGGACAAGTCAAGCAAATTACATAGCAAAGATACCAACAAAAGTCATGACAAACATAAAAGCAACCTAAACATCATTCATATGCTTTGAGCAAGTCTCATGATCCGAGTCATCACTCTCTTGCATAGTTTCATCGGTTGCATCATCCCCCCCTGCACAATCTCCACTGCCGCTCTTGCCGCCACTGCCGGTGCCTTGCTCATTGTCACTACCTTCGGTGGAGGCATTGGCCTCATCAACCCCACTTCGACCATGGCTGAAATGGAATCATCACCCGCGTCTGTGGGTGGCATAGTCTATGGAGGCGGTGGCTGAGCAAAAGGCGCTGGCAGAGGTGGAATGTCTACAATATCCAAGTATGCCGCCTTACGCACCATGACACCTCCTTGCCATGCGACAAAATAGTGGACAAGGGTGGATAATACCTCGTGGGAGTTGATGAGCGTCGTGTGAGAATCTGAAAGGGAGTCCAAAAATGCGCTGATCAACCTCATGTCCTCGCCTACACATGGCTTCTGGCTCAACAGAAGGGGGGCGGTGAAAGATGGTCTAAAATCTGGAATGTGCTCGGAGGTATGGGCAGGTGCAGGAGCAGATTCTGGTGCCGGGGGCTGCTCGCTAGCTGATCTAGGCGGTGTTTCCAGCCGAGGAGCCCTATGCTCTTTTCACTTTTTTGCTATCCGCTTCTCTAACTGTGCCGGCACATCTGTGCAAATAATCTACCCTCGAGTTTTCGCGTCTATGCATCTTGCGAAGACTCTCCAGGTAAAGAACCTTCTTGGGCAGAGGCATGTTGTGGTCAAAAGTGAAACCCACAGGTAAATGTCCCGCCACCTAAAGCATGCCCCTTGTACTCTGTCTGATATGACTCAAACGAAGCGTCAAGGCATTGACAATGCAAATCGGTCTCTTGAAATGAATTAGAAGCATCAAGTCCACATCCGAGGTGTTAACATACCGGCCACCATCCTTGCAGATGTGAATGGACGTCGCAATAAGACGATGAATCAGCCACCAAACCGAGAAATCAATCATCGTTGCTGGCTGAGGGGACGCTAAGAAAATATCCTGCCTGGTGAGTTCCGCCCAGAACTTGTACCGATCGCCTGCCCTGAATTTCGGGTACTCACCATCCTTAGTACACCCGAATGCTTTCCTGATATTGATGGAAGACAAGTTGAAAACCTGCCCGCCTAAGCGGAAATTCCAAAAGCGTACATGGCACTCCCTCTTGCCCTTATACATATAATTATCTCCAACATCTTCCCATGTCGCAGAAAACGAGGCCATGAATTCCTTTAGCAGCCTCGGGTAAGTACCCGGATCACCCATCAAAATATAGTGGAGATCAATTGCACGTAGATGATTATAGATTATGTCCATAAGAAGATCACGGAGTGCGGCATGATCCGAGTAAGTGGGTGTGAGTATATCCACTGTGCTGCGCCAACAGAATTTTCATATGAGCGCCAGCAAACTGAATCTCTTCACCGAAAGGGAAGGGCGTCCTTGCCCTTTCCGCTCCCGCGTGTGGGACTATAGCCGAACTGGATCACGTGCGAGATGACTCCCCCACTGGTCTGGCTTCCTCGGAGGAAGATGATGATGTCTCGCTGACTGGAGACGGCGGAGGAGAGGATCGAATAACAATGCCGGAAGCAGCTCGCCTTGGCCTCGATTTGGGTTTGGTTTGGGGCTTAGATTTAGCTAGCCCTTTACTCTTTTAAGCAGCGGAAAGCCTTCAGGGTGGTGGCTGTCGTGGTTTCCCAGCTAAATTTAGGTTGGTCTTAGCCACTGATTCGGGTAGGGGAGGGAGTGATTCGCCCATATCAGAATTGATTCGTGCACGGGAGCCGACTCGAAAGAATGGTCGGTGACTCGCGGATAAGTCGGCTAGGTTGGACAGGTCAGACGGCGCAATGTTAGCGACGGGTGCGGTTGGACGGAGCCGGCAAGGTGTGGATGGAGGCTATGGATGTAGGTGACGGACGGACGCTGGTGGGGTTTTTAGGGTTCGGGAGATATGTGAGAGAAACAAGGTTTGAACGAGTTAAACTTAAAAGCCGAATGAAGTTGATTAGGGGAAGTATGCACAGGGCTTTGCCCGAATCAAGAGTGATTCGCTCGAATCACTTACTCAGTGTTGTTTTGAACTGTTTCAAACTGCATGAATCAAATATGATTCGGGGAACCCTTGTCCAAATCGATTCTAGTTCGCATACTTTGCCCGAATCAAAAGTGATTCGGGGGGACAAAAGTGATTCGCTCGAGTCACTTACTCAGTGTTGTTTTGAATAGTTTCAAGTTGCATGAATCAAAAGTGACTCGTGCAAGCCAGAAACTGATTCGGACGAATCAACTGCTGTGTCTTACAACCTGCCCTCTCCACTAAATTCGCCCAAAATTTACCAGATTTCACAAATCGAATTACCCAATACTTAAAACTCCTACATAAAGATAATCAAACCACAAAGGGGTAATTCGAGTGCATTGAAACACAAAAAATCCTTAAACCGCTAATCAAATATTTGGTGCATGGCGCAACACAAAGTCCAAAATAATTCTATACTACCAACAAGTAGAAGCAAAAGCACAAATACTCACCAGCCTAGTTCAACATCTTGGCTAAGACGTAGCTAATTCCCTTCTTCATAAGAATGATGCTTGAGAAGTCCTTTGCAAGGATCGCTTCTCAAGCGGCATGCGATAGTGTGGGAATTAGGTGGAATCGTGGGGCTTGAAGTCTCCAAGCTTTGCTCGTCTCCATAGTACGCCCTCATTTTATGGTCATTCACCTTGAAAGTATCACCAGCTTTGTTTATTAGTTCAAAGTGGCCATCTTCGTACACTTTTTCGACTTTGAAAGGCCTAGACAACCTTGATTTCAGCTTTCCTGAAAAATAGTCTAAGTCAGGAATTGAAAAGTAAAACGCTATCTCCCTTCGAGAAAGTTCTCATCTGAATTTTCTTGTCATGCCGCAGTTTGGTTTTCTCCTTATAAATTCAGGCACTTTCATACGAGTCAAGTCTGATCTCATTGAGCTCGTGAAGCTGGAGTAGTCTCTTCTCCCCTGCTGATTTCAAGTAGAAATTCAGATTCTTTACAGCCCACATGGCTTTATATTCGAGTTCCACAGGGAGATGGCAAGGTTTCCCGTACACAAGTCTGTAAGGGGACATACCGATTGGTGTCTTAAACTCCGTTCGGTAAGCCCACAATGCTTCATCGAGTTTCATTGACCAATCCTTGCGAGAACTACTAACCGTCTTCTCCAATATTGCCTTAATCTCGTGATTAGATACCTCAACTTGGCCGCTAGTTTGAGGGTGATATGGTGTTGCTATCTTGTGGTAGACACCATATTTTTGGAGCAATACCTCAAAATGTTTTTCCTTAAAGTGTTATCGTTGATCACTGTTCTTGGCGCACCGAACCTTTGGAAATATTACCTTGGTGAAAAGTTTCCTTACCACATGAGCATCGCAAGAAGGAGCGGCGACAGCCTCTACCCATTTGGAGACATAATCAACCGCGACCAGAATATATTTGTTCCCATGCGATGACGGGAACGGCCCCATGAAGTCTATTCCCCAAACATCAAATATTTCAACCTCAAGGATTCCCTTCTGGCATCTCATCACGCTTTGATATATTTCCCGTGAATTGGCATGTTTCATAAGACTTTACAAATTCGTACGCGTCCTTAGACAACGTAGGCCAATAAAACCCGCATTGTAGAACCTTCGCGGCTGTTTTGGAGTTGGAGCCATGTCCACCATATGAGGAAGAATGGCAGCTTCGTAGAATACCCGTCTGATCATCCTTCGCAATACATGACCGATATAACCCATCAAAGCATAGCCTATAGAGAAATGGCTCATCCCAATAATAACGGTTTACTTCATTGAGGAATTTCTTCCTTTGATTGTGATCTACCCCTTCCGGTAAAATTCCACAAGCAAGAAAATTCACAAAATCGACATACCTGGGAGCTTGCATTGTCTCAACACTCAGCAAATATTCGCCGATAAAGAGTTTCAATCGGCACATTCTTCGCACCACAACCACTGATTTGCTCAAGTCTCGATAGGTGATCCGCTACAACATTTTCCACTCCTTTCTTATCCTTAATTTCCATGTCGAACTCTTGTAAAAGGAGAATCCAGCGGATTAGTCTAGGCTTCGCCTCCTTCTTTGCCATAAGATATTTGATCGTTGCATGGTCCGTGTAGATAATAGTTTTGGACCTGTTCAAGTATTGTCTGAATTTCTCGAAGGCATAGAAGATAGCAAGCATTTCTTTGTCTGTGGTCGAGTAATTCTCTTGTGTAGAGTCAAGGGCCTTACTCACATAATAAATCACGTGCAAAAGCTTGTCGACCCTCTGACCCAATACCGCTATCGCTAGCTCAAATGGCATATTCCTGTTCGGTGGTTGAATTATCAGGGCGGACACCAAAGCTTTAGTGTTTGAAACGCTTGACGACACGGTTCATCGAAATTGAACTCTACCTCATTACATAGCAAATTTGTAAGAGGTTTAGCAATTTTCGAGCAGTCCTTGACGAACCTTGATAGAGCCTAGTTATACACATTATTTAGGTCATAACCCTATGCTTGTTTGCAATATTTCATGAGCAAGATTACTCGTTTCCAATGTTTTTGTATATCAGGTCAGAACGAGTCCTTGAGTCGGATACGCGCTAACAGGCAGTGTTCTAGGAGTGAAAGATCAGCCTGCGGAGCTAGCGGCGCAAACAGAAGAAGAAATGGCGAAAGACAGCAGAGGTGCGCTACCCGATTGCGCCAACCAATACCGTGCGCCAGGCGCAAAGTCCCAGTGACCAGATTTGGAAGTTGCCGAAAGTTGAACCTCCTATATAAAGGAAGTAAGTCTAGGGTTTCAGAGAGTTGGGAAAAAAACTGTTGTTCCAGAGGCACCAGAGGACGCAAGGAGGCACTGTGCGGCAGAACTGGAAAACACACGGACTTATTGAGGAGATCTGCGCCAGCCGACTGCGCCAGCCGAGAGAAGACACTGCACGCACTGTTTGCTACCGTTTTCTTGGATTCAGTAGTTATTACTTACTATTTTATGATGTTTACCACTAGCATGTCTAGCTAAACACTTAGTGTTGGTCGGGCATGAACCTATGATGTATTACCTTTGAGACTTGAGCTTAATGCATAGTTTATTTACTTGTATTAATTCTGTGCGCGCTGAGACAGTTAGTTGCATGAGTAGGGGAAGCCTTGAACCGCAAACTTACTTGTGTTGCTTGCTTGTCACCTGTTAAACTAGTTGCATGCGTAGGGGAAGCCTTGAACCGCAAACTTACCGTGTCAATTAGGAGTAACGAGTTAGGATAGGCAGTTGCTACTGTGACAGGATTCGCAGCTGTTTAGTCTAGTTCTAAGGATTAATAGCACATGAACTTTGAACGGAACATGCGCACGTGTTAGGAAGCCTTTACCGGACACTAACCCAAGTAAACCACAAGCTATAGATGTTTAGAGTCGATGATAAGGAATGCATTCATAGAGGATTGTCTGCCCAATACTTCTCATAAAGATAGTACTTCATCTCTACTGCTTGCGCACGTCTAGTGCAATTTCCTGCGTTACGATATTCACTGCTACTCGCGCATCGCGCAAAACCCCCAATCACTCACGCAACCCCCGTTTTCTTAAGTGTAGGTTACTGGCTAAGACTCACTGCTTGCTCCCTGTGGAGATCGACCCTTACTTAACCGCTGTACTAGTGGGAGAGGAAGGATTATATTTGACGCGCACGACGACGCGCGATCAAATTTTGGCGCCGTTGCCGGGGAGCAACACAGCTAAGTTTTAGCTAGCTTACATTTCTCATTTTAGTAACTAGTTATTTCATTTTGTTTTGTTTTCTCGTTGTTGTTTCTGACAGCGCACAATCACATCCGCCTGCGCAACCTTGAAACAGTTGCGCTGAGCAGATTCTAGTTGCGCACTGACAGACGCAACAACTTCGTTGCCATTTAATTTCGTTTCTTGAGTTTGGATCAGGACATGGAGGATAACAGTGTGGTTGGAGACAACCTGGGAGACAGAACCCCAGAGGAAGCAAGGGCACATAACCGCGCAGCCCTATTCAGAGAGGAAGTGCAGCGTGAGGTCGACGCACGGATGGCCGCTGAACCATACATTGCGCCACCCGTTCGTCCAGTCGCGAGGCGCAGGACAGTGCGCGAGATGTCGGCCCCTATCACTGTTAACCAGCCATGGTGCATCGTGCTTCCACCAGGCGGTCACTTCGAGCTAAGGAGCTCACTCATCCATCACATGCCCAAGTTCCACGGGATGAACAATGAAAATCCAGTCAAGCATGTGCGAGAGTTCCTGGTCATTTGCGAAAACATGAAGACCGAAGGGGAGAACGATGAAGCGCTAAAAATGAAGGCATTCCCATTTTCATTAAGTGATGCAGCTAGACACTGGCTAATGAATTTACCTGCAGGATCTATTCACACATGGGAGCAGCTGCAGAAGAAGTTCTTAGACAAATTTTATCCAGCAGCGAAGATTGCGCTGCTCAGAAGGGAATTGGCCGCGTCAAGGCAGAGCGCAGGGGAGTCTCTGTCAGAATACTACGAGCGTTTCAGGGAGCTAGAAGCCAACTGCTACAATCACGGGCTTCCTCAGAATGTGCTGATAGAGAACTTTCTGAATGGACTGCTGCCCATGGAGCTGCGACTACTGAATGCATGCGCAGGAGGGGACATTTGCAACATGTACCCGGAGGATGCATGGCAGCTGATAGAAGATTCTGCTGGGCAAGTAAGACATCAATTGACACTTGAAAGTAGTCGTAATCGTTCTGTGCATCAGGTAGAGGCAAGCGCTGAGATCCAAGAAATGAAGGCCATGCTGCAGAAGCTGATGAGTGCGCAGAGCGCACAACCAGTTGCGCCAAAGGTATGTGAATTCTGCAGGTCCACTGAGCACAAGACAGACGAATGCCCAACACTTTTTGAAGAAACTGGAGATGTAAATGCCCTTGGAGGATGGGACAACAGAGGTCCGCAGAGGCAGAATCAGCCGCGCTTTGGGCTTGCTGCAAATGGATTCAGATGGAGAGAAGAGAACAATTTCCAGAGGCAGCCCACTGATCAGCGCGCGCCACAGCAGACGCAACAAGCTGCACCCTACAATCCACCGCATCGCCGCACAGACGCACCAGCGCAGAACAATCAGCAACCAAAGCGATCCTTGGAAGATATCATGGGGCAGCTAGCAGACACAGTGCGCAAGAATGACGAAAAGTATGACAAGAGGTTCGAATCCATAGAGAAGCATCTATCACAGATTGCAACCACGGTGTATGAGCTGAAAAAGAGCGATGGCAACCTGCCTTCGCAAGTGATTCAGAACCCTAAGGGAGGAGTTAATGCAGTAACACTGAGGACTGGGCGCACAGTGGGAACAGAGCAGACCGCGCAGGCGCCCGCGCAACCAGTTGCGCAAGTCCCAGATTCAGCAGCTCAGAATGCGCAACCAGAGCCAGAGGCGCAATCAGAAGCGCCAACCGCGAACCAGCAGGGCAAAGCGCCAGGTATGTCTCACTCGATAAACAAGGACAAAAATTGTACTAACATACCTGCTCCTTTCCCTGTGCAGGCACCACTGGCGAGAAAAGAAGCACTGGACAAGGAACTATATGAGCTGTTCAGCAAGGTGGAAATCAACATACCTCTCATAGAAGCTATTCGACAGATTCCCAGATATGCGAAGTTTTTAAAAGAGCTGTGCACAAATAAAAGAAGGACAGGCGAATGCGCACAGGTAATGCTAAATGCGCAGGCCTCAGCAATCGTGCAACAAAAGGTACCACCTAAGTGCCGAGATCCAGGTACATTCACTATCCCTTGCACCTTAGGTAAAACCACGGTAAGCAACTGCATGATCGATTTAGGCGCATCAATCAATTTATTACCATATTCTCTCTATGCGACCTTGCGCCTTGGACCACTAAAACCTGCAGGTCTCACAATTCAGCTAGCAGATAGATCGTGCAAACAACCTGCAGGCATGATAGAAGATGTCCTAGTTCGAGTAGGAGAGCTGGTGTTCCCAGCAGACTTTTATGTGCTCGAAATGGAGGGTGAATCAAGCGCCAGCGGTGCGCAGATCCTCCTAGGCAGACCGTTTCTGATGACTGCGCGCACGAAGATAGACGTGTGGAGGGGCACGCTCTCCATGGAGGTAGATGGCGAAGAAATCCATTTCAACATCTTCGAAGGGATGCAGCACCCACATGAGGACGCTACTGTGCACGCAATGGACAGCTTTGACGATTTAGTCACAGAAGCGCAGTGTGCGAGCGCAACCATAGGACCAGAGCTACTGACACAGGCAGAGCTGGAGGAGCAAGAGGAGGAGATAAGCAGTGCTGAACCAGCACCCACACAGGTACTTGATATAGTTATCGCTAACAAAATCTTGCCCTCTATTGAATAGGCACCCAAGATCGAACTGAAGCAACTCCCGGAGCACCTCAAGTACATTTTCTTGGGAGATGAGGACACCCTGCCAGTGATCATCAAGAAGGGATTGGAAAAAGAGCAGGAGGCGCGTTTGCAACAGGTGCTGCGCAGGAACCAGCGCGCTATTGGATGGACTCTTGCCGATCTGCGCGGAGTGAGCCCAGACGTGTGCATGCACCGAATTCTGTTGGAAGATGGTGCCAAACCATCCAGGGAGGCTCAGCGCAGGTTAAACCCAAATATGATGGAGGTAGTGCAAAAGGAAGTCCTGAAGTTGCTTGACGCAGGGGTCATTTACCCAATCTCAGACAGCAAATGGGTCAGCCCGGTGCACGTTGTGCCAAAGAAAGGAGGAATCACGGTGGAGGAGAATGCGCAGGGCGAGCTAGTTCCCAAGCGCATACAAACTGGCTGGCGCATGTGCATCGACTACAGGAAGCTGAACGCTGTAACGCGCAAGGACCACTTCCCGCTACCCTTCATGGACCAGATGCTGGATCGCTTGGCAGGTAAGCCTTACTTTTGTTTTTTGGACGGATATTCAGGTTACAATCAGATACCCATAGCTGCGGAGGATCAAGAGAAGACCACGTTCACATGCCCCTTCGGAACATTTGCGTTTCGGCGTATGTCTTTTGGGCTGTGAAACGCGCCAGACGTGTGCTTCGATTTTACTAATGAGTGCAGGGCGGCGTTCGATAAGCTGAAAGAAGCGCTGACCAGTGCGCCAGTGATGCGCGCACCAGACTGGAACCTGCCATTCGAGCTGATGTGTGACGCAAGTGACTACGCAGTAGGAGCAGTCTTGGGGCAGCGCGAGGACAAGAAGCCGCATGCCATCTACTATGCATCGCGCACACTGGACTCCGCGCAGAAGAATTACACCACCACGGAGAAGGAGCTTCTGGCAATTGTATTTGCGCTGGAGAAGTTCCGAGCATATGTTCTAGGCGCCAGAGTCATCATCTACACGGACCACGCAGCTATCCGCTACCTCATGTCCAAGAAAGAGACCAAGCCGCGCCTGATGCGCTGGGTACTTCTGCTTCAGGAATTCGACTTAGAGATCAAAGATAAGAAGGGCACAGAAAATACCGTCGCTGATCACCTGAGCAGGATCGTAAAGGATGAGGAGCCAGGGCAGATCAAGGAGACATTCCCTGACGAGCATCTGATGGCGCTAACAGGTAAGGTACCATGGTATGCGCATATCGCAAATTACCTGGTCACAGGTGCGTTCCCTCCTCATTTCAATAAAACTCAGTGCATGCGATTGAAACATGAGTCCAAGCATTATCTTTGGGATGATCCTTACATGCTTAGAATAGGTCCAGATCGGATATTAAGACGTTGCGTGCCTGACCATGAGATTAACTCTGTGTTGATGTTTTGTCATGCGCACGCCTGTGGAGGACATTTCGGTCCCAAGCGCACGAGCAGGAAGATCTTGGACTGCGGATTCTACTGGCCACACCTATTCAGAGATGCCTATGACCACTGCAGGAAGTGTGACAGGTGCCAGCGCACTGGAGGAATCTCCGCGCGCAACGAGATGCCGCAGACCCCGATTCTGGTGGATGAAGTATTCGATGTTTGGGGAATCGACTTCATGGGTCCATTTCCCCCATCTGCCGGCTACGAGTACATTTTGGTGGCCGTGGATTACGTATCCAAATGGGTCGAAGCTAAGGCCACGCGCAAGGATGATGGTAAGACTGTCGCTGATTTTCTCAGAACTAACATATTTTGCAGGTACGGAGTGCCTAAGGCAGTTATCAGCGACCAGGGGACGCACTTCTGCAACAGGGTTGTGGCGCAAGTTTTCAAGCACTATGGGGTGCGCCACAAGACGTCCACCGCTTACCATCCGCAGACAAATGGACAGGCCGAAGTTTCTAACAGAGAGATCAAGCGCATCTTGGAAAAGACTGTGAGGCCGTCGCGCAAGGATTGGAGCCAGCGCCTGGATGATGCGCTATGGGCATACCGCACTGCACACAAGACGCCCATTGGAACCTCACCATTCCGGCTGGTCTATGGGAAGGCATGCCACCTGCCAGTAGAGCTCGAGCACAAGGCATATTGGGCTTTACGTATTTGCAACTTGAACTTGGAGGAGGCAGGAAAAGAACGCGCATTTGAGCTGAGCGAACTCGAAGAGCTGCGCCTAGACGCCTATGAGGGACTGCGCGATTACAAAGCGCGCACCAAGGCGTTTCATGACAGGCATATCCTCCGGCGCACATTTGAACCAGGAGACCAGGTACTGTTATTTTCATCGCGCCTGAAGCTCATGCCTGGGAAGTTGCGCAGCAAGTGGACGGGACCATACACCGTCACCAAGGTTTTCCCCTACGGCACAATTGAATTAGAAGACGGGCACCAGCATCGTTTTCAGGTTAACGGGCAGAGAGTCAAACGGTACTTGGGCGAACCTTGGGATGGCGCAACACGCAACATTGACTTGGCCGAGCCAGAGATAGTGGACGCGCAAGCTGCTGCGCCAGACGCACCACCAGCTGTTTCAGAGGGAGAACTAGCACCCATCGCCTATATCTCCTCTTCCTCTGCATCTACCTTCCTTACGAATAATGTATCACATGCTGACCCTCCCTTGTATCCTTTGCGCAGGACCAATGAGATCGTAACACAAGCACTGGCGCAAGGACACTCAGGAGCAAGAGTGGGGGGGGGGGGGCTGCAGACGCACTTCTTGGCACGTAACGAGGTACCGTCGAGCCAACGACGTTAAACAAAGGCACTTGTCGGGAGGTAACCCGACACGTTTTAATTTGGCACATTTTATTCTGCTTGTTTTGTTTTTTGAGTGTTTTTAGTTAGATTAGGGTTTGGTAGTTTTTAGTCACATAAGTGCGCAGGACCGTGCGCCTATCAATGCGCAGGTCCGTTGCGCTAGCCAGAGGGGGGTATATAAGGCCAGACTTAGAAATTTCCCAGCACTTTTGCACTCGACCGTTACACACAAGCTCCCGCCTTCAGACCTCTGCCGTCGATCAGCGCCCAACCCACCGTCCGTCTTGAGAGATTCAAGGACAACACGACCGCACAGCACCCAGGTAACCTCCGATTCCGCTTTGAGCCGCTTCTGTTAGGGTTTGCGCGGAGAAGACAGTTTTAGGGTTTTGAAATCGCACCAGGCTAGAGTGCGCGGCTTGGAGTGCTGTTTTGTGCGATGAGGAGGCGCCTGAGGAAGCCACTGCCGAGCAGCGCATGTTGTTCAACGTCATGCGCGTGCTCGAATACTTAGCGCCAGAGGGGGCAGATTTAAGTATGAGTCCACCATCCGGGTGGAAATTTGGAGATGCGATTCCCCCTCTCCTCAGCCTGCACCATCCACCTCCTACCCGAACCCCAGCAGCTCCAGCACCAGCTCCAGCCCCTGCCCCAGCAGCTCCAGCACCAGCCCCAGCCCCAGCCCCAGCAGCAGAGCCCACCCCTGAACCTGAACCAGCACCGGTACCATCACCAGTAGCTTCCCCTGCCCGGCCTTCTGTTCTGGAGTCCCCCATTAACTTTCCCAACATAGACTCCGATTCCATATGGGAGTCACTTTCCGAGGACGAGCAGCCTGACCCCCTCACCATTGTGCCACCATCCTCCAACACCGACTCCATGACTGATTCTTCAGAGGATGAGGCGCATGGGTCAGCAGCTGATTCTAGCTCGGAGGACTTCTAAGGCTTTGGGCAGGCGCAGTGATTTTCTTTAGGGTGGTGTCTTTTATTTTTGCTGCGTCTAGTTGACTATTATGTGTGCTGAATATTTGTGCCATACATTCTGTGACTCCCTTGCTATATTTTGTGTGACTATTTGTGTTCCCTTTTCTGTTCTTTATTTTCGTTGCATTGCATGCATGTGCGCAGCCTCCGTGCGCTTGAGCTTGAGTCGTGGGGACACGTCTCTGTTCAAGTGTGGGGGGGGGGGGGGGGGGGGGCGTTACTCTTACATTTCATGTTTTGAGCATTTTTAGTATAGCCTAGTTTAAGTTGAAGAGAATTAGTAGCAGTAGTGCGCTAAGGTGCAGGATGCGCATGCGCTCCAGCTTGTTTTGCGCTATCCGTATTGCGTGAGCCGTTCTCTACTGTTTTAGCATAATTTTTTCGTTTTTTTCTGCTCCTGTCAGTTGGGATATACAGGGGATGTGGAGTTGATAGAAATGCTCCAGAGAGGCGGTTAGTCGCTTGTGCTTCGAAGGCGAGGTATATGGTCGAGTGCGCGAGTGGAGGCCGGTGCTTCGCAACCTTCGGAACAAAAGAGCGCGCTCAGTCACGCAGATGCCAAAGGCAAAGTACCCAAAGCGTGGCGAGGTGGGAAAACAGACCACCTTCTCTCTGGAAATCAAGCTAAGGAAGGCGGGCGCGGATGTAAACGCGTGCGCTGACCGGCGCAGACAAACCAAGGAGGGAGAGCGGAACGAGTTCCATAGCTGCTATCCGAAGGCTGAGATTGGAACTGTTCTGGGAATGAAACAAATTGGAAAGGAAGCTGTACAAAAGAAAAATACCAGCAGAAGCAGATGATTTGCGTTACAAAGAACCAGCATGCGCATTACTTAGTACCTGCGTGCGCAAGACCAAAAGGATATCATCAAAGGCTCAGGTTCCCAGGAAGTGTGCGAACGAATCACGCACTGGAAGAAGCTCGCGCAAGAAACCATATACCTATCTTCGGAGCGGGAGCTGACAACCAGGAGCCTAAGAAGAGCTATCTCCCAGTCATCCAAAGATCTTCATCCCGGCTGAGAGGTAATGAGATTTTGGGATTATTATATTAGAACTATTGAGTGCAGTTGTGCGCAGGTGATAGAGCAGCACAAGCTGAGTGACTGTGCATTTTGCGCTAGAATGCGAGGCTGTGCGCTAGTCTCCAGAAAAGGTAATTGTATCCGCGTTTCAGTACTTGTTCGGGACGAACAAGGGGCAAGTGTGGGGGGTTTGATAGAGCCTAGTTATACACATTATTTAGGTCATAACCCTATGCTTGTTTGCAATATTTCATGAGCAAGATTACTCGTTTCCAATGTTTTTGTATATCAGGTCAGAACGAGTCCTTGAGTCGGATACGCGCTAACAGGCAGCGTTCTCGGAGTGAAAGATCAGCCTGCGGAGCTAGCGGCGCAAACAGAAGAAGAAATGGCGAAAGACAGCAGAGGTGCGCTACCCGATTGCGCCAACCAATACCGTGCGCCAGGCGCAAAGTCCCAGTGACCAGATTTGGAAGTTGCCGAAAGTTGAACCTCCTATATAAAGGAAGTAAGTCTAGGGTTTCAGAGAGTTGGGAAAAAAACTGTTGTTCCAGAGGCACCAGAGGACGCAAGGAGGCACTGTGCGGCAGAACTGGAAAACACACGGACTTATTGAGGAGATCTGCGCCAGCCGAGAGAAGACACTGCACGCACTGTTTGCTACCGTTTTCTTGGATTCAGTAGTTATTACTTACTATTTTATGATGTTTACCACTAGCATGTCTAGCTAAACACTTAGTGTTGGTCGGGCATGAACCTATGATGTATTACCTTTGAGACTTGAGCTTAATGCATAGTTTATTTACTTGTATTAATTCTGTGCGCGCTGAGACAGTTAGTTGCATGAGTAGGGGAAGCCTTGAACCGCAAACTTACTTGTGTTGCTTGCTTGTCACCTGTTAAACTAGTTGCATGCGTAGGGGAAGCCTTGAACCGCAAACTTACCGTGACAATTAGGAGTAACGAGTTAGGATAGGCAGTTGCTACTGTGACAGGATTCGCAGCTGTTTAGTCTAGTTCTAAGGATTAATAGCACATGAACTTTGAACGGAACATGCGCACGTGTTAGGAAGCCTTTACCGGACACTAACCCAAGTAAACCACAAGCTATAGATGTTTAGAGTCGATGATAAGGAATGCATTCATAGAGGATTGTCTGCCCAATACTTCTCATAAAGATAGTACTTCATCTCTACTGCTTGCGCACGTCTAGTGCAATTTCCTGCGTTACGATATTCACTGCTACTCGCGCATCGCGCAAAACCCCCAATCACTCACGCAACCCCCGTTTTCTTAAGTGTAGGTTACTGGCTAAGACTCACTGCTTGCTCCCTGTGGAGATCGACCCTTACTTAACCGCTGTACTAGTGGGAGAGGAAGGATTATATTTGACGCGCACGACGACGCGCGATCAAACCTCCTATAAAATCTAGCGTGCCCGAGGAAACTCCTTATTCCTTTCGCGTCTCTCGGTGGTGGCAGCTTCTCAATACGTCGATCTTGGCTCTATCGACCTCAATTCCTCTTTTTGATACAAGAAGCCCCAACACAATACCTTCTTTAACCATAAAGTGGCATTTTTCCCAATTGAGCACTAGGTCCATTTCGATGCACCTAGTCAACGCACGAGACAATTTTGTGAGACAATCATCAAATGAATAACCATGCACAAAAAAATCGTCCATAAATAATTTCAGCAAAAATGGACATCATACAACGTTAAAACGTCCCGGGTGCACCAAAAGGCATTCTCCTATAAGCAAATGTGCCCTAGGGGCAAGTGAACGTGGTCTTTTTTAAGTCATCGGGGTGCATAGGAATTTGGAAGAAAACACTATACCCATCAAGAAAATAGAAATATTCATGCCCCGCTAGACATTCTAACATTTGATCTATAAATGGAATGGGAAAGTGATTCTTCTTAGTGGCTGAATTTAAATTCCTATAATCTATGCACATTCTCCACCCCGTGATCGTACGCGTAGGTATCAATTTACTTTTTTCATTTCTCACCACGGTGAGCCCGCCCTTTTAGGCACCACATGAATTGGGCTCACCCACTCAGAATCTGGGACAACATAAGTAATACCTAAATTTCGCAATTTAGTGACTTCCTTCATTACAACTTCTTCTAACTTAGGATTTAAACGCCTAAGGAACTCACGACTGGGCTTCACATTATCTTCTAAACAAATTCTATGCATGCAAACATCGGGGTTAATCCCCTTCAAATCATCAATGGAGTGCCCAATAGCACCTTTATATTCATGCAGCACATGCACTGACAGACGCAACAACTTCGTTGCCATTTAATTTCGTTTCTTGAGTTTGGATCAGGACATGGAGGATAACAGTGTGGTTGGAGACAACCTGGGAGACAGAACCCCAGAGGAAGCAAGGGCACATAACCGCGCAGCCCTATTCAGAGAGGAAGTGCAGCGTGAGGTCGACGCACGGATGGCCGCTGAACCATACATTGCGCCACCCGTTCGTCCAGTCGCGAGGCGCAGGACAGTGCGCGAGATGTCGGCCCCTATCACTGTTAACCAGCCATGGTGCATCGTGCTTCCACCAGGCGGTCACTTCGAGCTAAGGAGCTCACTCATCCATCACATGCCCAAGTTCCACGGGATGAACAATGAAAATCCAGTCAAGCATGTGCGAGAGTTCCTGGTCATTTGCGAAAACATGAAGACCGAAGGGGAGAACGATGAAGCGCTAAAAATGAAGGCATTCCCATTTTCATTAAGTGATGCAGCTAGACACTGGCTAATGAATTTACCTGCAGGATCTATTCACACATGGGAGCAGCTGCAGAAGAAGTTCTTAGACAAATTTTATCCAGCAGCGAAGATTGCGCTGCTCAGAAGGGAATTGGCCGCGCCAAGGCAGAGCGCAGGGGAGTCTCTGTCAGAATACTACGAGCGTTTCAGGGAGCTAGAAGCCAACTGCTACAATCACGGGCTTCCTCAGAATGTGCTGATAGAGAACTTTCTGAATGGACTGCTGCCCATGGAGCTGCGACTACTGAATGCATGCGCAGGAGGGGACATTTGCAACATGTACCCGGAGGATGCATGGCAGCTGATAGAAGATTCTGCTGGGCAAGTAAGACATCAATTGACACTTGAAAGTAGTCGTAATCGTTCTGTGCATCAGGTAGAGGCAAGCGCTGAGATCCAAGAAATGAAGGCCATGCTGCAGAAGCTGATGAGTGCGCAGAGCGCACAACCAGTTGCGCCAAAGGTATGTGAATTCTGCAGGTCCACTGAGCACAAGACAGACGAATGCCCAACACTTTTTGAAGAAACTGGAGATGTAAATGCCCTTGGAGGATGGGACAACAGAGGTCCGCAGAGGCAGAATCAGCCGCGCTTTGGGCTTGCTGCAAATGGATTCAGATGGAGAGAAGAGAACAATTTCCAGAGGCAGCCCACTGATCAGCGCGCGCCACAGCAGACGCAACAAGCTGCACCCTACAATCCACCGCATCGCCGCACAGACGCACCAGCGCAGAACAATCAGCAACCAAAGCGATCCTTGGAAGATATCATGGGGCAGCTAGCAGACACAGTGCGCAAGAATGACGAAAAGTATGACAAGAGGTTCGAATCCATAGAGAAGCATCTATCACAGATTGCAACCACGGTGTATGAGCTGAAAAAGAGCGATGGCAACCTGCCTTCGCAAGTGATTCAGAACCCTAAGGGAGGAGTTAATGCAGTAACACTGAGGACTGGGCGCACAGTGGGAACAGAGCAGACCGCGCAGGCGCCCGCGCAACCAGTTGCGCAAGTCCCAGATTCAGCAGCTCAGAATTCGCAACCAGAGCCAGAGGCACAATCAGAAGCGCCAACCGCGAACCAGCAGGGCAAAGCGCCAGGTATGTCTCACTCGATAAACAAGGACAAAAATTGTACTAACATACCTGCTCCTTTCCCTGTGCAGGCACCACTGGCGAGAAAAGAAGCACTGGACAAGGAACTATATGAGCTGTTCAGCAAGGTGGAAATCAACATACCTCTCATAGAAGCTATTCGACAGATTCCCAGATATGCGAAGTTTTTAAAAGAGCTGTGCACAAATAAAAGAAGGACAGGCGAATGCGCACAGGTAATGCTAAATGCGCAGGCCTCAGCAATCGTGCAACAAAAGGTACCACCTAAGTGCCGAGATCCAGGTACATTCACTATCCCTTGCACCTTAGGTAAAACCACGGTAAGCAACTGCATGATCGATTTAGGCGCATCAATCAATTTATTACCATATTCTCTCTATGCGACCTTGCGCCTTGGACCACTAAAACCTGCAGGTCTCACAATTCAGCTAGCAGATAGATCGTGCAAACAACCTGCAGGCATGATAGAAGATGTCCTAGTTCGAGTAGGAGAGCTGGTGTTCCCAGCAGACTTTTATGTGCTCGAAATGGAGGGTGAATCAAGCGCCAGCGGTGCGCAGATCCTCCTAGGCAGACCGTTTCTGATGACTGCGCGCACGAAGATAGACGTGTGGAGGGGCACGCTCTCCATGGAGGTAGATGGCGAAGAAATCCATTTCAACATCTTCGAAGGGATGCAGCACCCACATGAGGACGCTACTGTGCACGCAATGGACAGCTTTGACGATTTAGTCACAGAAGCGCAGTGTGCGAGCGCAACCATAGGACCAGAGCTACTGACACAGGCAGAGCTGGAGGAGCAAGAGGAGGAGATAAGCAGTGCTGAACCAGCACCCACACAGGTACTTGATATAGTTCATATTTGCACCGCTAACAAAATCTTGCCCTCTATTGAACAGGCACCCAAGATCGAACTGAAGCAACTCCCGGAGCACCTCAAGTACATTTTCTTGGGAGATGAGGACACCCTGCCAGTGATCATCAAGAAGGGATTGGAAAAAGAGCAGGAGGCGCGTTTGCAACAGGTGCTGCGCAGGAACCAGCGCGCTATTGGATGGACTCTTGCCGATCTGCGCGGAGTGAGCCCAGACGTGTGCATGCACCAAATTCTGTTGGAAGATGGTGCCAAACCATCCAGGGAGGCTCCGCGCAGGTTAAACCCAAATATGATGGAGGTAGTGCAAAAGGAAGTCCTGAAGTTGCTTGACGCAGGGGTCATTTACCCAATCTCAGACAGCAAATGGGTCAGCCCGGTGCACGTTGTGCCAAAGAAAGGAGGAATCACGGTGGAGGAGAATGCGCAGGGCGAGCTAGTTCCCAAGCGCATACAAACTGGCTGGCGCATGTGCATCGACTACAGGAAGCTGAACGCTGTAACGCGCAAGGACCACTTCCCGCTACCCTTCATGGACCAGATGCTGGATCGCTTGGCAGGTAAGCCTTACTTTTGTTTTTTGGACGGATATTCAGGTTACAATCAGATACCCATAGCTGCGGAGGATCAAGAGAAGACCACGTTCACATGCCCCTTCGGAACATTTGCGTTTCGGCGTATGTCTTTTGGGCTGTGCAACGCGCCAGACGTGTGCTTCGATTTTACTAATGAGTGCAGGGCGGCGTTCGATAAGCTGAAAGAAGCGCTGACCAGTGCGCCAGTGATGCGCGCACCAGACTGGAACCTGCCATTCGAGCTGATGTGTGACGCAAGTGACTACGCAGTAGGAGCAGTCTTGGGGCAGCGCGAGGACAAGAAGCCGCATGCCATCTACTATGCATCGCGCACACTGGACTCCGCGCAGAAGAATTACACCACCACGGAGAAGGAGCTTCTGGCAATTGTATTTGCGCTGGAGAAGTTCCGAGCATATGTTCTAGGCGCCAGAGTCATCATCTACACGGACCACGCAGCTATCCGCTACCTCATGTCCAAGAAAGAGACCAAGCCGCGCCTGATGCGCTGGGTACTTCTGCTTCAGGAATTCGACTTAGAGATCAAAGATAAGAAGGGCACAGAAAATACCGTCGCTGATCACCTGAGCAGGATCGTAAAGGATGAGGAGCCAAGGCAGATCAAGGAGACATTCCCTGACGAGCATCTGATGGCGCTAACAGGTAAGGTACCATGGTATGCGCATATCGCAAATTACCTGGTCACAGGTGCGTTCCCTCCTCATTTCAATAAAACTCAGTGCATGCGATTGAAACATGAGTCCAAGCATTATCTTTGGGATGATCCTTACATGCTTAGAATAGGTCCAGATCGGATATTAAGACGTTGCGTGCCTGACCATGAGATTAACTCTGTGTTGATGTTTTGTCATGCGCACGCCTGTGGAGGACATTTCGGTCCCAAGCGCACGAGCAGGAAGATCTTGGACTGCGGATTCTACTGGCCACACCTATTCAGAGATGCCTATGACCACTGCAGGAAGTGTGACAGGTGCCAGCGCACTGGAGGAATCTCCGCGCGCAACGAGATGCCGCAGACCCCGATTCTGGTGGATGAAGTATTCGATGTTTGGGGAATCGACTTCATGGGTCCATTTCCCCCATCTGCCGGCTACGAGTACATTTTGGTGGCCGTGGATTACGTATCCAAATGGGTCGAAGCTAAGGCCACGCGCAAGGATGATGGTAAGACTGTCGCTGATTTTCTCAGAACTAACATATTTTGCAGGTACGGAGTGCCTAAGGCAGTTATCAGCGACCAGGGGACGCACTTCTGCAACAGGGTTGTGGCGCAAGTTTTCAAGCACTATGGGGTGCGCCACAAGACGTCCACCGCTTACCATCCGCAGACAAATGGACAGGCCGAAGTTTCTAACAGAGAGATCAAGCGCATCTTGGAAAAGACTGTGAGGCCGTCGCGCAAGGATTGGAGCCAGCGCCTGGATGATGCGCTATGGGCATACCGCACTGCACACAAGACGCCCATTGGAACCTCACCATTCCGGCTGGTCTATGGGAAGGCATGCCACCTGCCAGTAGAGCTCGAGCACAAGGCATATTGGGCTTTACGTATTTGCAACTTGAACTTGGAGGAGGCAGGAAAAGAACGCGCATTTGAGCTGAGCGAACTCGAAGAGCTGCGCCTAGACGCCTATGAGGGACTGCGCGATTACAAAGCGCGCACCAAGGCGTTTCATGACAGGCATATCCTCCGGCGCACATTTGAACCAGGAGACCAGGTACTGTTATTTTCATCGCGCCTGAAGCTCATGCCTGGGAAGTTGCGCAGCAAGTGGACGGGACCATACACCGTCACCAAGGTTTTCCCCTACGGCACAATTGAATTAGAAGACGGGCACCAGCATCGTTTTCAGGTTAACGGGCAGAGAGTCAAACGGTACTTGGGCGAACCTTGGGATGGCGCAACACGCAACATTGACTTGGCCGAGCCAGAGATAGTGGACGCGCAAGCTGCTGCGCCAGACGCACCACCAGCTGTTTCAGAGGGAGAACTAGCACCCATCGCCTATATCTCCTCTTCCTCTGCATCTACCTTCCTTACGAATAATGTATCACATGCTGACCCTCCCTTGTATCCTTTGCGCAGGACCAATGAGATCGTAACACAAGCACTGGCGCAAGGACACTCAGGAGCAAGAGTGGGGGGGGCTGCAGACGCACTTCTTGGCACGTAACGAGGTACCGTCGAGCCAACGACGTTAAACAAAGGCACTTGTCGGGAGGTAACCCGACACGTTTTAATTTGGCACATTTTATTCTGCTTGTTTTGTTTTTTTTGAGTGTTTTTAGTTAGATTAGGGTTTGGTAGTTTTTAGTCACATAAGTGCGCAGGACCGTGCGCCTATCAATGCGCAGGTCCGTTGCGCTAGCCAGAGGGGGGTATATAAGGCCAGACTTAGAAATTTCCCAGCACTTTTGCACTCGACCGTTACACACAAGCTCCCGCCTTCAGACCTCTGCCGTCGATCAGCGCCCAACCCACCGTCCGTCTTGAGAGATTCAAGGACAACACGACCGCACAGCACCCAGGTAACCTCCGATTCCGCTTTGAGCCGCTTCTGTTAGGGTTTGCGCGGAGAAGACAGTTTTAGGGTTTTGAAATCGCACCAGGCTAGAGTGCGCGGCTTGGAGTGCTGTTTTGTGCGATGAGGAGGCGCCTGAGGAAGCCACTGCCGAGCAGCGCATGTTGTTCAACGTCATGCGCGTGCTCGAATACTTAGCGCCAGAGGGGGCAGATTTAAGTATGAGTCCACCATCCGGGTGGAAATTTGGAGATGCGATTCCCCCTCTCCTCAGCCTGCACCATCCACCTCCTACCCGAACCCCAGCAGCTCCAGCACCAGCTCCAGCCCCTGCCCCAGCAGCTCCAGCACCAGCCCCAGCCCCAGCCCCAGCAGCAGAGCCCACCCCTGAACCTGAACCAGCACCGGTACCATCACCAGTAGCTTCCCCTGCCCGGCCTTCTGTTCTGGAGTCCCCCATTAACTTTCCCAACATAGACTCCGATTCCATATGGGAGTCACTTTCCGAGGACGAGCAGCCTGACCCCCTCACCATTGTGCCACCATCCTCCAACACCGACTCCATGACTGATTCTTCAGAGGATGAGGCGCATGGGTCAGCAGCTGATTCTAGCTCGGAGGACTTCTAAGGCTTTGGGCAGGCGCAGTGATTTTCTTTAGGGTGGTGTCTTTTATTTTTGCTGCGTCTAGTTGACTATTATGTGTGCTGAATATTTGTGCCATACATTCTGTGACTCCCTTGCTATATTTTGTGTGACTATTTGTGTTCCCTTTTCTGTTCTTTATTTTCGTTGCATTGCATGCATGTGCGCAGCCTCCGTGCGCTTGAGCTTGAGTCGTGGGGACACGTCTCTGTTCAAGTGTGGGGGGGGGGGGGGGGGGGGGGGCGTTACTCTTACATTTCATGTTTTGAGCATTTTTAGTATAGCCTAGTTTAAGTTGAAGAGAATTAGTAGCAGTAGTGCGCTAAGGTGCAGGATGCGCATGCGCTCCAGCTTGTTTTGCGCTATCCGTATTGCGTGAGCCGTTCTCTACTGTTTTAGCATAATTTTTTCGTTTTTTTCTGCTCCTGTCAGTTGGGATATACAGGGGATGTGGAGTTGATAGAAATGCTCCAGAGAGGCGGTTAGTCGCTTGTGCTTCGAAGGCGAGGTATATGGTCGAGTGCGCGAGTGGAGGCCGGTGCTTCGCAACCTTCGGAACAAAAGAGCGCGCTCAGTCACGCAGATGCCAAAGGCAAAGTACCCAAAGCGTGGCGAGGTGGGAAAACAGACCACCTTCTCTCTGGAAATCAAGCTAAGGAAGGCGGGCGCGGATGTAAACGCGTGCGCTGACCGGCGCAGACAAACCAAGGAGGGAGAGCGGAACGAGTTCCATAGCTGCTATCCGAAGGCTGAGATTGGAACTGTTCTGGGAATGAAACAAATTGGAAAGGAAGCTGTACAAAAGAAAAATACCAGCAGAAGCAGATGATTTGCGTTACAAAGAACCAGCATGCGCATTACTTAGTACCTGCGTGCGCAAGACCAAAAGGATATCATCAAAGGCTCAGGTTCCCAGGAAGTGTGCGAACGAATCACGCACTGGAAGAAGCTCGCGCAAGAAACCATATACCTATCTTCGGAGCGGGAGCTGACAACCAGGAGCCTAAGAAGAGCTATCTCCCAGTCATCCAAAGATCTTCATCCCGGCTGAGAGGTAATGAGATTTTGGGATTATTATATTAGAACTATTGAGTGCAGTTGTGCGCAGGTGATAGAGCAGCACAAGCTGAGTGACTGTGCATTTTGCGCTAGAATGCGAGGCTGTGCGCTAGTCTCCAGAAAAGGTAATTGTATCCGCGTTTCAGTACTTGTTCGGGACGAACAAGGGGCAAGTGTGGGGGGTTTGATAGAGCCTAGTTATACACATTATTTAGGTCATAACCCTATGCTTGTTTGCAATATTTCATGAGCAAGATTACTCGTTTCCAATGTTTTTGTATATCAGGTCAGAACGAGTCCTTGAGTCGGATACGCGCTAACAGGCAGCGTTCTAGGAGTGAAAGATCAGCCTGCGGAGCTAGCGGCGCAAACAGAAGAAGAAATGGCGAAAGACAGCAGAGGTGCGCTACCCGATTGCGCCAACCAATACCGTGCGCCAGGCGCAAAGTCCCAGTGACCAGATTTGGAAGTTGCCGAAAGTTGAACCTCCTATATAAAGGAAGTAAGTCTAGGGTTTCAGAGAGTTGGGAAAAAAACTGTTGTTCCAGAGGCACCAGAGGACGCAAGGAGGCACTGTGCGGCAGAACTGGAAAACACACGGACTTATTGAGGAGATCTGCGCCAGCCGAGAGAAGACACTGCACGCACTGTTTGCTACCGTTTTCTTGGATTCAGTAGTTATTACTTACTATTTTATGATGTTTACCACTAGCATGTCTAGCTAAACACTTAGTGTTGGTCGGGCATGAACCTATGATGTATTACCTTTGAGACTTGAGCTTAATGCATAGTTTATTTACTTGTATTAATTCTGTGCGCGCTGAGACAGTTAGTTGCATGAGTAGGGGAAGCCTTGAACCGCAAACTTACTTGTGTTGCTTGCTTGTCACCTGTTAAACTAGTTGCATGCGTAGGGGAAGCCTTGAACCGCAAACTTACCGTGACAATTAGGAGTAACGAGTTAGGATAGGCAGTTGCTACTGTGACAGGATTCGCAGCTGTTTAGTCTAGTTCTAAGGATTAATAGCACATGAACTTTGAACGGAACATGCGCACGTGTTAGGAAGCCTTTACCGGACACTAACCCAAGTAAACCACAAGCTATAGATGTTTAGAGTCGATGATAAGGAATGCATTCATAGAGGATTGTCTGCCCAATACTTCTCATAAAGATAGTACTTCATCTCTACTGCTTGCGCACGTCTAGTGCAATTTCCTGCGTTACGATATTCACTGCTACTCGCGCATCGCGCAAAACCCCCAATCACTCACGCAACCCCCGTTTTCTTAAGTGTAGGTTACTGGCTAAGACTCACTGCTTGCTCCCTGTGGAGATCGACCCTTACTTAACCGCTGTACTAGTGGGAGAGGAAGGATTATATTTGACGCGCACGACGACGCGCGATCAAACCTCCTATAAAATCTAGCGTGCCCGAGGAAACTCCTTATTCCTTTCGCGTCTCTCGGTGGTGGCAGCTTCTCAATACGTCGATCTTGGCTCTATCGACCTCAATTCCTCTTTTTGATACAAGAAGCCCCAACACAATACCTTCTTTAACCATAAAGTGGCATTTTTCCCAATTGAGCACTAGGTCCATTTCGATGCACCTAGTCAACGCACGAGACAATTTTGTGAGACAATCATCAAATGAATAACCATGCACAAAAAAATCGTCCATAAATAATTTCAGCAAAAATGGACATCATACAACGTTAAAACGTCCCGGGTGCACCAAAAGGCATTCTCCTATAAGCAAATGTGCCCTAGGGGCAAGTGAACGTGGTCTTTTTTAAGTCATCGGGGTGCATAGGAATTTGGAAGAAAACACTATACCCATCAAGAAAATAGAAATATTCATGCCCCGCTAGACATTCTAACATTTGATCTATAAATGGAATGGGAAAGTGATTCTTCTTAGTGGCTGAATTTAAATTCCTATAATCTATGCACATTCTCCACCCCGTGATCGTACGCGTAGGTATCAATTTACTTTTTTCATTTCTCACCACGGTGAGCCCGCCCTTTTAGGCACCACATGAATTGGGCTCACCCACTCAGAATCTGGGACAACATAAGTAATACCTAAATTTCGCAATTTAGTGACTTCCTTCATTACAACTTCTTCTAACTTAGGATTTAAACGCCTAAGGAACTCACGACTGGGCTTCACATTATCTTCTAAACAAATTCTATGCATGCAAACATCGGGGTTAATCCCCTTCAAATCATCAATGGAGTGCCCAATAGCACCTTTATATTCATGCAGCACATGCACTGACAGACGCAACAACTTCGTTGCCATTTAATTTCGTTTCTTGAGTTTGGATCAGGACATGGAGGATAACAGTGTGGTTGGAGACAACCTGGGAGACAGAACCCCAGAGGAAGCAAGGGCACATAACCGCGCAGCCCTATTCAGAGAGGAAGTGCAGCGTGAGGTCGACGCACGGATGGCCGCTGAACCATACATTGCGCCACCCGTTCGTCCAGTCGCGAGGCGCAGGACAGTGCGCGAGATGTCGGCCCCTATCACTGTTAACCAGCCATGGTGCATCGTGCTTCCACCAGGCGGTCACTTCGAGCTAAGGAGCTCACTCATCCATCACATGCCCAAGTTCCACGGGATGAACAATGAAAATCCAGTCAAGCATGTGCGAGAGTTCCTGGTCATTTGCGAAAACATGAAGACCGAAGGGGAGAACGATGAAGCGCTAAAAATGAAGGCATTCCCATTTTCATTAAGTGATGCAGCTAGACACTGGCTAATGAATTTACCTGCAGGATCTATTCACACATGGGAGCAGCTGCAGAAGAAGTTCTTAGACAAATTTTATCCAGCAGCGAAGATTGCGCTGCTCAGAAGGGAATTGGCCGCGCCAAGGCAGAGCGCAGGGGAGTCTCTGTCAGAATACTACGAGCGTTTCAGGGAGCTAGAAGCCAACTGCTACAATCACGGGCTTCCTCAGAATGTGCTGATAGAGAACTTTCTGAATGGACTGCTGCCCATGGAGCTGCGACTACTGAATGCATGCGCAGGAGGGGACATTTGCAACATGTACCCGGAGGATGCATGGCAGCTGATAGAAGATTCTGCTGGGCAAGTAAGACATCAATTGACACTTGAAAGTAGTCGTAATCGTTCTGTGCATCAGGTAGAGGCAAGCGCTGAGATCCAAGAAATGAAGGCCATGCTGCAGAAGCTGATGAGTGCGCAGAGCGCACAACCAGTTGCGCCAAAGGTATGTGAATTCTGCAGGTCCACTGAGCACAAGACAGACGAATGCCCAACACTTTTTGAAGAAACTGGAGATGTAAATGCCCTTGGAGGATGGGACAACAGAGGTCCGCAGAGGCAGAATCAGCCGCGCTTTGGGCTTGCTGCAAATGGATTCAGATGGAGAGAAGAGAACAATTTCCAGAGGCAGCCCACTGATCAGCGCGCGCCACAGCAGACGCAACAAGCTGCACCCTACAATCCACCGCATCGCCGCACAGACGCACCAGCGCAGAACAATCAGCAACCAAAGCGATCCTTGGAAGATATCATGGGGCAGCTAGCAGACACAGTGCGCAAGAATGACGAAAAGTATGACAAGAGGTTCGAATCCATAGAGAAGCATCTATCACAGATTGCAACCACGGTGTATGAGCTGAAAAAGAGCGATGGCAACCTGCCTTCGCAAGTGATTCAGAACCCTAAGGGAGGAGTTAATGCAGTAACACTGAGGACTGGGCGCACAGTGGGAACAGAGCAGACCGCGCAGGCGCCCGCGCAACCAGTTGCGCAAGTCCCAGATTCAGCAGCTCAGAATTCGCAACCAGAGCCAGAGGCACAATCAGAAGCGCCAACCGCGAACCAGCAGGGCAAAGCGCCAGGTATGTCTCACTCGATAAACAAGGACAAAAATTGTACTAACATACCTGCTCCTTTCCCTGTGCAGGCACCACTGGCGAGAAAAGAAGCACTGGACAAGGAACTATATGAGCTGTTCAGCAAGGTGGAAATCAACATACCTCTCATAGAAGCTATTCGACAGATTCCCAGATATGCGAAGTTTTTAAAAGAGCTGTGCACAAATAAAAGAAGGACAGGCGAATGCGCACAGGTAATGCTAAATGCGCAGGCCTCAGCAATCGTGCAACAAAAGGTACCACCTAAGTGCCGAGATCCAGGTACATTCACTATCCCTTGCACCTTAGGTAAAACCACGGTAAGCAACTGCATGATCGATTTAGGCGCATCAATCAATTTATTACCATATTCTCTCTATGCGACCTTGCGCCTTGGACCACTAAAACCTGCAGGTCTCACAATTCAGCTAGCAGATAGATCGTGCAAACAACCTGCAGGCATGATAGAAGATGTCCTAGTTCGAGTAGGAGAGCTGGTGTTCCCAGCAGACTTTTATGTGCTCGAAATGGAGGGTGAATCAAGCGCCAGCGGTGCGCAGATCCTCCTAGGCAGACCGTTTCTGATGACTGCGCGCACGAAGATAGACGTGTGGAGGGGCACGCTCTCCATGGAGGTAGATGGCGAAGAAATCCATTTCAACATCTTCGAAGGGATGCAGCACCCACATGAGGACGCTACTGTGCACGCAATGGACAGCTTTGACGATTTAGTCACAGAAGCGCAGTGTGCGAGCGCAACCATAGGACCAGAGCTACTGACACAGGCAGAGCTGGAGGAGCAAGAGGAGGAGATAAGCAGTGCTGAACCAGCACCCACACAGGTACTTGATATAGTTCATATTTGCACCGCTAACAAAATCTTGCCCTCTATTGAACAGGCACCCAAGATCGAACTGAAGCAACTCCCGGAGCACCTCAAGTACATTTTCTTGGGAGATGAGGACACCCTGCCAGTGATCATCAAGAAGGGATTGGAAAAAGAGCAGGAGGCGCGTTTGCAACAGGTGCTGCGCAGGAACCAGCGCGCTATTGGATGGACTCTTGCCGATCTGCGCGGAGTGAGCCCAGACGTGTGCATGCACCGAATTCTGTTGGAAGATGGTGCCAAACCATCCAGGGAGGCTCCGCGCAGGTTAAACCCAAATATGATGGAGGTAGTGCAAAAGGAAGTCCTGAAGTTGCTTGACGCAGGGGTCATTTACCCAATCTCAGACAGCAAATGGGTCAGCCCGGTGCACGTTGTGCCAAAGAAAGGAGGAATCACGGTGGAGGAGAATGCGCAGGGCGAGCTAGTTCCCAAGCGCATACAAACTGGCTGGCGCATGTGCATCGACTACAGGAAGCTGAACGCTGTAACGCGCAAGGACCACTTCCCGCTACCCTTCATGGACCAGATGCTGGATCGCTTGGCAGGTAAGCCTTACTTTTGTTTTTTGGACGGATATTCAGGTTACAATCAGATACCCATAGCTGCGGAGGATCAAGAGAAGACCACGTTCACATGCCCCTTCGGAACATTTGCGTTTCGGCGTATGTCTTTTGGGCTGTGCAACGCGCCAGACGTGTGCTTCGATTTTACTAATGAGTGCAGGGCGGCGTTCGATAAGCTGAAAGAAGCGCTGACCAGTGCGCCAGTGATGCGCGCACCAGACTGGAACCTGCCATTCGAGCTGATGTGTGACGCAAGTGACTACGCAGTAGGAGCAGTCTTGGGGCAGCGCGAGGACAAGAAGCCGCATGCCATCTACTATGCATCGCGCACACTGGACTCCGCGCAGAAGAATTACACCACCACGGAGAAGGAGCTTCTGGCAATTGTATTTGCGCTGGAGAAGTTCCGAGCATATGTTCTAGGCGCCAGAGTCATCATCTACACGGACCACGCAGCTATCCGCTACCTCATGTCCAAGAAAGAGACCAAGCCGCGCCTGATGCGCTGGGTACTTCTGCTTCAGGAATTCGACTTAGAGATCAAAGATAAGAAGGGCACAGAAAATACCGTCGCTGATCACCTGAGCAGGATCGTAAAGGATGAGGAGCCAAGGCAGATCAAGGAGACATTCCCTGACGAGCATCTGATGGCGCTAACAGGTAAGGTACCATGGTATGCGCATATCGCAAATTACCTGGTCACAGGTGCGTTCCCTCCTCATTTCAATAAAACTCAGTGCATGCGATTGAAACATGAGTCCAAGCATTATCTTTGGGATGATCCTTACATGCTTAGAATAGGTCCAGATCGGATATTAAGACGTTGCGTGCCTGACCATGAGATTAACTCTGTGTTGATGTTTTGTCATGCGCACGCCTGTGGAGGACATTTCGGTCCCAAGCGCACGAGCAGGAAGATCTTGGACTGCGGATTCTACTGGCCACACCTATTCAGAGATGCCTATGACCACTGCAGGAAGTGTGACAGGTGCCAGCGCACTGGAGGAATCTCCGCGCGCAACGAGATGCCGCAGACCCCGATTCTGGTGGATGAAGTATTCGATGTTTGGGGAATCGACTTCATGGGTCCATTTCCCCCATCTGCCGGCTACGAGTACATTTTGGTGGCCGTGGATTACGTATCCAAATGGGTCGAAGCTAAGGCCACGCGCAAGGATGATGGTAAGACTGTCGCTGATTTTCTCAGAACTAACATATTTTGCAGGTACGGAGTGCCTAAGGCAGTTATCAGCGACCAGGGGACGCACTTCTGCAACAGGGTTGTGGCGCAAGTTTTCAAGCACTATGGGGTGCGCCACAAGACGTCCACCGCTTACCATCCGCAGACAAATGGACAGGCCGAAGTTTCTAACAGAGAGATCAAGCGCATCTTGGAAAAGACTGTGAGGCCGTCGCGCAAGGATTGGAGCCAGCGCCTGGATGATGCGCTATGGGCATACCGCACTGCACACAAGACGCCCATTGGAACCTCACCATTCCGGCTGGTCTATGGGAAGGCATGCCACCTGCCAGTAGAGCTCGAGCACAAGGCATATTGGGCTTTACGTATTTGCAACTTGAACTTGGAGGAGGCAGGAAAAGAACGCGCATTTGAGCTGAGCGAACTCGAAGAGCTGCGCCTAGACGCCTATGAGGGACTGCGCGATTACAAAGCGCGCACCAAGGCGTTTCATGACAGGCATATCCTCCGGCGCACATTTGAACCAGGAGACCAGGTACTGTTATTTTCATCGCGCCTGAAGCTCATGCCTGGGAAGTTGCGCAGCAAGTGGACGGGACCATACACCGTCACCAAGGTTTTCCCCTACGGCACAATTGAATTAGAAGACGGGCACCAGCATCGTTTTCAGGTTAACGGGCAGAGAGTCAAACGGTACTTGGGCGAACCTTGGGATGGCGCAACACGCAACATTGACTTGGCCGAGCCAGAGATAGTGGACGCGCAAGCTGCTGCGCCAGACGCACCACCAGCTGTTTCAGAGGGAGAACTAGCACCCATCGCCTATATCTCCTCTTCCTCTGCATCTACCTTCCTTACGAATAATGTATCACATGCTGACCCTCCCTTGTATCCTTTGCGCAGGACCAATGAGATCGTAACACAAGCACTGGCGCAAGGACACTCAGGAGCAAGAGTGGGGGGGGCTGCAGACGCACTTCTTGGCACGTAACGAGGTACCGTCGAGCCAACGACGTTAAACAAAGGCACTTGTCGGGAGGTAACCCGACACGTTTTAATTTGGCACATTTTATTCTGCTTGTTTTGTTTTTTTTGAGTGTTTTTAGTTAGATTAGGGTTTGGTAGTTTTTAGTCACATAAGTGCGCAGGACCGTGCGCCTATCAATGCGCAGGTCCGTTGCGCTAGCCAGAGGGGGGTATATAAGGCCAGACTTAGAAATTTCCCAGCACTTTTGCACTCGACCGTTACACACAAGCTCCCGCCTTCAGACCTCTGCCGTCGATCAGCGCCCAACCCACCGTCCGTCTTGAGAGATTCAAGGACAACACGACCGCACAGCACCCAGGTAACCTCCGATTCCGCTTTGAGCCGCTTCTGTTAGGGTTTGCGCGGAGAAGACAGTTTTAGGGTTTTGAAATCGCACCAGGCTAGAGTGCGCGGCTTGGAGTGCTGTTTTGTGCGATGAGGAGGCGCCTGAGGAAGCCACTGCCGAGCAGCGCATGTTGTTCAACGTCATGCGCGTGCTCGAATACTTAGCGCCAGAGGGGGCAGATTTAAGTATGAGTCCACCATCCGGGTGGAAATTTGGAGATGCGATTCCCCCTCTCCTCAGCCTGCACCATCCACCTCCTACCCGAACCCCAGCAGCTCCAGCACCAGCTCCAGCCCCTGCCCCAGCAGCTCCAGCACCAGCCCCAGCCCCAGCCCCAGCAGCAGAGCCCACCCCTGAACCTGAACCAGCACCGGTACCATCACCAGTAGCTTCCCCTGCCCGGCCTTCTGTTCTGGAGTCCCCCATTAACTTTCCCAACATAGACTCCGATTCCATATGGGAGTCACTTTCCGAGGACGAGCAGCCTGACCCCCTCACCATTGTGCCACCATCCTCCAACACCGACTCCATGACTGATTCTTCAGAGGATGAGGCGCATGGGTCAGCAGCTGATTCTAGCTCGGAGGACTTCTAAGGCTTTGGGCAGGCGCAGTGATTTTCTTTAGGGTGGTGTCTTTTATTTTTGCTGCGTCTAGTTGACTATTATGTGTGCTGAATATTTGTGCCATACATTCTGTGACTCCCTTGCTATATTTTGTGTGACTATTTGTGTTCCCTTTTCTGTTCTTTATTTTCGTTGCATTGCATGCATGTGCGCAGCCTCCGTGCGCTTGAGCTTGAGTCGTGGGGACACGTCTCTGTTCAAGTGTGGGGGGGGGGGGGGGGGGGGGCGTTACTCTTACATTTCATGTTTTGAGCATTTTTAGTATAGCCTAGTTTAAGTTGAAGAGAATTAGTAGCAGTAGTGCGCTAAGGTGCAGGATGCGCATGCGCTCCAGCTTGTTTTGCGCTATCCGTATTGCGTGAGCCGTTCTCTACTGTTTTAGCATAATTTTTTCGTTTTTTTCTGCTCCTGTCAGTTGGGATATACAGGGGATGTGGAGTTGATAGAAATGCTCCAGAGAGGCGGTTAGTCGCTTGTGCTTCGAAGGCGAGGTATATGGTCGAGTGCGCGAGTGGAGGCCGGTGCTTCGCAACCTTCGGAACAAAAGAGCGCGCTCAGTCACGCAGATGCCAAAGGCAAAGTACCCAAAGCGTGGCGAGGTGGGAAAACAGACCACCTTCTCTCTGGAAATCAAGCTAAGGAAGGCGGGCGCGGATGTAAACGCGTGCGCTGACCGGCGCAGACAAACCAAGGAGGGAGAGCGGAACGAGTTCCATAGCTGCTATCCGAAGGCTGAGATTGGAACTGTTCTGGGAATGAAACAAATTGGAAAGGAAGCTGTACAAAAGAAAAATACCAGCAGAAGCAGATGATTTGCGTTACAAAGAACCAGCATGCGCATTACTTAGTACCTGCGTGCGCAAGACCAAAAGGATATCATCAAAGGCTCAGGTTCCCAGGAAGTGTGCGAACGAATCACGCACTGGAAGAAGCTCGCGCAAGAAACCATATACCTATCTTCGGAGCGGGAGCTGACAACCAGGAGCCTAAGAAGAGCTATCTCCCAGTCATCCAAAGATCTTCATCCCGGCTGAGAGGTAATGAGATTTTGGGATTATTATATTAGAACTATTGAGTGCAGTTGTGCGCAGGTGATAGAGCAGCACAAGCTGAGTGACTGTGCATTTTGCGCTAGAATGCGAGGCTGTGCGCTAGTCTCCAGAAAAGGTAATTGTATCCGCGTTTCAGTACTTGTTCGGGACGAACAAGGGGCAAGTGTGGGGGGTTTGATAGAGCCTAGTTATACACATTATTTAGGTCATAACCCTATGCTTGTTTGCAATATTTCATGAGCAAGATTACTCGTTTCCAATGTTTTTGTATATCAGGTCAGAACGAGTCCTTGAGTCGAATACGCGCTAACAGGCAGCGTTCTAGGAGTGAAAGATCAGCCTGCGGAGCTAGCGGCGCAAACAGAAGAAGAAATGGCGAAAGACAGCAGAGGTGCGCTACCCGATTGCGCCAACCAATACCGTGCGCCAGGCGCAAAGTCCCAGTGACCAGATTTGGAAGTTGCCGAAAGTTGAACCTCCTATATAAAGGAAGTAAGTCTAGGGTTTCAGAGAGTTGGGAAAAAAACTGTTGTTCCAGAGGCACCAGAGGACGCAAGGAGGCACTGTGCGGCAGAACTGGAAAACACACGGACTTATTGAGGAGATCTGCGCCAGCCGACTGCGCCAGCCGAGAGAAGACACTGCACGCACTGTTTGCTACCGTTTTCTTGGATTCAGTAGTTATTACTTACTATTTTATGATGTTTACCACTAGCATGTCTAGCTAAACACTTAGTGTTGGTCGGGCATGAACCTATGATGTATTACCTTTGAGACTTGAGCTTAATGCATAGTTTATTTACTTGTATTAATTCTGTGCGCGCTGAGACAGTTAGTTGCATGAGTAGGGGAAGCCTTGAACCGCAAACTTACTTGTGTTGCTTGCTTGTCACCTGTTAAACTAGTTGCATGCGTAGGGGAAGCCTTGAACCGCAAACTTACCGTGACAATTAGGAGTAACGAGTTAGGATAGGCAGTTGCTACTGTGACAGGATTCGCAGCTGTTTAGTCTAGTTCTAAGGATTAATAGCACATGAACTTTGAACGGAACATGCGCACGTGTTAGGAAGCCTTTACCGGACACTAACCCAAGTAAACCACAAGCTATAGATGTTTAGAGTCGATGATAAGGAATGCATTCATAGAGGATTGTCTGCCCAATACTTCTCATAAAGATAGTACTTCATCTCTACTGCTTGCGCACGTCTAGTGCAATTTCCTGCGTTACGATATTCACTGCTACTCGCGCATCGCGCAAAACCCCCAATCACTCACGCAACCCCCGTTTTCTTAAGTGTAGGTTACTGGCTAAGACTCACTGCTTGCTCCCTGTGGAGATCGACCCTTACTTAACCGCTGTACTAGTGGGAGAGGAAGGATTATATTTGACGCGCACGACGACGCGCGATCAAACCTCCTATAAAATCTAGCGTGCCCGAGGAAACTCCTTATTCCTTTCGCGTCTCTCGGTGGTGGCAGCTTCTCAATACGTCGATCTTGGCTCTATCGACCTCAATTCCTCTTTTTGATACAAGAAGCCCCAACACAATACCTTCTTTAACCATAAAGTGGCATTTTTCCCAATTGAGCACTAGGTCCATTTCGATGCACCTAGTCAACGCACGAGACAATTTTGTGAGACAATCATCAAATGAATAACCATGCACAAAAAAATCGTCCATAAATAATTTCAGCAAAAATGGACATCATACAACGTTAAAACGTCCCGGGTGCACCAAAAGGCATTCTCCTATAAGCAAATGTGCCCTAGGGGCAAGTGAACGTGGTCTTTTTTAAGTCATCGGGGTGCATAGGAATTTGGAAGAAAACACTATACCCATCAAGAAAATAGAAATATTCATGCCCCGCTAGACATTCTAACATTTGATCTATAAATGGAATGGGAAAGTGATTCTTCTTAGTGGCTGAATTTAAATTCCTATAATCTATGCACATTCTCCACCCCGTGATCGTACGCGTAGGTATCAATTTACTTTTTTCATTTCTCACCACGGTGAGCCCGCCCTTTTAGGCACCACATGAATTGGGCTCACCCACTCAGAATCTGGGACAACATAAGTAATACCTAAATTTCGCAATTTAGTGACTTCCTTCATTACAACTTCTTCTAACTTAGGATTTAAACGCCTAAGGAACTCACGACTGGGCTTCACATTATCTTCTAAACAAATTCTATGCATGCAAACATCGGGGTTAATCCCCTTCAAATCATCAATGGAGTGCCCAATAGCACCTTTATATTCATGCAGCACATGCATCAATTTAGAAGTCTCAATATCATTCAATGAAGCTCCTATGATAACAGGTAAAGACTCGTTCGGTTCCAAAAATTCATGCCTTACATTCGGTGGTAGAGGCTTCAATCCCTCACCGAATTCCTTACCTTTTGGCGCATCATTTACCTCATTTGCGCCATCATCAAAATCAGAGAGGTGAACAAAGGGCTATTTTCATCTTGTGTAAGCAACTCGTACTCAAAGCTCGTTAGTTCACCAAGAGAGTCAAAAACATTAATATGCATCATATGATTCAACCAAGTGACAGTCCATAGAATTGCTAGGTGTCCTAAGCATGCTTTTCAAATCGAATTTGATCTTTTCACTACCAAAATTTAATTCGATTGTACCCTTCTCGCAATCTATAATAGCCTTAACAGTGTTCAAAAATGGTCTGCCTAGGATTATGGGAATTTCCTTATCCTCATCCATATCTAACATGTAGAAATCAATTGGAACATAGAATTGCCCAACTTTCATGGGAACGTCCTCTAGGATACCCTTAGGTGCCCTCATATCTAGCTTATTGAAAAGCGAATAAGGCATTAAAGGTATGCTAGCACCTAGATCACACAATGCACTTGCTATGCTAATTTCTCCAATAGAAATGGGAATAGAAAATGATCCATGATTGCTAAGTGACGGCACGTCGTTGTGTGCGCCAAACTTATATTTATAATCTCCTGTTAACACTTAGCAAGGGTAAGTAGGGTCGAACCCACGAGAGAGAAATCAGTGATAAGGTTCTACGAATAATTGTCACGATAAAAAGGGGGGTCGCAGGAATAATGTTTTGTTGTCAAATTCAGTGAAAAGTCAGTTCAGGGATATGCATTGCAACTGGTAATCATCAATTGTAACATGCATCAACAAGTAAACTACTGTTCATAGTCTAACAATCCTGCTAGGGTAATGCGGACTCTAGTGTTCTACCTACTCTGAACCGCTAAGTTCTCGAATAGGGTTAACAATTACTCGATTAAGAACACCGATTAGGTTACACCGCTAGGCTTAGCTAATAGGGAAGTCAATCCAATATCACGCAATAGATATCAACTCAGTTTCACTGCTAGGATATGCTAACTTGATAATTAGAGCATGCAATTCAAACGAAGAATAGGAATTTACTGAATTGAATTACGAAACATAAATATCTCAAACCGTACGTCGCAATACAAAATCCCCAAACTGTAAGGGTTTAACTACTACGAGTCATCTAAAAAAATGAAAATAAACTGAGTTTAGGAATAATACTGAAACGGTGAATAGTAATCTGCGATGAACAGTAATTTTCGTGCTGAAGATTCCCCCTCTCCTTGGTGTAGAAAGTCTGTATTTATAGGTAAGGGAGACTTCTAAATCTTGAAAACTTCTAAATCTGATTTTGGGCTGTGGGCCCAATGCTGACGTCATCAATTGCATTCCGCTTCGGATGAAGACATTAGTTGAGCGCCTCATGAAGACATTATAGGCGCGCTAGAAGAAGACATTAACTCAGCTAAAGTGTGTTGATGGCGTGGTAGTGTCTGCAGTGTCAGAAACTCGCTTTTTTGATCCTTTAGTCCTTCGAATCTCGTCTTGACGTAAACTAAAGAATTGTAGCTCCTTGAGTTAGCTTTCCAACAAGGTATAACAAGCCTCAATCGGATCAGAATCATGCGCTCGGCGAGCCTTTGACTATGAATAGGTCAATCTGCCCAGATTTGTTGTATATCCATCCAAATGCGCGATGAAGTTTTAAGCGATCTTGATACACCTGCGATGCGAAACACTACAAAAAAGTAATCTATCACACACAAAATGTAACTAAACAATGGGAATAAATAACTCAATGGATCGTATAAAGACGCTCCATCACTTAGCTTTCTAGGCACGGTACGCTGAATTATCGCACTACAATTTGCGTCTAAAGCTACATGGTCTAAATCATGCATTTCCCTTCTATGAGACATAATATCTTTCAAAAATTTAGCATAGGTAGCCATTTGAGTGAGTACCTCCATAAATGGCAAAGTCACTTGCAGTTTTTTCAGCATCTCTGCAAAGCGCATGAAATGTGCATCCTCCTTCTTTTTGAGCCTCTGAGGGAAGGGAATTGGCAGTACATAAGGTGCTGGCTCTTGTGGCTTTTCCTTCTCCCGTATATCAATTGGATTCTGCGGCAAAGACCCTTCTTTGACAACTTCATCGGCTGGGGTCCTCTAGAACTCTCCCGCTTTTGAGTGTAATTGCATTAATCGTCTAGGAGAAGTTCAAATCGGGTTGTGAGGGTAGCTTCCCTTGATATTTTGAAGACTAACCAGCTTGTTGCGCAATCTGTGTTTCAAGCATTTTGTTGTGCGCTAGCAACTGATCTAGCCTTTGAAGAATAAGCTGATTGTCTTTTAGCTATTGTGCTTGAGTCGCGGCCAACAGGGCAACAATAGAAATCATGGACGGTTCCTCATTGCTTTGTTTCTCTTCGTGTCTTTGGTGTTCCCTGATTTTGGTGGATGAAATTGTTTGGTCTTTGATAATTTCCGCTTTGATAGTTGTTTCTCGGCTGGTATGTGTTGGAGGGGGCTCCTTGATTCTGATTTCTCGGTACAAACCCTGGCGGTGCTGGTTTGGGCTCTATATTCATCGGCGCTCTTCTCAGAAAATTTGGATCCTCATGGAATCTCACATGGGTTGCAGGGTTCCTTGGCTGATATCTGCTAGCTTGCGGAGGCGCATATTCTCTCCCTTGATTTCTGACCAAGTAGTTAACATCCTCATACTCATTTGCGTGCTTTGCGGTGCACGAGTCATCATCATGCGCCAGGGTAGAACAACTACTGCAAACTGCCTGGTGGTCTCTCTTTTTATTGAGATTTAAACTTCCAATTGATGCTGCCAAAGAATTCACCATTTTTGCTAGGGAACTGAAATCTTCTTTTGTCACGGCTTTTGATGAATGATCCTTCCCTTTCTTCTTTAGGTGGTTCATTTCTCCACCCCACTGATGTGAGTTCCGCATTATTTTTTCTATGATTTTGAAACCATCGGAGGCTCTCAAATCCATCATTGCCCCTCCGCTCGCTTAGTCCATATGGTTTCTTGCGTCTTGATCCATTCCATCATAAAAACTTTGCATGAGCTGCCATTTGCTGAACCCTTGATGCGGACAATCTCTTTGTCGCTCTTTGAAGTGCTCAAATTCCTCATAAAAATTCTCGTCATCTTGTTGTTTGAATTGGCAAATTTTGTCCCGGATTTTCTTAATCTTTGCCGGCGGGAAGAATTGAATAAGGAAAGGTTGGGCGAGTTCTTCCCAAGTGCAGAAAGTGTTCGGCTCGTGACTCATTAGCCAATCCTTGTCATTTCCACTTAGCGAGAACGGAAACACTTTCATATAAATAGCCTCCGGTTTGACCCCCTGCGCTTTGTAGGTGCGGCATAATTCTGTAAATTAGGCCAGATGCTCATTTGGGTTTTCATACCCTTCAAACTGATTTGCGGCTGCCATGTGGAGAAGTGCCGACTTTATTTCGAACTCTTTAATAAATGTATGGGTGATCCATAATGTCCAATGGTTAGGGCAATGTATTCCCCAACTGGTCTCTCATCGTCCTTTTGCGGACGAATAGCATTCCCTAGCCTCCTCGAGTTTGGTTGATCCACAATTCTTGCTGGTGGTTGGTCCATATTCTCCATTATTTGTTGATCAACTTGAATTTGAGGAAGAGGAGTATCAAAAGCTTGTTCTTGTGCCTTTTTCGTGCGCGCTCGAGTTTGCATTCAAACACCTACCAAGCGATCAAAGAAAACGTTAATAAGTGTGAACTTTAAATTAAAGTAGGCAAGAGTAGCACGCAAACACGCAATCACTAACAACAAAGTATACTAACTTAAAATAATACTAAATAGCAAACTAGTCTAATGGCTAATCCCCGGCAACGACGCCATTTTGAACGTTGTCGAAATTGTGGTAGTAAAAATACTAGTCCAATCACGGTACGCAAACAATATTTATAATCCGAGTGACCTTGAGTCGAACCCAAGAGAAAAGCCTAGATTAGTCTAAAGCTAGCTAGTAATGCCTAATGCGAGTCTACTGGGGGTAGGGGTTTCTCTAGGTGAGGTATCTCTAGTGAATACTAAAGACAAGTTCAAATTTGGGTGGAAGTAAAATAATAGAGAAAATGTAGTCGGAATCCTATTTCACCCAAGGTCATACGATTGGCAATGCAAAATAGAAATATATTCATGAGTTAATTTGATTGATTATTTTAGGCTAAAATATCACGCATTCTAAATTCAACTCTCTCTCCTTCTTTAAAATGGGAATGATACCTAAGTGACACAATTCTCAAACTCTCGCTCTGTTGAACCGTGTAGAACAAAAGTCTCATAATCTCAACCTCTCGGTCTATTGAAACTTAACTAAAGTCCGCTCTATACTTAGCCTAATGGAATGCGTATGTCACTCTCGTGCACAAACGTTATCTAAAATAAACATGTTTGATCTTCTAAACAACCTAAGCTCAATTCTCATTCCATCCCTAGGTGTTTTATCAATTCATACTCATTCATGCATTTCGTCAAACATTTGGTGTGCATAAAATTAACATGAAGATAAAGCATGAGAATTTTCAATCAAACTTCACTTATATAGATAAAAGAACATGTTTTGCATTACAATCTAACCTAAGAGATCCATAAGGACCTCAACTACAATGGGACTACTCATTCATGATGAGTTTGAAACAAAACATAGTTTTTAATTGAAATTGTTCACCAATTGAATGCAAAGAAGTAGGGGTTGAGTAGAGGGTTGATGTAGAATGGCCAATTGCGTGTGTCTTCTCCAAATTCTCGACAATTCTCCAGTTCGTCCAAGAGAATTTTCTAGGGTTTAGATTTTTTGGAAAAAGCCCCTTCTAAATTTGCATCTCTTTCTATTTATATCGTTTCGGAAATTACTAATTCACTCCCAGTGCCCAGATCAAAAAGTGATTCGGACACGCTCTAGTTGATTCGATCGAATCACTATCTCAGTGTTGTTTCATGGCTGACCGAATACTTTGTCCTGGGCGAATAACTTTTGATTCGGTCAATCCCTTCAATCGATTCGGTCAAAATCCTTATAGAGCCAAGCTGATTCGGATACACACTTCTTTGTTGGGCGAATCACTCTCTGATTCGGTCAAGTCTGTTTGATTCGGTCAATCTTCTCCTCGAGTCAGGTTGATCCGTGCAGCTAGAGGATGATTCGGCCAGGGCTGGTTGAATCATATGTGATTTGGTCCCTGTTGGCCGAATCAAATCTGCCTTGGGCGAATCACTTTTGCCTTTTCCCTCAATTTTGCTCGTTTTTCATCTCGATGAACGGGAATTCATCAAGATTTTTTTTAGGCCACTCCATATCATGTAATACACATTTTAAACCTGAAATGGACAAAGAAAATATCAAATGACTTTATAAAATAACGAAACAAACAAGAAGTAATGTAAAAATACAGATAAATATAAGGTTATTTCTTCCCGTCATCATTCGCGGTGAAGGATCGTCAGAGAAAAGGAGGTAGTCTGTTAGTCATTTTCCTTGCATCTTAACTTGAACAATTATGATAGCATAGAAGTGTTGTATCTTGCCAAAAACTGCTAAGAGGGAGACTGTTAGTCCCATATGATGATGGCCTGTTTTTGTGCAAAGAGTTATTCAAGTAAGCTAGAAAGTACGTGTAGAATAGCCAAAGAACAAGTACCCCACTGAAGTCAGGCATTGCAAAATAAGATGTTCTAGCAAATGCTGAAGTCGAGCTAGCTATCGTCCAGAGGAGGATATCGGTGGATTCCAAGAATCTTCTGTGGATCTCGAAGATCAAGGAATCTGAGATCTCGAAAGTATTAGCTACACAAAATATCTTCGACGACATTCCCGATTCAAAATCACCTGGCATGGCAACAAAATAAGATCATCCAAATATTCTGATTAAATATTTGGATGCGATATTTTAGAAGATTGTTGAGAGCTTTAAAAGATGTAGATTGGAGTCGAAGTGAAAAATTAAGAAACACATTGAAGCAGCTCTTGGCGTTATAGCAATATACTAGAGAGGACGAGTCAAGTAATTGAGTGCATTTGACGGAGATTGGAGCTAAGTTATCACTCAACCAAGAGGACTAGAAGTATTTGCTGGAGCAACACATTTAACAAATCTTGTTGCAATTCAGACCTGTTCAGATATCCGGGAGAACGTTGAGTGGACAAATAGCTGTTCGGGAGAACTAAGCTGCAGTGACAAGCCATAGGGAGGGATCTCTACACTGAGGGGAGCTCAGTGCGCATCCAGACGAGTCGGTGGTAGAAAGACTTGACGAGGGAGTCTTGCAAGTTTGTATTTCTTGTTCCAATAGTAAAATAGTGGATTGCTGCTTGTCAGAGTTAGGAGAACCCCCCACCCCCACAGTAGGGACACATTATCCTGAAGTGGGTTACCAAATTTCTGTGTCTTATCTTTACGATTACAGTATTCACTTTCCACTCGAAACAAATCGTACTATTTCTGACGCGTTTCCTCAGCATTTGTCACAACAACATCTGGGACAAGTTCTGTGAGCAGCACCAGAACTACAAGTGGTATCAGAGCAGGCATCCGACACACAGGGTGAGATCATAGGAAACCCAGAATGAGTGCAAGAGACATGGGGAGACCTCCCAATTTGGAGGAAGATGATTTTGGCTACTGGAAGTCAAAAATGAAAGCATACATCAGGTCAGTAAATGAGTGTGCTTGGAAGGCAGTTGTTGAGGGCTGGGTTGCTCCATCAGGTGCTACAGATGCTCTTGGAGTTAAAGCACCAAAACTCGAGAAAGACTGGACTGAAGATGAGAAGAAACTATTCCAAGGAAATATTCAGGCTCTGTATGCAATTATCGCTGCAGTAGACAAATGGAACTATAAATTAATTGCTGGTGTTGAAATAGCAAAAGTAGCATGGACCATTCTGGAAACAAACTTTGAAGGAGATGCCAAGGTAAAGAAGACCAGAATGCAGATGCTGAGGCTTAGCTACGAACAACTGATGATGAAAGATGATTAGACCATAGCAGACTTTAACAACCGCCTGATGGATATAGTAAATGAAATGGGGACTCTTGGAAAGTATGTATTAGAAACTGAACAAGTTGAAAAAGTCCTAAGGTCACTTCCTCAGAAGTTTGATGTCAAGGTAACAGCCATTGAAGAAACGGGTGACTTGAAAAAAATGAAGTTGAACTCTCTCATGGGATCTTTCAGAGTCTATGAGGTGAAGATAAACAGCAGGAAGTCAGCAGAGAAGAAGACTAGAGGAATTGCCTTAAAGGCTGCTGCAACAGACGCTGAAACAGAGTCTGACGGTGAAATGAATGATGATCAAATAGCCATGATGGCTAAACCGTTTTGGAAGGTTCATGAAAAGGATGGACAAGAAAAGAACCAATTACAAAGCTCGTGGTGAGCAAGGATATCAAGGGAAGAAGGAGGAGCAGAGTGACCAAAGATACCCTGGAAGGAAAGATGATAGATTTTAAAAAGGCAAACATAGAGAGAATGACCAAAATCCGAGTGAAGAGATTTAGTGCAGAGCCTATCAAGGATACGGCCACATACAAAGGTATTGTGCCAACACTCTGATGAAAAAGAAAGCCATGGTAGCGACTTTCACCGATGATGAGTCCGAGGGCAGCGATACTGGAGAAGATCAGAGTAACTTTGTTGCACTGACCAGACTCAGTAATGAAATTTGTGATCATGGTAAGAACAAGCAAGAGTTGGAAAATCTGAGAAAGAGAGTGAGACTGATGAACTCTGGAACGAAAAACTTGAATGAAATCCTTGGTGCTCAGAGGTATGAAATAGGAAGGTCTGGTCTTGGAACACATCTGGAAGCAGCAAAGGCAAGACACAGTTTGTCAGAGGAAAAATGTTGAGTCAAAATTCCAGCTTCACCTACAACAATCACTACAACACTCTCTGGACTAAAGATACAAGGATCTGTCATTACTGTCATTCTCGAAGACACATACAAAGGAAGTGCAGGAAGTTCCTAGCTAAGTATGGGCATACTAAGACACGCATCACACAAGAATGGAGACCAAAAAGACATACAAAGGAGGTATGCCTAGTTGCCTGTAGTTCATCAGTCAACTTGAACAAGATATGTGGTACTTCGATAGCAGTTGTTCAGCTCATATGACAGGTAATTCAGCATTTCTTAAGCACCTAACACCTCTGGAGGGAAGATCAGTGACGTTTGGAGATGGTGGAAAAGTAAAAGTTGTTAGAGCAGGTGTTCTGGAACTATCTGGATTGCCCAGTCTAACAAACGTTCTTTACGTTGAGGGACTGCGTGCAAACTAAGCCAGATATGTGACGGCTTTTGTGAGGTAAAGTTCACCAGAAACTCTTGCAGAGTTCTCAATGTTGATGGGGACTATGTGATGCGTGGTAGTCGCTCCACTAACAATTGCTATATGTTAGATGTTGTAGAAACTAGTTCGAGTGCATAATGTCTACTTACCAAAACAAGTGAGATGAATCTGTGGCACCGAAGGTTGGGACATCTGAATCTGAAAGCTCTGAAGAAGCTGTTGATAGAGCCTATTTATACACACTATTTAGATCCTAATCCTATGCTTGTTTGCATTATTTTGTGTACAAGATTACTGGTTTCCAGTGTTTTTGTATTTCAGGGCGAGACAAGGGCCTAAGTCGGATACGCGCTAACAGGCAGCGTTTAAGGAGCGCAACACACAACCTGCGGAGCTAGCAGCGCAAACAGGATAGAAAGTGGCAGAGTCGACTACGGTGCGCAGACCGATTGCACTAACCAGTATGTGCAGTGCGCCATGCGCAAATAGTGTTGTTTCCAAATCTTGACACCATCAGATTTGGAAGTTACCAAGGTTGGGCCTCTTGAGCAGTATATAAAAAGAGGAAGGCTAGGGTTTGAAGAGACACACAAGATATCAAAGAGAGAGAGCCAGAATCGAAAACACACGAGCCTGCTGCGAGGACCTGCGCTAGCCGACTGCGCCAGCCGAGACTCTGCAACCTGCACGCACCTGCTTGTTGCTGTTTTCTTGGATACCTTAGATATTATTTACTGTTTCTATGATGTTTACTACTAGCATGTCTAGCTAAACGCTTGGTATTGGTTGGGCATGATTCTATGAGTATTTCCTTTGAGACTTGTGCTTAATGCATAGTTTGTTTGCTTGCATTAATTCTGTGCACACGGTTGACAGCTAGTTGCATGAGTAGGGGAAGCCTTGAACCGCAATCTTACTCTTGTTACTTGTTTGTTATATGTTAAACTAGTTGAATAGCTTGACGGTGACAACTAGGAGTAACGCGCTAGGATAATCAGTTGCTACTGTGACAGGATTCGTAGCTGCTTAGACTAGTCTTAAGAATTAATAGCTCATGAACTTTGATCGGAACATGCGCACATGTTAGGAATCCTTAATCGGACACTAACATTAGTAAACCGAACTATAGACGTTTAGAGTCGATGATAAGGAATATATTCATAGAGGATTGTCTGCGCCGATACTTTTCATAGTCATAGTACTTAATCTCTACTGCCTGCGCACGTCTAGTGCAATTCCTGCGTTCACTACTGTTTACTCGCGCACTTGCGCAACCCAATCACTCACCCCCCAGTTTTCGTAAGTGTAGGTTACTAGTTAAAGCTCACGCGCACAACGACAAGCTATCAAATTTTGGCGCCGTTGCCGGGGAGCAACACATATAAGCTTTAATTAGTTTAAATTTCCTTTTACAATAGGTAGTCATTTTATTTCTGTTTGCTTTATTCTCATTGTTGTTTCTGACAGCGCGCAATCAACATCAGCCTGCGCAACCTTGAAACAGTTGCGCTGCGCAGATTCTAGTTGCGCACTGATAGACGCAACAGCTTAGTTTTCTTTTAATTTCGTTTTCTTTGAGATTTAGGACAGGTTATGGAGGATAACAGTGTCGTTGGAGATAACTTAGGGGACAGAACCCCAGAGGATGCGACGGCACATAACTGCGCAGCCCTGTTCAGAGAGGAAGTGCAGCGCGAAGTTGAAGCAAGGATGGCCGCTGAAATGTATAATGCGCCACCCGCGCGACAAGTTGCGCGACGCAGAACAGTGCGCGAGATGTCAGCCCCGATCACGGTTAACCAGCCATGGTGCATAGTGCTTCCACCAGACGGTCATTTTAAACTCAGGAGCTCGCTCATTCAGCACATGCCCAAGTTCCACGGGATGAACAACGAAAACCCAGTCAAGCATGTGCGAGAATTCCTAGTCATTTGAGAACATGAAGGCCGAAGGGGAAAGCGACGAGGCGCTGAAGATGAAAGCGTTCCCATTTTCACTGTGTGACACGGCCAGGCATTGGCTAATGAACTTACCAGCAGGATCAATTCACACATGGGAGCAGCTGCAGAAGAAGTTCCTGGACAAGTTCTATCCCGCAGCAAAGATCGCGCTACTCAGGAGGGAGCTGGTCGCACCTAGGCAGAGCGCAGGAGAGTTGCTGTTTGAGTATTACGAGCGTTTCAGGGAGCTGGAGGCCAACTGCTACAATCACGGCCTACCCCAGAATGTGCTGATAGAGAATTTCCTGAATGGATTGCTACCCATGGAGCTGAGATTATTGAATGCATGCGCAGGAGGCGACATTTGCAACATGTACCCAAAAGACGCGTGGCAGCTGATAGAAGACTCTGCTGGGCAGGGAAGACATCAGCTAACACTTGAAAATAGTCGTGCTCGTTCTGTGCATCAGGTAGAAACAAGCGCTGAGATAAAGGAAATGAAGGCCATGCTGCAGAAGTTGATGCATGCGCAGGGGGCGCAACCAGCTGCGCCAAAGGCATGTGAGTTCTGCACAGCCACTGAGCACAAAACTGATGCATGTCCCACACTTTTCGAGGAATCAGGAGATGTCAATGCTCTAGGAGGATGGGATAATAGAGGGCCACAGAGGCAGAATCAGCCGCGTTTTGGACTAGCCGCAAATGGGTTCAGATGGAAGGAGGAAAACAATTTCCAGAGGCAGTCCGCGGACCAGCGCGCACCACAGCAGACGCAACAAGCTGCGCCCTATAATCCACCGCATCGCCACACTGACGCACCAGCGCAGAACAACCAGCAACCGAGGCGATCCTTAGAAGATATCGTGGGGCAGCTAGCAGACACAGTGCGCAAGAATGATGACAAGTATGACAAGAGGTTCGAATCCATTGAGAAGCAGCTATCACAGATTGCTACCACGGTGTATGAGCATAAAAAGAGCGATGGCAACCTGCCTTCGCAAGTGATCCAGAATCCCAAGGGAGGAGTCAACGCCATGACACTGAGGACTGGGCGCACGGTAAAAACAGAGCAGCCCGCAAAGGTGCCCGCGCAACCAGTTGCGCAAGTCCCAGATCCAACAGAGCAGAATGCGCAACTAGAAGCGCCAGCCACAAGCCAGCAGGACGAAGCGCCAGGTATGACACAATCAAAGGACAAAGGCATGAATCGTACTAACATACCTGCACCTTTCCCTGTACAGGCACCATCGGCTAGGAAGGAAGCGCTTGATAAGGAGCTCTACGAGTTATTCAGTAAGGTGGAAATAAACATTCCCCTTATTGAAGCATATCGGCAGATTCCTAGGTACGCCAAGTTTCTAAAGGAGCTGTGCACAAACAAGAGAAGGAAAGGCAAGTGCGCACAGGTAATGCTAAATGCGCAGGCCTCAGCGATCGTGCAGCATAAGGTATGATGAGCGGACAAATAACCTTTTATTTGTCCACATTTTTCCCCTACTTCTTATTTGTTTCGCAATTCTATAAAGCCATTTGATGATTTCTTCGTCCATTTCAGGTTAAAATTATATATCTCACGATACGAAGTGGCCCGAAGAAAATCTAGACGAATTCTGGTCGATGGAGATCAAAAGAAGGAAGTCTGAGCAAACTGCAAAAGTGATTCGGCCGAATCATAAGTGATTCGCCCACCAGCTTGACCGAATCACTCTCAGCTGCGCGAATTGACCTGATCCGGGGAAAGTCCTGAAGGTTTGACCGAATCACATAATGGGTGTGACCGAATCAAAAGTGATTCGGCCAAGAAAAGTGATTCGCCCAGTCCGAGATCACCACTGAACAGATGATTCGGCCGAATCAGAGGTGATTCGCCCAGAGGTGCCCGAATCAGTTGAGCTCCATAAGACGTTTGACCGTATCAACACAAGGACGTGACCGAATCAAAAAGTGATTCGGCCAGGATAAGTGATTCGCCCAAACTCAAAACAGCTCTGGACAAAAGGTTCGAGCGAATCACATGGACATTGACCGAATCAAGTGATTAGGTCACTTCGGGATCTTTTTGGAAATCTTCAAAAAGTATAAATAGAATGAGATGGAAATGAAGAAAGAGGACTTCCATATTTTTGCAACCCTAGGCGATTGGAACTCGAAGAAGATGAAGCTTGAGTGAAGATTGAAGCTTGGATTGAAGATTCTACACCAACCTCTCTTAAACCCTAGCTTTGTATTTACATTTATGTTTCCCTTAGTTGTCATGTATTTGTGCACACTCATTATGAGTGAGTAGTTGTTCTTGTGGTTGGGGATTAAATGGATCCCCTAGGATTGGATATGATGTAGAACTCTAATTTATTGCATTGAATGAAGGTTGGTTTGATTATATTGTGCCCTAGCTATGTATTCATTGTATGCACACCAAGTGTTTGACGAAATGCTTAAGTGAGTATGCTTGGTTAGAACCCCTAAGGAAGGAGCAAGAGTTGAACTTAGGATGTTTCATAGCTATTGTATGATCATAGATGGAGTGTTTGTGCGTGAGAGCGACATGCATTCTTGACATTAGGCTAAGTTTTGAGCGGATTTGAGTAACCGGCCAATAGACCGAGAGGGTGCGGTTATGGGACTCAAATTTTACACGGTTCAATAGAATGCGAGTTTGAGAACCATGTCATTTATGTATCCTCTCCATTCTAGGGAAGGAGCGAGAGTTGAACCTAGAGCGGATGATGCATTAGCCTTGCTTTTATCAACCAAATGTAGTTCATGCATGTATTAGTGAGTTATTTCATTTCCTCATATCTTAGGGGGGAAGTTGAATCCCTAGTCACCCTTTTTATTCATTAAGTAGAACTCAAGAATATCATTTGTCTTTAGTGCTTGCTAGAGATACCTCTATAGGAGGACAAAAACCCCCCCAAAAACCGTAGACTTACAATAGTAGCATTGATTAGTTGTCAATTAGTCTAAGCTTTTCCCTTGGGTTCGATCCGAGGTCACTCGGTTATAAATATTGTTTGATATTTGCGTGACTAGAATAGCACTTCATTTTGCTTGCCTAAAACGCCAACGTCAAAATACCACCTAAATACCGAGACCCAGGTACGTTCACCATCCCATGCACTTTAGGTAAGACCACAGTAAGAAATTGCATGATTGACTTAGGCGCATCTATAAATGTGCTACCCTATTCCCTATATGTGTCATTGCGCCTTGGACCACTAAAGCCTGCAGGTCTCACCATTCAGCTAGCAGATCGGTCGTGCAAGCAACCGACAGGCATGATAGAGGACGTCCTTGTCCGAGTAGGAGAGCTGGTGTTCCCAGCAGATTTCTATGTCCTGGAAATGGAGGGTGAGTCGAGCAAAGGCAGTGCGCAGATCCTACTGGGCAGACCATTTCTGATGACAGCGCGCACAAAGATAGACGTGTGGAGGGGCACGCTCTCTATGGAGGTTGATGGCGAGGAAATTCATTTTAACATATTCAAAGGGATGCAGCACCCTCATGAGGACGCCACAGTGCACGCAATGGACAACATAGATGACTTGGTTGCAGATGCGCAATGTGCAAGCGCAGCAGAAGAACCTGAAACACTGGCACAGGCAGAGTTGGAGGCGCAAGAGGATGAGCTGAGCAGTGCTGAACCAGCATCCAGACAGGTACACGATATAGTTAATGTCTGCACTGCTAACAAGATCTTGCCCTCTATTGAACAGGCACCCAAGGTCGAGCTGAAGCAACTCCCAGAGCACCTCAAATACATATTCTTGGGAAATGAAGATACCCTGCCGGTAATCATAAAGAAAGGATTATAAGAGGAGCAAGAGGCGCGATTACAGCAGGTGCTGCGCAAGAACCAGCGCGCTATAGGATGAACACTTGCTGACCTGCGCGGAGTGAGCCCGGACGTATGCATGCATAGGATCCTATTGGAAGATGGTGCCAAACCATCCAGGGAGCCTCAGCGCAGATTGAACCCGAACATGATGGAGGCGGTGCAGAAAGAGATCCTGAAGCTGCTTGACGCAGGAGTCATTTACCCAATCTCGGACAGCAAATGAGTAAGTCCAGTGCACGTTGTGCCAAAGAAAGGAGGAATCACAGTAGAGGAGAATGCGCAGGGCGAGCTAGTCCCCAAGCGCATACAAACTGGATGGCGCATGTGCATCGACTACAGAAAGCTTAACGCAGCTCACTCGCAAGGACCATTTCCCGCTATCCTTTATGGATTAGATGCTAGATCGATTAGCGGGAAAGCCCTACTTTTGTTTCTTGGATGGATACACAGTGATAATGCAAGTGTGGCAGGTTTGCCAAAACCAACATATGTCATTTGTGAACAAGGAGCTGCTGCAGCTCAAGCAATCAAGCAGAATAGCTAGCAACAGATACAGCAGGGGTGCTGCAGCAGGTGCTGGTTCAAGTGCTGGTTCATCTGTCTGAGTAACAGTTTGTGTTGGGTGCGTTTTGAAGGTATGGCAGTTTGTGTTCTTGCTCTTAGGAGTTTTTCTAAAATGCTGCTAAGCATTTTTCCAGCACGGTTCACTTGTCCGAAAAGAAGATTGGCATTGAAGATATTAATCAAATCTAATCTCCTAGATTTTAGGAGATAATTGATCTTGTGGGATTATGGCCTAAATCTGGAAATTGCTTAAAGTGGCGTGGGTATTTAAGCAGAAGGTTTGAGGGCTGAAGAGGGTGATCGAAGCTGAGTGATACACGAGCGTAGACACGAAATTCAGAGATAGGTTTTTCTGGGTGTGCTACGGAAGTTGTTCTTCGATCAACACACACGGGCAGAGCGCTGAGCGCAGAGCTGTGGTGCGTATTGCAGAAGAGAGTCAGGTCTTGCAGAGACTGATTCGTGCTTTGGTCTGGAAGCCAATTTAGAGCTGTGGAGCTTGTTGGTTGATCAAAGGCAGCCGCGGGAGAGCCGACGGGTGGAAGGCTCGGTCGAGGTTCGTGCGGAAGAACTCACTAGTGGCAGGTGGTCACTGAGTGAGGGGGAGTTACTCAGAGTGTGCAGCGCTCTTGGAGTGGTTCGATCGGCTCGGCAGGAGGCCTTGGAGCGACTCGGACAGAGTGCTTCAGCTGGTGTTACAGCTGTTGCTGCAGCAACCCTGCTGAGTAGTGTAGGCTAGAATAGGCTGAGTTCTTGAAGAGGATTGTAGCTATTCTAGACTGACATATTGTAGAGGGTGTGCTGGCACAAATCAGAGCTTGTTCTGATTGTGTTGAGTAGTCCACACGGGGTTAAAGTAGCATAGGTTGCGTGAGTTGTAACCTAGTGTGATCTGAACCTTTGGTTGAGTGGATTGAGGACTGGAGAATAGTCCTCCCCAGACGTAGGCAGATTGGCCGAACTGGGTGAACAAATCTGTGTCCTATTCATTGTCTGCTGTGCCTACATTTAAGTGAACAAGAGTGTGCTGCAGCAACTGCTAGTTCACGAATCTGCATAAGTAGAGACACTTGAAATTTCAATTGGTATCAGAGCAGGAACTCGACACACAGAGTCAAAAAGGTCCTACAGTGTCTCCGAAGTAGCCAAGACAATGAAGGAAGGACAGAGCACGAGTAGACCTCCACTCCTGGAAGAGAGCAACTATGGTTATTGGAAAGCTAGAATGAAAGCTTTTCTCAAAGCTATTGATGAGAAGACATGGAGAGCTGTTGTGGTTCAGTGGTCTCCCCCAATCACTATGGATCAGCAAGGAGTGACAAGAATTAAACCTGAAGAGGAATGGACTGCTGAAGAAGGTGCTGCAGCAACTGGTAATTCAAAGGCTCTGAATGCAATTTTTGCTGCAGTTGATGCTAATAACTTCAGGTTGATCTCAAACTGTGACATGGCCAAGCAAGCATGGGAGATTCTGCAAACTGCCCGTGAGGGAACTGATAGAGTAAAGCTGTCAAGACTCCAGATTATTGCCACACAATTTGAGAATCTGAGGATGCTGGATGAAGAAACAATCACTGAGTTTAATGCTAAACTCTGTGATCTTGCAAATGAAGCTCATGCCCTTGGTGAGCCCATCCCAGAAGAAAAGCTTATCAGAAAGGTGCTCAGATCGCTGCCTACAAAATTTGACATGAAGGTGACAGCCATTGAAGAAGCACAAAATGTCAGATTCATGAGGTTGGAAGAGCTGATGGGGTCTCTCAAACAATTTGAGATGAAACTGGTCAAAGGAGACACCACCTCCCAGGATAAGAATGTTGGGTTGAAGGCAGAAGCAGAAAGCAAGCAGACAGATCCAGATGATCAGATAAACATGCTGGTTAAGAACCTCGGAAAGCTTCTGAAAAACATGGAATCCAGAACTGAGAAAAGATCTTCTTCGCGAAAACAATTCAGGAGGGGCAGTGAAAACAAAAGGAAAGGTAAGGAACCAGCTCAGAGTGAAGAAGAAAAGAACGAAGTGAAGAAAGGAGTCCAATGCTGGAATTGTGCAGGCTACGGCCATCGACAGATCAACTGCACCAGCAAACGGATGAAAAAGAAAGCTATTTCTGCCAGTGAAAGTGAAGATCTGAGTGAAGATGAATGCAACATGGCCAGATACAGGTCAGCAAGAAGAGGCACAAAAACACAAAAAGGAGTGAACCAGGACTTGCTGCAGCAATGTCTATTTCACCGTAACAAGAGAGCTTTGAAGTTTAAGAAATGTTACAGCTGTGGTCGCAGAGGACATATTCAAAGAAACTGCTCCTCAGCTCATGCCAGAATTACATCGCCCAGGAAATCTGCCAAGCAGAAACATGCGCAGACTCAGCTCCTCGCCCTGGTCAGCACAGCTAGCACCTCAGACAAGATAAGCTGGTACTTTGACAGTGGCTGTTCAGGCCATATGACAGGAGAAAGATCCTTTCTGAAGAATATTACTCCCTGTCTGGAACAAAATGTGAAGTTTGGTAATGGTCTGAAAGGAAGGGTTCTGGGAAGAGGAACTTTGGCTGTAGAAGGAATGCCAAATCTGAGCAATGTTCTTTTGGTGGAAGGATTAAAGGCTAATCTTATCAGCATCAGCCAGTTGTGTGATGGAACTAAACAAGTTAAGTTTACAAGAGACTCATGCCAAGTTCTCGATAAATCTGGAAAGTGCATAATGGAAGGAGCCAGATCCAAGAGCAATTGCTACCTTCTCAATGTGAGTTCAAACTCACGGATTCAGAAATGTATGCTAACAAAGGCCGAGGAAATGACCTTATGGCACAAAAGGATGGGACATGTTAATCTGAGAACTCTAAAGAGAATTGCCACAGAAGGGCTGGTCAGAGGAATTCCACTGCTGAAAGGAGAGACAGACTCCATCTGTGGAGACTGTCAGATTGGGAAACAAAAGAAGGCTTCACATCCTCGGGTCAAAGATATTGGTACCATCAGGCCTCTTCAGCTGATCCATATGGATCTGATGGGACCAATGGAAGTGGAGAGCCTAGGCAAGAAAAGGTATGCATTTGTCTGTGTTGATGACTATTCTAGATTCACTTGGATTGAATTTATCAGAGAAAAATCAGATACTGTGAGTGTCATTGTGTCTCTGGTGTCTCGGCTAGAGCAAGAAAAGAATCTTAGAATCAGCAGCATTCGCAGTGATCATGGCAGAGAATTTGAAAACAAAGACATGGATGAGTTCTGTCAACAAAGGGGTATAACACATCAGTTCTCGTCTCCTATTACTCCTCAGCAAAATGGTGTGGTGGAACGGAGGAACCGAACAATTCAAGAAATGGCCAGGGTAATGATCCATGCTAAGAGTATTCCTCTGAAATTCTGGGCAGAGGCCATGAATACCGCCTGCTACATCATCAATAGAGTTACCTTGCGAAGAGGTACCATGCAGACCTGCTATGAGCTCTGGAATCAGAAAAAGCCCACTGTTAAGTACTTTCATATCTTTGGAAGTGACTGCTTCATTCTGAGAGACCGGGAGTATCGAAAGAAACTCGATCCAAAGAGTGATCCTGGAATATTCTTGGGATATTCAACAAACAGCAGGGCATATCGTGTGTTCAACCAGCGAACAAAGAATGTCATGGAATCAATAAATGTGGTTGTCAAAGATATAGATGAAGCACCTAACTCTGAGTCTGACACTGGTGAAGAAGACTCTGATCCTGAAGAAATGTCTGATAGACAGACCAGAAGTGAACAAGCTGCTGCTCCAGCAGATGCTACAGCAAGTGCTGAAGCAGAGATTCCAGATGACCAAGCAGAGAGTCTGTCTGAGGATTTTCACACTGAAGCTCCTGATCCACCTTCAAGGCAGCCCCCAAAGAAGATACAGAAGGATCATCCCTTGACAAATGTGATTGGGAATCCCTCAGATAGAAGAAGAACCAGAGGCCATGCCTACCTCAATACATGCTTCATGTCCAGTCTTGAACCAAAGAACTTCAAGGAGGCCATGAGTGATGAATTCTGGATTATGGCTATGCAAGAGGACTTGGCAGAGTTTGAAAGGCACGATGTCTGGGATTTGGTAGACAGACCTAAAGAGGTAAACATCATCGGCACAAAATGGGTGTTCAAAAATAAAACTGACGAAAAGGGCAACATTACAAGAAATAAAGCCAGACTGGTTGCCCAGGGATATTCTCAGATTGAAGGTCTTGACTTTGAAGAAACATTCGCTCCAGTAGCTCGCCTGGAGGCCATCAGACTGCTTCTAGCAATGTCTTGCTGCCTGGGATTCAAATTATATCAAATGGATGTTAAAAGTGCGTTCTTGAACGGAGATCTCTCTGAAGAAGTCTATGTCTCTCAACCAAAAGGTTTTGAAGATCCTCATCATCCAGAACAGGTGTATAAATTGAAGAAAGCTTTATATGGGCTGAAACAGGCTCCTCGGGCTTGGTATGAGCGATTGACAATCTTCCTGGAAAATCATGGCTACAACCGAGGGGGAGCTGACAAAACCTTGTTTGTCAAAAGAACTCGGTCTGATGTGATCATTGCCCAAATATATGTGGATGACATTGTCTTTGGATCAAAGTCCCAGCACCTGGTGAAGCAGTTTGTGCAACACATGCAGCAAGAATTTCAGATGAGCATGGTAGGAGAACTTTCCTATTTTCTTGGTTTGGAGATTACTCAGAAAATGGACGGGATCTTTATTGCTCAAAGCAAATACAGCAAGGCCCTTGTGAAGAAATTCCAGCTCGACTCAGCCAGTCACAAGCGTACTCCTGCTGCTACTCATGTGAAAGCCATTAAAGATGAGCAAGGTTTGGAAGTAAGTCAGACTGTCTACAGAAGCATGATTGGGAGCCTTCTTTACCTGACTGCCAGCCGTCCTGACATTTCCTATGCAGTAGGAGTCTGTGCCAGATTCCAAGCCAGTCCAAGAGACAGCCATATGCAGTTGGTCAAGCGCATTATTCGGTATGTCGGGGGAACTGTGGGCTATGGCCTATGGTATACTAAAGACACAAAGGCTAATCTGGTTGGATTCAGTGATGCAGACTGGGCAGGGTGCTCAGAAGACAGGAAGAGCACCTCGGGAGGATGTTTCTTCTTGGGGAATAACCTGGTCTCTTGGTTCAGCAGAAAACAGAATAGCATTTCTCTATCCACTGCCGAGGCTGAGTACATTGCTGCTGGGAGCTGCTGTGCACAAATGTTGTGGATGAAGCAAATGCTGAGTGAGTATGGGGTTGCTCAAGATGCCATGACTCTCTACTGTGACAATATGAGTGCCATCAGCATATCCAAGAACCCTGTCCAGCACAGTAGAACCAAGCACATTGACATCTGTCATCACTTCATCCGTGACCTTGTTGAACAGAAAGTCATCTCGCTCCAGCATGTTGTGTCTGCCAAACAACTTGCTGATATCTTCACCAAAGCTCTGGATGCAGTTCGGTTTGAAGACCTGAGAGCCTCTCTCGGGCTCTGTGTATTGCCGTCATAAGTGCGCCCGGCAGAGACACCCCCTCGTCATTTGTTCCAAAAAGGGGGAGAAGAAAGAGCAGGCTGAGAAGTGGAGTTATGAAGTGGTTTTGTCAAAATGCCAAGGGGGAGATTGATAATGCAAGTGTGGCAGGTTTGCCAAAACCAACATATGTCATTTGTGAACAAGGAGCTGCTGCAGCTCAAGCAATCAAGCAGAACAGCTAGCAACAGATACAGCAGGGGTGCTGCAGCAGGTGCTGGTTCAAGTGCTGGTTCATCTGTCCGAGTAACAGTTTGTGCTGGGTGCGTTTTGAAGGTATGGCAGTTTGTGTTCTTGCTCTTAGGAGTTTTTCTAAAATGCTGCTAAGCATTTTTCCAGCACGGTTCACTTGTCCGAAAAGAAGATTGGCATTGAAGATATTAATCAAATCTAATCTCCTAGATTTTAGGAGATAATTGATCTTGTGGGATTATGGCCTAAATCTGGAAATTGCTTAAAGTGGCGTCGGTATTTAAGCAGAAGGTTTGAGGGCTGAAGAGGGTGATCGAAGCTGAGTGATACACGAGCGTAGACACGAAATTCAGAGATAGGTTTTTCTGGGTGTGCTACGGAAGTTGTTCTTCGATCAACACACACGGGCAGAGCGTTGAGCGCAGAGCTGTGGTGCGTATTGCAGAAGAGAGTCAGGTCTTGCAGAGACTGATTCGTGCTTTGGTCTGGAAGCCAATTTAGAGCTGTGGAGCTTGTTGGTTGATCAAAGGCAGCCGCGGGAGAGCCGACGGGTGGAAGGCTCGGTCGAGGTTCGTGCGGAAGAACTCACTAGTGGCAGGTGGTCACTGAGTGAGGGGGAGTTACTCAGAGTGTGCAGCGCTCTTGGAGTGGTTCGATCGGCTCGGCAGGAGGCCTTGGAGCGACGCGGACAGAGTGCTTCAGCTGGTGTTACAGCTGTTGCTGCAGCAACCCTGCTGAGTAGTGTAGGCTAGAATAGGCTGAGTTCTTGAAGAGGATTGTAGCTATTCTAGACTGACATATTGTAGAGGGTGTGCTGGCACAAATCAGAGCTTGTTCTGATTGTGTTGAGTAGTCCACACGGGGTTAAAGTAGCATAGGTTGCGTGAGTTGTAACCTAGTGTGATCTGAACCTTTGGTTGAGTGGATTGAGGACTGGAGAATAGTCCTCCCCAGACGTAGGCAGATTGGCCGAACTGGGTGAACAAATCTGTGTCCTATTCATTGTCTGCTGTGCCTACATTTAAGTGAACAAGAGTGTGCTGCAGCAACTGCTAGTTCACGAATCTGCATAAGTAGAAACACTTGAAATTTCACACAGGGTACAATCAGATACCCATAGCTGCGGAGGATCAAGAGAAGACCACGTTTACCTGCCCATTCGGTACGTTTGCGTTTCGGCGCATGTCATTCGGGCTGTGTAACGCGCCAGGTACGTTCCAACGTCTAGTCATGAGCATTTTTTCTGATATGATTGGTATATGCATAGAAGTGTTCATGGATGATTTTACTGTGTACGGAGGTACCTTTGACGCATGCTTAACTCATCTTGATAAGGTCTTAGCGCGCTGCATTTCGAAAAACCTAGTGCTCAATTATGAGAAATGTCATTTCATGGTATCACATGGAGTAGTACTAGGACATATTATCTCGCAGGAAGGGATCAAGGTAGACAAAGCCAAAATAGATCTTATTTCTAATCTGCCTTATTCCACTAACGTGCGCGATATGAAATAATTCCTTGGGCATGCTGGGTTTTACAGGCGTTTCATAAAAGATTTTTCTAAGATTTGTATACCCCTGTCTAACCTCTTGCAAAAGGATGTGTGTTTCAAATTTACTGATGAGTGCAGGGCCGCGTTTGACAAGCTAAAGGAGGCGCTGACAAGTGCGCCAGTGATGCGCGCGCCAGACTGGAACCTGCCTTTTGAACTGATGTGCGATGCAAGCAACTATGCAGTAGGTCCAGTCCTGGGACAACGAGTGGACAAGAAGCCGCACGCCATTTATTATGCATCGCGCACACTGGACGCTGCGCAGAGGAACTACACCACCACAGAAAAGGAGCTTCTGGCAATCGTGTTTGCACTGGAGAAGTTCCGCGCATATGTTCTTGGCGCCAGAGTCATCGTCTACACAGACCACGCAGCAATCCGTTACCTAATGTCCAAGAAGGAGACTAAGCCGCGCCTGATGCGCTGGGTGCTCCTACTTCAGGAATTTGACTTGGAAATCAAAGATAAGAAGGGCACGGAGAACACAGTCGCTGACCACCTGAGCAGGATCGTGAAAGCAGAGGAGCCAGGGCAGATCACGGAGACATTCCCTGACGAGCATCTGATGGCGCTGACAGGTAAGGTACCATGGTATGCGCACATTGCAAATTACCTGGTCACAGGTACGTTTCCTCCTCATTTCACTAAAACCCAATGCATGAGATTAAAGCATGAGTCCAAGCATTACATTTGGGATGATCCGTATATGCTCAGAATAGAACCTGATCAGATTTTGAGGCGCTGCGTGCCTGACCATGAAATTAACTCTGTTTTGATGTTTTGTCATGCGCACGCATGTGGAAGACACTTTGGTCCAAAGCGCACGAGCAGAAAGATCCTGGATTGCGGATTTTATTGGCCGCACTTGTTTAGTGACTCGTATAACCACTGCAGGAACTGTGACAGGTGCCAGCGCAGAGGAGGCATATCCGCGCGCAATGAGATGCCGCAGACGCCGATTCTAGCAGATGAAGTATTCGATATTTGGGGGATTGACTTCATGGGGCCATTTCCTCCATCTTCCGGATATGAGTATATATTGGTCGCGGTAGATTATGTCTCCAAATGGGTTGAGGCCAAGGCTACCCGGAAGGATGATGGTAAGACGGTCGCTGACTTTTTGAGAACTAATATTTTTTGCAGGTACGGAGTGCCTAAGGCAGTCATAAGCGACCAGGGGACGCATTTTTGCAATAGGATTGTGGCGCAGGTGTTCAAGCATTATGGAGTGCGCCACAAGACGTCCACCGCTTAACACCCTCAGACGAATGGACAGGCCGAGGTTTCCAACAGAGAGATCAAGCGCATCCTGGAGAAAACTGTGAGACCGTCGCGCAAGGACTGGAGCCAGCGCCTTGACGATGCGCTATGGGCATACCAAACTGCACACAAGACACCAATTGGGACTTCACCGTTTCGGTTGGTTTATGGAAAAGCGTGCCACCTGCCAGTGGAATTGGAGCACAAAGCATACTGGGCGTTGCGCGTTTGCAACCTGAACCCAGACGAGGCCGGTAAGGAGCGCGCATTTGAGCTAAGTGAATTAGAAGAGCTGCGCCTGGATGCATATGAGGTACTGCGCGATTACAAGGCGCGCACAAAGGCATTTCATGACTAAAATATCCTCAGACGCACTTTTGAGCCAGGAGACCAGGTACTATTATTCTCCTCGCGCCTAAAGCTCATGCCTGGGAAGCTGCGCAGCAAATGGACGGGACCATACACAGTTACCAAGGTTTTCCCCTACGGAACAATCGAGTTAGAAAACGAGCACCGGCATCGTTTTCAGGTCAATGGGCAGAGCGTCAAAAAGTATTTAGGAGAACCCTGGGATGGCACAGCGCGGGAAGTTGAATTGGCAGAGCCAGAGATAGCAGATGCGCAGGTTGCTGCGCCAGAGTCACCACCAGATGCACCAGAGGAAGAACTTGGAACTATTGCTTATATTTCTTCTTCCTCTTTATCTAACCTCGTTACTTATGATTTATCACATACTTTTAACCATGCTGATCATCATTCCGATTCTTCGCGCAGGAACAAGAAGAACGCAACACACACACGAGCGCGGGGTCACTCAGAAGCAAGAGTGGGGGAGGTCGCTGGTACACTTTCACCCAAGTAACGAGGTCGCTGGCTCTTGGGCCTCGTCCTCCTCCATCTCCTGCGCGGCCTCTGCTGCTTGCGCACTGCTCTCTGCTCTTGGCCGCTGCACTCTGGCCGGCTGCAGGCGGTAGCACCACTCCAATGTGCCATCTTCCCGTACGGCTACCGCCCTAATCTGCAGCATGTGGGCGCGGTCCAGAGGGACCGCCGGCACCACAGTGTGCTCTGGCACCTCAGGCTCTCCGTGTAACGCCCGCAGCAGGTGCGTAATTATCCCTCCGTAGGTCAGCGGTCCCCTCGTGCTGACCCGGCTCCAATGGACCACCATGTCTGAGACAAATAGCACCTTCCTCCCATAGTATAGCCCCTTCAAGATGTCCAAGTCCAGGAGGCTGATCTTGGGCGCACCATTAAAACGCCCGATAACTGCATAAGCGACCAGGCGCCACAGGTAAAACATCCATGGGTCACGCAACTCTCGTCCCCTGCTGCGCCCTGCGGCGAAAGCTGGCCCGGTCGCCATCTCGCGCCAAGCCTCCTGGTTAGTGTGTGTGTCCATGTCAGCTTCTCGCACCTTGGCGCACCTCAGCGCGCGCTTCAGCCTCTTAGCTGAGGAAATGTACCAGACTCCCCTATGTCGGTACCTGATCTCCTGGTCGCCCGTCTCCAGCGGCGCCAAAAATTCGCACGTGTCCTCCTTGTCTGATGCGCTGTTGAGTTCCAACAGCGCCTCCCAGCCTGCTAACGCCAGCCTCTCCACAACGAGGTCCTCCAGTCCGACCTCGCGCAGGAAGTCCCTGCTGATGTACGGAGTCCCGTACATCTCAAGCCTCAGAAATACGGCATACTTGCTGGCGAAAACAGCTGGGGTCTCTTGGTCCTCGGCAGGCTGCATTGTGGCTGGGTTGCTCTGGTCAACGCTGGTCAACACTCCTCAAACACTCCAAAAAAATCCAAACTCCTCCGAATGCTCTAAAATCTTCACCAAAGGGGCGCCTACTGCCCGCCTACAAAACCCTCTAAACAACACTCCAATCGGCGCACTCTATCCTGGTGCGATTTCAAAACCCTAGAACACTCCTCCACCGTACAAACCCTACTGGAATCTGCTCGAATCTGGGGGGAAAGGTTACCTGGGTGGAGTGCGGCTGTGTGCTCGTCAATCTCTCTAAACTGAAGCTGGGATGAGCGCCGGACAGTGGGCGGAGGTGTGAAGGCGGGAGCTGCTTGCAACGGTCGAGTGTGAAAAAGTGCTGAAATTTTCTAAGTCCTGCCCTTATATACCCCCTGACTGGCGCAGCTGTCCTGCGCACTGAAGTGCGCACGGACCTGCGCACTGCTGCTCGACTAAAAAAAACTACAAGTCCTAAACTAACTAAAAGACACTAAAAAAACTAAAAGAAAGACATGTAAAAGTAAAACGAGTCGGGTTACCTCCCGACAAGTGCCTTTGTTTAACGTCGTTGGCTCGACTGTACCTCGTTACGTGCCCGAATGTGTGCCAGCGACCTCCCCCACTCTTGCTCCTGAGTGATCCCGCGTTTGTGCGTGTGTGGCGCATTTTGTGGTCCTGCGCAAAGGATCAAAAGGGTAGTCAACATGGTTAATAAGATGCGAGAAGTCTGCAGTAACGAGGGTAGATGAAGAGGAAGAAGAAATGTGAGCAATAGTTTCCAGTTCTCCCTCCGGTGCATCTGGTGGTGCCTCTGGCGCAGCAACCTGTGCATCTGCTATCTCAGGTTCTGCCAATTCAATATCGCGCACTGTGTCGTCCCAAGGTTCTCCTAGATACCGTTTGACTCTCTGCCCATTGACCTGAAAACGATGCCGGTGCTCGTTTTCTAACTCGATTGTTCCATAGGGGAAAACCTTGGTGACTGTGTACGGTCCTGTCCATTTGCTACGCAGCTTTCCAGGCATGAGCTTTAGGCGTGATGAGAATAATAATACCTGGTCTCTCGGCTCAAAAGTGCGTCTGACGATATGCTTGTCATGAAACGCCTTTGTCCGCTCCTTGTAATCGCGCAGTCCCTCATAGGCATCCAGGCGCAGCTCTTCTAATTCGCTAAGCTCAAATGCGCGCTCCTTTCCGGCCTCATCTAAGTTCAGGTTGCAAATGCGTAAGGCCCAGTATGCTTTGTGCTCTAACTCTACTGGCAGGTGGCATGCTTTTCCATAGACCAACCGAAACGGTGAAGTCCCGATGGGCGTCTTATGCGCAGTGCGGTATGCCCACAGCGCGTCGTCCAGGCGCTGGCTCCAATCTTTGCGCGATGGTCTCACAGTCTTCTCCAGGATGCGCTTGATCTCTCTGTTGGAAACCTCGGCCTGTCCATTTGTCTGAGGATGATAAGAAGTGGACGTCTTGTGGCGCACTCCATAATGCTTGAAAACTTGCGCCACGATCCTGTTGCAAAAGTGCGTCCTCTAGTCGCTGATGATTGCCTTAGGCACCCCGTACCTGCAAAAGATGTTAGTTTTCAGAAACTCAGCGACCGTCTTACCATCATCCTTCCGTGTGGCCTTAGCTTCGACCCATTTGGAGACATAATCCACTGCCACCAATATGTATTCGTATCCGGCAGATGGAGGAAATGGCCCCATGAAGTCAATCCCCCATATATCAAACACTTCATCCACTAGAATCGGCGTCTGCGGCATCTCATTGTGCGCTGATATGCCTCCTGTGCGCTGGCACCTGTCACAGTTCCTGCCAGTAGTTATATGCGTCTCTGAACAGGTGCGGCCAATAAAATCTGCTATCCAGGATCTTCCTGCTTGTGCGCTTGGGACCAAAGTGTCCTCCACATGCGTGCGCATAACAAAACATCAAAACAGAGTTAGTTTCATGGTCAGGCACGCAGCGTCTCAATATCTGATCTGGTTCTATTCTGAGCATATATGGATCATCCCAAAGGTAATGCTTGGATTCATGCTTCAATCTCAAGCACTGGGTTCTATTGAAATGAGGAGGAAACGTACCTGTGACCAGGTAATTCGCAATGTGCGCATACCATGGTACCTTACCTGTCAGCGCCATCAGATGCTCATCAGGGAATGTCTCCGTGATCTGCCCTGGCTCCTCCTCCTTCACGATCCTGCTCAGGTGGTCTACAACTGTGTTCTCCGTGCCCTTCTTGTCTTTGATCTCCAAGTCAAATTCCTGAAGTAGGAGCACCCAGCGCATCAGGCGCGGCTTAGTTTCTTTCTTGGACATTAGGTAGCGGATAGCTGCATGGTCTGTGTATATGATGACTCTGGCGCCTAGAACATATGCACGGAACTTCTCCAGCGCAAACACAATTGCCAGAAGCTCCTTCTCCGTGGTGGTGTAGTTCCTCTGCGCAGCGTCCAGTGTGCGCGACGCATAATAAATGGCGTGCGGTTTCTTGTCCACTCGCTGCCCCAGGACTGCACCTACTGCATAATCGCTTGCGTCGCACATCAATTCAAATGGCAGGTTCCATTCTGGTGCGCGCATCACTGGCGCACTGGTCAGCGCTTCCTTCAGCTTATCAAATGCGGCCCTGCACTCATCAGTAAAGTCGAAGCACACATCCTTTTGCAAGAGGTTAGACAGGGGTATACAAATTTTAGAGAAATCCTTTATAAAACGCCTGTAAAACCCAGCATGTCCAAGGAATGACTTCACATCGCGCACGTTAGTGGCATAAGGTAGATTAGAAATAATATCTATTTTAGCTTTATCTACCTTGATTCCCTCCTCTGAGATGATATGTCCTAGTACTACACCATGCGTTACCATGAAATGACATTTTTCATAATTGAGTACTAGGTTCTTAGAAATGCAGCGCGCTAAGACCTTATCAAGATGAGTTAGGCAAGCATCAAAGGTACCTCCATATACGGTAAAATCATCCATGAACACTTCTATGCATATACCAATCATATCAGAAAAAATGCTCATGACAAGGCGTTGGAACGTACCTGGCGCGTTACACAGCCCAAATGACATGCGCCGAAACGCAAACGTACCGAACGGGCAGGTGAACGTGGTCTTCTCCTGATCCTTCGCAGCTATGGGTATCTGGTTGTACCCTGAATATCCGTCCAAGACGCAAAAATAGGGCTTTCCTGCTAATCTGTCCAGCATTTGGTCCATGAAGGGTAGCGGGAAATGGTCCTTGCGCGTGACTGCGTTAAGCTTCCTGTAGTCGATGCACATGAGCCATCCAGTCTGAATGCGCTTGGGAACTAGCTCGCCCTGCGCATTCTCTTCCACTGTGATTCCTCCCTTCTTCGACACAACGTGCACTGGACTGACCCATTTGCTGTCCGAGATGGGGTAAATGACTCCTGCGTCAAGCAACTTTAGAACCTCCTTCTGCACTACCTCCATCATATTTGGATTCAATCTGCGCTGAGCCTCCGTGGATGGTTTGGCGCCATCTTCAAACAGAATTCTATGCATGCATACGTCTGGGCTCACTCCACGCAGATTAGCAAGTGTCCATCCTATGGCGCGCTGGATCTTGCGCAGCACCTGCTGTAAGCGCGCTTCCATTTCTAGCACATAAAAATCTGCTGGGAACACCAGCTCTCCTACTCGCACAAGAACATCCTCTATCATGCCTGCAGGTTGTTTGCAAGACCGATCTGCTAGCTGAATGGTGAGACCTGCAGGCTTTAGTGGTCCAAGGCGCAATGTCGCATACAGGGAATAGGGTAACAAATTGATGGATGCGCCTAAATCAATCATGCAATTGCTTACTGTGGTTTTACCTAAAGTGCATGGGATGGTGAACGTACCTGGGTCTCGGCACTTAGGTGGTACCTTATGTTGCACGATTGCTGAGGCCTGCGCATTTAGCATTACTTGTGCGCACTCGCCTTTCCTCCTCTTGTTTGTGCACAGCTCCTTCAAAAACTTCGCATACCTAGGGATCTGCCGAACTGCTTCAATAAGGGGAATGTTTATTTCCACCTTACTGAATAACTCGTATAGCTCCTTATCCAGCGCTTCCTTCCTAGCCAAGGGTGCCTGCACAGGGAAAGGCGCAGGTATGTTAGTACGATTCGTGCCCTTGTCTTTTAATTGTGTTATAGCTGGCGCTTCGCACTGCTGGCTTGTGGCTTGCACTTCTGGTTGCGCGTCTTGCTCTGGTTGCGCATTCTGTTCTGCTGGATCCGGGACTTGCGCAGTTGGTTGCGCGGGCGCCTTTGCGGTCTGCTCTGTTCCTATTGTGCGCCCAGTCCTCAGTGTCACTGCATTGACTCCTCCTTTGGGGTTCTGAATCACTTGCGAAGGCAGCTTGCCATCGCTCTTCTTTAGCTCATACAACGTGGTAGCGATCTGTGATAGCTGTTTTTCAATGGACTCGAACCTCTTGTCATACTTCTCGTCATTTTTGCGCACTGTGTCTGCTAGCTGCCCCACGATATCTTCCAAAGATCGCCTCGGTTGCTGGTTGTTATGCGCTGGTGCGTCAGTGCGGCGATGCGGTGGATTGTAGGGCGCAGCTTGTTGCGTTTGCTGTGGCGCGCGCTGATCTGTGGACTGCCTCTGGAAATTATTTTCCTCCTTCCATCTGAATCCATTTGCGGCCAGCCCAAAGCGCGGCTGATTCTGTCTCTGTGGTCCTCGATTATCCCATCCTCCAAGAGCATTGACATCTCCTGATTCCTCGAAAAGCGTGGGACATTCATCAGTCTTGTGCTCGGTGGACCTGCAGAATTCACATACCTTTGGCGCAACTGGTTGTGAGCTTTGCGCACTCATCAACTTCTGCAGCATGGCCTTCATTTCCTTGATCTCAGCGCTTGTTTCTACCTGATGCACAGGACGAGCACGACTATTTTCAAGTGTTAGCTGATGTCTTACCTGCCCAGCAGAGTCTTCTATCAGCTGCCACGCGTCTTCTGGATACATGTTGCAAATGTCGCCTCCTGCGCATGCGTTCAATAGCCTCAGCTCCATGGGTAGCAGTCCATTCAGGAAGTTCTCTATCAGCACATTCTGGGGTAGGCCATGGTTGTAGCAGTTGGCCTCTAGCTCCCTGAAACGCTCGTAATACTCTGACAGCGACTCTCCTACGCTCTGCCTTGGCGCGGCCAGTTCCCTCCTGAGTAGCGCGATCTTTGTTGCGGGATAGAATTTGTCCAGGAACTTCTTCTGCAGCTGCTCCCATGTGTGAATTGATCCGGCTGGTAAGTTCATCAACCAATGTCTGGCCGTGTCACACAGTGAAAATGGAAATGCCTTCATTTTAAGCGCCTCATTGCTTTCCCCTTCGGTCTTCATGTTCTCGCAGATGACTAGGAACTCTCGCACATGCTTGACTGGATTTTCGTTGTTCATCCCGTGGAACTTGGGCATGTGATGAATGAACGAGCTCCTTAGTTCGAAATGACCGTCTGGCGGAAGCACGATGCACCTGGGTTATGATCTAAATAATGCGTATAAATAGGCTCTATCATACACCCGTGACTTTTTGCACTTAATTTTGAAGTTTGATTTGATTTCAATCTTAATTGCATGTTTTGACTAACTCTACTGATGGCTAATATGTTTTAACTGTCTAACCCTTATTTGATGATGCCAAAAAGGGGAAGAGTTAGTGGGCTACCTATCCAGGGGGAATCATGTCAGGTATCTATTCTTGATACTGCTTACAAGTCCCTGCTTGGGCTTAGGGGGAATTGTTCCCATTTATGATTCAGTGGATAGATAACTAGGACTGAGGACTGTCACGGTTGATTATCTTGTTTTCTCTCGTGAGGGTTTGTCATCATCAAAAAGGGAGAAACTGTTGGACCCTGAGGGTCATGTACCCCATGTGGTTTTGATGATGACAACACTCGACTAACACTTTAAGTTGAGTGTGTAGAAACCTGTACCAGGATGGTCAGAAAGACTCTAAGTTAGAGAGTCACGCGAGGGACACGAACCTGTGTTGGCAGCGGGACGAAAACTTCGAAGGAAGTTGAAGGTCCATGGACTCGACAGTTATTGCGCGGAGTAATTGACAGTAATTGCACGCACTAATTGACCGGAGTAAAAGCATGGATTAAGTGCTTGGAGTAAAAGCATGGATTAAGTGCTTGGAGTAAATGCATGGTTTAAGTGCTAGTCTTTAAGTTTGGAAAGAGACACAAGTGCACATAACAATCAGACACACACGAACGGACTGAGTTCAGAGAAGGAGGTGCAGCGCAGAAGCTTGAGTAAGACATCCGTGCATCAAGAGCTGACCTTCGAAGTGTTGGCGACGAGTGGACGATTCGGGGAATCGTTGGAGGGACCTGTCTCTGGAAGTCACGATTGGTGATTTGGAATCATCAGGCGTAGGTGACTTGTTTTTGTAGTGGTTAACTATACTATTACTTGTGTACAAATAGTGTAAGTATTTGTACAGTCTATAGATTAATAAAATAATCTTTAGACGAATTCCGCTGTGCACTGAAACTCTGAGGTACACGTACCTGGCAACTGAGTTTAGGTCCCTAACAGTTCCTATAACTAGTTTTTGAACTAATCACGATCCTATCAAAATCCATCGAGATACTCTCCCATGATTTTTCGGGATGGGCAAGGGGTTCAACAAGCACCATGGCTGATGTTGAACCGTCTTATTTTGTTGGCAAATAAGACAAGTCTTCATGTACTCCTCGACCCGTTAGCGCATCATTGGCAAAGTGTGCGCAAAATTCCAGATGGCTTGCTAGCAAGGAATCGTGGCATTCCTTGATTATCTCTCTTCTTAAGTTCTACCACCGTGGTACGAAGATGCAGCAGCCTTTTGTGTAGACGCTTCCTTCTTCTAGCCAAAACCTTCGCGTCTTCTCTTCATTGATCAAGATTATGATGGTTTGGGCTTGACCAGTGACCTTAAGTCCCTCCTTGATTTTCTGAAGTAGTGGGTTGGTGACTTGAGAGATGCTTGCAAATTCTTCTTTGCGTCTGACGGCATCGGCTACTACGTTCACCTTCCCGGGCTTGTACTTCAAAGTGTAGTCAACACTCCGCCAAGAAGTCTTGTCACCTTACTTGCTTAGGACTTAACTTTTTTTCCACTCTGCAAGTAGTTGGTCGCCACATTGTCCGTCATGAATATACACTTGATTCGGAGCAAGTAAAATTATTACAATCTTAGATAATGTACGATAACGGTCATCTCTTTTTCTTGCACTGTTAGCGCCGCCCCGTTTAGAAAGAATGATGTCCCTTGCATCATGAGGAGGTTCTGCCGCGATGAGGTGCATGATAGGGGGTGGTTCTGGCTTTCCAAGCCAATGAACAGGTATGTCGGTCGTCTACGAGTCGAGCACGGCCATATCCGCTTTGGCCATAATGCAAGAGAATATGTCATGCGGCTGATGAATAAAGGTTGTTTAGATATATTTAATTGGATTGCCCTCACATCTATAAGAATGAATAAATAATGAAAATTTATATTGAATTTTAGTACTAAAATTTACAAGTTTGAGTTTTTGAGTGAAACCACTTTATCTTGCTACTTGATATTAAAGCCTTGTGCACATAAATGAGTAGAGGTATAGCTACACCTGCATAATTGGAACCAGACGAGGGTTCCCTGGTTTAGTTTCCGAGCATATAGAAAAGGCTGCAAGCAGCATAGAGGATGAGGTCATGGCACTAGGAAGAAGTCTGAACTATGACCTTACTGTGGTTGGGAAAGGCCGTTTCCCATCTGCAATGGTTCAGAGCTATTAGAAGATTGGCAGGCAGAGCATACTTAATTAGGCCCCATTGGAGCCATATTGGCCTCTTCTGCCAATGTCATCGGCTCTCATCAGTCATCTGTCATTGTGCTTCACCAACATGACTATGATCTCATAGAGGAGACTTCGGCCCTGAGCGCGGGCAGTGAAGGTAGCCATGTGATGATAATCAAGGATGCGTCCCGGTCCCCAAATGTGTGAAGAAAACACTGTAATGATCTTAAAATTAAGACCCCCGTTACAACTTTCACTTTTATGCTGCCCAAAACAAATAAAAGTTCCCAATTGTGACCAGAAAAAAAAGGCACTTGTAAGGCCACATTGTGCCAGCTGACAAGTTTAAGCACATTCTATTCAGGCAGGTCAACTTTTATGCTACGCTGAATTTGGATATCTCAATCGTAAGAGGTGGAGTCATATGAGGTCCAGCTACCTCCCACTTGTAAATCAACGGCTGCCATTGAACTTATGAAAAAGGGTTTCACCATCATTGGCAATGCAGCCGAATTTATAAATCAAGCTCTGGTCTTTTATATTTAAATTTTTAATAAATAAATAAATTCAAGTTAAATATATTAATTAATATTTTTTATTGTGATGGTAATGTTGTGGTGTTGGTGGTAGTGTAGTGTTGTGATAGTGTTGTGATGGTTGGATTGAGGTATTTGGTTATGATGTTATTGTGGTGGTGTTTGGTTATGATAATGGTGGTTGAATTGTGGTGTTTGATTATGGTGGTATTACGGTGCTGCTGGTAGTGATGTTGTGGTGCTGGTAGGAAAGTTGATGAAAAATAATTTAAGTTAGAGTAAGTTAAATTTAAATTAAGTTGAGTTCAATCAAATACTTCAGTAAATAAATTCAGTTAAAAAATAGACCATTAATCTAACCAGAGTTACTTGAAAAGGGTTTCTAAGCATTATTTTCTTTAACATGATTGTGTTCATCAAAGGGAAAAAGAAAAACAACTCATAGAAATTTTGCAAATAGAACGTTATAAACTCTTAATTTTCCAAATGCCTTAAAAGAATGTTTCCATTTGGAAGTCTTATCTTGTTGTAATGGGGTATTTAGCCCCTGACAGTCTGATTCCAGGGAGTTGTATATATAGACCAATTAAGACATTGCCACTAACCTTAGTCAAAGGCTCCTCCAGTCCATCCACCATCTGATTTTCCATTGCGACCAGCAGCTGCTTTGCTTCTATCTGGTGCACTCTGATAAAAATTGTCATAAGCACCATCATCATCATCTTTCGGGTCATCCCAACCCGCCCAACCATCATTATTAGCATGGGATCCTGCTGCTCCCTTTGAAGCCACTTCTTTTTTACTGTCTTTCGTATCCCAGTCATCCCATGAACCAGAGCTAACACTATTGAAGTTTTTATTAGCTGTGGGTTGCCCATTAGCAGAGGAAGAGTTCCATTGATTGGTCTCCGGCTCGTTGAACTTCTGATAATAGCCATTTGTTTGCTGGTCATTTTGCTGCCAGTTGTCTGAAGAGTTCCAGCTATTCCCTCCTTCCTTGGTAAACTCTTCGACCTTTTGTGATGCTATTGCCATCACTCCTTTCATGATCCCCCATGTCCTCTGACCAATCTCTGTTGTTTTGGCAGTGACCACATTGACGGTTTCGTTAACCTTGTAGTCCAAACCACCTTCCTTCACCTAGTACCAAGATTGTCACTGAACAATTATGTTCCAAATAAAACAATGCAAAGGGAGCGACTCTAACAAACTATGTCCACACTCATCAGTGACGATTGTCAGCACTAAGTAAGGGCTAACTGAGAATGTAGTAAAGTTAATTATTACAGATTCAACGATCTTAAAAAACACATTAAAACCCAAGGAATGCTCGAAATGAAACAGTACTTCTATTTTTACTCTAATACAGGCGCTTGTAATTTTGCCTTGCTCTCTCCCAACAATTATGGTCATTAACAATAAAGACCTGTGTTCATGGTGACACATTTAAAGTCTCTAAATGAATTTAGAAAAAAACACTTACAAAGTCATCAAAAAAGAACAAATGCTGCGTGGTTAAATAGCCTGTTCGGTTCGAATCAGAGTTGCTTGCATTCCAGTGCTATTAACATATAATACAAAACTGTTTAGCGTTATGTCTCTTTTAATTGCTGAACAGTCAATAATATCTTGGACTCTCCAAAAAGATTATTTGGGAAAGCACAAATCTATATCTAAGGAATACATCAAACTATGGGATATTGTATCCCAAATAATGTACATGATCAGCACTATCAATGAATGTTGGTAATTTATTTACATCATGGAATATTTAAACAATCTTATTCAGCAAATTGTGATTGCAAAAATGATATTTTCTCTAGAGATATTGCTTCCATTTCTATGCTGATTGCACTCCAATGGTGTTCCACCATGTTGAAGGTCAAAGAAATACAAAGCAGGAAATGACGGAAAAAAAAAAAAAACCAACCTATCCGGACCATACAAACAAACATAGCAAAAAGAATTGAAAGACAAACCTTTGAACTAAGATCTTTGGCTGCTGATTGAGCAACAAGAGATAGCTTACCAAGTCCCTGCACAGACAATCTGAGATGTCAAACATAGTCTCAAAAAAGCTTACATGGACCTGGGAGGGAAAACAATACATGCATGTAACCTGAGAAACAACTGAGACTGTATCCTTCAATATATCCCCTTGCACATTAATATTCCTCTGAGTGGGAGGAGGGGTAGACCCGAATCCAACGTACTTGCCACCTTGAGACGGAGGAAGCCCTTCAGGCCTCGATTCATTCTCGGCCATTTTAGAAGAGAAAAAGCTCTCTTTGTTAGCAGCAGAAGCCTCTAATTGAGACTTGGTGTATATATCCTGGGTGGATCTGGACCTGACTGGCATACTACCTCTCCCACTCCCGCTCCCAAAATCACCCACAGATTGGTTCCTCCTCACGTCCCCAGTAGATCCAATCGCATCGTCGTTATCCCAGCTATCCCACCCTCCATTCCCGCTCCTGACACCACCACCACCACCAAATCCAGAAGCCCCACTCCTCCCCATCGGAGGCTTCCCAGAACCACTTCCCAAAGTCTCCTTTACAACCGGCGGATCCCTCCACGGCGTCCCTTCCGCTAGGGCTTGGACCCGATCGCGGTACACTTTCGCGGCGTTGGTATTGTATTTAGTAACGATGTCGGTCTCCTTAGGGATCCCATACTGGGAGAGGAAGGAATTGAGTTTTTCGTTGCCTCCGGCCTCCATCTTCTTGAGCTGGATCTCCGACCAGGAGTCCATGGTGACGGATCGTACAAAACTGATGTGGACGCCGAGGCCGCGATGCTTACCGGAGCACTCGAGACACATGAAGATTCCGTAGGAGACGGAGGCCCATTGCGGATTCTTCTGGGCGCAGTCGACGCAGGTCTTGTTGGCAGGCTGGGACTGAAGGTCCCGGAGGCGACGCGATGCCGCCATTCCTCTACGATTCGGATCCGATCCGAATCTGGATCAGACGGGTCGGTCCGATAAGTCGAATGGTCGGCGTCGGAGATGGGTGGACGAATTCAGACAGCGCATCCGACGTTGCAGACCGACAACTGGTGTTATAGAAGAGGAACACGGAGTTGAAGATTGAAGAAGATTTCCATCTTGGTTTCAAAGACCATTTTGAGACGAAAGATTGAGGCATACCGGTTGATATGGGCCTAGGCCCGTTCAGATTAATGTTACTCATGGTTACTCTCCCGAATTTTTTTTTTAAATGCCACCCTTTTCAAAGTTTATTCCTCAAATGTATTTTTTTTTTTTTTTTTTTTTACAAATTGTTACTCGATTTGTAGCTTTTTTTTAAGTTCAATGCCGGCTAAGGGCATGTTCTTTTATATTTATAAAAGAATTAATGAGTAAACATAAGTAAATAAATTCACAAGAATTTGTTTAGCAATAAGAAACTTACATGTGATGACATCTCGTGTGAAGTCGGTCGATATAGAATTGGCTGATTCTGAGCCTTGTGTGGCTGAATAAATCTGCGAGTAACCGAGTTGTACCATGCGTAGTACTCGTCCAAATACCCACCGTCCCCACCCTCTCAACTTCACCGCTGACAACACATTGAATCTTATTATTCCACATTACCACATACGCTTCTAAATATCTACTTCAATCCTTCGTTGATTTTTTTTCCTTATTATTACATGCAATTCTTTGTGACTTGGATGTTGCATGTGGGAATCGCTTGTGGGAGTCCAAACTATCGTGAGACTCAAGATGGATAATGCCATGCCGCTATGTTAAAGCATATCAAAGGTACTTCAGCCATCCAAATACGACGTCTTTGAACACACATCAAATTAAGCGACGTAAGAATATTCTCTGTGTAGGCCATACGACGTCAATTTCCTGTTGACTATCTAATTGGTCTCGATACAAGAGTAACACATGCTGAGGAGTGTCACGATATGTCTTTGGACCATCCCATTTGATGTATCCCAATGCGGCTATACCCATTACCGGAGGTCTAACAAGTCGTTTCGGATGTCCAATGTACATGTGCTCCCATGCCCATAACTGGAGCAATACGATGCAATCTGTCAAATGCCTATGACGGATACCGCACTTAGTGTTGAGTTGCCCGCGCCTCCCCAACTATACAAGTTGACCGAGTGCAGGTCAACCAAACACCATAGGTAGTGAAGGGATACATCACTGCCTGATCCATCCTGCATAAGTGAAGTACCGAGCGTACATAGCAGGTACGCTCGTGCATATCTCTGTAGATCATCTTCAGTAGCATCTGGTGGAACTACACTCAAATGCTCAAATGCACTTAAGCTCAAATGCTCTTTCATGCATACTGCTCTTTCATACATGCACTTACGCTCAATTGCTCTTTCATACCTCCCATTTTCTACACGTACATGTGTCAGCGCTGATGTTTACAATTTGAACATTGTGTTTATAAGCAGAGATGACAAAAGCTCCTCCATTTGTTCGATGACTTTATGGCCACTACACTTTCATTTGAGATGATTAATTTTTCTGTCCACATTTGGAGCATAAATCGTTCAGTTGTTTGGTACTGGTCACGTCTCCATATAAAATATTTGTTCGCTTGTTTGAAGGTGTAGTGTACAAGAGCCGTAAATGGCAAGTCACGTCCTCCCTTTAGAATGTTATTGAAACATTCAGATGCATTGTAGTCATAAAACCCCACCTTCGCCTTTTGTCATCATACGCCAAAGCCCCTTTTTTAAATTGACAGCTCGTCAAGCCATTTCAGTGCTTCAACATTATTTGTCAATTTTTTCCTTAACTCAGGGAATAGCGTAATGAATTTCTTCTTCTGATTTTGGTGGGCAATACGTGCCAAGAAATCTTTCAGCTGCTTGTTCTTCACCCGCATATTGAAATTAGTCACAACATGTCGTGAACACACACGATGATATGCCCTTGGTGGCGCTCATCCGGATCTTTCATTGCGTTTATAATTCCAATATGTCTATCTGAAATCATGGAAAGCTCTTCCCGTTGTGTTACCACGGCCCTTAAACAGGTCATAAACCAACTTCAGCTTTCGTTGTTTTCACTTTCAATCAGAGAATAAGCCAGTGAAATAATATGATTGTTTGAATCCACACCCATGGCAACCAACACCCCTTTGTATTTACCATATAGATGAGTCCCATCAATACAAATTACGATGTGACAATGTACGAAAGCTTGTATATCCGGTGCAAATGTCCATAAGACTCGATCCACACTAAGTTTACAGCTATGCAATGGTGTTGTTTGCCAAAATACATCGCTCTCGGGATTTATATACTGCAAAATATTCATAAACTTCGGCAACTGTGCAAATGATGTCTTCCAGTCTCCAAATAGATATTCAATAGCCTTTTACCTTGCTTTCCATGCCTTCCCATATGGAATGTCATACCTAAGTTTTTTGAACATCAATTATTTGATAGCCCTAAGAGCGAGCCTCAATTTCTCTCTAATAATGCCGCTAATTTCCATTGCTATGAAAGACTTTTTGAAAAGAACATTATCTTTGAGGATAACATATCTCTCGCAAGAATGTGCCTCTTCATACCTAGTAATCTCCCACATAGTTGCCTTGGGTTTTTAACCGCTCGAACATGCCACGCGCAATGATTAGCTCCATCTCTGTAATGTAGGATAAGTCTTTACCAGGCTGACTTGTACGTGTGATATTCAATCCTACTTAAGATTGAATATCTGTGACACGCATGTATGACATCTTCCTTTAATACAAATAACATCCCTTCGTGAAGCGAGTTCATAGAAAATCCACTATTACCCATCACATGTTCATCTACGTCCATATTACCCATCCAATTCGACGCATCATTAAACCCGGAAAAATTCCACAACATATTATTAAATACTCTAACCCCATCATCCTCCACAGGAGCCGACGTCCATGATTGACAATTATCCTCATCTCCCAATGCATCTAACCTTTCGAGATTATCTTTGTATTCATCGAAAATGGTTACATCAAATGTGTCCAACGTGGACATAACCATTCCAACAAGTTCTTCGTTATGTATTTAAGAAACACTTGCACGTATTTTAGCTTCGTACATAAAATACATAAATATCATCAACGAAAAACCCCAATTTGCAACACCCTAATCAACACCTAAAATTCTCATTACACAAGTTGCAATCCAACCAACACACCCATTTCACACATAATCAAACGCATTATAGGAACTGTAACACACAATCATAAACCCAATTTTGTAAATCTCTGTGCAAATGTCCTCACTCAAACCCTAAACCCTAAATTAGGTGATGAGGATAATATTGAACCTTTGATTGAAGCTTACCTCCGGATTGAAGCTTCAAAGGGAAATTGACACGGTGCGGCTTGAAGTGGCTTTGGCTGGCGAGCGAAGGAGACGGCGAATGGAGGAGAGCGAAGGCGGCTTGTTCTCTTAATGACCAAATGGGGAAGAAAGAACTCACTAGTGACAGGTGGTCACTGAGTGAGGGGGAGTTACTCAGAGTGTGCAGCGCTCTTGGAGTGGTTCGATCGGCTCGGCAGAAGGCCTTGGAGCGACGCGGATAGTGTGCTTCAGCTGTGTGTTACAGCTGTTGCTGCAGCAACCCTGCTGAGTAGTGTAGGATAGAATAGGCTGAGTTCTTTGAGAGGATTGTAGCTATTCTAGACTGACATATTGTAGAGGGTGTGCTGGCACAAATCAGAGCTTGTTCTGATTGTGCTGAGTTGTCAACAAGAGGTTGAGTAGCATAGGTTGCGTGCGTTGTAACCTAGTGTACTTGGAACCTTTGGTTGAGTGGATTGAGGACTGGAGAATAGTCCTCCCCAGACGTAGGCAGATTGGCCGAACTGGGTGAACAAACTTGTGCATTGTTTGTTGCTTGCTGAGATTAATTCTTGTGAACAAGAGTGTGCTGCAGCAACTGCTTGTCCACAAATCTTCCGGATTGAGACACTGTGAAATTTCAATTGGTATCAGAGCGGGAACTCGACACACAGAGTTAAAAGATCCTACAGTGTCTCTGAAGAAGCCAAGACAATGAAGGAAGGACAGAGCACAAGTAGACCTCCACTATTGGAAGAGAGCAATTATGGTTATTGGAAAGCTAGGATGAAGGCTTTTCTTAGGGCCATTGACGAGAAGACATGGAGAGCTGTTGTAGTTCAGTGGTCTCCCCCAATCACCATAGATGAGCAAGGAGTGACAAGAATAAAACCTGAAGAGCAGTGGACTGCTGAAGAAGGTGCTGCAGCAACTGGTAATTCAAAGGCTTTGAATGCAATTTTTACTGCAGTTGATGCTAACAATTTCAGGTTGATATCAAACTGTGATTTGGCCAAGCAAGCATGGGAGATTCTGCAAACTGCCCATGAAGGAACTGATAGAGTGAAGCTATCAAGACTCCAGATTATTGCCACACAATTTGAGAATCTGAGGATGCTGGATGAAGAAACAGTCACTGAGTTTAATGCTAAACTCTGTGATCTTGCAAATGAAGCTCATGCTCTTGGAGAGCCCATCCCTGAAGAAAAGCTTATCCGAAAGGTTCTCAGATCATTGCCCACAAAATTCGACATGAAAGTGACAGCCATTGAAGAAGCACAAAATGTCAGATTCATGAGGTTGAAAGAGCTGATGGGGTCTCTCAAACAATTTGAGATGAAGCTGGTTAAAGGAGACATCACTCCTAAGGATAAGAACATTGGATTGAAAGCTGAAGCAGAAATCAAGCAGACAGGTTCAGAGGAGCAGCTGAGTATGATTGTCAAGAACCTAGGAAAACTTCTGAAAAACATGGACTCAAGAACTAGACAAAGCTCATCCTCACGAAAGTTCAGAAGAGGTGGAGAAAATCAAAGGAAAGGAAAGGAACCGGCTCAGAGTGAAGACGGAAAGAAAGAAGTGAAGAAAGGAGTCCAATGCTGGAATTGCGCAGGCTACGGTCATCGACAAATCAACTGCACCAGCAAACGGATGAAAAAGAATGCTCTCTCTGCCAGTGGAAGTGAAGATGAGAAAGAGCTGAGTGAAGATGAATGCAACATGGCCAGATACAAGTCTGCTAGAAGAGTCACAAAAACACTCAAAAGATTGAACCAGGACCTGCTTCAGCAACCTCTACATCACAGTTACAAGAGAGCTTCGAAGTTTCAAAAATGCTACAGCTGTGGTGGCAAAGGGCATATTCGAAGAAACTGTTTCTCAGCTCGTGCCAGAACAGCATCACCCAGGAAATCTGTCAGGCAGAAACATGCGCAGACTCAGCTTCTCGCTCTTGTGAGCACAGCTAGCCCCTCGGACAAGATCAGCTGGTACTTTGATAGTGGCTGTTCAGGTCATATGACAGGAGAAAGATCCTTTCTGAAGAACATTACTCCCTGTCTGGAACAACGTGTGAAGTTTGGTAATGGTCTGAAAGGAAGAGTTCTGGGAAGAGGAAATTTGGCTGTGGAAGGAATGCCAAGGTTGAGCAATGTGCTTTTGGTGGAAGGGTTAAAGGCTAATCTCATCAGCATCAGCCAGCTGTGTGATGGGACCAAACAAGTCAAGTTTACAAAAGACTCATGTCAAGTTCTTGACAAATCTGGAAAGTGCATAATGGAAGGAGCCAGATCCAAGAGCAATTGTTACCTTCTCAATGTGAGTTCAAACTCACGGATTCAAAAGTGTATGCTGACAAAGGCCGAGGAAATGACCTTATGGCACAAAAGGATGGGACATGTTAACCTGAGAACCCTTAAGAGAATTGCCACAGAAGGGCTGGTCAGAGGAATTCCATTGCTGAAAGGAGAGACAGACTCCATCTGTGGAGACTGTCAGATTGGAAAACAGAAGAAGGCCTCACATCCTCGAGTCAAAGATATTGGTACCACCAGGCCTCTTCAGCTGATTCACATGGATCTAATGGGACCAATGGAGGTCGAGAGCCTAGGCAAGAAGAGGTATGCATTTGTCTGTGTTGATGACTACTCTAGATTCACTTGGATCGATTTTATCAGAGAAAAATCAGATACTGTGAGTATCATTGTGTCTCTGGTGTCTCGGCTAGAGCAAGAGAAGAATCTCAGAATCAGCAGCATTCGCAGTGATCATGGCAGAGAATTTGAAAACAAAGACATGGATGAATTCTGTAAGCAAAGGGGTATAACACATCAGTACTCCTCTCCCATTACGCCTCAGCAAAATGGTGTGGTGGAGCGGAAGAATCGAACAATACAAGAAATGGCCAGAGTGATGATCCATGCTAAGAGGATTCCTCTGAAATTCTGGGCAGAGGCCATGAATACTGCATGCTACATCATCAATAGAGTCACCTTGCGGAGGGGAACCAAGCAGACCTGCTATGAGCTCTGGAATCAGAAAAAACCCACAGTTAAATACTTCCATATCTTTGGAAGTGACTGCTTCATTCTGAGAGACCGGGAGTATAGAAAGAAACTTGATCCGAAGAGTGATCCTGGAATGTTCTTGGGTTACTCAACGAACAGCAGGGCATATCGTGTTTTCAACCAGCGAACAAAGACTGTCATGGAGTCCATAAACGTGGTTGTAAATGATACAGACGAAGCATCTATCTCTGATTCTGACACTGGTGAAGAGGACTCTGATCCTGAAGAAATGCCTGATAGACAGACCAGAAGTGAACAAGCTGCGGCTCCAGTAGATGCTACAGCAAGTACTGAAGCAGAAATTCCAGACGACCAATCAGAAAGCCTGTCTGACGATTTTCACACTGAGGCTCCCGATCCACCTTCAAGGCAGCCCCCAAAGAAGATACAGAAGGATCATCCCTTGACAAATGTGATTGGGGATCCCTCAGACAGAAGAAGAACCAGAAGTCATGCCTATCTCAATACATGTTTCATGTCCAGCATTGAACCAAAGAATTTCAAGGAGGCCATGAGTGATGAATTCTGGGTTATGGCTATGCATGAGGAATTGGCAGAGTTTGAAAGACACGATGTTTGGGATCTGGTAGACAGACCAATAGGGGTAAACATTATTGGCACAAAATGGGTGTTCAAAAACAAAACTGATGAAAAGGGCAACATTACACGAAATAAAGCCAGACTGGTTGCCCAGGGATATTCTCAGATTGAGGGGCTAGACTTTGATGAAACATTTGCTCCAGTAGCTCGCCTGGAGGCTATTAGACTGCTGCTTGCAATGTCTTGTTGCCTGGGGTTCAAATTATATCAAATGGATGTTAAAAGTGCGTTCTTGAACGGAGAGCTCTCTGAAGAAGTTTATGTCTCTCAACCAAAAGGCTTTGAAGATCCTCATCATCCAGAACAGGTGTACAAGTTGAAGAAAGTTTTATATGAACTAAAACAGGCTCCTCGGGCATGGTATGAGCGGTTGACAATTTTCTTGGAAAAACATGGCTACAACCGAGGGGGAGCTGACAAAACCCTGTTTGTCAAAAGGACTCAGTCTGATGTGATCATTGCTCAAATATATGTGGATGACATTGTCTTTGGTTCAAAGTCTCAGCACCTGGTGAAGCAGTTTGTGAAACACATGCAGCAAGAATTTCAAATGAGCATGGTAGGAGAACTGTCTTACTTTCTTGGTTTGGAGATTACTCAGAAAATGGATGGGATCTTTATTGCTCAAAGTAAATACAGCAAGTCCCTTGTGAAGAAATTCCAGCTCGACTCAGCAAGTCACAAGCGTACTCCTGCTGCTACTCATGTCAAAGCCATCAAAGACGAGCACGGATTGGAAGTGAGTCAGACTGTCTACAGGAGCATGATTGGGAGCTTGCTTTACCTGACTGCCAGCCGCCCTGACATTTCCTATGCAGTAGGAGTCTGCGCCAGATTTCAAGCAAGTCCCAGAGATAGTCATATGCAGTTGGTCAAGCGCATCATTCGGTATGTCGGTGGGACTGTGGGCTATGGCTTGTGGTACACTAAAGACACAAAGGCTAATCTGGTCGGATACAGTGATGCAGACTGGGCAGGTTGCTCAGAAGACAGGAAGAGCACTTCGGGAGGATGCTTCTTCTTGGGTAATAACCTGGTCTCTTGGTTCAGCAGAAAACAGAATAGCATTTCTCTATCCACTGCCGAGGCTGAGTACATTGCTGCTGGGAGCTGCTGTGCACAAATGTTGTGGATGAAGCAAATGCTGAGTGAGTATGGGATTGATCAAGATGTAATGACTCTCTACTGCGACAATATGAGTGCTATCAGCATATCCAAGAACCCAGTACAGCACAGTAGAACTAAGCACATTGACATTCGTCATCACTTCATCCGAGATCTTGTTGAACAGAAAGTCATCTCCCTCCAGCATGTTGTGTCTGCCAAACAACTTGCTGATATCATCACTAAAGCTCTGGATGCAGCCCGGTTTGAAGACCTGAGAGCCTCTCTAGGGCTCTGTGTGTTGCCCCCATAAGTTCTCCCAGCCAAAAACCCCCTAGTCATTTATTCCAAAAAGGGGGAGGAGAATGGAGTCTAAGAAGATGAGAATGGAGTCTAAGAAGTGGTTTTGTCAAAATGCCAAGGGGGAGATTGTTAATGCAAGTATGGCAGGATTGACAAAACCAACATAAGTGAACAAGGAGCTGCTGCAGCTCAAACAATCAAGCAGGTTAGCCAGCAGCAGATGCAGCAGGGGATGCTGCAGCAAGTGCTGGTTCAAGTGCTGGTTCAACTGTCCGAGTAGCAGCTTTGTGCTGAGTTCGTTCTGGAGATATGACAGTTGTGTTCTTGCTCTTAGAAGGCTTTCTAAAATGCTGCTGAGCATTTTCCAGCAAGGTTTGCTAGTCAGAGAAGGAGATTTGCATTGAAGATTTTAATCAAATCTAATCTCCTAGATTTTAGGAGATAATTGATCTTGTGGGTCAATTGCCTAAACCTGGAGATTGCTTAAAGTGGTGTGGGTATTTAAGCAGAAGGTTTGAGGGCTCGGTCGAGGTTCGTGCGGAAGAACTCACTAGTGACAGGTGGTCACTGAGTGAGGGGGAGTTACTCAGAGTGTGCAGCGCTCTTGGAGTGGTTCGATCGGCTCGGCAGAAGGCCTTGGAGCGACGCGGACAGTGTGCTTCAGCTGTGTGTTACAGCTGTTGCTGCAGCAACCCTGCTGAGTAGTGTAGGATAGAATAGGCTGAGTTCTTTGAGAGGATTGTAGCTATTCTAGACTGACATATTGTAGAGGGTGTGCTGGCACAAATCAGAGCTTGTTCTGATTGTGCTGAGTTGTCAACAAGAGGTTGAGTAGCATAGGTTGCGTGCGTTGTAACCTAGTGTACTTGGAACCTTTGGTTGAGTGGATTGAGGACTAGAGAATAGTCCTCCCCAGACGTAGGCAAATTGGCCGAACTGGGTGAACAAACTTGTGCATTGTTTGTTGCTTGCTGAGATTAATTCTTGTGAACAAGAGTGTGCTGCAGCAACTGCTTGTTCACAAATCTGCCGGATTGAGACACTGTGAAATTTCAGGGAAGAATGGCAGCTTCGTAGAATCCTTTTCTGATCATCCTCCACAATACATGACCGATATAATCCATCAGCGCATAGCCTATAGAGAAATGGCTCATCCCAATAATAACGGTTTGCGTCATGGAGGAATTTCTTCCGCTGATTGTAATCTGCCCCATCAGGTAAAATTCCACAAGGAAGAAAATTCACAAATTCAGCATATAAGGCAGCTTGCGTCTCTCAACACTCAGTAAATAAAAGAGTCTTCAATCGGCACATTCTTCGCACCACATCCACTGATTTGCTTAAGCCTCGATAGGTGATCCGCAACTACATTTTCCACTCCTTTCTTATCTTTAATTTCCACATCAAACTCTTGTAAAAGAAGTATTATGTAGATTAGTCTAGGTTTCGCCTCCTTCTTTGCCATAAGGTACTTGATCACTGCATTTTCCGTGTAGACAATTGTTTTGGACCCGATCAAGTATTGCTTGAATTTCTTGAAGGCATAGAAGATAGAAACCATTTCTTTCTCTGTGGTCAATTAATTCTCTTGTGTAGAGTCAAGGGCCTTACTCACATAATAAATCACGTGCAAATGCCTGTTGATCCTTTGATCCAATACCACTCCAATAGCGCTATCACTAGCGTCACACATCAGCTCAAACGGAAGCTCCCAGTTCGGTGGTTGAATGATCGGGGCGGGCAACAAAACTTTCTTTAGCGTTTGAAATGCTTGATGACACAATTCATCGAAATTGAACTCCACTTCATTACATAGCAGATTTGTAAGAGGTTTAGCAATTTTCGAGAAGTCCTTGATGAACCTCCTATAAAATCAATCGTGCCCGAGGAAACTTCTTATTCCTTTAGCGTCTCTTGGTGGTGGCAGCTTCTCAATAACATCGATCTTTTCCCTATTGACCTCGATTCGTTTTTTTGACACAACAACACAATACCTTCTTTTACCGTAAAGTGGCATTTTTCCCAGTTTAGCATTAGATCCATTTCGATGCACATTCTCTACCCCGTGACCATATGCGTAGATATCAACTCATTTTTTTTTCATTTCTCACCCAGGTAAGCCCGCCCTTTTTAGGCACCACATGAATTGGGCTCACCCACTCAGAATCTGGAACATCATAAATAATACCTGCGTTTCGCAACTTTGTGACTTCCTTCAATACAACTTCTCCTAACTTAGGATTTAAACGCCTAAGTAACTCACGATTGGGCTTCACATTATCTTCTAAGCGAATTATATGCATGGAAACATCGGGGTTAGTCCCCTTCAAATCATCAATAGAGTGCCCAATAGCACCTTCATATTCATGCAGCACATGTATCAATTTAAAAGTCTCAATATCATTCAATGAAGCTTCTACGATAACAGGTAAAGACTCATTCAGTCCCAAGAATTCATATCTTAGATTCGGTGGAAGGGGTTTCAACCCCTCACCAAATTTACCTCGTTTGCGCCATCATTATAATCCGTGGGGTCCTCATCAATTTCCATTATAGAGGCGAAAGATAAACTACCACTATCTTGGGCGAGCAACTCATACTCAAAACTTGTCAACTCATCATAAGCATCAAAAACATCACAAGCATCATATATTTCAAGCAAATGGCAATCCGTAGAACTACTAGTAGCATTTCAAACATTTTTCAAATAAAATTTAATTTTGTCGGTTCCTAGGTTAAGTTCTGTAACTCCTTCTCCGCAATCAATAACGGCTTTAACAGTATTCAAGAAAGGCCTTCCTAGTATAATACGGATTTCACGATCCTCATCCATTTCAAGCACATAAAAGTCATCGGGAACATAAAATTTCCCAACTCTAATCGGAACATCCTCTAAAATACCCTTAGGTAACCTAGATGATCTATCCTCCAATCTAAGGCTTATGGATGTAGGAGTGAGTTCACCCATGTCAATTTTTTGAAACAAGGAAAATGGCATTAAAGAAATACTAGCTACCAAATCACATAATGCGTTATCTATGCAAAAATCGTCAATAGCAATAGGGATAGAGAATGAACCATGATCATTTAGCTTCCTAGGCATCTTATGTTGAATAATAGGGCTACAATTAGCATCCAAAACTACGTGATCAATCTCATGTATTTCTCTCCTATGCGATATAATATCTTTAAGAAATTTTGCATAAGTTGCCATTTTAGTTAGTACCTCCGTGAAGGGGAAGTCACTTGGAGTTTCTTTAGCATCTCTGCAAAGCACTTGAAATGCACTTTTTGAGCATTTGAGGGAATGAAATTAGTTGTGCATAAGGCGCTGGCTCCTGCGGCTTTTCCTCCTCCATTTTATCAATTGGATTCTGCAGCGAAGGCCCTTCTTCGACAACTCCATCTGATGTCTTTCCCTCCTTGGCTTGTGGCTGCGGGTCCTCTAGAACTCCCCCACTTTTGAGTGTAATTGCAGTGATTGTCTCGGAGGAGTTCACGTCGGGTTGCTAGGGCAGCTTCCCTTGATATTTTGAAGACGAACCAGCTTGTTGCGCAATCTGCGTTTCAAGCATCTTGTTGTGTGCTTGCTACTGATCTGGACTTTGATGAATGAGTTGATTGTCCTTCTGCTGCCGTGCTTGAGTCGCGGCCAACTGGGCAACAATAGAAATCAGGGACGGTTCCTCATTGCTTTGTTTCTCTTCGTGCCTTTAGTGTGTTCCCTAATTTTGGTGGTTGTAATTGTTTGGCCTTTAATAATTTCCGCTTGATAGTTGCTCCTCGACTGATATGTGTTGGAGGAGCTCCTTTGATTCTGATTTCTAGGCACGAACCCTGCCGGTGTTGGGTTGGGCTCTATATTCAGCGGCGCTCTTCTTGGAAAGTTTGGATCCTCATGAAACCTTACATGGTTTGGAGGGTTCCTTGGCTGATAACCACTAGCTTGCAGTGGTGCATATTCTCTCCCTTGATTTTTGACCAAGTAATTAACATCCTCACACTTGTCTGCGTGCTTTGCGGTGCACGAGTCAACATCATGCGCCAGGCTAGAACAAATACCACAAACTTGCTAGTGGTCTCTTTTTTTGTTGAGATTCAAGTTTCCGATTGATGCTGCCAAAGAATTCACCGTTTTCGCTAGGGAAGTGAAATTTTCTTATGTCACGGCCTTTGATGAATTCTCCTTTCCTTTCTTCTTTAGCTGATTTCTTTCTCCACCCCACTGATGCGAGTTTCGCGCTATCTTGTCTATAATTTGAGACCCTCAGAGGCTCTCAAATCCATCATTGCCCCTCTGCTCGCTTGATCCATATGGTTTCTTGCGTCCTGATCCATTCCATCATAGAACTTTGCATGAGCTGCCATTTGTTGAACCCTTGATGCGGACAATCTCTTTGCAGCTCTTTGAAGCGCTCATATGCCTCGTAAAAATACTCATCATCTTGCTGCGTAAAATGGCATATTCTATCCCGGAGTTTCTTAGTCTTTGCTGGCGGGAAGAATTGAATAAGAAACGCTTGGGCGAATTCTTCCCAAGTGCGGAAAGTGTTCGGCTCGTGACTCGTTAGCCAATCTTTGGCTTTTCCGCTTAGCGAGAACGGAAACACTTTCATATAAATGGTCTCCAGTTTGACCCCCTGCATTTTGTAGGTGTGGTATAATTCTGTGAACTGCGACAAATGTGCATTAGGGTTTCCATACCCTTCAAACTGATTGGTGGCTACCATGTGGAGATGCGCCGACTTTATCTTGAAATCTTTATCGTCACCCTCTTCCAAGTATGGGTGATTTATAATGTCCGACGGTTGGGGCAATGTATTCCCCAACCGGTGTTTCATCATCTTCTTGCGGGCAAATAGCATTTTTTAACCTCCTCGGGTTCGGTTGATCCACAATTCTTGCTGGTGGTTGATCCATAATCTCTATTATTGGTTGATCAACTTGAATTTGAGGAGGAGTATTAACATCTGGTGTTGATGTGGAAGCTTGTTCTTGTGCTTTTTCGTGCGCGCTCTAGTTTGCATTCAAACACTTGCCAAGCGATCGAAGAAGGTGTCAATAAGTGTGAACTTAATTTAAAGTAAGCAAGAATAGCACGCAAACACTCAATCACGATCAACAAAGTATAGAAAAAATAATAATAAAGTAGACTAACTAAAATAATACTAAATAGCAAACTAGTCTAATGGCTTATCCCCGGCTACGGCGCATTTTGAACATTGTCGAAATTGTGGTAGTAAAATTATTGTTCCAATCACAGTACGCAAATAGTATTTATAATCCGAGTGGGTCGAACCCAAGAGAAAAGTCTAGATTAGTCTAAAGCTAGTTAGTAATGCTTAACGCGAGTTTACTAAAGAAAAACTGGGATTTTTCCTCTGGCGAGGTATCTCTAGTAAATACTAAAGAAAAGTTCGAATTTGGTTTGAAGTAAAGTAATAAAGAAACGTAGTCGGAATCCTACTTCACCCCTAGGTCATGCGATTAGCAACATAAAACAGCAATTCATGCATAAGGTAATTTGATTGATAATTGTAGGCTAAAGTATCACGAATTCTAAATTCAACTCTCGCTCCTTCTCTAGAATAGGAATGATACCTAAGCGACAAAATTCTCAAACTCTCGCTCTATTGAACGTGTAGAACAAAAGTCTCCTAATCTCAACCTCTCGGTCTATTGATTGTTAACTAAAGTCCACTCTATGCTTAGCCTAATAAAATGCGAATGTCACTCTCGCGCACAAAAGCTATCTAAAATAAACATGCTTGATCTTCCAAACAACCTAAGTTCAATTCTCATTCCATCCTCAGGTGTTTTATCAATTCATACTCATTCATGCGTTTCGTCAAACACTTGGTGTGCATAAAATTAATATGAAGATAAAACATGGGAATTTTCAATCAAAAACCTCATTCATACACATAACGAAACATGTTTTGCATTACAATCTAACCTAAGGGATCCATAAGGATCCCAACTACTATGGGACTACTCATTCATGGTGAGTTCAATACAAAACATAACGAAATTGAATAGTAAGGAGAAGTAAAGTAGTAGAGTAGTAGGGAACTAGGGAACGAGTAAAGGAATGTTGTGAAATCTTCAATTGTTGATGTCTTCTTCGAATTCTTGGCAATTCTCTAAGTTGGCGATTTAGGGTTTTTTCCAAGAGAAGAACCCTAGGCGCCGGAGGCACCCCAAGGCACACCCTTATTTTCTCATCTTTTTTCTATTTATATTTACCCGCCGTGCCCGAATGAAAAGTGATTCAGGGTATCCTTATTGAGTTGATTTGTGCAGAGTGTCCGAATCAAAGTCTCAATGTGCCCAGATTTGGTCTCGGATGAATTCTCCTCGAGTCAATTCTAATCCGGGCATAATGAAACAAACAAGAAGTAAAGGGAAAATACTGACAAATATAAGGTTATTTGTCCGTACATCACACTCTCTGAAGATTGGTGACTAGAGCATAATCTGAAGATTGATGAAACAACAACAACAACAATAACGAACCAGAGTCTGCTTCACCAATCCCTGTGATGATGCAGTATGGCAGTGTTTGACAAAACCAACACAAGTGAACAAGCGGCTGCTCTAGCAGAAGCTAGTTTAGGAAGCTGTAGCATCTAGTCTACAGCAGTTATTCGGATCTTCAGAAAAAGGGCTTGGCAGTTCATCCACGAGCATCAAGGGAGTTTCTAATTATTCAGCAGAGAATATTCTAGTGAAGATTCCCAGACGAAGAAGAAGATTTGTTTGTAGATGATTAGATTTGCCAATCAAATCTGATCTCCTACAAATTAGGAGATATTGCTCTTTGGATGAAATTGCTAAAAATGTGAATGATGGAATTGGGTGTTCCTATTTAAAGGAGGCCCTTCAGAGAGTTGAGGGTGGAATACCAGAGAGAGCATACGCAGAATACAAGAGAGTGGAATTCAAGTGTGGAAAGAGCTTCGACCATCACCGAGAGCACCGCAGGCGTGTGGAGCTATGTGATTGAACTGAGGGTGATCGAGACTTGCAGAGTCTGATCACTACTTGATCTGGAAGCCAATTCAGAGCAGCAAATGCTTGTTGGTTGATCAAGGGAAGCCGCGGAAGGACTGACGAGTGGGCGACTCGGTCAAGTGTCTGGTCGGCTTTTCTCGCTAGTGACAAGAGGTCACTAAGTGAGGGGGAGTATTCCAGAGTGTGCAGCGCTCGTGGAATTGTTCGATGGGCTCAGCGGAAGGCTTTGAGGTGACGCGGACATATTCTGCCTCAACTATGCTACAGCAGATGCGATAGCAAACCTGCAGCAACTGAGTATTAATTAGAATAGGCTGAGTTCGTGGACAAAGTAGCTATTCTAGATTGATATCAGTGTAAGTTATGCAGACACAAGTCAGAGCCTGTTCTGATTGTGATCTAGTTTCCACTAAAGGTTAAGTAGCATAGGTTGCGTGGAGATTGTAACCAAGTGTACTTTGAGACCTTCGAGATTAGTGGATTGAGGACTGGAGTACAGTCCTCCCCAGACGTAGGCAGTTGGCCGAGCTGGGTGAACAAATCAGTTTTCCTTGACGTGTCTTGTTGCTTCAGAGTCTGGTGAACAAGCATGTGTTGTAACAACTGCTTATTCACAGTTTGCATCTCAGAGGTGCTGCCAATTTCAATTGGTATCAGAGCCGGAGCTCAACATACAGAGTCAAGATTCTGTGCACCTAGCTGAGAAGAGCAAGACAATGAAGGAAGGACAAAGCACAAGCCGCCCTCCATTGCTAGAAGAAAGCAACTATGGCTACTGGAAGCCTAGGATGAAGGCGTTCCTCAAGGCTATTGATGAGAAAGTGTGGAAAGCTGTGGTGACAGAATTTGCTCCTCCAAAAGCCACTGATGATAAAGGAGTTACTCAGAAGAAACATGAAGAGCAGTGGACTAGAGAAGAGGATGCTGCAGCAAATGATAATCAAAAGCCCTTAATGCAACTTGCTGCTGTGGATGCCAACAACTTCAGATTAATCTCCAACTGTGACATTGCAAAACAAGCTTGGGAGATCTTGAAAGTTGCTCATGAGGGGACTGACAAAGTGAAGATATCCAAAATGCAGATGATTACTTCACAGTTTGAAGGTTTGAAAATGCAGGAGGAGGTAACCATCACAGAATTCAATGTCAAGTTGTGTGACCTGTCTAATGAAGCCCATGCTCTTGGAGAACCCATCCCTGGAGAAAAGTTAATTAGGAAGGTCCTCAGATCATTGCCATCCAAATTTGACATGAAGGTGCCAGCCATTGAAGAAGCTCAGAATGTCCGGGAAATGAGGCTGGAAGAGTTGATTGAATCCCTCAAACAGTTTGATATGAAGTTGGTTAAAGAAGATGCTCCCCTCAAAAGCAAAGATGTTGGACTGAAAGCTGAAATAGAAGAGAAGAAGCCCTCAGCTGATGATCAACTGAGTTTACTGGTGAAAAATCTGGGGAAGTTCGTGAAGAACATGGAGTCAAGATCTGGACAAAGCTCATTCTCACAAAGACAATCCAGAAGAGGTGGAGGAAATCAAAGAAAAGGGAAGGAACCTGCTCAGAGTGAAGATGAGAAGAAAGAAAAGAGGAAGGGGTTTCAATGTTGGAATTGTGAAGGGTATGGACACCTTGAGGCTGACTGTCCGAGCAAACCTCTCAAAAACTCTGAGAAGAAGGATAACAAATCCCTGACGGCTAAGTGGAGTGACTCTGAGGAAAGCGAAGAAGAAAATTGTATTGTGTTAACTAGTTGATTATGACCGCAAAGAGTTAATAAAGAATGAATTCTACTATGGGGTTGATGTGTCAGAAAGTGAAGACGAGGATGACTCAACAGGCAACTTGATAGATTATCTGGGAGAAATTCTGAAACAGTGTGAGGAAGCTCTGCAAATGAATCAAGCAATGACTGACAGAGTCAAGCAACTGGAAGAAGAATGAGAAGAGTTACTTGATGAACTATCTTCATCCAACAGACAAGTCACCATACTGAGAAGGGGAGATTCAGGAAGCCAAGCCACTGATATTGGTGTCCCTCCTGCGTCAGCAAAGACAGCCGAACCTCAGGAAAACATTCTTGATGAAATTCTTTCATATCAAAGATTTGGAAAAGGAAGAATGGGGCTCGGATACACTGGTGAAGAGAGCACTGGAGGAACAGTATTTGTAAAAGCCTCTGATACACTGATCAAGAACGATGAAAACGCATATTATTGTACAACTCCTGTAGAAGAAAAAAAAACCGGATGTCTGAACAAGAGGATGCTACAACACCCGCTGTATCATCCCTCTGTAGCAAAACAACAGAGTCAGGATAGAAGTTGGTTACTTGCACGCCCCTGTGGTAAAAAGAAATGGAGCCAAAGGAAATATTCAAGTCTGACGAAATAGCAGAGAGTCAGAAAGGGGGATCAGGGTTGGAAATAGGGCGAGCAATCTGATGATCAACACAAGTTGTTAAAAGATTCTTACCTCTGCTAAAATGGTGAGTGCTCACCAACGATCAGAACTTAATTGGAGAGTCAGAGTACTTGACAAGCCAGCGCACAGGAATGGAGCAATCAAAAGAGAGTCACTGGAAACACAGGTGTGGAGACCTAAATATGACAAACGGGAAGACAAGAGAAATGATTATCAAAAGTTGTGGAAGCAGAGACCGACTCAAGTGTGGATGAAGAAACAACCAGCTGAACCTGACAAGGAATCAACAGACAATGGAAATAGCATCAGCAAATAGGGGGACCAGCCCCTAGCTGCTATAGCAACCTAAATCCAGAAAAGCTTGTTCAAATTTTTTGTTGCTAAAAGTAGGCACATGCAGAGCACGTGCTTCTGGAAAAGAAAGAAAACAACGGATAAATCAAATTTCGAGGGCACATTCGGGCGACATCTTTCCCAAATTGCACGCAGATCAAATACTCCCCGGATCGAGCTCCTTCTGCAAACTTCCGACAATGGTGAAAACTCGCGGGCTGAAGAAGAGCTTAGGTGTCTCTCGCCAGGCTAAAGGAGGCCGGAAATCCAAAGTTGCTGCATCAGTGGAGGAGAATAAGGAGGGTGAACGTGTCTGGACATAGTTGTCTGGCAACCCACTCAGCATCCTAGGTCTCGAAAATCATCCCTCTCAAATAGTTCTTCGTCAAAAAGGAGGAGAGTTGAGTAGCCTGATGCTCCTGGTTTGGCTGCAGCATCACTGACAGAACCCTCCGCTCTTTCTGAAGACCTTGCTCCAACTGTGGAACAAGCCCCAAAAGTTGCTACAGCACCTCAGGTGGACAAAAAGGAGGCAAGCAAAGCAGTAGTGCATACTCCAGGCTCAGATGAAGACTCTGAAACATCTTGGACTGAGGAGTCTTCTGATTCAGCAGCTGCTAAAGCATCTTCTCCACCAAAACAAGACAAAGGAAAAGACCCCATCATCATTTCAGACTCCAGTGATGAAGATTCATCAAGTGATGAGGCTGAAGAACCCTCTCAGAAGCAGCCTGAAATACAAGTCACCCTTCAGGAGAAAGGGGAAGGGCTCTTTGTAGGTGGCATATGGTTTCGCAACAAGCATACCTCCCAATCATGGGGTATTGTGGAGAGGAAGACCATTGTTCCAGAGAAGAGACTGGACCTTGACAGATACAAGCCAGTAGTGATCATTCAGCTCCTGTCTGAGGTAAATCTACTGAGCTCCCTAACAATTCCTCGGAGATTCAATATCTCGTTAGTTAGAGAATTTGTAGCAAATATGGCGGATAAGTTCGACGATGAATTTGCTTAAGACTATGGGAAAAGCTGGGTGAGAGGCAAGCTGGTAGTTATTATTCCGGAAAAGATAAATGACTATCTAGGGATAGATAGTAATGCTAGGGAGCCGACCATTGTAAATAAGGAACTCCTAGCCAGAATTCTCACAGGAGGAGTGTGCATTTCTTGGGATGGACCAAATCTCAGTGCTGCGGAACTCACCTCCAAAAATGCTCTGCTGTACAACTTGGGCATTAGGAACTGGATCCCAAGCTCTCATAGGGGAAAGGGGGAGAAGGAGAAAGCTGCTAACCTTTGCAACCTCTGCTGCTGATGTTGTTTTTTTTTAAGCAATGCGTGGCTTAGCTGAGGCTGAGTGTGGCCACACTTACTCTTACTTTGAAACTATTATTAAGTAATTTTACATTTGTTCTACGTGGAAGACTTCATCTGTGGCCAAGGGTTTTGTCAAAATGCCAAGGGGGAGATTGATGATTCAGTATGGCAGTGTTTGACAAAACCAGCACAAGTGAACAAGCGACTGCTATAGCAGGAGCTAGTTCAGGAAGCTGTAGCATCTGGTCTACAGAAGTTATTCGGATCTTTAGAAAAAGGGCTTGGCAGTTCATCAACGAGCATCAAGGGAGTTTCTAATTATTCAGCAGAGAATATTCTAGTAGGGATTCCCAGACGAAGAACAAGATTTGTTTTAGTAGCAGATTAGATTTTCCAATCAAATCTAATCTCCTACAAATTAGGAGATACTGCTCTTTGGAGGAAATTGCTAAAAATGTGAATGATGGAACTGGGTGTTCCTATTTAAAGGAGGCCCTTCAGAGAGTTAAGGGTGATCGAAGCTGAGAATATACAGAGCGAGCATACGCAGAATACCAGAGAGTGGAATTCAAGTGTGAGAAGAGCTTTGACCGTCACCGAGAGCACCGCAGGCGCGTGGAGCTGTGTGATTGAACTGAGGGTGATCGAGACTTGCAGAGTCTGATCACTACTTGATCTGGAAGCCAATTCAGAGCAGCGAGTGCTTGTTGGTTGATCAAGGGAAGCTGCGGAAGAACTAACGAGTGGGCGACTCGGTCAAGTGTCTGGTCGGCTGTTCTCGCTAGTGACAGGAGGTCACTGAGTGAGGGGGAGTATTCCAGAGTGTGCAGTGTTCGTGGAATTATTCGATGGGCTCAGTGGAAGGCTTTGGGGTGACGCGGACAGATTATGCCTCAACTGTGCTACAGCAGATGCTATAGCAAACCTGCAGCAACTGAGTATTAATTCGAATAGACTGAGTTCGTGGAGACAGTAGCTATTCTAGATTGATATCAGTGTAGGTTGTGCACACACAAGTCAGAGCCTGTTCTGATTGTGATCTAGTTTCCACTAAAGGTTAAGTAGCATAGGTTGCGTGGAGATTGTAACCGGGTGTACTTGGAGACCTTCGAGATTAGTGGATTGAGGACTGGAGTACTGTCCTCCCTAGACGTAGGCAGTTGGCCGAACTGGGCGAACAAATCAGTGTTCCTTGACGTGTCTTGTTACTTCAGAGTCTAGCGTGTGCTTTAGCAACTGCTTGTTCACAGTCTGCATCTCAGAGGTGCTGCGAATTTCACCCTGAAGATTTGAAGCTGAGACACTATCTTAAGAATGGGCGAGAGACAACTATGAAGAGACGAGTCTACTTCAGCACTCCGTAATGATCCATAGCTAGGGCAGAATGCCCGATCAACATGGAGTTGCACGGTGAGGCTCTAGAGTTATCCGTCTGGCATCCGGATAATGATCCTTGGGGTTTTTGAAGAGCTTGAAAAAGGAAGGCTGGACGTAGCTTCTCGACACGAGATCGAGAGCGACACACACAAGAGCACAGTACAATCAATAGAATAATCGAACACACAGAGATCAACCAAAGGTTGCAGGGTATACACATTGTTGCGGGCTATGGAGCATTAATCAAGGCTACCAAATAGTGATAGAGTGAGTCATTGATTGAGGGGGAGCAGAGACTGAGTTTGAAGAACTCAGAGTGTCCAACTGTTTGGCGGAAGAGCTAGAATAGTTGTTGAAATTCACAGCACCTCTGAAATGCCGATTGTGAACAAGCAGTTGCTACAACACACGCTTGTTCACTAGACTCTGAAGCAACAAGACACGTCAAGGAACACTGATTTGTTCACCCAGTTCGGCCAACTGCCTACGTTTGGGGAGGACTGTACTCCAGTCCTCAATCCACTAATCTCGAAAGTCTCAAAGTACACTTGGTTACAATCTCCACGCAACCTATGCTACAAACCTTTAGTGGAACCAAGATCACAATCCGAACAAGCTCTAACTTGTGTCTACACAACCTACACTAATATGAATCTAGAATAGCTACTGTCTCCACGAACTCAGCCTATTCTAATTAATACTTAGTCGCTGCAGGTTTGCTATAGCATCTGCTGTAGCACACAGCTGATGCACAATCTGTCCGCATCGCTCCTAAGCCTTTCGCTGAGACGATCGAACAATTCCACGAGCGCTGCACACTCTGGAATACTCCCCCTCACTCAGTGACCTCCTGTCACTAACGAGAACAGCCGACCAGACACTTGACCGAGTCACCCACTCGTTAGTTCTTCCGCAGCTTCCCTTGATCAACCAACAAGCACTCGCTGCTCTGAATTGGCTTCCAGATCAAGCAGTGATCAGACTCTGCAAGTCTCGATCACCCTCAGTACAATCACACAGCTCCACGCGCCCGCGGTGCTCTAGGTGATGCTCGAAGCTCTTCGCACTTGAATTCTTTCCTCTTGGAATTTTGTGTATGCTCTCGTGTTTTCTCTCTTAGCTTCGATCACCTTCAACTCTCTGAAGGACCTCCTTTAAATAGGGACATCCAGTTCCATCATTCACACAATATCTCCTAATTTGTAGGAGATTAGATTTAGAGCTTAGGTGATCAAACTCTGCAAGTCTGGATCACCCTTAGTACAATCACACAGCTCCACGCGCCCGCGGTGCTCTCGGTGATGGTCGAAGCTCTTCGCACTTGAATTCTTTCCTCTCGGAATTCTGTGGATGCTTTCGTGTTTTCTCTCTTAGCTTCGATCACCTTCAACTCTCTAAAGGACCTCCTTTAAATAGGAATACCCAGTTCCATCATTCACATTTTTAGCAATGTCCTCCAAACAACAATATCTCCTAATCTGTAGGAGATTTGATTTGCAAATCTAATCTTCTCCAATCAAATCTTTTCCACTAATTGGGAATCTCCACTGGAATATTCTCTACTGAATATTTAGAAACTCCTCTGATGCTCTTTGATGAACTGCCAAGCCCTTTTTTCCGAAGATCCAGGCTGCTGCTGACGGAGGGATACTACAGCTCCCTGAACTAGCTCCTGCTATAGCAGCCCCTTGTTCAGCTGCTTGTTCACTTGTGCTAGTTTTGTCAAACACTGCCATACTGCATCATCAGTTGTTGATTGGAGATATAACAACTCTGGTAAAGAGTGTGCATAAGCATTCCGTGTACCACACATTGTAATAGAATAGGCGAAGTCTGTGAGTCAGGTCTGTAGCTATTTATTACTGAGATTGTGTAGGGTGCACGAAGAGAGTCTGCGTGATCACACTGCTAGCTAGTCTATGTGATTAGACTGAGCGTAAGATTTCGGCTAGGTGAGAAGTGGATGTACCACACATTTGGGTCTCCACACCAGCGTTTCTTGAGACACTCTTTTGTTTGCTTCATTCCAGTGCACTGGTTTCTTCATTCTGACTCTCCATTGCAGTTCTGATCGGTGACGAAGATTTACGGGATCAGCCGAGCTGAGAGACATCTGACAGTGATTGTTAAACTTTGATTTCCTCCCCCTGATATCATCTCTGGCAACCGTTCTGTGTATCTTAGGATTCTTTGGAAGAAAATGTATTCTTGGAGCATATTTTCCTTTTCCACAAACCTGGGGATTTCTTCTTCTTCTGTGAAGATTTGCATTTGATACAGTGGGCAGATACAGCGGTTGCTGAAGCACCTCCTGGTTCAGATTGACTGTTAATTCTTCCTCCATCAATTTCTGGCAGAGATTACCTTTCTCTTCACTATCCGTGATATTCTCTGTTTCGGTAGATTTAACAAAGATTGTTATACCAGAGGTTTCCTCACCTGTATATCCCAGGCCCATTCTTCCTCCTCCAAATCTTTGATAAGGATTTCATCCAGTATATTTTTCTGAGAGACAGTTGTGAGAGAGGTGCTAACATCAGTGTCTTTGATAGCAGCATCTTCTTTCTTCTGTAGGATGACAGGTCTACTGAGTGATGACAGTTTCTCAAGCAGCTTCTCCCGCTCTTCTTCCAGTTGATTGACTCTGTCATTTAAAGCTTGATTTACCTTCAGGGCATCCTCACATTGTTGAAGAATGTCTTGCAGATTTTCTAACATGTTGTGTGTAGAGTCATCCTCCTCTTCGCTATCTGACACATCAATCCCATAATTGAACTCATTCTTTGGTGCTTCTTCAGAATCATAAGAGGATGCACTAGCTAACACAATAAAATTTTCTTCATCACTTTCCTCAGAGTCACATAATTTTGCAGTTAGTGACTTGTTGTCTTTCTTGTCAGAGCCCTTGATCTGCTTGCTGGGACACTCTGCTTCTCTGCGTCCATATCCCTCACAATTCCAGCACTGAATGCCTTTTCTTCTTTCTTTTCTTCTTCCTCTTCGGCTAGTTCTTTGGCTGTTCTCTGATTTCCTCCCCCTCTTCTGAATTGTCTTCATGAGAATGAGCTTTGTCTAGATCTTGACTCCATGTTCTTTAAGAACTTCCCCAGATTTTTCACTAGTTGATCATCAGCTGAGTGCTTCTTCTCTTCTGTTTCAGCTTTCAATCCAACATTCTTGTCTTTAGGAGAGGGCTTTTCTTTAACCAACTTCATCTCAAACTGTTTGAGGGATCCAATCAATTCTTCCAGCCTCATGTCTCGGACATTCTGAGCTTCTTCAATTGCTGTCACCTTCATGTCAAATCTGGATGGTAATGATCTGAGGACCTTCCTAATTAGCTTTTCTTCAGGGATAGGTTCTTCAAGAGCATGAGCTTCATTTGACAGGTCACACAGCTTGGCATTGAATTTTGTGATGGTTTCCTCCTCCTGCATTTTCAGACCTTCAAACTCTGAAGTAATCATCTGCATTCTGGATATCTTCACTTTGTCAGTCCCCTCATGAGCAACTTCCAAGATCTCCCAAGCTTGTTTTGCAATGTCACAATTCGAGATTAATCTGAAGTTGTTGGCATCTACAGCAGCAAATATTGCATTCAGGGCTTTTGAATTGCAATTTGTTGCAGCATCCTCTTCTACAGTCCACTTCTCTTCAGGTTTCTTCTGAGTAACTCCTTTATCATCAGTGGCTTTAGGAGGATCCCATTTTGTCACCACAGCTTTCCACACTCTCATCAATGGCCTTGAGGAACCCTTTCATCTTAGCCTTCAAGTAGCCATAGTTGCTTTCTTCAAGTAGTGGAGGGCAGCTTGTGCTTTGTCCTTCCTTCACTGTCTTGTTCTTCTCAGCTAGGTGCACAGGATCTTGACTCTGTATGTTGAGCTCCGGCTCTGATACCAATTGAAATTCGCAGCACCTCTGAAATGCCGACTGTGAACAAGCAGTTGCTACAGCACACGCTTGTTCACCAGACTCTGAAGCAACAAGACACGTCAAGGAATACTGATTTGTTCACCCAGTTCGGCCAACTGCCTACGTCTGGGGAGGACTGTACTCAAGTCCTTAATCCACTAATCTCGAAGTTCTCAAAGTACACTTGATTACAATCTCCACGCAACCTATGCTACTTAACCTTTAGTGGAACCAAGATCACAATCAGAACAAGCTCGGACTTGTGTCTACACAACCTACACTGATATCAATCTAGAATAGCTACTGTCTCCACGAACTCAGCCTATTCTAATTAATACTTAGTCGCTGAAGGTTTGCTATAGCATCTACTGTAGCACATAGCTGATGCACAATCTGTCCGCGTCGCTCCTAAGCCTTCCGCTGAGACGATCGAACAATTCCACGAGCGCTGCACACTCTGGAATACTCCCCCTCACTCAGTGACCTCCTGTCACTAGTGAGAACAGCCTTCAAGACACTTGACCGAGTCTCCCACTCGTCAGTTATTCCGTGGCTCCCCTTGATCAACCAACAAGCACTTGCTGCTATGAATTGGCTTCCAGATCAAGCAGTGATCAGACTCTGCAAGTCTGGATCACCCTCAGTACAATCACACAGCTCCACACGTCTGCGGTGCTCTCGGTGATGGTCGAAGCTCTTCGCACTTGAATTCTTTCCTCTCGAAATTCTGTGTATGCGCTCGTGTTTTCTCTCTTAGCTTCGATCACCTTCAACTCTCTGAAGGACCTCCTTTAAATAGGAACACCCAGTTCCATCATTCACATTTTTAGCAATTTCCTCCAAACAACAATATCTCCTAATTTGTAAAAGATTAGATTTGATTTGCAAATCTAATCTTCTCCAATCAAATCTTTTCCACCAATTGGGAATCTCCACTGGAATATTCTCTGCTGAATATTTAGAAACTCCTTTGATGCTCTTTGATGAACTGCCAAGCCCTTTTTTCCGAAGATACAGGCTGCTGCTGACGGAGGGGTGCTACAGCTCCCTGAACTAGCTCCTCCTATAGCAGCCCCTTGTTCAGCTGCTTGTTCACTGGTGCTGGTTTTGTCAAACACTGCCATACTGGTTAGTTGTTGATTGGAGATACAGCAACTCTGGTAAAGAGTGTGCATAAGCATTCCGTGTACCACACATTTTAATAGAATAGGCGAAGTCTGTGAGTGTGGTCTGTAGCTATTTATTACTGAGAGTGTCTAGGTTGCACAAAGAGAGTCTGCGTGATCACACTGCTAGCTAGTCTATATGATTAGACTGAGCGTAAGATTTCGGCTAGGTGAGAAGTAGAGGTGTGAGTCCTTTGTACTTCAAACTGAGATAGTGGAATCTTGAGGATCGGTGTATCCTCCCCAGACGTAGGCAAGTTATCGAACTGGGTGAACAAACTTTTCTATCTTTCTTATTTTGTTAGTAGAGTAAATTCCGCAGAAAGATACAGAGAGTGCTTTAGCAGAAAGGCTATAACTCAGCATCAGCAACGCAGCAGAATTTCAAACTCCTCCGAGACGATCAATGCAGTCACACTTAAAAGCATGAGAGTTCTAGAGAAGCTGCAACCAAAAGCCAAGGTAGGAAAGACAACAAATGGAGTTGTTGAAGGAGGCTTTTCGTCACAGGATCAAATTGATAGACGAGAGAAAAAAAAACCGCAAGAGCCAGCGCCTTATGTGCCACCAATTCCTTTCCCTCAAAGGCTAAAGAAGAAGAAGGAGGATGCGCATTTCAAGCGCTTTGCGGACATGCAAAGAAAACTTCAAGTGACTACGTATGCTAAATTATTAAAAGATATTATGTCTCATAGAAGGTAAATGCATGATTTAGACTATGTTGCATTAGACGCAAATTGTAGTGCAATAATTCAGGGTGCCATTACTAGAAAGCTTAGTGATCATGGTTCATTTTATATTCCCATTTCTATTAGTGAAATTAGCATAGCTAGTGCACTGTCTGATCTAGGTGCTAGTATATCTTTGATGCCTTATTCGCTTTTCAATAAGCTTGATATGGGAGAGTTAACTCTAACCACTATTAATTTGAGGTTAGCGGATCACTCTTCTAGGGCCCCCAAAGGTATCCTTGATGACGTTCCCATTAAAGTTGGGAAATTCTATATCCCGGTTGATTTCTATGAGTTGGATATGGATGAAGATAAAGAAATTCCCATAAGCCTTCGTAGACCGTTTTTGAACCCTGTTAAGGCTATCATAGATTGCGAAAAAGGTACAATCGAATTAAATTAAGGCAGCGAAAAGATCCAATTCGATTTGAAAAGCATGCTTAGGACACCTAACGGGTCTATGGATCGTCACTTGATTGAATCGTATGGTGCATATGAGGTTTTTGATTCTCTTGGCGAACTAACAAGCTTTGAGTATGAGTTGCTTGAACAAGATGAAAACAGCTCGTCATTTGTCTCTTTGATGGAACTGGATGAAGAAGCTGCTGATGTTGATGATGGCACCAACAAGGTAGAGGGCGCGCCAAAAGGTAAGGAATTCGGTGAGGGTTTGAAACCCCTTCCACCGAATCTAAGGTATCAATTCTTGGGACCGGATAAGTCTTTACTGGTTATTATAGAAGCTTCGTTAAATGATGTTGAGACTTTTGAATTGATGCATGTGCTACATGAGTATAAAGGTGCTACTGGGCACTCTATTGATGATTTGAAGGGGATTAACCCCGATGTTTATATGCATAGAAGTCGTTTAGAAGATAATGCGAAGCCCAATCGTGAATTCCTTAGGCGTTTAAATCCTAAGTTAGGAGAAGTTGTGTTGAAGAAAGTCACTAAGTTGAGGAATGCGGGTATTATATATGCTATTCCCGATTCTGAGTGGGTGAGCCCAACTCATGTAGTGCCTAAGAAAGGCGGGCTCACCGTTGTGAGAAATGAAAAGAATGAGTTGATACCTACGCGCACGGTGACCGGGTGGAGAATGTGCATAGATTATAGGAAGCTAAATACAGCCTCTAAGAAAGATCACTTTCCCATTCCTTTTATCGATCAAACATTAGAACGTCTAGCAGGGCATGAATACTTTTGCTTTCTTGATGGGTATAGTGGTTTCTTCCAAATTCTTATCCCAACCCGATGACCAAGAAAAGACACCTTTACTTGTCCATATGGCACATTTGCATATAAGAGAATGCCATTTGTCTTTCTAATGCACCTGGAACTTTTCAACGTTGCATGATGTCCATTTTTGCTTAATTTTTAAAAAACTCTATGGAAGTGTTTATGGAGGATTTTTCTGTCCATGGTTATTCCTTCGACGATTGTCTAATGAATCTGTCTCGTGTGTTGGCTAGGTGCATCGAAATGGACCTAGTGATGAATTGGGAAAAATGCCACTTTTTGGTGAAAGAAGGCATTGTGTGAGGATCAAAGTCGATAGAGCAAAGATCGACGTTATTGTGAAGCTACCACCACCAAGAGGCACGAAAGAAATAAGAAGTTTCCTCGGGCACGCTAGATTTTACAGGAGGTTCACCAAAGACTTCTCGAAAATTGCTAAACCTCTTACACATCAAGCGTTTCAAACGCTAAAGAAAGCTTTGGTATCCACACCAATCATTCAATCGCCAAACTGGGAGCTTCCTATTGATCTGATGTGTGATGCTAGTGATAGCATTATTGGAGCAGTGTTGGGTCAAAGGATCGACAAGCGCTTGCATGTAATTTACTATGTGAGTAAGGCTCTTGACTGTACACAATAGAATCACTCGACCATAAAGAAGAAAATGCTTTCGATCGTATACGCATTCGAGAAATTCAGGCAATACTTGATCGGGTCCAAAACAGATGTCTACATAGACCATGCAGCGACCAAGTATCTCATTTGAAAGAAGGAGGCGAAGCCTAGACTCATTCGCTGGATGCTCCTTTTGCAAGAGTTCGACATGGAAATAAAAGACAAGAAAGGAGTGGAAAATGTGGTCGCGGATCATCTATCGAGGCTTGAGCAAATCAGTGGCGAATATCTGATAATGTGCCGATAGAAGACTCTTTTATTGGCGAATATCTGATAAGCGTTGAGACAACGAAGGCTCCCTGGTATGCTGATTTTCTGAACTTTCTTGCCTGTGGGATTTTACCGTAAGGGGCAGATTACAATCAAAGGAAGAAGTTTCTTCATGACGCAAACCGATACTATTGGCAGATTACAACTCGTGTATGAGCTCGTTGATAAACTTGATAAAAACACATTTATAGTATAAAACTCGTCTGGGAGCTCGATTTTTCTATTTTTCATATGAATAATATAATTTTTAGTTTGAAAAGTAATTTAGTTAAACAAGTAGCTCCATTAAGCTCATTAAAGATTATTTAAAACTCGTTCGAATCCATGTCAAAGCTCGTTACTTGAAATATAAACTTTAAATAAAATGAAGCAAACTACTCGTTTGAAACTCGAATTCGTCTCGAACACGTCAACAGGCCTGATTCCCGTCATTTGGATATAAGTTGTAGCTTCCCTTCTCAGCCTTCAAATTTTTTAAGCACCCAAAATTTATGCTTCTTCTCTATGATGGAGCGTATTTGTATGATCCATCGAGTTATTTATTCCCATTTTTTAGTTACATTTTGTGTGTGAAAGATTACTTCTTGGTAGTGTTTTGCATCGCAGGTGTATCAAGATCGCTTTCGAGATTTATGGCATTTTTGGAGAATCGATGTGCATCTCATTGAGTATGGCGCCAGCAGCACACTTTAGCAGCGCTTAATGTCTTCTTCCAGCGCGCGCATAATGTCTTCATCGGGCGCAATTTCTAATGTCTTCTACTGGAGCATTGGGCCCACAGCCTAAAATCAGATTTAGAAGTTTTCAAGATTTGGAAGCCTCCATTACCTATAAATAACACTTGCTACACCAAAGAGAACAACAATTTGGAGAACAATTTTTAGAGCAATTTTGAGAATGATTTTTGTGCCGTAGCCCGGGAGAGCAACATTCAGTATACGGTCTGAACTCTGTTTTTCTTGTTTTGCTTAGTTTTTCTTTTTGTGGTGCAGATAAAAAAAAAATCTAAACCTAGATGAATAGTGCTTCCGGCAAAGGGTGTGAATAGTGTCACCAGAGTTCGATTGAAGATTCGAAGACCTTTTTCTGAGCGGCGGGCCAGCAGTCAAGAATCACATTTTTCTGTTGTGTGGGTTTTTAGCCATCCGAGATCATTTACATTTTCTTTTTTAATTGTTTAGTTCTTTTTTCTATTTTGCATTTTGGTTTTTTCCGTTATTTGTCTGTTTTTGCCTTTCACTTGCCCTTCCAGTATGTCTAATGCAGGAAGTTCCCACCAAAGTGTTCAGGGCGACCATGTCAACGAGGAAGTGTCCCCACAGGTAATACCACCATTCTATGACGAGCCGGAGCGGGTATTCAATCAAAGGCAAAGAGAAGCTCGTCAGATGATGGAACCTCAGGGAGGACACAACAGCAGAGGTGGGAGAATGGACGAGTATGATGATTATGCCCCGCCTCAGCCACAACATCGACTATTCCCAAATCAGCAATAACAACATAGACGGGGCAGCTCGGCATGAACCAACTATGAGGGAGCTCTCGGCGCCCACATTCCAAAACCAGCCATGGTGCATCAACACTGACCCGGAAGAGGACAACTTCGAGATCAAAACCGCAGTGGTGCACCATCTGCCCAAGTTTGGAGGATTACCGCGAGAAGTTGCGACGAGGCATTTACAAGAGTTCACCGGAGTCTGCCAAACATTGAGACCATACGCAGCTTCGGAAGACAGGTTAAAATTGAGGTATTTCCTTTGACTTTAACTGACCTTGCAAAATCTTGGTTTCTTTCCTTGCCTTCAGGTAGTATCAGAACATGGGATCAAATGCGAAGAAAGTTCCTCGACAAATACTATCCTCCTGCGAAGGTGACTCAAGTCAGAAGGGAGTTGTCAATGATCAAACAAGGATCGAGTGAGTCGATGTATGACTACATGGAGAGGTTCAATTCATCGGAACAAAGCTGTTGCAATCTGGATGTTACGGAGAAGATGCTTGTGGAATATCTATTAGATGGATTGAGGCCCCTCGAGAGGATGCTATTGGATGCCGCAGCTGATGGTACCATGCTCAACTTAACACCAAGACAAGTACGTAATTTACTCATCGAGACCGCAGAGAGAGCAAGGTTCAGAGAGGAGACGAGTCATAGGGATGAGAGAACAAGGAATGTGTCTCAAGTAGAGCCAAATAACAGCTAGCTGGTGAGGGAGATCAAGGAGCCGAAGGAGACCATCAAAAGGATGTCAGTGAGCCAAGCCAGTACAGTAAAGGTTTGTGAGTTTTTCCGCGCTTCCAACCACAGAACAGATGAGTGCCCTACACTACAAGAGGAGGAAGTGATGGATGACAACGCAGTAGGCAATTATCAGAACTTCAACAACAGGCCACCACAGCAGAGGCAGTTTGGACTGGCGGCAAATGGTTTCAGCTGGCGTAACGAGGGAGGATATCAGCAGAACCAAGGGCAGAACCAAGGACCGAATCAAAAACAAGGACAGCCTTATCGGCCACCGTTCCAACAACAAGAGAGGTACACTAATCAGAATAATCAGTACCCAAGGAAGAATTTCAACCAAGCAGGCCCGAGCACTGGTAAATCATGGGAAGAGGCGCTCAAGGACTTGGAGAATACCATGCAAAGGAACCAGGTCAAAACTGATGGAGCCATAGCCGAGCTAACCAAACAAATGTCTCAGCTAGCTTCCACAGTTTATGAGATGAAGAATGACAAGGGCCAGCTTCCTTCGCAAACCATTCAGAACCCTAAAGGAAATGTTAGTGCAATAAGTGTGGTCAATGGCAAGCAGCTTGCGGAAGAGGAAACGAAGGAAACGGACTCAGAGGATCAAGCGCCCCAGGAGAACATTATCCAGGCGTGCCAAAGCCTAATGTCTCCACCCAGCGTGCCCATAATGTCTTCTCCAGGCGCGGTACAGTCTGCCTCTGATTTTGAATTTCGGTATTCTGACCCCCCCCCCCCTTTTCCATTTCCTTTGCAGATATCAAGACCTCAAAAGGATCCAGCAGTGTATCAAATTTTATTGGACCTGTTCAGCAGAGTTGGGATCACAACCCCACTCCTTGACGCAATAAAGCGGATCCTGAAAAATGCTAAGGCCCTTGACGAATTGTGCACTAACAGAAGAGGAGAACTGAAGCCCGAGTAGGTAAATTTGAGGCAGAACATCCTTGAAATTGTTCAGTGCAAGGCAGCACCCAAATGTAAGGATCCAGGTACATTTACAGTTTCATATGTCATTGGTAAATTCAAAATTGATCATTGTATGTTGGATTTGGGTGCTTCGGTTAATGTGTTGCCTTACTCTCTCTATCTAGCATTGCATATTGGTCCTCAGAAACCCACTGACTTGATTCTTCAATTAGCAGATAGATCATGTAGTAAGCCAGAGGGTATAGTTGGTGACGTATTAGTGCATGTAGGAAAGCTTGCATTCTTTGCAGATTTTTATGTCATGAAAATGGAGGGCGATGCGATAGACATTTCCCCTGTCCTACTTGGGTGACCCTTCATGGTGACCGCAAAAACAAAAATCGATACTGAAATTTCACAGTGTCTTAGTTCGACAGATTTGTGAACAAGCAGTTGCTGCAGCACACTCTTGTTCACTAAAAATTGTCTCAGCAAGCAATGAACAAGACAAGGTTTGTTCACCCAGTTCGGCCAACTGCCTACGTCTGGGGAGGACTATTCTCCAGTCCTCAATCCACTAACTCGAAGGTTCCCAAGTACACACGGTTACAACCCACGCAACCTATGCTACTCAACCTTGTGTGGATCACTCAGCACAATCAGAACAAGCTCTGACTTGTGCCTGCACACCCTCTACAATATGTCAATCCAGAATAGCTACAGACTTCTCAAGACTCAGCCTATTCTAAATTACACTTGACGCAGCAGGGTTGCTGTAGCAACTGCTGTAACACACAGCTGAAGCACAAATGTCCGCGTCGCTCCAAAGCCTTCCGCCGAGCCGATCGAACGATTCCACGAGCGCTGCACACTCTGGAATACTCCCCCTCACTCAGTGACCACCTGCCACTAGCGAGTACTGCCGCACGACACTCGACCGAGCCAACAACTAGTCAGTTCTTCCGCAGCTTCCCTTGATCAACCAACAAGCTCCACAACTCTGAATTGGCTTCCAGATCAAGCTCGAATCAGACTCTGCAAGTCCTGATTCCCTTCTGCTACAATCACCACAGCTCTGCGCTCACGCTCTGCTCTCGGGTGATGATCGAAGAATTCGTCCGTCGCACACCAAAGATTACTCTCTCTAAAATCTGTGTATGCACTCGTGTATCCCTCAGCTTCGATCCACCTCTCTGCTCTAAACCCCTTCTGCTTAAATAGCATCAGCAGCTTTTAGCAATGTCCAGGATTAGGCAATGTCCCAACAAGAATAATTATCTCCTAAAATCTAGGAGATTAGATTTGATATTTATCTTCAATGCAAATCTCCTTCTCTGACTAGTAAACCTCACTGGAAAATACTCCACAGTATTTTAGAAATTCTTCAGAGGCAATCCATAGAGTTTCCAGCCCTTTTGGACAAGCCCAGGTTGCTGCTGCTTCTTTGACGATTGATACAGCCAGTTGAACAAGCTCCTGCTGTAGCATCCCCTGCTGCAACTACTGCTAGTTCACTTGGTCTGGCCTGCTTAAATACTTCGGCTGCAGCAACTCCTTGATCACTTGTTCTGGTTTTGTCAAACACTGCCATACTCATTATCAATCTCCCCCTTGGCATTTTGACAAAACCTCAACCTCTCCTTCTTCGCCTTATCTGCTCCTCCCCCTTTTTGGAACAAATGACAAGGGGGGGGGGGGGGGGGGGGGGGGGGGCGGTCCCCTAGCCAGCCTAGGGAGGTAAAACACAGAGCCCCAGAGAGGCTCGCAGGTCTTCAAACCGAGCTGCATCCAGGGCTTTTGTGAAGATGTCAGCGAGTTGTTTGGCAGTTACCACATGTTGTAGCGCAATGATACTCTTTTCAACAAGATCACGGATGAAGTGATGACGAATGTCAATGTGCTTGGTTCTGCTGTACTGAACCGGATTCTTAGATATGCTAATGGCACTCATATTGTCGCAGTAGAGGGTAATTTCATCTTGAGGAATCCCATACTCACTCAGCATCTGCTTCATCCACAGCATTTGTGCACAGCAGCTCCCAGCAGCAATGTATTCAGCCTCTGCAGTGGATAGAGAAATGCTGTTCTGTTTTCTGCTAAACCAAGAGACCAGGTTATTTCCTAGAAAGAAACACCCTCCCGAAGTGCTTTTCCTGTCCTCTGAGCATCCTGCCCAGTCTGCATCACTGTATCCTACCAGATTAGCATTTGTGTCTTTAGTATACCATAGGCCATAGTCCATAGTACCTCCAACATACTGAATGATGCGCTTGACCAACTGCAGGTGGCTATCTTTGGGACACGCTTGAAATCTGGCACAGACTCCTACTGCAAAAGAAATGTCCGGGCGGCTGGCAGTAAGATATAGCAAGCTCCCAATCATACTTCTGTAGATAGTTTGGCTCACTTCCATGCCAAGCTCATCTTTAATGGCTTTAACGTGAGTGGCAGCAGGAGTTCGTTTGTGACTGGCCTTGTCTAGCTGGAATTTCTTCACAAGGTTCTTGCTGTATTTGCTTTGAGCAATAAAGATGTCATCTACTTTCTGAGAAATCTCCAGACCAAGAAAGTATGACAGTTCTCCTACCATGCTCATTTGAAATTCTTGTTGCATGTGATGCACAAACTGCTTCACCAGGTACTGAGACTTTGATCCAAAGACAATATCATCCACGTATATTTGAGCAATGATCACATCTGACTGAGTTCTTTTGACAAATAGAGTTTTGTCAGCTCCTCCTCGATTGTAGCCATGTTTTTCTAAGAATACTGACAGCCTCTCATACCATGCCCGAGGAGCCTGTTTCAGTCCATATAAGGCTTTCTTCAATTTATAGACATGCTCCGGGTGATGAGGATCTTCAAAACCTTTTGGCTGAGAGACATAGACTTCTTCAGAGAGGTCTCCATTTAAGAATGCGCTTTTAACATCCATTTGATATAGTTTGAACCCCATGAAACAAGATATTGCTAAAAGGAGTCTGATGGCCTCCAGGCGAGCCACTGGAGCAAATGTTTCTTCAAAGTCAAGACCCTCAATCTGAGAATATCCCTGGGCAACCAGTCTGGCTTTATTTCTTGTAATGTTGCCTTTTTCATCAGTTTTGTTTTTGAACACCCACTTGGTGCCAATAATATTTACTCCATTTGGTCTGTCAACCAGATCCCAAACATCATGTCTTTCAAACTCTGCCAATTCTTCCTGCATTGCCAATATCCAGAATTCATCACTCATGGCTTCCTTTAAATTCTTGGGTTCAATGCTGGACATAAAACATGTATTTAGGTAAGCATGGCTTCTAGTTCTTCTTCTTTCTAACGGGTCTCCAATGACGTTTGTCAAGGGATGATTCTTCTGAATCTTCTTTGGGGGCTGCCTTGAGGGAGGATTAGAAATCTCAGAGTTCACATCTTCAGGCAAGCTTTCAATTTGCACATCTGGATTTTCTGCTTCAGCACTTGCTGTAGCATCTTCTGAAGCAACAGCTTGTTCACGTCTGTTCTGTCTGACAGACACCTCCTCCACTTTAGAGTCTTCATCATCAGTAACAGTATCAGGAGAAGGAATTTCTTCAGCATCGTTAACGACAACATTTATGGATTCCATTACAGTAAGTGTCCGCTGGTTGTAGACTCGATAAGCTCTGCTGTTTGTTGAGTAGCCCAGAAACAGACCAGGATCACTCTTTGGGTCTAGTTTCTGCCTATACTCCCGATCTCTTAGAATAAAGCAGTCACTTCCAAAGACATGAAAGTATTTGACTATGGGCTTCTTCTGATTCCAGAGCTCATAGGAGGTCTGGTTGGTACCTCTCCGTAAGGTGACTCTATTGATGATGTAACACGCGGTATTCATGGCCTCTGCCCAGAACTTCAGAGGAACTCTCTTAGCATGGATCATGACTCTGGCCATTTCTTGGATTGTTCGATTCTTTCGTTCTACTACACCATTCTGCTGAGGGGTAATGGGAGAGGAGTACTGATGTGAGATACCCTTTTTCCGACAGAAATCATCCATATCTTTGTTTTCAAACTCCCTGCCATGATCACTGCGAATGCTGCTGATCCTGAGGTTTTTCTCTTGCTCAAGACGAGACACCAGTGACATAATGACTCTCACAGTGTCTGATTTTTCTCTGATAAAATCTATCCAGGTGAATCTGGAGTAGTCATCAACACAGACAAATGCATACCTTTTCCTGCCCAGACTCTCGACTTCCATTGGTCCCATCAGATCCATGTGGATCAACTGTAGAGGCCTGGTGGAACTAATGTCTTTGACTCTTGGATGCGAGGCCTTCTTTTGTTTCCCAATCTGGCAGTCACCACAGATAGAATCTGTCTCCCCTTTTAGCAGCGGTATTCCTCTGACTAGACCTTCTATAGCAATTCTCTTCAGAGTTCTCAGGTTAACATGCCCCATCCTTCTATGCCATAGAGTCATTTCCTCGGCCTTTGTCAGCATACATCTCTGAATCTGCGAGTTTGAACTCACATTGAGAAGATAGCAGTTGCTCTTTGATCTGGCTCCTTCCATTATGCATTTTCCAGATTTGTCGAGAACCTGGCATGTGTCTTTCGTGAACTTTACCTGTTTAGTCCCATCACACAGCTGACTAATGCTTATGAGATTTGCCTTTAGCCCTTCCACTAGAAGAATATTGCTCAGACTCGGCATTCCTTCAACTGCCAAAGTTCCCCTTCCTCGAACTCTTCCTTTTAGGCCGTTCCCAAACTTCACACGTTGTTCCGAACAGGGTGTAATGTTTTTCAAGAAGGATCGTTCTCCTGTCATATGTCCTGAACAACCACTGTCAAAGTACCAGCTTATTTTTTCCGAGGTGCTGGCTGTGCTGACAAGAGCGAGGAGCTGAGTCTGCGCATGATTCTGTCTGACCGTTTTTCTGGCTGAAGCTACTCCGGTGTAGGCTGAGAAACAGTTTCTCTTTATGTGGCCTTTGCGACCGCAGCTGAAACATTTTTTATGCTTTGACGCTCTCTTGTTACGGTGATACAAAGGTTGCTATAGCAAGTCCTGGTTCACTCTTCCTTGTGATTTTCTGCCTCTTTTGACAGACCTGTATCTAGCCAAGTTGCATTCATCTTGACTCAGCTCTTTCTCGTCTTCACTTCCACTGGCAGAGAGAGCCCTCTTTTTCATCGGTTTGCTAGTGCAGCTGATTTGTCGATGACCGTACCCTGCACAGTCCCAGCATTGGACTCCCTTCTTCACTTCTTTCTTTTCCTCTTCATTCTGTGCCAGTTCCTTCCCTTTTCTGTTACTTTCACTTCCTCTTCTGAATTGCTTTCGTGAGGAAGAGTTTTTCCCATTTCTTGAGTCCATGTTCTTCAGGAGCTTTCCAAGATTCTTGACAAGCATACTCAGCTGATCATCTGGGACTGTCTTCTTGGCTTCTGTTTCAGCTTTCAGTCCAACATTCTTGTCCTTGGGAGTGGTGTCTTCTTTAACAAGTTTCATCTCAAATTGTTTGAGAGACCCCATCAATTCTTCCAACCTCATGAATCTGACATTTTGAGCTTCTTCAATGGCTGTCACTTTCATGTCAAATTTTGTGGGCAGCGATCTGAGAACCTTCTTGATCAGCTTCTCTTCAGGGATAAGTTCACCAAGGGCATGAGCTTCATTTGCAAGATCACAGAGTTTGGCATTAAACTCAGTGACAGTCTCCTCTTCCAGCATTCTCAGATTTTCAAACTGAGTGGCAATGATCTAGAGTCTTGACAGCTTCACTCTATCAGTTCCTTCATGTGCAGTTTGCAGAATTTCCCATGCTTGTTTGGCCATGTCACAATTTGAAATCAGTCTGAAGTTGTTGGCATCCACTGCAGCAAAAATTGCATTCAGAGCCTTTGAATTACCAGTTGCTGCAGCACCTTCTTCAGCAGTCCATTGCTCTTCAGGTTTTATCCTTGTCACTCCTTGCTCATCCATGGTGATTGGGGGAGACCACTGGATTACGACAGCTCTCCATGTCTTCTCATCAATAGCTTTGAGAAAAGCTTTCATTCTCGCTTTCCAATATCCATAGTTGCTCTCTTCCATCAATGGAGGTCTGCTTGTGCTCTGTCCTTCCTTCATTGTCTTGGCTTCTTCAGAGACACTGTAGGATCTTTTACTCTGTGTGTTGAGCTCCCGCTCTGATACCAATTGAAATTTCACAGTGTCTTAGTTCGACAGATTTGTGAACAAGCAGTTGCTGCAGCACACTCTTGTTCACTAAAAATTGTCTCAGCAAGCAATGAACAAGACAAGGTTTGTTCACCCAGTTCGGCCAACTGCCTACGTCTGGGGAGGACTATTCTCCAGTCCTCAATCCACTAACTCGAAGGTTCCCAAGTACACACGGTTACAACACACGGTTACTCTCTCTGAAATCTGTGTATGCACTCGTGTATCCCTCAGCTTCGATCCACCTCTCTGCTCTAAACCCATACTGCTTAAATAGCATCACCAGCTTCTAGCAATGTCCAGGATTAGGCAATGTCCCAACAAGAACAATTATCTCCTAAAATCTAGGAGATTAGATTTGATCTTTATCTTCAATGCAAATCTCCTTCTCTGACTAGTAAACCTCATTGGAAAATACTCCACAGTATTTTAGAAATTCTTCAGAGGCAATCCATAGAGTTTCCAGCCCTTCTGGACAAGCCCAGGTTGCTGCTGCTTCTTGGACGGTTGATACAGCCAGTTGAACAAGCTCCTGCTGTAGCATCCCCTGCTGCAGCTGCTGCTAGTTCACTTGGTATGGCCTGCTTAAATACTTGGGCTGCAGCAACTCCTTGATCACTTGTTCTGGTTTTGTCAAACACTGCCATACTCATTATCAGATACATTTACGGGTCTCTCCATGGAGGTAGACAGGGAAGTAACTAAATTTAACATGTATAAGTCTATGCAACACCCACCTAACATTGCAGGAATACATGCGCTGGACATCATTGAGGATGCGGTGCTTGAGTCGGATATGCAGCGTGAGGAAGGCATCCAACCTTATAAAATAAAAACTGATTTAATTCGTGGATTGCCTTTTCCCACTGACCAGCGAGGTATCATGTCTTTCCTTGATTATGCTGGATTTTATAGTAAATTTGTTAGATTTCCTCGCAGGTCTGTTAAAGACTTTTTGAAGCCGGCATTGCCACTGTCTCAATTGCTACAAGAAGATATTCCTTTTGGAGAGGATGTCCCACCGGATAAGGAGCTCGAGTTGGCTGAGCCGGTGAATGCTTAAGGATGAGAGGTACCGTCGAGCCAACGACGTTAAACAAGTGCGCTTTGCGGGAGGTAACCCGACTTTAGTTTGTTTTAATTTACTTGATGTGAGTCAGTGAGTTAAGCTCCCCTAAGCAACATTACTGCCGCTCCGGGTTTATACATTAGCGCTGCTAATGTATGCTTGGGGCGCGCAATTTAATGTGTGCATGGGGCGCTTAACTTGCTGAGTTAGGATAGTTTTCTTGTGCATTTCTTATTTGTTTCGTTTCTTTTGTTTTGAGTCTTGCATGACTACCCTTCCCGACGATCTTATTGTACCGTGAGAACACGGTTTGTTTCAAAAGTGTGGGGTGGGGGAGTTAGTATGTGGTTAGACACATTTACTTTCGTTAGCATGCATTGGTAGTGGTTAGAGCACGTTTTTTTAAAAAAAAAATTAGGTGTTGCGATGCTGCTGATTTCGTGCGACTATATGCTGCTAGTTTTATGCCGTTATATGCTATGATGAAGATGCTGACTTTATGAGATGATGTTTGATGCTATGGGGCTTTGATGTGTATGCTTTTCGTGCCGAGCTTTGCTGTAATGTCATCCACCTTGCTGGTCTAGAAAGCAAGGGCGTCTAATGTCTGGGAAGCTCGGACTTCGTACTTTCCACTGGGCTTTCTTGGGTTGTTGGATTCACTCATCTTAAGATGCGAGTTCTGTCCCACCTTCTCTATGAGTCCATAGACCTCCATAGCGCCCACGTCCATATTGGCTCCTCCCGCTGCCTGGTCTAGATGTTGTCTGAGTGGTTGTGTTCCCTCCATTGTAAAACGCGTGGACGAGTAACAACTTCTCTAGCCCATGGTGTGGGCATGAATGAATTAGGCCTTTGAAGCGCTCCTAGACATCGTTTAGCGTCTGGCCTTCATCCTGCGAGAAGTTGGTGAGCTGGCTTCTAATTGTAACTGTCTTCTCAGGTGGGACGTATTTGTTCATGAAAGCCTTGGCAAGCTCCTCCCATGTCTTGAAGATCCCTTCCAGCTGGCTATCTTGCCAAGTCTAGGCACTGTCTTTGAGTGAGAATTGAAACATGCGGAGGTATGCAACATCCTTTTTGACACCGTTGATTTTGAAGGTGTCGCATAAGAGAAACTTCTAGAAGGTGACTTGCTGGGTTGGAGTTCATGCCTCCCTCGCAATGGCGTAACATCATCATCTGGATCAACAAGGGCTTGATCTCAAAAGTGTTAGCCTCCACGTTTGGGCACCTAATAGCCGACTGCATTCGGTGCATCATTGGCATCACGTTGTCTTGGAGTGCTCGCTCTTGTTGAGGTTGCTCTCTTACCAAGGGCGCAATCTCTCCTTAGGCTTCCATCTTTTATGGGGCTGAACTTATACTGAGATGCTGGTTGGATCAAACTTTCTTAATGGACTTGATTGTCTTCTCTATCTCGGGGTCGTATGTCGCAAGTTGATCCCGAGGCTTCCTAGGCATGCAACAGAAGATTCCAGAAAAAGAAAAGGATCACAACTTGGGCTCAAAGTAGATTATTCAAAATGAATATGTATAGGCTCAGAAAATAGTCACGTCAAGTTATATGCCATGTAAAATCTTAGTTCCCCGGCAATGATGACATTTTGATTGGCAGTATTTTAACCTCTATAGCAATCAAGAAAGTGTTATTAAGGATATGGTGCAGTCATACAATATTTATAAACCTTGTAAGTACCTAGGGTCGTCCAAGGAACCAATGGCTTATAACGTGGTATTTCCTAGTCTATACTAACAGGTTAAGGTTCTAGGGTTTTAGTAAACAATTTTGAGTTAGAAGAGATCAATAGAGAAAGGCGCAACTCAAAGCAAGTCTAGCATGCACACAACCCATCATGCGAGTAGAACACAAAATATTGAGTAATGGAATACAAGACTTAACATATAATGATATTCGGGTCTACAAGACATATGATGGCAAATTCAAAGGGATACACCGAGAATAAGATAGAAAGACTAATCATGTCATGATGAATCTTCCTTACTAGCTTGATCGTTCCTTTGTTTGCTTTTGGGAATCCTTGCTTGAGGCTCCTTCTCTCTAACTCTTCTCCACACTAACACACTCCAAGAATAGCATTTGAGGTGCGAATCTTGAATGATTGAATGTTGGTCATGAGCTGCCTAGTTATACCAGAAATAAGAAGTTTCCAGATGACAAGCATATTTTTGACCCTTTATCATTGTCAAATGTATGTTTTAAGGGTCAAGTGCAGTAAAAAATAATTTATAAACCTTGGTAAGCCAAGGGTCGATCCAAGGAGCAAATGTATGTGTGTATACTATGCAAGATAGTGCCTTTGTTTAGCTATTCTATTAAAGAAAAAGTTATAATTACTTAAGTAAGTGATTCTGGCCCAAGAACAAGGTTATGCAAATAACATCAATATTCTAGAATCAAACTTCACCCATGTCTAACACACAAATCATGCAATAATTCTATCAATTCAATCATACTATGGAGTTATGGAAATAACCTTATGACATCAAGCAAGCCGCCTAATCACTGATCATTGCCTGAATTAATCTAAATTGCGGAACACCTCCCAATCAAGGATTATCAGCAGTTTCAATTTATTAAGCCTAGGGTTTTCAGACAAATCCCTATCGATTCATGTACTAACAGTATAGCTACCATGCTTCGATATCAAGTCTACTTAATCTGGTTAATTACCTTAGACCCAGTCATCTTTTTGGTTCTTAACCTAAGTTCGTTCTAACAAGAAAGCATCTCAATCAATGGCAAACATGCAAGAGATATGAATTAAGAGCAATAGAATTAACGAACTCCATTAACATAATTGAAAGGTTCCATTAAGATTGCATGAATTGTTAAGTACATGCATGTGATTCGTAGGATCCCAGAATAAGACGACTACTCCCTACTCATAGTAATAAAACCAGAATACATATATAAAAAGAGAATAGAAGATAAAGAAACCGAAGGTAGAGAAGAAATCTTCTCTACGAAGCCAAATCTCTGATCTTTAATCTTCTTCTACTCTTGATTTCGTCTCTTCAAGAATTAGATTAAATCTTGTTCATGTCCAGAATGCTAATTTTACGCCTTTGGATCTCTATTTATAATAAAATTGGCATGGTCAAATTAAATTTTGTCAGACCCATTTGGGCCTCAAACCGGCGTATCTATGACCAAACCGCCGATTCTCTTGATGAACCGGGCCATCACAGAGCGTCTAAAAAACCATGTTTTGGCTGGTTCCAACCTAAACCGGCGGTTTAGTCCCGAACCGGGCTAATGTTCACTCAACATGCTGATTTTGACCTTTCTCGATGTTTGACCCTTTAAACCTTTGACTTTCCTCTTTATGTAAACTAGAAAGTTGTGGCTCTTTGAGTTAGCTTTCCAATAAAATGTATAACGCCTCAATCAGGCAACGATCATGCACTTGGCGAGCATTTGAAGATGAATAGGTCAATCTGCCCAATATTTGGTCTGTGTTCGTTTGAATCTTTGTGCTTTTCCTTACTTTGCTCCGAATGGGCTATAAAGCTTCAATTTAGTAAACTTTGACCTAAAATAAGAGTAGCATGGTAAAATGATAATAAGAAGTCCGGGAAAGGAACAGAAGTTCATTGTAAACGAGGGAATATTTAGTCGATAAATAGACCGATCAATTGGTCTCATAGTGAGGATTGCCAGGTTAAATGAGGCGACATGTGAGAAGTTCCAAAAGTTTCAGCCATCGCCAGGTTAGGTGAGGTGAAATCTGAGAAGTTTTCTATAATGCTAGGCGTCACCTAGTTAGCTAAGGTGATGCCTGGAAAGTTTTCTTAAATGTGAGCAATTGCCTGGCTAGCTGAGGCGACATCTGGATTGCTCAACGGTATGAGAGGTAAACGATGAGTGGGTTTGTTACACATTTTAGACTCCATTTCCTAGTTATTTTGAGTTCCGAACGACTTATGTTGGTTTCCTTTTCAAGACATTTGTACTTAAAGGAGGATCTAGAGGATAAAATGCACAAACAAGGCAAAAGCGCCCAAGAAGAGCTGGAATCGAGCCTACGAAAGATTCAGGCGTCACCACACTACCTTAGGCAACGCCTCATTCAGTTGTGAGCACTTCAAGCGATGTCTGATTTCGTTGAGCATGTTACGGATATGGCATATGTGACAAAGCGGAAGACCCTGAGCGGAAATCCAACTTTTAGAGTCTCGAGGAGAGCTAAAGAGGAGGAACCGCAAGCAAAGAGTCACTAGGATCACACAAAACAATGATCGACGCTTGTAAGGAAGGCTCATCGTGATAGAATTAGTCTTTTCTTACTTTAGCTCTTGTTATTTCCCTTGTATTGGACATCATTAGATAAATAGAACTTAAATTCTCTATATATTAAATTTGCATTCTCTTAATATATATTTTGTGCTCCATTCGCATGATAGGTGGTGTATATCTTGACTAGCTTAAGTAGATCCACATCTTATTTATCTCTCACTACTCAGAATTGCATGACAATCCCTTAAAACCGTAATCGGTTAGGATAGATTAAAAATAGTTAGATCATAATGAATTGTACTAGACCTGATATTGCATATTGTAAGTAGATTTGCAAGATATACGAGTAATCTAGGATCAGAGCACTAGAAAGCAATCATGAGAGTACTGAGGTATCTACGATTTACTCATAACTCCCCATCTCATTCCTTATTGAAAAAGTGACTCCCGCACAATGTTGAGCTTGAAGCTTGTAATGATTCTGAGAATTTGGAAGTTGAGATTTCGATAATTAATGCGGGATTACTTGATTTTAAATAAAAATTACATATGTGAGAAAGAAGTGAGGCCGCTTCAAAGAAGAATTAAGGGGCATAATTCTTTAGAAATTCTCGCAAAACCAGAAAGGGGGTTTCATGGCCAAAAACGAACCCAACCATGAAAACTGGGCTAATGTTAGGAATATACCTTTGGAATATATGTGTTTCGTTTACATTATACGATGAACAGTTTAAGGATATCACGTGCACTGTCTAGTTAGTAAAGAATACATGTCTTCCAGTGGGAAGATTGAAAGGCGTTTCCCGCCTATCTTATACAAATATAGACCATAAAATTTTCACCACATTGAGTCAAGTCTTGATTTTTACTTTCACCACTCCATTTTTTTCCTCATATGGGGGATTGTTGGAATAATGTTGGGTTAAATGTGAAGAAAATCATGGTGCAACCCCATTTTGTGAGTCAAACTTGAGGGTGGGGTACACCTTGAATGAGAGATTGATGTTTAAAGAGTGGTCTAAAATATTAGATATGAGTCCATTAAGAATAGAACATTCAACCTTGGGGAGTAGAAAAATAAGCAATGTGCAAGTATTCCACATTTCTTGAAAAGTGAATCAAATGTAAGTTTATATATAAATCCATTCTACCTACTTGGTATGATGTTGACCAAGGAGGCTCTTTCTACGCGAGGGTGCGCAGGGGTGCAAATCACGAGGTGGTTGGGTTTGAAATAAGGGGGTCCAATGAGTGCGCCCGCGACGTGTGGGACACGAATGATGGACTGATTTAGTCGCATATGGACATGCTCCTTTTGTACTCAAAACTTTTATGTTGAACATATTAGTTGAGGCAACGCGTCAACATAACTCGGAAGCGAGGCCTGAAGATTCAATGTTGAGGCGATGCCAGAGTGGATTATTTTGATTTTAACAGCATTAATGAACACTCAAACAACGCTTGAGACCAAATGAGGCGACGCCTGAGGCGTTGCTACTCAAAGCCTATAAAACCAGCAATCCTTCTTGAAGTTCTAAAGCCGACTATTTTTCGAGTTGTTTTGAGTTTTTTGTCATGATGACTATTAAGGGCACAACGAAGTTCGACAAGAAATTCTTTGGTGCAAGAAGAAAGCTCATTAAGCCATTATATTCTGAAAGCAGTTGACCAAGTATCTCATCATCCAAGGGAGACCAATAACGCTTTAAGGAGATCATGTAACAAGTCTGGACTCGTTACCCTGATTTGGTTTACTTTATTTAATTTCTTTTATTAATTGCACGCAAATTATTACAATTTTCCACCAACATTTCATTATTTGAGTAACTTCATTAAAGGTACAATCTCTATTTTGGTCAATGCGGTCCTCCGTCCCAATTGTTTCTCCCGAAAAAAGGTTCTCCTCCACCAGACCGCCATGAAAGACTCGATTGAGCAGATTTTTAAAGAAATCGAATCTAATAACATTTTCATCACATGAGAAGATGTTTTCTTGGGTTTAAATGCATGTTATAGAGGTGTTGCAATTTCTACTTTTGCTGGCGTTTTTATCGCTTAACAAATGACACATTCCTTACCCAAGTCAAAACCAGCCCCTTCACTCAATCTGCTAAACAGGTAGCCCCCATTATCAATCACAAGGACTTGGAAGTTCAACACACACAAAAGTGATAATCTGAAAGGCAAATTGTAATTTTCCCAACTTGTGAATCCATCCTACGATTCACATTAACCATTAGCATCAAGAAAGTATGCAAGACACTTGATTCTTTAAACCCTACCACCTGCAACGAGAAAACCTGTTTAAAAACTAGATTCCCCGACCATTTGCTTCTGGCATCCTTGCCATCTGCTCAAGAAACCTCCGGAGGTGCAACTGCTTTGAAGCCCATTGTTCAGCCAACTTTTGCTCCTTTGCTTCCGCCTCTTGCCTCACACTGGCCAATTGTTCTCTATATTCCACTTCAATCTTTGCCAGCCATGTTCTCTCCTCCTCCCTGAGTGCCTTGACTTTTGCTTCCGTCTTTTCCATTTTCTCCCTCAATCGGCAGGCCTTCTCAGACTCCAGCTGCAGCTGTATTCTACTCAACCGCCAAGAAGCTTCCTTCTTCTGTTGCACCATTACTCTATGACTTTCTTCCAAGTCCCTGCAGCAATCTAATATTTCCTGATTCAACATATTTTCTCCATGCGTTGCTGGTGAACCATGTAATGGTAGATTCCCAAGCCCAAGAGGCGCCATCATACCATCAAGTCTCTGAGGCTGTAGCCACGGAATTGTAGGGGATGCCTCATTGGTTGTCGTAGATAAGGTCAGTGTGACAGAAGGCGAAGGTGGTCTAATAGTGGGACAAGGGTTTGGGTTAGAGTTAAGGTTGGAATTTGAAAGCCAGGGAGGAATTGAAGTTGTTGGGGAAACAGAAGCTGGTAGAGTTGGAGACGGATCATTGTGAAGGATGCCCCCGTTGGCGGTCGGCATAATGTAAGCTTGATTGGGACGCTCTTTCACTAACTTCTCTGCAAATGTTTCCAAAATCTGATCGTACTTCCCTTCATCAATTGGCTCAATAGTCTTGTTGTTCTCCTTTTGTTCCCTATGCTGCTTTTCTTTGAACACTTCCCACCACTTCCCGAGTCTCTTTGCAGTGCGGCCCGGGACTTCAGCTGCAATCTTCTTCCACTTGTTCCCATGTTTGGCCTGAAGACGGATGACCAGTCGCTGTTCCTCTTCAGTTAGAGATCCCTTTTTTATCCCCGGTTTCAAGTAGTTCTTCCACCTCTCCAAGCATGATTTTGCATCCCTGTCAAGCTGCATATTCATACGTTGCGACACAAGGTTCCATTCCCGTGGGCCATACTGCTTGACATAAGCACGTAACAGGGCATCTTCCTCAGCTCTCCATCTTTGCCTCTCCTTCATCTCCTGTTCCCAACATCAACATTACTATCCATGATTGCTCAAACAAGAAATTCATCAACAACTAACAAGGGGCTTATTAAACACTGTATCATCAAGGTCTTTCAAACACCTCCGAGTCATAACATTTAAGTGTTGAAGTAGTTGATTGCTCAATTACTTCCTCATCCCAATTATATGTTGCAACACAGCAGCAATACCAAAACAAAGACAACTTACGTATTCAGTAAATGAGATGGACCAGTGGTTTCAACTGCTGAATCAATGAGTTATGGATGTTTCAAGAAGAATGTCATACCAGCTAAATCAATGGATAATCAAGCACTAAGATGAACTAGCCTAAGCAATCAAAACGGTTCACATTCAGCATTTTATCCCAAGAAAACACATACAATTGTCGTCATGACCAGAAATCCTTCTTCTTCGTCTTCGGCCGCTTGTCTTAGAATGTCGTAATCCTCATCTACAATACCAAAATATAAACAGCCGAGGAAGCCTCAAACAGATAAAACAAAAGAGAGAAGCACCAGAGAGAGATGACGCTGTTGCTTGTGAAGGCGATTCTGATCCCCTAAACCGAAACCCACCACCACTTGTTGTCCGTATAACGTTGGAAAGTGGGATTCTTTTCTTTTTTATCTTCAATCAGCTCAGCTGAGACTAAAGGCTAGGCTTCCCTGAAACGCTGCGTTTTCTTAATCAGGCAGGGGTTTTCACTTACCGGATTCAGAGAGACAACAGTTGTTCGTTCATACTCATAGTGCAAATCGACAAGACTTGGCAGAGAAAGAGAGAGAGAGAGAGTAGACTTGACGAGAGAAAAGGGAAAAGGACGTGTCGAGACAGGGGCAGGATGGTAAACTCAAGAAAGCAAGGCCACAGCCAGAACCAGAGCTAGAAGCGTCGACAGTGGTGCTGGTGGGCCCGACGAGCTTTTCACGCTCGATTTCACCGCTTAAAATATGCCATCTCAATTTCTGGTTTTGTTAATTTTAACTAATTTATATAAATCACAATTTGGTTAATTTTACGGATTTTTAATTAATTACATATTAATGCCTCAAATTGAAATCAAAACTTCAATGATTGTTGTTATCCCGAATTGAGAGCTGTTGTTTTGTTTGAAACTTTCGAACTTTTTATTATTAAAATAGTTAATTTTATTAAACTTACATGGAACATACCGCCCTTGATGAACGGCAACTTACCAAACCTCTCAAACTTCCCGGGCGACACCTCCCCCGAAAAGTTGTTGAACGACGCGTTCATGAACTTCAAACGATCCAACCTCGAGAGCTTCGAATCCAAATCACCATCTAAACTATTCCTCGACAAATCCAAGTATCTCAACATCCCTAGTCCTCAAACCAGCCCTAAATTTTCAGAAATGTTACAGCTCAAATTTTCTTTTAGATTTTCCCTTTGGGTAAATCTAATTTGCTGAAATATCCCCTTTGGAAAATTCTTTCTGGAATGTCGTCCTTTTTAAAAGATCGGTCTTGTTAAGATCGGTCTCTTAAGATTTTTTTAATGAGACCCGTCTTGCCAAGAACGGTCTTTTAAAAAAGCAAATGATCTGGCTAGAAATTGGTTAAGTGTCCCCAAAGAAATCGAAGAATCAGACCAGTCACCTACCATGTAGGAGACCGGTTCTGATGAGACAAATTTCTTACATGAGGCCGGTCTTGTTAAGACCGATCTTTTTTATGAGATTGGTCAGTATGACAGTTTTGAGGATATAGTATCCTTGACAAAACTGTTCAAGAGTCTGATGAAGCACTCCCTGAAGATCTGTGGCTGGAGCACAATCTGAAGACTGACAAAACAACAACAACAAAGAGTCAGAGACTGCTGAAGCTATCCTTAAAGATCTGAAGCTGAGACACTATTTGAAGGATGGGCAAGAGACAGTTATGAGGAGACAGAGTCTGCTTCAGCACTCCGTGATGATCTAGAGCTAGAGCAGAATCCTGACGTTGCACGATGAGGCTGCGGTGTGATACGGCTGACGTTAGAGAAGCTCAAAGAGGTATGCAAACGCAAACACGTGGGCTAAGAAGATAAAGACCCAAGAGTTCAAATCTGGCAACATAATCTTCAACAAACTTGCTAGAATCTAGGAGAAGATTCTGATAATGATCCTTGGCATTTTCTGGTATGCTGGAGAGCTTGATAAGGCAGGCGAAGGGAAACAAGAAGATAGAGAACACGATAAGAAAGAGCAACTCTAGCGCACACAGAGAGTTCACAGATTTCAGCTTACGGTAGCAGGGTTCTATATACTGAGTTGAATACGTGTGTGGTGCTGAGGAAATCAGAACTCATGGAGTTTGATTTTGGACTGGTTTTGAGTTAAACTGGAGCGCTGCTCATTTAAGGGACAGTTAAAGCTTGGTGATCAGCTCGGACAGGGACCGTTGCGGGATGCGAGGCAGTGTTCGAAGCTTCTAAATAGTGATGGAGGGAGTCATTGATTGAGGGGGAGTGATAGAGCCTATTTATACGCATTATTTAGATCTATCCCCGTACTTGTTTGCATTATTTTATGTACAAGATTACTGGTTTCCAGTATTTTTGTATTTCAGGACAAAACAAGGGCCTAAGTCGGATACGCGCTAACAGGCAGCGTTTAGGACGCGCAGCACACAGCCTGCGGAGCTAGCGGCGCAAACAGAAGAAATGGCGAGAGACAGCAGAGTTGCGCCGACCAGTGCGCTAAGTAGTATGCCGTGCGCCAGGCGCAGATGATGGTGTTTCCAAATCCTGACACGACCAGATTTGGAAGTTGCCAAGGATGGACCTCTCGAGCAGTATATAAAGGGGAGGAGGTCTAGGGTTTAAGGGAGACACCCAGAGAGACACACAGAGAGGCAACACCCCACATCAGAGGGCCACGAGAGAGCGAGAGAGCGGCAATCTGGAAAACACACGGACTTGTTGAGAGGACTTGCGCCAGCCGACTGCGCCAGCCGAGAGACATACTGCACGCACTGTTTGCTACTTGTTTCTCAGATACATTAGACCTTATTTTACTATTCTATGATGTTTATCACTAGCATGTCTAGCTAAACGCTTAGTATCGGTTGGACATGAATCTATGAGTATTTCCTTTGAGACTTGCACTTAATGCATAACTTGCTTGCTTATATTAATTCTGTGCACAGTACTGGCAGCTTGTTGCATGAGTAGGGGAAGCCTTGAACCGCAATCTTACTCTTGTTGCTTGTTGTTGTTTGTTAAACTAGTTGAATAGTCTGACGGTGCCAACTAGGAGTAACGCGCTAGGATAGGCAATTACTACCTTGATCGGATTCGTAGTTGTTTAAGTCTAGTGTAAGAATTAATAGCACATGAACTTTGATCGGAACATGCGCACATGTTAGGAAGCCTTGATCGGACACTAACATTAGCAACTCGAGCTATAGACATTTAGAGTCGATGATAAGGAATACACTCATAGAGGATTGTCTGCGCCGATACTTCTCATAGTCATAGTACTTAATCTCTACTGCCTGCGCACGTCTAGTGCAATTCCCTGCGTTTTACGACTGTTTACTCGCGCATCGCGCAAACCAATCACTCACCCCCCCAATCTTCATAAGTGTAGGTCACTGGCTAAAACTGAACTGCTTGCTCCCTGTGGAGATCGACCCTTACTTAACCGATGTACTAGTGGAAGAGGAAGGAATTATATTTGACGCGCACAACGACGCGCGATCAAATTTTGGCGCCGTTGCCGGGGAGCAACACAGCTAAGTTCTAGTTAGTTTACGTTTTTTTCCTTATTAGTAACTAGCTATTTCAGTTTGTTTTTGTTTTGTCGTTGTTGTTTCTGACAGCGCGCACCCACCATCAGCCTGCGCAACCTTGAAACAGTTGCGCTGCGCAGATTCTAGTTGCGCACTGACAGACGCAGCAGCATTAGTTATCTTTTAATTTCGTTTTCTTTGAGATATAGAACAGGTTATGCAGGATAACAGTGTCGTTGGGGACAACTTAGGGGACAGAACCCCAGAGGAAGCAAGAGCACATAACCGCGCAGCCCTGTTCAGAGAGGAAATGCAGCGCGAGGTTGAAGCAAGGAGGGCCGCTGAAGTGTATCATGCGCCACCCGTGGAACAGGCCGCGCTACGCAGAACAGTGCGCGAGATGTCAGCCCCACTCACAGTTAACCAGCCATGGTGCATCGTGCTTCCGCCAGGCGGTCATTTTGAACTAAGAAGCTCGCTCATTCATCACATGCCCAAGTTTCACGGGATGAACAATGAAAATCCAGTCAAGCATGTGCGAGAGTTCCTAGTCATATGCGAGAACATGAAGACCGAAGGGGAGAGCGATGAGGCGCTGAAGATGAAGGCATTCCCATTTTCACTGTGTGATACAGCCAGACATTGGTTGATGAACTTACCAGCCGGATCAATTCACACATGGGAGCAGCTGCAGAAGAAGTTCCTGGACAAATTCTATCCCGCAGCAAAGATCGCGCTACTCAGGAGAGAACTGGCCGCGCCGAGGCAGAGCGCAGGAGAGTCACTGTCAGAGTATTACGAGCGTTTCAGGGAGCTAGAGGCCAACTGCTACAATCATGGCCTACCCCAGAATGTGCTGATAGAGAACTTCCTGAATGGACTGCTACCCATGGAGCTGAGGTTATTGAACGCATGCGCAGGAGGCGACATTTGCAACATGTATCCAAAAGACGCGTGGCAGCTGATAGAAGACTCTGCTGATCAGGTAAGACATCAGCTAACACTTGAAAATAGTCGTACTCGTTCTGTGCATCAGGTAGAAACAAGCGCTGAGATCAAGGAAATGAAGGCCATGCTGCAGAAATTGATGAGTGCGCAAAGCGCACAACCAGTTGCGCCAAAGGTATGTGAATTCTGCAGGTCAACCGAACACAAGACTGATGAATGTCCCACACTTTTCGAGGAATCTGGAGATGTCAATGCTCTTGGAGGATGGGATAACAGAGGACCACAGAGGCAGAATCAGCCGCGCTTTGGACTTGCTGCAAATGGGTTTAGATGGAAGGAGGAAAATAATTTCCAGAGGCAGTCCACAGATCAGCGCGCACCACAGCAGACGCAACAAGCTGCGCCCTACAATCCGCCGCATCGCCGCACTGACGCACCAGCGCATAACAACCAGCAACCGAGGCGATCTTTGGAAGATATCGTGGGGCAGCTAGCAGACACAGTGCGCAAGAATGACGAGAAGTATGACAAGAGGTTCGAGTCCATTGAAAAGCAGCTATCACAGATCGCTACCACGGTATATGAGCTGAAAAAGAGCGATGGCAACCTGCCTTCGCAAGTGATTCAGAACCCCAAAGGAGGAGTCAATGCAATAACACTAAGGACTGGGCGCACAATAGGAGCAGAGCAGACCACGAAGGCGTCCGCGCAACCAGCTGCGCAAGTCCCGGATCCAGCAGAACAGAATGCGCAACCAGAGCAAGATGCGCAACCAGAAGTGCCAGCCACAAGCCAGCAGGGCGAAGCGCCAGGTATCACACAAATAAACGACAAGGGCACGAATCGTACTAATATACCTGCACCTTTTCCTGTGCAGGCACCATCGGCTAGAAAGGAAGCGCTGGACAAAGAGCTATACGAGTTATTCAGCAAGGTGGAAATCAACATTCCCCTTATCGAAGCAGTTCGGCAGATTCCCAGGTACGCCAAGTTTTTAAAGGAGCTGTGCACAAACAAGAGGAGAAAAGGCGAATGCGCACAGGTAATGCTCAATGCGCAGGCCTCAACGATCGTGCAACATAAGGTACCACCTAAGTGCCGAGATCCAGGTACGTTCACTATCCCTTGCACTTTAGGTAAGACCACAGTGAGCAACTGCATGATTGATTTAGGCGCATCCATCAATTTGTTACCTTATTCCCTATATGCGACATTGCGCCTTGGACCACTAAAGCCTGCAGGTCTCACTATTCAGCTAGCAGATCGGTCTTGCAAACAACCTGCAGGCATGATAGAGGATGTCCTTGTATGAGTAGGAGAGCTGGTGTTTCCAGCAGATTTTTATGTGCTAGAAATGGAGGGAGAATCGAGCACCAGCAGTGCGCAAATCCTACTGGGCAGACCTTTCCTGATGACCGCGCGCACGAAGATAGACGTGTGGAGAGGCACGCTCTCCATGGAAGTGGATGGCGAAGAAATCCATTTCAATATATTCAAGGGGATGCAGCACCCACACGAGGACGCCACAGTGCACGCGATGGACAACATTGACGATTTAGTCACAGATGCGTAATGCGCAAGCACAACAATAGGACCAGAGCCACTGGCACAGACAGAATTGGAGGAGCAGGACGAGGAGCTGAGCAGTGCTGAACCAGAGCTCAAACAGGTACACGATATAGTTCATATTTGCACTACCAATAAAATCTTGCCCTCTATTGAACAGGCACCCAAGGTCGAGCTGAAGCAACTTCCAGAACACCTCAAATACATTTTCTTGGGAAATGAGGACACCCTGCCAGTGATCATAAAGAAAGGATTAGAAGAGGAGCAGGAAGTGCTTTTACAGCAGGTGCTGCGCAGGAACCAGCGCGCTATAGGATGGACACTGGCAGATCTGCGTGGAGTGAGCCCAGACGTGTGCATGCAAGGGCTTGGTTCTAACCTTCTGGGCTGAAGCAATCAACACTGCCTGTTACACCCTCAACAGAGTCCTAGTTTTCCCTAAAACTCACAAAACCTGCTATGAAATTTGGAAAGGGAAGACGCCTTCAATCAAGCACTTCCACATCTTTGGAAGTATATGCTATGTTTATGAGGACTGAGAATATAAAAGGAAGCTTGACCCTCGCAGCAGTGAAAGAATATTTCTAGGGTATTCTACCAACAGTCGAGCGTATCGTGTTTATATCAAGAAATCACAAACTGTTGTGGAGTCAATCAGCAGAGATGAAGATCATTCGGTCTGTACAGATGCAGGAACCAGGAGACCTTCTCATATGGAACAGACATGTGTTTCAGAATCTGTACCAGTAATTCAGAATGTAGAACATGTATCAGACTTTGATCATATCAGGTTCCAGCTTCTCAACCACCGCTGCACATTCAGCGAAATCCTTCAATGACCAATATTATTTGAGATCCACAAGCACCCAGAATAACCCGCGGAAAAGTTATTGATTTCGTAGAAATGCTAAGTGGATCATGCTTTCTGTCATCAGTTGAACCAAAGAACATCAAAGAAGCAATACTAGATGAACATTAGGTCAGTGCTATGCAAAACGAACTCTCATAATTTTCCATAAATGATGTCTGAGCACTTGTACCGAGACCAGCTGGAGCAAACATTATTGCTACTAAGTGGATTTTTAAAAATAAGACAAATGAGAAAGGAAACATCACCGGGAACAAAGCACGGTTGGTGGCACCAGGCTATGCACAGATAGAAGGAATAGACTTTGATGGAACATTTGCTCCGGTTGCTTGACTTGAGGCAATAAGGCTACTATTAGATCTTGCATGTCACCTAAAATTCAAACTATTTTAGATGGATGTGAAAAGTGCGTTTCTAAATGGTTCGCTAAATGAAGAAGTACACGTTGCTCACCCTAAGGGGTTTGAAGACCCATATCTCCCTGATCATGTGTATCGCCTCAAAAAGGCCCTTTATGAACTAAACAAGCGCCCAGAGCATGGTATGAACGTTTCACGATATTTTTGGTTTAACATGACTATGTGCGAAGGGGAGTAGACATGATTTTATTTGTGAAGCACACCCAACAGGAATATACTATTGCACAAATCTATGTGGACGACATAGTGTTGGATCTCGATCACAGAAAGTGGTGGATCAGTTTGTTGAACAGATGCAAAGTGAATTTCAGATGAGTATTGAGGGAGAAATGATATACTTTCTAGGCTTGCAGGTACATTAGAAATCAGATGGAATCTTTATAACACAGAGCAAGTGTGCTAGAAACTTGGTGAAGAAGTTCGGATTGGAGAATGCCAGCCACAAGCACACTCCTGCGGCTACACATATAAAAAGTGTGGAAAGACCTTGAACACGAGTATGATTGGCAGTCTACTCTACCTTACGGCCAGTCGACCTGATATCTGCTATGTTGTAGGAGTGTGTGCTAGGTACCAGGCAAATCCAAGAGAAAGTCACCAAGCAAGTGTAAAATGGATAATCAGATATATTAGTGGAACAATAAACTACGGACTCTGGTACACCCAGGTAGCAGTTCATTTAGTTAGATATGGTGATGCTGATTGGGCTGGCAGCACAGAACACCGAAAAAGCACTTCTGGAGGATGTTTCTTCCTAGGAACAACTTAGTGTCATGGTTCAGTAAGAAGCAGAATAATATATCATTATCCACGGTTGAGGCGGAATATATAGCTGCAGGAAGCTGTAGTGCCCAAATGATTTGGATGAAACAGATGCTGGAAAAGTATGATCTAAAACAGAGGGAGATGATTTTATTCTGTGACAATATAAGTGTAATTAACATCTCCAAAAATCCTATTCAGCACTCCAGAACAAAACACATTGACATCAAGCACCATTTCTTTCATGAGTTAGTCGAACAGAAGATCATCACGCTGAAACATGCACCCACCGATAAACAGCTGGCTGATACTTCACTAAAGCCTTGAACAATGCTCAGTTTGAAACCCTTAGACTTGCCTTGGGTCTTTGTGTTGTCAACACTTAGTCAGATTCAGAAAAGCTGGACCAGTTCATAATACATGCAAGGATCCGATGAACTTGTTAAAGAATTCAGAGGGAGAGATTCTAGTGATGCGTCTACTATGCTGGGTGAAATAGAGTTTGTGACAAACATTATATATTGAGACGTGTATCTCATGGGGAATAATCTTTTGGAAAGAAGAAATCTGCAAGATCCGAGAGTCTGATTGAGGTTTCTAAGTTTTTGAAATTTAAGTTTTGAATTCCTAATTCGCTCCTATATATATTCGTAGAGCATCCAGGTGAATGCTCCAAGTGCTCAAAAGGGGCGGAGAAATAAAGAAGCCATCGAATAAGCCTTCAGTTCCAAAGTCTTCAAGTTCTGGCAGTCAGGGGGAGTTGTGCCGAGAGGACTACGATGACTCAGCGACAGAAGGCGAAGTCGATCAAAAGGTCTCTGGCAAATAGAATGAGGCAATCAAAAGGCGAAGTCGACCTCAGGCGAAGTCGGTTGTTGAGACAGTCTCTGGTGGAGAAGACAAAGAGGCAATTGATCAGGTACCTACTTCAGTTGGTGAGACAGATAAATAGAATGAGGAAATGATGGAGTCCTCTGTTGCAGCACTACTGTCTAAGAAATAAAGGACAGTAGAACAACAAAAAAATGCGGCCATTGAGACAAGGGGAGCAGTGTCAAGAAGAAGGGCAAGATTGTGCCAGAAAGTCCGATAAGTGACCATCCTATCAGAAATCTGGATCTACTCAAAATGGAGTCTTTAACAAAGGCTTTCACGGTATTAGGAGTATGGTTTTGCAACAGTAAGGTTAGCAAGAAGTGGAGAGTTTTTCAGGAGAATGTTTTGAAGTCCCTGAGGTTGTCAAGGCCATAGAGGATCTGACTCTGAGGATGAATCAAACGTGTATTGCAGAGGATGCGAAGACACCTCTGTCTAGTTTTGGTTAGTCATGTACATTCTTGTAACTTTTGTTGACAAAAAGGGAGAGTAATGTAACAAGGAGGCAGACAGTGGATTCTTGCCTTTAGAAAATTGAAGAAGTTTTGCCAATCAAGGGGAAGATTATTAAATCCTGGTGCCCCATGGATATATGTATGGCATGTTTTTTGGCAAATGGTTCAAACCAACAAGGCTGCAATAGATGGTAAGACATTGCCAGCTTAGACAGGCGGGTGCAATTGGATCAATCAATATTGACGCAAATATTACTTTGCCGAAGTTTTCCACAAGTTAAGCAAAAAACATACGGACAATATTTTGGGTGATATTCTACTGACGATATTTATAAGATCTCATGGATACGGGAGATAGGGTTGCTCAATTAGGGAAGAGCGATCAACGATCTTCGTTTCCTAAAATAAACTCATGTATCCAATCTATTTAGGTTGAGGAGACCGGGAAATGAAGTGCACTGTGAATACAGATTATTAAGAAAAAAAACTCATAACGCAGGGGCAATAAAGCAGCGATCATCTTCGGAGATTGATTAGCAATTGAGCTTAAGAGAGGTTTATCGCAAGGTGTTTAGGTTGAAGGTTCAACAGATTGTGTTACAATGCTAGTGTTCTCAGGAAGAGAACTTCCGATCTGTGGGAGACAGATCGGGGTGGACAAGAGAGGGATCTTTGTCTGAGGGAGTTAGGCGTACTCATGGTGATTCAATTACATAACGTTAACAAAGGGAGTTGTTACTTAAGTTCTATTGTATTTGATCATTCGAATAGTGAAGTGCTTTCCACTTGGGGTTCAGTGTAACCCCCCGCCCCCTGAGTAGGCTCGTGGAGCTAAATATGGTAAACATATCCTCTGTCATTTCCATTTCATCGTACCATTTATGTTGTGACTAACAACTATCGAAACACGATCTGTTTGAGTATTCTGAAACAGCTAATACAGAATAGTGGAATAGTCATAGCGCGACAGACGTACGAATTTCAATATATAAGATTCATCAGTCTTAACATGGTATCAATTGTTGGAATAATGTGTGATTAATGTGAAAAAAATGGTTGTGCGATCCCATTTTGTGAGGCAAAATTGGTGGAATACCATATATTTAATTGAATTAATTATAATTAAATACCTTGAAATGAGAGGTATAGATTTGATTATTCATACGAAAAATCCCAAGTTAAACTGAATGAGATATTAATGCTCAAAGAGTGGTTTAAAATATTGAAAATGTGAGTCTATTAAAAATAGAACACTCAACCTTATGGAGTAGAAATACAAGCAATGTGCAAGTATCCCACATTGCTTGGAAAGAGACTAGAATGTAAGTTTATCTAAAAACTCATTCTACCTATTTGTTAATATAATAACCAAGGAGTCTCTCTCTCCTCGCGGGTTCACAGACGGTGCAAATCATGACCCAAATATGGTTCAAAACAGGGGTCCAATGGGTGCACCCGCGACGTATGGGTTGCGAGTAGTGGACCGATTTACTCGCATGTGGACAGACCCCTTTTGCACTTATTTGTACTAAAATATTAATTTTGAGCATGCAAGTTGATGAATACTCATAACTTTGAAGATACGCCTGAAGATCCAGCCATCACCCGACTTTGGACATCTCTTTATTTGGACATCAACAAAAAACACAACAACACACTCCTCTCCAACGGTCCTCGCTGAAGTGTGAACCGGTGATTTTGAGGTTCTACTTTCTTTAGGTTTTCATGTCGTGGTGATAGCAAAAGACAAATTCAATTCACCCGAGCAAATTCTGTGGCGCAAGAAGTGTTGTTCAAGAGTCTTTGTATCCTGGGAAGCGACAGATCTGCTTATAAATGACATGCATGGAAAATAGAAAATGGATTGAATTTCGTGCTGGGAAGAATCATAAGTTTTTTTGTTATTTTCAAAGCACATCTTGGGTGGAGATAGCACAAAAGTCACAGAGAAAAGAGAAGGAGATTAAAATTCTGAATTTTTCTTTAAACTCTACTTGAAATTTACTAATTGTTGCTGGTGAAGAGTTACAGCGATTGCTGTAGCACTCTCTGTATCACTTTTGCGGAACTTGTTTCTCTAGCCGAGCTTGACAGACACAAGGCACTTTTTTTGCCCAGCTCGGCAACTGCCTACTTCTAGGGAGGACAACTCCTGGTCCTCAAGGTTTCACTATATTTGAGTAATGGATTCCAAAACTAAGCCATGCTAGTTTAACCACTACTACTAACCTAGATCCACCTTAGCTCAATCTGATCACATAGTTTAGCTCGCAGTCTGATCCCACAGACTCGCTTCGTACTACCTACACACTTCCAGTAACAAATAACTACAGACCTGACTCACAAACTTAGCCTATTCTGAAATTGGCATTGCGTAACTGTAAACGACAACCCACGGTGCTAAGTTGCTGATGCTTTTCTTCAGCCAATTCTGAGAAGAACAAACAGAATTGTATACCCAGTTCGGTAACAGCCTACATCTAGGGAGGACTACTCTCGGTCCGCAAGACTTCACTATCACAGTTAGAGTATAATGGTTTCCAACAACTCAGCCACACTAGTCTAACCATACTCCTAATCTAGTCTAAGTCTCTGCTCAATCTGCCAACACAGACTAGCTTGCACTATCAATACACTTCCAATAATAGATAGATAACGACCTGATCTCACAGACTCAGTCTATCCTAATACAATGTGTTACAGTGGATGCTACAACAACTTCTTCCGCTAAATTGTCGGACGTTCTACGCTGCTCCTCCTCAAACAATGACCTCCAGCCACTTAACAAGGAGCACTTTGGGATAGTCCGATCAAGCTGTACTCCGTGACTGCCAATCAATCAGCCTGTCGATGAGGCCCTTCTCCAATCGACTTCCTCGAATCAAATATTGTAATCAGACTACTCCAGTCCAAATTACTTCTTCGCTCAGAACACAACTATCGCTCCAGCACTTCTCTGCTTAATGTGTGTTATCTTTAAATTCTTTGAGTTATATATTGCTTCGGTCTCTACCTGCTACATATAGCTTTTGCACCGTAGTAACTTCTTCCAGCAGATAACACTACCTTCTAAATTCTCCCCTGGATTCCTGGAAGGTTGTTGAGATTCGATTTCCTAAAGTAGAATTTAGAAACCTTATCTTATCGGCCTTCATCCGCGCTACTGCTGAAGATGCTCTGATCATCTGGGCCGTCCACTGCTTGTTTCCATTACGGCGGCAATCTCTTGGACACCCTTCGAGAACCTCCGGAATGATCTGCTACAAAGCTCCTCTCTTTAGCTTTAGCCTTGAAACTTCAGGGGAAGCTATAGCCTCTTCTGGTCCTTCTGTTTTGTCAGTCTTCTTTTGTAAGTACCAGCTTCTGGTATCAGAGTTTGATGTTGCCTCTTTTTTCGCTCGGGAGCTTCCGCTTTGTCACAGATGTCGTATCCGTAACATATTCTATTACAATGTGTAATAGACGAAATGCTATAGCAATCTCTGTAGCAGAATTCCTTTATCTTCCGTCGACGACTTCTCTAGCACCCTCTGCCATGCCGTCGGACTCTCAATGAGTTCTTCCAACTCAGAATCTTTTCCCCCTTTATGAGCTCCTCAACACGCTGCAACAGCGCCTGTCCGCAACTGTTCTCCGAAGACGCTGATTAATCCTTCAACGAGCTACGCTCCAGTTGAGTTTAGTGGATCAATGTGACAGCACGTCGCTGTGTGCGCCAAATTTATAATTTTAGTCTCCTACTATACTAGCAAACGATAAGTAGGATCGAACCCAAAGAGAGCAATTAGTTCCAGAGTTCTACTAATAATTAACGGGGGTTATTCTAAGAAAGAATGTTGTTGTTCAATTTCAGAAAGAATCAGTTCAGGGATATGCATTGCAACTAGTAAACATCGATCAAACATGCATCAACTAGTAAAACTACTGCTCTAGTCTAACAATACTGCTAAGATGATGTCGACTCCAATGTTTTACCTACTCTTAACTGTTGAGTTCTCGAATAGGTTAACGATTACTTGACTAACAATATTAATTAGGTGCTACCGCTAGGCTTCGTTAATAGAGCAGTCAATCAAGTATCACGCGCAATAATATATAAATTCAGTTTCACCGCTAGGCTATGCTAACTTGATGATTAAGTCATGCAATTCATACGAAGAACAGTAATATACTAGATTGAATTATAAAACATACGATCTCAAACCAAACGTTGTAATGAAAAATCCCCAAACTGAGTTTGGGTTTAGCTGCTAATGCGATCCATCCAAAAATAACGAAATAGCAGAGTTCAGAGAATAAAAAAATTGACGCGCACTATTCCCTGTTCACTCGCACTGTTCACTGCGCACTGCTCACCGATCGATCTTCGAGTCAATCCGAATTGTGTCTTTGAATTCTTGTCGAATTGTTGTCCACAACTTGTTATGTGTTACTAATTGTGTCAAATTCCCTCTCAGGGTTCTCTATTTAATTCGATGCAAACCCTGGACGGCTGGATGTGGGCCTCGGGATTTAGCCTGTGCGACCATTACGATCATTACGACCCACGACCAGTATGCCCTCAACTCCTCCTGGCTTGCCGTATCGCCCATATCCAGTACGACCTATACGACTCGTACTACCAGTACTAGTGGTACGACATTAGGTGGCATTTTGGCTTTGTTGATGCTCTCGCGATCAAGTCTTTGCTTTTTTGCATTGCAGAGTGATTGAGTGAAGCCTAGAATGCTCCAAATATGCATAAACTCCAAAGCGGTCCTGATACACCTGTAATGTGAAACACTACATATATCACACGTAAAATGCAACTAAATGATGGGAATTAATAACCCGATGGATCATAGAAATACGCTCCATCAAACAACCCCACACTTATCTATGTTAGTCCCCGAACAAGAATAAATTCAAGACTCGCAAACACTCAATCTCTACTATCATACCAAAGACTAAACACTGAATCTACTAGAGATTTCTTCACTAATCGGTTCATCAACATATACTCACACTCATTCTTCAAAAATGATCAGCAAGAAACTAAAATGATACATGTTACCTGTGAGGTATAGAGGAAATGTAAATGTATGACTGGAAGCTAGTCCTCTTTAGACTCCTGACTCCATTGCTTTCTCTGGCACATGTTAAATTCAAGTTATGAGGAGCTCAACTTTCTTCTTCTTCTTTTGTAGGATAGCTCTTGAAACTTTCCTATTTTGTTCAGTCCGAAGACTTCACTCAACTCGATTGCTTTTCTCTCTTTTTTCCTTCACATTTGTCTGAATTTTATTTTCGACCTTTGCTCTCCAATGTGAATTGCTTGTCCTTTTTTATTTTTTTCTCTTTGAACAGTTCCAATCATAGCCTTCGAATAGCAGCATATGGAGCGCGTCTCGCTCTTTCTCAATATCATCCTTTCAGCGCGAGGCAGGATAGGGGTTACCCACCCATTCTCAGTTACTAGGACTAGAGATAAGACGGTTTGTTTTTCCATCCCACCATTGCATAAACACTGCAAAGGTGGAGTGAAAGTCTCAGTCCTCGTAACTCGGAATGCCAACCTCCACAAACTCAGCGTGTTACGCAACTAATCTCCTGAACCTTCGAACGTGTGTCAAGAATCAAACACCATCTTCATCGCAGCATATAACCTCATAGAATTAGTATCACCACAGCATATAGTAACGAAACAAAACGTGTTCTAACTACTACTAATGCATGCTAATAAAGGTAAACGTGCTGACACAACATACTAACTCCCACACCCCACACTTGAACCAAACCGTGTTTAATGTCTTTTGCTCGAAGAAACAAATAACAAATCCTGACTACGCTCGGGCTGCATCCCGAGGAGCGCACTTGTTTAATGTCGTTCGCTCGACGATACCTCTCATCATTCATCATGTACCGGCTAAACCAGCTCGAACTCTTCATCAGGTGGGATATACTCTCCATGATAATGCTGGCCATTCACGACGAACTTCTCTCCAGTACTCGGCTTCTCAAGCTCTAGCGCTCCGTGATTAAAAACTTTGACCACCGTATATGGGCCTGTCCAACGAGAACGTAGTTTTCCAGGCATTAGTTTAAGTCCGGAAGAGAATAGCAATACCTTCTGTCCAACGTCGAATGAGCGTCGGAGAATGAATTTATCATGGTAAATCTTAGTCCGCGCTTTGTAGTTTGATTGGCTATCGTAAGCCTCCAAGCGCAGCTCCTCCAGCTCATTCAGATGCAGTTTTCTCTCACTACCTGCACTAGCCATGTCAAAATTACATGATTTAATAGCCCAATAAGCTTTGTGTTCTACCTCAATCGGCAAGTGGCAGGCCTTCCCATAAATAAGCCTGAACGGAGAGGTCCCAATAGGTGTCTTGTAGGCAATTCTTGTAAACCTACAACGGTTCATCCAACCTTGTGGACCAGTACTTTCTCAAAGGCTTAACCATCTTTTCCAGAATAGATTTGATTTCCCTATTGGAGATCTGTACTTTCCCATTTTGTTGGATCGTGAGGTTAGCTTAAGTTTAACTTGGGTTCACTATGGACGTGTCCCCAAGTACAGTTTGCACAGCGGATAAGTAATGTAATGCAGGAAGGTAAAGTAAGGGACTCGTACACAAAGATTTATAGTGGAAACTCTAGTACAACCGTACTTAGAGAAAAACCACTACCTTTCAGATTTCACTGAAAGGATTTTGAGAAGCAGTCTTTTATTGCAGTGTACCGATGTACTTTTCACAAAAGACTAGACAAGTAGAATAGCACCCGAATCTCTAATTCGCCCTAGACCCACTTTCTATCTTCTCATGAATCAACCGGACTGCTCTGCGGACGCTTCCCCTTTGTGTTTATGCAGCAGCTCACTGGACTGGTCTATCGGACCCTTCCTCAGACGTAGCAACGTGCAGCAGCTCGTAAACCGCAGATCGACCTCACCAAAAATTCCAAGTTCTCTTCTGTAAACCGATGTCTTGATTTGAGACTTTGAAGCTCTATTTATATTGCTAGGATTTCTATCTTGTGTTTAAATCTTTTGTTTCCTAATCAAGAAACCAAAGAGATAGTAACAAGAAAAAGATAATAGATATTTCCAAATATGTGAATTAAGATTATGAAATATCTACAATAGAATCCTAACAATATTTCGAATATTCTTTTATTTCTAAACCACAAAAGATATGCATTTGATGATGCAAGTATGGCAGTTTTGACAAAACCAACATATGTGAACAAGGAGCTGCTGCAGCTCAAACAAACAAGCAGTAGCAGATTCAGCAGGGGTTGCTGCAGCAGGTGCTGGTTCAAGTGTTGTATCAACTGTCCGAGTAGCAGTTATGTACTTGGTGAGCTTTGAAGGTATGGCAGTTGTGTTCTTGCTCTTAGAAGAATTTCTAAAATGCTGTTGAGCATATTCCAGCAAGGTTTACTGGTCAGAGGAAGGAGATTTGCATTGAAGATATTAATCAAATCTAATCTCCTAGATTTTAGGAGATAATTGATCTTGTGGATCAATGGCCTAAACCTGGAAACTGCTTAAAGTGGTGTGGGTACTTAAGCAGAAGGTGTTAGGGCTGAAGAGTGTGATCGAAGCTGAGTGATACACGAGAGTAGACACAGATTTCAGAGAAGGGATTTTCTGGGTGCTACGGACGTTGTTCTTCGATCAAACACACACGGGCAGGGCGTTGAGCGCAGAGCTGGTGTGAGCATTGCAGAAGAGAATTAGGTCTTGCACAGACTGATTTGTGCATTGATCTGGAAGCCAATTCAGAGCTTTGGAGCTTGTTGGTTGATCAAAGGCAGCCGCGGAAGAACTGACGGGTGGAAGGCTCGGTGGAAGTTCGTGCGGAAGAACTCACTAGTGACAGGTGGTCACTGAGTGAGGGGGAGTTACTCAGAGTGTGCAGTGCTCTTGGAGTGGTTCGATCGGCTCGGCAGAAGGCCTTGGAGCGACGCGGACATTGTGCTTCAGCTGTGTGTTACAGCTGTTGCTGCAGCAACTCTGCTGAGTAGTGTAGTATAGAATAGGCTAAGTTCTTTGAAAGGATTGTAGCTATTCTAGACTGACATATTGTAGAGGGTGTGCTGACACAAATCAGAGCTTGTTTTGATTGTGTTGTGTGATCCACACGGGGTTAAAGTAGCATAGGTTGCGTGCGTTGTAACCGAGTGTGCTTGGGACCTTTGGTTGAGTGGATTGAGGACTGGAGAATAGTCCTCCCCAGACGTAGGCAGTTTGGCCGAACTGGGTGAACAAACCTGTGTCTTTGTTCATTGCTTGCTGAGATTATTTCTTGTGAACAAGAGTGTGCTGCAGCAACTGCTAGTTCACAAATCTGTCTAAGTGAGACGCTGTGAAATTTCAATTGTTATCAGAGCGGGAACTCGACACACAGAGTTAAAAGATCCTATAGTGTTTCTGAAGAAGCCAAGACAATGAAGGAAGGACAGAGCACAAGCAGACCTCCATTATTGGAAGAGAGCAATTATGGATATTGGAAAGCTAGAATGAAAGCCTTTCTCAGGGCTATCGATGAGAAGACATGGAGAGCTGTTGTGGTTCAGTGGTCTCCTCCAATCACCATGGATGAGCAAGGAGTGACAAGAATAAAACCTGAAGAGCAGTGGACTGCTGAAGAAGGTGCTGCAGCAACTGGTAATTCAAAGGCTCTGAATGCAATTTTTGCTGCAGTTGATGCTAACAATTTCAGGTTGATCTCAAACTGTGACATGGCCAAGCAAGCATGGGAGATTCTGCAAACTGCCCATGAAGGAACTGATAGAGTGAAGCTGTCAAGACTCCAGATAATTGCCACACAATTTGAGAATCTGAGGATGCTAGATGAAGAAACAGTCACTGAGTTTAATGCTAAACTCTGTGATCTTGCAAATGAAGCTCATGCTCTTGGTGAGCCCATCCCTGAAGAAAAGCTTATCAGAAAGGTTCTCAGATCATTGCCCACAAAATTCGACATGAAAGTGACAGCTATTGAAGAAGCGCAAAATGTCAGGTTCATGAGGTTGGAAGAGCTGATGGGGTCTGATAGAGCCTATTTGTACACATTATTTAGATCATAACCCTATGCTTGTTTGCAATATTTCATGAGCAAGATTACTCGTTTCCAATGTTTTTGTGTATCAGGTCAAAACGAGTCCTTGAGTCGGATACGCGCTAACAGGCAGCGTTCTAGGAGTGAAAGATCAGCCTGCGGAGCTAGCGGCGCAAACAGAAGAAGAAATGGCGAAAGACAGCAGAGGTGCGCTACCCGATTGCGCCAATCAATGCCGTGCGCCAGGCGCAAAGTCCCAGTGACCAGATTTGGAAGTTGCCAAAAGATGAACTTCCTGGGCACTATTTAAACAAAGAAAGTCTAGGGTTTCAGGGGATCGTAACATCATCACTCAGTGGCATTCCAGAGGCACTGCGCGGCAGAACTGGAAAACACACGGACCTGTCAAGGAGAGTTGCGCCAGCCGACTGCGCCAGCCAAGAGAAGACACTGCACGCACTATTTGCTACCGTTTTCTCTGATACAGTAGTTGTTGTTTACTATTTTATGATGTTTACCACTAGCATGTCTAGCTAAACACTTAGTGTTGGTCGGGCATGAATCTATGATGTATTACCTTTGAGACTTGAGCTTAATGCGTAGTTTACTTATTTGTATTAATCCTGCGCATACTGAGACAGTTAGTTGCATAAGTAGGGGAAGCCTTGAACCGCAATCCTATTTGTGTTGCTTGCTTGTCCTATGTTAAACTAGTTGCATGAGTAGGGGAAGCCTTGAACCGCAAACTTATCGTGACAACTAGGAGTAACGAGTTAGGGTAAGCAGTTGCTACTGTGACAGGATTCGCAGCTGTTTAGTCTAGTTCTAGGATTAATAGCACATGAACTTTGAACGGAACATGCGCGTGTGTTAGGAAGCCTTTACCGGACACTAACCCAAGTAGGACACAAACTATAGACATTTAGAGTCGATGATAAGGAATGCATTCATAGAGGATTGTCTGCCCAGTACTTCTCATAAACATAGTATCTCATCTATACTGCTTGCGCACGTCTAGTGCAATTTCCTGCGTTACGATATTCACTGCTACTCGCGCATCGCGCAAAACCCCCAATCACTCATACAACCCCCCGTCTTCGTAAGTGTAGGTTACTAGCTAAAGACTTACTACTTGCTCCCTGTGGAGATCGACCCTTACTTAACCGCTGTACTAGTGGGAGAGGAAGGATTATATTTGACGAGGCGCGATCAATGGGGTCTCTCAAAGAATTTGAGATGAAACTGGTCAAAGAGGACACCACTTCCAAGGATAAAAATGTTGGATTGAAAGCTGAAGCAGAAATCAAGCAGACAGTTCCAGATGATCAGATGAGCATGCTTGTTAAGAACCTTGGGAAGCTTCTGAAAAACATGGAATCCAGAACTGAGAGAAGCTCTTCTTCGCGAAGACAATTCAGAAGGGGCAGTGAACGAAAGAGGAAAGGGAAAGAACCAGTTCAGGATGAAGATGATAAGAAAGAGATGAAAAAGGGAGTTCAATGCTGGAATTGTGAAGGGTATGGACACATTGAGGCTGATTGTCCAAGCAAACCCCTCAAAAATTCAGAGAAAAAGAACAATAAGTCCATGACAGCAAAATGGAGTGACTCTGATGAAAGTGATGAAGAGAACTGTGTTGTGCTGACAAGTGTTTCAGATGTCAACCTCAGGGAGCCAAAGAAGGTAGAAATTCATTATGGAATTGAAGTCTCTGAAAGTGAGGATGAAGAAGACTCATCTGACAGTCTTGCTGATCTTCTGAGGAAGGTACTGAAACAATGTGAGGCAGTTCTTCAGACTAATCAGGCCGTGACTGACAGAGTCAATCTTTTGGAAGAAGAACGAAGGAAAGGTCTACTCCCATTCGACAATCGAGTTACTATTCTAAAAAGAGAAGATTCAGGGAGACAGATTTCTGCTGGGTCCTCTCCAGCAACAGTCAAGTCAGCTGATCCGCAGAGTAATATCCTGGACGAAATACTGTCTTACCAAAGACTTGGAAAAGGGAAAACAGGGCTTGGATATACTGGCAAAGAAAGCTCTAGAGGGACAGTTTTCATTAAAGCTTCAGCTGTTGAGACAGATGAGAAGAAGAATTCAGATAGGTCCTCAAAATCTCCAGACAAAGTTGGAACCAGACATGTGAACAAGGGGATGCTGCAGCACCATGCACATCATTTTTCTAAAACAAAACTAAAGACTCAGAATAAACAGAGTACTAGTACAAGTGTTGGGAATCAGAAAATCAACTCTAATTTGAAGCAGCAGCGCAGAACCTGCTCAGTTGAAAAAGAAAGAGTAAAATCCAGGAACAACTCTTATTGCATAAAGACTCCGCTTCTTGCTGTTTCTCGGAAAAACAGTTCCTGGAAAGAATCACAGAGAAGGATTGCTAAGACTGTTACACAAGGGCACTGGATTGCAAAAAACAAATGTAAATAGCAGTCGTTACAGATATGGAAACCCAAACATGACAAAGGAAGAGACAGGAGGATGGAAGATCAAAAGAAGAAAAACTCTGGTTTGTCTCAAAAGTGGGTGAAGAAAGCTCCATCAGAACCTCTTGAGGATCCTCCAAGCAATGCTGCAGTCTGAACTGAACAGGTGAACCAGCTCGCATGTGCTATAGCAACCGGGTCAAGAATAAGCTTGTTCACATGTGTTGGTTACTAAGGATGGAAAGGGAAATATTTGCACATGGGAGGCACGTGTCTTAACAACTTCAAAAGGAAAAAGAAAATAACGGGTAAATATTTTCTAGGGCAAAGATCAAGAGCAAAAGGGCTTCTCAAAAATCTCTGCCGATCATCCTCTGAGCGCTCCTCAAACCCTCCACATCTCTGCAAAAATGGTGAAGACACGCGGGTTGAAGAAGAATCTGGCAGCAGACAGGCAGGGCAGGTCTGAGAGAAGGACCAAGGCACGTAACGAAGACCCTGCTCAGCGGTTGGATGTAGTGGTGTGGGAACCAGCTCCTCTTCCTGTGTCGCATAACGAGCCTGTTTCTTCCACAGAAACAACCCAGAAGAGGAGGCGGCTGGTACGTGATGGAGAACCTGTTTCCAGTACTACTGTGCTGCCAGAAGAGGCTGTGACTGAAGTTGCCTCTGAAGAAGAACAAGCAGCAGAGGCTGCTGTAGCAGCCTCTACAGAAGAGGAGTACAGATCACTCGTCCTGTCCCCAGGCATTATTGGTGAAGGGGTTGAAACAGTTGCTGAGTCCCCTGAACAAGAACCTGCTACAGCACATCCTCCTCCTTCAGACAAGGGAAAAGCCCCTATCTTGATCCCAGTCTCCAGCAGTGAAGGAACAGCCAGTGAAGAAGATGAAGAAGGTTCTCTTGGTGGACCTTCTGAGAGAGGACCTCCAGCGGCAGACTTATCTGCTCTCACAGTGGGAGGTACATGGTTCAGAAATAGAAGTGCCTCTCAATCCTGGAGTGCTGTTGAGAGGAAACACATTGTGTATGAGAAGAGACTGGTCCTCGACAAGTACAGATCAGTTGCTATGATTCAGCTTCTGACAGAGGTAAATCTTCTCAAGTCCCTAACCTTTCCTCACCGATTCAATATTATTCTGGTTAGAGAATTTATTGTGAATATGGAGGAGAAATTTGGAGATGAAGGAGCGGCTGAGTATGGGAAAAGCTGGGTACGGGGTAAGTCAGTGGTTATTACCCCTGAAATTATTGATGCATTTCTTGGAATTTCTGAGAATGCAAGAGCTCCCACTGATGTTAAGCCAGAGTTTGTTGCGAAGATTCTGACAGGGGGAGTGTGCCTGTCGTGGGGTGGTTGATCGCGCGTCGTTGTGCGCGTCAAATATAATCCTTCCTCTTCCACTCAGTACGGCGGTTAAGTAAGGGTCGATCTCCACAGGGAGCAAGTAGTTCAGTTTTAGTCAGTGACCTACACTTACGAAGATTGGGGGGTGAGTGATTGGTTTGCGCAGTGCGCGAGTAACAGTGTGAAACGCAGAGAAATGCACTAGGCGTGCGCAGGCAGTAGAGACTAGATACTATGACTATGAGAAGTATTGGGCGGACAATCCTCTATGCGTGCATTCCTTATCACTGACTCTAATATGTCTATAGCTTCATTTCACTTGGGTTAGTGTCCGGTCAAGGCTTCCTAACACGTGCGCATGTTCCGTTCAAAGTTCATGTGCTATTAATCCTTAGAACATAGACTAAAACAGCTGCGAATCCTGTCACAGTAGCAACTGCTTACCCTAGCTCATTACTCCTAGTTGTCACCGTAAAGCTATCAACTAGTTTAACATATGACAAGCAAGCAACACAAGTAAGATTGCGGTTCAAGGCTTCCCCTACTCATGCAACTAGCTGTCTCCGTACGCACAGGATTAATACAAGTAAGTAAACTATGCATTAAGCTCAAGTCTCAAAGAAAGTGCATCATAGATTCATGCCCGACCAACACTTAAGCGTTTAGCTAGACATGCTAGTGATAAACATCATAGAATAGTAAATAATGACTAATGTGTCTGAGAAACAAGTAGCAAACAGTGCGTGCAGCTTGTCTTCTCGGCTGGCGCAGTCGGCTGGCGCAAATCCTCTCAACAAGTCCGTGTGTTTTCCAGTGTTGCCGTTCTCTCTGATGTGTGTCGTCCAATGATGGCTGTGATATCTCTCCCTTGAAACCCTAGACTTCCTTTGTTTATATATTGCCCAGGAAGTTCACCTTTGGCAACTTCCAAATCTGGTCACTGGACTTTGCGCCTGGCGCACAGCATTCGGCTAGCGCATCGGCTAGCGCATCGGCTAGCGCACCGCTACTGACTCTCGCCAACTTCTCTTCTGCTTGTGCTGCTATCTCCGCAGGCGGATCTCTCACTCCTAGAACGCTGCCTGTTAGCGCGTATCCGACTCCAGGACTCGTTTTGCCCTGTAATACAAAAACACTAGAAACGAGTAATCTTGCTCATAAGATATTGCAAGTAAGCATAGGGTTATGATCTAAATAATGCGTACAAATAGCCTCTATCAAACCCCCCACACTTGCCCCTTGTTCGTCCCGAACAAGCACTGAAGCGCGGATACAATTACCTCTTCTGGAGTCTAGCGCACTGATAGAGGCTATTTGTACGCATTATTTAGATCATAACCCTATGCTTGTTTGCAATATTTTATGAGCAGGACTACTCGTTTCTAGTGTTTTTGTATTACAGGGCAAAACGAGTCCCTGAGTCGGATACGCGCTAACAGGCAGCGTCCTAGGAGTGAGAGATCCGCCTGCGGAGATAGCAGCACAAGCAGAAGAGAAGTTGGTGAGAGTCGGTAGCGGTGCGCTAGCCGATGCGCTAGCCGAATGCCATGCGCCAGGCGCAAAAATCCAGTGACCAGATTTGGAAGTTGCCAAAGGAGAACTTCCTGGGCAATATATAAACAAAGTAAGTCTAGGGTTTCAAGAAAGAGATATCACAGCCGTCATTGGACAACGCACATCAGAGAGAGCGGCAACACTGGAAAACACACGGACTTGTTGAGAGGATTTGCGCCAACCGACTGCGCCAGCCGAGAAGACAATCTGCACGCACTGTTGCTACTGTGTTTCTCAGACATATTAGACCTTATTTACTATTCTATGATGTTTATTACTAGCATGTCTAGCTAAACTCTTAGTGTTGGTCGGGCATGAATCTATGAAGTATTACCTTTGAGACTTGAGCTTAATGCATAGTTTATTTACTTGTATTAATTCTGTGCACACTGAGACAGTTAGTTGCATAAGTAGGGGAAGCCTTGAACCGCAATCTTACTTGTGTTGCTTGCTTGTCGTATGTTAAACTAGTTGCATGAGTAGGGGAAGCCTTGAACCGCAATCTTACGGTGACGACTAGGAGTAACGAGCTAGGGTAAGCAGTTGCTACTGTGACAGGATTCGCAGCTGTTTTAGTCTAGTTCTAGGATTAATAGCACATGAACTTTGAACGGAACATGCGCACGTGTTAGGAAGCCTTTACCGGACACTAACCCGAGTAAAACACAAACTATAGACGTTTAGAGTCGATGATAAGGAATGCACGCATAGAGGATTGTCTGCCCAATACTTCTCATAGTCATAGTATCTAATCTCTACTGCTTGCGCACGTCTAGTGCAATTTCCTGCGTTACGCTAGCTACTGTTCATTTGCGCATCGCGCATCCCAATCTCACACAACCCCCATTTTTAGTGTAGACGACAGGATTGAAGACTGAACTACTTGCTCCCTGTGGAGATCGACCCTTACTTAACCGCTGTACTGGTGGAAGAGGAAGGATTATATTTGACGCGCACAACGACGCGCGATCAAATTTTGGCGCCGTTGCCGGGGAGCAACACAGCTAAGTCTTTAGTATGAGTTTTTTTTATATATAGTAATTCTTTCAGTTTGTTTTGTTTTCGTTGTTGTTTCTGACAGCGCGCATTCACATCAGCCTGCGCAACCTTGAAACAGTTGCGCTGCGCAGATTCTAGTTGCGCACTGACAGCCGCAACAACATTAGTTATCTTTTAATTTCATTTTTCTTGAGATTCGGAACAGGTTATGGAGGATAACAGTGTCGTAGGAGACAACTTGGGGGACAGAACCCCAGAGGAAGCAAGGGCACATAACCGCGCAGCCCTGTTCAGAGAGGAAGTGCAGCGCGAGGTTGAAGCAAGGAGGGCCGCTGAAGTGTATCATGCGCCACCCGTGCAACAAGCCGCGCGACGCAGAACAGTGCGCGAGATGTCGGCCCCTATCACTGTTAACCAGCCATGGTGCATCGTGCTTCCACCAGGCGGTCATTTTGAGCTAAGGAGCTCGCTCATCCATCACATGCCCAAGTTCCACGGGATGAACAATGAAAATCCAGTCAAGCATGTGCGAGAGTTCCTAGTCATTTGCGAGAACATGAAGACCGAAGGGGAGAGTGATGAGGCGCTGAAAATGAAGGCATTCCCATTTTCATTATGTGATACAGCTAAACACTGGCTAATGAATTTACCTGCAGGATCTATTCACACATGGGAGCAGCTGCAGAAGAAATTCCTAGATAAATTCTATCCAGCAGCAAAGATTGCGCTGCTCAGAAGGGAACTGGCCGCGCCAAGGCAGAGCGCAGGGGAGTCTCTGTCAGAATACTATGAACGTTTCAGGGAGCTAGAAGCCAACTGCTACAATCACGGGCTCCCCCAGAATGTGCTGATAGAGAACTTTCTAAATGGACTGCTGCCCATGGAGCTGCGACTACTGAATGCATGCGCAGGAGGGGACATTTGCAACATGTACCCAGAAGATGCGTGGCAGCTGATAGAAGATTCTGCTGGGCAGGTAAGACATCAATTGACGCTTGAAAGTAGCCGTAATCGTTCTGTGCATCAGGTAGAAACAAGCGCTGAGATCAAGGAAATGAAGGCCATGCTACAGAAGCTGATGAGTGCGCAGAGCGCACAACCAGTTGCACCAAAGGTATGTGAATTCTGCAGGTCCACTGAGCACAAGACAGACGAATGCCCAACACTTTTCGAAGAGACTGGAGATGTCAAAGCTCTTGGAGGATGGGACAGCAGAGGACCGCAGAGGCAGAATCAGCCGCGTTTTGGGCTTGCCGCAAATGGATTCAGATGGAAGGAGGAGAACAATTTCCAGAGGCAGCCCACAGATCAGCGCGCACCACAGCAGACGCAACAAGCTGCGCCCTACAATCCGCCGCACCGCCGAAATGACGCACCAGCGCAGAACAACCAACAGCCGCGGCGTTCCTTGGAAGACATCATGGGGCAGCTAGCAGATACAGTGCGCAAAAATGACGAAAAATATGACAAAAGGTTCGAGTCCATAGAAAAGCAGCTATCACAAATAGCAACCACGGTGTATGAGCTGAAAAAGAGCGATGGCAACCTGCCTTCGCAAGTGATTCAGAACCCTAAAGGAGGAGTCAATGCAGTGACACTGAGGACTGGGCGCACAGTAGGAACAGAGCAGACCGCACAGGCGCCCGCGCAACCAGTTGCGCAAATCCCGGATCCAGCAGATCAGAATGCGCAACCAGAGCAAGATGCGCAACCGGAAGCGCCAGCCACAGACCAGCAGGGCAAAGCGCAAGGTATGTCTCACTCGAAAAACAGGGACAAAAATTGTACTAACATACCTGCTCCGTTCCCTGTGCAGGCACCACTGGCGAGAAAAGAAGCGCTGGACAAGGAATTATATGAGCTATTCAGCAAGGTAGAAATCAACATACCTCTCATAGAAGCTATTCGACAGATCCCCAGGTATGCGAAGTTTATAAAAGAGCTGTGCACAAACAAGCGAAGGAAAGGTGAATGCGCACAGGTAATGCTAAATGCGCAGGCCTCAGCGATCGTGCAACAAAAGGTACCACCCAAGTGCCGAGATCCAGGTACATTTACTATCCCATGCACGCTAGGTAAGACCACAGTGAGTAATTGCATGATCGATTTAGGCGCATCCATCAATTTGCTACCTTATTCTCTATATACGACATTGCGCCTTGGACCACTTAAGCCTGCAGGTCTCACCATTCAGCTAGCAGACAGATCGTGCAAACAACCTGCAGGCATGATAGAAGATGTCCTAGTTCGCGTAGGAGAGCTGGTCTTCCCAGCAGATTTTTATGTGCTCGAAATGGAGGGTGAATCAAGCGCCAGCAGTGCGCAAATCCTCCTAGGCAGACCATTTCTGATGACCGCGCGCACGAAGATAGACGTATGGAGGGGCACGCTCTCCATGGAGGTAGATGGCGAAGAAATCCATTTCAACATATTCAAGGGGATGCAGCACCCACATGAGGACGCTACCGTGCACGCGATGGACAGCATTGACGATTTAGTCACAGAAGCGCTGATCGCGCGTCGTTGTGCGCGTCAAATATAATTCCTTCCTCTCCCACTAGTACAGCGGTTAAGTAAGGGTCGATCTCCACAGGGAGCAAGCAGTGAGTCTCAGCTAGTAACCTACACTTAAGAAAACGGGGGTTGCGTGAGTGATTGGGGGTTTTGCGCGATGCGCGAATAACAGCGAATATCGTAACTCAGGGAATTGCACTAGACGTGCGCAAGCAGTAGAGATGAAGTACTATATTTATGAGAAGTATTGGGCAGACAATCCTCTATGAATGCATTCCTTATCATCGACTCTAAACATCTATAGCTTGTGGTTTACTTGGGTTAGTGTCCGGTAAAGGCTTCCTAACACGTGCGCATGTTCCGTTCAAAGTTCATGTGCTATTAATCCTTAGAACTAGACTAAACAGCTGCGAATCCTGTCACAGTAGCAGCTGCCTACCCTAACTCGTTACTCCTAGTTGTCACGGTAAGTTTGCGGTTCAAGGCTTCCCCTACGCATGCAACTAGTTTAACATGCGACAAGCGAGCTACACAAGTAAGTTTGCGGTTCAAGGCTTCCCCTACTCATGCAACTAACTGTCTCAGTACGCGCAGGAGTAATACAAATAAATAAACTATGCATTAAGCTCAAGTCTCAAAGGTAATACATCATAGATTCATGCCCGACCAACACTAAGTGTTTAGCTAGACATGCTAGTGGTAAACATCATAAAATAGTAAATAACAAACTACTGTATCAGAGAAAACGGTAGCAAACAGTGCGTGCAGAGTGTCTTCTCGGCTGGCGCAGTCGGCTGGCGCAACTCTCCTCAATAAGTCCGTGTGTTTTTCAGTTCTGCCGCACAGTGCCTCTGGAATGTCACTGAGTGATGGTGTCCGCCTCTCTGTGTTCCTTTGAAACCCTAGACTTTCTTTGTTTAAATAGTGCCCCAGGAAGTTCATCTTTTGGCAACTTCCAAGTCTGGTCACTGGGACTTTGCGCCTGGCGCACAGCATTGATTGGCGCAATCGGGTGGCGCACCTCTGCTGTCCTTCGCCATTTCTTCTTTTGTTTGCACCGCTAGCTCCACAGGCTGATCTTTCACTCCTAGAACGCTGCCTGTTAGCGCGTATCCGACTTAAGGACTCGTTCTGACCTGATATACAAAAATAGTGGAAACGAGTAATCTTGCCCATAAAATATTGCAAACAAGCATGGGTTTATGATCTAAATAACATGTATAACTAGGCTCTATCAAACCCCCCACACTTACCCCTTGTTCGTCCCGAACAAGTACTGAAACGCGGATACAATTACCTTTTCTGGAGACTAGCGCACAGCCCTTGCATTCTAGCGCAAGATGCACAGTTGCTTCAACTTGTGCTGCTCTATCACCTGCGCACAACTGCACTCAATAGTTCTAATATAATAATCCCGAAATTTCGTTACCTCTCAGCCGGGATGAAGGTCTTTGGATGACTGGGAGATAGCTCTTCTTAGGCTCCTGGTTGTCAGCTCCCGCTCCGAAGATAGGTATATGGTTTCTTGCGCGAGCTTCTTCCAGTGCGTGATTCGTTCGCACACTTCCTGGGAACCTGAGCCTTTGATGATATCCTTGTGGTCTTGCGCACGCAGGTACTAGGTAGTGCGCATGCTGATTCTTTGTAACGCACATCATCTGCTTCTGCTGGTATTTTCTTTTGTACAGCTTCCTTTCCAATTTTTTTTTTATTCCCAGAACAGTTCCAATCTCAGCCTTCGGATAGCAGCTATGGAACTCGTTCCGCTCTCCCTCCTTGGTTTGTCTGCGCCGGTCAGCGCACGCGTTTACATCCGCGCCCGCTTTCCTTAGCTTGACATCCAGAGAGAAGGTGGTCTGTTTTCCCACCTCGCCACGCTTTGGGTATTTTGCCTTTTGCATCCGCGTGACTGAGCGCGCTCTTTTGTTCCGAAGGTTGCGAAGCACCGGCCTCTACTAGCGCAATCGACCATATACCTCGCCTTCGAAGCAGAAGCGACTAACCGCCTCTCTGGAGCATTTCCATCAACTCCACATCCCCTGTATATCCCAACTAACAGGAGCAGAAAAAACGAAAAAATTATGCTAAAACAGTAGATAGCAGTGCACACAATACAGATAGCGCAAAACAAGCTGGAGCGCATGCGCATCCTGCACCTTAGCGCACTACTGCTACTAGTTTTCTTCAACTTAACTAAGCTATACTAAAAATGCTAAAAACATGAAATGTAAGAGTAACGCCCCCCCCCCCCCCCCCCCCACACTTGAACAGAGACGTGTCCCCACGACTCAAGCTCAAGCGCACGGAGGTTGCGCACATGCATGCAATGCAACGAAAATAAAGAATATAAGAGTGAACAAAATAAAATGTGCAAAACAAGCAGAATAAAATGTGCCAAAATAAAATGTGTCGGGTTACCTCCCGACAAGTGCCTTTGTTTAACGTCGTTGGCTCGACGGTACCTCGTTACGTGCCAAGTAGTGCGTCTGCAGCCTCCCCCACTCTTGCTCCTGAGTGTCCCTGCGCCAGTGCTTGTGTGACGATCTCAGTGGTCCTGCGCAAAGGATAAAAGGAGAGGTCAGCATGTGATACATTATTCGTAAGGAGGGCAGATGCAGAGGAAGAGGAGATATAGGCGACGGGTGCTAGGTCTCCCTCTGAAACATCTGGTGGTGCGTCTGGCGCAACAGCTTGCTCGTCTACTATCTCTGGCTCGGCCAAGTCAATGTTGCGTGCTGCGCCATCCCAAGGTTCGCCCAAGTACCGTTTGACTCTCTGCCCGTTAACCTGAAAACGATGCTGGTGCCCGTCTTCTAATTCAATTGTGCCGTAGGGGAAAACCTTGGTGACGGTGTATGGTCCCGTCCACTTGCTGCGCAGCTTCCCAGGCATGAGCTTCAGGCGTGATGAAAATAATAATACCTGATCGCCTGGTTCAAATGTGCGCCGGAGGATGTGCTTGTCATGAAACGCCTTGGTGCGCGCTTTGTAATCGCGCAGTCCCTCATAGGCGTCCAGGCGCAGCTCTTCTAGTTCGCTCAGCTCAAATGCGCGTTCTTGTCCTGCCTCCTCCAAGTTCAAGTTGCAAATACGTAGAGCCCAATATGCCTTGTGCTCGAGCTCCACTGGCAGGTGGCATGCCTTCCCATAGACCAGCCGGAATGGTGAGGTTCCAATGGGTGTCTTGTGTGCAGTGCGGTACGCCCATAGCGCATCATCCAAGCGCTGGCTCCAATCCTTGCGCGACGGCCTCACAGTCTTTTCCAAGATGCGCTTGATCTCTCTGTTAGAAACTTCGGCCTGTCCATTCGTCTGCGGATGGTAAGCGGTGGACGTCTTGTGGCGCACCCCATAGTGCTTGAAGACTTGCGCCACAACCCTGTTGCAGAAGTGCGTCCCCTGGTCGCTGATAACTGCCTTAGGCACGCCGTACCTGCAAAATATGTTAGTTCTGAGAAAATCAGCGACAGTCTTACCATCATCCTTGCGCGTGGCCTTAGCTTCGACCCATTTGGATACGTAATCCACGGCCACCAGTATGTACTCGTAGCCGGCAGATGGGGGAAATGGACCCATGAAGTCGATTCCCCAAACATCGAACACTTCATCCACCAGAATCGGGTTCTGCGGCATCTCGTTGCGCGCAGATATTCCTCCAGTGCGCTGGCACCTGTCACACTTCCTGTAGTGGTCATAGGCATCTCTGAATAGGTGCGGCCAGTAGAATCCACAGTCCAAGATCTTCCTGCTCGTGCGCTTGGGACCGAAATGTCCTCCACAGGCGTGCGCATGACAAAACATCAATACAGAGTTAATCTCATGGTCAGGCACGCAACGTCTTAATATCCGATCTGGACCTATTCTAAGCATGTAAGGATCATCCCAAAGATAATGCTTGGACTCATGTTTCAATCGCATGCACTGAGTTTTATTGAAATGAGGAGGGAACGCACCTGTGACCAGGTAATTTGCGATATGCGCATACCATGGTACCTTACCTGTCAGCGCCATTAGATGCTCGTCAGGGAATGTCTCCTTGATCTGCCCTGGCTCCTCATCCTTTATGATCCTGCTCAGATGATCAGCGACGGTATTTTCTGTGCCCTTCTTATCTTTGATCTCTAAATCGAATTCCTGAAGCAGAAGTACCCAACGCATCAGGCGCGGCTTGGTCTCTTTCTTGGATATGAGGTAGCGGATAGCTGCGTGGTCCGTGTAGATGATGACTCTGGCGCCTAGAACATATGCTCGGAACTTCTCCAGCGCAAATACAATTGCCAGAAGCTCCTTCTCCGTGGTGGTGTAGTTCTTCTGCGCGGAGTCCAGTGTGCGCGATGCATAGTAGATGGCATGCGGCTTCTTGTCCTCGCGCTGCCCCAAGACTGCTCCTACTGCGTAGTCACTTGCGTCACACATCAGCTCGAATGGCAGGTTCCAGTCTGGTGCGCGCATCACTGGCGCACTGGTCAGCGCTTCTTTCAGCTTATCGAACGCCGCCCTGCACTCATCAGTAAAATCGAAGCACACGTCTTTTTGCAACAGGTTAGACAGGGGTATGCAAATCTTAGAGAAATCCTTAATAAAACGCCTGTAAAACCCAGCATGCCCTAAGAACGATTTCACGTCGCGCACGTTGGTGGCATAAGGCAGATTAGAAATAATATCTATCTTAGCTTTGTCTACCTTAATACCCTCCTCTGAAATGATATGACCCAATACTACTCCGTGCGTAACCATGAAATGACACTTCTCGTAGTTTAGCACTAGGTTCTTAGAGATGCAGCGTGCTAAGACTTTATCTAGATGTGTTAAGCATGCATCAAAGGTACTCCCATATACAGTGAAGTCATCCATGAACACTTCTATACATATACCAATCATATCAGAGAAAATGCTCATGACGAGGCGTTGGAACGTACCTGGCGCGTTGCACAGCCCAAAAGACATACGCCGAAACGCAAATGTTCCGAAGGGGCATGTGAACGTGGTCTTCTCTTGATCCTCCGCAGCTATGGGTATCTGATTGTAACCTGAATATCCGTCCAAAAAACAAAAGTAAGGTTTACCTGCCAAGCGATCCAGCATCTGGTCCATGAAGGGTAGCGGGAAGTGGTCCTTGCGCGTTACAGCGTTCAGCTTCCTGTAGTCGATGCACATGCGCCAGCCAGTCTGTATGCGCTTGGGAACTAGCTCGCCCTGCGCATTCTCCTCCACCGTGATTCCTCCTTTCTTTGGCACAACGTGCACCGGGCTGACCCATCTGCTGTCTGAGATTGGGTAAATGACCCCTGCGTCAAGCAACTTCAGAACTTCCTTTTGCACTACCTCCATCATATTTGGGTTTAACCTGCGCTGAGCCTCCCTGGATGGTTTGGCGCCGTCTTCCAACAGAATTCGGTGCATGCACACGTCCGGGCTCACTCCGCGCAGATCAGCAAGAGTCCATCCAATAGCGCGCTGGTTCCTGCGCAGCACCTGTTGTAAGCGCGCCTCCTGCTCTTTTTCCAATCCCTTCTTGATGATCACTGGCAGGGTGTCCTCATCTCCCAAGAAAATGTACTTGAGATGCTCCGGGAGTTGCTTCAGTTCGATCTTGGGTGCCTGCTCAACAGAGGGCAAGGTTTTGTTAGCGGTGCAAATATGAACTATATCACGTACCTGTGTGGATGCTGGTTCAGCACTGCTTAGCTCCTTCTCTTGCTCCTCCAGTTCTGCCTGTGTCAGTAGCTCTGGTCCTATGGTTGCGCTCGCACACTGCGCTTCTGTGACTAAGTCGTCAAAGCTGTCCATTGCGTGCACGGTAGCGTCCTCATGTGGGTGCTGCATCCCTTCGAAGATGTTGAAATGGATTTCTTCGCCATCTACCTCCATGGAGAGCGTGCCCCTCCACACGTCTATCTTCGTGCGCGCAGTCATCAGAAACGGTCTGCCTAGGAGGATCTGCGCACCGCTGGCGCTTGATTCACCCTCCATTTCGAGCACATAAAAGTCTGCTGGGAACACCAGCTCTCCTACTCGAACTAGGACATCTTCTATCATGCCTGCAGGTTGTTTGCACGATCTATCTGCTAGCTGAATTGTGAGACCTGCAGGTTTTAGTGGTCCAAGGCGCAAGGTCGCATAGAGAGAATATGGTAATAAATTGATTGATGCGCCTAAATCGATCATGCAGTTGCTTACCGTGGTTTTACCTAAGGTGCAAGGGATAGTGAATGTACCTGGATCTCGGCACTTAGGTGGTACCTTTTGCTGCACGATTGCTGAGGCCTGCGCATTTAGCATTACCTGTGCGCATTCGCCTGTCCTTCTTTTATTCGTGCACAGCTCTTTTAAAAACTTCGCATACCTGGGAATCTGTCGAATAGCTTCTATGAGAGGTATGTTGATTTCCACTTTGCTGAACAGCTCATACAGTTCCTTGTCCAGTGCTTCTTTTCTCGCCAGTGGTGCCTGCACAGGGAAAGGAGCAGGTATGTTAGTACAATTTTTGTTCTTGTTTTTCGAATGAGACATACCTGGCGCATTGCCCTGCTGGTTCGTGGTTGGCGCTTCTGATTGCGCCTCTGGCTCTGGTTGCGCACTCTGAGCTGCTGGATCTGGGACTTGCGCAACTGGTTGCGCGGGCGCCTGCGCGGTCTGCTCTGTTCCCACTGTGCGCCCAGTCCTCAGTGTTACTGCGTTAACTCCTCCCTTAGGGTTCTGAATCACTTGCGAAGGCAGGTTGCCATCGCTCTTTTTCAGCTCATACACTGTGGTTGCAATTTGTGATAGGTGTTTTTCTATGGATTCGAACCTCTTGTCATACTTTTCGTCATTCTTGCGCACTGTGTCTGCTAGCTGCCCCATGATATCTTCCAAGGATCGCCGTGGTTGCTGACTGTTCTGCGCTGGTGCGTCTGTGCGGCGATGCGGTGGATTGTAGGGTGCAGCATGTTGCGTCTGCTGTGGTGCGCGCTGATCAGTGGGCTGCCTCTGGAAATTGTTCTCTTCTCTCCATCTGAAACCATTTGCAGCAAGCCCAAAGCGCGGCTGATTCTGCCTCTGCGGTCCTCTGTTGTCCCATCCTCCAAGGGCATTTACATCTCCAGTTTCTTCAAAAAGTGTTGGGCACTCGTCTGTCTTGTGCTCAGTGGACCTGCAGAATTCACATACCTTTGGTGCAACTGGTTGTGCGCTCTGCGCACTCTTCAGCTTCTGTAGCATGGCCTTCATTTCTTTGATCTCAGCGCTTGCCTCTACCTGATGCACAGAACGATTACGACTACTTTCAAGTGTCAATTGATGTCTTACCTGTCCAGCAGAATCTTCTATCAGCTGCCATGCATCCTCCGGGTACATGTTGCAAATGTCCCCTCCTGCGCATGCATTCAGTAGTCGCAGCTCCATGGGCAGCAGTCCATTCAGAAAGTTCTCTATCAGCACATTCTGGGGAAGCCCGTGATTGTAGCAGTTGGCTTCTAGCTCCCTGAAACGCTCGTAGTATTCTGACAGAGACTCCCCTGCGCCTTGCCTTGGCGCGGCCAATTCCCTTCTGAGCAGCGCAATCTTCGCTGCTGGATAAAATTTATCTAAGAATTTCTTCTGCAGCTGCTCCCATGTGTGGATTGATCCTGCGGGTAGGCTCATCAGCCAGTGTTTGGCTGCATCGCTCAATGAAAATGGGAACGCTTTCATCTTCAGCGCTTCATCGTTTTCCCCCAAAGCCTTCATGTTCTCGCAAATGATTAGGAACTCCCGCACATGCTTGACTGGATTTTCGTTGTTCATTCCGTGAAACTTGGGCGCCAAAATTTGATCGCGCCAAAATTTGATCGCGCGTCGTTGTGCGCGTCAAATATAATTCCTTCCTCTCCCACTAGTACAGCGGTTAAGTAAGGGTCGATCTCCACAGGGAGCAAGCAGTGAGTCTCAGCTAGTAACCTACACTTAAGAAAACGGGGGTTGCGTGAGTGATTGGGGGTTTTGCGCGATGCGCGAATAACAGCGAATATCGTAACTCAGGGAATTGCACTAGACGTGCGCAAGCAGTAGAGATGAAGTACTATATTTATGAGAAGTATTGGGCAGACAATCCTCTATGAATGCATTCCTTATCATCGACTCTAAACATCTATAGCTTGTGGTTTACTTGGGTTAGTGTCCGGTAAAGGCTTCCTAACACGTGCGCATGTTCCGTTCAAAGTTCATGTGCTATTAATCCTTAGAACTAGACTAAACAGCTGCGAATCCTGTCACAGTAGCAGCTGCCTACCCTAACTCGTTACTCCTAGTTGTCACGGTAAGTTTGCGGTTCAAGGCTTCCCCTACGCATGCAACTAGTTTAACATGCGACAAGCGAGCTACACAAGTAAGTTTGCGGTTCAAGGCTTCCCCTACTCATGCAACTAACTGTCTCAGTACGCGCAGGAGTAATACAAATAAATAAACTATGCATTAAGCTCAAGTCTCAAAGGTAATACATCATAGATTCATGCCCGACCAACACTAAGTGTTTAGCTAGACATGCTAGTGGTAAACATCATAAAATAGTAAATAACAAACTACTGTATCAGAGAAAACGGTAGCAAACAGTGCGTGCAGAGTGTCTTCTCGGCTGGCGCAGTCGGCTGGCGCAACTCTCCTCAATAAGTCCGTGTGTTTTTCAGTTCTGCCGCACAGTGCCTCTGGAATGTCACTGAGTGATGGTGTCCGCCTCTCTGTGTTCCTTTGAAACCCTAGACTTTCTTTGTTTAAATAGTGCCCCAGGAAGTTCATCTTTTGGCAACTTCCAAGTCTGGTCACTGGGACTTTGCGCCTGGCGCACAGCATTGATTGGCGCAATCGGGTGGCGCACCTCTGCTGTCCTTCGCCATTTCTTCTTTTGTTTGCACCGCTAGCTCCACAGGCTGATCTTTCACTCCTAGAACGCTGCCTGTTAGCGCGTATCCGACTTAAGGACTCGTTCTGACCTGATATACAAAAATAGTGGAAACGAGTAATCTTGCCCATAAAATATTGCAAACAAGCATGGGTTTATGATCTAAATAACATGTATAACTAGGCTCTATCAAGCGCAGTGTGCGAGCGCAACCATAGGACCAGAGCTACTGACACAGGCAGAGCTGGAGGAGCAAGAGGAGGAGCTAAGCAGTGCTGAACCAGCACCCACACAGGTACTTGATATAGTTCATATTTGCACCGCTAACAAAATCTTGCCCTCTATTGAACAGGCACCCAAGATCGAACTGAAGCAACTCCCAGAGCACCTCAAGTACATTTTCTTGGGCGATGAGGACACCCTGCCAGTGATCATCAAGAAGGGATTAGAAGAAGAGCAGGAGGCGCGCTTACAACAGGTACTGCGCAGAAACCAGCGCGCTATAGGATGGACTCTTGCTGATCTGCGCGGAGTGAGGCCAGACGTGTGCATGCACAGAATTCTGTTGGAAGATGGTGCCAAACCATCCAGGGAGGCTCAGCGCAGGTTGAATCCAAACATGATGGAGGTAGTGCAAAAGGAAGTCCTAAAATTGCTTAGCGCAGGGGTCATCTACCCAATTTCGGACAGCAAATGGGTCAGCCCGGTGCATGTTGTGCCAAAGAAAGGAGGAATCACAGTGGAAGAGAATGCGCAGGGCGAACTAGTTCCCAAGCGCATTCAAACTGGCTGACGCATGTGCATCGACTACAGGAAGCTGAACGCTGTCACGCGCAAGGACCACTTCCCGTTACCCTTTATGGACCAGATGCTGGATCGCTTAGCAGGTAAGCCTTATTTTTGTTTTCTGGATGGATATTCAGGGTACAACCAGATACCCATAGCTGCGGAGGATCAAGAGAAGACCACATTCACATGCCCGTTTGGTACGTTTGCGTTTCGGCGCATGTCTTTTGGGCTGTGCAACGCGCCAGGTACATTCCAACGCTTAGTCATGAGCATTTTTTCTGATATGATTGGTATATGCATAGAAGTGTTCATGAATGATTTCACTGTATATGGGAGTACCTTTGATGCATGTTTAACTCATCTAGATAAAGTTTTAGCGCGCTGCATCTCTAAGAATTTAGTGCTCAATTACGAAAAATGTCATTTCATGGTCACGCACGGAGTAGTACTAGGACATATCATTTCAGAGGAGGGTATTAAGGTAGACAAGGCTAAAATAGATCTCATTTCTAATCTGCCTTATGCCACCAACGTGCGCGACGTGAAATCATTCTTAAGGCATGCTGGGTTTTACAGGCGTTTTATTAAGGATTTCTCTAAAATTTGTATACCCCTGTCTAACCTGTTGCAAAAAGATGTGTGTTTCGATTTTACTGATGAGTGCAGGGCGGCGTTCGATAAGCTGAAGGAAGCGCTGACCAGTGCGCCAGTGATGCGCGCACCAGACTGGAACCTGCCATTTGAGCTGATGTGTGACGCAAGCGATTACGCAGTGGGTGCAGTCTTGGGGCAGCGCGTGGACAAGAAGCCGCACGCCATTTACTATGCATCGCGCACGCTGGACTCTGCGCAGAGGAACTACACCACCACGGAAAAGGAGTTTCTGGCAATTGTATTTGCGCTGGAGAAGTTCCGAGCTTATGTCCTAGGCGCAAGAGTCATCATCTACACTGACCACGCAGCTATCCGCTACCTCATGTCCAAGAAGGAGACCAAGCCGCGCCTGATGCGCTGGGTGCTCCTGCTTCAGGAATTCGACTTGGAGATCAAAGATAAGAAGGGCACGGAAAATACAGTCGCTGATCACCTGAGCAGGATCGTCAAGGAGGAGGAGCCAGGTCAGATCAAGGAGACATTCCCTGACGAGCACCTGATGGCGCTGACAGGTAAGGTACCATGGTATGCGCATATCGCAAATTACCTGGTCACAGGTGCGTTTCCTCCGCATTTCAATAAAACTCAGTGCATGCGATTGAAACATGAGTCCAAGCATTACCTTTGGGAAGATCCTTACATGCTTAGAATAGGTCCAGATCAGATATTAAGGCGTTGCGTTCCTGACCATGAGATTAACTCTGTTTTGATGTTTTGTCATGCGCACGCGTGTGGAGGGCACTTTGGTCCCAAGCGCACGAGCAGGAAAATCTTGGACTGCGGATTCTACTGGCCACACCTATTCAGAGACGCATATGACCATTGCAGAAATTGCGACAGGTGCCAGCGCACAGGAGGAATATCCGCGCGCAACGAGATGCCGCAGACCCCGATTCTGGTGGATGAAGTGTTCGATGTTTGGGGAATCGACTTCATGGGTCCATTTCCCCCATCTGCCGGCTACGAGTACATACTGGTGGCCGTGGATTACGTATCCAAATGGGTCGAAGCTAAGGCCACGCGCAAGGATGATGGTAAGACTGTCGCTGACTTTCTCCGAACTAACATATTTTGCAGGTATGGTGTACCTAAGGCAGTCATCAGCGACCAGGGGACGCACTTCTGCAACAGGATTGTGGCGCAAGTTTTCAAGCACTATGGGGTGCGCCACAAAACGTCCACCGCTTACCATCCACAAACGAATGGGCAGGCCGAAGTGTCTAACAGAGAAATCAAGCGCATCTTGGAAAAGACTGTGAGGCCATCGCGCAAAGATTGGAGCCAGCGCCTGGATGATGCGCTATGGGCATACCGCACTGCGCATAAGACGCCCATTGGGACTTCACCATTTCGGCTGGTCTATGGGAAGGCATGCCACCTGCCAGTAGAGCTCGAGCACAAGGCATATTGGGCCTTGCGTATTTGCAACCTGAACTTGGATGAGGCAGGAAAAGAACGCGCATTTGAGCTGAGCGAACTAGAAGAGCTGCGCCTGGACGCCTATGAGGGACTGCGCGATTACAAGGAGCGCACCAAAGCGTATCATGACAAGCATATCCTCCGGCGCACATTTGAACCAGGAGACCAGGTATTGTTATTTTCATCACGCCTGAAGCTCATGCCTGGAAAGTTGCGCAGCAAGTGGACGGGACCATACACCATCACCAAGGTTTTCCCCTACGGAACAATCGAATTAGAAGACGGGCACCGGCATCGTTTTCAGGTTAATGGACAGCGAGTCAAACGGTACTTAGGAGAACCTTGGGATACCACAGCACGCGACATTGAGCTGGCAGAACCAGAGATAATCGATGCGCCAGCTGACGCGCCAGAGGCACCACCAGATGCACCAGAGGGAGAACCAAAGATCATAGCTCACATTTCTTCTCCCTCTGCATCTACCTTAGTTACGCATAATTTATCACATACTGACCTTCCATTTTACCCTTTGCGCAGGACCAATGAGATCGCGACACACACGCTGGCGCAGGAACACTCAGGAGCCAGAGTGGGGGAGGTTGCAGACACACGTTTTGGCACGTAACGAGGTACAGTCGAGCCAACGACGTTAAACAAAGGCACTTGTCGGGAGGTAACCCGACACGTTTTATTTCCGCCTATTTTATTTTTCTGTTTGTTTTGTGTTTTTTTTGAGTTTTTGGCTAGTTTAGGACTTGGTAGTTTTTTGAGTCACACAGTAGTGCGCGGGACCGTGCGCCTAATGCGCAGGTCAGAAGCGCTAGCCAGGGGGGTATATAAGGCAGGACTTAAAAAAAAAAATTCCAACACTTTTTCACTCGACCGTTGCACACGAGCTCCCGCCGTCAGACTTCTGCCGTCGATCAGCGCCCAACCCAGCGTCCGTTTGGAGTGATTCACGGACCGCACAACCGCACAACACCCAGGTAACCTTCCCTCCCCGATTTGAGCAGTTCCGGTTAGGGTTTGCGCTGTGGAGGCAGTTTTTAGGGTTTTGCAATCGCACGAGGGTAGAGTGCGCGGATCAGAGCGGTGTTTAGTGCGTTGTGTCGGCGCGTAGTAGGCGTTCGTTCGGTACAAGTTTCGGAGATTTCTGGGCAATTTCGATTTTGAAAGTTTCTAAGGAGCGTTGACCACAGTTGACCAGAAAACCAGCACAAGATGAGACCTGCCACAGACCAGGAGACCCCAGCTGCGTTCAGCAACAAATATGCTGCGTTTATAAGCCTGGAGATGTACGGGACCCCGTACATCAGCAGAGAGTTCCTGCGCGAGGTAGGACTGGAGGACCTTGTGGCGCAGAGGCTGGCGATCGCAGGCTGGGAGGCGCTGTTGGACCTCAACAGCGCATCTGACCAGGAAGATACGTGTGAGTTTTTGGCATCTCTGGAGGCAGGAGACAGGGAGATCAGGTACAGACACAGGGGTGTCTGGTTCATAGCTTCGGAGAGGAGGCTAAGGCGCGCACTCGGGTGCGCCAAGGTGCGTGAAGAGGAGTTAGACACGCACACTAACCAAAAGGCCTGGAGCGAGATGGCGACTGGGCCAGCATTTGCCGCGGGGCGCAGCAGGGGTCGAGAGCTGCGCGACCCGTGGCTGTTCTACTTGTGGCGCATAGTCGCCTATGCAGTCATTGGCCGTTTCAACGGCGCACCAAAGATCAGCCTCCTGGATTTGGACATTCTGAAGGGGCTGTACTATGGACGGAAGGTGCTATTTATCCTGAACATGGTGCACCACTGGAGCCGCGTCAGCATGAAGGGGCCGCTGACTTGCGGAGGAGTCATAACGCACCTGCTGCGGGCATTACATGGAGAGCCCGAGGTGCTAGAGCACACTTTGGTACAGGCTGTCCCTCTAGACCGCGCCCACATGCTGCAGATTAGGGCGGTAGCTCTGAAGGAAGATGGCACACTAGAGTGGTGCTACCGCCTGCAGCCGGCCAGAGCGCCGCGCCCCAGAGCAGAGAGCAGTGCAGAGGGCGCAGCAGCAGCCGCGCAAGCCATGGAGGAGGATGAAGAACCAGAAGTGCCTCTGGTCAGGCGCCCAAGGACCCGGGCGCAGACTGGAGCGCACCAGAGGGCCCGTGCACCACAAGGGGAGCCAATGACCATTTCTATCGAGGATTCTCCCCCTCGTGCACGTGCCAAGCGCCCAAGGACTGAGGCTGAGGGGGCGCCCGAGGAAGCAACCGCCGAGCAGCGCATGTTGTTCAACGTCATGCGCGTGCTTGAGTACTTGGCACCCGAGGGGGCAGATTTGAATATGAGCCCACCATCAGGGTGGAAATTTGGAGACCCTATTCCCCCTCTCCTCAGCCTGCACCATCCACCTCCTACCCGAACCCCAGCAGCCTCGGCAGCCCCAGTCCATCCCGCAGCGCCTTCTCCCGCGCCAGTACCAGAACCAGCAGCCCCCGCAGCAGAGCCCACCCCTGCACCAGCACCGATACCACCACCAGTAGCTTCCCCTGCCCGGCCTTCTGTTCCGGAGTCCCCCATAGCCTATCCCAGCGTAGACTCCGATTCCATTTGGGATTCTCTTTCCGAGGACGAGCAGCCTGACCCCCTCGCCATAGTGCCACCAGCATCCAGCAACGACTACGTGACTGATTCTTCAGAGGATGAGGCGCTTGGCTCAGCAGCTGCGTCTAGCTCGGGGACCTTCTAAGGCCGCGGGGCAGCCGCATTAGTTTTCTTTAGGGTGGTGTCTTTTATTTTTGCTGCGTCTTATTGGATATTATGTGCTGCATATTTGTGCCGCATATTTTTGTGACCCTGTGCTAATGTTTGTGCTGTGTGACTATTTGTTTTTGTTCTCATGTTCTTTATTTTTTGCATTACCTGCATGTGTGCGCTCTCCGTGCGCTTGCGCTTGAGTCGTGGGGACACGTCTCTGTTCAAGTGTGGGGGGGGGGGGGGGGCGTTACGCTTACATTTCACGTTTTTGAGCATTTTTAGTAGACCTTAGTTTAAACTGAAGAGAATAGTAGCAGCAGTGCGCTAGAGTGCAGGATGCGCATGCGCTCCAGCTTGTTTTGCGCTATCCATATTGCGTGCGCTGCTATCTACTGTTTTAGTATAATTTTTTCGTTTTTTGCTCCTGTTAGTTGGGATATGCAGGGGATGTGGAGTTGACAGAAATGCTCCAGAGAGGCGGTTAGTCGCTTTTGCTTCGAAGGCAAGGTATATGGTCGAGAGCGTTAGTGGAGGCCGGTGCCTCGCAGCCTTCGGGACAAAAGAGCGCGCTCAGTCACGCAGATGCCAAAGGCAAAACACCCAATGCGTGGCGAGGTGGGAAAACAGACCACCTTCTCTCTGGAAATCGAGCTAAGGAAGGCGGGCGCGGGTGTAAACGCGTGCGCTGACCGGCGCAGACCAAAGGAGAGAGAGCGGGGAGAGTTCCATAGCTGCTATCCGAAGGATGAGACTGGAACTGCTCTGGGAATGCAAGAAATTAAATATGAAGCTGCACAAAAGAAAAATACCAGCAGATGATACACGCTACAAAAGAATCAGCATGCGCACAAACATCAAAATGCGCAAAGACCATAAGGAAATCATGAGAGAGCTCAGGTTCCCAGGAAGTGCGCGGGCAAATCACGCACTGGAAGAAGCTGCGTTATCCACCATATACCTATCTTCGGAGTAGGAGCTGGCAGCCAGGAGCCTAAGAAGAGCTATCTCCCAGCCATCCAAAAATCTTCATCCCGGCTGAGAGGTAATGAATTTCGAAATTATTATATTAGAACTGTTGAAAGTAGTTGTGCGCAGGTGATAGAGCAGTGCGAGTTGAGCAAATTGCGCATTCGCATCAGAGTGCAAGACTGTGCGCTAGACTCCAGAAGAGGTAATTGTATCCGCGCTTCAGTGCTTGTTCGGGACGAACAAGGGGCAAGTGTGGGGGGTTTGATAGAGGCTATTTGTACGCATTATTTAGATCATAACCCTATGCTTGTTTGCAATATTTTATGAGCAGGACTACTCGTTTCTAGTGTTTTTGTATTACAGGGCAAAACGAGTCCCTGAGTCGGATACGCGCTAACAGGCAGCGTCCTAGGAGTGAGAGATCCGCCTGCGGAGATAGCAGCACAAGCAGAAGAGAAGTTGGTGAGAGTTGGTAGCGGTGCGCTAGCCGATGCGCTAGCCGAATGCCATGCGCCAGGCGCAAAAATCCAGTGACTAGATTTGGAAGTTGCCAAAAGAGAACTTCCTGGGCAATATATAAACAAAGTAAGTCTAGGGTTTCAAGAAAGAGATATCACAGCCGTCATTGGACAACGCACATCAGAGAGAGCGGCAACACTGGAAAACACACGGACTTGTTGAGAGGATTTGCGCCAGCCGACTGCGCCAGCCGAGAAGACAATCTGCACGCACTGTTGCTACTGTGTTTCTCAGACATATTAGACCTTATTTACTATTCTATGATGTTTATTACTAGCATGTCTAGCTAAACTCTTAGTGTTGGTCGGGCATGAATCTATGAAGTATTACCTTTGAGACTTGAGCTTAATGCATAGTTTATTTACTTGTATTAATTCTGTGCACACTGAGACAGTTAGTTGCATAAGTAGGGGAAGCCTTGAACCGCAATCTTACTTGTGTTGCTTGCTTGTCGTATGTTAAATTAGTTGCATGAGTAGGGGAAGCCTTGAACCGCAATCTTACGGTGACGACTAGGAGTAACGAGCTAGGGTAAGCAGTTGCTACTGTGACAGGATTCGCAGCTGTTTTAGTCTAGTTCTAGGATTAATAGCACATGAACTTTGAACGGAACATGCGCACGTGTTAGGAAGCCTTTACCGGACACTAACCCGAGTAAAACACAAACTATAGACGTTTAGAGTCGATGATAAGGAATGCACGCATAGAGAATTGTCTGCCCAATACTTCTCATAGTCATAGTATCTAATCTCTACTGCTTGCGCACGTCTAGTGCAATTTCCTGCGTTACGCTAGCTACTGTTCATTTGCGCATCGCGCATCCCAATCTCACACAACCCCCATTTTTAGTGTAGACGACAGGATTGAAGACTGAACTACTTGCTCCCTGTGGAGATCGACCCTTACTTAACCGCTGTACTGGTGGAAGAGGAAGGATTATATTTGACGCGCACAACGACGCGCGATCACGCACAGTCTTGCATTCTGATGCGAATGCGCAATTTGCTCAACTCGCACTGCTCTATCACCTGCGCACAACTGCATTCAACAGTTCTAATATAATAATTTTGAAATCCATTACCTCTCAGCCGGGATGAAGATTTTTTGGATGGCTGGGAGATAGCTCTTCTTAGGCTCCTGGCTGCCAGCTCCTGCTCCGAAGATAGGTATATGGTGGATAACGCAGCTTCTTCCAGTGCGTGATTCGCCCGCGCACTTCCTGGGAACCTGAGCTCTCTGATGATTTCCTTATGGTCTTTGCGCATTTTGATGTTTGTGCGCATGCTGATTTGTAGCGCGTATCATCTGTTGGTATTTTTCTTTTGTACAACTTCATCTTTAATTTCTTATATTCCCAGAGCAGTTCCAGTCTCAGCCTTCGGATAGCAGCTATGGAACTCGCCCCGCTCTCTCTCCTTCTGTCTGCGCCGGTCAGCGCACGCGTTTACATCCGCGCCTGCCTTCCTTAGCTCGATTTCCAGAGAGAAGGTGGTCTGTTTTCCCACCTCGCCACGCATTGAGTGTTTTGCCTTTGGCATCTGCGTGACTGAGCGCGCTCTTTTGTCCCGAAGGCTGCGAGGCACCGGCCTCCACTAACGCTCTCGACCATATACCTTGCCTTCGAAGCAAAAGCGACTAACCGCCTCTCTGGAGCATTTCTGTCAACTCCACATCCCCTGCATATCCCAACTAACAGGAGCAAAAAACGAAAAAATTATACTAAAACAGTAGATAGCAGCGCACGCAATATGGATAGCGCAAAACAAGCTGGAGCGCATGCGCATCCTGCACTCTAGCGCACTACTGCTACTATTCTCTTTAACTCAAACTAAGCTATGCTCAAAAACGTGAAAAGTGAATGTAACGCCTCCCCCCCACACTTGAACAGAGACGTGTCCCCACGACTCAAGCGCAAGCGCATGGAGAGCGCACACATGCATGTAATGCAAAAACAAAGAACATAAGATCAAAAACAAATAGTCACACAGCACAAACACTAGCACAGGGTCACAAAAATATGCGGCACAAATGTTCAGCACATAATATCCAATAAGACGCAGCAAAATAAAAGACACCACCCTAAAGAAAACTAATGCTGCTGCCCCTCGGCCTTAGAAGTCCTCCGAGCTAGACGCAGCTGCTGACCCAAGCGCCTCATCCTCTGAAGAATTAGTCACGTAGTCGGTGCTGGAGGCTGGTGGCACTATGGTGAGGGGGTCAGGCTGCGCTGTGAGGTCGTCCTCGGAAAGGGAGTCCCAAATGGAATCTGAGTCTACGCTGGGAAAGGCTATGGGGGACTCCGGAACAGAAGGCCGGGCAGGGGAAACTACTGGTGGTGGCATCGGTTCTGGTTCAGGGGTGGGCTCTGCTGCGGGGACTGCTGGTGGTACTGGAGAGGGTGCTGCTAGGGGCTGAGTAGGAGGGCTGGCTGGCTGATGTGGCTCACTGGGGCCTGGAGGTGGTCGGTGCAGGCTGAGGAGAGGGGGAATCGCGTCTCCAAATCGCCATCCGGATGGTGGACTCATACTTAAATCCGCCCCCCCCGGCGCTAAGTATTCGAGCACACGCATGACGTTGAACAACATGCGCTGCTCGGCGGTTGCTTCCTCGGGCGCCTCCTCAGCCTCAGCCTCAGTCCCCGGCAACGGCGCCAAAATTTGATCGCGCGTCGTTGTGCGCATCAAATATAATCCTTCCTCTTCCACTCAGTACAGCGGTTAAGTAAGGGTCGATCTCCACAGGGAGCAAGTAGTTCAGTTTTAGTCAGTGACCTACACTTACGAAGATTGGGGGGTGAGTGATTGGTTTGCGCAGTGCGCGAGTAACAGTGTGAAACGCAGAGAAATGCACTAGGCGTGCGCAGGCAGTAGAGACTAGATACTATGACTATGAGAAGTATTGGGCGGACAATCCTCTATGCGTGCATTCCTTATCACTGACTCTAATATGTCTATAGCTTCATTTCACTTGGGTTAGTGTCCGGTCAAGGCTTCCTAACACGTGCGCATGTTCCGTTCAAAGTTCATGTGCTATTAATCCTTAGAACATAGACTAAAACAGCTGCGAATCCTGTCACAGTAGCAACTGCTTACCCTAGCTCATTACTCCTAGTTGTCACCGTAAAGCTATCAACTAGTTTAACATATGACAAGCAAGCAACACAAGTAAGATTGCGGTTCAAGGCTTCCCCTACTCATGCAACTAGCTGTCTCCGTACGCACAGGATTAATACAAGTAAGTAAACTATGCATTAAGCTCAAGTCTCAAAGAAAGTGCATCATAGATTCATGCCCGACCAACACTTAAGCGTTTAGCTAGACATGCTAGTGATAAACATCATAGAATAGTAAATAATGGCTAATGTGTCTGAGAAACAAGTAGCAAACAGTGCGTGCAGCTTGTCTTCTCGGCTGGCGCAGTCGGCTGGCGCAAATCCTCTCAACAAGTCCGTGTGTTTTCCAGTGTTGCCGTTCTCTCTGATGTGTGTCGTCCAATGATGGCTGTGATATCTCTCCCTTGAAACCCTAGACTTCCTTTGTTTATATATTGCCCAGGAAGTTCACCTTTGGCAACTTCCAAATCTGGTCACTGGACTTTGCGCCTGGCGCACAGCATTCGGCTAGCGCATCGGCTAGCGCACCGCTACTGACTCTCGCCAACTTCTCTTCTGCTTGTGCTGCTATCTTCGCAGGCGGATCTCTCACTCCTAGAACGCTGCCTGTTAGCGCGTATCCGACTCCAGGACTCGTTTTGCCCTGTAATACAAAAACACTAGAAACGAGTAATCTTGCTCATAAAATATTGCAAGTAAGCATAGGGTTATGATCTAAATAATGCGTACAAATAGCCTCTATCAGTGGTCCTAACCTCAATGCTGCTGAGCTTACCTCCAAGTTTGCCCTGCTGTATCATCTGGGCATTTGAAATTGGATCCCTAGCTCTCACAGGGGGAAGGTTAACAAAGACTTTGCTAACCTTCTCTACTCTATTGGGAAGAAGAGGAAGATCAGCTTGGGCAGTGTTATGTTCCCTCAGGTGGCCACTCATGCCGGGAGTGCCTCCTCCAGCAAGCCTATTGTGCTACCCTCTCTCATTTATGGGATCATGGTCTCTCAGCACCCAGAGTTTGGTGAGATTTCTGAATGTTTATCTGAGGAGCTGCAGGTCTTCACAGTAGATCACAAGCTGTTCAAGGGAAAACATGTCGTGGATGTTGCTTATGAGGATCTTCTAATGGTTGGTTCTTCAGCTCCAGCTCCCCTGGAGGACTCTCTTCCCCCTGCTGCATCCATTCAGCCAGCTCTTCGTGCCAGAATTGTGAGCCATCTCAGGTCTGAGCTGCTCATTCTTGATACTGAGGCCAAACGGAGGGATGCCAGTCGTGGCCAGATTAGGAGCCTAATCAGAGACTTGGAGTTCCTGGAGGATGAGGAGCAGGCCCCTTGAGCATCTATGACAAAAAGGGGGAGAAGAAGATTAATACTGCTACTGTTGATGAACATTTCTTCTATTGACCCTGCGTGGTCATTATGCTATGGCCGAGTGTGGCCTTTTATACTTACTCTCTCAAATGTTTTTTTTGGAGTAATTAGTGCTTGTTTTTTTTGTTTGGGTTCATCGGAGCGTGCTTTGTGATCGAGTGTGGGTACTTAAGCAGAAGGTGTTAGGGCTGAAGAGTGTGATCGAAGCTGAGTGATACACGAGAGTAGACACAGATTTCAGAGAAGGGATTTTCTGGGTGCTACGGACGTTGTTCTTCGATCAAACACACACGGGCAGGGCGTTGAGCGCAGAGCTGGTGTGAGCATTGCAGAAGAGAATCAGGTCTTGCACAAACTGATTTGTGCATTGATCTGGAAGCCAATTCAGAGCTTTGGAGCTTGTTGGTTGATCAAAGGCAGCCGCGGAAGAACTGACGGGTGGAAGGCTCGGTGGAAGTTCGTGCGGAAGAACTTACTAGTGACAGGTGGTCACTGAGTGAAGGGGAGTTACTCAGAGTGTGCAGTGCTCTTGGAGTGGTTCGATCGGCTCTGCAGAAGGCCTTGGAGCGACGCGGACATTGTGCTTCAGCTGTGTGTTACAGCTGTTGTTGCAGCAACTCTGCTGAGTAGTGTAGTATAGAATAGGCTAAGTTCTTTGAGAGGATTGTAGCTATTCTAGACTGACATATTGTAGAGGGTGTGCTGACACAAATCAGAGCTTGTTCTGATTGTGTTGTGTGATCCACACGGGGTTAAAGTAGCATAGGTTGCGTGCGTTGTAACCGAGTGTGCTTGGGACCTTTGGTTGAGTGGATTGAGGACTGGAGAATAGTCCTCCCCAGACGTAGGTAGTTTGGCCGAACTGGGTGAACAAACCTGTGTCTTTGTTCATTGCTTGCTGAGATTATTTCTTGTGAACAAGAGTGTGCTGCAGCAACTGCTAGTTCACAAATCTGTCTAAGTGAGACGCTGTGAAATTTCAGCATTTAATATAAATTTTGAATGTAGGATCCAAAGATATGCATAACCTAAGAGATTTAGAAATCTAATAATTATAGATATGCAAGAATATTCTGCTGATGTTTGTTCCATCAAAACTGCTGAGGACATGTCCCCATATGTCCCAACACATTTGTTTGTGGATGGTAGCCACTCCAAATTGTTTAAACACTGCCGCAACCCACTCGTTGCAGAAGTGATCCTTGATAACTTATCACCGCCTTCGATACTCCATACCTACAAAACACGTTAGTACGCAAGAAATCCACAACAGTTTTTCCATTATCATTTCTAGTGGCCTTAGCTTCCACCCATTTCGAGACATAATCCAAAAGCAACAAAAATGTATTGATAACCGAAAGAAGTAGGAAACGGTTCCATAAAGTCTATGCCTCATATATCAAAAACTTCATCAACAATTATCGGATTCTAAGGCATTTCATTCCTAGCATTAAAAATTTCCTACCCTCTGACATCTATCACAGCTCTTACAATGGTCATAAACATCTCTAAATAAATGAGGCCAAAAGAATCCACTATCCAGAATCTTCCTAGCGGTACGCTTAGGACCAAAATGTCCACCACAAGCATATACATGACAAAAAGACAAAACATATGAAATCTCATTGTCTGGCACACATCGTCTAACTATCTAATCAGCACCAATCTTCCACAAATAAGGATCATCCTATAATATCTCGAATCATGCTTGAGTTTCAATCTTTGAGCTCTAGTTTGAGATGGAGGAAACTTACCTCCCACCAGGTAGTTAACTATGTTAGCCTACCATGGTGTCTTCATATGCATAGCGAAGAGATGCTCATCGGAAATGTCTCAGTTATCGCCACCACGTCTTCTGTCGTGACTATTCTGCTTAGGCAGTCAGCTACTTGTTCTCGATCCCCTTCTTGTCCTTGATTTCAACGTCAAATTCCAGAAGAAGCAGGATCCATCTAATAAGCCTTGGCCTAGACTCCTTCTTAGCCATCACGTACCTAATGGCTGTATGATCAGAAAACACAATAACCTTATAGCCAAATAAATAAGAATGAAACTTATCAAGAGCAAACACAACAGCTAAAAGCTTTTTCTCTGTGGTGGAATAACTTTTATGCACCACGTCCAAAGTTCTAGACGCATAATGAATCACCACAGGCCTCTTATCCTTCTCTTGTCCAAGCACTGCTCCCACGACATAGTCATTCACATCACCCATGATCTCGAAAGGTTGGGTCCAATCCGATGCTTGTATGATTGGTGCAGTCGTCAAGGCTGTGCTAAGCTCTTCAAACGGTACCTTGCAATCATCATTAAAATCAAAAGATACATCTTTTTTGTAGCAATTGAGACGGCGACAAAACTTTCTAAGAAAAGTCTTTGACAAACCTGCGATAAAATCCTGCATGTCCAAGGAAAGACTGTATACCACGCTGGTCAATAGGAAAAGGCATTCCACGAATTAAATCAATTTTTGCGTTGTTTACTTGAATGCCTTCCTCATAAACAATATGACCTAGGACAATGCCATATGTGACCATAAAATGACATTTCTCATAAATCAACACCAAATTCATCTCAATGCAACGGATAAGCACCCTATCTAAATTATGCAAGCATTCATCAAAAGTATTTCCATAAACAGTGAAATCATCCATGAACACTTACTTTTATACAATCACTTATCAAATCAGAAAATATGCTAATGAAAACATGTTGGAACATACCTGGTGCATTACACAACCAGAAAGGCATGCGCCTAAATGCGAACGTACCGAAAGGGCATGTGTATGTCGTCTTTTCTTAGTTCTCAACTGTAATGGAGATTTGATTGTACCCAGAAAATCCATCAAGAAAGCAAAAGTAAGGCTTACCTACAAGCCTGTCCAGCATCTGGTCGATAAATGGCAGCGAAAAATAATCCTTGCGAGTGGCTGTGTTTAACTGTCTATAGTCGATTCACATACGTCAGCCATTCTGCACTCTCTTCGGTGCCTGCTCTCCTTTGTCATTCGTCTCCACTGTAATTTCGGTCTTCTTGGGCACCACATGCATAGGGCTCACCAGTCACTATCTGATATCGGGTAGATCACACCGGCTTCGAGGAGCTTCTGCACTTCCTTCTAGACAACCTCCATCATTATCGGTTTCAAGCGACGCTGAGCTTGTCTCACTGGCCTTGCTCCTTCGTCTAATAAAATCCGATGCATACAAATTGCTGTATTAATTCATGTAATGTCAGCCAATGTCAATCCTATCGCAGTTTTATGCTCCTTCAATACTCGCGCCAGCCTGTCTTCTTGATCTGCCTCAAGTCGTCGCTTAATGATAACTAGCAGCGTCTCGCTTGCTCCTAAGAAGATGTACTTAAAGTGATCCGTTAAAGGCTTTAATTGTATCTCAGGAGCCTGCACAATAGATGTGATGAGTTTAGTGGGCCCTTCCCCATAATTCCCTACCGTCAAGCTTTAATTGAATCTTGAAAGCTCTGAAGAAGTTGTCAAGCAAGAAGCTGGTGAGAGGGCTTCTTATTATCAAATGAGAGGAGAACAGAGTTTGCAAAGGATGTCAGATTGGGAAACAGACTAGAGCAAGTCACTTAGCAACCACTCAGATAAACACAAAACGTATCTTTGAGCTTCTCCGTGTGGATCTTGTTGGACCATTCTAAGTAGAGGGGATTGGTGAAAAAAGGTATGCTCTGGTAAGTGTTGATGATTTTCCTAGATATGCTTGGGTTGAATTTCTTAGAGAAAAATCAAAGGACTCTTGAGCATCTTGTTGATCTGATTACCACATTACAGTGTGAGAAACGATTATCTCTTGTGTTTATCCGAAGTGATCATGGCAGAGAATTTCAGAATCAGTCATTTGAGGAGTTCTGCAAGAAGGAAGGCATTGCACATCAGTTCTCTTCACCACTGACCCCGCAATACAATGAAGTTGTTGAAAGGAAAAATAGATTAATTGTGGAAATTGGAAGGACGATGTTACGGGCCAAAGATGTCGCACTGCACTTTTGGTCGGAGGCTCTTAGCACGGCTTGTCACATACTTAACCATATAACACTGCAGGGGAGTACTAATAAAACGTGCTACGAGACCTGGAATGGTAAGAAGGCTACTGTAAAATATTGTCATGTATTTGGTACTACATGCTATATTTTAGATGACAGAGAGTGTAAGCAGAAGCTAGATACAAGAAGTAATGAAGGGATTTTCCTAGGATACTCCCGTAACAGTAGTGCCTACAGAGTTTACAATCGGAGGACAAAGACTACTATGGAGTAGCCGAATGTTGTAATAGATGTTGGAGAACTGAATACCATTGATGATGCAGAAGGTTGGACTCCACTGGTTATTGATGAAGATCCGGTAAGTGATGTTGAGGTCCCAGTAGAGGATTCTGCAACAGAGGCTGATTCATAAACACATATTGTAGAGGAACATGCTAAGGAAAGTGTTGATGCGGAAGAGGAGATAGAGATGATTCCTTCACGTCATGTCCAGAAATACCATCCTTTGACCAATGTCATTGGTAGTCCAAGTTGGAGTATGGTCACTCGAGGGATTAAGAAGAATTACAGAGAGATGGTTCGCTTCTCTTGCTTTGTATTTACCATCGAACCCAAACGAGTATAGGATGCCATAGCAAATGAGTACTGGGTTGTGGCTATGCAGGAGAAACTTCGAGAGTTTGTCAGGAATGATGTCTGGGAACTGATTCCACGACCAGCTTATGTGAACGTGATTGGCACAAAATGGGTGTTCAAAAATAAGACTGATGAAAAAGGGAACATCACCAGGAACAAAGCTAGATTGGTGGCACAAGGTTACTCACAGATTGATGGGGTTGATTTTGAGGAAACTTTCGCACAAGTGGCTTGCTTAAAAGCTGTTAGAATCCTGATGGCCTTAGCTTTCTTCTTCGATTTCACATTGCATCAAATGGATGTGAAGTGTTCCTTTTTAAATGGAGTGTTACAGGAAGAGGTGTATTAGCACAGCCTAAAGGCTTTATTGATACACATCAGCGAGATCATGTGTACCGTTTAAAGAAAGCATTGTATGGACTCAAGCAGGCGCTGACGGCACGTCGATGTATGTGCCAAAATTAAATTTAGAATACCTACTTACTAGCTAGTGGCAAGCAGGGTCGAACCCACGAGAGAGCAAATAGTCTAGAGTTCTACTAACGATCGCAGGTGTATTCAAGATCGCATTGGATTTTATTGCATAATTGGAGCATTGCCACTCGTTCATTCAAGAGCAAGAAGAGCAAGGTCAATAGCAGCTAAACCGAAGACATGCTAGTTCAACCAAAATTGGTTCAAGCAGATTTGGTTCAAGTCCATAAACCTAACATGAAGACACATTAGACATAAAACATCTCGGGGTACTGTAGCTGAGGCGGACAAGAGAGAGATAGGAAGAGCAGCTGCTGCTGCTCGTTGCTGTCATCGGATTTATTGTTCATAAAGGTACTGTTCATCTGTTTACTATTCACTGCACTGTTCATCTATTACTGTTCATTACCGGAAATAATATTCACGCTGTTTTTCGTATTAGTTCAGTTTTGTGTTCTTAACTCATTGTGGTAGACTAAACTCGGTTTTAACTACATTCGATGGATTTTATGAGTAGCTAAACCTTTTATTAGTTTGGGGTTTACATTGCAACACTTGGTTTGAGATCGATGAACACTTGATTTGAGTTAGTGATTTATTGCCCTTTTATGGAGTGAATGCTTGATTATCAATTTAGTGTAGCTTAGTAGTGAAACTAGGTTGATATCAACTGTATTATACTAGAATGAACTGCACCTATTCGAGAACTAACCGGTGGAGTCAGTCGAGTAACTATGGCACCTATTCGAGAACTTAGCGGTTAAGAATAGATTGAATATCGGAGTCGACATATCTTTAGCGGGAATGTTGGACTGAGGCAGTATTCATTAGTTGATATATGTTGTTTGATCAATGATAACTAGTTGCAGTGTATTCTCTGAACTGATATATGCTTCGGTAATGACCCCCCATATGATCATTACCTTGACGTTTTCTTGGAGTTGAGTGACCTTCCATATGATCGCCAACTTTAGATACTATCTTTAGGTGCTCCGTGAAATTCGCAGCGTCTCAGTCAGACAGATTTGTGAACAAGCAGTTGCTGCAGCACACTCTTGTTCACTCGGAAATTGTCTCAGCAAACAATGAACAAGACAGAAGTTTGTTCACCCAGTTCGGCCAACTGCCTACGTCTGGGGAGGACTATTCTCCAGTCCTCAATCCACTAAACACAAAGGTCTCCAAGTACACTCGGTTACAACTCCACGCAACCTATGCTACTCAACCTTGTGTGGATCACTGGACACAATCAGAACAGGCTCTGACTTGTGTCTGCACACCCTCTACAAATGTCAATCTAGAATAGCTACTGTCTCCCCGAAACTCAGCCTATTCTAAACTACACTCACTCAGCAGGGTTGCTGTAGCAACTGCTGTAGCACACAGCTGATGCACAATTGTCTGCGTCGCTCTAAAGCCTTCTGCCGAGCCGATCGAACGATTCCACGAGCGCTGCACACTCTGGAATACTCCCCCTCACTCAGTGACCTCCTGCCACTAGCGAGAACTGCCGCTTAGACACTCGACCGAGCCACACACCCGTCAGTTCTTCCGCGGCTGCCCTTGATCAACCAACAAGCACCACTGCTCGGAATTGGCTTCCAGATCAAGCTCGGATCAGACTATGCAAGTCCTGATCACCTTCTACTTCTGTCACCACAGCTCTGCGCTTACGCTCTGCTCTCAGGTGATGATCGAAGAACTCGTCCGTCGCACACCAAAATTACTCTCTCTGAATTCTGCGTATGCACTCGTGTATCCCTCAGCTTCGATCACCCTCTCTGCTCTGAACTCCTCTCTCTTAAATAGCAGCACCAGCTTTAAGCAAGACCAGAATTTAGCAATGTCCCAAAAAGAGCAATTATCTCCTAAAATATAGGAGATTAGATTTGATTTTGATCTTCAACACAAATCTCCTTCTCTAGCTAGGAAACCCCACTGGAATATTCTCCACAGCACTTTAAAATATTCTTCTGGTGTTCTCTGTAGAGCTGCCAAGCCTTCTAGCCAAGCCCAGGTTGCTGCTGTGGACAGATGTTGTAGCCACTTGAACAAGCTCCTGCTATGGCATCCCCTGCTGTAGTTGCTCCTTGTTCACTTGTGCTAGTTTTGTCAATCACTGCCATACAGCATCATCACTACGAACATTCTTCCGCACTACACAGATCGTTATCCTTTATCATAAGCATTAATTCTGACAAAATCATTGGCCCACTCTAGGAGCTTACTCTAGGTGGCTGTCACACTGGCCATGTTGTCTATCAGATAGCTCTTTTACAAGCTTGGCGGCTGTCACACTAGCCTTTTTGGGCAATCCGGTAGCCCTTTCCTGTTGGACGGCTGTCACACTGGCCAAGATGGTTATCAGGTAGATCTTTCCTAGGTCGCCTCTTCCAAGATAGTCTACGATGGCCTACTCTTGATGGCTTCACTCTGGCCTCTTTGGGCAATCAGGTAGCCCTTTTCCTAGGTCACTCTGGCCCCTTTATCTTTGGCCCTATGTTCACTGGTTTCGCCCACCTATGGGCTCATCAAGGGAAGCGGGAAGAGCTCCCGACAGGCATCTGTGACACGTACTTTTAATTATTTTTGTTCCGCTACCCGCATTAAGCGCATTCCATTAAGTTTATTGTCCTAGCTCGTGTGTCACACCCATAGAACTTTAGCATTTGATAGATTAGGCCTCGGACGTCGGGGTCGGGTTCTATCAGTTGTTTGCCGATCTGGTTGACCAAAATGCTTGTATGCTTTACGCTTTAGTCTTAGCTATATTATTCCGCAATCATCGCAAACAGTTACTATAGTATCCTGATTGTCCCAAACACCAGCAACACATCAATTTCAGTCTTCCTTATGTATTTCACCTTGGATTCTTGACTCTGGTGCTTCATTGTTAATGTATATGGCATCATTGACAAACTCCTACAAGGTGCATGATAGAGCCTATTTATACGCGCTATTTAGATCCTAACACTATGCTTGTTTGCATCATTTTGTGTACAAGATTACTGGTTTCTGGTGTTTTTGTATTCCAGGGCAAAACAAGGGCCTAAGTCGGATACGCGCTAATAGGCAGCGTTTAAGGAGCGCAACACACAGCCTGCGGAGCTAGCAGCGCAAACAGGATAGGAAGTGGCAGAGTCAGACTACGGTGCGCAGACCGACTGCGCGAACCAGTGTGCGCAGTGAGTCATGCGCAGGATATTGGTGTTTCCAATTCTTGACACCATCGGATTTGAAAGTTGCCAAGGCCGTCCTTGGTCCTCATGAGCAGTATATAAAGAGAGGAAGGCTAGGTTTGAAGAGAGGAACAGAGACACATCACAACACACGAGAGAGAGGCTGAATTGAAAAACACATGAGCTACTGTGAGGACTTGCGCTAGCCGACTGCGCCAGCCAAGACACAGCAACCTGCACGCACCTGCTTGTTACTGTTTTCTTGGATACTTTAGCTGTTATTTACTATTTCTATGATGTTTACTACTAGCATGTCTAGCTAAACGCTTTGTATCAGTTGGGCATGATTCTATGAGTATTTCCTTTGAGACTTGTGCTTAATGCATAGTTTGTTTGCTTGTATTAATTCTGTGCACACGGTTGACAGCTAGTTGCATGAGTAGGGGAAGCCTTGAACCGCAATCTTACTCTTGCTACTTGTTTGTTATATGTTAAACTAGTTGGTAGCTTGACGGTGACAACTAGGAGTAACGCGCTAGGATAATCAGTTGCTACTGTGACAGGATTCGTAGCTGCTTAGACTAGTTTCAAGAATTAATAGCTCATGAACTTTTATCGGAACATGCGCACATGTTAGAAAGCCTTGATCGGACACTAACTTCAGTAAATCGAACTATAGACGTTTAGAGTCGATGATAAGGAATACATTCATAGAAGATTGTCTGCACCGATACTTCTCATAGTCATAGTACTTAATCTCTACTGCCTGCGCACGTCTAGTGCAAATTCTGCGTTAACTACTGTTTATTTGCGCACCTGCGCAACCCAATCACTCACACCCCAATTTTCGTAAGTGTAGGTTACTAGTTAGAACGAGTCTGCTTGCTCCTTGTGGGATCGACCCTGACTTAGCCGCTGTACTAAGTGGAGAAGGAAGGATTAATTTGACGCGCACAACGACGCGAGCATCAAATTTTGGCGCCGTTGCCGGGGAGCAACACTGATAAGCTTTAACTAGCTTAAGTTTTCTTTTACAGTAGTTAGTTATTTCTGTTTGCTTTATTTTTCTCGTTGTTGTTTCTGACAGCGCGCAATCAACATCAGCCTGCGCAACCTTGAAACAGTTGCGCTGCGCAGATTCTAGTTGCGCACTGATAGACGCGACAGCTTAGTTGTCTTTTAATTTCGTTTTCTTTGAGATTTAGAACAGGTCATGGAGGATAACAGTGTCGTTGGAGACAATTTAGGGGACAGAACCCCAGACAATGCAGGAGCAGATAACCGCGCAGTTCGGTTCAGAGAAGAAGTGCAGCGCGAAGTTGAAGCAAGGATGGCCGCTGAAATGTATAATGCGCCACCCGCGCGACAGGTTGCGCGACGCAGAACAGTGCGCGAGATGTCAGCTCCAATCACAGTTAACCAGCCATGGTGCATAGTGCTTCCACCAGACGGTCATTTTGAGCTAAGGAACTCGCTCATTCATCACATGCCCAAGTTTCACGGGATGAACAACGAGAACCCAGTCAAGCATGTGCGAGAATTCCTAGTCATTTGCGAGAACATGAAGGCCGAAGGGGAGAGCGACGAAGCGCTGAAGATGAAGGCGTTCCCGTTTTCATTGTGTGACACGGCCAGACATTGGCTGATGAGCTTACCAGCAGGATCTATTCACACATGGGAGCAGCTTCAGAAGAAGTTCTTGGACAAGTTCTAGCCCGCAGCGAAGATCGCGCTACTCAGGAGGGAATTGGCCGCACCTAGGCAGGGTGCAGGAGAATCACTATCAGAGTATTACGAGCGTTTTAGGGAGCTGGAGGCCAACTGCTACAATCACGGCCTACCCCAGAATGTGCTGATAGAGAATTTCCTGAATGGATTGCTACCCATGGAGCTGAGATTATTGAATGCATGCGCAGGAGGCGACATTTGCAACATGTACCCAGAGGACGCATGGCAGCTGATTGAAGACTCTGCTGGACAGGTAAGACATCAGCTAACACTTGAAAATAGTCGTGCTCGTTCTGTGCATCAGGTAGAAACAAGCGCTGAGATAAAGGAAATGAAGGCCATGCTGCAGAAGTTGATGCATGCGCAGGGGGCGCAACCAGCTGCGCCAAAGGCGTGCGAGTTCTGTACGTCCACTGAGCACAAAACCGATGCATGTCCCACACTTTTTGAGGAATCAGGAGATGTCAATGCTCTAGGAGGATGGGATAATAGAGGGCCACAGAGCAGAATCAGCCGCGTTTTGGACTAGCCGCAAATGGGTTCAGATGGAAGGAGGACAACAATTTCCAGAGGCAGTCCATGGAGCAGCGCGCACCACAGCAGACGCAACAAGCTGCGCCCTACAATCCACCGCATCGCCGCACTGACGCGCCAGCGCAAAACAACCAGCAGCCGAGGCGATCCTTAGAAGACATCGTGGACCAGCTAGAAGACGCAGTGCGCAAGAATGATGAAAAGTATGACAAGAGGTTCGAGTCCATTGAAAAGCAGCTGTCACAAATCGCTACCACGGTGTATGAGCTGAAAAAGAGCGATGGCAACCTGCCTTCGCAAGTGACCCAGAACCCCAAGGGAGGAGTCAACGCAGTGACATTGAGGACTGGACGCACGGTAGGAACAGAGCAGACTGCAAAGGCGCCCGTGCAACCAGTCGCGCAAGCTCCAAACCCAACAGAGCTGGATGCGCAACCAGAAGCGCAAGCCACAAGCCAGCAGGGCGAGGCGCCAGGTATGGCGCAATTGAAAGACAAAGACATGAATCGTACTAACATACCTGCACCTTTTCCTGTACAGGCACCATTGGCTAGGAAAGAAGCGCTTGATAAGGAGCTCTACGAGTTATTCAGCAAGGTGGAAATAAACATTCCCCTTATTGAAGCAGTTCGGCAGATCCCTAGGTATGCCAAGTTTTTAAAGGAGCTGTGCACAAACAAGAGGAGGAAAGGCGAGTGCGCACAGGTAATGCTAAATGCGCAGGCCTCAGCAATCGTGCAACATAAGGTACCACCTAAATGCCGAGATCCAGGTACGTTCACCATCCCATGCACTTTAGGTAAGACCATAGTAAGCAACTGCATGATTGACTTAGGCGCATCTATAAATGTGCTTCCCTATTCCTTGTATGCGTCATTGCACCTTGGACCACTAAAGCCTGCAGGTCTCACCATTCAGCTAGCGGATCGGTCGTGCAAGCAACCGACGGGCATGATAGAGGACGTCCTCGTCCAAGTAGGAGAGCTGGTGTTCCCAGCAGATTTCTACGTCCTAGAAATGGAGGGTGAATCGAGCAAAGGAAGTGCGCAGATCCTATTGGGCAGACCATTTCTAATGACAGTGCGCACAAAGATAGACGTGTGGAGGGGTACGCTCTCAATGGAGGTCGATGGCGAGGAAATTCATTTTAACATATTCAAAGGGATGCAGCACCCTCATGAGGACGCCACAGTACACGCGTTGGACAGCATAGATGACTTGGTTGCAGATGCGCAATGTGCGAGCGCAGCGGAAGGACCTGAGCCACTGACACAGGCAGAAATGGAGGCGCATGAGGATGAGCTGAGCAGTGCTGAACCAGTACCCAGACAGGTACACGATATAGTTAATGTCTGCACAGCTAATAAAATCTTGCCCTCTATTGAACAGGCACCCATGATCGAGCTGAAGCAACTCCCAGAGCACCTCAAATACATATTCTTGGGAAATGAGGACACCCTGCCGGTAATCATAAAGAGAGGATTAGAAGAGGAGCAGGAGGCGCGATTGCAGGAGGTGCTGCGCAAGAACCAGCGCGCTATAGGATGGACACTTGCTGACCTGTTGGAAGATGCATGCATGCATAGGATCCTATTGGAAGATGGTGCCAAACCATCCAGGGAGCCTCAGCGCAGATTGAACCCGAATATGATGGAGGTGGTGCAGAAGGAGATCCTGAAGCTGCTTGACGCAGGAGTCATTTACCCAATCTCGGATAGCAAATGGGTAATCCAGTGCACGGTGTGCCAAAGAAAGGAGGAATCACAGTAGAGGAGAATGCGCAGGGAGAGCTTGTTCCCAAGCGCATGAAAACTGGATGGCGCATGTGCATCGACTACAGAAAGCTTAACGCAGTCACGCGCAAGGATCATTTTCCGCTGCCCTTCATGGACCAGATGCTAGATCGATTAGCAGGAAAGCCATACTTTTGCTTCCTGGACGAGTACTCAGAGTACAATCAGATACCCATTGCTGCGGAAGATCAAGAAAAAACCACGTTTACCTGTCCATTCGGTACGTTTGCGTTTCGGCGCATGTCATTTGGGCTGTGTAACGCGCCAGGTACGTTCCAACGTCTAGTCATGAGCATCTTTTCTGATATGATTGGTATATGCATAGAAAAGTTCACGGATAATTTTACTATGTATGGAGGTACCTTTGACGCATACTTAACCCATCTTTATAAGGTCTTAGCGCGCTGCATTTCAAAAAACCTAGTGCTCAATTATGAAAAATGTCATTTTATGGTATCACATGGAGTAGTACTAGGACATATTATCTCGCAGGAGGGGATCAAGGTAAACAAGGCCAAAATAGATCTTATTTCTAATCTGCCTTATTCCACTAACGTGCGCGATGTGAAATCATTCCTTGGGCATGCTGGGTTTTACAGGCGTTTCATAAAGGATTTTTCTAAGATTTGTATACCCCTGTCTAACCTCTTGCAAAAGGATGTGTGTTTCGAATTCACTGATGAGTGCAGGGCTGCGTTTGACAAGCTGAAGGAGGTGCTGACGAGTGCGCCAGTGATGCGCGCGCCAGACTGGAGCCTGCCATTTGAACTGATGTGCGACGCAAGTGACTATGCAGTAGGTGCAGTCCTGGGACAGCGCGTGGACAAGAAGCCGCATGCCATCTATTATGCATCACACACACTGGACGCTGCGCAGAGGAACTACACCACCACGGAAAAGGAACTTCTGGCAATCGTGTTTGCACTGGAGAAGTTCCGCACATATGTTCTAGGCGCCAGAGTCATCGTCTACACAGACCACGCAGCAATCCGTTACCTAATGTCCAAGAAGGAGACTAAGCCGCGCCTGATGCGCTAGGTGCTCCTACTTCAGGAGTTCCACTTGGAAATCAAGGATAAGAAGGGCACGGAGAACACAGTCGCGGACCACCTGAGCAGGATCGTGAAAGCAAAGGAGCCAGGGCGGATCACGGAGACATTTCCTGACGAGCATCTGATGGCGCTGACAGGTAAGGTACCATGGTATGCGCACATTGCGAATTACCTGGTCATAGGTACGTTTCCTCCTCGTTTCACTAAAACCCAATGCATGAGATTAAAACATGAGTCCAGGTATTACATTTGGGATGATCCGTATATGCTCAGAATTGGACCTGATCAGATTTTGAGGCGCTGCATGCCTGACCATGAAATTAACTGTGTTTTGATGTTTTGGCATGCGCACGCATGTGGAGGACACTTTGGTCCAAAGCGCACTAGCAGAAAGATCCTGGATTGCGGATTTTATTGGCCACACTTGTTTAGTGACTCATATAACCACTGCAGGAATTGTGACAGGTGCCAGCGCACAGGAGGAATATCAGCGCGCAATGAGATGCCGCAGACGCCCATACTAGTGGATGAAGTATTCGATATTTGGGGGATCGACTTCATGGGGCCATTTCCTCCATCTTCCGGATATGAGTACATATTGGTCGCAGTGGATTATGTCTCCAAATGAGTTGAGGCCAAGGCCACCCGGAAGGATGATGGTAAGACAGTCGCTGACTTTTTGCGAACTAACATTTTTTGCAGGTACGGGGTGCCTAAGGCAGTCATAAGCGACCAGGGGACGCATTTTTGCAATAGGATAGTGGCGCAGGTATTCAAGCATTATGGGGTGCGCCACAAGACGTCCACCGCTTACCACCCACAGACGAATGGCCAGGCCGAGGTTTCCAACCGAGAGATCAAGCGCATCCTGGAGAAAACTGTGAGGCCGTCGCGCAAAGACTGGAGCCAGCGCCTTGACGATGCGCTATGGGCATACAGAACTGCACATAAGACGCCGATTGGGACTTCACCGTTTCGGTTGGTTTATGGAAAAGCGTGCCACCTGCCAGTGGAGTTGGAGCACAAGGCATACTGGGCATTGCGCGTTTGCAACCTGAACCTAGACGAGGCTGGTAAGGAGCGCGCATTTGAGCTAAGCGAATTAGAAGATCTGCGCCTGGATGCGTATGAGGGGCTGCGCGACTACAAGGCGCGCACAAAGGCATTTCACGACAAAAACATCCTCAGACGCACCTTTGAGCCAGGAGACCAGATACTATTGTTCTCCTCGCGCCTAAAGCTCATGCCTGGGAAGCTGCGCAGCAAATGGACGGGACCATACACGGTTACCAAGGTTTCCCCTTACGGAACAATCGAGTTAGAAAACGAGCACCAGCATCGTTTTCAGGTCAATGGGCAGAGAGTGAAAAAGTATTTAGGAGAACCTTGGGATAACACAGCGCGCGAAGTTGACCTGGCAGAGCCAGAAATAGAAGATGCGCAGGTTGCTGCGCCAGAGTCGCCACCGGATGCAGCTGAGGGAGAACTGGGAACTATTGCTCATATTTCTTCTCCCTCATTCACTACCCTCGTTACTTATGATTTGTTACATACTATTAACCTTGCTGACCACCCTTCCGATCCTTTGCGCAGGACAAAGCAGAACGCAACGCACACACGAGCGCGGGGACACTCAGGAGCAAGAGTGGGGGAGATCACTGGCACACTTTTCAGCAAGTAACGAGGTACAGTCGAGCCAACGACGTTAAACAAAAGCACTTGTCGGGAGGTAACCCGACACGCTTTCCTTTTACACGTTTTTCTTTATATAGTTTCTAGTGTCTTTTAGCTAGTTTAGGATTTGTAGTTTTTTTTAGTCGCGCAGCAGTGCACAGGTCAGTGCGCAGAACAGTTGCGCCAGACAGAGGGTATAAAAGGCCAAGACTTAGAAAAATTTCAGCATTTTTATAGTCGACCGTTGCAAAGAAGCTCCTGCCCTTAGCCTCCGCTCACCGTCCGACGATCAACCAGCCCTCCATTTAGAAAGATTTGAAGAGCTTCCCGTCGCACATACACCAGGTAACCCTTCCCCTCAGTTTTAGCCGATTCAGTTGGGGTTTGTGCGGTGAAAGCGTTGCCCTAGGTTTGAAATCGACCCTAGTTCATCCGCACCATTTGGAGTTCTGGGTAGTGGGTTTTGTAGGCGAAGGATAGACGACCTGTGGGTGACAGTTTCAGGGCGTTTGTCGGAGTTTCGATTTTTGAGCATTTGTGGAGCTTTGACCTTAGTTGACCGGAGGAACCCCAGCGCACCATGAGACCTGCGGAGGATCAAGAAACCCCAGCGTCATTTGCCAGCAAGTTTGACGCTTTCATGAGGCTGGAGATGTACGGGACCCCGTACATCAGCAAGGACTTCCTGCGCGAGGTCGGGATGGAGGACCTCATTGTGGAGAAGCTCGTGCTGGCGGGCTGGGAGGCGCTGTTGGAGATCAACAGCGCTGCTGATAAGGAAGATACATGTGAGTTCTTGGCGTCGCTGGAGACTGCCGAATTGGAAATCAGGTACCGGCACAGAGGGGTCTGGTACATAGCCTCGGAAAAAAGGCTAAAGCGCACGCTGAGATGCACCAAGGTGCGTGAGGAGGATATAGACACGCACACGAATCAGGAGGCGTGGCGTGAGATGGCGACTGGCCAAGTTTTTGCCGCGGGGCGCAGTCGAGGACGCGAGCTGCGCGACCCGTGGATGTTCTATCTCTGGCGCATGGTCGCCTATGCAATCATCGGGCGTTTTAATGGTGCGCCCAAGATCAGCCTGCTAGACATGGACATATTGAATGGATTCTATTATGGGAAGAAGTGCTGTTTGTCTCGGACATGGTGGTGCATTGGAGTCGGGTCAGCACGAAGGGGCCGCTGACTTGGGGAGGAATGATCACGCACCTGCTGCGTGCGCTGCATGGAGAGCCGGAGGTGCCCGAGCACACGGTAGTGCCGGCCGTTCCCCTGGACCGTGCCCATATGCTACAGCTCAGAGCGGTGGCCGTGAGAGAGGATGGGTCCTTGGAATGGTGCTACCAGCTGCAGCCGGCCAGAGCGCCGCGGCACAGAGCAGAGAGCAGCGCGCAGCCAGAGGAGGCCGCTGAGGACAGGGAGATGGAAGAGGCCCCAGAGCCAGTTGCGCCTCCAGTCAGGTGCATGAGGACTCGTGCGCAGACTGGAGCGCGCCGGAGGGCAAGTGTGCCGCAGGGGGAGCCAGTAACCATAGCCATTGATGATTCTCCCCCGCGTGCACAAGGAAAGCGCCCCAGGACAGAGGCAGAGGAGGCGCCTGAGGAGGTATCAGAGGAGCAGCGCATGATGTTCAACGTCATGCGCGTGCTCGAGTATTTAGCGCCAGAGGGGGCAGACCTGAGCATGAGTCCACCATCAGGGTGGAGATTTGGAGATTCTATCCCCCCCTCTCCTCAGTCTACGTAGGCCGCCTCTAAGATCCCCCAGCGAGCAGCGCCAGCCAGCCCCCCTGCCCAGTCCCCGGTCCATGCAGCCGAGCCAACCCCAGCAGTAGACCCGGTCCCAGCACCTGCAGCACCCCCTGCGCGGCCTTCTGTTGAGAGGTCCCCTGAGGCCGATCCCATCATAAGTTCCAACTCAGATTCGATATGGGACCCTATCTCAGAGGACGACCTCTCGACTCAGCCCGCCGCCGTTTCTGTTGTGCCGCCAGCCTCCAGTTCCGCATACGAGACAGACTCTTCAGATGAAGAGGCGCACGGGTCCGCGGCTGAGTCCAGCTCCGAGGATATCTAGGGCTGTCGTGAGGGCGCGCATTTCTTTGGGGTGGTTTCTTATCTTTGAAAACTATTGCTCGATGTTGCTATATTGCTATCTTGTGCTGAATATTTTGTGGACCCTTGACCTTGTCTTTGCTGCGCTGACTATATGTTTTTCTTTCTTATGTTCTTCGTTTTGATTGCATGCATGCGTGCGCTCTCCGTTGCGCTTGAGCTTGAGTCGTGGGGACACGTCTCTGTTTAAGTGTGGGGGGGAGCGTTACATTTACATTTCACGTTTTTTTGAGCTTTGTAGTGTAGCTTAGTTTAGTTGAAGGGAATAGTAGCAGTGGTGCGCTTGTGTGCGGATTGCGCACACTTTTCGGCTTGTATTGCACTATTCATCTTGCATGCGCTGCTATCAACTGTTTTAGTATATTTTTTTCGTTTTTTCTGCTCCTTTTAGTTGGGATATACAAGGGATGTGGAGTTGACAGAAAAGCTCTAGAGAGGCGGTTAGTCGTTTTTGCTTCGAAGGTGAGGTATATGGTCGAGAGCGCTAGTGGAGGCAGTGCTTCGCGACCTTCGGAACAATAGAGCGCGCTCAGCCACGCAGATGCCGAAGGCGAATACCCAAAGCGTGGCGAGGTGGGAAAACAGACCACCTTTCCTCTGGAAGTCGAGTGAGGGAAGGCGGGCGCGGGTGTAAACGCGTGCGCTGACCTGCGCAAATAGACCGAGGAGGAAGAGCGGAGCGTTGTTCCATAGCTGCTATCCGGAGGCCGAGACTGGAACCGTTCTGGGAACACAGGAACCGTAGATAAAGCTGTACAAAAAGAAAGACACCAGCAGATGATATGCGCTAAAGAAACCAGCATGCGCACAAATACGTACCAGCTTGCGCAAGATTCACAAGAAAATCATCAAAAAGGCTCGGGTTCCCAGGAAGTGCGCGGAAGAATCACGCACCGGAAGAAGCTTGCGCTATTAACCATATACCCGTCCTCGAAGTAAAAGCTGACAACCCGGAGAGGTAACGAATTGCGAAATTATTATATTAAACTGTTGAAGGCAGATGCGCGCAGGTGATAGAGCAGCGCAAGGTGAGTGGTAGTGCAGATCGCGTCAAAGTGCAAGACTGTGCGCTAGACTCCAAAGAGGTAATTGTATCCGTGCTTGTTCGGGACGAACAAGGGCAAGTGTGGGGGGTTTGATAGAGCCTATTTATACGCGCTATTTAGATCCTAACACTATGCTTGTTTGCATCATTTTGTGTACAAGATTACTGGTTTCCGGTGTTTTTGTATTCCAGGGCAAAACAAGGGCCTAAGTCGGATACGCGCTAATAGGCAGCGTTTAAGGAGCGCAACACACAGCCTGCGGAGCTAGCAGCGCAAACAGGATAGGAAGTGGCAGAGTCAGACTACGGTGCGCAGACCGACTGCGCGAACCAGTGTGCGTAGTGAGCCATGCGCAGGATATTGGTGTTTCCAAATCTTGACACCATCGGATTTGGAAGTTGCCAAGGCCGTCCTTGGGCCTCATGAGCAATATATAAAGAGAGGAAGGCTAGGGTTTGAAGAGAGGAACATAGACACATCACAACACACGAGAGAGAGGCAGAATTGAAAAACACACGAGCTACTGTGAGGACTTGCGCTAGCCGACTGCGCCAGCCGAGACACAGCAACCTGCACGCACCTGCTTGTTACTATTTTCTTGGATACTTTAGCTGTTATTTACTATTTCTATGATGCTAACTACTAGCATGTCTAGCTAAACGCTTTGTATCGGTTAGGCATGATTCTATGAGTATTTCCTTTGAGACTTGTGCTTAATGCATAGTTTGTTTGCTTGTATTAATTCTGTGCACACGGTTGACAGCTAGTTGCATGAGTAGGGGAAGCCTTGAACTGCAATCATACTCTTGCTACTTGTTTGTTATATGTTAAACTAGTTGATAGCTTGACGGTGACAACTAGGAGTAACGCGCTAGGATAATCAGTTGCTACTGTGACAGGATTCGTAGCTGCTTAGACTAGTTTCAAGAATTAATAGCTCATGAACTTTGGTCAGAACATGCGCACATGTTAGGAAGCCTTGATCGGACACTAACTTCAGTAAATTGAACTATAGACGTTTAGAGTCGATGATAAGGAATACATTCATAGAGGATTGTCTGCACCGATACTTCTCATAGTCATAGTACTTAATCTCTACTGCCTGCACACGTCTAGTGCAAATTCTGCGTTAACTACTGTTTATCTGCGCACCTGCGCAACCCAATCACTCACACCCCAATTTTCGTAAGTGTAGGTTACTAGTTAGAACGAGTCTGCTTGCTCCTTGTGGGATCGACCCTGACTTAGCCGTTGTACTAAGTGGAGAAGGAAGGATTAATTTGACGCACACAACGATGCGCGCATCAGTGCACAAGAGTCTGCTACAGCAAACGTGTGAAGACAACAGCTGATGCAGAGTGTTCCAAAATGACCAAGCAGAGTGCACAAGGCATTATGATCAAAGAATGCGCAGATTTCCAAGGGGGAGTCTTGGGCGTGCAGAGTACTCATCTCTTATCCAAATGAGGCATGTTATATATTGTTGGAAAGCTGACTTGAAGGGCTACAACTTTGTAGTTTGCACCTAGACGTGATTCGAAGGTTTCAAAGGTCAAAAACGCAAGCAAAGTCAGAATCGAACAACGGGTGGACAAGCAGCCCGGTTCTGAGTGGAACCGGCGGTTTCCTTGTGAGAACCGCCGGTTTGCACATGGAACCGGCGGTTTGTAAGTGGAACCGGCGGTTCCACAATGAAACCGCCGGTTCATAGCCAAACCGGGCAGCAAACCAATTCAGTTGATTTTCATTTAATTGGACGATTTTGGGAGCGCACGAACGCAAGAGAGAAGAGGATAGCTGGGAGCTATAGCAGCAGTATTGGCGCAAAGAATAATCTGCCCAGACATGATCGTGTTGAGATCCTGGAGGGTGCTTTAGCAGGAGCGTGCCTGCTGAGATCCTGGAAGGAGCAGCTACAGCAGGGGATGCTACAGCAGGAGCTTGTTCAAGTTGCTGCAGCATCTGTCCGAGTAGCAGCAGCAACCTGGGCCACGGGCTAGAAGGCCTGGCAGCTCTGTTGAGAGCATCAGAAGAATTTCTAAGTTGCTGCCAAGAATATTCCAGTGGGGAATTCCTAGCTAGAGAAGGAGATTTGTTTTGGAGATCAAATCAAATCTAAGCTCCTAAAAATTAGGAGATAATTGTTCTTTTTGGGACATTGCTTGATTCTGTTCTTGATTAAAGCTGGCGCTGCTATTTAAGGGAGAACAGTCAGAGCAGAAAGGGGGATCGAAGCTGAGGGATACACGAGTGCGTGCGCAGAATTTAGAGATAGGAATTTTGGTGTGCGACGGACGAGTTCTTCGATCATCACCCGAAAGAAGAGCGAGAGCACAGAGCTGTGGTGACAGAAGCAGAAGGAGATCAGGACTTGCTTAGTCTGATCCGAGCTTGATCTGGAAGCCAATTCAGAGCAGTGGTGCTTGTTGGGTGATCAAGGAAGGCCGCGGAAGAACTGACGGGTGTGTGGCTCGGTCGAGTATCTAAGCGGCAGTTCTCGCTAGTGGCAGGAGGTCACAGAGTGAGGGGGAGTATTCCAGAGTGTGCAGCGCTCGTGGAATCGTTCGATCGGCTCGGCAGAAGGCTTTGAAGCGACGCGGACAATTGTGCATCAGCTGTGTGCTACAGCAGATGCTGCAGCAACCCTGCAGAGTTGAGTGTAGTTTAGAATAGGATGAGTTTCGAGGAGACAGTAGCTATTCTAGATTGACATTTGTAGAGGGTGTGCAGACACAAGTCAGAACCTCCGGTTCCACTTACAAACCCCCGGTTCCACTTTGGAACCGGCCCCTTTCAGAGAATCTCGATATTTTGCCTTCGGGGCCGGTTCAGGACCCAAACCGCCGGTTCCATGTGCAAACCGGCGGTTCTCACAAGGAAACCGCCGGTTCCACTCAGAATCGGGTTGCTTGTCAACCCGCTGTTCGATTCTGACTTTGCTTGCATTTTTGACCTTCGAAACTTTCGAATCACATCTCGGTGCAAACTACATAGTTGTAGCCCTTCAAGTCAGCTTTCCAACAATATATAGCATGCCTCATTTGGATAAGAGATGAGTACTCTGCACGCCCAAGACTCCCCCTTGGAAACCTGCACATTCTTTGATCATAATGCCTTGTGCACTCTGCTTGGTCATTTTGGAACACTCTGCATCAGCTGCTGTCTTCACACGTTTGCTGTAGCAGACTCTTGTGCACCTTGTAGGAGTTTGTCAATGATGCCATATGAAATTTCACAGTGTCTTAGATCGACAGATTTTGTGAACAAGCAGTTGCTGCAGCACTCTCTTGTTCACTCGAAAATTGTCACAGCCAACAACGAACAAGGCATAGGTTTGTTCACCCAGTTCGGCCAATCAGCGTACGTCTGGGGAGGACTATTCTCCAGTCCTCAATCCACTCAACCAACGGTTCCAAGTACACTCGGTTACAACTCACGCAACCTATGCTACTCAACCTTGTGTGGATCACACGACACAATCAGAACAGACTCTGATTTGCGTCTGCACACCCTCTGCAATATGTCAATCTAGAATAGCTACAATCTTCTCAAAGAACTCAGCCTATTCTACACTACAACTACTCAGCAGGGTTGCTGTAGCAACTGCTGTAACACACAGCTGAAGCACAAATGTCCGCGTCGCTCCAAGGCCTTCTGCCGAGCCGATCGAACGATTCCACAGGCGCTGCACACTCTGGAATACTCCCCCTCACTCAGTGACCACCTGCCACTAGCGAGTACTGCCGCACGACACTTGACCGAGCCTTCCACCCGTCAGTTCTTCCGCGGCTGCCCTTGATCAACCAACAAGCTCCGTAGCTCTGAATTGGCTTCCAGATCAAGCTCGAACCAGACTCTGCAAGTCCTGATTCCCTTCTGCTATAATCACCACAGCTCTGCGCTCATGCTCTGCTCTTGGGTGATGATCGAAGAATTCGTCCGTCGCACACCAACGATTGCTCTCTCTAAAATCTGTGTATGCACTCGTGTATCCCTCAGCTTCGATCAACCTCTCAGCTCTGAACCCCTTCAGCTTAAATAGCAGCAAGCAGCAACAGCTTTAAGCAATGTCCAGGATTAGGCAATGTCTCAAAAGGAATCAATTATCTCCTAAAATCTAGGAGATTAGATTTGATCTTTATCTTCAATGCAAAACTCCTTCTCTGACTAGTAAACCTTGCTGGAAAATACTCCACAGCATTTTAGAAAAAAACATCAGATGCAATCCATAGAGTTCCAGCCCTTCAAGACACGCCCAGGTAGCTGCTGCTTCTCGGATAGATGAACCAGTCAGTTGAACAAGCTCCTGCTGCAGCATCCCCTGCTGCAGCTGCTGCTAGTTCACTTCTGCTGCCTGCTTGATAATTTGAGCTGCAGCAACTCCTTGTTCATTTGTGCTGGTTTTGTCAAACACTGCCATACTTGCATCATCACCATATACATGAACAATCTCCCCCTTGGCATTTTAACAAACTCCAAAGATCCTTCTGATCATGGGCAATCCTCATCTCATCTTCAGATAGTTTCTGCTGTCATCGGATGGTGTACCAACTTCTTGTTCATTGTTATTTTGTCAGTCGTTTGAAGAAGCTCCAGCTTCAATCTTCGCAGGATGCTGTAGAAACTTCTTGCCTAGGTTTTGTCAAGGATGCCATTACCTTAACAATCTCCCCCTTGGCATTTTTGACAAAACCTCCTAAGCATGTACTGCAGGTCTCCTCTTCTCCGTCTGGGGTCGACTGGCAAAACCTGCCAACACAATGCACACAGCAGAACACATCTTCTCCCCCTTTTTGTCACAAATGATAAGGGGGGGGGGGGAAGCCTCAAGCTAAACTCAGCGACTAGGCCAACGCCTCTTTTCCATCCACCGAAGAACGGGACCTCTTGTTGTCTCAGCATGTGCCTCTTCGAATGACATTGGGGGAATATCTGGTGGCTGCTTCTCCACCACTGCTGGTACAGGTTTTCGAATCCACTGCTTTCGAACTCTGTTATGTCCAACAACTCTTTCTTTCCTTCTGACATTGTTTCGATGTCTCACCCGATCTGTTGCAATCCTCATTCTCCAGTTCGTTGTCCCTCCAACGTATCTGTTGTTTTCTTGCACAACTGGACAGTGACAGTCCATCGGCTTTGATGAGCTAGAGGTCACCTGCGTGCCACGCCTGATCCTTGGCTTCATCTGGCGTTGTCCGTCTGTAGGCGATTTCTGAGGTCTCCAATACTTGTTCAGGATCGGGCATCTTCTCTGAATGTGTCCCTCTCGATCACAGAAATAACATCTGCGACTTTTGCACCTGGGTTTCTTTTCTGCTATAGGTTGTTGATACACCGGCTGCTGTAGCAGTCTCTTGTTCACTCTTCTAGGCACCTTCTTCGGAACTGGCTTTTGGGACAGGACCGGTTTCTCCACTGCAATCTCAGCATCTTCTAGCTCCGTAGCTTTGATGAATACAGTACTTTCAGCACCTTCTTCTCCAGTGTATCCAAGACCAGAGTAGCCTCCTCCATATCTTTGGCGAGCTAGAATATCTTCAAGAGTGCTTGTTCCAGTGTTAAGCATCTTTGTAGTCTTCCGGTAGAGGTTGAGCTCTTCCTTCTCTACAGCAAACTTCTCTTCTTGATGGGTAACCTGATCCGTAAGAGAAGTGATCATCTTCAGCAGCTCCTCTTGTTTTTCTTGCAGATCTGAAACTTTGGCAGTCAATCCTTTGTTGACCTCCATGACTTGCAGCCACTCTTCGTGCAACAGGGTAAAGTTTCTTGCAATGGACTCCTCAGTGATTTCCTCATCATCACCACTGTCTGACTCCTCAACACCATGAACAATTTCTGCCTTTGTTTAAACGGTGTTCTCCAAATCAGTTACAGATGTCAGAGCAACATTGCTTATCAGTTCAGAACCTGCTTCACCGTCTTCGTCTCTCCAGTTTGCAGCAGGAGTCTTGATCCTTTCATGCGCCGTCTGGAGGATCTCCCATGCTTGCTTGGCAACTTCACAGTCAGAGATCAGCCTGAAATTATTTGCGTCAACAGCGGCAAATATCGCGTTCAAGGCTATTGAGTTACTGGTTGCTACGGCTTCTTCTTCAGCTGTCCATGTCTCCTCTGGTTTCTCCAGTGCAACTCCTTTGTCGTCGATGATCAGAGGGTGTGACCATCCAGACACTACTGCTCTCCAAGTCTTCTCATCCATCGTGTTTAGGAAGACCTTCATTCCCGCCTTCCAACATCCATAGTTGCTTTCTTCCAACAATGGAGGTCTGCTTGTGCTCTGTCCTTCCTTCATTGTCTTGGCTTCTTCAGGGACACTATAGGATCTTTTACTCTATGTGTTGAGCTCCCGCTCTGATACCAATTGAAATTCGCAGCGTCTCTTGACAGACAGATTTGTGAACAAGCAGTTGCTGCAGCACGCTCTTGTTCACTCGGAAATTGTCTCAGCAAACAATGAACAAGACAGAAGTTTGTTCACCCAATTCAGCCAACTGCCTACGTCTGGGGAGGACTATCCTCCAGTCCTCAATCCACTAATCACCGAGGTCTCATAGTACACTCGGTTACAACTCCACGTAACCTATGCTACTCAACCTTGTGTGGATCACTGAACACAATCAGAACAAGCTCTGACTTGTGTCTGCACACCCTCTACAAATGTCAATCTAGAATAGCTACTGTCTCCTCGAAACTCAGCCTATTCTAAACTACACTCAACTCTGCAGGGTTGCTACAGCATCTGCTGTAGCACACAGCTGATGCACAATTGTCCGCGTCGGTCCAAAGCCTTCTGCCGAGCGAATCGAACGATTCCACGAGCTCTGCACACTCTGGAATACTCCCCCTCACTCAGTGACCTCCTGCCACTAGCGAGAACTGCCGCTTAGACACTCGACCGAGCCACACACCCGTCAGTTCTTCCGCGGCCTTCCTTGATCAACCAACAAGCACCACTGCTCTGAATTGGCTTCCAGATCAAGCTCGGATCAGACTACGCAAGTCCTGATCTCCTTCTGCTTATGTCACCACAACTCTGCGCTCTCGCTCTGCTTTCGGGTGATGATCGAAGAACTCGTCCGTCGCACACCAAAATTCCTCTCTCTGAATTCTGCGCACGCACTAGTGTATCCCTCACCTTCGATCCCCCTTTCTTCTCGGACTTGTTCTCCCTTAAATAGCAGCGCTAGCTTTAATCAAGAACATAATTAAGCAATGTCCTAAAAAGAACAATTATCTCCTAATTTTTAGGAGATTAGATTTGAATTTGATCTCAAAAACAAATCTCCTTCTCTAGCTAGGAATTCCTCACTGGAATATTCTTGGCAGCAACTTAGAAATTCTTCTGATGCTCTCAACAGAGCTGCCAGGCCTTCTAGCCTGTGGCCCAGGGTGCTGCTGCTACTCGGACAGATGCTGCAGCAACTTGAACAAGCTCCTGCTGTAGCATCCCCTGCTGTAGCTGCTCCTTCCAGGATCTCAGCAGGAACGCTCCTGCTAAAGCACCCTCCAGGATCTCAACAAGATTATCTTTGGGCAGATTATTCTTTGCGCCAATACTGCTGCTATAGCTCCCAGCTATCCTCTTCTCTTTTGCGTTCCTGCGCTCCCAAAATCGTCCAATTAAATGACAATCGACTGAATTGGTTTGCTGCCCGGTTTGGCTATGAACCGGCGGTTTCATTGTGGAACCGCGGGTTCCACTTACAAACCCCCGGTTCCACTTTGGAACCGGCCCCTTTCAGAGAATCTCGATATTTTGCCTTCGGGACCGGTTCAGGACCCAAACCGCCCGTTCCATGTGCAAACCGGCGGTTCTCACAAGGAAACCGCCGGTTCCACTCAGAACCGGGCTGCTTGTCCACCCGCAGTTCGATTCTGACTTTGCTTGCGTTTTTGACATCCGAAACCTTCGAATCACATCTTGGTGCAAACTACAAAGTTGTAGCCCTTCAAGTCAGGTTTTCAACAATATATAGCATGCCTCATTTGGATAAGAGATGAGTACTCTGCACGCCAAAGACTCCCCCTTGGAAACCTGCGCATTCTTTGATCATAATGCCTTGTGCACTCTGCTTGGTCATTTTGGAACACTCTGCATCAACTACTGTCTTCACACGTTTGCTGTAGCAGACTCTTGTGCACCTTGTAAGAGTTTTTCAATGATGCCATATACATGAACAATCTCCCCCTTGGCATTTTAACAAACTCCAAAGATCCTTCTGATCTTGGGCAATCCTCATCTCATCTTCAGATAGTTTCTGCTGTCATCGGATGGTGTACCAACTTCTTGCTCATTGTTATTTTGTCAGTCTTTTGAAGAAGCTCCAGCTTCAATCTTCGCAGGATGCTGTAGCAACTTCTTGCCCAGGTTTTGTCAAGGATGCCATTACCTTAACACTTTCATATAACGGCTTATTCCAGAAGTTATACTCTGTTAGTCCCCTATTTTCTCATGTCTTTGTTCAAATCGTTCATGGTACCTCTCTTCCTGTTGAAGGCCGTGGAAATCTTTCGATTTCGTCATTTCATGCTCCTATAGTTTTTCTTGTTCCCAATCTAATTATGTAACTTATTTTGTTGGTCAACTCACTGATCATGGTTGTCTTGTTATTTAGATTATGACTCTTGTTTTATTTAGTATCGCCACATGGGGATTCAGGTTGGTAATAGAGCTTGACGTTGTGATTTACATCGTATTTGCAAGCTTGACTGGCTTCATCTCCCTTCCTCTGCCTCTTCCTGCTTCTGTCTCAGACGTCTCTTTCTACTAGATATTTTGCTCACTTACATCACCGGTTACGACACATTTACGGTTCATGCGTATCTTCCTTAGTTCATCGTGGTCTCTTAGGGTCTATGTCTGGTTATACTTCTTTAGATTGACAGGGTTATAAGCTTAACAAGCAACTGCAACTTTCTTATCGCTATAGCGAGTTAGTTTCTGAGCATCCTTTTAATCTTATTCATTTCAAATATTTGGGGTCCGGTTCCCTTCATTTAAAAAGGGAGCCATTGCTATAGATAATTGATAAGCGGACAAATGACCTTATATTTGTCCAGGACCAACCAGCACCTCTTGTTCATTCCGCTATTTTATAAAGTCATTTGATGTTTTCTTTGCCCATTTCAGGTTTAAAATATGTATTACACACTATGAAGTGGCCCGAAGAAAATCTGGATGAATTCCGGTCGGTTGAGATCAAAAACAGCAAGATTGAGCAAATTGCAAAAGTGATTCGGCCGAATCACCCACAGCTGCACTGACATCACCGGATAGAACTTGAGTGTTTTGATCGGATCACATGTAAGGTTGACCGAATCAGAAAGTGATTCGGCCAAGGGAGGAGCGAGATGTCCGAATCACTTCAGCTCTATAAGGAGTTTGACCGAATCAGAAAGTGATTCAGCCAAGAGAAATCGATTCGCCCAAGAAGAAACGCCACTGAGTATATGATACGGCCGAATCAGAAAGTGATTCACCCAGGTGCCCGAATCAGTTTAGCTCTATAAGGATCTTGACCGAATCAAATAAGGGTTGACCGAATCAAAAAGTGATTCGGCCAAGACAAAGTGATTCGACCAACTCAAAACAGCTCTGAATAAATGATTCGGACACCCTGTGTGAATCAGTTACTTTAAACCTTGCCCGAATCAAGTGATTCGGGCACTGCGGGTAAAATTTGGAAATTTTCAAAGGGTATAAATAGAATGAGATGTAAAATTAGAAGGGCTCTCTTCCAGAATTCGAAACGCAATTGCTCTTGGAGAAGTTGGAGAATTGTCAAGGATTGAAGGAAGAGACACGCAATTGGAGATCCTACATCAACACTCTACTCATCCACTACTCTTTTACATCCAATTGGTGAACAATTTCAATTTGAATATCATGTTTTGTTTGAAACTCACCATGATTGAGTAGTCCCATTGTAGTTGGGATCTTATGGATCTTTTAGGTTTGATTGTAATGCAAGACTTGTCTTTTTATCTATATGAGTGAAGTTTGGTTGAAAATTCTTATGCTTGTTCTTCATATCAGTTTTGTGCACACCAAGTGTTTGACGAAATACCTAAGTGAGTATTGAAAATTCGCAGCGCCTCTTAACAGACAGATTTGTGAACAAGCTGTTGCTGCAGCACACTCTTGTTCACTCGGAAATTGTCTCAGCAAACAATGAACAAGACAGAAGTTTGTTCACCCAGTTCGGCCAACTGCCTACGTCTGAGGAGGACTATCCTCTAGTCCTCAAGCCACTAATCACAGAGGTCTCCAAGTACACTCGGTTACAACTCCACGCAACCTATGCTACTCAACCTTGTGTGGATCACTGAACACAATCAGAACAGGCTCTGACTTGTGTCTGCACACCCTCTACAAATGTCAATCTAGAATAGCTACTGTCTCCTCGAAACTCAACCTATTCTAAACTACACTCAACTCTGCAGGGTTGCTGCAGCATCTGCTGTAACACACAGCTGATGCACAATTGTCCGCGTCGCTCCAAAGCCTTCTGCCGAGCCGATCGAACGATTCCACGAGCGTTGCACACTCTGGAATACTCCCCCTCACTCAGTGACCTCCTGCCACTAGCGAGTACTGCCGCTTAGACACTCGACCGAGCCACACACTCGTCAGTTCTTCCGCGGCCTTCCTTGATCAACCAACAAGCACCACTGCTCTGAATTGGCTTCCAGATCAAGCTTGGATCAGACTACGCAAGTCCTGATCTCCTTCTGCTTCTGTCACCACAGCTCTGCGCTCACGCTCTGCCTTCGGGTGATGATCGAAGAACTCGTCCGTCGCACACCAAAATTCCTCTCTCTGAATTCTGCGCACGCACTCGTGTATCCCTCAGCTTTGATCACCTTCTGCTCTATCGTGTTCTTCCTTAAAAAAAATTCCAGCTTCAACCAAGAACCGAACTTAGCAATGTCCCAAAAAGAACAATTATCTCCTAATTTTTAGGAGATTAGATTTGTTTTTAATTCCCAAAACAAATCTCCTTCTCTAGCTAGGAATTCCCCACTGGAATATTCTTGGCAGCAACTTAGAAATTCTTCTGATGCTCTCCGCAGGGCTGCCAGGCCTTCTAGCCAAAGGCCCAGGGTGCTGCTGCTACTCGGACAGATGCTGCAGCCACTTGAACAAGCTCCTGCTATAGCATCCCCTGCTGTGGCTGCTCCTTGTTCACTTGTGCTGGTTTTGTCAAACACTGCCATACTTGCATCATCAAGTATGAATTGATAAAACACCTGGGGATGAAATGAGAGTTGAACTTAGGTTGTTTAGGAGATCAAGCATGATTATTTTAGGTTGCGTGTGTGCGGGAGAGTGGTATACGCATTCCACTAGGCTAATAGACCGAGAGGTTGAAATTAGGAGACTTTTGTTCTATGCGGTTCAATAGTGCGAGAGTTTGATTACCGTACTATTTAGGTATTATTATCATTCTAGAGAAGGAGCGAGAGTTGAATTTAGAATGTATGATACCTTATCCTAGAACCATCACTCGAATTTACTCATGATTTAGACAAATTTTGTATGCTAATCGCATGACCTAGGGGTGAAGTAGGATTCCGACTGCGTTTTCTCTCTTACTTTACTTCTTCATAAATTTGAACTTGTCTTTAGTATTCACTAAAGATACCTCACTTAGAGGAAAAACCCCCTTTTCATTTAGTAGACTTACATTAAGCATTACTAGCTAGCTTTAGACTAATCTAGGCTTTTCTCTTGGGTTCGACTCGAGGTCACTCGGATTATAAATATTGTTTGAACACCGTGATTGGACTAGTATTTTTACTACCACAACTACCACCACGTTTCAAACTGGTGCCGTTGCCGGGGATTAACCATTAGACTGTTTTGCTATTTAGTATTGCTTTAGTTAGTCTACTTTATTTTTTTTCTTTACTTAGTTGATCGTGACTGCGTGTTTGCGTGCTATTCTTGCCTACTCTAATTTAAGTTCACACTTACTAACGCTTTATTTATCGCTTGGTAGGTGTTTGAATGCAAACTCGATCGCGCACGAAAAAGGCACAAGAACAAGCTTCCGCGTCAACACCAAATTTTGATACCCCCTTCCTCAAATTCAAATTGATCAACAAATAATGGAGAATATACTGAGAGTGTGTAGTTTGCACGAAGAGAGGCTATGAGATCAGGCTGCTAGCTAGTTTAAAAGATTAGACTGAGGATTAGATTTCAGCTAGGTGAGAAGTAGAGATGTGAGTCCTTGTACTTCGAACTGAGATAGTAGAATCTTGAGGATCAGAGCTTGCTCCCCAAACATAGGCAAGTTGCCGAAATGGGTGAACAAACACTGTGTCTTTCTTATTCTAAAAGTAGAGTAATTCCGCAGAAAGATACAAAGAGTGCTTAAGCAGAAGCTATAACTCCGCATCAGCAATGCAGCAAAATTTCATGTTGGATGTGGGCCTGTGCGACCATTTCGACCATTACGACCAAGTACGACCCATACGAGTGGTACGACCTTAGGTGGCATTTTGGCTCTGTCAATGCTCTCGCGATCAGGTCTTTGCTCCTTTGCATTCTCGAGTGATTGAGTGAGGCCTAGAATGCTCCAAATATGCAATAAAGATCTAAAGCTATCTTGATACACCTGCGATGCGGAACACGACAAAAAAGTAATCTATCACACACAAAAATGCAACTAAACAATGAGAATTAATAACTCTATAGACTGTAGAAATACGCTCCATCACTCACCTCGAAGTTTGATATGAAGGTGACTGGCATAGAAGAAGGTCAAGATGTCAAGAACATGAGGCTAGAGGCACTGATCAGTTCACTAAGGTAATTTGAGATGAAAGTTACATAAAATGCTACACCACTCTTTGGGAAAGACCTTGGACTGAAAGCCGAGATAAAAGAAAAAGAGAATGTACCAGATGATGTGAGCCAACAACTGTCCCTGTTGGTCAAAAACTTTGGTAAGTTCATGATGAGAATGGACCAGAAACCTTCCTATGCAGGTCAGTCTTCCATGGGAGTAATAGAAGAGGAGAAAATTCCTAGAGAAGAAACAAGGATGCTGATCAAAATAATGAGGAAAGCAAAGACGAACAGAAGGGGATCCAATGCTGGGAATGTGAAGGATATGGCCACAGGCAGAGTGAATGCCCGAGCTACCAAAAGAAAAATAACAAGTCCCTGACCGCCAATTGGAGTGATGAAGATAGTGATGATGATGCTGATCACAAAGACAATCTTGCCTTGACTATTGTACTTCATTATGAAAACTTAGATCAAATAAACTCCGACATTGTTTATGGGATCGTTAAAACTGACAGCAGTGATGACGAAGACTTTTCAGAAGATTCAATTGCTGGACAGTTCAAGCTGATACAAGAAAAGTTCCTAGAGGTGATTGAAGTCAACCAAGACCTGCTGTCTAAGATTTGTGGACTGGAAGAAGAACGAGACAAGCTCCAGAGCATCATTGCTTCTCTGTCCAAGGAAAAACAATCCGATGATGCTGAGACAGGTGAAGAGGATTGTCAACAAAAATTTGTGTCAAATCCAGACAAGATAGAGACATCCATTCTAAATGAAATCCTAGCCTACCAAAGGTATGAAGGAGGAACTGAAGGACTTGGGTACACAAGCAAAGCAAGCTCAGGTGTGACCACATTTTTCAAAGCCGCGGATCTTGAACAAGCCGAAAGAAGTGTGCAGCAGAGCCCAGTCAGAGGAGTACAACATGTTCATAAAAAGATGCCAAAGAAAAAGAACAAGAGAATGCTGCAGCAACCTCTTGATCAAACTTCTGCACGAAAGCCCAGAACAAAGAAGGGGAGATGCTATTTTTGTGATCAGAAGGACACTACTAGAAACACTGTCCAATTCTGAACAAATACAAGAAATCTTCAGTTCACCCATGAATAATGTAGTTCACAGATGCTGGTGAACTAGGGACATCGTGTTACCGTGCAGGAAATCTTCAGTAATGTTGAAGGGTCAACCAATCAGAGAAGAAGGCACAAAAAAAGAAGCACTGGCTGCTCATCTACAGCCGCAAAAAGGGAAAAAAATACTAGGGAAGATCAAATGTTAAAAGCATTGGGTGGAGGTGAGGAAGAACAATACTGTGGAAAAACAGCCCCTCGATATCACCTCTGAAGCAGGAGCCAAGGAATAAAATTATGCGCCAAAGATTATTTTTACAGAAAAGACAGCTGAACAGAGTGCTGAAGCACTCCCTAGTAACTTGGAGCTATAACTTTTGGTTGATGTCACCAAATATGGGCGTGCGCACAGGAATCGACACGTCTCCAATTTGAAAAAAAAAGGAGAAGAAAAAGGAAAGAAAGGGGGAGATCCGAGTTAACTGTTTTTTGACCTAGGGCTTGCTACATCGACAAGTCTCCTCCAGCAACCTTCGACCCCAAAATCTTAGCTACAATGGTGCGAACAAGAGACGGCAAGTCGAACAGCAGCAGGGGTGGCACCCGAAAGCGAAAGAGAAGCATAGTGCCTCTGAGGAAACCCCTGGCAACCAAGAGGAGCTCTGCCCTGCAAATCAGCAAACCAGAGGAGGTCCTCGACTGACTTGGACCCCAACAGCAAGCCTGTCTGAGGCGGGTCCTTCGGCCACCACAAGGGCAGACAATGCATCTACATAAGAAGGAGAGTCTCTCTTGACGGCCAGCCAGAGTCACAGCCCAAGTGACCAAGTGAATGCTTCAGCGGTTGCTGGTTCTAGCTCAGAGTCTGAAGAAGCTTCACACGAGCTTAGAACCAAGAAGGCCTTGGATAGGCAGGTTGCAGTGGTTCCCACTCCTCCAGGTTGCAGTGGTTCTCACTCCTCCGTCAGAAAGAGAGGCATTGGTGAAGCAATCTAAAGATTTGAAGTAGAATCTTCGTGCAATTTGGTTCTCACAAAACTGCACGAAGATTCTACTTCAGCAATCCCTAAAGATTTGAATCTGAATCACAATCTGAAAAATGGGCGAGATACATCAATCAAGCAGCAGAGTTTGCTTCAGCACTCCGTGATGACCCAGAGCTAGAGCAGAATACTCAATCATCTTGATGGTGCACGAAGAGGCTCTAGCAAGTTGCGAGAGGCATTACGGAAATTCAGAGTGTCGTGCAAACGCTCAACCGAATCCAAGGAGGCTAGGGAATACATTGCCCCAACCATTGAACATTACGGATCACCCATTTATTTGGAAGAGGGTGACGATAAGGAATTCGTAATAAAGTCGGCGCTTCTCCACATGGTAGCCGCGAATCAATTTGAAGGTATGGAAACCCTAATGCGCATTTAGCACAATTCACAGAATTATGTCGCACTTACAAAGTGCAGGGGATCAGATCGGAGGCCATATATATGAAGGTATTTCCATTCTTGCTAAGCGGAAAAGCCAAGGATTGGCTAATGAGTCACGAGCCGAATACCTTCCACACATAGGAACAACTTGCTCAAACCTTCCTAATTCAATTCTTCCCGCCGGCAAAGACTAAGAAAATCTGGGATAGAATATGCTAATTCACACAACAAGATGATGAGAATTTTCATGAGGCATATAAGTGCTTTCAAAGAGCTACAAAGAGATTGTCCGCATCACGGATTCAGCAAATGGCAGCTCATGCCAAACTTCTATGATGGGATGGATCAAGACGCGAGAAACCATATGGACCAAGCTAGCGGAGGAGCAATGATGGACTTGAGAGCCTCCAATGGATTCAAGATTATTGACAAAATCGCGCGGAATTCACATCAATGGGGTGGAGAAAGGAACCACCTAAAAAAGAAAGGGAAGAAGCATTCCTCCAAAGCTGTGACAAAAGAAGATTTCAATTCCCTAGCAAAGACGGTGAATTCCTTGGCAGCTTCAATTGGAAATTTAAACCTCAACAAAAAGAGACAAAACCAGCAAGTTTGCGGTATTTGTTTTAGCCCGGCGCATAATGATGACTCGTGCACCGCAAAGCACGCGGACGAGTATGAGGATATTAATTACTTGGTTCGAAATCAAGGGAGAGAATATGCGCCACCGCAAGCTAGGGGGTATCAGCCAAGGAACCCTCCAGCCCATGTGAGGTTCCATGAAGATCTAAATTTTCCAAGAAGACCGCCGCTAAATATAGAACCCAAACCGGCGCTGCCAGGATTTGTTCCAAGAAATCAGAATCAAGGAGCTCCCTCCAACACATATCAGCCGAGGAATAATTATCAAAGTGGAAATTACCATAGACCAAACAATTTCAGCCATCAAAATCAAGGAACGCACCTAAAGGCACGAAGAGAACAAAGCAACGGGGCGCCGTCCCTGATTTCTATTGTTGCCCAGTTAGCCGCGACTCAAGCCCAGCAGCAAAAAGACAACCAGCTTATTCTTCAGAGGCCAGATCAATTGCAAGCGCACAATAAAATGCTCGAAACGCAGATTGTGCAACAAGCTGGCTCGTCTTCGAAATATCAAGGGAAGATGCCCTCACAACCCGATGTGAAGTCCTCCGAGACGATCAATGCAATTACACTCAAGAGTGGGAGAGTTCTAGAAGAACCGCAGCCAAAGGCCAAAGTGGGGAAGGCAGCAGTTGAAGCTGTCGAAGAAGAGTCTTTGCCACAAAATTCAAGTGATAAACTGGAGAAGGAAAAGCCGCAGGAGCCAGCACCTTATGTGCCGCCGATTCCTTTCCCTCAAAGGCTGAAAAAGAAGAAGGAGGATGCGCATTTCATGCGCTTCGCGGAGATGCTGAAAAAGCTGCAAGTGACTTTGCCATTTACGGAGGTACTCACTCTACATATGCTAAATTTTTGAAAGATATTATGTCTCATAGAAGGGAAATGCATGATTTAGACCATGCGGCTTTCTATTCCTATTTCTATTGGAGAAATTAGCATAGCTAGTGCATTGTGTGATAATTCAGTGTGCCATGCCTAGGAAGCTCAGCGATCATGGGTCATTTTCTATTCCTATTTCTATTGGAGAAATTAGCATAGCTAGATATGGGGGAATTGACTCTAACCACGGTTAATTTTTAATAACGTGCATTGTGTGATTTAGGTGCTAGCATATCGTTAATGCCTTATTCACTTTTTAATAAGCTAGATATGGGGGAATTGACTCTAACCACGGTTAATTTGAGATTAGCGGATCGTTCTTCTCGAGCACCCAAGGGTATCCTAGAAGACGTTCCCATTAAGGTTGGACAATTTTATGTTCCGGTTGATTTTTACGTGTTAGACATGGATGAAGATAAGGAAATCCTCATAATTCTAGGTAGACCATTTTTGAACACGGTTAAGGCTATTATAGATTGCGGGAAAGGTACAATCAAACTAAATTTTGGTAGTGAAAAGATCAAATTCAATTTTGAAAAGCATGCTTAGGACACCTAGTAATTATATGGATTGTCACTTGATTGAATCATATGATGCGTATAATGTTTTTGACTCTCTTGGGGAACTAACGAGCTTTGAGTATGAGTTTCTTGCACAAGAGGAAAATAGCTCGTCGTTCACCTCTATAATGGAAATTGATGAGGATCCCGCTGATTTTAATGATGGTGTGAAAGGAATAAATGAGGCGCCAAAAGGTAAGGAATTTGGTGAGGGGTTGAAACCTCTTCCACCGAATCTAAGGTATGAATTCTTGGGACCAAACGAATCTTTACCTGTTATCATAAAAGCTTCTTTGAATGATGTTGAAACTTCTAAATTGATGAATGTGTTGCATGAATATAATGGTGCGTAGACTATAGGAAGTTAAATTCAGCCACTAAGAAAGATCACTTTCCCATTCCCTTTATAGATCAAATGTTAGAACGTCTAGCGGGACATGAATATTTCTGTTTTCTTGATGGATATAGTGGCTTCTTTCAAATTTCTATCCACCCCGATGACCAAGAAAAGACCACATTTAATTGCCCTTACGGCACATTTGCATATAGGAGGATGCCCTTTAGTCTTTGTAATGCACCGGGAACTTTTCAACGTTGTATGATGTCCATTTTTGCTGAGTTTTTAGAGACTTCTATGGATGTATTTATGGACGATTTTTCTGTGCATGGCTACTCATTTGATGATTGTCTCACAAATTTATCTCATGTGTTGGCTAGGTGTATTGAGATGAACCTAGTACTAAATTGGGAGAAATGCCATTTTATGGTCAAAGAAGGCATTGTGTTGGGACACCTTGTGTCAAAAAGAGGAATTGAGGTCGATAGGGCCAAAATTATGTTATTGAGAAGCTGCCACTGCCGAGAGATGCGAAAGGAATAAGGAGTTTCCTCGGGCACGCTGGATTTTATAGGAGATGCATCAAGGACTTCTCAAAAATTGCTAAACCTCTTACAAATCTGCTATGTAATGAGGTAGAATTTAATTTTGATGAACCGTGCCATGAAGCGTTTCAAACGCTAAAGACAGCTTTGGTGTCCGCCCCTATAATTCAACCACCAAATTGGGAAATTCCATTTGAACTAATGTGTGACACTAGCGATACCGCTATTGGAACGGTATTGGGTCAAAGAGTCGACAAGCGCTTGCATGTGATTTATTATGTGAGTAAAGCCCTTGACTCTACACAAGAAAATTATTCGACCACAGAAAAAGAGATGCTTGCTATTGTTTATGCCTTCGAGAAATTCATACAATACTTGATCGGGTCCAAAACAATTGTCTACACTGACCATGCAGCGATCAAATATCTTATGGCAAAGAAGGAGGCAAATCCGAGACTAATCCGCTGGATTCTCCTTTTACAAGAGTTCGATGTTGAAATTAAAGATAAGAAAGGAGTGGAAAATGTGGTCGCGGATCACCTATCGAGGCTTGAGCAAATCAGTGGTGATGTTGCCAAGAGTGTGCCGATTGAAGACTCTTTTATTGGGGAATATTGGCTGAGCATTGAGACGACCCAAGCCCCTTGGTATGCTGATTTCGTAAATTTTCTTGCTTGTGGTATTCTACAGGAAGGGGCAAATCACAATCAAAGGAAGAAATTTCTCCATGACGTGAACCGTTATTATTGGGATGAGCCATTTCTTTATAGGCTATGCGCTGATGGGTTATACTGGTCATGCATCGCGAAGGATGATCAAAAGGATATTTTGCGAAGCTGCCACTCTTCCCCATATGGTGGACATGGCTCTAGCTCCAAAATAGCCGCGAAGGTTCTACAATGCGGTTTTTATTGGCCTACATTGTCTAAGGACCCGTATGAATTTGTAAAATCTTGTGACGCATCAACGTATGGGAAATATTTCTAAGCGAGACGAGATGCCGCAGAAGGGAATCCTTGACGTTGAAATATTTGATGTTTGGGGGATAGACTTCATGGGACCGTTCCCATCATCAAATGGGAACAAATATAATTTGGTTGCCGTCGATTATGTCTCCAAATGGGTGGAAGCCGTCATTGCTCCTTCTTGTGATGCTAATGTGGTAAAGAGACTTTTCACCAAAATAATATTTACAAGGTTCGGTGTGCCAAGGACAGTGATTAGCGATAATGGATCGCATTTTAAAGGAAAACAGTTTGAGGCATTACTCCAAAAATATGGTGTCTACCACAAGATAGCGACGCCCCTCAAAACAGCGGGCAAGTTGAAGTCTCTAATCGCGTGATCAAGGCAATATTGGAGAAACACGGTTAGTAGTTCTCGCAAGGATTGGTCATCAAAGCTTGATGAAGCATTATGGGCTTATCGAACGACGTTTAAGACACCAATCCGTATGTCCCCTTATAGACTCGTGTACGGGAAACCTTGCCATCTCCCCGTGGAGCTTGAATATAAAGCCATGTGGGCCGTAAAGAAGCTGAATTTCGACTTGAAATCAGCAGGGGAGAAGAGACTACTCCAGCTTCACGAGCTAGATGAAATCAGACTTGACTCGTACGAAAATGCCAGAATTTATAGGAGAAAACCAAGCTGTGGCACGACAAGAAAATTCAGAGGAGAAGTTTCTCGAAGGGGGGCAGCGTCTTACTTTTCAATTCCAGACTTCGACTATTCCCGGGAAAGCTGAAATCAAGGTGGTCGGGGCCTTTCAAGGTCGAAAAAGTGTACGAAGATGGCCACTTCGAATTTGAACAAAGAAGGCGAAACTTTCAAAGTGAATGACCATCGAATTAAAGTGTACCATGGAGACGAGCAAAGCTTGGAGCTTGGAGACTTCAAGCTTGATGATTCTACATAATTCCCAAATTATTGCATGCCACTTGCGAGGGGATCCTCGCAAAGGACTTCTCAAGTGTGTTTCTTATGAACAAGGGAATCGGCTACGTCTTAGCCAAGACGTTAAACTAGGCTGGTGAGTATTTGTGCTTTTGCTTCTACTTATTGGTAGTGTAGAATTATTTTTGACTTTATGTTGCGCCGTGCCAATATTAAGTTAGAGGTTTTAGAGATTTTGTGTTTGAGAGCACTCGAATTACCCCTTTGATTTAATCATCTATGTGTAGAAATATTTAAGTGTGGGGTGTTTTGAGTGAGTATTAGGGATATTTAAGTGATTGTGGCATCTGGTGCATTTTTGTGAAAAATTTTCTGGAGAGTGGCTGTTAAGACACAGTAGTTGATTCGCCCGAATCAGTTTTCTGGCTTGCCCGAATAAGTTGATTCGTGTAGCCTGAAACTTTTCAAGACAGCACTGAGTAAATGATTCGGGCGAATCACTTCTAGCCACCCCGAATCACTTTCGATTCGGGCAAAGTCGGCAAACCAGAATTGATTCGGATAGAGGGTCCGCGAATCAGCTGATTCGTGCAACCTTAAAGAAGCACTGAGTAAATGATTCGGGCGAATCACTTTTAGCCACCCCGAATCAATTTTGATTCGGGTAAAGTCTGCAAACCAGAATTGATTCGGACAAGAGTTCCCAAATCATCTTTAATTGGGACAGTTTGAGACAGCACTAAGTAAATGATTCTGCTGAATCACTTTTGATTCGGGCAACAACCCTTCCCCCGAATCAAATTTTATTCGGCCTTATATCCCGAATCAGCCTCTGTTTCCTCTCGTTTTTCTCCCGAACCGCGAACCCTAAAATCTCTCCCACTCCGTTCGACCCCTTCCGTCGCCAGTCTCCTTCCCTCTGACCATGCCTTCCGTCGCCAGCATTTCCATCCTGAGCGAACCCTAAAACGCAGCCTCCGTCCGACCTAGCCGCACGCGTCCCGCTTCGCCCGAAACACTCGCTCCAGCCGCTTCACCCATGCCCGACTCAGCTCTAATCCGGCCGAATCACTCTCTACCTGCCCTGCTCCCATGGCTCGCACCAATACGAACACAGCTGGGAAACCAACACAGCCGTCCACCAAAAAACTGTCCGCAGCTCAAAAAGGGAAGGGACTGGCTAAACCTCAAGCGTCGGCCAAAACCAAGCCAAAGCCGAGGCGAGCTGCTGATGGCATTATCTTCCGCTCCTCTCCCCCGCCGTCTCCAGTCAGTGCATCCTCATCATCATCCTCTGAGAAATACAGACCCCTGAGAGAATCATCCAGAGCCCGAACCAGCTCAGCCATCGTCCCACATTCAAGGGCAGAAAGGCCCTGTTGGCGCAGCACAACAGCTATGAGGTACTAGCTCCCACTTACCCGGATCGCCCCATACTACATGAGCTTAAAATCTCGGATGAAATTTGTGATTATCTACGTGCTAGTAATCTTCACTATATCTTGATGAGTGATCCAGGTACTTATCCGAGGCTGGTTAAGGAATTCATGGCCTCGTTTTCAGAGACTTGGGAGGATGGTCGAGTTTACTTGGGAGGAATTCAAGGGCAAGAGGGAGCGCTTTGTGCGGTTTTGGAACTTCCGGTTGGGCGGATAGGCTTTTAGCCTAGACACCGATGACGTCGCGACTATATTTGGGTGCACTAAGTACGGGAAGTACACGACATTCAGGGAAAGCGAACGGTACAAGTTCTGGAAAGAAATTACCGAGCAGGACATTTTCTTCACCCCACCTCAGCCAGCTTTGATGATTCAGTCCCCAGTTTGGCGGCTGATCCATCGTTTTATTGCGACGTCTATTCACATCCGCAAAGACGGTGGCCGGTATGTGAACAACGCAGATATAGACATCATGCTTCAAATTTGTTCTGGCCAGAAGGTTTGCATCGTTCATGCTTTGACCCTCCAGTTTGAGTCTTGTCAGAATCCCCAGTACAAGGGGCGTGCCTTAGGTGGAGGACCATTTATTACGCTTCTCGCGAAGCACTTAGGCTTCACTTTGGACCGAGGCACGCGTCTACCCGAGAAGGTGCTTGACATGGAGGGGCTTCGCAAAATGCACATGATAGACATAAAGACGAAAGAATGGATTGTTCGTAAGGAAGTCCCGAAACAGCTAGAGAAACGGATAGCGAAGAAGAGAAAAGAACATTGGGCTCCTCGACTTCCAACACCGCCTAGAGCAGCCTGCGAGCAGCCTCTGCCCCCGCCTCAGCACATACTCCAGACATCAGGCCATCTTCCATTGCCCCTCCTCCCGCTGAGACCGAGCCACTTGCACACGAGGACCTGATATTGATGAGCGCACGTTTAGACTCACTTTCAGATTCTCACACGTCGCTCATTCGCTCCCACGAGGTATTATCCACACTTGTCCACGATTTCTTCGCATGGCAAGGAGGAGTCATGGCGCGTATGGCAGCGCCCATGGGTATTGCAGACATTCCACCACCGCCAGCACCATTTTCTCAGCCACCACCTCAGCCGACTATGCAGCCTGTAGCCGCGAGCGATGACTCCATTTCAGCCATGGTTGAAGGTAGAATTGATGGAGGCAATGGTGAGGGAGCTACCAGGGTAGGCAGTGGGGCGAGGCATGTAGACGAGGGGACAGCCACTGAAGAAGTGAGGACTCCAGTCTCGAGAGGCGCACGAAGCGTAGGAATGATGTTTAGATTACTTTTATGTTTGTCATGACTTGTGGTGCTTTTATTGCTACGAACTTTGCTTGACTAGTCCATTTGTACTTTGACGCGCTTCGCCGGGATTTTGTTTTTGCATGACAGATGGTTTCCGTACTTGTATGTTTCTTTCATTTGGCAGATTTTTTCCTTAGAACAACATTTTGAACTGCCCTGGTAAATTGATTCGGACACACTGGCTAAATCACCCATTTTGGCCTTGTCCGAATCGCTTGTGATTCGGGAACCATGCTATCCAAGCTCATTTGATTCGGACACCCTGGCCGAATCACATTGTTTTGCCTTGCACGAAACAAATTTTGATTCGGGCAACCACATATTATCCGAACTGAACTGATTCGCCCAGGGTGTGGCCGAATCACTTATTTTGCCTTCCCCGAATCAGAAAGTGATTCGGTCAGTCTTAAGCAGCACTTTTTTCAATTCACTATGGAAATTTCTGCCTATTTGCATTTGTTCGAAACCTTTTTCAAGCACTATGATACACTAATTCATGACTTTTGATGCACATGGGCATATCCATGTGAACTCATCGTATGCATTGCCACACATTTGTTTTCCAACCTCATGCCTAGCTACATGTTTCACATTGTTATATGTCTTTCATAGCTAGTTGTTATATATCTTTCAAACCTGAGAATTCAGGTGTTGCGCTAACCTTTTCCTTGAGTTTCAGATTTATTGCCACTGCATAGAGCATCATCCACGGACCCGGGTGGAGGTGCATTTGGCTACCTCCACACGAGAGAAGTTCCTTCGCAACTTTCTCTTTACCATTCTTTCTATTGCTTAGGGATTAAGCAAATTTTTAAGTGTGAGGTGTTTTGCGCTTTTGCTTTTATTTTTCTTAGCACCATGATTCTATGCTACATATTTATTTCACGCACATTATACTCACATGATGGGTTTCATCCTAGCATTAAATATTGATCACACGAAGTAATGTTTGTTAAGCACTTAAGTAGTATCATTTAACAAAAAAATTTGGGATGAGTTGTGCTTTAAATTCATGAATCGTATCTTTAAGTTGATTGACATTCTTTGTGATGATTTTATTCACATGATTTGGTGTATTTGACTAGCTTAGTTCGATTTATTTTTGAGCTCTTTCCGTGCATGAAGAATGAAGTGAAGTTTAGCGAGCACAAGAATAAAATAAAAACAGTTTTCATATAAAAACCTTGTACTTGCTTTTGTTTGCTTTTAGGTGACTTTAACGTTCCTATTTAGCCTTTGTATTTGTTTTGGCTCTTACTTTATGCTTCATCATACATCACTTAGGCACATTGTCAAGTATTAAGTGTGGTGTGTTTTGAAGTGTTTGCGAAAAAAAAAAGAAAAAAAAAGAGAGGCACAAGAAAAGAAAAAAAAATCTTATTTTTAAGGGTTTACAAATGCCGAGGGTTGGGAAGGTAAGTTCCCCCTTGAAAGCATTTGTATAAACACAAAAATATTATTTGTTTATTTTTTTTTGTCAAGGAAGAGTTTTACAAATGCCGAGGGTTAGGAAGGTAAGTTCCCCCTTGAAAGCATTTGTATAAACGCAAACATAATAAGCACACTTAATTCTTAACTTTGTGCCTATTCTGCAATTTCTTTCGCATGAGTGTGAGTAGAGCATTTGCATTTGGTTCTTAGGAAACGTCTAAAGTATGACCCTCATAATTTATTACTTAAGCATCAAGATTTGTACGAGTGGAATTTAAATTTCTCAATGTCGAAACTCCTCTTCTCTTACGGATTATGACGAAAGTCTAAAACTTGAGAATGAGTTTGTTGTCATGAGCTTATGGACTTGTCCTTAGCAAGCATGTGTGATTGACTCGACCAAATTCTTGTGTAAGCGACACTTTTCTTCATACTACTTGCATAGGAAATTGAGCGATAATTTGAATTTGACGAATGCTAATTTTGATATCGACTCTATGAATATTTGTTATCATATTAAAGTGAACGATCCTTAGAGTTTGTGTGAAGTGAATGATTTGCACAACTCCATTATTATGTGGGCTAATAAAGAACTACTTGCTTAGCAAACTATATTTGCATTTTGAACTCTTATGGATGATTGCAAGTAGGATTTGTGAGTATTCCTATTCTTAAAACTCTCACAAGACTATAACTCGTCCACTAAAGTAGCCTAGGGGTTTAAAGGATTGATGCATATGCTAAATGCATCTGTGATTTCTACGACAGTGAGTTAGGAGTAGATTTTAATTTTCTTCGTTTAGTTACTTTTAGCTTAGGTTACATGAGTAGAGAGTGGATGTGCTATATGTGTGTAAATTGTGCTACATGCTTTGATATTGTCATCTATGATCTAGCCTCTTACTCTCTGCTTGACTTATGCATATAGCGGGACGAACAGGACTTAAGTGTGGGGTGTTTTAATAAGCGGACAAATGACCTTATATTTGTCCATAATTTTTCCCTTACCTCTTGCTTGTTCCGCTATTTTAGAATATGTATTACACAATATGAAGTGGTCCGAAGAAAATCTGGATGAATTCCGGCCGATCGAGATAAAAAACAGCAAGATTGAGCAAACTACAAAAGTGATTCGCCCACCAGCATCGCCGAATCACCCTCAGCTCCACGAATCAAATTGACTCGGGGAGAACTTGAGTGGTTTGACCGAATCACATGTAAGGTTGACCGAATCAGAAAGTGATTCGGCCAAGGGAGGAGCGAGATGTCTGAATCACTTCAGCTCTACAAGGAGTTTGACCGAATCAGAAAGTGATTCGGTCAAAGAAATCGATTCGCCCAAGCAGAAACCCCACTGAGTATATGATACGGCCGAATCAGTTTAGCTCTATAAGGATCTTGACCGAATGAAATAAGAGTTGACCGAATCAAAAAGTGATTCGGCCAAGATAAAGTGATTCGGCCAGCTCGAAACAGCTCTGAGTAAATGATTCGGACACCCTGTCCGAATCAGTTTCTTTAACCCTTGCCCGAATCAAGTGATTCGGGCACTGCGGGTAAAATTTGGAAATTTTCGAAGGGTACAAATAGAATGAGATGTAAAATTAGAAGGGCTCTCTTCCAGAATTCGAAACCCTAGGCGATTTGCTCTTGGAGAAGTTGAAGAATTGTCAAGGATTGAAGGAAGAGACATGCAATTGGAGATCCTACATCAACCCTCTACTCATCCACTACTCTTTTGCATCCAATTGGTGAACAATTTCAATTTGAATATCATGTTTTGTTTCAAACTCACCATGAGTGAGTAGTCACATTTCAGTTGATCTTATGGATCCTTTAGGTTTGATTGTAATGCAGGACTTGTCTTTTTATCTATATTAGTGAAGTTTGGTTGAAAATTTTTATGCTTGTTCTTCATATCAATTTGGTGTACACCAAGTGTTTGACGAAATACCTAAGTGAGTATGAATTGATAAAACACCTAGGGATGAAATGAGAGTTGAACTCAGGTTGTTTAGGAGATCAAGCATGATTATCTTAGGTTGCGTGTGTGCGCGAGAGTGACATACGCATTCCACTAGGCTAAGTATTGAGCGACTTTAGTTAACTATCAATAGACCGAGAAGTTGAGATTAGGAGACTTTTGTTATATGCGGTTCAATAGAGCGAGAGTTTGAGAACCGCCACTCGAATTTACTCATGATTTAGATAAGTTTTGTATTGCTAATCGCATGACCTAGGGGTGAAGTAGGATTCCGACTACGTTTTCTCTCTTACTTTACTTCTTCATAAATTTGAACTTGTCTTTAGTATTCACTAGAGATACCTCACTTAGAGGAAAAACCCCCCTTTTTATTTAGTAGACTTACATTAAGCATTACTAGTTAGCTTTAGACTAATCTAGGCTTTTCTCTTGGGTTCGACTCGAGGTCACTCGGATTATAAATATTGTTTGAACACCGTGATTGGACTAGTATTTTTACTACCACAATAACCACAGCGTTCAATAATTATTCTCTCTTTAATTTATATATTTTATGTCCACTCGTAGTAAGGCTTTATCGATCTATAAAAAATCCCACCATCACTCATATTAAGTTAACTCTTTTATTCGTATTCTTCATGTTGATCCAGCTGGAGAATATTTATCCCGTGATCTACAAAGTTTTTTTGCTGAGCAAGGCACCCTTAGTTTTCTTGTCCAGTGGCTCATGCATCAAATGATGTAGCCGAAGCGTAAGCATCACCATTTTCTTTAGACAGCTCGGGCTCTTATGCTTGCTTCATCCGTCCCACCTCATTTTTTGGTTGAGGCTATTTCCACCACCACATTTGTCATCAATAGTCGGTCGAGCATCTTTTTGGAAAATCTTTGGATTATTCCCACCTATTGTCTTTTTAGCTATATGTGCTATGTTTTACTAGCACTTCATGAGCGCACCAAGCTGGCAGTTTAGTAAGTTGATTGTGTATTCTTAGTTATAGTGTTGAATATAACTGATATCTTTTTTGGGATCCCATTGGTCAGCGAATGTATATATCTCGGGACATAACTCTTGATGAGTCTCACCCTTTCTACACCCAGCCCTCTTCATGTTCCATCCCGACCTCACATGTCAAGCCTCTATCTTTTTTGGCCTTTCTCGACAGTCCTCTCACCATTATTCTCGTGGCACTAGTGTTATCATCTCCATCCAGCGATCACTGTTCCTTTTTATCCTCTTTATTACTTTCATCGTCCACGAGTTGAGATTCCTTCTTGTTCATCCTCTCCTTCTAATGAGCCATCTTCTTATATAGCTTCTCCTCGTCTTTGAGATCGATAGTCTATTCTCCTCCGCTATTCTTGCCAAACTGACCTCGTATCGTGATGATGTAGCTCTTCTGCCCCGAGTGGCAGCACACGATGGCAGAAGAGCTCACTGCTCTTGAGCGTAATAGCACTTGGGATCTTGTGACTCTCTGTCACATGTTCGTCCTATCACGTGTAAGTAGCTATATAAGATGAAGATCCGCTCTAATGGTTCTCTTACGTGTTATAAGGCTCGTTTTTTTGCCCGTGGTTTTTAGCAACAGTATGGGCGTGACTATGATGATACTTTTGCTCTTGTGTCACACATGGCCACTATTCGTACACTCCTTATTGTGGCTTTTGTTCGTGAGTGGTCCATCACTCAGCTCGGTGTTAAGAATGCCTTTCTTAATGGCGAGTGACAAGAAGAAGTCTATTTGATACCTCCACTAGTCAATTCTATTTATGAAGGCATGGTCTATCTTCTTCGTCGCTCTCTTTACGGCCTTAAACAAGCCACTGGTGCTATGTTTGTATGGTTTCTTCGTTCATTACTAAGGCTAGATTCTTTGTAAGTGACCAAGATTCTGCTCTTTTTGTCCACACTTCATCTCGTAGTCGGATGTTTCTCCTTTTATATGTTGATGATATGATTCTCACTAGCGATTACTCTCAGTACATCACTTTTGTGAAGGAGCGGCTCAGTGCACATTTTGTATGTCTAATCTTGGTCGTCTTTACTACTTCCTTGGGATTGAGTTTTCTTCTACACACATGGATTCTTCATGTCCCAAGAAACATAAATATGAGATCTCCTTGATTGTTTTTCTTTCACTAATTAACGCAATGTCGACACTCACATGGAGCTTATGTTCACGTTCGTTTCATTGATATTGACCCTCTTAAGGATCCTAGTCTTTATCGTCATCTAGTTGATAATCTAGTGTAATTGGGTTTCACTCTCCCTGACATTTCACAACTTGTGCATATCTTAAGTATTCGCTCCCAGTCACCTTCTTCGTGTTTTGTGATTTCTTCACGGATCTATCACTCGTTATCTTTTTTTCCTCGTTACAACTCTTTTTAGTTTCAGACATATTCTGATGCGACATGGACGAGTGACCCCCTTCATCGTAGATCTCTTTCCATCTATTGTGTCTTTCTGGGTGGTTCTCTCATCTCTTGGAAAACTAAGAAGCAGCCAACCATTTCTCTTTCTGAGTGTTGAGGCTGAGTGACGCGCTATGACTTTGTTGACCACAGAGATTACTTGAATATGATGGCTACTTGCGAACTTTGGTGTAACTATTTCTACAACGACTTTGTTGACCCACCATGAGTTTGAGGGGATGTTAGCAGAATATTCTATAGTATATTTCATTCGTGCATATCCGTGCCAAAAATGTCATTCTTGTATATAATAAATTGGGCTATTAGTCTTATATCAATATACAACATTCATCGGTCATAACAACCAACCACAATCCAATTAACATAAACAGAAATGACGCATAGTGAAGAATTTAAAATAGAATCAACAATCTTTTACAAAAACAAAAATTACTTGATGTTTGGAACAAACCCCTTGGTATGAACTCGGATGTGCGAGGGAGTGGATCATGGAAAGTGTCAATGGCTTGGATATCCTCACTTAGTTGCCTTCTGAAATCTTCCAAGAGGATAAGTCTCGCAATCAAAACTTACGTAATAAATAGTATGTAGTTCTAGTAAGGATGGTAGAACTTGTCCCAACAGCTGCTATGACAACTCCTGAGGAAACGCGTTAGGAATGTTTTGACTTTCTGAGTGAAAGTAAATACGAGACACAAAGATTTGGTAACCCACTTCTGGAATATATATCTGTAATGTGGGGGGTTTTCCTAACCCCAACAAGCAAAAATACACTAATAACGAACAGACAACGAAGTACAAAATTACAAGACTCTCTTCTGCAAGTCCTTCTATCACTGACTCATCAGGATGCGCACTGAGCTGCTCTTAGTGTAGAGATCCCTCTCTATGGCTTACCACAACAGCTTTGTTCTCTCGAACAGCTGCTTATCTACTCAACGTCCTCCCGGATCGCTGGCTTCCTCCCGGATAGTTGAACAGTTTCGCAACAGGATTTGTGAAACATATAGCTTCAGCAGATACTCATGCTTCTCGTGTTTGAGTGATAACTTTGCTCCGATCTCCGATAGGTGCATTCGGTCACTTAACCTCGACTTCTCTTGTATATTCCTATAACTCAAGAGAGATTCATGAACGTCCGTAATCTTCAAACTTCGTTCCACACTCTTTTATGGCGTACGTCAATCTCCTCAAATATCTCAACCAATATTCAACAAGAATATATTTGAATATTTATGGATTTTATCTTCAACTTGTTGCCAAACCAAGAGATTGTGTCCCAAAATATAATTGAAGATATTCTGGATCTTTATCTAGCCAAGACTCCAATAATCTCGAAGATGTGCTCCACCCTTTGATTCTCGGAATTTGCTGATTCCTGAGAATATACACTTTTTGGTTTACAGCCAGCGCGTGCTCCAGCACTTGCTATAACACTTTGTGTTGCATCTCTTCAGTGTTGCAGTTTTAACTTCTAACTACTCTACGCATATTTCTAACTTATTTGAATAACTTTTTGCACAAAAACATGTCATACATAATCATGGGACTAACATAATAGATGAGCATGCTTACTTATTTGGAGATTTATACTTGGAAACATTATTTTGAGTTTGAATTCTTTCTTCAGCTCCTTATTGAGCTGTTTTCCTGTTTCGGAATCCATGGATGATGAAGTTGTACAAAAATATTGTCTTTTGTAACTACCACCAGCAGTTAGTTGGGTACAATTAAAATTCATGATCATACTCATAGCCAACAAATGAAGACTGAAAAGAGACTCAAAGACCTACCAATATAACCCAATGACTTCAACTGAATTACAGGAAGAAAAAGCTGTGTAGACAAACGCAAGGAAGTGAGTGTCATTATGAATTCAAGCAAGGAGCTGAAATGAAAAAGCTCATGCAATTTGAAATGATTACTAAACTATTAGAGGATCATACTATTCTGATTTTGATTCTCCACTGCCGCTATGACGTACGGACTCGGCATGTTCTCGATGTATCATAATCTGTTCTTCCACATGATCGATCACTGCGATATCAACAGAAAGATTTCTCATTAACTTGGAGATAAGAATGTCAAGCAAGTATAACCCAATGTCAGAAACAAACCCCTTAGAATGAACTGGGAAATGAGAGGGAATGGCTCATGAAATTTCCTTAGCCCTTCCAGTTCAGCATTGAGGTGTCTTCTAAAACTCTCCAGCGATGAAACATCTCTCAACTTAAACTCTTCTGGGAATCGAGTCAACAACAAGGCTCCTTCTACTGCAATTTTGACCTCTGAACACTCCTCCCGGGAACTTGAAGACACACTGGCGATATCTTCATCCAAACGCCCAACCTCTATGTCATTAAAAAAGAATGTGAAAACGCAAGAATTAGCCGCAGGATGTTGGAAGGTAGAATATATGTGACAAACCCATCGTCACAAGACTTGGCAAAAGGACGAGGGTGGTTGTACGCCTGATGATTTCATCCAATTCTTTCTTTAACCTGTCTTTGTACTCCATCGCTCTAGCCATATCCATTGATGCAGTTGAAAGAAAAATGAAAGTTGCAGAAAGAAAAAATGGAGGAAAGCTCTTCTGGTTTTACTCCTGCAGTTGTGATTTTAAAATGTGAAAGCACGAAGCTAAGTGTAACTGAATTAACTAATTCTGTTACATCACGCCAGCAGTTGTGTTGAAACTAGTTACAATTAATTACAAGTTGGTTACAAATGCAATAATCATGGGTTATCTAAAGTGTGTGCTTACGCAAATAATAAACAGAATCTTCAACTGTTTCTGTCATGATCATTCTCATAGCCACACGAGATAGATTTTCGTTCTCATAGATGCAACATGATAAGTTCTCTTTTTTTAATTAACCCTCGAAGATTTAATTCAAATTCAAAACGTTTTTTGATATAAACATTGTGAAACGACACTCGAAGATTTATTAATATATCAATTGAACCAACAAATGAATCAGAATCTTCTTGATTCAAACAACATACTTTCATGTCAGTAATATAGAAAACTGTCATAGAGATGCATTTCATGAAATCATCTATTTACTCGGGATGAGCCGATGTACTTGATTGTTTAATGACACTATCACCAACAACAAAAATGCATTTGACCATCCCAACTTTCATAACATATATTTCATACAATCTTTCAATTTCATCTCAATTATACTCATCGAGAACTACAATATTAAACATATCTAAGGTTGATATAATCATTTCATCAACTTCTTACTTTTTCCAGTGAAATTAAACTCACACTTACTTCACCATTTTAACCCTAAGGGATATATCACAACTTTTACTCCATAATCACATATGTTTTGACGATTTCACTTTAATCACTTTTTTTACACATCATAAGAATATCATCCAAAATGTTGGGTCTCTTGAGTTTTGTATATTGACAAATACTCAGCTAATCTTAATTTTTAAGTGTGCAGTAAAACACAAGTTACTGATGCTCCAGGGACCGACAGATCTGGCATAATTTAATAAAGATTTGACGCAAAAATAATCTAGATATTTAGAAGATCCGTGGAGAGAATATTTTGGCAAGATTTGATGGATATATTTTAGATAGAGTATCTAAATCATATTCACTAAATATAGGATATCTATTGTTATGGGATAATTTTTTAAATTGAATCTAGATAATTATCCATAAGATATTTGAAAATTATCAGATATCTTAATTTAAAAGGTTGTTATGGGGCACAATATTTTATTGAATCTTGATAATTATCCATAAGATATTTGGAAATTATCTGGATCTCTCTAATTAGGAAATCAACGAGGAGATCTCCTAAGTATAAAAGGGAGGCTAAGCCGACACCAAGGATGCGAAATAGAGAAAATCAAGTAGATCAAAAAGGGATTGAAGCGCACGACAAGTGCAAACAGCAATCCGGCAGCCATCGAGTGAAGACATACCGGACGGGCTGAGGATTCAGTGGATGGCGAGGCAAAGTCGCATGGTGTGGGTTCACACAATTCAGGGTCGCATTCTAGTATGACAGGAAGAAGTTTACTTTGAGGGTTTAGAAAAGCAGAGTCACGAGGGGCATATTACTGAGAATAACGGCAAGGCACTCATCCATTGTAATCTGTAAGCATTTCCATAAATAAACAAGTAACGAGATCCTAAATCCTTCTAGTGCAAACTAGAAGGTCTAAAAGGTAGTGGTTTTTCCCAAGGTCTGCGTTCAGACTTGGGTTTCCATTATAGTTAATCTGTGTCTAGAATTTACTTTCCTACTATACTTTACTCCTGCTATTTATAAACCCCTACAGGGATCCTTCTCTTTGAAGGAAAGCTAACTACTATCCATTAATTGGTATTAGAGCCTGACTATAGATTTTGAGTTAGCTTTGCAGGAAAAAAATGGCTAAAAACACACAAATAGGAGACTCCTTCTGGAAACCACCAATACTGAATCCTTGAGAATACAATTAGTGGATAGAACATTTGAAGCACACACTCTCAACCCCGGAGATCTGAAGTAAGTGTTAAGATGCAAAACAACCAAAGAAATTTGGTATGCGTTGAAACGACTTTACTCAGGAAACGAAGATGTCATTCTAGTAGCTTCAAAGGACTATGATAATGCTCTGCAGGAGAAGAACGAATCCCAAGAGGACTTTCATTCTAGATTTCAGGGATACATTGGACAGATGAAGTTTCTGGGAGAAGTAATCCCTGAATGGAAGGTCACACATAAATTCTTGCAAGCTCCCAACCACAAGGGACGCAGCCACTCCAGCACTCTGAGCTCAAAGCGACATCAAACTGATCACACTAGAAGATCTTGTGGCTAGACTTTAATGCAATGTTGGAGTTCTACAGAGAAAAGCAGCCCGGAGGCAACCCGAGAAGATCTAGTCAATAGCCCTTAAGGTAGAAAAAGCATTCGATCTTGCAAAAACCGACGCTCATGATGAAGATGAAACTAATGCACTCATTACAAAAGTAATCAGAATGGTCTCAATAAACTCTAAGCATCCTTATGAGGGACGAAAACCAAATGAGGGACGCAGGACACAATCCAAAAGAAAGCAGGGATATGCTATGCTACCATTGTCACAGAAAGGGACATATGGCCAAAGACTGCTCCAGAAAGAAGGCAGGCAAGCCTCCAGCTCAAAAGATTCAACGAGCAATGCTAGCATCCTGCGGAGAATCTGACGAATAGCGAAGGGAATGCCTCAGGAAAGGATGCATGAATGATGGCCTTGCAAAAGTGTGACACCACTCAGGTAGCCAAAAAACTCCCAAGTAGTAAATTGTTGAACTGCTTGACTTGCTAGAAAAACTAACAACAGAAATCAATAAATGATGGTCTTGCAGGTATGATTGAAGAAAATCAGTTGTGGGCAAATAAAGTAATGAGGCTCGAAGAAGAGAAAGAAGCATCGAAAGGTAAGATAGGAAATGTACCGTGCCAAATATGCAACGATCTTGAAGCTCAGATCAAATCTCTGGGAGAAACAGATGGAAAATGGAAAATAATTATGACGAGTTGACACATACCATAGAAATCATCAACGAAGATGACAAAGAGAAAAAGAAGATATGGATGAAAGAGCAGAGGGTGATCAACATCGAACAAATAAGAACAAACTTCACCAAAAAGTTTGTATCTCGACCAGGGTTGGGCTATACGATCACCAGCGAAGACACAGTGTCCTCCTCAAAAGCAAGGCAAGAGTACTCTCGCATGAAACATAGTAAGTACCACTGTAGGGGGAACTGTGATAAGGATGGATCCCTCTCAGAGAGCATAGTACCCTTCAGCTAAAAGAAGACATAATCCATGTGGCTAAAAGAAGCACAAAACAAAGCACCACCCAGAATCAACTTCAAAACCAAAATACAAAACAAACCTATCTGGGCTGGACAAAGCAAATACGTGAACCTGAAAGTACACAAAATATGCTAACAATGTGGGCAAGAAGGACACTACAAAAGGGAGTGCCTGCAGCTGAAACGGCCTTACAAAAGGGCTCAAGCAATCTCCAGAACTAAACCCCTACCTCCGACAAAGCTAATTTCCAGACGCAGGATTGATCTAAATATAACTAACTCCAGAACTGCTAACTATAATAGTGATGTGGTCCCTAAACCTAGTAAGCCTAAGCTTGTTTGGGTTCATAAAAATTAATTATCTTTTGCAAGGAGGAGGGAGAAACCGCTCTTGGAATATTGACAGCGGATGTTCAAATCATATGACATGGAAAATGGTTCTTCTCCCTCCAGCAATACTCGAGAGGATCAATCCTCTTCGAGAACAACAGTTTAGGTCATGTATTTGGTCTAGGTAAGATAAGCATATCTGACTACATTCATGTGGAAAATGTAAGTTTGGTAGATGCACTATAGTTCAATCTTTTAAGAGTCTCCCAAATAAGTCAGCATGGTCAATATAGAATCACCTTCTCCACCAATGACTGCTAGGCTGAGTGCATTAGTACAGGAAAATTTCCCCTACAAGGCTGTTGAAGTATGACATCCCTTGAAAAAAAAACACAAGATTCTGCTACAGCAATCCCTGAAGATTTGGAGCTGGAGCACAATCTGGAGACTGGCAAAACAGTAACACAGTACAACAACAAAGAACCAGATTTTGTTGTAGCACTCGTGGACCATAAAAGCTGAGGTAAACTGGGCAACTGTCAGAGGATAGAATCTGCTACAGCAAATGATGTGCGCGCAAAGTGAATAGTATTTATGCGCATTCTCCTTTTAGTTCTTGTTCATTCCGTGATGTTATATAAGTCTTTTGATGCTTTTCGCGTGCGTTTCAGGTTTATATCGAGTAGTTGGAGTCACGCAGCAACTTAGAAGAGTTTCGGACAAAATCCAATCGATTGCGGGCGAAAGCGCAAAAAAATCATGGTAATGAAGATTTGCCCGAGTCAATGTGACTCGGCCTGGACTATTTGACTCGCCCGGATCAAAGCACTCGGACAAATTGGAACTCTCTGGAAAGTTGACTCGCCCGAGTCAGTTCTGCCCGAGTCAAGAAGCGCAAGACCGAGTCACTGACTCACTCGGCCAAATTAGAACCCTCTGGAAAGTTGACTCGCCCAAGTCAACTAGTTGACTCGGTCAACGCTGGTCAAACCGTCTAGGTATAAATGGAAAGCTTTGAAGAGAGAGAAAAAGATATCTCAATTTTCAAGAAAACTCAAAAACTCTCTCAAACTCTAAAGAGCAAAGATCAAACCTTTGGAGAAGATAAAGCTTGGTTGAAGATTGGAGCTTGGATTAAAGATCATTCAAGACCTAGACTACTTTTCTAAACCCTTAACTTTGTATTTACATTCATGTTTCACTTATTAATCATGTATTTGTGCACACTCATTATGAGTGAGTAGTTGTTTATGTGATTAGGAATCAAATGGATCCCCTAGGATTGGATATGATGTAGAACACTATTTTATTGTATTGAATGAAGTTTGGTTTGATTATTTGTGCCCTAGCTATGTATTCATTGCATGCACACCAAGTGTTTGACGAAATGCCTAAGTGAGTATGCATGAGTAAAACTCCTAAGGATGGAATGAGAATTGAACTTAGGATGTTTAATAGCTATTGTATGATCATATATGGAGTGTTTGTGCGCGAGAGTGACATAGACTCTTGACATTAGGCTAAGTTTAAGCTGACTTGAGTAACCGGCCAATAGACCGAGAGGGTGCGGTTATGGGACTCAAGTTCTACACGGTTCAATAGAGCGAGAGTTTGAGAATTGTGTCATTTGTGTATCCTCTCCACTCTAGGGAAGGAGCGAGAGTTGAACCTAGAGTGGACGATGCATTAGCCTTGCTTTTATCAACCCAACGTAGTTCATGCATGTATTATTGAGGTATTTCATTTTCCACATATCTTAGGGGAGAAGTTGAATCCCTAGTCACCTGTTATTCATTAGACAAACCCAACTATCATTTATCTTTAGTACTTACTAGAGATACCTCTATAGGAGGACAAAACCCCCTTGAACCGTAGACTTTCAATAGTAGCATTAATTAGTTATCAACTAGTCTAGGCTTTTCTCTTGGGATCGACTTGTTGGTAGTATAGAAACGTTGTGAAATTTGTGTTACGCCATGCCTTCCTCCACATGGGATCAAACGTTGTGAAATTAGGGACTAAGCAAATTTTTAAGTGTGGGGTGTTTTGCGCTTATGCTTTTATTCTTAACAACATGATTCTAATGCTACACATTTACTTTGAGCACATTATACTCGCATGATTGCCGTCATCCTAACTCTTGGTATTGATCACACGAAGTAATGTTTGCTAAGCAATTAAGTAGTATCATTTATAAAAAAATTTTGGAATGAGTTGTGCTTTGAATTCATGAATCGTATCTTTAAGTCGATTGACATTCTTTGTGATGATTTTATTCACATGATTCGGTGTTTTTGACTAGCTTAGTTCGATTTATTTTTGAGCTCCTTCCGTGCATGAAGAATGAAGTTAAGTCTAGCTAGCACAAAAATAAAATAAAAATAGTTTTCATATAAAAACCTCATACTTGTTCTTGTTTGCTTCTAGGTGACTTTAGCATTCCTATTTAGCCTTTGCATTGGTTGAGCTCACACTTCATGCTCCATTATATATCACTTAGGCACATTGTCAAGTATTAAGTGTGGGGTCAAATAAATTGTTTGCGATAGGAAAAAAAAAAGAGGCACAAGAAAGAAAAAATTATATTTTTAAGGTTTTACAAATGCCGAGGGTTAGGAAGGTAAGTTTTCCCTTGAAAGCTTTTGTATAAACACAAAAATATTATTTGTTTTTTTTTTTGGGTCAAGGAAAAGTTTTACAAATGCCGAGGGTTAGGAAGGTAAGTTATCCCTTGAAAGCGCAAGAAAAATATTAAACACATTTAATTCTTGACTTTCTGCCTATTCCGCAAATTCTTTCGCATGTGTGTGAGTAAGGCATTTGCATTTCGCTTTTAGAAGTGTCTAAGGTATGACCCTCGTATAGTATTACTTGAGCATCAAGATTTGCACGAGTGAATTTTAAAATTTTCAATGTCGAAACTCCTCTTCTCTTACAGATTATGACGTATAGTCTAAAACTTGAGAACGAGTTTGTTGTCATGAGCTTATGGACTTGCCCTTAGCAAGCATGTGTGATTGACTCGACAAAATTTTTGTGTAAGCGACGCTTTTCTTCATACTACTTGCATTGGAAATTGAGCGATAATTTGAATTTGACGAATGCTAGTCTTGATATCGATTCTATGAATATTTGTTGTCACAATGAAGTGAATGATCCTTAGAGTTTGCGTGAAGTGATGATTTGCACAACTTTATTATTATGTGGGCTGATAAAGAACTACTTGCTTTGCAAACAATATATGGTTTTGAACTCTTATGGATGATTGCGAGTAGGATTTGTGAGTATTCCTTTTTTGAAAACTCTCATGAGACTCTAACTCGTCCACTAGGGTAGCCTAGGAGTTTAAATGCTTGATGCATACGCTAAATGCATCAGTGATTCTCATTTGACCACCTATTCTCATAAATGATCTTTCTTAGTGGCTTTGTATAATTTCCTATCCTCCACCCCATGACCGTGCGTAGGGATCAATTAATTCTTATCATTCTCCACAACGGTGAGCCCGCCTTTCTTAGGCACCACAAGAATTGGGCTCACCCATTCGGGGTCGGGGATCGAGTAAATTATTCCCGCATCTCTTAACTTAGTCACTTCCTTTAACACAACCTCACCTAGCTTAGGATTTAATCGTCTAACAAATTCACGGCTAGGTTTCACATTCTCCTCAAGTCTTATCATCAATGGAATGCCCAATAGCACCCTTATACAATTGCAACACATGCATAAGCTTAGAGGTCTCACATTCATCAAGAGATGCTTCGATAATAACGGGTAGTGAGTTGTTTGGTCCGAGGAATTCATACCTTAGATTCGGTGGAAGAGGTTTCAGCCCCTCACCGAATTCCTTACCTTTTTGTGTATCTTCTTCGATGGTCTCCTCATCGAGAGTGTTACCGTCATCAAGATTCATCAACAAGGCAAAAGATGGACTACCACTATCTTGGGTGAGCAACTCGTACTCAAAACTTGTCAACTCATTATGAGCATCATAAACATCACAAGCATCATTTATTTCAAGCAAATGACAATCCATAGAACTACTAGGAGCATTTAAAACCTTTTTCAAGTAAAATTTAATTTTGTCGGTTCCTAGGTTAAGTTTTATAACTCCTTCTCCACAATTAATAACGGCTTTAACCGTATTCAAGAAAGGCCTTCCTAGTATGATAGGGATTTCACGATCCTCATCCATTTCAAGCACATAAAAGTCAACGGGAACATAAAATTTCCCTACTCTAATTGGAACATCCTCTAAAATACCCTTAGGTAACCTAGATGATCTATCCGCCAATCTAAGATTTATGGATGTAGGAGTGAGTTCACCCATGTCAAGTTTTTGAACAAGGAAAATGGCATCAAAGAAATACTAGCTCCCAAATCACACAATGCGCTATCTATGCAAAAATCGCCAATAGCAATAGGGATAGAGAATGAACCATGATCATTTAGCTTCCTTGGCATGTTATGTTGAATAATAGCGCTACAATTAGCATCCAAAGCTACGTGATCAATTTCATGCATTTCTCTCCTATGTGATATAATATCTTTAAGAAATTTTGCATAAGTGGGCATTTGAGTTAGTACCTCCGTGAAGGGGAGAGTCACTTGGAGTTTACTCAAGATATCCGCAAAGCATTTGAAATGTGTGTCCTCCTTCTTCTTTAATCTTTGCGGAAATGGAATGGGAGGCACATATGGAGGGGGCTCTTGAGCTTTTTCTTTTCCTCTCTTCTCAACCTTCTCTTGAGATTAAGACCCTTCTTTCTCAACCTCAACGGTTGTGTTGGCAACTTTGGTCTCCTCTTGGGGTTCTTCTAAGACTCTTCCGCTCTTCAGGGTGATAGCATTTATAGTTTCGGAAGAGTTCACATCCGGTTGAGAAGGCAATTTCCCTTGATATCTTGAGGAAGAACTCGCTTGTTAAGCAATTTGGGTCTCAAGCATTTTGTTATGCGCTTGCAATTGGTCGAGTCTTTGAAGGATGAGTTGGTTATCCTTTTGTTGTTGAGCTTGAGTAACGGCCAATTGCGCGACAATGGATAATAGGGATGGTTCCTCTTGGCTAGGTCTCTCCTCATTTCTTGGTAAGGAGCTTGCCCTTGTTTCCTTGGTGGGAATCCCGGAGGTGTAGGCTTTGGCTCATTGTTGATGGGCGCTCTCCTCGGAAACTTTGGGTCTTCATGGAACCTTACATGTTGAGGAGGGTTCCTTGGTTGGTAGGGAGGATTCCTCGGTTGATACCCACTTGATTGAGGTGGCACATAAGCTCTCACTTGGTTTCTCACAAGATAGCTAATATCTTCAAATTCATCCGCATGCTTGGTGGTGCAAGAATCTTCGTCATGCGACGGGTTAGCGCATATGCTACAAGCTTGCGGATGTTCTCTTCTTGTTCAAATTCATGTTCCCAATAGATTGTGCCAAGGAATTTACCGTCTTCGCTAGGGAGTTGAAGTCTTCCTTTGTCACGGCCTTAGAGGTTTCCTCAATGCTCTTTTTCTTCAAGTGGTTCCTTTCACCACCCCATTGATGCGAATTTCGTGCAATCTTTTTGATGATCTTGAAACCATCGGTAGCCGTTAAGTCCATCATTGCTCCATTACTCGCATGGTCCATATGGTTCGTTGCATCTTGATCCATCCCTTCGTAAAAGCTTTGCAATAATTGCCACTTGTTGAATCCATGATGAGGGCAATCTCTTTGAAGCGCTCATAAGCCTCATAGAAGGTTTCATCGTCACGTTGAGTAAATTGATTGATTCTATCCCGAATCTTCTTTGTCTTGGCGGGAGGGAAGTATTGGATTAAAAAGGCTTGTGCTAGTCTGATAGAGCCTATTTATATGCGCTATTTAGATCCTAACACTATGCTTGTTTGCATCATTTTGTGTACAAGATTACTGGTTTCCGGTATTTTTGTATTCCAGGGCGAAACGAGGGCCTAAGTCGGATACGCGCTAACAGGCAGAGTTTAAAGAGCGCAACACACAGCCTGCGGAGCTAGCAGCGCAAACAGATAGGAAGTGGCAGAGTCAACTACGGTGCGCAGACCGATTGCGCTAACCAGTATGTGCAGTGCGCCATGCGCAGAATAGTGGTGTTTCCAAATCTTAACACCATCAGATTTGGAAGTTGCCAAGGCCGTCCTTGGGCCTCATGAGCAGTATATAAAGAGAGGAAGGCTAGGGTTTGATGATCGAAAGGCATCAAGACACACATGAGAGAGAGGCAGAACTGAAAAAGACACGAGCTGCTGCGAGGACCTGCACTAGCCGACTGCGCCAGCCGAGACACTGCAACCTGCACGCACCTGCTTGTTACTATTTTCTTGGATACTTTAGCTATTATTTACTATTTCTATGATGTTTACTACTAGCATGTCTAGCTAAACGCTTTGTATCGGTTGGGCATGATTCTATGAGTATTTCCTTTGAGACTTGTGCTTAATGCATGGTTTGTTTGCTTGTATTAATTTTGTGCACACTGTTGACAGCTAGTTGCATGAGTAGGGGAAGCCTTGAACCGCAATCTTACTCTTGCTACTTGTTTGTTATATGTTAAACTAGTTGGTAGCTTGACGGTGACAACTAGGAGTAACGCGCTAGGATAATCAGCTGCTACTGTGACAGGATTCGTAGCTGCTTAGACTAGTTTTAAGAATTAATAGCTCATGAACTTTGATCGGAACATGCGCACATGTTAGGAAGCCTTGATCGGACACTAACTTCAGTAAATCAAACTATAGACGTTTAGAGTCGATGATAAGGAATACATTCATAGAGGATTGTCTGCGCCGATACTTTTCATAGTCATAGTACTTAATCTCTACTGCCTGCGCACGTCTAGTGGAAATCCTGCGTTAACTATTGTCATTCGCGCACTTGCGCAACCCAATCACTCACACCCGAATTTTCGTAAGTGTAGGTAACTAGTTAGAGCGAATCTGCTTGCTCCTTGTGGGATCGACCCTGACTTAGCCGCTATACTAAGTGGAGAAGGAAGGATTAATTTGACGCGCACAACAACGCGCGGACCATAGTCCCTCCCAAGTGTTGAATGTATCCGGTTCATGACTCATCAACCAATCCTTAGACTTCCCGGAAAGTGAGAACGGAAAAACCTTCATGTATACCCACTCTTGTTGAATGCCCGGCATTTTGTATGTGCGGCATAGCTCCGTAAATTTGGCCAAATGTGCATTTGGGTTTCCATACCCATCAAATTGATGCGCGGCCACCATATGAAGGAGGGTGGATTTGATTTCAAATTCTTGGTCTTCACCCTCCGGCAAGCAAATAGGGGAACCATAATGTCCAATGGTTGGGGCGATGTATGCCCCAACCGGTCTTTCTTCTTCCTCTTGCGGAAAAGGAGCATTCCCTTGCCTTCTAGGAATTTAAGGATCCATATTTCCCGGTTGTTCGGCTCGTGTAGGCGAAGGAGTATCCAAATGAGAAGTGTGAACCTCGTGTGAAGCGGAGGGATGAGAAGGTTGGCTTGTAGTTGAGGTAGAAGCTTGTGCTTGTACTATCTTGCTCCTTGCTCTAGTTTGCATTCAAACACCTATGAAGCAATCAAATAGAGCTCTTGTAAGTGTGAACTTAAATAGAGACAAACAAGAATAGCACGCATGCAAGCAATTACGACAACTAAATAAAAGAAAAATAGAAAGTGAAGTAAACTAACTAAAAGTAATACTAATTAGCAATCTAGTCTAAAAGCTATTCCCCGGCAACGGCGCCATTTTGAAACGCTGTGGTTGTAGCGGTAGTATGAATACTAGTCCAATCACGGTGTTCAAACAATATTTATAATCCGAGTAACCTCGAGTCGAACCCAAAAGAAAAGCCTAGATTAGTCTAAAGCTAGCTAGTAATGCCTAATGCAAGTCTACTAAATAAAAAGGGGCATTTTTCCTCTAAGTGAGGTATCTCTAGTGATAAAGACAAGTTCATAATCGGTGTGGAGAAAATAAAAGAGAAAGCGTAGTCGGAATCCTATTTCACCTCTAGGTCATGCGATTAGCAACACAAAACATGAATATATCTATGAGCTAATTTGGTTGATGGTTCTAGGCTAAGGTATCGAACATTCTAAAATCAACTCTCGCTCCTTCTCTAGAATGGGAATGATACCTAAGTGACACAATTCTCCAATTCTCGCTCTATTGAATCGTGTAGAACAAAAGTCTCCTAATCTCAATCTCTCGGTCTATTGATAACTAAAGTTCGCTCTATGCTTAGCCTAAGAGATTGCCAATGTCACTCTCGCGCACAAAATCCACTTAAATAATCATGCTTGATCTCCTAACCAACCTAAGTTCAACTCTCATTCCATCCCTAGGTGTTTTATCAATTCATACTCACTTAGGTATTTCGTCAAACACTTGGTGTGCACAAAATTGATATGAAAAACAAGCAAGAGAATTTTCAACCAAACTTCATTCATAAAGATGAAAAGACAAGTCTTGCATTACAATCAAACCTAAGGGATCCATACAAATTCCTACTACTAAACAACTATTCACTCATGTGTCACTCATGGTGAGTTTGAAACAAGACATAATGAAATTGAATAACAAGGAAAAGTAGAGAAGGTAGAGTAGTAGAGAAGTAGGGATGAGTAAAGGGTTGATGTAGAATCTTCAATTGATGATGTCTTCTTCGAATTCTACAAGTTCTTCAATTAGGGTTTCGTCCCATGAGAGGAACCCTAGGCGCCAGAGGCACCCCAAGGCTCTCTTTAATTTTTTCCATCTGTTTTCTATTTATACTTATCCGTCGTGCCCTAATCAAAAGTGATTCGGGCAAGGCTTAATGAGTTGATTCGGACAGGGTGTCCGAATCACTTCTGTAGTGTTAGAAATTCGCTTTTTTGACCCTTTAAACCTTCGATTCACGTCTTGACGCAAACTATGAAGTTGTAAATATTTACATTAGCTTTCCAACAAGCTATAGAACATCTCAATCGGATAAGCATCGCGCGCTCGGCAAGCCTTCGAAGATGAACAGGTCAGACTGCCCAGATTTGATCTACAAGCGAATTCTCCCCGAATCAGGTGATTCGGGCAGCCCCATAATTTTGATTCGCCCGAATCATTTACTCAGTGCTGGAATGAGGCTGACCGAATCATTTTTCCTTGGCCGAATCACTTTTGATTCGGCCAAGCCTTGAATTCCTCTTGGGCGAATCACTTCTGCAGCGTTAGAACATGGCCTGTTTTGACCTCTTAAACCTTCGAATCACTTCTTGATGTAAACTACAAAGTTGTAGTTCTTTAAGTTAGATTTCCAACAAGATATGGTATGCCTCAATCGGATACGAATCGTGTGCTCAACGAGCCATTGAAGGTGAACAGGTCAATCAGCCTAGACGAATCAAATCTGCCTTTTGCTTGATTTTGCTCTCTTTTGCTCTCCATCAACTAGAATTCACCAGAAACTTCTTCGGGCCACTTCATATCATGTAGTACGCATTTTCACCCTGAAATGGACAAAGAAAACATCAAATGACTTTATAAAATAACGGAACAAACAAGAAGTAAAGTGAAAATACAGACAAATTTAAGATCATTTATCCGCTTATCAGCAAACCGTGTTGATTTGAAGCTAGAGCAGAATGACAGATCAACTTGGAGTCGCACGGAGAAACTTCGGCGAGGTGCTGCAGGCATCGCGGAAGTTCAGGATGTGCCGCAAATGTCATCAATGGTCTGTAGTTGTCATCACGCGGCGAAAAGAGATGCTAATTGATAAGGTTTCTAAATTCCGATTTAGGCAACCTTATCTCAACAACTTTACAAGAATCTAGGAGATGATTCAGATAATGATGTGCTGCTCTATGAATCCTAAGGCAACCAGGTTTCTGTATGGAATGATTGATGAAACTATAAAAAGAAGTGCAGAGGCAGCCCTTTAAAAAGAGTGAGACATTGATCGAAGCAGAGAATAAACAGAGTTGTGTAGTATGAAGAGGAGATCAGAACTTATGGAGTTTGATCTAGCATTGATTCACAGATTTCAACCGGAGCACTGCTCGTTGAGGGATCAATCAGTGCTTCGGAGAACGGCTTTGGACAAGTGTTTTCACAGGCTGTGAAGAGCTGATCGTTGCTACCCTATTGTAACAGACGGTCATTGATCGAGGGGGAGCAAAGTCTGATTTGGAAGAACTCAGTGAGAGAACGACTGTTTGGCAAAACATGCTAGAGTAGTTGTCAACTAAAGTTACAGCAACTATGGTGCAGAGTGTGCTATAGCATTCCGTCTACTACACATTGTAATAGAATAGGCTAAGTCTGTGAGTCAGGTCTGTAGCTATTTGTTACTGGAAGTGTGTAGGTAGCACGAAGCGAATCTATGTGATCAGATTACGAATAGAGATTTTAGCTAAGTGAGAAGTAGAGGTTAGAGTCCTTTGTACTTTAAACCGTGATAGTGAAATCTTGAGAATCAAAGTGTGATCCTCCCCAGACATAGGCAAGTTGCCGAATTGGGTGAACAAATTATTTGTGTCTTTCTTATTCAGTACAGAAGAACAAAATCCGCAGAAAGATAGAGCAAGTGCTACAGCAGAAGCTGTAACTCGATGTCAGCAGTGCATACAAATTTCAAAGGCAAACGCGAGAACAAAATCTACATAGTGTACCCAGCATTCATCCCGGAAGATGATCTGTGCTTATCATCTACATCAAATGAGACGATATTATGGCATAAACGATTCGGACACGCCAGTCTATGGCTACTCTCTAAACTTCATAGAAAAGAGCTGGTAGAAAGACTGCCCAGTAGGTGAATCATTTACTAGAATTTACAGTGTCTGTGTCAAGGCGAAGCAAGTAAGATCCTCTTTTAAATCCGAGAATGAGGTAAGTACCACTAAAACCTTAGAACTTGTTGAGGATATGGCATCTTTGACAAAACTGCTCAAGAGATTGCTGAAGGACTCCCTGAAGATTGGTGGCTGGAGCACAATCTAAAGACTGACAAAACAACAACAACAACAACAACAAAGAACCAGAGTTTGCTTCATCAATCCCTGAAGATTTGAAGCTGAGACACTATCTGAAGAATGGGCGAGAGACAGCTATGAAGAGACAGAGTCTGCTTCAGCACTCCATAATGATCTAGAGCTAGAGCAGGATGCCCGATCAACTTGGAGTTGCACGGTGAGGCTCCGGAATGATTCGTCTGGCATCGAGGAAAGCTCAGAGAGTTGTGCAGACCTCATCAAGAGCTTAGCAAACGTCAGCACGTGGTCAAAGATGATAAAGATCGAAGAGTCTAAATTTGGCAATGGAATCTCCAACAAACCTGCTAGAATCTAGGAGAAGATTTTGATAATGATCTTTGGCATATTTGGTGTGCTGGTGCGCTTGAAAAGAAAAGTGGGGATGCAGCACATAATATACACGATCAGAGAGAAAACACAGCAGCATAGAGCGGACACACATAATTCAACCACGGTAGTAGGGCTTATACTTTAAGTTGAGGACTAGTGTTGTGCAGAAGGAATCAGAACTAGTGGAGTTTGATTCAGGATTGATCCAAAGTTCAATTGGAGCGCTGCTCGTTGGAGGAACAATCGGAGCTCGGTGATCAGCCGTGGACAGGCATTGGCGCGGGCTGCGGAGCATTGATCGAGGCTACCCAAGAGTGACAGAGTGTGTCATCAATTGAGGGGGATCAAAGACTGAGTTTAAAGAACTCATAGTGTCCGACTGTTTGGCGGGAGAGCTAGAATAGTTATTGACTTGAGATACAAGAACTTTGGTGTAGAGAGTAGTTCAGCATTCCATGAGCTACACATTGTAATAGAATAGGCTAAGTCAGAGAGTTTGGTCTGTAGCTATTTATTACTAAGAGTGTGTAGGTTGCACGAAGAGAGTATGTGTGATCAGACTGCTAGCTAGTCTAGATGATTAGACTGAGCATAAGATTTCGGCAATGTGAGAAGTAGAGGTGTGAGTCCTTTGTGCTTCGAACTGAGATAGTGGAATCTTGAGGACCGGTGTATCCTCCCTAGACGTAGGCAAGTTTTCGAACTGGGTGAACAAACTTCTGTGTCTTTTTTATTCTGTTAGTAGAGTTAAATTCAGCAGAAAGATACAGAGAGTGCTTAGGCAGAAAGTGTAACTCCAGAGGCTGCAACTCGGCATCAGCAGCGCAGTAGAATTTCATAACTCATTCATATGGATATGTTTGGCCCTCTGTGAACTAGAAGTCATGGTGGAAATAGGTATGTCCTAGTTATTGTTGATGACTACTCACGATACACTTGGACTGTGTTTCTAACATCAAAAGATGAGGTATTTGTAGAGTTCTTAACATGAAAGAAGAATGTGGAGAAGATGTTAAGACACTTTGATATCTATCGTACTAACCATGGAACTGAGTTTGAAAATTCTTAGTTCTTCTTCCTGTGCAGGAACCAAGGAATCAACCACAACTTTTCAGCACCCAGAACCCAGAAGCCCCCAACAGGACTGAGTTGTTGAAAGATTGAACGGGCACTAGAGGACATGACAATAATCATGTTGATTGCTAGCAGTCTACCCAAAAACTTCTGGGCTGAAACTCTAAATGATGCTTGCTACATTCTCAATCACGCTTCACTCAGACCTATCCTTGAGAAGACCCCTTACGAGCTGCTGAGAGGACAAAAGCCAAATATCTCTCACCTAAAGATCTTTGGATGCAAATGCTACATCCATAACAATGGAAAGGAGAAGCTAAGAAAGTTTGATCCAAGAAGCGATGAAAGTACCTTCGTAGGGTATATGAATAGAAGCAAAGCCTACAAAGTATATAATCAGCCACTAAGGAAGGTGGAAGAAAGCGTGCATCTAATATTTGATGAAGAAGTCTTGGCGGGTAACCTTGTGCGGGACTCAGATGTTCCGCCCTGATGGATCTTATTTATACGACCATTGAATCAACTAACTAAATGCATTTATACATCCTTTTATGTCTAAGATTACTCGCTTTGCTTGGTTTTGTATTTCAGGTGTACTCAAGATGCTTAGAAAGAAAATGCAGAAAAAGAAGGATTCTTTAGATATAAAGGGGTAGTCTGAACCTATGAAGATTCAAGCACTCGCCTCGCAATCGAGACTTGCCCGATGAAAACAAGATAAAAGCCATTGCTAAGCTAACTTGGGAAGCTATAACTCAACTGTTTGTGCCGAGCACTAATTCATTTCTGAAGGACATCAAAATTGAGCCACATAGCAGACAGGGTTGAAGCTAAAAGAAGAATTGGACTCTGATCAATCCTGCGAGCAAGGCATATTTTACAAATCGTGAGCGCCTTAGCCAGTCTCGAGAATTCTTAAGGCAGCACTCAAGGATGATGTCACAGTCGCATTTCCTAATTTTGAGAAGATGCAACCTTCCTCATCTGATCCCCACTGAGCAGTATAAGGACATGGGGTCAGTCTAGGGTTCAGACACACAGAGATACACATATAATCCAATCGCAAGAAAGAAGGCGGAAGTGACTACGACAAATCTCGGTTTTGCATTCGATATTTATCTTTTCTTTCCCATTTCCTATTTATGATGTTGACTCTAGCCAGCATGTCTAGCTAAACTATTGATTCAATTTGGATCATGAACTTGTGAAGAAATGTTGTGAGACTTGTTCATATTGCGTTGATGTATTCTTTTACTTGCTCTCTATTTCACGTTACGAAATTAAATTGCTAGGTTAAGTGAGTTTTTGCCCACAAATCTTTCTCTTGTGATTCATCATCGTAAGTTAACACTTGTTTGATACTTTACCGTATTTTTGTTGACTATGGGAATTTTACGACTTTACGCATATTTGTTCGAAACCTTTTTCAAGCACTATACTACACTAGTCAATGACTTTTGATTTACACAAGCATATCTAAGTAAACTCATCGTCTGAATTGTCACACATTTGTTTTCCAATTTCCAATTTCTCACCAAGATTTATATGTAATAGCTAGCTTTTTAAATTTATGAATTTAGGTGGTGCGCTAACCTTTTTCTTCAGTTTCAGACTTATCGCGACTGATTAGAGCATCACTCACGGACATTAGCGGATCCGCATTTGGCTACCTTCACACGAGAGAAGTTCCTTCGAAACTTTATCTTTAATTATTTTACTTTATATTGCTTAGGGACTGAGCAAATATTTTGCGCGCATTATACTCGCAAGATAATTTTCATCCTAGCTTTAAGTACTGATCACACGAAGAAACATTTGTTACCAATTAAGTAGTATCATTTAAAAATATTTTTGGAATGTGTTGTGCTTAATTTAAAGAAAAAAGAAAAGTGTTACAATTGCTGAGGGTCATAAGGGAAGTTCCCCCTTGAAAGCATTTATACAAACAAAAAACAAATTAACCCACTTAATTCTTGACTTTATGCCTTTTCCGTTTTTGCATGTGTGTGAGTAAGGCAATCGCTTTCAGGAAACGTCTAAGGTACGACCCTCATAATTTATTACTTAAGCATCGAGATTTGTACAAATGAATATTAAAATTTTCAGTGTCGAAACTCCTCTTGTCTAACGAATTATGACATATAGTGTAAAATTTGAGAATGAGTTTGTTGTCATGAGCTTATGGACTTGCCCTTAGCAAGCATATGTGATTGACTCGACAAATTTTTTTTGTAAAAGCTGTTAATGTAATGGCATTCAATTGACAAAATCTGCCTGAGTGAACAAGGAGAGTGCCCAAGGGGGCTGCTGTAGCTTCATGTGTAGCAAAAGAGTTGTAGCATCATGAGCAGCAGATCCCGTGCGAAGAACAAGCTGCCCAAAATTGAAGAGAAGAGCAACAGAAGCTTTCTAAACTCGATTTAGAATATTCCCAGAGCCGCCTACCTGCAGCAACAAATCAGCTTCAAGATAATGCTGTCAGCTATGAGATAATGATGTTTTGGAAGGTGGGTGTTCTTATCTCTAACAACCAACTAAGGCTCTGTTATTTAGAACTTAAATTTTCAGCACTTAAGTTAAGTTAAGTTCAGTTAAGTTAAGTTAAATTCAGTTAAGTTAAGTTAAGTACTGAAAATGAACATGTTTTTAAAAAGTAAACCCACCACCACCTCAACCAACCACCACCGCCACCACAACCCCAACCAGACCACCACCACCACCACCCCAACAACACCATCATCCCAACCCACCACCATCACCCCAACCCACCACCACCACTCCAACCACACCACCATCACCCCAACCCATCATCACCACCACCCCAACCCATTACCATCACCACCACCACCCCAACCACACCACCACCACCTAAACCCACAACCACCACCCTAACCACATCACCACCACCACCCCAACCACCATATACTTGTTTAATTCCTAGATACTTAAGGTTAAAAATATGTTTGTAAAAGTACTTAAGTTAAGTTAAATTAATTCAGTTAAGTTAAGTTAAATTCAGTTAAGATATGTTAAATTCAGTTAAATTAAGTTAAGTTAAGTATAAGTTCAGCTCTAAAGAACGGACCCTAAGTAGGAGAGTTTTAGAAACTTCCTAGTCTGTTTTCGACGGGGCCTGGAGGTCGCTATTTAAAGTAGCCTTGGCAGAGTAGCAGACACATCGATCGATCCAAGAATACATCCCGTCAATCAATTTAGTAGAGCAACGAGTGTAGAATGGAGAATTGAGCAGAGCGGAGACTGATCATCACCCAGTGAAGAGCGTGCGAGCATAACAGAGTGGAGAAGAGACTGATCGAGATGCTGAGAGTCTGATCAGTGCCTGATTAGAGAAGGTCAATTGAAGATGTGTGCTTATTAACTCATCACGGAGAGTAGAGGGAGCGTGGTAAAAGACTCCCTCCCAATTGAAGGAACTCATAGACGGCAAGAGACTCCCTCCCATCAGTGAAAGGTGGTTTTAGAGCAAGGGGGAGCATTCCGGAATGTGCGGCACTCACGAAAGAGTTCATTCGGCTCAGTGGAAGGCTTCGAGCAGCACGGGCGAATTCAGAACAAGGATGTGCTATAGCAACCTACGGTAATCACTGTTTTATTTAGAAAAGGCTAAGACTGTGAGCAATGCAGTGGCTATTTAATTAACTCGAGTGAGTAGGAGTGTGTAGCTGATCTGAGACTGTTCAGATTAGGAGTAATTCACACTGATCAGGTTAGGCTTCATAAATTGATCTAGCATAGGCGTAGAATCAAGTCTGCGTAAGGTAAACCGAAGGATAGTAGAATTACTAAGGACTCCAGAGCAGTCCTCCCAATACATAGCCAGTTGGCCTAGTTGGGTGACCAATTCCGTGTGTGCTCTATTTTATTTGATGCAAAAGCTTATTTCCACACAGTGGTACAAGAGGTTGCTATAGCAACTTGCAGAGCAAACTGGTAGTACACTCTCAGCAGATGAAGGCGCTGCAATGTCATAAGCGACACTTTTCTTCATGTTACTTGTATAAGAAATTGAGCTATAATTTGAATTTGACGAATGCTAGTTTTGATATCAATTCTATGAATATTTGTTGTTGCAATGAATTGAACGATTCTTAGAGTTTGCGTGAAGTGAATGATTTGCACAACTCTATTATTATGTGGGTTGATAAAGAACTACTTGCTTAGCAAACTATATTTGTATTTTGAACTTTTATGGATGATTGTGAGCAGGATTTGTGAGTATTCCTATTCTAAAAATTCTCATGAGACTGAACTCGTCTGATAGGATAACCTATGGGTTTAAATGGTTGATGCATACGCTAAATGCATCCGTGATTCCTACGAAAGTGAGTTAAAAGTAGGTTAGTTTTCTTTGTTTAGTTATTTTATGTTATGTTGCATGAGTAGGAAATCAATGTGTTTTGCTACATGCTTTGATACTGTCATATATGATTTAACATCTTACATTCCGCTTGACTTGTGCATATACTTGTTCGGGACGAACAAGACTTAAGTGTGGGGTGTTTGGATGTACGGACAAATAACCATATATTTGTCCGTATTTTTCCTTTACTTCTTGTTTGTTCCTCTATTATATAAAGTTGTTTGATGTTTTCTTTGTCCATTTCAGGTTAAAAATGTGTATTACATGATATGTTCGGAGAAGTTTCGGGTGAATTCCAGTTGATCGAGGGCAAAAACGAGCTTGAATGAAGCAAAATGCAAAGTTGATTCTCCCAAGCAAGTGCACGAATCAAAAGTGATTCGACCAACCCTGGTCTAATCAACTCAGGCTGCCCGGATCAACTTAACTCGTGGAGATTTCGTCTGTTGACCAGCGTTGACCGAATCAGTATGAAGGCCAGGGCGAACCAACATTGATTCTGATGATGCAGTATGGCAGTGTTTGACAAAACCAGCACAAGTGAACAAGGAGCAGCTACAGCAGGGGATGCTGTAGCAGGAGCTTGTTCAAGTTGCTGCAACATCTGTCCGAGTAGCAGCAGCTACCTGGGCTTGGCTAGAAGGCCTGGCACCTCTGTGGAGAGTATCAGAAGAATCCTTTTAAGTGCGGCGGAGAATATTCCAGTGGGGAATTCCTAGCTAGAGAAGGAGATTTGTTTTGGAGATCAAATAAAATCTAATCTCCAAAAAATTAGGAGATAATTATTTCTTTTTGGGACATTGCTAAATTTTGTTCTTAATTAAAGTGGGGGTAGCTATTTAAGGGAGAATAGTTCAGAGCAGAAAGGCTGATCGAAACTGAGGGATACACGAGTGCATACACAGAATTCAAAGAGAGCAATTTTGGTGTGCGACGAGTTCTTCGATCATCATCCGAAAGCAGAGCGTGAGCGCAGAGCTGTGGTCACCGAAGCAGAAGGAGATCAGGACTTGCGCAGTCTGATCCGAGCTTGATCTGGACGCCAATTCAGAGCAGTGGTGCTTGTTGGTTGATCAAGGAAGGCCGCGGAAGAACTGACGGGTGTGTGGCTCGGTCGAGTGTCTAAGCGGCAGTTCTCGCTAGTGGCAGGAGGTCACTGAGTGAGGGGGAGTATTCCAGAGTGTCCAGCGCTCGTGGAATCGTTCGATCGGCTCGGCAGAAGGCTTTGGAGCGACGCGGACAATTGTGCATCAGCTGTGTGCTACAGCAGGTGCTGCAGCAACCCTACAGAGTTGAGTGTAGTTTAGAATAGGCTGAGTTTTGAGGAGACAGTAGCTATTCTAGATTGACATTTGTAGAGGGTGTGCAGACACAAGTCAGAGCCTGTTCTGACTATGTCCAGTGATCCACACAAGGTTGAGTAGCATAGGTTACGTGGAGTTGTAACCGAGTGTACTTAGAGACCTCTGTGATTAGTGGATTGAAGAGTGGAGAATAGTCCTCCCCAGACTTAGGCAGTTGGCCGAACTGGGTGAACAAACTTCTGTTTTGTTCATTGTTTGCTGAGACAATTTTCGAGTGAACAAGAGTGTGTTGCAGCAACTGCTTGTTCACAAATCTGTCTGTCAAGAGACGCTGCGAATTTCAATTGGTATCAGAGCGGGAGCTCAACACACAGAGTAAAAGATCCCACAGTGTCTCCGAAGAAGCCAAGACAATGAAGGAAAGACAGAGCACAAGCAGACCTCTATTGTTGGAAGAAATCAACTATGGATATTGGAAGGCTAGGATGAAAGCCTTTCTTAAGGCCATTGATGAGAAGACCTGGAGAGCTATCGTGGTCCAGTGGTCTCCCCCAATCACCATGGATGAACAGGGTGTCACACAGATAAAGCCTGAAGAACAATGGACTGCTGAAGAGGGAGCTGCAGCAACTGGTAATTCAAAGGCTCTGAATGCGATTTTTGCTGCAGTTGATGCTAACAATTTCAGGTTGATTTCAAATTGTGATATGGCCAAACAAGCTTGGGAAATTCTGCAAACTGCACATGAAGGAACTGATAGAGTAAAGCTGTCAAGATTACAGATTATTGCCACACAGTTTGAGAATCTGAGAATGCTGGAAGAGGAGACTGTCACTGAGTTCAATGCAAAACTTTGTGATCTGGCAAATGAAGCCCATGCTCTTGGTGAACCTATTCCTGAAGAGAAGCTGATCAGGAAGGTCCTCAGGTCGTTGCCCATAAGATTTGACATGAAAGTGACGGCCATTGAAGAAGCCCAAAATTTCAGATTCATGAGGCTGGAAGAGTTGATGGGATCCCTCAAACAATTTGAGATGAAACTGGTTAAAGAAGATCTCACTCCTAAGGACAAGAATGTTGGACTGAAGGCTGAAACAGAAGCTAAGAAGTCAGCTACAGATGATCTAGCTGAGTATGCTAGTCAAGAACCTTGGAAAGCTCCTGAAGAACATGGACTCAAGAACTGGGCAAAGCCCATCCTCACGAAAACAATTCAGAAGAGGTGGAGAAAATAAAAGGAGAGGGAAGGAACCTGCTCAGAATGAAGATGAGAAGAAAGAAATGAAAAAGGGTGTCCAATGCTGGAACTGTGCAGGGTATGGTCATCGACAAATCAACTGCACCAGCAAACTAATGAAAAAGAGGGCTCTCTCTGCCAGCGGAAATGAAGACAAGACAGATCTGAGTGAGGATGAATGCAACTTGGCCAGATACAGATCAGCCAGGAGAGGCAGAAAAACACAAGGAAGAGTGAACCAGCTCCTGCTACAGCAACCTCTGTATCATCGTGACAAGAAAGTCTCGAAGTATAAAAGATGTTATAGATGCGGGCACAAAGGTCACATAAAGAGGAACTGTTCTTCAGCATACACCGGAAAAGGTTCAGCTAGGAAACCAATCAAACAGAAATATGCGCGGACTCAGCTTCTCGCGTTTGTCAGCACAGCAAGCACCTCGGATAAGATAAGCTGGTATTTTGACAGTGGTTGTTCAGGGCACATGACAGGAGAAAGATCCTTCTTGAAAAACATAACACCCTGCCTGGAACAACGGGTGAAGTTTGGAAACGGCTTGAGAGGAAGAGTTCTAGGAAAGGGAACTTTAGCAGTTGAAGGAATGCCCAATCTGAGCAATGTCTTGCTAGTAGAAGGACTAAAGGCGAACCTCATAAGCATCAGTCAGCTGTGTGATGGAACTAAACATGTGAAATTTACGAAAGACTCGTGCAAAGTTTTCGACAAAACTGGAGAATGTATAATGGAAGGAGCCAGATCAAAAAGCAACTGTTATCTTCTCAATGTGAGTTTAAATTCACTGTCTCCGAAATGTATGCTGACAAAGGCTGAGGAAATGATTCTATGGGACAGAAGGATGGGTCATGTTAACCTGAGGACTCTGAAGAGAATTGCAACAGAAGGGCTAGTCAGAGGAATACCGCTAATAAAAGGGGAGACAAACTCTATTTGTGGAGATTGTCAGATTGGGAAACAAAAGAAGGCTTCACACCCAAGAGTCAAAGATGTAAATACTACCAGACCTCTCCAGTTGATACACATGGACCTGATGGGTCCAATGGAAGTTGAGAGTCTAGGCAGAAAAATGTATGCTTTCGTCTGTGTTGATGACTACTCCAGATTCACCTGGATTGATTTTATCAGAGAAAAATCAGATACTGTGAAAGTTATAGTGGCACTGGTGTCCCGTCTAGAGCAAGAGAAAAATCTCAGAATCATCAGCATTTGCAGTGACCATGGTAGGGAATTTGAAAACGAAGCTGTGGATGATTTCTGTCGTCAAAGGGGTATCTCACATCAGTATTCTTCTCCCATCACCCCTCAGCAGAATGGAGTAGTGGAACGAAAGAATCGGACAATTCAAGAAATGGCCAGAGTCATGATTCATGCTAAGAGGGTTCCCCTGAGATTTTGGGCAGAGGCCATGAACACCGCATGTTACATCATTAACAGAGTCACCTTACGGAGAGGAACCAACCAGACCTGCTATGAGCTCTGGAATCAGAAGAAGCCCACCGTCAAATATTTCCACATCTTTGGAAGTGACTGCTTCATTCTGAGAGATCGGGAGTATATGAAGAAACTTGACCCAAAGAGTGATCCTGGAGTGTTCTTGGGTTATTCGATGAACCGCAGGGCTTATCGAGTCTATAACCAGCGGACAAATACAGTAATGGAATCAATAAATGTAGTAGTCAATGATGCTGAAGAAGTTCCTACCACTGATACTGATGATGAAGACTCTGACTCTGAAGAAGTGCCTGTCAGTCAGAACAGAAGTGAACATGCTGTGGCTCCAGAAGATGCTACAGCAAGTGCTGAAGCAAAAAATCCAGATGAACAAGTTGAAAGCCTGTCTGAAGATCTGAATAATGAGGCTCCTGATCCACCATCAAGGCAGCCTCAGAAGAAGATTCAGAAGAATCATCCCCTGACCAATGTGATTGGAGACCCGGCAGATAGAAAAAGAACCAGAAGCAATGCTTATCTCAATACCTGCTTTCTGTCCAGTATGGAACCTAAGAGCTTCAAGGAAGCCATGAGTGATGAATTATGGATGATTGCTATGCAGGAAGAACTTGCAGAGTTCGAAAGACACGATGTTTGTGACCTGGTGGACAGACCCAATGGAGTGAATATTATAGGCACCAAGTGGATCTTCAAAAACAAAACTGATGAAAAGGGAAACATCACAAGAAATAAAGCCAGACTGATTGCTCAAGGATACTTTCAAATTGAGGGCCTAGACTTTGAAGAAACGTTTGCTCCAGTTGCTCGTCTGGAGGCCATCAGACTCCTTCTAGCTATGTCTTGCTTCCTAAGGTTCAAACTGTATCAAATGGATGTCAAAAGTGCGTTCCTGAACGGAGACCTCTCTGAAGAAGTATATGTTACTCAGCCAAAAGGTTTTGAAGATCCTCATCACCCAGAGCATGTATACAAGTTGAAGAAAGCCCTATACGGACTTAAACAAACTCCTCGGGCATGGTATGAGAGGCTGACAGTATTTCTGGAAAAACGTGGCTACAAACGAGGGGGACCTGACAAAACTCTATTTGTAAAAAGAACCAAGTCAGATGTCATCATTGCACAAATTTATGTGGATGACATTGTCTTCGGATCGAAGTCTCAGCACCTGGTGAAGCAGTTTGTGGACCACATGCAGCAGGAATTCCAAATGAGCATGGTCGGAGAACTGTCCTATTTCCTTGGTCTGGAGATTACCCAGAAAGAAGATGGCATCTTTATTGCACAAAGCAAATACAGCAAGAATCTTGTGCAGAAATTTCAGCTAGATAAGGCCAGTCACAAGCGAACCCCTGCTGCCCCGACATTTCCTTTGCAGTAGGAGTCTGTGCCTGATTTCAAGCCTGTCCCAAAGATAGTCACTTGCAGTTGGTCAAGCTGATCATTCGGTATGTTGGAGGAACTGTGAACTATGGCTTATGGTATACTAAGGACACAAATGCTAATCTGGTGGGATATAGTGATGCGGACTGGGCAGGATGCTCAGAGGACAGAAAGAGCACTTCTGGAGGATGCTTCTTCCTAGGAAATAACCTGGTGTCCTGGTTCAGCAGAAAGCAAAATAGCATTTTGTTATCCACAGCCGAGGCTGAATACATAGCTGCCGGGAGCTGCTGTGCTCAAATGTTGTGGATGAAGCAAATGCTGAGTGAGTATGGTCTTGATCAAGATGAAATGACTCTCTACTGTGACTAACATGAGTGCCATCAGCATCTCTAAAAATCCGATTCAGCACTGCAGAACCAAGCACATTGACATTCATCATCACTTCATCCGTGCTCTAGTGGAAAAGAATATCATTGCGCTACAACATGTGGTGTCGGCCAAATAGCTTGCTGATATCTTCACAAAAGCTCTGGATGCAGTCCGGTTCAAAGACCTGAGAGCCTCTCTGGGGCTCTGTGTATTGCCTCCCTAGGGCGGCCAGGAGCACCCCCTTGTCATTTATTACAAAAAGGGGGAGGAGAAGAAGGGGAGGTTACCGAAAGAAAATTTACCGAAAGAAAAATTATTCTGTTTTGAAATCCTTCCTAGGGTTTTGTCAAAATGCCAAGGGGAGATTGATGATGCAGTATGACAGTGTTTGACAAAACCAGCACAAGTGAACAAGGAGCAGCTACAGCAGGGGATGCTATAGCAGGAGCTTGTTCAAGTTGCTGCAACATCTGTCCGAGTAGCAGCAGCTACCTGGGCTTGGCTAGAAGGCCTGGCAGCTCTGTGGAGAGTATCATAAGAATCCTTTTAAGTGCTGCGGAGAATATTCCAGTGGGGAATTCCTAACTAGAGAAGGAGATTTGTTTTGGAGATCAAATAAAATCTAATCTCCTAAAAATTAGGAGATAATTGTTTCTTATTGAGACATTGCTAAATTCTGTTCTTCATTAAAGTGGGTGTGGCTATTTAAGGGAGAATAGTTCAGAGCAGAAAGGCTGATCGAAGCTGAGGGATACACGAGTGCATACACAGAATTCAAAGAGAGCAATTTTGGTGTGCGACGAGTTCTTCGATCATCATCCGAAAGCAGAGCGTGAGCGCAGAGCTGTGATGACAGAAGCAGAAGGAGATCAGGACTTGCGTAGTCTGATCCGAGCTTGATCTGGAAGCCAATTCAGAGCAGTGGTGCTTGTTGGTTGATCAAGGAAGGCCGCGGAAGAACTGACGGGTGTGTGGCTCGGTCGAGTGTCTAAGCGGCAGTTCTCGCTAGTGGCACGAGGTCACTGAGTGAGGGGGAGTATTCCAGAGTGTGCAGCGCTCGTGGAATCGTTTGATCGGCTCGGCAGAAGGCTTTGGAGCGACGCGGACAATTGTGCATCAGCTGTGTGCTACAGCAGGTGCTGCAGCAACCCTGCAGAGTTGAGTGTAGTTTAGAATAGGCTGAGTTTCGAGGAGACAGTAGCTATTCTAGATTGACATTTGTAGAGGGTGTGCAGACACAAGTCAGAGCCTGTTCTGACTGTGTCCAGTGATCCACACAAGGTTGAGTAGCATAGGTTGCGTGGAGTTGTGACCGAGTGTACTTGGAGACCTCTGTGATTAGTGGATTGAGGAGTGGAGAATAGTCCTCCCCAGACGTAGGCAGTTGGCCGAACTGGGTGAACAAACTTCTGTTTTGTTCATTGTTTGCTGGGACAATTTCCGAGTGAACAAGAGTGTGCTGCAGCAACTGCTTGTTCACAAATCTGTCTGTCAAGAGACGCTGCGAATTTCAGATTCGACAAGCTGCATAACACATTGATGCTTTGATTTGACCAACCCTGGTCGAATCAAATTCTGAGTAGCAAGAATCAATATTGATTCTAGCACAATGGGTCAACCGGTAAAATTTCAAAGGTATAAATAGAAAAAGATGGAAAAAAATAGAGTGTGCCTCTCCTAGAAAAAAGTCCTAAACCAGAGATCATCGCAGACTTAGAGACTTGTCGAGATTTTGGAGAAGACACCTACAATTGAAGATTCTACAACATCATTCTACTCAACTCATACTACTCTATTACGTTACTTTTCATTGTTGAACAATTTCCTTTACACATAACCATGTTTTGTATCAAACTCACCATGAGTGAGTAGTCGCATAGTAGTATGGATCCCTTAGGTTGGATTGTAACGCAAAACATGTACGTTATCAATATGATTGAAGTTTGATTAAAAATTCACATGCTTTATCTTCATGTTAATTCTATGCGTACCAAGTGTTTGACGAAATGCATGAATGTGTATAAATTAATAAGACATCTAAGGACGAATGAGAATTGAACTTAGGATGTTTAGTAGATCGAACATGTTAGGCTAAGCATAGAACGGACTTGAGTTACCAATCAACAGACCGAGAGGTTGAGATTAAGAGATTAATGTTCTAACGGTTCAATAGAGCGAGGGTTTGAGAACCGTGTCCCTTAGGTATCATTCCCACTCTAGAGAAGGAACGAGAGTTGAATCTAGAATGCATGATACTTTAGCCTTAGAACTATCAATCAAATTACCTTATGCATGTATTACTATTTTGTGTTGCTAATCGCATGACCAAGTAGTGAAATAGGATCCCGGCTACGCTTTTTAATTAATTTAATTCAAAATAATTCAAACTTGTCTTTAATACTTACTAGAGATACCTCACCTAGAGGACAAACCCCCAGTTTTTTTTGTAGACTTGCATTAAGCATTGCTAACTAGCTTTAGACTAATCTTGGCTTTTGTCTTGGGTTCGACCCGAGGGCACTCGTAACAAAACTATATTGTTTGTGTAGCGTGATTGGATTAGTAACTTTATTTCCACCATTTTTCCAACTTCAGCAATCATCATGAAGGGGCATCCAAGCATGATGGGAGGTGAGTCTTCGACTGCATCATTTTCCGTTTTCAAAACATAAAAATATGCAGGGAACACTAAAACCCCCACCTGTATCAATATGTCCTGAATGACAACTTCAGGATAAGTGCACGATCGATCGGCTAACTTAATGGTCAAACCTGGAGGCTTTAGAGGGCCGATACGAAAGAGTACTATATAGGGAGTATGGTAAAACATTTATCGCAACACCCAAATCAAGCATACAATTCTCAATTCGAGTCTTATCAATTGTGCATGGAATTGTAAATGTACCTGGATCTTTGCATTTGGACGGTACCTTACGTTGGATAGCAGCTGAAACAATCTCTCGAAAGAGGACCTGCTTTGTATCTGAAGAACGTTGACGATTTATGCAGAGTTCTTTAAGGAATTTTGCGTACCATGGAATTTGATTAATGGCTTTAAGCAGTGGAATGTTAATCTCCACCTTGCTGAAAAGTTCCCAGACATCTTTGTCGACCATCATCTTCCAAGATTTAGTGACCTGCAAAAGAAAGGTAATGGAACATCAGTATGACATTCATTATTGTTGTGATTATGAATTTTCGCACTGAGCTCTTCATCTGGCTGATTGGGTTGCTCTCTGCCCGAATCCGAATTTGGGCGGTACCTTCAGTTTGACTACCAGCTTTTGTAGGAGCTCTTTACTTCCTGTAAATCAGCAGAGGGCTCAATGTTAGAGACATGTTTAGCATTTAAATCGGTATCATGATACTTGTCATTTTCTGCAACATCATATATTAATTCCCACACTTCCTTAGGGAACAGGTTCATTATTGAACCTCCAGCTGAACAGTTCAGCATCTTCCACTCTAATGGAATAATCCCATCTAAGAAATACTCAACGAGTAATCTTTGTGGCACACCCAAGTTATGGCAGCTTTCTTCTAGTTGTTTGAACCGTTCGAGGTACTCGTGGAGCGGCTCTCCACAGCGTTGCCTTATGCCTGCAAGTTTCTTCCGAATCATCAAAGCTTTTGAAGGTGGGAAGATTTATTCAAGAACTTGCTTTGCATTTGTTCCCATGATCGCACTGAACCTGCAGGTAAAGTCATTAGCTATGATCTAGAAGAGTCAATAAGTGAAAAGGGGAAAGTACTTTATAAGTTTCTGCGGTGACTCCGTTAGGTTTCATCGTAGTGTAAATGACGTGGAACTCCTTCAAATGTTGGGTAGGATTCTCTTCATCCTTTCCTACAAATTTTGGCAGATGATGTACCACCCCACTCTTGAGTTCGAACGTATTCTTTTCTAGGTCAATTCGGATGCACTGTGGTTGGGTTTGGAACGTTGGTGCAAACATCTCCCTCGTCGTTTGTCTTTCTCTTATTTCCTCTTCTGAATGGGGGACATTAATTGGATTCCGATAACGAGGCTGCCTCCTCCGCTGTGGCATTGATGGTTCTAGCTTGTCCTTCTACATCACTATTATCATTTGTTAGTATCACAGCATTGTTGTAGTAGGATTCAAAATCGTGACCTTAGTCAAAATAAGATTGATCGCGGGTTAACAGTAATGTACTTTGTTCACAGTTTTTGTCAGGGCCGAAAACAAAACAAAAACTGAAAAAAAGAACTTCTCTTTGTTGTCGGTTCCTCGGCAACGGTGCCAGAATTTGACTGCAGATCGTTGTTCTCGATAAATTTGTTATTTTGAGTCCTTCTAGACACGTAGAACAGTGGAAAGTAGGTTCGATCCACAGGGAACTGAAAAATGGGAGTACTTTGGAAATGGTTAGAACAATGAGGGTTGTCACAAGAATAGAGTCATAGTCACTAGAAATAACTCTACGAGTAAAAGAATGAGGGTTTTCTTATAGATGACGAAGATCAAGTCAGACTAACCACTTGTTATGTTTATTGAAATTTGCAGCGCCTCTTGACAGACAGATTTGTGAACAAGCAGTTGCTGCAGCACACTCTTGTTCACTCGGAAATTGTCTCAGCAAACAATGAAGAAGACAGAAGTTTGTTCACCCAGTTCGGCCAACTGCGTACGTCTAGGGAGGACTATTCTTCAGTCCTCAATCCACTAATCACAGAGGTCTCCAAGTACACTCGGTTACAACTCCACGCAACCTATGCTACTCAACCTTGTGTGGATCATTGAACACAATCAGAACAGGCTCTGACTTGTGTCTCCACACCTTCTACAAATGTCAATCTAGAATAGCTACTGTCTCCAAGAAACTCAGCCTATTCTAAACTACACTCAACTCTGCAGGGTTGCTGTAGCACACAGCTGATGCACAAATGTCCGCGTCGCTCCTAAGCCTTCCGCTGAGTCGATCGAACAATTCCACGAGCGCTGCACACTCTGGAATACTCCCCCTCACTCAGTGACCTCCTGCCACTAGCGAGAACTGCCGCTTAGACACTCGACCGAGCCAAACACTCGTCAGTTCTTCCGCGGCTGCCCTTGATCAACCAACAAGCACCACTGCTCTGAATTGGCTTCCCTGATCAAGCTTGGATCAGACTACGCAAGTCCTGATCTCCTTCTGCTTCTGTCACCACAAAGCTCTGCGCTCACGCTCTGCTCTCGGGTGATGATCGAAGAACTCGTCCGTCGCACACCAAAATTGCTCTCTCTGAATTCTGTGTATGCACTCGTGTATCCCTCAGCTTCGATCAACCTCTCTGCTCTGAACTCCTCTCTCTTAAATAGCAGCACCAGCTTTAAGCACGACCAGAATTTAGCAATGTCCCAAAAAGAACAATTATCTCCTAAAATTTAGGAGATTAGATTTGATTTTGATCTTCAACACAAATCTCCTTTTCTAACTAGGAAACCCCACTGGAATATTCTCCACAGCACTTTAAAATATTCTTCTGGTGTTCTCCGCAAAGCTGCCAGGCCTTCTAGCCAAGCCCAGGTTGCTGCTGCTTCATGGACAGATGTTGCAGCCACTTGAACAAGCTCCTGCTATAGCATCCCCTGCTGTAGCAGCTCCTTGTTCACTTTTGCTGTAGCTACTCCTTGTTCACTTGTGCTGGTTTTGTCAAACACTGCCATACTACATCATCATTTATCATTGACACTGATAATCAATCATGTGTTCATGCATCCTATTCCGGCAAAGGTAGTAATCATGCACATATCCCGGCAAAAGTGATATGCGTACTAGCTCTCCTAGGTTTGCATATTCCGGCAAAAGTAGTGTTAAGACCTAGGTGTTACTGTCTACACTTTGATTTCGGGGTGCACAAAATGTGATTCGACCAGCCGTTGGTTGAAACAAAGTAGAGTTCCGGAATGGTCGTCTAGTCCCCCCGAATCAACATTGATTCGGGCAAGGCTAAAATGTGATTCGACCAGTCCTGGTCGAATCAAACTATCAGTGTGAAACGTGCCTTACGCCTTGGTCGAATCAGTCTTGATTCGTGGAGAGCAAATTTTGATTCGACCTAGGTGGTCGAGTCAGTTTTCTAAGGGAAAATGGCAAGTAAAATTCACAAGTTCAAAGACCACTTGTCATTCAAAAGATCGCTTCGAAGTGATGGAGCGTATTTATACCCTAATTCGGTTTATTTTCTGAACTCAGTTTATTTTCATTATTGTTTTAGATGGATAGTAGTAGCTAAACCCTAATTTGATTTGGGGATTTGTGTTGCAGCGAACGGTTTGAAATACTTATGTTTTCATAATTTGATTCAGTGAATTACTGTTCTTGAACTTAATGGCATGCTTGTATATTTGATTGGAGGAACTTAGTGATGATCTAGTTAGACTAGCAGTAGATGATATTCGATTAGCCCAACATTAGCGTAAGCCTAGCTGTGGAACTAGTACTGCTAACTAAGAGGATAAATATTACATCTACTTGAGAACTTAGAGGTTAATAGTAGGTAGAACATTGGAGTAAACATTACCTTAGCAGGATTGTTAGACTAGGAACAGTAGTTTTACTAATTGATGAATGTTTCAATCGATGATTAACAGTTGCAATGAATATCCCTGAACTGATTCTTTCTGAATTTGATAAACAACAACATTTTTCTTGCAAACCCCCTTTTAGTATGACAATAGCTATTAGAACTTTATACTTGATTGCTCTTTGGGTTCGACCCTATTTACTCCTTGCTACCATAGTAGGAGATATAAATTTAATTTTGGCGCACACAACGACGTGCCGTCAATGGTGCATTAGCCGAGTTGTCAAAGCATATGTCTCAATTGGCAGCCACCCTGTCCAAGCTCAAGAATGATCAAGGAAAGCTGCCATCATAGACAATTCTTAACCCAAAAGGAAATGTTAGTACATTGACAACAAGAGGCTTGAAGGGGAGCAGACGAGCATAAATCTAAATATCAGTCCAGCGAGCACTGTGGAAGCTGAAGACAAGAGAGATAATTATGAACCTTCCGCTGAGTCTTTTGAAAAAATTTGTGATAATGTAGTATGGCAGTGTTTGACAAAACCAGCACAAGTGAACAAGGAGTTGCTACAGCACAAGTAAACAAGCAGTCCAGCAGAAGTGATCTACCAGCAGCTGCAGCAGGGGATGCTACAGCAGGAGCTTGTTCAACTGGCTGCATCATCTGTCCGAGAAATAGCAGCAACTGGGAGTGGCTAAAAGGGCTGGAAACTCTGCGGAGAGCATTTCAAGAATTTCTAATATGCTGTGGAGTATTTTCCAGTGAGGTTTACTAGTCAGAGCAGGAGATTTGCATTGGAGATAAAGATCAAATCTAATCTCCTAGATTTTAGGAGATAATTGTTCCTTTTGGGACATTGCCTAAACCTGGACATTGCTTAAAGCTGGTGCTGCTATTTAAGCGAGAGACGTTCAGAGCTGAGAGGGGGATCGAAGCTGAAGGATACACGAGTGCATACACGGAATTCAGAGAGAACATTCTTGGTGTGCGACGGACGAATTCTTCGATCATCACCCGAGAGCAGAGCGTGTGCGCAGAGCTGTGGTGACAGAAGCAGAAGGGAATCAGGACTTGCTGAGTCTGATTCGAGCTTGATCTGGAAGCCAATTCAGAGCTGTGGTGCTTATTGGTTGATCAAGGGCAGCCGCGGAAGAACTGACGGGTGTGTGGCTCGGTCAAGTGTCTAAGCGGTGGTTCTCGCTAGTGGCAGGTGGTCACTGAGTGAGGGGGAGTATTCCAGAGTGTGCAGCGCTCGTGGAATCGTTCGAACGGCTCGGTAGAAGGCTTTGGAGCGACGCGGACAAATTGTGCTTCAGCTGTGTGTTACAGCAGTTGCTACAGCAACCCTGCTGAGTGAGTGTTGTTTAGAATAGGCTGAGTTTTTTGAGAAGACTGGAGCTATTCTAGATTGACATTTGTAGAGGGTGTGCAGACACAAGTCAGAGCTTGTTCTGATTGTGTTGAGTGATCCACACAAGGTTGAGTAGCATAGGTTGGGTGAGTTGTAACCGAGTGTACTTGGAGACCTTTGTTTTGAGTGGATTGAGGACTGAGAAGAGTCCTCCCCAGACGTAGGCAATTGGCCGAATTGGGTGAACAAACTTCTGTTTTGTTCATTGTTTGCTGAGACAATTTCCGAGTGAACAAGAGTGTGCTGCAGCAACTGCTTGTTCACAAATCTGTCGAACTGAGACACTGTGAATTTCAACTGGTATCAGAGCGGGAGCTCAACACACAGAGTAAAAAGATCCTACAGTGTCTCTGAAGTAGCCACGACAATGAAGGAAGGACAGAGTACAAGCAGACCCCCATTGTTGGAAGAAAGCAACTATGGATATTGGAAGGCTAGGATGAAAGCCTTTCTCAAGGCCATTGATGACAAGACCTGGAGAGCAATAATGGTCCAGTGGTCTCCCCTAATTACCATGGACGAACAGGGAGTCACACGGATAAAGCCTGAAGAACAATGGACTGCTGAAGAGGGAGCTGCAGCAACTGGTAATTCAAAGGCCCTGAATGCAATTTTTGCTGCAGTTGATGCTAACAATTTCAGGTTGATATCGAATTGTGACTTGGCCAAACAAGCGTGGGAAATTCTCCAAACTGCACATGAAGGAACTGATAGAGTGAAGCTGTCAAGACTCCAGATCATTGCTACATAGTTTGAGAATCTGAGAATGCTGGAAGAGGAAACTGTGACTGAGTTTAATGCTAAACTCTGTGATCTTGCAAATGAAGCCCATGCTCTTCGTGAACCTATCCCTGAAGAAAAGCTGATCAGAAAGGTTCTCACATCGCTGCCCACAAGATTTGACATGAAGGTAACAGCCATTGAAGAAGCTCAAAATGTCAGATTTATGAGGCTTGAAGAGTTGATGGGGTCTCTCAAACAATTTGAGATGAAGCTGGTTAAAGAAAACATCAGTGCAAAGGGCAAGGATGTTGGTCTAAAAGCTGAAGCAGAATCCAAGAAGCCAGTTCCAGAAGATCAGCTGAGTATGCTTGTTAAGAACCTTGGAAAGCTTCTGAAGAACATGGAATCCAGAACCGGGAAAAGCTCTTCCTCGCGAAAACAATTCAGAAGGGGCAGTGAAAGTAACAGAAAAGGGAAGGAACCGGCTCAAAATGAAGACAAAAAAAAAGGAAATGAAGAAGGGAGTCCAATGCTGGAACTGTGCAGGCTACGGTCATCGACAAATCAACTGCACTAGCAAACCGATGAAAAAGAGGGCTCTCTCTGCCAATGGAAGTGAAGACGAGGAAGAGCTGAGTGAAGATGAATGCAACTTGGCCAGTTACAGGTCTGTCAGAAGAGGCAGAAAAACACAAGGAAGAGTGAACCAGGACTTGCTACAGCAACCTCTGTATCACCGTAACAAGAGAGCTTCAAAGTATAAAAAATGTTACCACTGTGGTCGCAAAGGTCACATAGCCAGAAACTGTTTCTCAGCTCATGCCGAAGTAGCTTCAGCCAAGATACCTGTCAGACAGAATCATGCGCAGACTCAGCTCCTCGCTCTTGTCAGCACAGCTAGCACCTCGGACAAGATAAGCTGGTACTTTGACAGTGGTTGTTCAGGACATATGACAGGAGAAAGATCCTTCTTGAAAAACATTACACCCTGTTTGGAACAACGTGTGAAGTTTGGGAACGGCCTAAAAGGAAGAGTTCTGGGAAGGGGAACTTTGGCAGTTGAAGGAATGCCGAGTCTGAGCAATGTTCTTCTAGTGGAAGGGCTAAAGGCAAATCTCATAAGCATTAGTCAGCTGTGTGATGGGACTAAACAGGTAAAATTTACGAAAGACTTATGCAAAGTCCTCGACAAATCTGGAAAATGTATAATGGAAGGAGCCAGATCAAAGAGCAACTGTTATCTTCTCAATGTGAGTTCAAACTCACCGATTCAGAAATGTATGCTGACAAAGGCCGAGGAAATGACTCTATGGCACAGAAGGATGGGGCATGTTAACCTGAGAACTCTGAAGAGAATTGCTACAGAAGGTCTAGTCAGAGGAATACCGCTGCTAAAAGGGGAAACAGACCCTATCTGTGGTGACTGTCAGATTGGGAAACAAAAGAAGGCTTCGCATCCAAGAGTCAAAGATATCGGTACCACCAGGCCTCTACAGTTGATTCACATGGATCTGATGGGACCAATGGAAGTCGAGAGTCTGGGCAGGAAAAGGTATGCATTTGTCTGTGTTGATGACTACTCCAGATTCACCTGGATAGATTTTATCAGAGAAAAATCAGACACTGTGAGAGTCATTGTGTCACTGGTGTCTCGTCTAGAGCAAGAGAAAAACCTCAGAATCAGCAGCATTCGCAGTGATCATGCAGGGAATTTGAAAACAAAGATATGGATGATTTCTGTCGACAAAGGGGTATCTCACATCAGTACTCCTCTCCCATTACCCCTCAGCAGAATGGTGTAGTGGAACGAAAGAATCGAACAATCCAAGAAATGGCCAGAGTCATGATCCATGCTAAGAGGGTTCCTCTGAAATTCTGGGCAGAGGCCATGAATACCGCATGTTACATCATCAATAGAGTCACCTTACGGAGAGGAACCAACCAGACCTGCTATGAGCTCTGGAATCAGAAGAAGCCCACAGTTAAATACTTTCATGTCTTTGGAAGTGACTGTTTTATACTAAGAGATCGGGAGTATAGCCAGAAACTAGACCCAAAAAGTGATCCTGTTTCTGGGCTACTCAACAAACAGCAGAGCTTATCGAGTCTACAACCAGCGGACACATACAATAATGGAATCCATAAATGTTGTTGTCAACGATGCTGAAGAAATTCCTCCCCCTGATACTGTCACTGATGATGAAGACTCTGATCATGAGGAGGTGTCTGTCAGACAGAACAGAAGTGAACAAGCTGTTGCTCCAGAAGATGCTACAGCAAGTGCTGAAGCAGAAAATCCAGATGTGCAATTAGAAAGCTTGTCTGAAGGTGCGAACTCTGAGATTTCTAATCCTCACTCAAGGCAGCCTCCGAAGAAGATTCAGAAGAATCATCCCTTGACAAACGTTATTGGAGACCCGTCAGAAAGAAGAAGAACCAGAAGCCATGCATACCTTAATACATGTTTTATGTTCAGCATTGAACCCAAGAATTTCAAGGAAGCCATGAGTGATGAATTCTGGATATTGGCGATGCAGGAAGAATTGGCAGAGTTTAAAAGACATGATGTTTGGGATCTGGTAGACAGACCAAAGGGAGTAAATATTATAGGCACAAAGTGGGTGTTCAAAAACAAAACTGATGAAAAAGGCAACATTACAAGAAATAAAGCCAGACTGGTTGCCCAGGGATATTCTCAGATTGAGGGTCTTGACTTTGAAGAAACTTTTGCTCCAGTGGCTCGCCTGGAGGCCATCAGACTTCTTTTAGCAATGTCCTGTTTCATGGGGTTCAAACTATATCAAATGGATGTTAAAAGTGCGTTCCTGAACGGAGACCTCTCCGAAGAAGTCTATGTCTCTCAGCCAAAAGGTTTTGAAGATCCTCATCATCCAGAGCATGTATATAATTGAAGAAAGCCTTATACGGACTGAAAATAGGCTCCTCGGGCATGGTATGAGAGGTTGACAGTGTTCTTAGAAAATCATGGCTACAAAAGAGGGGGAGCTGACAAAACTCTATTTGTCAAAAGAACTCAGTCAGATGTGATCATTGCTCAAATATATGTGGATGATATAGTCTTTGGATCAAAGTCTCAGCACCTGGTGAAGCAGTTTGTGAATCACATGCAACAAGAATTTCAAATGAGCATGGTAGGATAACTGTCTTACTTCCTTGGTCTGGAGATTACTCAGAAAGAAGATGGCATCTTTATTGCTCAAAGCAAATACAGCAAGAACCTTGTGCAGAAATTCCAGCTGGATAAGGCCAGTCACAAACGAACTCCTGCTGCCACTCATGTTAAAGCCATTAAAGATGAATACGGTATGAAAGTGAGTCAGACTATCTACAGAAGTATGATTGGGAGCTTGCTATACCTGACTGCCAGCCGCCCTGACATTTCATTTGCAGTAGGAGTCTGTGCCAGATTTCAAGCTTGTCCCAAAGATAGCCACCTGCAGTTCGTCAAGCGTATCATTCAGTATGTTGGAGGAACTGTGGACTATGGCTTATGGTATACTAAGGACACAAATGCTAATCTGGTAGGATTCAGTGATGCAGACTGGGCAGGATGCTCAGAGGACAGGAAGAGCACTTCGGGAGGGTGCTTCTTCCTAGGAAATAACCTGGTCTCTTGGTTCAGCAGGAAACAGAACAGCATTTCTCTATCCAATGCCGAGGCTGAATACATTGCTGCTGGGAGCTGTTGTGCACAAATGTTGTGGAGGAAGCAAATGCTGAGTGAGTATGGGATTCCTCAAGATGAAATGACCCTCTACTGCGACAATATGAGTGCCATCAGCATATCTAAGAATCCGGTTCAGCGCAGCAGAACCAAGCACATTGACATTCGTCATCACTTCATCCGTGATCTAGTTGAAAAGAGTATCATTGCGCTTCAGCATGTGGTGTCTGCCAAACAACTTACTAATATCTTCACAAAAGCTCTGGATGCAGCCCGGTTCGAAGACCTGCGAGCCTCTCTGGGGCTCTGTGTTTTACCTCCATAGGACGGCTAGGAGACTGCCCCCTTGTCATTTGTTCCAAAAAGGGGGAGGAGACGATAAGGAGAAGAAGGAGAGGTTACGAAATTTTATTCTGCAAACAAACTCTCTAAGGTTTTGTCAAAATGCCAAGGGGGAGATTGATAATGTAGTATGGCAGTGTTTGACAAAACCAGCACAAGTGAACAAGGAGTTGCTACAGCACAAGTAAACAAGCAGTCCAGCAGAAGTGATCTACCAGCAGCTGCAGCAGGGGATGCTACAGCAGAAGCTTGTTCAACTGGCTGCATCATCTGTCCGAGAAACAGCAGCAACTGGGAGTGGCTAAAAGGGCTGGAAACTCTGCGGAGAGCATTTGAAGAATTTCTAATATGCTGTGGAGTATTTTCCAGTGAGGTTTACTAGTCAGAGAAGGAGATTTGCATTGGAGATAAAGATCAAATCTAATCTCCTAGATTTTAGGAGATAATTGTTCCTTTTGGGACATTGCCTAAACTTGGACATTGCTTAAAGCTGGTGCTGCTATTTAAGCGAGAGAGGTTCAGAGCTGAGAGGGGGATCGAAGCTGAGGGATACACGAGTGCATACACGGAATTCAGAGAGAACATTCTTGGTGTGCGACGGACGAATTCTTCGATCATCACCCGAGAGCAGAGCGTGTGCGCAGAGCTGTGGTGACAGAAGCAGAAGGGAATCAGGACTTGCTGAGTCTGATTCGAGCTTGATCTGGAAGCCAATTCAGAGCTGTGGTGCTTGTTGGTTGATCAAGGGCAGCCGCGGAAGAACTGACGGGTGTGTGGCTCGGTCAAGTGTCTAAGTGGTGGTTCTCGCTAGTGGCAGGTGGTCACTGAGTGAGGGGGAGTATTCCAGAGTGTACAGCGCTCGTGGAATCGTTCGAACAGCTCGGCAGAAGGCTTTGGAGCGACGCGGACAAATTGTGCTTCAGCTGTGTGTTACAGCAGTTGCTACAGTAACCCTGCTGAGTGAGTGTTGTTTAGAATAGGCTGAGTTTTTTGAGAAAACTGGAGCTATTCTAGATTGACATTTGTAGAGGGTGTGCAGACACAAGTCAGAGCTTGTTCTGATTGTGTTGAGTGATCCACACAAGGTTGAGTAGCATAGGTTGGGTGAGTTGTAACCGAGTGTACTTGGAGACCTTTGTTTTGAGTGGATTGAGGACTGAGAAGAGTCCTCCTCAGACGTAGGCAATTGGCCGAACTGGGTGAACAAACTTCTGTTTTGTTCATTGTTTGCTGAGACAATTTCCGAGTGAACAAGAGTGTGCTACAGCAACTGCTTGTTCACAAATCTGTCGAACTGAGACACTGTGAATTTCAATTTGTGTTGATCTCCCACTTCCATTTCCTATGCAGGTACAAGACCTAAGAAGGATCCAGCAGCGTATCAAAATTTAATGGAGCTAATCAGCAGAGTGAAATCACAATCCCACTCCTTGACGCGATAAAGCGGATCCCGAAATATGCTAAAGCCCTTAACGATTTGTGCACTAACCAAAGAGGAGGACTGAAACCTGAGTAGTTGAAACCTGAGCAGTGCCAAACAGTGCAAAAATGTAAGGATCCAGGTACATTTACAATTTCATTCATCATTGGTAAATTCAAAATTAATACTTATATGTTGGATTTAGGTGCATCAGTTAATGTGTTGCCTTACTCTTTATATCAAACATTGCGTATTGGTCCTCTGAAACTCACTGACTTGATCATTCAACTAGCAGATATATCATGTAGTAAGCCAGAGGGTATTGTTGTTGACGTGTTAGTGCATATAGGGAAGCTTGTGTTCCTTGTAGATTTTTATATGATGAAAATGGAGGGTGATGAAACGATAGACACTTCACCCTTCTTACTAGTCAGACCCTTCATGGCACTTAGTATCGTTCATCATCACTGCTGTCAGATTCAACAATCACATAAACAAATTATGTGTTTATTTGATCTGAATCAACACTAAAAAATACAATAGTCAGGACTAGATTTCCTTTGTGACCAGTCTCCTCTTCACTGCTGCTGACAAAACAAGCGGCTGAACAAGCTGGTGCTATAGCAGGAGCTGGTTCAGGAAGCTAAAACATATGTTCGTCAGCAGCAGCTCGGATCTTCTCGGAAGGAGCTTGGCAGTGCATCCATTAGCATCAAGGGAGTTCTAAATTCTCAGAGAGAATATTCCAGTGGAAATTCCCAGTTGGCTGAAAAGATTTGTTTGTAGAAGATTAGATTTGCAAATCAAATCAAATCTCCTACAAATTAGGAGATATTGTTGTTTGGAGGAAATTGCCAAAACTGTGAATGGTGGGACTAGATGTTCCTATTTAAAGAAGGCTGCTCAGAGCGTCAAGGGTATCGAAGTGAAGAGAGAAAACACGAGAGCATACACAGAATACCGAGAGGATAGAATTCAAGTGTGAGGATCTTCGATCATCACCCAGAGCAGAGCATGAGCATAGAGCTGAGGTGATTGAAGCAGAGTGTGACCAGGACTTGCAGAGTCTGATCACAGCTTGATCCGAAAGCCAATTCAGAGCAGTAGTTGCTTGTTGGTTGATCAAGGGAGGCCGCTGAGGTATTGACGATTGGAAGAACTCGGTCAAGTAATTGGACGGTAAAACTCACTAGCGGTTGGTGGTCACTGAGTGAGGGGGAGTGCTCCAGAGTGTGCAGCGCTCATAGAGAGGTTCGATCGGCTCAGCAGAAGGCTTGGAGCGACGCGGACAGTTTAGGCACCAGCTATGTGCTACAGCAGGTGCTATAACAACCTGCGGGTGACATTGAGTTAATTAGAATAGGCTGAGTCTGTGGGACTGAGTTGTTGCTATTCTGAATTATTTCAAGTCTGTAGGTGTGCAATACACAATTCAGAGCTTGTGCTGATTGTGTGACTAGTTTAGGTCAGGTAACATAGGTGTCGTGCGTCGAACCGTGTAATACTATGGACCTGAGAAACTAGTGGATTAAGGGTTGGAATTCAGCCCTTCCCAACGTAGGCAGATTGGCCGAACTGGGTGAACAAACCTTTGTTCCTTGTTCTATCTTGCTGCATCAGATTTGGGTGTTCAAGAGTGTATTGTAGCAACTGCTTGTTCACTATCTGCAATTCAGAGGTGCTGCGAATTTCAATTGGTCTCAGAGCCGGAGCTCAACATACAGAGTCAAGATCATGTGCACCTAGCTGAGAAGAGCAAGAAAATGAAGGAAGGACAAAGCACAAGCTGCCCTCCACTGCTAGAAGAAAGCAACTATGGCTACTGGAAGGCTAGGATGAAGACGTTTCTCAAGGCTATTGATAAGAAAGTGTGGAAAGCTGTGGTGACAGGGTGGGCTCCTCCCAAAACCACTGATGATAAAGGAGTCACTCGGAAGAAACCTGAAGAGCAGTGGACTACAGAAGAGGATGCTGCAACAAATGGCAATTCAAAAGCCCTGAATGCAATCTTTGCTGATGTGGATGCCAACATATTCAGATTAATCTCCACTTGTGACATTGCAAAACAAGCTTGGGAGATCTTGGAAGTTGCTCATGAGAGGACTGACAAAGTGAAGATATCCAGAATGCAGATAATAACTCACAGAATTCAATGCCAAGCTGTGTGACCTGTCAAATGAAGCCCATGCTCTTGGAGAACCTATCCCTGAAGAAAAGCTAATTAGGGAGGTCCTCAGATCATTGCCATCCAGATTTGACATGAAGGTGACAGCCATTGAAGAAGCTCAGAATGTCCGGTACATGAGGCTGGAAGAATTAATTGGATCTCTCAAGCAGTTTGAGACGAAGCTAGTCAAAGAAGATGCTGCCCTCAAAAGCAAAAATGCTGGATTGAAAGCTGAAACAGAAGAGAAGAAGCCCTCGGCTGATGATCAACTAAGTTTATTGGTAAAAAATCTGGGGAAGTTCTTGAAAAATATGGAAACAAGGTCTGGTCAGACCTCAAACTCTCGAAAACAATCCAGAAGAGGTGGAAATCAAAGAAAAGCCAAAGAACCAGCCGAAGAGGAAGAAGAAAATAAAGAAAGAAGGAAAAGCATCCAGTGCTGGAATTGTGAGGGATATGGTCATTGAAAGGCTGACTGTACCGGCAAACCACCGTCAAACTCAGATCAGAAAAACAACAACTCTATGTCAGCAAACTGGAGTGAAGAGGATACTGATCTCAGTGGAGATGAATGTCACATGGCCAGGTCCAGATGCACTCGAAAAGTGGTAAGAAAGAGGTACAGAAATGTGAACAAGGATCTGCTACAGCAACCTTGGCATCATCACCACACTACTGGAATCAAAGGTTTGACAAATGTGGTCAGAGTGGACACATTAAGAGAAACTGTCCTTTCACCTTGACTCGTCAGAATCTTCCTAAGATCTCTCGTCAGAAGAGAAGATCCAAGATGATACACACTGCCCTGGTTAGCACAACTAGAGCAACTCATAAAGAAAGTTGGAACTTTGACAGTGGATGCTCAGGGCACATGACTGGAGAAAAATCCTACCTCACGAATGTTAAGCCTTGCTCATAGCAACATGATAAGTTCAGAAATGGGTTGAAAGGTAGAATCCTGGGAAAGGGGACCCTGGCTGTCACAGGACTACCTCCTCTGAAAAATGTCATGCTAGTGGAAGGATTAAAGGCAAATCTCATAAGCATCAGCCAGCTCTGTGACGGGACTCATCAGGTATAATTCACTCAAAATTTCAGTCAAGTCTACAACAATCTGGGGGAGCGCATACTGCATGGATCCAGATCAAAGAACAACTGCTATCTTCTCAAAGTTGGTGAAGCTCAATCCTTATCAGCATGCTTGATGACCAGCACAGAAGAAATGAATCTGTGGCACAGAAGGATGGGTCACATCAACCTAAGACCCCTGAAGACGATTGCAGCAGAAGGGTTGGTTAGGGGCGTTCCAGAAATCAAAGGTGAAGTCAGATCTATTTGTGGAGAGTGCCAAATAGGAAAGCAGAAAAAAGCTTCTCACCCCAAAACAACCATCATCAACACTGTCAGACCTCTGCAGCTGCTACACATGGACCTAATGGGACCAATGGAGGTAGAGAGTCTTGGAAGGAAGAGGTATGCTTTTGTGTGTGTGGATGATTATACAAGATTTACCTTGATTGATTTTATCAGGGAAAAATCAGACACAGGGGGAGCTATAGCAACCCTGATCTCTCGTCTTGAGAAACAGAAGAATCTCATAACCTCATCTATAAGGAGTGATCATGGAAGAGAATTCGAGAATGAATCTATTGACAAATTGTGTAATAACCGGGGGATTACCCATCAATACTCCTCACCGATCACCCCTCAGCAAAATGGTGTTGTGAAGCGCAAGAATCGAAAGATCCAAAAAATGGCCCGAGTTATGATTCATGCCAAGAAAATTCCTCTGCGTTTGGGCTGAAGCAATGAATACTGCGGGCTACATCATCAACCGAGTCACCATTCGAAAAGGGACAAATCAAACATGCTATGAGCTCTGGAATCAGAAGAAGCCTACGGTGAAATACTTTCACATATTTGGAAGCTACTCCTACATCTTGAGAGATCGTGAATACCGAAGAAAGCTCGATCCCAAGAGTGACCGTGGAATATTCTTGGGTTATTCAGTCAACAGCCGTGTCTATCGTGTTTACAATGAAAGAACTGGTACAGTGATGGAATTCCATCAACGTTGTCATCAATGACATGGAAGGAGAAATCTTCACAAGTCCTAAAGATGAAGACTCTGACTCAGAAGGAGGCACAAGTAATCATGACAGAAGTAAACAAGAAGTGGTGCAAGAAAATGCTACAGCAGATACTAAAGCAGAAAGTCCTTATCAACAAACAGACAACTCAATCATTGGGCAAGATGACATAGAACCCCTTCCATCATCGAGACAACCGCCAAAGAAGATACAGAGAAATCATCCACTGGACAATGTAATTGGAAATCCTACAGAAGGGAGAAGAACCAGAAGCTCATCTCTCTTCAGCTCCTGTGACTTGATCTGCAATTCTTGCTTCATATCTCTTACAGAGCCAAGAAACATCAAAAAAGCAATGAGTGATGAATATTGGCTGCTGGCTATGCAGGAAGAGTTGGCAGAGTTCGAAAGACATGATGTGTGGGACCTTGTGCCCAGACCTGAAGGGACAAACATCAAAGGGACCAAGTGGATCTTCAAAAACAAGTTAGATGAAAAAGGAAATATTACAAGGAACAAGGCCAGACTCGTTGCACAAGGGTACACTCAGATTGAGGGAGTAGATTTTGAAAAAACAATCACACCTGTTGCTCGATTGGAAGCCATCAGACTTCTCCTGTCTTTATCATGTCATCTTGGCTCTACCAAATGGATGTCAAGAGTGCATTCTTGAATGGGGATCTATCAGAAGAAGTATATGTGGCTCAGCCAAAGAGATTTGAAAACCCTCATCATCCCCATATTGTTTACAAGCTGTAAAAGCCCTGTACGGTCTTAAGCAAACACCAAGAGCCTGGTATGAGCGATTAACCATCTACCTGTAGAAACATGGCTTTGAACGAGGAGGAACTGACAAAACTCTCTTTGTAGAAAGAACCAAGTCAGATCTCGTCATTACTCAAATTTATGTGGATAACATTGTGTTTGGCTCCAGGTCACAGCGGTTGGTGAAGCAGCTTGTGGAGCAGATGAAATAATAATTCAAAATGAGCATGGTGGGTGAGTTGTCTTATTTTCTGGGTCTAGAAGTAGCTCAGAAAGATGACGAAATATTCATATCACAGACCAAATATAGCAGGAATCTGGTGATGAAGTTTTAACTTGATAAAACCAGCCACAAACGCACTCCTGCGGCAACTCCCGTCAAGGTTGGCAAAGACGTGGCTGGGGTGGAAGAAAATCGGTCCACCTACCGAAGTATGATTGGAAGTCTTTTGTACCTAACTGCTAGCCGTCCAGACACATCTTTCTCAGTTGGAGTGTGTGCTCGTTTCCAAGCCAACCCGAAGGAAAGCCACTTCCAACTAGTAAAGAGGATCATTCGGTATGTAGTAGGAACAGTGAATTATGGTCTGTGGTACTCGAAGGATACTAATGCAAATCTGGTAGGATACGGTGATGCAGACTGGGCTGGTTGTATTGAAGATGGTAAGAGCACTTCTGGAGGGTGCTTCTTCTTGGGAATAATCTTGTATCCTGGTTCAGTCGAAAGCAGAACAATATTTCCCTCTCCACAGCTGAGGCATAATACATTGCCGCAGGGAGTTGCTGTGCTCAACTGCTCTGGATGAAGCAGATGCTCACCGAGTATGGGATGCCTCAAAATGAAATGGTCTTGTACTATGACAACCTGAGTGCTATCAGCATTTCCAAGAACCCAGTGCAACATTCGAGGACCAAGCATATTGATATCAGACACCACTTCATTCGGGATCTGGTGGAGAAGAAAACGATTGCTCTACAGCTGCAAACATCTTCACCAAGCCCCTGGATACAGCCAGATTCGAAGCACAGAGATCCGCGTTGGGTCTCTGTGTCATGTTCTCCTGAGCTCTGATGTATTTCCCACTTGTCCATTTGGGTCAAAAAGGGGGAGAGTAAATGAAGGCCATATGAAATGAATTGAAATCTCTAGATATTTTTTTTTTAAGTTCTGCATGGTTGTGCTAAGGCCGAGTATGGCCACAATTTACTCATACTTTGAAACTGTTATTAAGTAGTTTTATAGTTGTTCTTCTTGGAAGACTACATCTGTGGCCATGGGTTTTGTCAAAATGCCAAGAAGGAGATTGATGATGCAGTATGGCAGGGTTTGACAAAACCAGCACAAATGAACAAGCGGCTGAACAAGCTGCTGCTATAGCAGGAGCTGGTTCAGGAAGCTACTCTGTTCGTCAGCAGTAGCTCGGATCTTCTCGAAAAGGAGCTTGGCAGTGCATCCATTAGCATCAAGGGAGTTTCTAAATTCTCAGAGAGACTATTCCAGTGGAAATTCCCAACAGGCCGAAAAGATTTATTTGTAGAAGATTAGATTTGCAAATCTAATCTAATCTCCTATAAATTAGGAGATATTATTGTTTGGAGGAAATTGCCAAAACTGTGAATGGTGGGACTAGATGTTCCTATTTAAAGAAGGCTGCTCAGAGCGTCAAGGGCATTGAAATGAAGAGAGAAAACACGAGAGCATACACAGAATACCGAGAGGATAGAATTCAAGTGTGAGGATCTTCGATCATCACCGAGAGCAGAGCGTGAGCGCAGAGCTGAGGTGATTGAAGCAGAGTCTGATCAGGACTTGCAGAGTCTGATCATAGCTTGATCAGGAAGCCAATTCAGAGGAGCAGTTGCTTGTTGGTTGATCAAGGGAGGCCGTGGAGGTATTGACGAGTGGAAGAACTCGGTCAAGTAACTGGATGCCAAACTCACTAGTGGCTGGTGGTCAGTGAGTGAGAGGGAGTGCTCCAGAGTGTGCAACGCTCGTGGAGAGGTTAGATCGGCTCAGCAGAAGGCTTGGAGGGACGCGAACAGTTTAGGCACCAGCTGTGTGCTACAGCAGGTGCTATAACAACCTGCAGGTGACATCATCTGAGACAGCCTGTTTCTCTTTTGTCCCAGCTTTCATCTCGAACTGCCTCAATGAACTGATCAGTGCCTCCAGCCTCATGATCTTCACATCTTGGGCTTCCTCGATGGCTGTGACCTTCATATCAAATTTTCAAGTGAGTGATCTGAGTAGTTTCCTCACCAGCTTCTCTTCATGTATTGGCTCCCCGAGAGCATAAGCCTCATTTGATATGTCGCATAGTCTGGTATTAAACTCAGCAATGGTCTCTTCTTCCTGCATTTTTAGACTTTCAAATCTCGAGGTGATTATCTGAAGTCTAGAAATCTTAACCTTGTTTGTCCCCTCATGAGCATTTTCAATAATCTCCCAAGCTTGTTTAGTGGTGTCACAGTTGGAGACCGATCTGAAATTGTTAGCATCCACAACAGCAAATATATCATTCAAAGTCTTAGAATTTCCTGATGCTGAGGCTACCTCATCGACAGTCGATTTGTTTTCAGGTTGCTTGTGGGTGACTCCTGCACTGTCGACGGGCATTGGGGGGGGACCATTCTGATATGACAGCCCTCCATGCCCTTTCATCAATGGCTTTAATGAAAGCCTTCATTCGAGCCTTCCAGTACCCATAATTAACTCCCTCGAGCAATGGAGGTCGGCTGGTGCTTTGTCATTCTTTCATAGTGGTCATACGTACTAGCAACACTCTTCCTGATCACACTCTGTATGTTGAGCGTTACCAATTGAAATTCTGTTGTTTTGCTGATGCGGAGTTATAGCTTCTGCTTAAGCACTCTTTGTATCTTTCTGCGGAATTACTCTATTGACGGAATAAGAAAGACACAGTATTTGTTCACTCAGATCGGCAACTTGCCTACGTTTGGGGAGGATGCGCTGATCCTCAAGATTCCACTTTCTCAGTTCGAAGTACAAGGACTCACACCTCTACTTCTCACCTAGCCGAAATCTAACGCTCAGTCTAATCTCCTAGACTAGCTAGCAATCTGAACTTACAGATACTCTTCGTGCTGCCTACACACTCTCAGTGACACACAGTAGCCTATTCTATTTCAATGTGTAACTCACAGAGTGCTTCAGCACACTCTTCACCGGAGTTGTTGTATCTTCTGTCCACGACACTCCACGCTCTCCAGCCAAGTAGTCGGACACTCTGAGTTTTTCTAACTCAGTCTTAGCTCCCTGATCGCGCGTCGTTGTGCGCGTCAAATATAATTCCTTCCTCTTCCACTAGTACAGCGGTTAAGTAAGGGTGGATCTCCATAGGGAGCAAGCAGTTCAGTTTTAGCCAGTGACCTACACTTACGAAGATTGGGGGGGTGAGTGATTGGTTTGCGCGATGCGCGAGTAAACAGTCGTAAAACGCAGGGAATTGCACTAGACGTGCGCAGGCAGTAGAGATTAAGTACTATGACTATGAGAAGTATCGGCGCAGACAATCCTCTATGAGTGTATTCCTTATCATCGACTCTAAATGTCTATAGCTCGAGTTGCTAATGTTAGTGTCCGATCAAGGCTTCCTAACATGTGCGCATGTTCCGATCAAAGTTCATGTGCTATTAATTCTTACACTAGACTTAAACAACTACGAATCCGATCAAGGTAGTAATTGCCTATCCTAGCGCGTTACTCCTAGTTGGCACCGTCAGGCTATTCAACTAGTTTAACAAACAACAACAAGCAACAAGAGTAAGATTGCGGTTCAAGGCTTCCCCTACTCATGCAACAAGCTGCCAGTAATGTGCACAGAATTAATATAAGCAAGCAAGTTATGCATTAAGTGCAAGTCTCAAAGGAAATACTCATAGATTCATGTCCAACCGATACTAAGCGTTTAGCTAGACATGCTAGTGATAAACATCATAGAATAGTAAAATAAGGTCTAATGTATCTGAGAAACAAGTAGCAAACAGTGCGTGCAGTATGTCTCTCGGCTGGCGCAGTCGGCTGGCGCAAGTCCTCTCAACAAGTCCGTGTGTTTTCCAGATTGCCGCTCTCTCGTGGCCCTCTGATGTGGGGTGTTGCCTCTCTGTGTGTCTCTCTGGGTGTCTCCCTTAAACCCTAGACCTCCTCCCCTTTATATACTGCTCGAGAGGTCCATCCTTGGCAACTTCCAAATCTGGTCGTGTCAGGATTTGGAAACACCATCATCTGCGCCTGGCGCACGGCATACTGCTTAGCGCACTGGTCGGCGCAACTCTGCTGTCTCTCGCTATTTCTTCTGTTTGCGCCGCTAACTCCGCAGGCTGTGTGCTGCGCGTCCTAAACGCTGCCTGTTAGCGCGTATCCGACTTAGGCCCTTGTTTTGTCCTGAAATACAAAAACACTGGAAACCAGTAATCTTGTACATAAAATAATGCAAACAAGCACGGGGATAGATCTAAATAATGCGTATAAATAGGCTCTATCAAACCCCCCACACTTGCCCCTTGTTCGTCCTCGAACAAGCACTCAAACACGGATACCATTACCTCTCTGGAGTCTAGCGCACAGTCTTGCACTCTGGCGCGATCTGCACTACTGATCACCTTGCGCTGCACTTCCTCCTGCGCACAGCTGCTGTCAACAGTTTAAGTATAGTGATTTCGCAATTCATTACCTCTCAGCTGGGATGAAAATCATTTCGGATGGCTGGGAGATAGCTCTCTATAGGCACCAGGTTGTCAGCTCTAACTCCGAGGATGGGTATATGGTTAACAGCGCAAGCTTCTTCCCGCGCGTGATTCTTCCACGCACTTCCTGGGAACTCAAGCCTTTTGATGATTTTCTGTGGATTTTGCGCCCGCTGGTACTTGTGCGCACGTTGATTCTTTTGTAGCGCATATCATCTGCTGGTATTTTTTCTTTTGTACAGCTTTGTCTATGATTCCTATCTTTCCCAGAACGGTTCCAGTCTCGGCCTCCGGATAACAGCTATGGAACACCGCCCCGCTCTCCCTCCTTGGTCTGTCTGCGCAGGTCGACGCACGCGTTTACACCCGCGCCCGCCTTCCTTGGCTCAACTTCCAGAGGGAAGGTGGTCTGTTTTCCCACCTCGCCACGCTTTTGGGTATTTGCCTTCGGCATCTGCGTGACTGATCGCGCGTCGTTGTGCGCGTCAAATATAATCCTTCCTCTTCCACTCAGTACATCGGTTAAGTAAGGGTCGATCTCCACAGGGAGCAAGTAGTTCAGTTTTAGTCAGTGACCTACACTTACGAAGATTGGGGGGTGAGTGATTGGTTTGCGCAGTGCGCGAGTAACAGTGTGAAACGCAGAGAAATGCACTAGGCGTGCGCAGGCAGTAGAGACTAGATACTATGACTATGAGAAGTATTGGGCGGACAATCCTCTATGCGTGCATTCCTTATCACTGACTCTAATATGTCTATAGCTTCATTTCACTTGGGTTAGTGTCCGGTCAAGGCTTCCTAACACGTGCGCATGTTCCGTTCAAAGTTCATGTGCTATTAATCCTTAGAACATAGACTAAAACAGCTGCGAATCCTGTCACAGTAGCAACTGCTTACCCTAGCTCATTACTCCTAGTTGTCACCGTAAAGCTATCAACTAGTTTAACATATGACAAGCAAGCAACACAAGTAAGATTGCGGTTCAAGGCTTCCCCTACTCATGCAACTAGCTGTCTCCGTACGCACAGGATTAATACAAGTAAGTAAACTATGCATTAAGCTCAAGTCTCAAAGAAAGTGCATCATAGATTCATGCCCGACCAACACTTAAGCGTTTAGCTAGACATGCTAGTGATAAACATCATAGAATAATAAATAATGACTAATGTGTCTGAGAAACAAGTAGCAAACAGTGCGTGCAGCTTGTCTTCTCGGCTGGCGCAGTCGGCTGGCGCAAATCCTCTCAACAAGTCCGTGTGTTTTCCAGTGTTGCCGTTCTCTCTGATGTGTGTCGTCCAATGATGGCTGTGATATATCTCTCCTGAAACCCTAGACCTTTGGCAACTTCCAAATCTGGTCACTGGACTTTGCGCCTGGCGCACAGCATTCGGCTAGCGCACCGCTACTGACTCTCGCCAACTTCTCTTCTGCTTGTGCTGCTATCTCCGCAGGCGGATCTCTCACTCCTAGAACGCTGCCTGTTAGCGCGTATCCGACTCAAGGACTCGTTTTGCCCTGTAATACAAAAACACTAGAAACGAGTAATCTTGCTCATAAAATATTGCAAGCAAGCATAGGGTTATGATCTAAATAATGCGTACAAAATAGCCTCTATCAGTGACTGAGCGCACTCTCTTGTTCCGAAGGTCGCGAAGCACAGGCCTCCACTCTCGCTCTCGACCATAGACCTCTCCTCTGAAGCGCGAACGACTAACCGCCTCTCTAGAGCGTTTCTGTCAACTCCACATCCCCTGTATATCCCAACTAACAGGAGCAGAAAAAACAAAAAAAAAACTAAAACAGTAGATAGCAGCGCACGCAATATGGATAGCGCAAACAAGCTGAACAGTGCGCGCAACCCGCACTCAAGCGCACTACTGCTACTGTTTCCTTCAATTAAACTAAACTACACTAAAAATACTCAAAAAAACGTGAAATGTAAGTGTAACGCTCCCCCCCCCCACACTTAAACAGAGACGTGTCCCCACGACTCAAGCTCAAGCGCACGAAGGACGCGCACATGTATGCAAGCAAAACAAAGAATATAAGAAAGAAAAACATATCGGGTTACCTCCCGACAAGTGCCTTTTTTTAACGTCGTTGGCTCGACTGTACCTCGTTACTTGCCCAAATGCGTGCCAGTGACCTCCCCCACTCTTGCTCCTGAGTGACCCTGCGCTTGTGCATGTGCTGTGGTCTGCTTGGTCCTGCGCAAAGGGTGAGAAGGGTAGTCAACATGGATAATATGTGAGAAGTCTGCAGTAACGAGGGTGGATGAAGAGGAAGAAGAAATGTGAGCAATAGCCTCCAGTTCTCCCTCTGGTGCATCTGGTGGTGCCTCTGGCGCGGCAGTTGGCGCATCTGTTATTACTGGTTCTGCCAACTCAATGTCGCGCGTTGTACCATCCCAAGGTTCTCCGAGATACCGTTTGACTCTCTGCCCATTGACCTGAAAACGATGCCGGTGCTCGTTTTCTAATTCGATTGTTCCATAGGGGAAAACCTTGGTGACTGTGTACGGTCCAGTCCATTTGCTGCGCAGCTTTCCAGGCATGAGCTTCAGGCGTGAGGAGAATAATAATACCTGGTCTCCTGGCTCAAAAGTGCGTCTGAGGATATGCTTGTCATGAAACGCCTTTGTCCGCTCCTTGTAATCGTGTAGTCCCTCATAGGCATCCAGGCGCAGCTCTTCTAACTCACTCAGTTCAAACGCGCGCTCCTTGCCGGCCTCTTCCAGGTTCAGGTTGCAAATGCGTAAGGCCCAATATGCTTTGTGCTCTAGCTCTACTGGCAGGTGGCAGGCTTTTCCGTAGACCAACCGAAACGGTGAAGTCCCGATTGGTGTCTTATGCGCAGTGCGGTATGCCCACAGCGCATCGTCCAGGCGCTGGCTCCAATCCTTGCGCGATGGTCTCACAGTCTTCTCCAGGATGCGCTTGATCTCTCTGTTGGAGACCTCGGCCTGTCCATTTGTCTGAGGATGATAAGCAGTGGACGTCTTGTGGCGCACCCCATAATGCTTGAAAACTTGCGCCACGATCCTGTTGCAAAAGTGCGTCCCCTGGTCGCTGATGATTGCCTTAGGCACCCCGTACCTGCAAAAGATGTTAGTTTTCAGAAACTCAGCGACCGTCTTACCATCATCCTTCCGTGTGGCCTTAGCTTCGACCCATTTGGAGACATAGTCCACCGCGACCAATATGTACTCGTATCCTGCAGACGGAGGAAATGGCCCCATGAAGTCAATTCCCCATATATCAAACACTTCATCTACTAGAATTGGCGTCTGCGGCATCTCGTTGCGAGCTGTTATGCCTCCTGTGCGCTGGCACCTGTCACAATTCCTGCAATAGTCATATGCGTCTCTAAACATGTGCGGCCAATAAAATCCGCAGTCCAGAACCTTCCTGCTGGTGCGCTTGGGACCAAAGTGTCCTCCACAGGCGTGCGCATGACAAAACATCAAAACAGAGTTAAATTTATGGTCAAGCACGCAACGCCTCAATATCTGATCTGGTCCTAATCTAAGCATATAAGGATCATCCCAAATATAATGTTTGGACTCATGTTTCAATCTCATGCACTGCGTTTTATTGAAATGCGGAGGAAACGTACCTGTGACCAGGTAATTCGCAATGTGCGCATACCATGGTACTTTACCTGTCAGCGCCATCAGATGCTCGTCGGGAAATGTCTCAGTGATCTGCCCCGGCTCCTCCTCCTTCACGATCCTGCTCAGGTGGTCCGCAACCGTGTTCTCCGTGCCCTTCTTGTCTTTGATCTCCAGGTCGAATTCCTGCAGTAGGAGCACCCAGCGCATCAGGCGCGGCTTAGTTTCCTTCTTGGACATCAGGTAACGGATGGCTGCGTGGTCTATGTATATGATGACCCTGGCGCCTAGAATGTATGCACGGAACTTCTCTAGCGCAAACACAATTGCCAGAAGCTCCTTCTCCGTGGTGGTGTAGTTCCTCTGCGCAGCGTCCAGTGTGCGCGATGCATAATAGATGGCGTGCGGTTTCTTGTCCACTCGCTGCCCCAGGACTGCACCTACTGCATAGTCGCTTGCGTCGCACATCAGTTCAAATGGCAGGTTCCAGTCTGGTGCGCGCATCACTGGCGCACTGGTCAGCGCCTCCTTAAGCTTATCAAATGCGGCCCTGCACTCATCAGTAAAATCGAAGCACACATCTTTTTGCAAGAGGTTAGACAGGGGAATACAAATTTTAGAGAAGTCTTTGATAAAACGCCTGTAAAACCCAGCGTGTCCTAAGAATGACTTCACGTCGCGCACGCTAGTGGCATAAGGTAGATTAGAAATAAGGTCTATCTTAGCCTTGTCTACCTTGATCCCCTCCTCTGAGATGATGTGTCCTAGCACTACACCATGCGTTACCATGAAATGACATTTTTCATAATTAAGCACTAGGTTCTTAGAAATGCAGCGCGCCAAGACCTTGTCTAGATGAGTTAAACACGCATCAAAGGTACCTCCATATACAGTAAAGTCATCCATGAACACTTCTATGCATATACCAATCATATCAGAGAAAATGCTCATAACAAGGCGTTGGAACGTACCTGGCGCGTTGCACAGCCCAAATGACATGCGCCGAAACGCAAATGTACCGAACGGGCAGGTGAACGTGGTCTTCTCCTGATCCTCCGCAACTATGGGTATCTGGTTGTACCCTGAATATCCGTCCAAGAAACAAAAATAAGGCTTACCTGCTAATCGATCCAGCATCTGATCTATGAACGGTAGCGGGAAATGGTCCTTGCGCGTGACTGCGTTAAGCTTCCTGTAGTCGATGCACATGCGCCATCCAGTCTGTATGCGCTTGGGAACAAGCTCGCCCTGCGCATTTTCTTCCACTGTGATTCCTCCCTTCTTAGGCACAACGTGCACTGGACTGACCCATTTGCTGTCCGAGATGGGGTAAATGACTCCTGCATCAAGCAACTTTAAGATCTCCTTCTGCACTACCTCCATCATATTTGGGTTCAATCTGCGCTGAGCCTCCCTGGATGGTTTGGCACCATCTTCCAATAGTATTCTTTGTTGCTGCTGACAGCGCGCAATCAACATCAGCCTGCGCAACCTTGAAACAGTTGCGCTGCGCAGATTCTAGTTGCGCACTGACAGACGCAGCAGCATTAGTTATCTTTTAATTTCGTTTTCTTTGAGATTTAGAACAGGATATGGAGGATAACAGTGTCGTTGGAGACAACTTAGGGGACAGAACCCCGGAAGAAGCAAGAGCACACAACCGCGCAGCCCTATTCAGAGAGGAAGTGCAGCGCGAGGTTGAAGCACAGATGGCCGCTGAATTGTATAATGCGCCACCCGCGCGACAAGCTCTGAGCAGTGCTGAACCAGAACTCAAACAGGTACACGATATAGTTCATATTTGCACTGCTACTAAAATCTTGCCCCCTATTGAACAGGCACCCAAGATCGAGCTGAAGCAACTTCCAGAGCACCTCAAATACATTTTCTTAGGAAATGAGGACACCCTGCCAGTGATCATAAAGAAAGGATTAGAAGAGGAGCAGGAAGCGCGCTTACAGCAGGTGCTGCGCAAGAACCAGCGCGCCATAGGATGGACACTTGCTGACTTGTGTGGAGTGAGTCCGGACGTATTCATGCATAGGATTCTATTGGAAGATGGTGCCAAACCATCCAGGGAGGCTCAGCGCAGATTGAATCCAAATATGATGGAGGTAGTGCAAAAGGAGATCCTGAAGTTGCTTGACGCAGGAGTCATTTACCCGATCTCGGACCGTAAATGGGTCAGTCCAGTGCACGTTGTGCCAAAGAAGGGAGGAATCACAGTGGAAGAGAATGCGCAGGGCGAGCTAGTTCCCAAGCGCATTCAGACTGGATGGCGCATGTGCATCGACTACAGGAAGCTTAACGCAGTCACGCGCAAGGACCATTTCCCGCTACCCTTCATGGACCAAATGCTGGACAGATTAGCAGGAAAGCCCTACTTTTGTTTCTTGGATGGATATTCAGGGTACAACCAAATACCCATAGCTGCGGAGGATCAAGAGAAGACCACGTTCACCTGCCCGTTCGGTACGTTTGCGTTTCGACGCATGTCATTTGGGCTGTGTAACGCGCCAGGTACGTTCCAACGTCTAGTCATGAGCATTTTTTCTGATATGATTGGTATATGCATAGAAGTGTTCATGGATGATTTTACTGTGTATGGAGGTACCTTTGATGCATGCCTAACTCATCTTGATAAGGTCTTAGCGCGCTGCATTTCTAAGAACCTAGTGCTCAATTATGAAAAATGTCATTTCATGGTATCACATGGTGTAGTACTAGGACATATCATCTCAGAGGAGGGGATCAAGGTAGATAAAGCTAAGATAGATCTTATTTCTAATCTACCTTATGCCACGAACGTGCGCGATGTGAAGTCATTCCTAGGACATGCTGGGTTTTACAGGCGTTTTATAAAAGACTTCTCTAAAATTTGTATACCCCTGTCTAACCTCTTGCAAAAGGATGTGTGCTTCGACTTTACTGATGAGTGCAGGGCCGCATTTGATAAGCTGAAGGAGGCGCTGACCAGTGCGCCAGTGATGCGCGCGCCAGACTGGAACCTGCCATTTGAACTGATGTGCGACGCAAGCGATTATGCAGTAGGTGCAGTCCTGGGGCAGCGAGTGGACAAGAAGCCGCACGCCATTTACTATGCATCGCGCACGCTGGACGCTGCACAGAGGAACTACACCACCACGGAAAAGGAGCTTCTGGCAATTGTGTTTGCGCTGGAGAAGTTCCGTCCATATGTTCTAGGCGCTAGGGTCATCATATACACAGACCACGCAGCCATCCGCTACCTAATGTCCAAGAAAGAAACTAAGCCGCGCCTGATGCGCTGGGTGCTCCTACTTCAGGAATTTGACTTGGAGATCAAAGACAAGAAGGGCACGGAGAACACAGTTGCGGACCACCGGAGCAGGATCGTGAAAGAGGAGGAGCCAGGGCAGATCACAGAGACATTTCCTGACGAGCATTTGATGGCGCTGACAGGTAAGGTACCATGGTATGCGCACATTGCGAATTACCTGGTCACAGGTACGTTTCCTCCGCATTTTAATAAAACCCAGTGCATGAGATTGAAACATGAGTCCAAGCACTACCTTTGGGATGATCCATATATGCTCAGAATAGGACCAGATCAGATATTGAGGCGCTGCGTGCCTGACCATGAAATTAACTCTGTTTTGATGTTTTGTCATGCGCACGCATGTGGATGACACTTTGGTCCCAAGCGCACGAGCAGAAAGGTCCTGGACTGTGGATTTTATTGGACACGCTTGTTCCGTGACTCATATGACTACTGCAGGAACTGTGACAGGTGCCAGCGCACAGGAGGCATATCAGCGCGCAACGAGATGCCACAGACGCCGATTCTAGTGGATGAAGTGTTTGATATATGGGGAATTGACTTCATGAGGTCATTTCCTCCATCTGCCGGATACGAATACATATTGGTCGCAGTGGATTATGTCTCCAAATGGGTCGAAGCTAAGGCCACACGGAAGGATGATGGTAAGACAGTCGCTGATTTTTTGAGAACTAACATATTTTGCAGGTACGGAGTGCCTAAGGCAATCATTAGCGACCAGGGGACGCACTTTTGCAACAGAGTTGTGGCGCAAGTTTTCAAGCATTATGGAGTGCGCCACAAGACGTCCACCGCTTACCATCCTCAGACGAATGGACAGGCCGAGGTTTCCAACCGAGAGATCAAGCGCATCCTGGAAAAAACCATAAGACCATCGCGGAAGGACTGGAGCCAGCACCTAGACGATGCGCTGTGGGCATACCGGACCGCGCATAAGACACCAATCGGGACTTCACCGTTTCGGTTGGTCTATGGAAAGGCGTGCCTGGATGCCTATGAGGGACTGCGCGATTACAAAGCACGCACCAAGGCATTTCACGACAAGCATATCCTCAGACGCACTTTTGAACCGGGAGACCAGGTATTATTATTCTCATCACGCCTGAAGCTCATGCCTGGAAAGCTACGCAGCAAATGGACTAGACCATACACGGTTACCGAGGTTTTCCCCTACGGAACAATCTGTGAAGGTATGTGGCATCATTGACAAACTCCTACAAAGTGAACTAGAGCTTGCTACAGCAAGTATGGAAAGAAAACAGCTGATGAAGAGCATTCCAGAGTGAGCAAACTCAGTAAGTGGCGCTCCAGATGAAGACATTAAGTAGCGCTCCAGATGAAGACATTAAGTGGCTAATGTCTTCACGAGGCGCGCGACTTAATGTTGCCTTGGGGCGCTCGAAAATCTGAAAGAGATCATGAAGACATCAGCTTGTGCAATCTGGGCAGAGTGACTATCTCAGTACTCAAGTGGAGTAAGCAAGTGCAATAGCAACCTCTGGAGCAGAAGTTCAGCAGCAGAAGTATTGCACACCTTCAGACAGCTTGTGCTACAGCAGATGCTGCAGCACAAATGCTGTAGCAGAAATTTAGCTTTCTCGAAGATTGCATTCAAACAACAAATCAGTGGACCGAAGGGCTTCCGGAAAGAGCTGAATATTGAGGAGAATATTTCTGGAATGTCTCTCAAGAACAAGGGCAGATTTGTTGAAGTGAAGATATGATCTTGTAGAGATCTTGGAGGATCTTCCTTAGAATTGATGGGATTGTTTCCTAATGCATTTAGGAAATTCCAGCAGCAGCAAACAGCTACAGCAAAGGTGAACAAGGAGTTGTTGCAGCTCAAACAATCAAGCTGGCAGCAGAAGTAAACCAGCAGCAGATGCAGCAGGGGATGCTGCAGCAGGTGCTGGTTCAAGTGCTGGTTCAACTGTCCGAGTAGCAGTTTTGTGCTGGGTGCGTTTTGAAGGTATGGCAGCTTTGTGAAAGTGCTTAGAAGAATTTCTAAAATACCGTTGAGCATATTCCAGCAAGGTTTGCTAGTCAGAGAAGGAGATTTGCATTGAAGATATTTATCAAATCTAATCTCCTAGATTTTAGGAGATAATTGATCTTGTGGGTCAATTGCCTAAACCTGGAAATTGCTTAAAGTGGTGTGTGTATTTAAGCAGAAGGTTCGAGGGCTGAAGAGGGTGATCGAAGCTGAGGGATACACGAGAGTAGACACAGATTTCAGAGTGAGGATTCTTTGGTGTGCTACGGACGTTGCTCTTCGATCAAACACACACGGGCAGAGCGTTGAGTGCAGAGCTGTGGTGTGCATAAGCAGAGGAGAATCAGGTCTTGCAGAGACTGATTCGTGCATTGATCTGGAAGCCAATTCAGAGCTGTGGAGCTTATTGGTTGATCAAAGGCAGCCGCGGAAGAACTGACGGGTGGAAGGCTCGGTGGAGGTTCGTGCGGAAGAACTCACTAGTGACAGGTGGTCACTGAGTGAGGGGGAGTTACTCAGAGTGTGCAGCGCTCTTGGAGTGGTTCGATCAGCTCGGCAGAAGGCCTTGGAGCGACGCGGAGCGACGCGGACAGTGTGCTTCAGCTGTGTGTTACAGCTGTTGCTGCAGCAACCCTGCTGAGTAGTGTAGGATAGAATAGGCTGAGTTCTTGGAGAGAATTGTAGCTATTCTAGACTGACATATTGTAGAGGGTGTGCTGGCACAAATCAGAGCTTGTTCTGATTGTGCTGAGTGGTCAACAAGAGGTTGAGTAGCATAGGTTGCGTGCGTTGTAACCTAGTGTACTTGGAACCTTTGGTTGAGTGGATTGAGGACTAGAGAATAGTCCTCCCCAGACGTAGGCAGATTGGCCGAACTGGGTGAACAAACTTGTGCATTGTTTGTTGCTTGCTGAGATTAATTCTAGTGAACAAGAGTGTGCTGCAGCAACCGCTTGTTCACAAATCTGCCGAATTGAGACACTGCGAAAATTCACAATCGAGTTAGAAAACGAGCACCGGCATCGTTTTCAGGTCAATGGGCAGAGAGTCAAACGGTATCTAGGAGAACCTTGGGATGGCACGGCGCGCGACATTGACTTGGCAGAGCCTGAGATAGTAGATGCGCAGGTTGTTGTGCCAGAGTCATCACCAGGCGCGCCAGAGGGAGAACAGGGGACTATTGCTCATATTTCTTCTCCCTCTTTACCTACTCTCGTTACTTATAATATCCATGCTGACTACCCTTTTGATCCTTTGCGCAGGACCAAGAAGAACACAACACATGCACAAGCCCAGGATCACTCAGGAGCAAGAGTGGGGGAGGTCGCTGGCACACATTTAGGCACGTAACGAGGTACAGTCGAGCCAACGACGTTAAACAAAGGCACTTGTCGGGAGGTAACCCGACACGTTTTACTTTTACATGTCTTTCTTTTAGTTTTTCTAGTGTCTTTAAGTTAGTTTAGGACTTGTAGTTTTTTTAGTCGAGCAGCAGTGCACGGGTCCGTGCGCACTTCAGTGCGCAGGACAGCTGCGCCAGTCAGGGGGTATATAAGGGCAGGACTTAGAAAATTTCAGCACTTTTTCACTCGACCGTTGCAAGTACAACTCCCGCCCTCACACCTCTGCCCACTGTCCGGCGCTCAACCCAGCTTCAGTTTAGAGAGATTTGAAGAGCACACAGCCGCACTCTCCCCAGGTAACCTTTCCCCCAGATTTGAGCCGATTCCAGTAGGGTTTGTACGGTAGATAAGTGCTCTAGGGTTTTGAAATCGCACCAGGCTAGAGTGCACCGATTGGAGTATTGGTTAGAGGGTTTTGTAGGCGGGCAGTAGGCGCCCATTTGGTGAAAGTTTCAGGGCATTCGGAGGACTTTGGATTTTTGGAGTGTTTGAGGAGTGTTGACCGGAGTTGACCAGAGAGACCTAGCCACAATGCAGCCTGCCGAGGACCAAGCCACCCCAGCTCACTTCGCCAGCAAGTACGCCGCATTCCTGAGGCTTGAGATGTACGGGACTCCATGCATCAGCCGGGAGTTCCTGCGGGAAGTCGGCCTGGAGGACCTCATCTTGGAGAGGCTCGCGCTAGCGGGCTGGGAGCCGCTATTGGAGATCAACAGCGCAGCAGACAGGGAGGACACCTGTGAGTTCCTGGCGTCGTTCGAGCCAGGTGAGATGGAGATAAGGTACCGGCACCTAGGGGTGTGGTACATTGCCTCGGCTAAGAGGCTGAAGCGCACACTGAGGTGCGCTAAGGTGCGAGAAGCTGACATGGACGCGCATACGAATCAAGAGGCGTGGCGCGAGATGGCGACCGGGCCAGTGTTTGCCGCGGGGCGCAGCAGGGGACGAGAGCTGCGTGACCCGTGGATGTTCTACTTGTGGCGCCTGGTCGCCTATGCGATCATTGGGCGATTTAATGGTGCGCCGAAGATCAGTTTGCTGGATATGGAGATTTTGAAGGGGTTTTATTATGGGAAGAGGGTGCTCTTTGTTCTGACCATGGTGCACCACTGGAGCCGAGTCAGCACCAAGGGGCCGCTGACTTGTGGAGGAATTATTACGCACCTGCTTCGGGCGTTACACGGAGAACCGGAGGTGCCTGAGCACACGATGGTGCCGGCTGTTCCTCTGGACCGCGCCCACATGCTGCAGATAAGGGCGGTAGCCGTGAGGGAGGATGGCACATTGGAATGGTGCTACCGCCTGCGGCCAAGAGCGGAGAGCAGTGCGCAAGCAGCAGAGGGTGCGCAGGAGATGGCGGAGGACGAGGCCCCAGAGCCAGTTGTGCCTCCAGTCAGGCGCGCAAGGACCCGCGCGCAGACTGGAGCGCATCGGAGGGCCCGTGCACCGCAAGGGGAGCCAGTTACCATTTCCATTGAGGATTCTCCCCCGCGTGCACAAAGGAAGCGCCCGAGGACCGAGGCTGAGGAGGCGCCTGAGGAAGCATCGGCAGAGCAGCGCATGATGTTCAATGTCATGCGCGTGCTCGAGTATTTAGCGCCAGAGGGGGCGGATTTGAGTATGAGCCCACCATCCGGGTGGAGATTTGGAGACGCGATTCCCCCTCTCCTCAGCCTGCACCGGCCACCTCCAGGTTCCCCCAGCGAGCCGCACCAGCCAGCCAGCCCTCTTGCTCATCCCCCAGTGCATCCAACAGAACCCACCCCCGACCCAGCACAAGTACCAGCACCTGCACCAGCCCCTACCCAACCGTCCATTCCGAGGTCCCCTGTAGCCGAACCCATCATTAGCACCAGCTCAGACTCGCTATGGGACCCCGTCTCAGAGGACGACTTTGTGGCGCAGCCTGTCGCCCTTTCTGTTGTACCGCCTTCCTCCAGCACCGATATGACGGATTCTTCAGAGGAGGAGGCGCATAGTTCAGCGGCTGCGTCCAGCTCAGAGGACATATAGAGCTATAGGGAGGGCGCATTTTTCATTTCGGGTGGTGTCTTTTTCTTTTATATGCTGAACATTATTCGATATTATGTTGCTATATGTGTGCTGAACTCTTGTGCTACATATTTTGTGTCCCTATGCTATATTGCGCTGCTTTGACTATATGTTCTTCATTTTTATGTTCTTTATTTTGCTTGCATGCATGTGCGCGTTCTCCGTGCGCTTGAGCTTGAGTCGTGGGGACACGTCTCTGTTTAAGTGTGGGGGGGGGGGGGGGGGGGGGTGCGTACATTTACATTTCACGTATTTTTGAGATTTTGAGTATAGCTTAGTTTAATTGAAGGAAACAGTAGCAGTAGTGCGCTTGAGTGCGGGTTGCGCGCACTGTTCAGCTTGTTTTGCGCTATCCATATTGCGCCCTGCTATCGACTGTTTTAGTATATTTTTTCGTTTTTTCTGCTCCTGCTAGTTGGGATATACAGGGGATGTGGAGTTGACAGAAATGCTCTAGAGAGGCGGTTAGTCGTTCGAGCTTCGGAGGTGAGGTATATGGTCGAGAGCGCTAGTGGAGGCCTGTGCTTCGCGACCTTCGGAACAAAAGAGCGCGCTCAGTCACGCAGATGCCGAAGGCGAATACCCAAAGCATGGCGAGGTGGGAAAACAGACCACCTTCCCTCTGGAAGTCGAGCTAAGGAAGGCGGGCGCGGGTGTAAACGCGTGCGCCGACCTGCGCAGATAGACCAAGGAGGGAGAGCGGGGCGGTGTTCCATAGCTGTTATCCGGAGGCCGAGACTGGAACCGTTCTGGGAAAGATAAGAACCATAGACAAAGCTGTACAAAAGAAAAATACCAGCAGATGATATGCGCTAAAGAAACTAGCATGCGCACTACTCAGTACCAGCGTGCGCAAAATCCACAAAGAAAATCATCGAAAGGCTTGAGTTCCCAGGAAGTGCGCGGAAGAATCACGCACCGGAAGAAGCTTGCGCTGTTAACCATATACCCATCCTCGGAGCGAGAGCTGACAACCTGGCGCCTATGAAGAGCTATCTCCCAGCCATCCAAAATGATCTTCATCCCAGCTGAGAGGTAATGAATTGCGAAATCATTATATTAGAACTGTTAAAAGCAGTTGCGCGCAGGTGGTAGAGCAGCGCAGGGTGTTCAGTAGTGCAGATCGCGCCAGAGTGCAAGACTATGCGCTAGACTCCAGAGAGGTAATGGTATCCGTGCTCGAGTGCTTGTTCGAGGACGAACAAGGGGCAAGTGTGGGGGTTTGATAGAGCCTATTTATACGCATTATTTAGATCATAACCCTATGCTTGTTTGCATTATTTTGAGTACAAGATTACTGGTTTCCAATGTTTTTGTATTTCAGGAATGATAAGGAATGCGCTCATAGAGGATTGTCTGCCTAATACTTCTCATAGTCATAGTATTTAATCTCTACTGCCTGCGCACGTCTGGTGCAAGTTCTGCGTTAGCTACTATTTTCTCGCGCATCGCGCAACCCCAATCACTCACCCCCCCATTTTCGTAAGTGTAGGTCACTAGTTAAAACTGAACTGCTTGCTCCCTGTGGAGATCGACCCTTACTTAACCGCTGTACTAGTGGAAGAGGAAGGATTAATTTGACGCGTACAATGACGCGCGATTAGTCGCAAGACTTCACAAATTCATACGAGTCTTTAGACAACATAGGCCAATAAAACCCGCATTGTGGAACCTTCGCGGCTATTGGAGCTCGAACCATGTCCACCATATGTGGAAGAGTGGCAGCTTGGTAGAATACCTTTCTGATCATCCTCAGCAATACATGATATATAATCCATCTGCGCATAGCCTATAGAGAAATGGTTCATCCCAATAATGGTTTGCGTCATGGAGGAACTTCTTCCGCTGATTATAATCTGCCCCTTTAGGTAAAATTCCACAAGCAAGAAAATTCAAAAAATCAGCATACCAGGGAGCTTGCGTTGTCTCAATGCTCAGAAAATATTCGCCAATAAAAGAGTCTTCAATCGGCACATTCTTCAAACCATAGCCATTGATTGCTCAAGCCTTGATAGGTGATCTGCGACCACATATTCAACTCCTTTCTTATCTTTAATCTCCACGCCGAACTCTTGTAAAAGGGGTATCCAGCGGATGAGTCTAGGCTTCACCTTCTTCTTTGTCATGAGATACTTGATCGCTGCATGGTCTGTGTAGATAATTGTTTTGGACCCGATTAAGTATAGCGTGAATTTCTCGAAGGCATAAACGATAGCAAGCATTTCCTTCTAAAAATCGTCATTAAACACTTCCATACAATTTAGTAACCATGCATAGAAAAATCGCATAAACACTTCCATAAAAATTTCTAAGAAATCAGCAGAAATTGACATCATACAACGTTGAAAAGTTCTGGGTGCATTACAAGGATCAAAGGCATTCTCCTGTATGCAAATATGCCTTAAGGACAAGTACATATGGTCTTTTCTTGGTCACCGGGGTGGATAGGAATTTGAAGCCACTATATTCATCAAGAAAACAAAAGTATTAATACTCTGCTAGACGTTCTAACATTTGATCCATTAAAGGGAATGGGGAAGTGATCCTTCTTAGTGTTCTTAGTGGTTGTATTTAATTTCCTATAATCTATGCACACTCTCCACCCCATGACTGCACGCGTAGGTATCAACTCTTTTTTTTTTTCATTTCTCACCACGGTAAGCCTGCCTTTTTTAGGCACTACATGAATTGGGCTCACCCATTCAGAATCTGGAACAACATAAATAATACCCGCATTTTGCAACTTTGTGACGTCCTTCAACACAACTTCTCCTAACTTAGGATTTATACCCTAAGGAACTGACGACTGGGCTTCTCTTTATCTTCTAAACAAATTTTATGCATGCATACATCGGGGTTAATCCCCTTCAAATCATCAATAGAGTGCCCAATAGCACCCTTATACTCATGCAGCACATGCATCAATTTAGAAGTCTCAATATCATTCAATGAAGCTTCTACAATAATAGGTAAAGACTCATCCGGTCTTAAAAATTCATACCTTAGATTTGGTGGCAGAGGTTTCAACCCCTCAATGAATTCCTTACCTTTTGGAGCATCATTTACCTTAGTAGCCACATCATCAATATCAGCGGATTCTTCATCAATTTCCATTAAAGAGGCGAACGACGAGCTATTTTCTTCTTGTGTAAGCAACTCATACTCAAAGCTTGTTAGTTCGCCAAGAGAATTAAAAACATTATACTGATGAAGCGTATTTATAAGCTCCATTGAGTTATTTATTCCCATAGTTTTATTACATTTTGCGTGAATCGATTACTCTTTTGTAGTGTTTTCGTATTGCAGGTGTGTTCAAGATCGCATTGGATTTTATCGCATATTTGAAGCATTCATCCAAGATCAAAAAGTCAACAGCAGTCAACACTGCTGGTTCAATTAGAAATCAGATCCGGTTCAGCAGATGTGGTTCAATGTGGTTCAACCCAAAAACCCTAAACCTAAGAGATGAACAAAAGAGGAAAAGAATCCTCTCACTATTGAGACATTATAGAGAGACACTATTGACAGCTACTATTCACGAGCTATAGTGACGGAGTGGAGGAGAAGATTGAAGAGCTTGAGAGAGAAGTCGCCGGAATTCACTATTCACGCCGGTACTGTTCACTGTCACTGTTCATTTACTGTACTATTCACTGTTCACTATTCACGCCGGTACATTATTCACTGTTACTGTTACTATTCACGCCGGAACACTGTTCATGGTCGGATTCTATTTTGGTTTAGTTCTTGTTCTTTAACTTATTGTAGTGTAATGAACTCAGTTTTATTGTATTCCATTGATGATATGAGTAGTTAAATCAATATTTCAGTTTGGGGATTTATAATGCGACAATGGTTTGAGATCAATGAATGAATGTTTGAGCTAGTGATTTTATTGCCCACGTATGTATGAACTGAATGCGTTGATTGTCAATTTAGTGCAGCTTAGCGGTGAGCTAATTTGATATCAATTGTGTTATACATGACTGGAATACATAATTAGTTAAGCTTAGCGATGGAACTAATTTGTGGTCTCAGTTGGGTAACTATTGAACTTGTTCGAAAGCCTAGCGGTTAAGAATAGGTAGAATTTGAATATCGACATATCTTTAGCGGAAATGTTGGACTGAGGCAGAATTCATTAGTTTATGCATGTATTCGATCGATGATAACTAGTTGTATTGTATTCCCCGAATTGATTTTCTCAGAATTGATATCCTCAGTTTGCTCCTTTTTTTGTGACTTTCATTAGATTTTTATCTTACTTGCTCTCTTTGGGTTCGACCCTGCTTACCGGTGTCTTAACAAGAGTTACAAATACAAATTTGAGGCGCACGACAACGCGCTGTCAAATTTTGGCGCCGTTGCCGGGGAGAGCAACATTCAGATTTGAGTTCTAAACTTTGTCTTTCTTGTTTTTCTTCGTTTTTCTTAGTTTTTTTAAATTTTGCATTTTGTGCTTTTGCATCGTTTGGTAGTTTGTCTTTGCATTTCATTTGGTTTTCTAGTATGTCTCGTGCAGAAGGTTCCCATGGAAATGTCCATGCCAACAACGAACCTGATCCCATCAACAATCCTGCAATACCTCCCTTTTATGATGAGCCGGAGAGAGTCTTTAATCAAAGACAGAAAGAAGCTCGTTACAATAGAGGAGATAGGAGGGAGGAACAAGATGATTATGCCTATGCACCTCCTCCTCAACAACAGCAACAATAATATGTACCTCATTGATAGAGCCTATTTATACACACTATTTAAATCCTAACCCTATGCTTGTTTGCATTATTTTGGGTACAAGATTACTGGTTTCCAGTGTTTTTGTATTTCAGGGCGAAACGAGGGCCTAAGTCGGATACGCGCTAACAGACAGCGTTTAAGACGCGCATCACACAGCCTGCGGAGCTAGCAGCGCAAACAAACAGAAAATGGCAGAGTCGACTACGGTGCGCAGACCGATTGCGCTAACCAAGGTGCAGTGCGCCATGCGCAGAATAGTGGTGTTTCCAAATCTTGACACCACCAGATTTGGAAGTTGCCAAGGTTGGGCCTCGTGAGCAGTATATAAAGAGAGGAAGGCTAGGGTTTGAGAACATCAACAGAGCATCACTAGCACCAAGAGAGGACCACAGCACACGAGAGAGCGGCAGAACTGAAAAACACACGAGCCTGCTGCGAGGACTTGCGCTAGCCGACTGCGCCAGCCGAGACTCTGCAACCTGCACGCACCTGCTCGTTGCTGTTTTCTTGGATACTTTAGTTATTATTTACTGTTTCTATGATGTTTACCACTAGCATGTCTAGCTAAACGCTTGGTATCGGTTGGGCATGATTCTATGAGTATTTCCTTTGAGACTTGTGCTTAATGCGTAGTTTGTTTGCTTGTATTAATTCTGTGCACACGGTTGACAGCTAGTTGCATGAGTAGGGGAAGCCTTGAACCGCAATCTTACTCTTGCTACTTGTTTGTTATATGTTAAACTAGTTGAATAGCTTGACGGTGACAACTAGGAGTAACGCGCTAGGATAATCAGTTGTTACTGTGACAGGATTCGTAACTGCTTAGACTAGTCTTAAGAATTAATAGCTCATGAACTTTGATCGGAACATGCGCACATGTTAGGAAGCCTTGATCGGACACTAACATTAGTAAACCGAACTATAGACGTTTAGAGTCGATGATAAGGAATATATTCATAGAGGATTGTCTGCGCCGATACTTTTCATAGTGATAGTACTTAATCTCTACTGCCTGCGCACGTCTAGTGCAATTCCTGCGTTTACTACTGTTTACTCGCGCACTTGCGCAACCCAATCACTCACACCCCCCAGTTTTCGTAAGTGCAGGTTACTAGTTAAAGCTAATCTACTTGCTCCCTGTGGATTCGACCCTGACTTAGCCGCTGTACTAAGTGGAGAAGGAAGGAATAAATTTGACGCGCACAACGACGCGCTATCACTCATCCTCAACAAAGAAGGAACAGACCACCTACACTTAGAGAGCTATCAGCTCCAACCTTCAACAACCAACCGTGGTGTATAAACAATGATCAAGATGAAGATGACTTTGAAGTGAAAACCGCAGTGATCAATCATCTTCCCAAATTTGGAGGGATTCCAGGAGAAGTTGCATCGAGGCACTTACAAGAATTCAATGGGATATGTCGGACTTTAAGGCCGTATGCTGCCACCGAAGAGAGGTTCAATTTAAAAGTGTTTCCATTAAGTTTGACTGACCTTGCAAAAACTTGGTTTCTCTCTTTGCCTTCAGGAAGTATCAGATCATGGGAGCAAATGCAAAGGAAGTTTCTCGACAAGTATTATCCCCCTGCCAAGGCTGCCCAAGTAAGGAGAGAGCTATCCAATATAAAACAAGGCCCAAGTGAGTCAATGTATGAATATTTGGAAAGATTTAGAGCCTTGTAACACAGCTGTTGCAATTTGAATATGAGAGAGGAGATGCTTGTGGAGTACCTTTTGGATGGATTGAGGCCCTTGGAGAGGATGCTGTTGGATGCAGCAGCTGGAGGAACAGTTTTGAATTTGACACCGGCTGAGGTGCGAGACTTGATCAATGAAAACGTCGAGAATGCCAGATTCAGAGATGATACCAGTAGGAGAGATGATACCGGGAGAGCAAGGAATGTCTCACAAGTGTATTCCAACGCAAATCACATGGCCACTGAAATTAAGGAGCTTAAGCAGATGGTTCAGAAGCTCATGGTTGGGCAAGTGAGTGAAGTTAAAGCTTGTGGACTTTGTGGTGCTGCAAGCCACAAAACAGATGAATGTCCTAGCTTACATGACGAAGAGGCAGCTGATGTCAATGCTATGGGAGGATTCCAGCAATTCAACAATAGGCAAGCACCAAGGCAATTTGGACTTGCAGCTAACGGTTTCAGTTGGAGGAATGAAGGAGGATTCAATCAAGGACAAAATCAAAATTAGAATCAAGGACAAGCCTACCGCCCACCATGTCACCAACAGGAGAGGTACAATGGAAGTGGAAATGGAAGTTCTTATGGGCAGCAACAAAGGCGCAACTACAACCAAGCTGGCCCGAGCAATGCAAATCAAGGGAAGTCATTAGAGGAAGTTGTTAAAGAGATGGCGATGACTATGCAAAATAATCAAGCCAAGACCGATAGCACCCTAGCTGAGTTGTCGAAGCAAATGTCCCAATTGGCCGCCACCGTCTCCGAGTTGAAGAATGAAAAGGATAAAGGAAAGCTTCCCTCACAAACTATTCCCAACCCAAGAGGGAATGTTAGTGCAGTGACGTTGAGAAGCGGGAAGAAAATTGTAGAAGAGGCGAGACGGGAAACCAAAACAGCAAGTACCGGGCCCCAAGAGAACATTATTGCGGGGCGCGGACCACTAATGTCATCTGCTGGCGTGCCTCTAATGTCTTCTACTGGCACGGAATCTCCTGCCTCAGATTCTGAACTTCGCCAAACTAACCCTCTTTTTCCATTTCTTATGCAGATATCCAAAGCAAAGAAGAGCCCAGCAATGGATCGAGAGCTTTTAGAGCTTTTCAGCAAGGTGGAGATCACGATTCCCCTCCTCGACGCAATCAAGCAAATTCCAAAGTATGCTAAGTTCTTGAAAGATTTATGCACCACTCGTAGAGGAGGAGTCAGACCAGAGCAAGTGAGTTTCAAGCCAAACATCTCAGCCATTCTTCAAGGCAAGGTTGCACAAAAGTGTAAGGACCCAGGTACCTTTACAATCTCTTGCATTATCAATAAAGTTCGGGTGGATAATTGCATGTTAGATTTGGGTGCTTCGATCAATGTTTTGCCTTACTCATTGTATCAAGTGTTGCAAATTGGTCCTCTTAGACCCACAGATTTAATTATTCAGTTGGATGACAGATCATGTACCAAGCCTGAAGGTATAGTAGTCGTTGTGTTAGTGCATGTAGGCAGACTTGTATTCCTTGCAGATTTCTATGTGATGAAGATGGAAGGTGAGGTAGATACCTCTCAAGTCCTACTAGGGAGACCCTTTATGGTGACTGCACGAACAAAGATTGATACACATACGGGTGATCTTTCTATGGAGGTAGATGGGGAAGTAATCAAATTCAATATCTATCAATCTATGTGATTCCCACCTGACCTTGCAGGAACACATGCCTTGGATACTATTGAAGATGCAGCACTGATGAGATATGGAGAAGATATACCGGAGCTGAACATTGAAGAAATTGGTGATGGCCAGTGCACCTATGATGCTGCCAGGTATGAGGTTAATGCGATTAAATTGTGCAATGAAACAAAACTTGCCCCATCTATTGTGCAGGCCCCTGAGATTCAATTAAAACCTCTATCGGAGCACTTGAAGTATATTTTTCTTGGAGATGGTGAGACGCTGCCAGTCATCATTAAGAGTGGGCTAGAAAGAGATCAAGAGATCAGATTGGCGCGCGTGCTAAAGGAGCGCAAAACAGCGATAGGTTGGACATTGGCTGACATTCGAGGAATCAATTCAGCAATTTGCATGCATCGGATCCTGCTAGAGGAAGGAGCGAAGCCAGTGAGACAACCTCAGAGGCGTTTGAATCCGATAATGATGGAGGTAGTCCAGAAAGAGGTACAGAAGCTCCTAGATGCGGGTGTGATTTACCCAAGAAAACCGGGATGACGGTAGAAATGAATGACAAAGGAGAGCTGGTGCCCAAGAGAGTGCAGAATGGCTAGCGGATGTGCATTGATTATAGACAACTTTATGTAGCCACACGCAAGGACCATTTTCCCCTTCCATTCATCGATCAAATGTTGGATAGACTTGCAGGTAAACCATCATTTTGTTTTCTTGATGGTTTTTCAGGTTACAACCAGATTTCCATTGCTGCTGAGGATCAAGAGAAGACGACATTCACCTGCCCCTTCGGTACGTTTGCATTCAGGCGCATGTCCTTCGGATTATGCAATGTGCCAGGTACCTTGCAACGTGTGGTTATGAGCATATTTTCAGATTTGTTGAGTGATTGTGTTGAGGGATGATTTTACTGTTTATGGAAATACTTTTGATGAATGCTTACACAATCTAGATAGAGTGCTCACGGGTTGCATTGAGATGAATTTGGTGTTGAACTATGAGAAGTGTCATTTTATGGTCACACATGGCATTGTCCTAGGACATATTGTTTATGAGGAGGGCATACAAGTAGATAGGCCAAGATTGATATTATTAGTGGATTGCCTTTTCCTACTGACCAGCGTGCTATCAAGTCTTTCCTAGGACATGCAGCCTTTTATCGCAGGTTCGTCAAAGACTTCTCGAAGATTGCTTTGCCATTGTCTCGGCTGCTACAAAAGGATGTCCCATTTGAGTTTAATGATCAATGCAAGAGGGCTTTTGAAGAACTCCGGGCAGCCTTGACCAGCGCCCCAATTCTGCAAGCTCCAGATTGGACACAACCTTTTGAGATCATGTGTGATGCCAGCGACTATGCTGTGGGAGCGGTGCTTGGGCAACGGAGTGAGAAGAAACCAGTGGTCATTCATTATGCGTCTAGGACTTTGATGTCGCTTAGAGAAATTATTCCACCACTGAAAAGGAGCTTTTAGCAGTTGTCTTTGCACTTGAAAAATTTCGCTCTTATATACTTGGCTCTAAAGTTATTGTGTTGTCTGATCATGCAGCCATTCGGTACTTAATGACAAAGAAAGAGTGCAAACCGCGGCTGATTAGATGGATCCTTCTTCTTCAAGATTTTGGCGTGGAGATCAAGGACAAAAAGGGGATTGAAAACACAGTGGCTGACCACTTGAGCAGATTGGTGCGAGATGAAGAGGCGCTGCCCATAGTTGAGACATTTCCCGATGAGCACTTATTCGCTATCAGTGACAAAGCACCATGGTATGCTAACATTGTTAACTACCTGGTGGCAGGTAAATTCCCTCCATCCTTCAGTAGAGCTCAAAGATTAAAACTCAAGCATGATTCTAAGTATTACATTTGGGATGATCCTTGTTTGTGGAAGATAGGGGCTGATCAGATTGTTAGACGTTGTGTGCCTGATGTTGAGATCCCATATGTTCTTTATTTTTGTCATGAACATGCTTGCGGTGGACATTTTGGTCCTAAGAGAACTGCTAGGAAATTGCTTGATAGTGGATTCTTTTGGCCCCATTTATTTAGAGATGCGCATAACCATTGTAAGAATTGTGATAGGTGCCAAAGAGTAAGAAACATTTCAGCTAGGAATCAAATGCCCCAAACCCCGATAGTTGTTGATGAGGTGTTTGACATTTGGGGCATAGACTTTATGGGACCTTTCCCTTCTTTTTTTGGCTACCTATATATTTTGGTTGCGGTTGATTATGTTTCGAAGTGGGTAAAGGCTAAGGCCACTAGAGTTGATGATGGAAAGACTGTTGTGGACTTCTTGTGCACTAACATATTTTGCAGATATGGAGTCCCAAAAGCAATGATAAGTGATCAAGGCTCGCACTTTTGCAACAGATGGGTTGCGGCTGCCTTTAGACATTTTGGAGTGCATCACCAAGTTTCCACAGCCTACCATCCACAAACAAATGGCCAAGCTGAGATATCAAACAGAGAGATTAAGTCCATTCTCGAGAAAATGGTCAAGCCTTCAAGGAAGGATTGGTCCACGCGGTTAGATGAGGCATTGCTTACCGGACGGCTTACAAAACACCTATTGGGACCTCTCCTTTCAGACTTGTTTATGGCAAGGCTTGCCACTTGCCGGTTGAGGTAAAGCATAAGGCCTATTGGGCAATTAAATCATGCAATTTTGTCTTGGCTAGTGCCGGTAGTGAACGGAGGCTACAACTGAATGAGTTAGAGGAGCTGCGTTTGGAGGCTTATGAGAGCCAGTCATATTATAAAGCGCGCACCAAGCTTTACCATGACAATTTTATTCTGAGACGCTCATTCGACATTAGGCAGAAGGTATTATTATTTTCATCTAGACTTAAACTTATGGCTGGCAAGTTGCGTTCCCGTTGGACAGGTCCCTACACTATTGTCAAAGTTTTCAATCATGGAGCTCTTGAGCTTGAGAAGCCAAGCACTGCGAGAGATTTGTGGTGAATGGGCAGCGTGTCAAGCATTATCATGGAGAAGAAATCCCAGCTGATGAAGAGTTTCAATTGGCCGAACCGGCATGTGCTTGAAATAGGAGGTATCGTCGAGTCAAAGATGTTAAACAAAGGCGCTTGCGGGAGGCAACCCGGTGCTTAATTTTAGAGTTTTAGTGTGAGTCTATTTAGTGTATAAAAGAGTCATGCATGTTAGAAGTCATTAGAGTCTTAGTTGTTTGAATAGCATTTCTTTAAGTTTTCCATCTCAGTGATTTTGGCACTGCCATGCAACATGAACTCCGCGCCAGCTTTACACTTTAGCAACTTAATGTATGCATGGGTCGCGCGGGCTAATGTCTTCTTGGGGCGCCATCCACTCTGACTTTTTTTATTTTTTTTATTTTAGCCATGTTAGTTGCTTAATTCTTTTGTGAATCTTGCATGAGCTTCCTTGCCCTAGATTATACCATGAGGACACGGTTTGATTCGAGTATGGGGTGGGAAGTTAGTATGCGTGCAATGCTCATCATGTTTGCCTCAGTTAGCTTGCATTAGTTAGTACTAGAGCACGTTAGTTTTTTTTTTTTTAATGAGCTGCTGAGTTTGTGAAAATTTGTTGCCATGTTTATGATGATTATGCTGCTGAGTTTGCTGGATTAATGAGACGAGACATTATGCTGCGATGTAAATGCTGATTTTATGAGATGATGTCTATTCTATGAAGTTTTGACATGTATGCTTTGCATTGATTCTGGAATATTGTGATGCTTGCGCTTTAATGTTATATGTTCTTTTAAGCTGAGATATTTCAGGATGTGGAGTTGATAGAAATGTCCTAGAGGGACTTGGCATTCATTCGGAGGTTCAAAGGATTAGTTGCGTAGCGCACTGAATTTGTGGAGGTTGACACTTCGAGTTATGAGGGGAGATATTGACTCCATCATTGCAGTGTTATGCAGTGGTCGGACGGGAAAACAATCCGTCCTATCTCTAGTCCGAGTAACCGGGAATGGGTGGGCAACCCCTATCTTGCCTCGCGCTGAAAGGGCAATGATGAGAAAGAGCGGGACGCCTTCCTTATGCTGCCATTCGAAGGCTATGATTGGAACGGTTCAAATTGAAGAGAAAAGCTCAAAAAGGACAGGCAAACATGTCACATTGAAAGCTCGAAAAAAAAATTCAGATTTTTACAAGATGTGAAAGAAAAGCAATCGGAAAACGAGCGAAGTCCAAAAACAAGAAATATGTCCTACAAGAAAAGAAGAAAAGGTTGATCCTCTCATAACTCGAATTCATCACGTTCCAAAGAAAGCAAATTCAGTTGTATGCGCGTAGCGATGAAGTTGAACCAAGAATGGAGTTAGGAGTCTTAAAAGGACTAACTCCTAGTCATCCTTTAAATCCCATTTCGGCTTAAAGGTAACATGTATCATTCTAGTTCTTGTTGATCATTACTAGAGAATGAATGTGAGCATGTATTGATAAACTGATTAGGGATGACTTCTCGAGTAATTTCAATGTTTATATCATGGCATGATAAGAATGATTTGAGTGCTTGCGTATCTTGTTGTTGTTCGTGGACGAACAAGAAGAAGTGTGGGGTAGTTTGATGGAGCGTATTTATACGCTCCATTGAGTTATTTATTCCCATAGTTTTATTACATTTTGCGTGAATCGATTACTCTTTTGTAGTGTTTTCGTATCGCACGTGTGTTCAAGATCGCATTGGATTTTATCGCATATTTGAAGCATTCATTCAAGATCAAAAAGTCAACAGCAGTCAACTCTGCTGGTTCAATTAGAAATCAGATCCGGTTTAGCAGACGTGGTTCAATGTGGTTCAACCCAAAAACCCTAAGCCTAAGAGATGGACAAAAGAGGAAAAGAATCCTCTCACTATTGAGACATTATAGAGAGACACTATTGACAGCTGCTATTCACGAGCTACAGTGACGGAGTGGAGGAGAAGATTGAAGAGCTTGAGAGAGAAGTCGCCGGTACTATTCACTGTTACTGTTCATTTTACTGTTACTATTCACTATTCGCTATTCACGCCGGAACACTGTTCAATGTTACTGTTACTATTCACGCCAGAACACTGTTCACGGCCGGATTTTATTTTGGTTCAGTTCTTGTTCTTTAACTTATTGTAGTGTAATGAACTCAGTTTTATTGTATTCCATTGATGATATGAGTAGCTAAATCAATATTTCAGTTTGGGGATTTATAATGCGACAATGGTTTGAGATCAATGAATGAATGTTTGAGCTAGTGATTTTATTGCCCTCATATGTATGAACTGGATGTGTTGATTGTCAATTTAGTGCAGCTTAGCGGTGAGCTAATTTGATATCAGTTGTGTTATACTTGACTGGAATGCATAATTAGTTAAGCTTAGCGGTGGAACTAATTTGTGGTCTCAGTCGGGTAACTATTGAACTTGTTCGAAAGCCTAGCGGTTAAGAATAGGTAGAATTTGATTGTCGACATATCTTTAACGGGAATGTTAGACTGAGGCAGAATTCATTAGTTTATGCATGTATTTGATCGATGATAACTAGTTGCATTGTATTCCCCGAACTGATTTTCTCAGAATTGATATCCTCAGTTTGCTCCTTTTTCTGTGACTTTCATTTGATTTCTATCTTACTTGCTCTCTTTGGGTTCGACCCTGCTTACCACTTGCTAGTGTGTTAACAAGAGTTACAAATACAAATTTGAGGCGCACGACGACGCGCTGTCATATACGCATCATATGATTCAATCAAGTGACAATCCATAGAAGTGCTAGGGGTCCTAAGCATGTTTTCCAATCGAATTTGATCTTTTCGCTACCTAAATTTAATTCGATTATCCCTTGTTCGCAATCTATAATAGCCTTAACCGTGTTCAAAAATGGCCTACCTAGGATTATGGAAATTTCCTTATCTTCATCCATGTCTAACACGTAGAAATCAACCGAAACATAGAATTTCCCAACTTTAATGGGAACGTCTTCTAGGATACCTTTAGGTGCCCTAGAAGAGCGATCCACTAACCTCAAATTAACCGTGGTTGGAATCAATCCTCCCATATCAAGCTTATTGAAAAGTGAATAAGGCATTAAAGATATGCTAGCACCTAGATAACACAATGCACTAGCTATGCTAATTTCTCCAATAGAAATGGGAATAGAAAATGAACCATGATTGCTAAGCTTTCTAGGCATGGCACGCTGAATTATCGCACTACAATTTGCGTCTAAAGCTACATGGTCTAAATCATGCATTTCCCTTCTATGAGAAATAATATCTTTCAAAAATTTAGCATATGTAGGCATTTGAGTAAGTATCTCTGTAAATGGTAGAGTCACCTGCAATTTATTTAGCATGTCAGCAAAATACTTGAAATCCTCATCCTCCTTCTTTTTGAGCATTTGAGGGAAGGGAATTGGCGGCACATAAGGCGCTGGCTCTTGCGGCTTTTCCTTTTCTCGTCTATCAATTTGATTCTATGACGAAGACTCTTCTTCAATAGCTCCATCCGCTGTCTTTCCTACCTTGGCTTTTGGCTGCGGCTCTTCTAAAACTCTCCCGCTTTTGAGTGTAATTGCATTGATTGTGTCGGAGGAGTTCACATTAGGTTGCGAGGGCAGCTTCCCTTGATATTTCAAGCATCTTGTTGTGCGCTTGCAACTGATCAAGCCTTTGCATGATGAGCTGATTATCTTTTTGTTGTTGTGCTTGAGTCGCGGCCAATTGGGCAACAATAGAAACCAGGGACGGTTCCTCATTGCTTTGTTTCTCTTTGTGCCTTTGGTGTGTTCCCTGATTTTGGTGGCTGTAATTGTTCGGTCTTTGATAATTTCCGCTGTGATAGTTGCTTCTTGGCTGATATGTGTTGGAGGATGCTCCCTGATCCTATTTTTTCGGTACAAACCCTGGGGGTGCTGGTTTGGGCTCTATATTTAGCGGCGCTCTTCTTGAAAGTTTGGATCCTCATGGAACCTCACATGGATTGGAGGGTTCTTTGGCTGATAACCGCTTGCTTGCGGTGGCGCATATTCTCTCCTTTGATTTCTGACCAGGTAATTCACATCCTCATACTCGTCTGGATGCTTTGCGGCGCACGAGTCATCATCATGCGCCGGGCTAGAACAAATCCCACACACTTGCTGGTGGTCTCTCTTCTAGTTGATATTTAAATTCCCGATTGATTGTGCCAAAGAGTTCACCATCTTCGTTAGGGAATTGAAATCTTCTTTTGTCACGGCCTTTGATGAATGCTCCTTTCCTTTCTTCTTTAGGTGATTTCTTTCTCCACCCCACTGATACGAGTTCCGCGCTATCTTGTCTATAATTTTGAAACGATCGGAGGCTCTCAAATCCATCATTGCCCCTCCGCTCGCTTGGTCCATATTGTTTCTTGCGTCCTGATCCATTCCATCATAGAAACTTTGCATGAGCTGCCATTTGCTGAACCCATGATGCGGACAATCTCTTTGCAACTCTTTGAAGCGCTCATATGCCTCGTAAAAATTCTCATCATCCTGCGATAAAGCGGTTCAACATATTGTCTGTGGTGAGCCTTGGGGTACGGATTGATAGTCTCTCAAATTCTGCAATGTAACTGGCGATAGTGGATGTCTGATGAAGCTTATTCAGTGTTACTTCAGCATTCCAGAACTCTGATGGTCCAAAGAGCAGCTTGATATCTGTGGCTAACGATACCCAGGTAACGATCTGTTAGTTGCGTACATCCATTGATACCACTTAAGTGCTTCCCCTGTCAAATGAAATGTAGCTAAAACTAACTTCTAGTCAGGATGAGTATTGTGCAAGTCGAAGTACCTTTCAATCTGAAACAGCCATCCCTCTACTCAGTTTCCATCAAATGGTGGTACGTCCAAGCGAGGTAAGCGATTTTGTGTCAGGTTTTAGTGATTGTTTGCCCATTGTTGGTTTGGTGTTGGTTCTGCGGGAATGGTGACTAGGTATGAATGGTCATATGGAGGTGCAATGGCAGGCTGTTGGTTCGGTGTTGGCAATAACGGTGGGGAGGGGGGGTTAGGAAAAATGGGTTGTTTCTCAACTTTATGATTTGGAAGGATATCTAAGATGGAGCTGTGCATCCTCTCCATCATTCCCATAATTTGGTCGAATTTGGTTTCCTGGGTGAGCGCTAGCTGCTCTATCTTATTGGTTTGGGTCTGAGCCAGTTCTTCTAGAAGATGGGTGCGGCTACTAAGATCGGTCATGTTGTTGTTGATCGCCGAGATTGTATCTCCCGTGGTAGTGCTGCGAGTGTCCGGCATGGTCGAGACTCAATGAAAGCACCAGTTGATACAATCCCAGCGCCGACTGAGCTCCCAAGGAAATAGATATGAGGAAAGAGGAAGAATGGGGGAGAGAGTAGAAGGCAGAAAGTATCTTTTTTCTCTGCTAAGAATGTGCCTATATAGCACTGTGTAATCTGCTACAAGTGTACTATACCCTTCCGTACAATTCTGTTAGAAAACATAATAACAATTTGTTGTGCGTAAGGCTACTTGGTATATTCTTGTTGTGGATACTCCTCTCCCTTCTCTGCTCTGCTGAAGGGACTCTTGCTGTGATTGACGTAACAATTTGTCTCAATCTTCACTTTCATTAGGAACAGATCAAGGAAAAGAGACTCACTTTTGCATCTTCTTTAGAAAATTTCATGTAAAGTTGCAATTTTGAATCTAAAGTTTGCGAGTTGTGTGTGTTTACCAGCTAGGAAACAAGTCTCAAAGGCTGCGACGTTTTGAGAGTTTTTTAGTCACAATCTAATTATTTGACACGCAATAACAAAATCAAAAAGCATCACCTAATTTAAGACTACTAGTATTACCTATTACATAATATCTTTCCTATACTTAAAGGTTTTCAATAAAACTTGTAACTGATCTGAGCATTGCAGTGCCTGCTGATAACACTTGGCTTTTTTGTTTTAGTACCCTCTATCCATTCTCATAGCCCAAATTTTACCCTCCGACAGGGGAAGCCAACACCACAAATCGATGCCACAGCAACAGGTAGTTACCAAGAAACCTCAATCACACACTACAATCAACCTTAGCGTTCTTATCTCTTGACAACTGACACATTCCTTCCCTAAATGATAACCATCTATCCTTGAAATGAATCTACTCAACATGCAGCAGCAATTTCAAACTCAAATGCAACAACTAATGATTGTTGGGCTCCATGACTAAAGAGTAAAATATTTCAGTAAGGAAGACATAAGCACATAACTCCATTCCTAACACTGACATTCTTCAAACCCTACCACATGCACATGCACATGCACATGCAACCAGAAAACCTGTTAAAAAGCTAGATTCCCCGACCGTTCGCTTCTGGCATCCTTGCCTGATTTCCCATCTGCTCAAGAAACCTTCTGAGGCGCAAATGCTTTGAAGCCCATTGTTCAGCCAACTTTTGCTCCTTCGCTTCTGCCTCTTGCCTCACACTGGCCAATTGTTCTTTATATTCCATTTCAATCTTTGCCAGACATGTTCTCTCCTCCTCCCTGAGTGCCTTGGCTTTGGCTTCCGTCTCTTCCATTTTTTCCCTCAACCGGCATGCCTTCTCAGACTCCAGCTGCAGTTGTATTCTACTCAGCCGCCAAGAAGCTTCCTTCTTCTGTTGCACCAATACTCTATGACTTTCTTCCAAGTCCCTGCAGCAATCTAATATTTCCTGATTCAATTTATTTTCTACGTGCGTTGCTGGTGAACCGTGTAAAGGTAGATTCCCAAGCCCATGAGGGGCCATCATACCATCAGGTCTCTGAGGCTGTAGCCACGGAATTGTAGGGGATGCCTCATTGGTTGAAGTAGATAAGGTCAGTGTGACAGAAGGCGAAGGTGGTCTAATAGTGGGACAAGGGTTAGGGTTAGAGTTAAGGTTGGAATTTGAAAGCCAGGGAGGAATCGAAGTTGTTGGGGAAACAGAAGCTGGTAGAGTTGGAGATGTATCATTGTGAAGGATGCCCCCGTTGGCGGTCGGCATAATGTAAGCTTGATTGGGACGCTCTTTCACTAACTTCTCTGCAAATGTTTCCAAAATCTGATCATACTTCCCTTCATCAATTGGCTCAATAGTCTTGTTGTTCTCCTTTTGTTCCCTATGCTGCTTTTCTTTGAACACTTCCCACCACTTCCCAAGTCTCTTCGCAGTGCGGCCCGGGACTTCAGCTGCAATCTTCTTCCACTTGTTCCCATGTTTGGCCTGAAGACGGATGACCAACCGCTGTTCCTCTTCAGTTAGAGAGCCCTTTTTTATCCCCGGTTTCAAGTAGTTCTTCCACCTCTCCAAGCATGATTTTGCATCCCTGTCCAGCGGCACATTCATGCGTTGTGACACAAGGTTCCAATCTCGTGGGCCGTACTGTTTGACATAAGCACGTAACAGCGCATCTTCCTCGGCGCTCCATCTTTGCCTCTCCTTCATCTCCTGTGTCAATTTCAAACATCACTACCCATAATTGGCCAAGTCACTTGAAACTCCATCAACATCTTTTAATCACTTATAAATTTTCAGACCTCTCAAGTCTTAACAACCAACTAAGTGTTTATCAAACATTGGTATCATCAATGTTTTCACAATACCTCTGAGTCACTTCTTTACTACAACAATTCATTCTTGAAGAACTCAATTTCTTCCTCATCCCAATTATATATGCAAAAATATCCTCCACATAAATGATGTACAACTTCTGTATTTAGCAAATGAGATGTTTTCAACTCCTGAATCATTGAGTTGAGGATGTTTCAAGAAGAATGTCATACAAGGTAAATCAATGGATAAACTAGCACTAAGATGAACTAGCCTAAGCAATCAAAATGGTTCACATTCAAGGAAATATCTCCAGAAAACATCATAGAAAACATTGAAGGACTAGACAAGACATACATACAATTGTCGTCATAACCCAGAAATCGACCTTCTTCTTCTTTGCCTGCTTGTCTTAGATCGTCATCATCCGCATCTACAATTACCAAAATATAAACACCCTCCTTCCCTTGCAAAAAACAAAAAAAAACTAAACGGCTCCCAGAAACAGAAAAAAACTAAAGAAAAGAGAGACGCACCAATTAGAGCCAGAGACTGAGACTGCAAGATAGGGAGAGAGATCAAAGCTATTGCTGACTCGGGCGATTCTGATCCCCCAAACCCGAAACCCACCACCACTTGTTGTCCGTATAACGTTGGAAAGTGGGATTCTTCTCTTTGATCTATCTATCTATCTATCACCAACTCAACTGTTCATCATCACCATCCCCAGCAGCTCAGCCTTCCCTAAAACGCTGCGTTTTTTCCAATCAGAGTTGCATGTCGACAAGACTCGAGCAAGAGAAAAGGACGTGTCGAGAGCCAGACAGGGGCAGGATGGTAAATTCCTCGGAAAGCATGGCCAGAGCCAGAAGCGAAGTGGGGTCGATGAGTTGCGCACGCTCGATTTTACCGCTTAAAATGCGCCATCTCCGTATCTGTTGGGTCGGTTTTTTGTAAGCTAAATTATTCGGTTCAACAAATGTATTCATGAATAAACCGAGGTGCTCTCCAACAATTTTTGGGCCTCGGCCTCGTGCACTTTGATTGCTTAATCGTCAACTAATGGGCTCGAAAAAAGCTTAAGGAATCAAATTGAAAATCGGGAGGGGAAAGACACGTAGTTCAAAAGTAGGAGGATCTTAGACACCACAGAATAAATACATCCTTTACTAGAAAGCTTAAAGACGCGCACACGGTGTTTGCTCGTTGGCCCTTTTCTGTACTAGAAAGAAAGCCCTCTTTCCCTGCTAGGCCAGCGAATGTGAGATCCAGCCGTTTCTCCAGAATGGCACTTCTTTTATATGTCAATCTGTACAGATTAGATGAGCTAAGAGACTTTCCTCTGCTTTCTCCATCATTGCTAGGTAGGACTAGGACTTCCTAGAGATATTTCATTACCACATTCCAAATTTCCTATGCTTGTACTTTTCAGTCTCTTTCCATCATTAGGAGAATGCTCACTTAATTGTTTCTCCATCTGTTGAATCACTTTTGCTACAAGGCAAAGTTGATTCACTTCAGCTGTCTGTCTCTGGTATATTTCTAAATCTTCAGAATCTTTTGATGGAGTACCTGATGAGTAAGGTGTTAGATTATTAAGATTAATTTAATTGGGACCGAATGTGTAATCAGATAATTGTATCTGCTATCATTATAATAAGCTTAAATAAAGTGATCAAATCTTTTTGGGAAGCTTATAATGTATAATTGTAGTCGTGGAATATAATGTGTAGATATCGGAAGATAATTATGAAAAATTTTGAGAGACGGAATCCATGATTATCTCAATTATATCTTCTCGTGTAAAAGGTATAAATATGGGTTATGGTCCCCGGTCTATCATGTCGTTCTCCAATTTCTTACTCTCAAAGAACTGATCCCAGAAACATACGATTAGACTGGAAGCACCAACCCAGGCTTTTGTGCTGAAGTTATTTTAGTCAATGGATTCAGATACGTTTTATTTTACAGTAATCAAGTATGCTAATTAGTCTGGTATGGGTTTGATCTTGTTAAATTCGTTTCCGCTGTATGATTTGGATCCAACAATTGGTATCAGAGCCCCTCCCATATGCAGTTAATTGAGCATAATACGAATCTGAATTTTGTTGTTGATGTTAAAAATGAACAATTCATGGTTAATTTTCGATTCAGCTAATTAAACAATTCAAATAAGATATACACTGTAAAAATTGAAACACAGATTAATGCATGAACACTGTTTTTGAGTTTTCGAGTTCACTGGGTTCTAGGTTCCGAGTCAACCCAGTGAACTCGACCGAACCCGCTTCGCCGCGCTGACGCGCTCTCCCTCACCGCTGTTGTGCCGACGTTCGCCTCGGACACTGCTACTTCACTTCGGGTCAGCAAGTTCTTCGACGGATCGATCTCCCTCGCCTGGACCCGCGTCATCGTTTTGGGTTGGATCCGGGCGATTCGAAAACCCCAAATCACCCGGATCTGACAGATCTTTCGCCGCTACGCGTAGCTGGTGTCTCGTTCGCTCTGCTCGTCTCCTGGAGAAGCTGCTCGGCTGATCGCTGGAGAAGATAGCGCTGCTGCTTCGATCGGCTGCGCACAGAGAAAGAGAAGATGAATTGTTGGGCTAAAATTTTTTGGGCTGGCCAATTTTTTTTGGTCGGTAAAACTGTTTTGGTCCGATTCGGTCCATTGTTTTCTGGTTCATTCCCATCCGGTTTGGTGAAAATTCAGTTCAATTCAATTTTTTGAATTGGTTCAATTCTGATTTTGGGTCAGAATTGGAATGTTGGTTTAATCAGTTTTCTGATTTGTTCTATGGTTCAATTCTTCAACCATAATTTTGGGAACCAACATTGTTAAATATTTAATTGCAAGATTGACATCAACTTGAGCTAACACTCTAAAATATTTTAATTGAAACAGAAATAAACATACACCTAAGTGGCGTATCAGCGTAGATTGACTTATTTGGTTTGTTAGGATGGATGTGTGTAGTTCATATGAATATTTAATTAGCCCTAAGGTAAATTAATATTCAATATGGCTGCTTATATATCTGTGGTGATAAGCATGTGACGTTTCTTCAGCATATTGGTGTGAATAATAAATACATCCTAAGATGGTTTATTATTTGACACATATTCTCGTCAATGTTTTGATCACTAGAACAAGATATTCACTCACAGTTAATACCACTGTCCTAAGACTTGCTATTAATGTTGTGACCGGTATCTCGGAATGTCATAATCTTCTTTTAAATATTTGTGGTGTATACATTTATATGTATGCTTTGAGCCTAAATTTATTCGAATTCTTTTGTTCTCTAATTCAGCTTACATGTCAATGTCTTCCGCTATTACCAACATAAACAATACTCCTAAGGATAGGAAGGGCAAGTTTCTCAATTTGGTCTGTTCTGAAGTTAATTTAACTTCGGTACCTAGAAACACATGGTGGATAGACACTGGTGCTACCACTCATATATGTGTTTCTATGCAGGATTGCCTGAACCACCGAAAGCCAAATGATGCTGAAAGACGCATCTATGTTGGAAATGGCGAGTCGGTGCAAGTAGAGGCAATTGGTCGATTCAGATTATTATTGACATCTGGTTAATTCTTAGATTTAGTGGATACTTTTGTAGTTCCGTCTTTTAGTCGAAACTTAATTTCGGTTTCCGTATTGGACAAAGTTGGTTATTCTTGTTCATTCGGAAACAATCAGTTTCAGCTATCCATTAATTATAGAATAGTGGGAACCGGTGCATTAAATGTCTTTGATAATCTGTACTCGTTGGATGTTGTTCCATCGTATTCTGAGACCCTGCACGTGGAAACACGCGGTACGAAGCGTAAATTGACTGATTCGGCTTCATTGTGGCACAAGCGTTTGGGTCTGATGGCATTTTGGAGTCACTCGACTTTTCTGATATGGATAGTGTCGAGTGCATAAAGGGAAAACAGACTAAAGTTAAGAAATTTGGTGCCAACAGAACTTCTGGCGTCTTGGAACTGATTCATACGGATATATGTGGGCCGTTCCCTACTGCTTCCTGGAATGGTCAACGATACTTTATCAGTTTCATAGATGATTACTCACATTTTGGCTACCTATTTCTTATATATGAGAAAAGACAGTCTCTGGATGTGTTCAAAGCCTTTAAGGCTGAGGTTGAGTTACAATTCAACAAGAAAATTAAGAGCGTCAGACCAGACCGTGGTGGTGAGTACTATGGTAGATATGATGGCTCAGGAGCACAACTTCCAAAACCGTTCGCTTTATACCTATATGTAATCAGATAATTGTATGTGCTATCATTACAATAAGCTTAAATAAAGTGATCAAATGTTTTTGGGAAGCTTATCATGTATAATTTTAGTCGTGGAATATACTGTGTAGATACCGGGAGATAATTATGGAAATCTTTGAGAGACGGGATCCATGTTTATCTCAATTATATCTTCTCATGCAGAAGGTATAAATATGGGTTATGGTCCCCGGTCTATCATATCGTACTCCAGTTTCTTACTCTCAAAGAACTGATCTCAGAGACATACGATTAGACTAGAAGCATCAACCCAGGCTTTTGTGCTGCAGGTATTTTTAGTCAATGGATTCAGATACGTTTTATTTTACAGTAATCAAATATTTTAATTATTCTGGTATGAATTTGATCTTGTTAAATTCGTTTTCGCTGTATGATTTTGATCCAACATAAGGAGCATCGTCTATTGGAGTTGGAGTTTCATACAGATTCCCTTCCAGTTTACAGCACAAAGTACTTCGTGTAAAATTTCCATAGTTGAACTTGATCCTCCACCTGAGCGATCAGGGAATTTCACAGATGTAGTTTGCTTCTTCATATCCATAGCCCCACGAGGTGAACCGGTTTTCGTTGTTGGAGGAAGGCTACCAGCAACCAAGTAAAATCCCATTTTCTTCTTCAGGGAACTATTCCAGTGGCATTATCGCTCCTGAACATTGAACAAAGTAATGTTATTACTTATGAGAACAAATTTCAATCATTCAGCACCTAAGTGATTTGAGAATCTAGATTTTCAAATGGAAAAATGTCTTTTACCAATGGGAAACCAGAAACTCAGTAAGGTAGGTCAGCAGCAAAAAAAAAAGAAGAAGCATAAATGACACTTGGAACAATTAAGGAGAATCATATTACTCATTCTGGAAGCTAAACATGATTATGGCACCTTCTTCCGGGCAAGGCCTTAGCTATTTCAGCCCACTTATTCCCGTGTGCATTAATTTAGGCTAGCTCTTCCTCTAATGCCCGAGAATCTCTATTTATTTGTAGATTCAAAATTGTGCCATCTAAAATTACACATGGATTATTAAGTGAGCAGGTATAGTTCCTAACTAATTTTGTACAGTTAAACATACATATATAAAACAAACAAATACAATGAACATACATGTTGGAGTATGTCTACTCTCAGTTTTTGATGAGACAAACACCCAACTAATAATGCTACTTGAATGTGCAGGAAGAGATTCGCATCTCTAGCGATATTCTCACATCTAGCAAATCCAGGGCTTTTCACAAGAAGATCATGATGAAAGGAGAAAGCATGGCTTTCGACTACTGAGCTAGTGAAAAGGTCCTTGACACCCAAAAGCATAAAAGCTATAGCTCGGAAGTCGAGAAACGAGAAGCTTGCTACTCCGGAAGGAACTGAAGACGATGCATTAGTTTGTGTCAAAAGAAAGTGCTACTTGTGGTGCGGCTGACCCTTGGAGAATACCCTAGCAGACAGTGAATTGGAGCGTCTGGATGCTAGAAGTATAATATCAAGTGTAACCGATCAAAACACTTAAATACAAGAGTATTTCCAAATCTTTCTAGCTTGTTAGAAGGTAGTGATTTGTCTCTCAGGCACTAATTACGGTATCGGAGTTTCCACTATAAATTACTGAGCAAGTCCATTTACTTTCTGCATAAATTACTTCCGCTGCTTTACTACCTGACGATGAACAAACTCTTTATTACTCGAACCACGATCCAAAAATACAGTTTATGTCCTATTCTTCTACAGGATGGAGTCTGCTGGTTGAAACTAGACATACATGTATGTGAAACAAAAAGTCGTACCAAAATTTAAAATTAATTGCTCAGGAGCAATTAACTCTCACTACCTTCGATAAAGCTAACAAGAATAGTACACGGCCACAACAAAAATTACCTCTCGGCACTATTTACCATGCGACCTGGTCGGTCCATATCTTGCAACCAGTTTTATGATTATGTCATCCTCCTACGTAATGCATTGTGAATAAAAATTTTACACTGCACACACGATAATAAATAATAGAGAAAGAAAGAAGCTAAAAAAAAAACCTCTCGAGTCCATGGCCCTTTCACTAGTTCTGGATTAAGTACCTTCTGCCAGCGATGAAAGCATTGAACTTTAGATGTGTTGGAGAATGTCGGTTTGAATGGTGCTTGTACTCTTTGGCTTCGAGAGATGATGGATTTGCCTTTGAAGTTACCTTGTTTGGCAACTTCAGTAAAGTAGTAATTGAACTTGGATTCAAGTAATATCGTGTATTCACTTTTCGAAATCAATATTTCAGCCCTTATATGAGAGCCAAGGGTGTCCTGAAATCTGAATTGGGATAATATCTCTGATGCACTACTTGGTTTGGCTTGTAAGCAAGTAGCAAAGCTAGAGTAAGTAGAGAGAGCAATAACACAAGTATTTTGAGTGTTATTGGACTGTTTTTGTATTTTTTTCTGATCAACCAAAAGTAAGAAATTCGTCATCCTTTTATAGGGAATGAAATGAAATTGACTAAAAGATGTGTCTTGAGCCAAAGAGATGTGTCCTTTTCAACAATTGTTGAGCCCCAAGAACATATTATTACAGCGTCACAAGAAGACATTACGACTTAATGTTGCCTTAGCGCGCGCCACTTAATGTTGCTTTGACCCGCGCTTTATTCTGTTTGCGAGTACAAATTTTGCTCATAAACATCATTCGTGTATTCCCCATATAATATATCTATTGTTACATTATACCAAGATTTTATCCTAGACTAATTAACCTAAAAATCCCTAACAATCCTCCCCGGATTTTAGGGTTTCCTTGTGTCATCGCACATCTCAAGTTTAAGAAACTCACGTATAAGCGAAAATGTCACTAGGATTGAATTTCAGTATAGTGTAGTTACACATTCTAAATACCCAGAAATTTTGGTGTCGCTAAGGATTGAATCAATCAATCCATTTGGGTACTTGAAGATAACACACACATGAGTCACTTCCAAACTCTTAACTTAACATTGACTCTTAATGACCCTTGAGTCCCTATCCATTCATGAACTTATAGAAATTGACCCACAATTTCATTGAAGCGACCATAAACTTCAGGTTCACATACGCAGATTCCTTTAGTCGGTAACCTTACTAGATCGTGCATCTACAATTAGCACTTTGTCAAAGAATCTATTAAGAGGAGTTCGTCCTCAACCTCTCGGTTGTAGGTCATGAGCACTTGCTTGAGGATAATCAAATGTGCTCATCAATGTTCTAGTTGGATAGGAATTGGGTGTCCCACCACTAGAAAATTATATGGGTCTTAGTCTCATCCCCATTAAAGACTTAGAGACCAAGTCTCTAGCTAATCCCTTCGTCAAGTGATCAGCTAAATTTTGTTTTGACCTTCTAAAATCAACTTAAATCACCCCATGCAATATGAACTCTCGAATTGCACTATGCCTCACACCCAAGTGTCGAGACTTACCATTATATACATGGTTATATGCCTTAGCCAAAGTTGCAGCGCTATCACAATGTATCATCAATGGTGATATTGGCTTTTCTCAAAATGGAATCTCATACATCATGTTTTTAACCCATTCGGCTTCCTTAGCCCTAGCAGCTAGTGCCACAAACTCAGATTCCATCATCGAACTTGTGATACAAGTTTGCTTCTTGGAAGCCCACAAGATGGCACCTCCCTCAAGTAGAAAATTCCATCCACTTGTGGAGGAGTGATCTTCCTCGTTTGAGATCCAACTTGCATCCGAATACTCTTTAATTATCGAAGAAAAGTTAGAGTACACAAGACCCAAATTCATAGTCCCCTTAAGATAACGAAGTACTCTATGGACTGCCTACCAATGTTGCATACTAGGGTTACTAGTATAACGACTTAGCTTACCCACTACGAATGCAATGTCCGGCCTTGTGCTAGTCATAGCATACATTAAACTGCCAATGACCCTAGAATACTCTAGTTGAGACACAGGTTTCCCGTGTTAGGCATAAGTCGAATAGAAGAATCAAATGGAGTACTTGCCGGATGGCATTCCAAATAATTAAACTCCCTTAACAGTTTCTCAATGTAGTGAGATTGTGTCAAAGCTAGATCTCCCTAAACCTTTTTAATTCTTATCCCAAGAATTACGTAGGCCTCCCCCATATCCTTCATAGAGAATTTAGATGACAAGAATTCTTTTGTTTAATTTATGCACTCCATGTTAGTGCCAAAAATCAGCATGTCATCTACATTTAGACAACTGATTACTCCATTTCTGGATGGTTCAAGATGAATCCATTGGATAACACAACATCATTAAACTTTTGATGCCATTTTTAAGGTGCTTGTTTAAGCCCATACAAGGATATAATAAGTTTACACACCTTGTGCTCTTGTTCTGGCATAATAAATCCTTCCGGTTGTTTCATGTACACCTCTTCTTCCAACTCTCCATTTAGGAATGCCGTTTTCACATCCATTTGATGTACTAACAACTTATAAATAGATGCTAGACTAATCAACAATCTAATAGTAGTGATTCTTGCAATCGATGCATAAGTGTCAAAGTAATCGATCCCATACTTTTGTCTAAAGCCTTGGACCACCAACCTTGCTTTGAACCGTTTCATCTACTTTCATCTTCCTTTTGAAGATCCATTTGTTACCCAAAGGCTTACATTCGGATGGTAAGTCCACTAAAATCCATGTGTTACTACCTATGATGGTATCTAACTCATCATTAATGGCCTCTTTCCAAAATGATACATCTTGGGATTTCATGGCCTCATCAAAATTATTAGGGTCATTTTCAACCCCTTGACAATACATATAGTGAGTGCCAAACTCATTCCTAGTCTCTTCCACTAGGTAGACATGGAAATCATCACCAAATGATTTCTCCTTTCTTGCCCTCTTACTCCTAATTTCTGGAATTTGTTCACTAGGGGTGACATTTGAATCTTGATTCGTACTGGGCATAAGAGTCAGGTCCTTAGCCAAGCCTATTGACGAAAATCTCTTTTCATCAAATATGGCATGTCTTGATTAAATTACTGTATGAATTGAAACCTGCTTATTAGGTTCTATGACCTAAAACCTATAAGCCTTGGAGTGTTCGGCATATCCTATGAATATGCATTCAACTCCGCTTTCACCTTAAGTCTTGTGTTTAGGGTTAGATAGTCTCACTATCGCTCTACAACCCCAAACTCGAATAAAAGTCAGATTTGGTTTTCGTTTGAACCAAATCTCATGTGGAGTAAGATTGCTCCGTTTCTGAGGAACTCTATTCAATAAATAGCAAGCCGTTAACATGGCTTCTCCCCAAAATCCAAATCATTTAGGCCAGAGTATGATAACATGGAATTAACCATTTCCTTTAATATTCTATTCTTCCTCACCGCCACACCATTTTGTTGTGGTGTATAAGGAGCCGTTGTCTCATGAATAATCCCAGCGGACTGGAAGTAACCGGGATCATAGTATTCTCCACCTCGATCGGTGCGCAACCTTTTAATTAAGGTTTCCTTTTGAAGTTCACCTTCTCTCTTGTAAATATTGAATTTATGAAGAGCTTCGTCCTTTGAATGTAACAATTATACATAACAAAATCTAGAGCAATCATCTATTTATGTAATAATATACTTCTTATTTCCTATAGAAGGTGATGCATGAAAATCACATAAATCGCTATGTATCAATTCAAGTAGATTACTTTCTCTTTTAGCTTCATGAAATGGTTGCCTAGTAATCTTAGTTAACATGCAAGTTCTACATTTATCAATGCTCATGTCAAAGGAATTAAATCATGCTTGGACATTTCATGTAATCGTTTATAATGTACGTGTCCTAAGTGAGCATACCATAAACTAGATAATCATTTGATGCATTTGAAGAAGAGACATTTTCACAAATCATAAACAAAGATGTAACAACTTTATTAGTATTTAACTTAACATTGCATTGCACAAGTATCCTTGTCCAAAATACACTTCGCCTTTGGACAATATAAACTTATCGGCTTCATACACTTGCCGATATCCTAATTTATTTGAAATAGTACCGGACATAATGTTTTTTATCACACTTGTTACATACAAAATATTAACAAGATCTACAGTTTTTTCTTAAGAAAATTCTAACTCTACTAGGCCTTCTGCCAATATAAAGGCAGTGACTCGTCTCCCATGTGAAATACTTTTCCTCCACTTGTAGTGGCAAAGGACTTGAACATTCCTTTATCTCTATACACATGCGTCGTAGCACCTGAGTCGACCCACCAGGATGTCTCATCATCTTGCATCAAACATATCTCAGAAAAATTAGAATTATAAAACATACTAGATGTAGTATTTACGACACGTCGTTGTGTGCGCCAAAATCATATTTATAATACCTACTTACTAGCTAATGATAAGCAGGGTCGAACCCACGAGAGAGCAAATAGTCTAGAGTTCTATTGATTAATTGTCACGTTAAAAGGGGATTTTCAGGAAGAATGTTGTTGTTTATCAAATTCAGAAGGAATCAGTTCAGGGATATGCATTGCAACTGGTAATCATCGATTGAAACATGTATCAATTAGTACAACTACTGTTCCTAGTCTAACAATCCTGCTAAGGTAATGTCGACTTCAAGTTCTATCTACTATTAACCGCTAAGTTCTCAAGTAGATGTAGTATTTATCCTCTTAGTTCTAGTTCCACCGCTAGGCTTAAGCTAATGCTGGGCTAATCGAATATCATGCTCTGCTAGTCTAACTAGATCACCGCTAAGTTCCTCCAATCAAACATACAAGCATGCCATTAAGTTCAAGAACATTAATTCACTGAATCAAATTATGAAAACATAAGAATCTCAAATCGTTCGTTGCAACACAAATCCCCAAACCGAATTAGGGTTTAGCTACTACAATCCATCTAAAGCAATAATGAAATTAAACTGAGTTCAAAATAATACTAAAATTGTGAACAGTACTTCCGGCGATGAATAGTAAACGAGATGAATAGTAAATGACAAACAGTGCGTGATGAACAATGCTTCTGTCTCTCCTTTGATTCCAGTCATTCCCGCTTGCTCCAGCAAAAGACTCTCTAAAAAACTAGCTGCCAAAAAGCTCTCTAGGGTTTTTCTTTTCTTTCTATTTATTTTCTTTGAATTGAGCGGCTTTCCTTCTCTTGAACGAATCAAAAGTGATTCGTGCAAGCTTTGAAAAGTGACTCGTGCAGCTTGCACGAGTCAACTACTCCGTGCTCTTCCACTGCTGCACGAGGCAAGTTTGATTCGGGCAAGCTCCAAAGTGATTCGGGTGAATCAAAGTGTGTGCATAAGCGGGGTGAATCAAAAGTGATTCGGGCTGGCTCCAAAGTGATTCAGGCACCCTTGGACGAGTCAAATACTCAGTGTGCAATGGAGCTGGGCGGATCACTTCTGCAGTGTTATAATTTTGCTCGTTTGACCCTTTAAACCTTTGAATTTCGTTCTAATGTAAACTAAGAAGTTGTATCCCCTTGAGTTAGCTTTCCAACAAGCGATGGCACGCTTCAATCGGATAAAATGTGCTCGGCTAGCATTCAACAACAAAGAGGTCAATCTGCCCAGATTTGGTCAATATTCATCCAAATGCGCAATAAAGTTCCAAGCGGTCTTGATACACCTGCGATGCGAAACACTACAAAGAAGTAATCTTTCACACACAAAATGCAATTAAAGAATGTGAATAAATAACTCGATGGATCGTATAAATACGGTCCATCAAGTATTAACAATTTCTAAACTTGAAATTAAACTTTTCTGACCTTGATGAGACTTCGGGTCTTGGTTCTTAGCACCTAGATCCTGGCGTTAAGCCTTCACGCTCTTCCCTTTTTACACGCGGCAATCTTTCTTGAAATGTCCCGCCTTCCCGCAAATCCAACAAATATTCCCCTTAGAAGAATGCTTCTTGTTAGGATCATTGCTTACTTGTGGGTGTGGCCTTTTCTTGCCCTTGTTCTTGTTCACTCTTGGATTGCTAGTCTCCATCACATTTATCTTGTGAACCTCCTCCTCTTTGAAACCTTCTTGTGTTCGGAGCTCTTCTTCAATCTGAAGTACACTAGCAAGCCAAATAAGAGAGATCTCTTCCTTCTTGTGCATAAGTGTGCGCTTAAATTCCTTCCAACTTGGTGGTAACCTGTCTATTATGCTAGACACAGCGATGGACTTATCCATCTTCAACTTGTGTTGGGTAAATTGCCCCAAGATGCGTTGCATCTCATTTAATTGTTCCATCACCGGCCGAGTATCAACCATTTTGTAATTGTTTAAATAACTCACAAGAAACTTCAGGCTAGAAGCATCCTCGGCCATATACTTGGATTCTAGTGAATCCCATAACTCTTTAGCAGATTCTGCATTTTGATAAACCTCAAAGAGAGGATCGGACATACCGTTGAGGATGTGTCCTCGGGCAATGTAGTCATCATTTTCCCACTTGTTTCTGCACCGAAAAGTCTCCACGGGTCCTTCATCACTGACTTCTGGAATGAGGGTAGAGAGTACATAGGCCACCTTGAGGTTAGTCCGCAAAAAGTGCATCTTCTTTTACCAACGCCGAAAGTCGGTGCCTTCAAACCTTTCTAACTTCTGGAAGTTGCTTGTCATGTCTCATAGCGAAGCCATCTTTGGAAATACTGATTTCAATGTTGGAGAATGTCGGTTTGAATGGTGCTTGGACTCATTGGCTTCGAGAGATGATGGATTCGCCTTTCAGGTTGTTTGGCAACTTCAGTAAAGTAGTAGTTGAACTTGGATTCAAGTAATATCGTGTATTCACTTTCCGAAATGAGTATATAAGCTCTTATATGAGAGTCAAGGGTGTTCTGAAACCTGAAGTGGGATAATATAACCGATCCACTACTTGGTTTGGCTTGTAAGCAAGTAGCAAAGCTAGAGTAAGTAGAGAGAACAATAATAAAAGTATTTTGAGTGTTATTTGAAATTCGCAGCGCCTCTGATAAACAGATTTGTGAACAAGCAGTTGCTACAGCACACTCTTGTTCACCAGTAAACTACTTCAGCAGGAATGAACAAGGACAAATGTTTGTTCACCCAGTTCGGCCAATTGCCTACGTCTGGGGAGGACTATTCTCAGTCCTCAATCCACTAATTTCAAAGGTCTCCAAGTACACACACGGTTACAACTCCACGCAACCTATGCTACTCAACCTTAGGTGGATCCTCGAACACAATCAGAACAGGCTCTGACTTGTGTCTGCACACCCTCTACTGATATCAATCTAGAATAGCTATTGTCTCCTCGAAACTCAGCCTATTCTACTGAAAACGCAGATGCTGCAGGGTTGCTATAGCATCTGCTGTAGCACACAGCTGATGCACAAATTGTCTGCGTCGCTCCGAAGCGTTCCGCTGAGCCGTTCGAATGATTCCACGAGCGCTGCACACTCTGGAATACTCCCCCTCACTCAGTGACCTCCTGTCACTAGCAAGCACTGCCGCCCAGACACTTAACCGAGTCACTTACTCGTCAGTTCTTCCGCGGCTGCCTTTGATTAACCAACAAGCACTCTTTGCTCTGAATTGGCTTCCAGATCAAGCTTGGATCAGACTACGCAAGTCCTGATCACCTTCTGCTTCTGTCACCACAGCTCTGCGCTCACGCTCTGCTCTTGGTGATAATCGAAGATCTCGTTCGCACACCAAAAATACTCTCTCGGAATTCTGTGTGTGTTCTCGCTCTCTGCACTCTTCTTCGATCAACTTCCTTGCTCTGAAGAGTCTTTTTTATATAGGAGCACCCACTTGCATCATTATCAGGATTTAGCAATTTCCCTAGTAATATCAATATCTCCTAATTTTTAGGAGATTAGATTTGATTTGAGATTCAAATCTCTCACAATCAAATCTCCTTCTTCAGCTAGGAATCTCCACTGGAATATTTTCTGCAGCAACTTAGATACTCCTCTGACGCTCTTAGAAGGACTGCCACGCCCACTTTCCAAAGGCCAAGCTGCTGCTGCTCGGATAGACGCTACAGCTCTTCTGAACAAGCTCTTGCTATAGCTTCCTCCTGCTATAGCTGCTCCTTGTTCACTGGTCTTGTTCACGAAAGGCTGGACTCTTGCTATAACAGCATCTTGTTCACGTGTGCTGGTTTTGTCAAACACCGCCATACTGCATCATCATTATTGAATTGTTTTTGTATCTTTTCTGATCATCCAAAAGTGAGGAACTCGTCCTCCTTTTGTAGGGAATGAAATGGCATGACCAAAGGATGTGCCTTGAGCCAAAGGGATGTGTCCCTTTCAGCAAGTGACACGCTGACCGGCATGTCGTTGTGTGCGTCAAAGTTAAATTTATAATACCTACTTACTAGCTAATGATAAGCAGGGTCTAACCCATGAGAGGGCAAATAGTCTAGAGTTCTATTGATTAATTGTCACACTAAAAGGGGTTTGCAGGAAGAATGTTTGTTGTTTATCAAATTCAGAAAGAATCAATTCAGGGATATGCATTGCAACTGGTAATCATCGATTGAAACATGCATCAATGAGTAAAACTACTGTTCCTAGTTTAACAATCCTACTAAGGTAATGTCGACTTCAATTTCCATCTACTATTAACCGCTAAGTTCTCAAGTAGATGTAATATTTATGCTCTTAGTTACCAGTACTAGTTCCACCGCTAGGCTTACGCTAATGTTGGACTAATCGAATATTAAGCACTGCTAGTCTAACTAAAATCACCTCTAAGTTCCTCCAATCAAACATACAAGCATGTCATCAAGCGCAAGAATAGGAAATTACTAAACTGAATTATGAAAACATAAGTACCTCAAACCGTACGTTGCAACACAAATTCCCAAACCGAATTAGGGTTTAGCTACTACAATTCATCTAAAATAATAATGAAAATAAACTAAGTTTAGAAAAAATAGCGATGAACAGTAAATGCGATGAATAGTAAACAATGAACAGTGCGCGATGGACAGTGCTTCCGTCTCTCCAAGCACTCGTTTTTCTCCCTTTGATTCAGGTCTCTCCTCTTAGTTGTTCCATCAAAGACTCCCCAAGAATCTCCAAAAAAACCTCTGCAAGAATCGCCTGTAAAAGCTAGGGTTTTTCCTCCATTTTATTCTTTTAAAGTTGGGCCTGGCTGATTTCTCTTGCACGATTTTCGATTCGTGCAAGGCTTCAAAAATGACTCAGGCAGCTTGCACGAGTCAACTACTCCGTGCACATCCCCTGCTACACGAGTCAAGTTTGATTCAGGCAAGCTCCAAGGTTGATTCGGGTGAATCAAAGTGTCTTCATAAGCTGGGCGAATCAATAGTGATTCGGTGATGCGCGCGTCGTTGGGCGCGTCAAATTAATCCTTCCTTCTCCACTTAGTACAGCGGCTAAGTCAGGGTCGATCCCACAAGGAGCAAGCAAACTCGTTCTAACTAGTAACCTACACTTACGAAAATTGGGGTGTGAGTAATTGGGTTGCGCAGGTGCGCGAATGACAATAGTTAACGCAGGATTTGCACTAGACGTGCGCAGGCAGTAGAGATTAAGTACTATGACTATGAAAAGTATCGGCGCAGACAATCCTCTATGAATGTATTCCTTATCATCGACTCTAAACGTCTATAGTTTGATTTACTGAAGTTAGTGTCCGGTCAAGGCTTCCTAACATGTGCGCATGTTTCGATCAAAGTTCATGAGCTATTAATTCTTAAAACTAGTCTAAGCAGCTACGAATCCTGTCACAGTAGCAGCTGATTATCCTAGCGCGTTACTCCTAGTTGTCACCGTCAAGCTACCAACTAGTTTAACATATAACAAACAAGTAGCAAGAGTAAGATTGCAGTTCAAGGCTTCCCCTACTCATACAACTAGCTGTCAACCGTGTGCACAGAATTAATACAAGCAAACAAACTATGCATTAAGCGCAAGTCTCAAAGGAAATACTCATAGAATCATGCCCAACCGATACAAAGCGTTTAGCTAGACATGCTAGTAGTAAACATCATAGAAATAGTAAATAACAGCTAAAGTATCCAAGAAAACAGTAACAAGCAGGTGCGTGCAGGTTGCTGTGTCTCGGCTGGCGCGGTCGGCTAGCGCAAGTCCTCCCAGTAGCTCGTGTGTTTTTCAATTCTGCCTCTCTCTCGTGTGTTGTGATGTGTCTCCGTTCCTATTTTCAAACCCTAGCCTTCTTCTCTTTATATACTGCTCATGAGGCCAAAGGACGGCCTTGGCAACTTCCAAATCCGATGGTGTCAAGATTTGGAAACACCAATATTCTGCGCATGGCTCACTGCGCACACTGGTTCGCGCAGTCGGTCTGCACACCGTAGCCTGACTCTGCCACTTCCTATCCTGTTTGCGCTGCTAGCTCCGCAGGCTGTGTGTTGCGCTCCTTAAACGCTGCTTATTAGCACGTATCCGACTTAGGCCCTTGTTTTGCCCTGGAATACAAAAACACCGGAAACCAGTAATCTTGTACACAAAATGATGCAAACAAGCATAGTTTTAGGATCTAAATAGCGCGTATAAATAGGCTCTATCAAACCCCCCACACTTGCCCTTGTTCGTCCCGAACAAGCACTCAAGCACGGATACAATTACCTCTCTGGAGTCTAGCGCACAGTCTTGTACTCTGGAGCGATCTGCACTACCATTCACCTTGCGCTGCTCTATCACCTGCGCGCATCTGCCTTTAACAGTTTAATATAACAATTTCGAAATTCGTTACCTCTCAGCTGGGATGAAGATCATTTCGGATGGCTGGGAGATAGCTCTTCATAGGCTCCGGGTTGTCAGCTTTTACTTCGAGGACGGGTATATGGTTAATAGCGCAAGCTTCTTCCGGTGCGTGATTCTTCCGCGCACTTCCTGGGAACCCGAGCCTTTTTGATGATTTTCTTGTGAATCTTGCGCAAGCTGGTACGTATTTGTGCGCATGCTGGTTTTTTTAGTGCATATCATCTGCTGGTGTCTTTCTTTTTGTACAGCTTTATCTATGGCTCCTGTGTTCCCAGAACGGTTCCAGTCTCGGCCTCCGGATAGCAGCTATGGAACAACGCTCCGCTCTTCCTCCTCGGTTTATTTGCGCAGGTCAGCGCACGCATTTACACCCGCGCCCGCCTTCCCTCGCTCGACTTCCAGAGGAAAGGTGGTATGTTTTCCCACCTCGCCACGCTTTGGGTATTCGCCTTCGGCATCTGCGTGGCTGAGCGCGCTCTATTATTCCGAAGGTCGCGAAGCACCGGCCTCCACTAGCGCTCTCGACCATATACCTCACCTTCGAAGCAAAAACGACTAACCGCCTCTCTAGAGCTTTTCTGTCAACTCCACATCCCTTGTATATCCCAACTAAAAGGAGCAGAAAAAACGAAAAAAAAACTAAACAGTTGATAGCAGCGCATGCAAGATGAATAGCGCAATACAAGCCGAAAAGTGTGCGCAACCCGCACACAAGCGCACCACTGCTACTATTCTGTTCAACTAAACTAAGCTACACTACAAAGCTCAAAAAAACGTGAAATGTAAATGTAATGCTCCCCCCCCCCCCCCACACTTAAACAGAGACGTGTCCCCACGACTCAAGCTCAAGCGCAACGGAGAGCGCACGCATGCATGCAATCAAAACGAAGAACATAAGAAAGAAAAACATATAGTCAGCGCAGCAAAGACAAGGTCAAGGGTCCACAAAATATTCAGCACAAGATAGCAATATAGCAACATCAAGCAATAGTTTTCAAAGATAAGAAACCACCCAAAAGAAATGCGCGCCCTCGCTGCAGCCCTAGATATCCTCGGAGCTGGACTCAGCCGCGGACCCGTGTGCCGCGGACCCGTGTGCCTCCTCATCTAAGGAATCTGCACAACAGAAACGGCGGCGGGCTGAGTTAAGAGGTCGTCCTCTGAGATAGGGTCCCATATCGAATCTGAGCTGGAACTTATGATGGGATCGGCTTCAGGGGACCTCTGAACAGAAGGCTGCGCTCAAACCCAAGTAGTACTAGTCCAATCACTGTGTTCAAACAATATTTATATCCAAGTGACCTCGAGTCGAACCCAAGAGAAAAGCCTAGATTAGTCTAAAGCTAGCTAGTAATACCTAATGTAAGTCTACTAAATAAAGGGGGGATATTTCCTCTAAATGAGGTATCTCTAGTGAATATTAAAGACAAGATGAAATATGGTTTAAGAGAAAATAATAGAGAAAGCGTAGTCGGAATCCTACTTCACCCCTAGGTCATGCGATTAGCAACACAAAACTTGTCTAAATAAAATATGATTTCGAGTGATGGTTCTAGGCTAAGGTATCACACATTCTAAATTCAACTCTCGCTCCTTCTCTAGAATGGGAATAATACCTAAATAGTACGGTTCTCAAACTCTCGCTCAATCGAACCGCGTAGAACAAAAGGCTCCAGATCCGCGCGTCATTGTGCGCGTCAAATTAATCCTTCCTTCTCCACTTAGTATAGCGGCTAAGTCAGGGTCGATCCCACAAGGAGCAAGCAGATTCGCTCTAACTAGTTACCTACACTTACGAAAATTGGGGTGTGAGTGATTGGGTTGCGCAAGTGCGCGAATGACAATAGTTAACGCAGGATTTGCACTAGACGTGCGCAGGCAGTAGAGATTAAGTACTATGACTATGAAAAGTATCGGCGCAGACAATCCTCTATGAATGTATTCCTTATCATCGACTCTAAACGTCTATAGTTTGATTTACTGAAGTTAGTGTCCGATCAAGGCTTCCTAACATGTGCGCATGTTCCGATCAAAGTTCATGAGCTATTAATTCTTAAAACTAGTCTAAGCAGCTACGAATCCTGTCACAGTAACAGCTGATTATCCTAGCGCGTTACTCCTAGTTGTCACCGTCAAGCTACCAACTAGTTTAACATATAACAAACAAGTAGCAAGAGTAAGATTGCGGTTCAAGGCTTCCCCTACTCATGCAACTAGCTGTCAACAGTGTGCACAGAATTAATACAAGCAAACAAACTATGCATTAAGCACAAGTCTCAAAGGAAATACTCATAGAATCATGCCCAACCGATACAAAGCGTTTAGCTAGACATGCTAGTAGTAAACATCATAGAAATAGTAAATAACAGCTAAAGTATCCAAGAAAATAGTAACAAGCAGGTGCGTGCAGGTTGCAGTGTCTCGGCTGGCGCAGTCGGCTAGCGCAGGTCCTCGCAGCAGCTCGTGTGTTTTTCAGTTCTACCTCTCTCTCGTGTGTGTCTTGATGCCTTTCGATCATGATCAAACCCTAGCCTTCCTCTCTTTATATACTGCTCATGAGGCCCAAGGACGGCCTTGGCAACTTCCAAATCTGATGGTGTCAAGATTTGGAAACACCACTATCTTGCGCATGGCGCACTGCACACATTGGTTAGCGCAATCGGTCTGCGCACCGTAGTTGACTCTGCCACTTCCTATCTGTTTGCGCTGCTAGCTCCGCAGGCTGTGTGTTGCGCTCCTTAAACGCTGCCTGTTAGCGCGTATCCGACTTAGGCCCTCGTTTTGCCCTGGAATACAAAAACACCGGAAACCAGTAATCTTGTACACAAAATGATGCAAACAAGCATAGTGTTAGGATCTAAATAGCGCGTATAAATAGGCTCTATCCCCACACTTGCCCTTGTTCGTCCCGAACAAGCACTCAAGCACGGATACAATTACCTCTCTGGAGTCTAGCGCACAGTCTTGCACTCTGGCGCGATTCACACTACTATTCACCTTGCGTTGCTCTATCACCTGCGCACATCTGCCCTCAACAGGTTAATATAATAATTTCAAAATTCGTTACCTCTCAGCTGGGATGAGGATCATTTCGGATGGCTGGGAGATAGCTCTTCATAGGCACCGGGTTTTCAGCTTTCACTTCGAGGACGAGTATATGGTTAATAGCGCAAGCTTCTTCCGATGCGTGATTCTTCCGCGTACTTCCTGGGAACTCGAGCCTTTTTGATGATTTTCTTGTGAACTTGCGCAAACTGGTACGTATTTGTGTGCATGCTGATTCTTTTGTAGCGCATATCATCTGCTGGTGTCTTTTTCTTTTTGTACAGCTTTATCTATGGTTCCTATGTTCCCAGAACGGTTCCAGTCTCGGGCTCCGGATAGCAGCTATGGAACAACGCTCCGCTCTCCCTCCTTGGTCTATTTGCGCAGGTCAGCGCACGCATTTACACCCGCGCTCGCCTTCCCTAGCCTGACTTCCAGAGGAAAGGTGGTCTGTTTTCCCACCTCGCCACGCTTTGGGTATTCGCCTTCGGCATCTGCGTGGCTGAGCGCGCTCTCTTTTTCCGAAGGTCGCGAAGCACCGGCCTCCACTAGCGCTCTCGACCATATACCTCACCTTCGAAGCAAAGACGACTAACCGCCTCTCTAGAGCGTTTCTGTCAACTCCACATCCCCTGTATATCCCAACTAACAGGAGCAGAAAAATGAAAAAATATACTAAAACAGTTGATAGCAGCGCACGCAAAATGAATAGCGCACTACAAGCTAAAAAGTGTGCGCAACCCGCACACAAGCGCATCACTGCTACTATTTTCTTCAACTAATCTAAGCTACACTACAAAGCTCAAAAAAAACATGAAATGTAAATGTAGCGCTCCCCCCCACACTTAAACAGAGACGTGTCGCCACGACTCCTGCTCAAGCGCAACGGAGAGCGCACACATGCATGCAAGCAAAACAAAGAACATAAGAAAGAAAAACATATAGTCAGCGCAGCAACAATATAGTCAGGGGTCACAAAATACTCAGCACAATATAGCAACATGGAGTAATAGTTTTCAAAGCAGAAAATAAGAAACCACCCGAAAGAAATGCACGCCCTCACTGCAGCCCTAGATATCCTCGGAGCTGGACTCAGCCGCGGATCCGTGCGCCTCCTCATCTGAAGAATCGGTCACATACTCGGTACTGGAGGCTGGCGGCACTACAAAAACGGCGGCGGGCTGAGCCAAGAGGTCGTCCTCTGAGATAGGGTCCCATAGTGAATCTGAGCTGGAACTTATGATGGGATCGGCTTCGGGGACCTCTGAATAGAAGGCTGTGCAGGGGGTGCTGCAGGTGCTGGTACTGGGTCTACTGCTGGGGTGGGCTCTGCTGCATGGACCGGGGACTGGGTAGGAGGGCTGGCTGGCTGGCGCGGCTCGCTGGGGGATCCTGGGAGGGGCCTACGCAGACTGAGGAGAGGAGGATAGAATCTCCAAATCTCCACCCTGATGGTGGGCTCATGCTCAGCTCTGCCCCCTCTGGCGCTAAATACTCGAGCACGCGCATGACGTTGAACAGCATGCGCCGCTCCTCTGGTACCTCCTCTGCCTCTGTCCTGGGGCGCTTTCCTTGTGCGCGCGGGGGAGAATCATCAATGGCTATGGTAACTGGCTCCCCCTGCGGTGCACTCGCCCTCCGGCGCGCTCCAGTCTGCGCACGAGTCCTCATGCGCCTGACTGGAGGCGCAACTTGCTCTGGGGCCTCTTCCATCTCCCTTTCCTCCGCGGCCTCCTCTGGTTGCGCACTGCTCTTTGCTCTTTGTCTCGGTGCTCTGGCTGGCTGCAACTGGTAGCACCATTCCAAGATCCCATCCTCTCTCACGGCTACCGCTCTGAGCTACAGCATATGGGCACGGTCCAGGGGAACAGCTGGCACTACCGTGTGCTCGGGCACCTCCGGCTCTCCATGCAGCGCACGCAGCAGGTGCGTGATCATTCCTCCACAAGTCAGCGGCCCTTTCGTGCTGACCCGACTCCAATGGACCACCATGTCCGAGACAAACAACACCTTCTTCCCATAGTAAAATCCCTTCAATATGTCCATGTCCAGCAGGTTGATCTTCGGCGCACCATTAAAACTCCCGATGATTGCATAGGCGACCATGCGCCAGAGATAGAACATCCACGGGTTGCGCAGCTCGCGTCCTCGGCTGCGCCCCGCGGCAAAAACTGGGCCGGTCGCCATCTCACGCCAGGCCTCCTGATTCGTGTGCGTGTCTATATCCGCCTCGCGCACCTTGGTGCACCTCAGCGTGCGCTTCGGCCTCTTAGCTGAGGCAATGTACTAGACTCCTCTGTGCCGGTACCTGATCTCCAGATCGGCCGTCTCCAGCGACGCCAAAAACTCACATGTATCCTCCTTTTCCGCTGCGCTGTTGATCTCCAACAGCGCCTCCCAGCCCGCCAGCGCGAGCTTCTCCACAATGAGGTCCTCCATCCCGACCTCACGCAGGAAGTCCCTGCTGATGTACGGGGTCTCGTACATCTCCAGCCTCATGAAGGCTTCATACTTGCTGGCGAATGATGCTGGGGTCGCTTGATCCTCGGCAGGCTGCATGGTGCGCTGGGGTTCCTCCGGTCAACTAAGGTCAAAGCTCCACAAATGCTCAAAAATCCAAACTCCGACAAACGCCCTGAAATTGTCACCCACGGGTCGCCTAACGCCCGCCTACAAAACCCTCTAACCAGAACTCCAAATGGTGCAGGCTATCTAGGTGCGATTTCAAACCTAGGGCAACCTTCCTATCGCACAAACCCTAACTGAATCGGCTCAAATCTGAGGGGAAGGGTTACCTGGTGACTGTGCGACGGTAAGCTCTTCGAATCTCTCTAAACGGATGCCTGGTTGAGTGTTGGACGGTGAGCGGAGGCTGAGGGCAGGAGCTTTCTTGCAACTGTCAAATGTGAAAGATGCTAAAAATTTTCTAACTCCTGGCCTTTTATACCCTGTCTGGCGCAGCTGTTCTGCGCACTGAATTTGCGCACTGACCTGTGCACTGCTGCGCGACTAAAACTACAAGTCCTAAACTAGCTAAAAGATACTAGAAAACGAAAAAAAACGTGTAAAAGTAGACCGTGTCGGGTTACCTCCAGAAAAGTGCCTTTGTTTAACGTCGTTGGCTCGACTGTACCTCGTTACTTGCGTAAAAGTGTGCCAGCGACCTCCCCCACTCTTGCTCCTGAGTGACCCCGCGCTTGTGCGTGTGTTGCGTTCTTCTTTGTCCTGCGCAAAGGATCGGAAGGGTGGTCAGCATGGTTAATTGTATGTGATAAATCATAAGTAACGAGGTTAGGTAAAGATGAAGAAGAAATATAAGCAATAGTTCCCAGTTCTCCCTCTGGTGCATCTGGTGGCGACTCTGGTGCAGCAACCTGCGCATCTGCTATCTCCGGCTCTGCCAACTCAACTTCGCGCGCTATGCCATCCCACGGTTCTCCTAAATACTTTTTCACTCTCTGCCCATTGACAAGAAAACGATGCCGGTGCACGTTTTCTAACTCGATTGTTCCGTACGGGAAAACCTTGGTAACCGTGTATGGTCCCGTCCATTTGCTGCGCAGCTTCCCAGGCATGAGCTTTAGGCGCGAGGAGCACAATAGTACCTGGTCTCCTGGCTCGAAAGTGCGTCTGAGGATGTTTTTGTCGTGAAATACCTTTGTGCGCGCCTTGTAATCGCGCAGCCCCTCATATGCATCCAGGCGCAGCTCTTCTAATTCGCTTAGCTCAAATGCGCGCTCCTTACCAGCCTCGTCTAGGTTCAGGTTGCAAACGCGCAATGCCCAGTATGCTTTGTGCTCCAACTCCACTGGCAGGTGGCACGCTTTCCATAAACCAACCGAAACGGTGAGGTCCCGATTGGTGTCTTATGTGCGGTTCGGTATGCCCATAGCGCATCGTCAAGGCGCTGGCTCCAGTCTTTTCGCGACGGTCTCACACTTTTCTCCAGGATGCGCTTGATCTCTCGGTTGGAAACTTCGGCTTGTCCATTCGTCTGAGGGTGGTAAGCGGTGCACGTCTTGTGGCGCACTCCATAATGCTTGAATACCTGCGCCACTATCCTATTGCAAAAATGCGTCCCCTGGTCGCTTATGACTGCCTTAGGCACCCCGTACCTGCAAAAAATATTAGTTCGCAAAAACTCAGCGACCATCTTACCATCATCCTTCCGGGTGGCCTTAGCCTCAACCCATTTGGAGACATAATCCACCGCGACCAATATATACTCATATCCGGAAGATGGAGGAAATGGCCCCATGAAGTCAATCCTCCAAATATCGAATACTTCATCCACTAGAATTGGAGTCTGCGACATCTCATTGCGCGCTGATATGCCCCCTGGGCGCTGGCACCTGTCATAATTCCTGCAGTGGTTATACGAGTCACTAAACAAATGCGGCCAATAAAATCCGCAATCCAGTATCTTTCTGCTCGTGCGCTTTGGACCAAAGTGTCCTCCACATGCGTGCGCATGACAAAACATCAAAACAGAGTTAATTTCATGGTCAGGCACGCATCGCCTCAAAATCTAATCAGGTCCTATTCTGAGCATATACGGATCATCCCAAATGTAATACCTGGACTCATGCTTTAATCTCATGCATTGGGTTTTAGTGAAATGAGAAGGAAACGTACCTGTGACCAGGCAATTCGCAATGTGCGCATACCATGGTACCTTACCTGTCAGCGCCATCAGATGCTCGTCAGGGAATGTCTCCGTGATCCGCCCTGGCTCCTCCTCTTTCACGATCCTGCTCAGGTGGTTAGCGACTGTGTTTTCCGTGCCCTTCTTATCCTTGATTTCCAAGTCGAATTCCTGAAGTAGGAGCACCCAGCGCATCAGGCGCGGCTTAGTCTCCTTCTTGGACATTAGGTAACGGATTGCTGCGTGGTCTGTGTAGACGATGACTCTGGCGCCTAGAACATATGCGCAGAACTTCTCCAGTGCAAACACGATTGCCAGAAGTTCCTTCTCCGTGGTGGTGTAGTTCCTCTGCGCAGCGTCCAGTGTGCGCGATGCATAATAGATGGCGTGCGGCTTCTTATCCACGCGCTGTCCCAGGACTGCACCTACTGCATAGTCGCTTGCGTCGCACATCAGTTCAAACAGCAGGTTCTAGTCTGGCGCGCGCATCACTGGCGCCCTTGTCAGCGCCTCCTTCAGCTTATCAAACGCGGCTCTGCACTCATCAGTAAATTCGAAACACACATCCTTTTTGCAAGAGGTTAGACAGGGGTATACAAATCTTAGAAAAATCTTTTATGAAACGCTTGTAAAACCCAGCATGCCCAAGGAATGATTTCACATCGCGCACGTTAGTAGAATAAGGCAGATTAGAAATAAGATCTATTTTGGCTTTGTCTACTGTGATCCCCTCTTGTGAGATAATATGTCCTAGTACTACTCCATGTGATACCATAAAATGACATTTTTCATAATTGAGCACTAGGTTTTTTGAAATGCAGCGCCCTAAGACCTTATCAAGATGAGTTAAGCATGCGCCAAAGGTACCTCCGTACACAGTAAAATCATCCATGAACACCTCTATGCATATACCAATCATATCAGAAAAGATGCTCATGACTAGACGTTGGAAGGTACCTGGCGCGTTACACATCCCAAATGACATGCGCCGAAACGCAAACGTACCGAATGGGCAGGTAAACGTGGTTTTCTCTTGATCTTCCGCAGCAATGGGTATCTAATTGTACCCTGAATACCCGTCCAAGAAACAAAAGTAGGGCTTCCCCGCTAATCGATCTAGCATCTAGTCCATGAAGGGTAGCGGGAAATGATCCTTGCGCGTGACTGCGTTAAGCTTTCTGTAGTCGATGCACATGCGCCATCCAGTTTGCATGCGCTTGGGAACAAGCTCGCCCTGCGCCTTCTCCTCTACTGCGATTCCTCCTTTCTTCGGCACAACGTGCACTGGACTTACCCATTTGCTGTCCGAGATCGGGTAAATGACTCCTACGTCAAGCAGCTTCAGGATCTCCTTCTGCACCACCTCCATCATATTCGGGTTCAATCTGCGCTGAGGCTCCCTGGATGGTTTGGCATCATCTTCCAATAGAATCCTATGCATGCATACGTCCGGGCTCACTTCGCGCAGGTCAGCAAGCGTCCATTCTATAGCGCGCTGGTTCTTGCGCAGCACCTGCTGTAATCGCGCCTCCTGCTCCTCTTCTAATCCTTTCTTTATGATTACTGGCAGGGTGTCCTCATGTCCCAAAAATATGTATTTGAGGTGCTCTGGGAGTTGCTTCAGCTCGACCTTGGGTGCCTGTTCAATAGAGGGCAAGATTTTATTAGCAGTGCAGACATTAACTCTATCGTGTACCTGGCTCATCCTCATGCGCCTCCAACTCTGCCTGTGCCAGTGTCTCAGGTCCTTCTACTGCGCTCGCACATTGCGCATCTGCAACTAAGTCATCTATGTTGTCCATCGCGTGCACTGTGGCGTCCTCATGAGGGTGCTGCATCCCTTTGAATATGTTAAAATGAATTTCCTCGCCATCAACCTCCATTGAGAGCGTACCCCTCCACACGTCTATCTTTGTGCGCGTTGTCATCAGGAATGGTCTGCCCAATAGGATCTGCGCACTGCCTTTGCTCGACTCACCCTCTATTTCTAGGACATAGAAATCTGCTGGGAACACCAGCTCTCCTACTCGGACGAGGACGTCCTCGATCATGCCCGTCGGTTGCTTGCACGACCGATCTGCTAGCTTAATGGTGAGACCTGCAGGCTTTAGTGGTCCAAGGCGCAATGACGCATACAGGGAATAGGGAAGCACATTTATAGATGCGCCTAAATCAATCATGCAGTTGCTTACTGTGGTCTTACCTAAAGTGCATGGGATGGTGAACGTACCTGGGTCTCGGCATTTAGGTGGTACCTTATGTTGCACGATTGCTGAGGCCTGCGCATTTAGCATTACCTGTGCGCACTCGCCTTTCCTCCTCTTGTTTGTGCACAGCTCCTTTAAAAACTTGGCGTACCTAGGGATCTACCGAACTGCTTAAATAAGGGGAATGTTTATTTCCACCTTACTGAATTACTCGTAGAGCTCCTTATCAAGCGCTTCCTTCCTAGCTGATGGTGCCTGTACAGGGAAAGGTGCAGGTATGTTAGTACAATTCATGCCTTTGTCTTTTGATTGTGCCATACCTGGCGCCTCGCCCTGCTGGCTTGTGGCTGGCGCTTCTGGTTGCACATCTTGCTCTGCTGGATCTGGAGCTTGCGCAACTGGTTGCGCGGGCGCCTTTGCGGTCTGCTCTGTTCCTACCGTGCGCCCAGTCCTCAGTGTCATTGCGTTGACTCCTCCCTTGGGATTTTGGATCATTTGCGAAGGCAGGTTGTCATCGCTCTTTTTCAGCTCATAAACCGTGGTAGCGATCTTTGACAGCTGCTTCTCAATGGACTCGAACCACTTGTCATACTTCTCATCATTCTTGTGCACTGTGTCTGCTAGCTGCCCCACGATATCTTCTAAGGATCGCCTCGGCTGCTGGTTGTTTTGTGCTGGTGCGTCAGTGCGGCGATGCGGTGGATTGTAGGGCGCAGCTTGTTGCGTCTGCTGTGGTGCGCGCTAATCCGCGAACTTCCATCTGAACCCATTTGCGGCTAGTCCAAAACGCGGCTGATTCTGCCTCTGCGGCCCTCTATTATCCCATCCTCCTAGAGCATTGACATCTCCCGATTCCTCGAAAAGTGTGGGACATGCATCGGTTTTGTGCTCAGTGGACGTAAAGAATTCGCATGCTTTTGGCGCAGCTGGTTGCGCCCCCTGCGCATGCATCAACTTCTGCAGCATGGCATTCATTTCCTTTATCTCAGCGCTTGTTTCTACCTGATGCAGAGAACGAGCACGACTATTTTCAAGTGTTACCTGATGTCTTACCTGCCCAGCAGAGTCTTCTATCAGCTGCCACGCGTCCTCTGGGTACATGTTGCAAATGTCACCTCCTGCGCATGCATTCAATAATCTCAGCTCCATGGGTAACAATCCATTCAGGAAATTAAAAGACAACTAAGCTGTTGCGTCTGTCAGTGGGCAACTAGAATCTGCGCAGCGCAACTGTTTCAAGGTTGCGCAGGCTTATGTTGATTGCGCGCTGTCAGAAACAACAACGAGAATAAAACAAACAGAAATAACTAACTATTGTAAAAGAAAACTTAAGCTGGTTAAAGCTTATCTGTGTTGCTCCCCGGCAACGGCGCCAAAATTTGGTCCGTGCGTCGTTGTGCGCGTCAAATTAATCCTTCCTTCTCCACTTAGTATAGCGGCTAAGTCAGGGTCGATCCCACAAGGAGCAAGCAGATTCGCTCTAACTAGTTACCTACACTTACGAAAATTGGGGTGTGAGTGATTGGGTTGCGCAAGTGCGCGAATGACAATAGTTAACGCAGGATTTGCACTAGACGTGCGCAGGCAGTAGAGATTAAGTACTATCACTATGAAAAGTATCGGCGCAGACAATCCTCTATGAATGTATTCCTTATCATCGACTCTAAACGTCTATAGTTTGATTTACTGAAGATAGTGTCCGATCAAGGCTTCCTAACATGTGCGCATGTTCCGATCAAAGTTCATGAGCTATTAATTCTTAAAACTAGTCTAAGCAGCTAGAAATCCTGTCACAGTAGCTGCTGATTATCCTAGCGCGTTACTCCTAGTTGTCACCGTCAAGCTACCAACTAGTTTAACATATAACAAACAAGTAGCAAGAGTAAGATTGCGGTTCAAGGCTTCCCCTACTCATGCAACTAGCTGTCAACAGTGTGCACAGAATTAATACAAGCAAACAAACTATGCATTAAGCACAAGTCTCAAAGGAAATACTCATAGAATCATGCCCAACCGATACAAAGCGTTTAGCTAGACATGCTAGTAGTAAACATCATAGAAATAGTAAATAACAGCTAAAGTATCCAAGAAAACAGTAACAAGCAGGTGCGTGCAGGTTGCAGTGTCTCGGCTGGCGCAGTCGGCTAGCGCAGGTCCTCGCAGCAGCTTGTGTGTTTTTCAGTTCTGCCTCTCTCTCGTGTGTGTCTTGATGCCTTTCGATCATGATCAAACCCTAGCCTTCCTCTCTTTATATACTGCTCATGAGGCCCAAGGACAGCCTTGGCAACTTCCAAATCTGATGGAAACACCACTATCCCACTATCTTGCGCATGGCGCACTGCACACATTGGTTAGCGCAATCGGTCTGCGCACCGTAGTTGACTCTGCCACTTCCTATCTGTTTGCGCTGCTAGCTCCGCAGGCTGTGTGTTGCTCTCCTTAAACGCTGCCTGTTAGCGCGTATCCGACTTAGGCCCTCGTTTTACCCTGGAATACAAAAACACCGGAAACCAGTAATCTTGTACACAAAATGATGCAAACAAGCATACTGTTAGGATCTAAATAGCGCGTATAAATAGGCTCTATCAGCTCCTAATCTCAACCTCTCGGTCTATTGATAGTTAACTAAAGTCTCTCAAAATTTAGCCTAGTGGAATGCGTATGTCACTCTCGCACACAAACGCAACCTAAAATAATCATGCTTGATCTTCTAAACAACCTAAGTTCAACTCTAGTTCCATCCCTAGGTGTTCTATCAATTCATACTCACTTAGGTATTTCGTCAAACACTTGGTGTGCACAAAATTGATATGAAGAGAAAGCAAGAGAATTTTCAATCAAACTTCATTCATATAGATAAAAAGACAAGTCTTGCATTACAATCAAACCTAAGGGATCCATAAGGATCCCAACTACAATGGGACTACTCACTCATGGTGAGCTTGAAACAAAACATGATATTCAAATTGAAATTGTTCACCAATTGGATGCAAAAGAGTAGTGGATGAGTAGAGGGTGGATGTAGAATCTCCAAATTCGTGTCTCTTCCTTCAATCCTTGACAATTCTCTAACTTCTCCAAGAGCTAATCGCCTAGGGTTTCGACTTCTGGAAGAGAGAGATTCTAATTTTGCATCTCATTCTATTTATACCCTTTGCAAATTTCCAAATTTTACCCGCAGTGCCCGAATCACTTGATTCGGGCAAGGCTTAGAGAAAGTGATTCGGACAGGGTGTCCGAATCATTTACTCAGTGCTGTTTCGGGGTGGGCGAATCACTTTGTCCTGGCCGAATCACTTTTTGATTCGGTCAAGATCCTTGTAGAGCTGAGGTGATTCGGGCACCTGGGCGAATCACTTTCTGATTCGGCCGTGTCATATACTCAGTGCTGTCTTCTGCTTGGGCGAATCACTTTTCTTGGCCGAATCACTTTTTGATTCGGTAAACCTCAAATGTGATTCGGTCAAACCACTCAAGTTCTCCCCGAGTCAATTTGATTCGTGCAGCTGAGGTGATTCGGCCTTGCTGGTGGGCGAATCACTTCTGCAGTCTTGCCCAATTATGTTGTTTTTGATCTCGATCGACCGGAATTCATCCAGATTTTTTTCGGGCTACTTCGTATCATGTAGTACACATTTTCAACCTGAACTGGACAAAGAAAACATCAAATGACTTTATAAAATAACGGAATAAACCAGAAGTAAGGGGAAAATTATGGACAAATATAAGGTCATTTGTCCGCTCATCAAAACACCCCACACTTAAGTCTTGCTCGTCCCGAACAAGTATATGCATAAGTCAAGCGGAGAGTAAGATGCTAAATCATATATGACAATATCAAAGCATATAGCATAACTTACGCACATATAACACATCCACCCTCTAGTCATGTAACCTAACCTAAAAGTAACTAAACGAAAGAAAATTAAAGTCTACTCCTAACTCACTATCGTAGGAATCATGGATGCATTTAGCATATGCATCAAACCTTTAAACCCCTAGGCTACCCTAGTGGACGAGTTATAGTCTCGTGAGAGTTTTCAGAATAGGAATACTCACAAATCCTACTTGCAATCATCCATAAGAGTTCAAAATGCAAATATAGTTTGCAAATGCAAAGAAAGTAGTTCTTTTATCAGCCCACATAATAATAAAGTTGTGTAAATCATTCACTTCACGCAAACTCTAAGGATCGTTCACTTCATTGTGACAACAAATATTCATAGAATCGATATCAAAACTAGCATTCGTCGAATTCAAATTACCGCTTAATTTCCTATGCAAGTAGTATGAAGAAAAGCGTCGCTTACACAAAAATTTTGTCGAGTCAATCACCTATGCTTGCTAAAGGCAAGTCCATATATTCATGACAACAAACTCATTCCCCAGTTTTAGACTATACGTCATAATCCGTAAGAGAAGAGAAGTTCCACATTGAAAATTTTAAAATTCACTCGTACAAATCTTGATGCTCAAGTAATAAATTACGAGGGTCATACCTTAGACACTTCCTAAAAGCGAAATGCAAATGCCTTACTCTTACACATGCGAAAGAATTTGCGGAATAGGCGCAAAGTCAAGAATTAAGTGTGTTTATTTATTTTTGCATTTATACAAATGCTTTCGAGGAGGAACTTACCTTCTTAACCATCAACATTTGTAAAACTTTTCCTTGCCCAAAAAAAACAAACCAATAATATTTTATGTTTATACAAATGCTTTCAAGGGGGAACTTACCTTCCTAACCCTCGGCATTTGCAAAGCCTTAAAAATAATTTTTTTTTCTTTTCTTGTGCCTCTTCTTTTTTTCGCAAACACTTCAAAACACCCCATACTTAATACTTGACAATGTGCCTAAGTGATATATGATGGAGCATGAAGTGTGAGCTAAACAAATGCAAAAGCTAAATAGGAATGCTAGAGTTACCTAAAAGCAAACAACAGCAAGTACAAGGTTTTTATATGAAAACTGTTTTTGTTTTATTTTTGTGCTCGCTAAACTTAGCTTCATTTTTCATGCACAGAAAGAGCTTAAAAACAAATCGAACTAAGCTAGTCAAAACACCGAATCATGTGAGTAATGTCAATCGACTTAAAGATACGATTCATGAATTCAAAGCACAACTCATCCCAAAATTTATTTATTTTTGATACTACTTAATTGCTTAGCAAACATTACTCCGTGTGATCAATATTTAAAGCTAGGATGAAAGCAGTCATGTGAGTATAATGTGCTCAAAGTAAATGTGTAGCATAGAATCATGTCGTTAAGAAAATAAAAGCGAAAGCGCAAAACACCCCACACTTAAAAATTTGCTTAGTCTCTAAGCAATATAAAGAATAAAGAGAAAGTTGCGAAGGAACTTCTCTTGTGTGGAGGTAGCCAAATGCACATCCGCCCGGGTCCGTGAATGATGTTCCAATCCGTTGTAATAAATCTGAAACTCAAGAAAAAGGTTAGCGCAACACCTGAATTCCCAGAGGAAAAACAGCTAGCTATGACATATATAGCAGTGCGAAACATATAGCTAGCCAAAAGATTTGGAAAAACAAGTGTGCGACAATTCATATGATGAGTTTACTTAGATATGTCCGTGTGCATCAAAAGTCATGAACTAGTGTATTATAGTGCTTGTAGAGGGTTTTGAACAAATGAAAATAAGTGGCAAAAATTTCCAAAGTGAACTGAGAAAAGTGCTGCTCAAGACTGATCGAATCACTTTCTGATTCGAGGATGACAAAATATGTGATTCGGCCACACCCTGGTCGAATCAGTACAGTTCGGATAATATGTGCTTGCCCGAATCAAAATTTGATTCGGGAAAGGCAAAACAATGTGATTCGGCCAGGGTGTCCGAATCAAATGAGTTAGGATAGCATGGTTCCCCGAATCACAGGTGATTCGGCCAGTGTGTCCGAATCAATTTACCAGGGCAGTTCAAAATGTTGTTCTAATGGAGAAATCTGCCAAATGAAAGAAACGTACAATTAGGAAAACCATTTGTCATGCAAAAAAAAAAAATATCGTGGCGAAGCGCATCACAAATCGATAAGTCAAGCAAATAACATAGTAATAAAAGCACCACAAGATATGACAAACATAAAAATAATCTAAACATCATTCCTACGCTTTGTGCGCCTCTCGAGACCGGAGTCTTCACTTTCGTCAGTGGCTGTCCCCTCGTCTAAATGCCGCGCCCACTGCTTACCCTGGTAGCTCCCTCACCATTTTCCCCAGCAACTCTGCCTTCAACCATGGCTGAAATGGAGTCATCGCTTGCGGCTGCTGGCTGCATAGTCGGCTGAGGTGGTGGCTGAGAAAATGGTGCTGGCGGTGATGGAATGTCTGCAATACCCATGTGTGCTGCCATACGCGTCACGACACCTCCTTGCCATGCGACAAAATCGTGGACCAGTGTGGATAATACCTCGTGGGAGCGAATGAGCATCGTGTGAGAATCTGAAAGTGAGTCCAATTGTGCGCTCATCAATCTCAGGTCCTCGTGTGCAAGTGGCTCGGTCTCAGCGAGAGGAGGGGCAGTGGTAGATGGCCTGAATTCTGGAGTATGTGCTGAAACGGGGGCAGGGGAAGGTTCATGTGCTGGAAGCTGCTCGCGGGCTGCTCTAGGCGGTGTTGGAAGTTGAGGAGCCCCTGTTCTCTCTTCTTCGCTATCCGTTTCTCTAGCTGTTTCGGGACTTCCTTGCGAACAATCCATTCTTTCGTCTTTATGTCTATCATGTGCATCTTGCGAAGCCCTTCCATGTTAAGCACCTTCTTGGGCAGAGGCATGCCCAAGTCCAATGTGAAGCCCAAGTGCTTCGCGAGAAGCGTAATGAACGATCCTCCACCTAAGGCACACCCCTTGTATTGGGGATTCTGATAAGACTCGAACTAGAGAGTTAAAGCGTGGACAATGCAAACCGGCCGGCCAGAACGAATTTGAAGCAGGAGGTCCATATCTGCGTTGTTCACATACCGGCCACCATCTTGGCGGATGTGAACAAACGTCGCAATAAAGCGATGGATCAGTCGCCAAATTGGGGACTGAATCATAGATGCTGGCTGAGGTGGGGTGAAGTAAATGTCCTGCCCAGTAATTTCCTTCCAGAACTTGTACCGTTCACTTTCCCTGAATGTCATATATTCCCCATAATTAGTTCACCCAAATGCCTTTCTGATATCAACGGTTGGCATGTCAAAGGTCTGGCCGCCCAAATGGAAGTTCCAAAAATGCACAAAGCGCTTCCTCTTGCCTTTGCAATTTGAATCATATTGACAATCTTCCCAAGTTGCTAAAAATGAGGCCATAAATTCCTTAACCAGCCTCGGGTAAGTACCCGGATCAATCATCAATATATAGTGAAGATCACTAACACTTATATAATGACTGATTTCATCAAAGATTTTGAGCTCATTTAGTGTGGGACGATGCGAGTAAATGGGAGCTAGCACCTCATAGCTGTTGTGATGCGCCAACAGGGCCTTCATCTGAGCATCGGCAGCCTGAATTTCTCCACTAAAAGGAAAGGGCGTCCTTGCCCTTTCTATGCTAGAATGTGGGACGATGGCTAAGCTGGTTCGTGCACGGGATGATTCTCCCACAGGTCTGTATTCCTCGGAGGAGGATGATGATGATGTACTGGCTGGAAACGGCTGGGGAGAGGAGCGGAAGACAATGCCGCCAGCAGCTCGCCTCGGCTTTGGCTGGGGCTTTAGGTTTAGCAAGTCCCTTCCCTTTCTGAGCTGCAGACAATATCTTAGTGGGCGGCTGTGTTGGTTTCCCAGCTGCGTTCGTATTGGTGCGAGCCATGGGAGTAGGGCAGGTAGAGAGTGAGTCGGCCGGATTAGAGCTTAGTGGGGCACGAGAGAAGCGGCTGGAGTGTTTCGGGCAAAGCGGGACGGGTGCGGCTAGGTCGGACAGATGCTGCGTTTTAGGGTTCGCTCAGGAGGGAAGTTTTGGCAATGGAAAGCTAGGTCGGAAGGAAGGAAGGAAGCTGGCGACGGACGGGGTCGAACGGAGTGGGAGAGATTTTAGGGTTCGCGGTTCGGGAGAAAAACGGGAGGAAACGAAGGCTGATTCGGGATATAAGCCCGAATAAAATTTGATTCGGGCAAGGGTGAGTGAAGGGTTGTTGCCCGAATCAGACTTGATTCGGCCGAATCATTTACTCAGTGCTGCTTTGAGGCTGCACGAATCAACTGATTCGGGGGTCCCCTGTCCGAATCGAAACTAGTTCGTAGACTTTGCCCGAATCGAAAGTGATCCGGGGTGGCTAAAAATAATTCGCCTGAATCATTTACTCAGTGCTGTCTTGAGAAGTTTTAGGCTGCACGAGTCAACTGATTCGGGCAAGCCAGAAAACTGATTCAGCCGAATCAACTGCAGTGTGTTAACAGCCACTCTGCCTAAAAAAATTTCATTGAAATGCACCATATGCCACAATCACTTAAATATCCCTAATACTCACTCAAAACACCCCACACTTAAAAATTTCTACACATAGATAATTAAACCAAAAGGGGTAATTCGAGTGCACTCAAACACAAAATCCCTAAAACTTCTAACTCAATATAGGCACGGCGCACCACAAAGTCAAAAATAACTCTACACTACCAACAAGTAGAAACAAAGGCACAAATACTCACCAGCCTAGTTTAACGTCTTGGCTAAGAAGTAGCCGATTCTCTTCTTTATAAGAAATACACTTGAGAAGTCCTCTGCAAGGATCCCCTCTCAAATGGCATGCAATAATTTGGGAATTAGGTAGAATCATCAAGCTTGAAGTCTCCAAGCTTCAAGCTTTGCTCGTCTCCATGGTACGCTTTAATTCGATGGCCATTCACTTTGAATGTTTCGCCTTCTTTGTTCACTAATTCGACGTGGCCATCTTCGTACACTTTTTCGACCTTGAAAGGTCCCGACCACCTTGATTTCAGCTTTCCCAGGAATAGTCTAAGTCTAGAGTTGAAAAGTAACACGCTATCTCCCTTCGAGAAAGTTCTCCTCTGAATTTTCTTGTTGTGCCACAACTTGGTCTTCTCCTTATAAATTCTGGCATTTCCATACGAGTCAAGTCTGATTTCATCTAGCTCATTAAGCTGGAGCAGCCTCTTTTCCCCTGCTGATTTCAAGTCAAAATTCAGCTTCTTTACAGCCCACATGGCTTTATATTCGAGTTCCACGTGGAGATTGCAAGGCTTCCCGACACGAGTCTATAAGGGGACATACCGATTGGTGTCTTAAATGTCGTTCGGTAAGCCCATAATGCTTCATCAAGCTTTGACGACCAATCCTTGCGAGAACTACTAACCGTTTTCTCTAATATTGCCTTGATCTTTCGATTAGAGAATTCAACTTGCCCGTTGGTTTGAGGGTGATACGGCGTCGCTATCTTGTGGTAGACACCATATTTTCGGAGTAATGCCTCGAACTGTTTTTCTTTAAAGTGCGATCCATTATCGCTAATCACTGTCCTTGGCGCACCAACCTTGGAAATATTATTTTGGTGAAAAGTCTCTTTACCACATTAGCATCACAAGAAGGGGCAGCGACGGCTTCCACCCATTTGAAGACATAATCAACGGCAACCAAAATATATTTGTTCCCATTTGATGATGGGAACGGTCCCATGAAGTCTATCCCCCAAACATCAAATATTTCAACCTCAAGGATTCCCTTCTGCGGCATCTCGTCACGCTTAGAAATATTTCCCATACGTTGGCATGCGTCACAAGATTTTACAAATTCATACGCGTCCTTAGCGGCTATTTTGGAGCTAGAGCCAAATCCACCATATGGGGAAGAGTGGCAACTTCGCAAAATACCTTTTTGATCCTCCTCTGCAATGCATGATCGATATAACTCATCAGCGCATAGCCTATAAAGAAATGGCTCATGCTAATAATAATGGTTCACGTCATGCAGAAATTTCTTCCTTTGATTTTGATTTGCCCCTTCTGGTAGAATACCACAAGCAAGAAAATTTAGAAAATTAGCATACCAAGGGGCTTGTGTCATCTCAATGCTCAGCAAATATTCGCCAATAAAAGAGTCTTCAATCGACACACTCTTGGCATCATCACCACTGATTTGCTCAAGCCTCGATAGGTGATCCGCAACCACATTTTCCACTTCTTTCTTATTTTTAATTTCAAAATCGAACTCTTGTAAAAGGAGGATCCAACGAATTAGTCTCGGCTTTGCCTCCTTCTTTGCCATAAGATATTTAATCGCTTCATGGTCCGTGTAGACAATTGTTTTGGACCCGATCAAGTATTTTCTCGAAGGCATAAACAATAGCAAGCATCTCTTTTTCTTTGGTCGAATAATTTTCTTGTGTAGAGTCAAGGGCTTTACTCATATAATAAATCACGTGCAAGCGCTTGTCTACCCTTTGACCCAATACCGCTCCAATAGCGCTATCGCTAGCGTCACACATTAGTTCAAATGGAATTTCCCAATTCGGTGGTTGAATTATCGAGGCGGACACCAAAGCTGTCTTTAGCGTTTGAAACGCTTGTTGGCACGGTTCTACCTCATTACATAGCAGATTTGTAAGAGGTTTAGCAATTTTCAAAAAGTTCCTTGATGAACCTCCTATAAAATCCAGCGTGCCTGAGGAAACTTATTATTCTTTTCGCATCTCTCGGCGGTGGCAGCTTCTCAATAACATCAATTTTTGCCCTATTGACCTCAATTCCTCTGAAATTTCACAGTGTCTTAGTTCGACAGATTTAGTGAACAAGCAGTTGCTGCAGCACACTCTTGTTCACTCGGAAATTGTCACAGCAAACATTGAACAAGGCACAGGTTTGTTCACCCAGTTCGGCCAATCTGCCTACGTCTGGGGAGGACTATTCTCCAGTCCTCAATCCACTCATCCAAAGGTTCCAAGTACACTCGGTTACAACTCACGCAACCTATGCTACTCAACCCCGTGTGGATCACTCAACACAATCAGAACAAGCTCTGACTTGTGTCTGCACACCCTCTACAATATGTCAATCTAGAATAACTACAGTCTTCTCAAAGAACTTAGCCTATTCTAAACTACACTACTCAGCAGGGTTGCTCTAGCAACTGCTGTAACACACAGCTGAAGCAATTTGTCCGCGTCGCTCCAAGGCCTTCTGCCAAGCCGATCGAACGATTCCACGAGCGCTGCACACTCTGGAATACTCCCCCTCACTCAGTGACCACCTGCCACTAGCGAGTACTGCAGCAAGACACTCGACCGAGCCTTTCACCCGTCAGTTCTTTCGCGGCTGCCCTTGATCAACCAACAAGCTCCACAGCTCTGAATTGGCTTCCAGATCAGGCACGAATCAGACTCTGCAAGTCCTGATTCCCTTCTGCAACACTCACCACAGCTCTGCGCTCACGCTCTGCTCACGGGTGATGATCGAAGAAAACTTCCGTCGCACACAAAAGATCTTCACTCTGAAATCTGTGTATGCACTCGTGTATCCCTCTGCTTCGATCAGCTTCTCTGCTCTGGACCCTTTTCACTTAAATAGCAGCGCCAGCTTTAAGCCATGTCCAGGATTAGGCAATGACCCAATGGAATCAATTATCTCCTAAAATCTAGGAGATTAGATTTGATATTTATCTTCAATTCAAATCTCCTTCTCTGACTAGTAAACCTTGCTGGAAAATACTCCACAGTATTTTAGAAATCCTTCTGATGCTCTCCATACAGTTTCCAGCCTTCGAGACAAACCCAGGTAGCTGCTGCTACTCGGACAGATGATGCAGCCAGTTGAACAAGCTTCTGCTGTAGCAACCCCTGCTGCAGCTGCTGCTAGTTCACTTCTGCTGGCCTGCTTGTTTACTTGAGCTGCAGCAACTCCTTGTTCACTTGTGCTGGTGTTGTTTACTGCTGCTGGAATTTCCTAAATGCATTAGGAAACAATCCCATCAATTTTAAGGAAGATCCTCCAAGATCTTCTACAAGATCATATCTCCTAATTGATAGGAGTTTTGATTTTCCAATCAAATCTTCACTCAACAAATCTGCCCTTGTTCTTGAGAGACACTCCAGAAATATTCTCCTGAATATTCAGCTCTTTCCGGAAGCCCTTCGGTCCACTGATTTGTTGTTTGAATGCAATCTCCGAGAAAGCTTTGATTTTCTGCTACAGCATTTTAGCTCCAGCATCTGCTGTAGCACAAGCTGTCTGAAGGTGTGCAATACTTCTGCTACTGAACTTCTGCTCCAGAGGTTGCTATACCACTTGCTTGAGCACTGAGATAGTCACTCTGCCCAAATTGCACAAGCTGATGTCTTCATGACCTCTTCCAGATTTCCGAGCGCCCCAAGGCAACATTAGGTCGCGCTCCTCGTGAAGACATTAGCCACTTAAAGTCTTCATCTGGAGCGCCACTTAATGTCTTCATCTGGAGCGCCACTTACTGAGTTTGCTCACTCTGGAAAGCTCTTCATTAGCTGTTTTCTTTACATACTTGCTGTAGCAGGCTCTAGTGCACTTTGTAGGAGTTTGTCAATGATGCCACATACCTTCTCATCCTCTTTTTGACACAAGGTGTCCCAACACAATGCCTTCTTTGACCATAAAATGGCATTTCTCCCAATTTAGTACGAGGTCCATCTCAATACACCTAGCCAACACACGAGACAAAGACAATCATCAAATGAGTAACCATGCACAGAAAAATCGTCCATAAATACTTCCATAGAAGTCTCTAAGAACTCAGCAAAAATGGACATCATACAACGTTGAAAAGTTTCCGGTGCATTACAAAGACCAAAGGGCATCCTCCTATATGCAAATGTGCCGTAGGGGCAAGTAAATATGGTCTTTTCTTGGTCATCGGGGTGGATAGGAGTTTGAAAGAAGCCACTATACCCATCAAGAAAATAGAAATATTCATGTCTCGCTAGACATTCTAACATTTGATCTATAAAGGGAATGAGAAAGTGATCTTTCTTAGTGGCTGAATTTAACTTCCTATAGTCTACGCACATTCTCCACCCCGTGACCGTACGCGTAGGTATCAACTCATTCTTCTCATTTCTAACCACGGTGAGCCCGCCCTTTTTTGGCATCACATGAATTGGGCTCACCCATTCAGAATCTGGGACAGCATAAATAATCCCTGCATTTCGCAATTTCGTGACTTCCTTCAATACAACTTCTTCTAGCTTAGGATTTAAACGCCTAAGAAACTAACGACTAGGCTTCGCATTATCTTCTAAACGAATTCTATGCATGCAAACATCGGGGTTAATCCCCTTCAAATCATCAATGGAGTGCCCAATGGCAACTTTATAGTCATGCAACACATTCATCAATTTAGAAGTTTCAACATCATTCAAAGAAGCTTCTACGATAATGGGTAAAGATTCGTTTGGTCCCAAGAATTCATACCTTAGATTCGGTGGAAGATGTTTCAACCCCTCACCGAATTCCTTACCTTTTGGTGCCTCATTTATTCCTTTCGCACCATCATTAAAATCGGTGGGGTCCTCATCAATTTCCATTATAGAGGTGAGCAACGAGCTATTTTCCTCTTGTGCACCAAGAGAATCAAAAACATTATACGCATCATATGATTCAATCAAGTGACAATCCATAGAATTACTAGGTGTCCTAAGCATGCTTTTCAAATCGAATTTGATCTTTTCACTACCAAAATTTAATTCGATTGTACCTTTCCCGCAATCTATAATACTTATACGTGTTCAAAAATGGTCTAGCTAGAATTATGGGGATTCCTTCAATACTTAAAGCTAGGATGAAAGCAATCATGCGAGTATAATGCGCGCAAAGTAAATATGTAGCATCGAATCATATTGTTAAGCAAATAAAAGCGCAAGCGCAAAACACCCCACACTTAAAAATTTGCTTAGTCTCTAAGCAATATAAAGTAAAAGAATTAAAGAGAGTTTCGAAGGAACTTCGCTCGTGTGGAGGTGGCTAAATGCTCATCCGCTAATGCCCGGCTATGATGCTCCAATCGGTTGCAGTAACTCTGAAACTCAAGAAAAATGTTAGCTCAACATCTGAATTCACAGATTAAAACAGCTAGCTATTAGAGACAAATCAATGCGAAACATATAGCTAGGCGAAAGATTAGAAGACAAATGCGCGACAATTCAAACGACGAGTTTACTTAGATATGCTCGTGTAAATCAAGAGTCATGAACTAGTGTATTATAATGCTTGAAAAAGGTTTCGAACAAATGCGAGTAAAGTTGCAAAATTACCAAAGTCAACCTAAAATAGTTCTGCACAAAACTGCCCGAATCAGAATTGATTTGGGGTGCTCAAAATGTGATTTGGCCACACCCTGGTCGAATCAAAACAGTTTGGATAATGTGAACTTATCCTAATCAAAAGTGATTTGAGCAAGGCAATAAAAATGATTCGGCCAGGTTTGTCGAGTCAAACAAGTTAGGATAGCCGGAGCTTTCCCGAATCAAAAGTGATTCGGGCAAGGCAAAAAAATGTGACTCGGCCATGGTGTCAAAATCAAACTAGCAGTGCTCCTACAAGTTGCACAAGAGTCTGTTACAGCTAGCATGTGAAGACACCAGTTGGTGGAGAGCTTTCCAGAGTGAATAAGCTGAGTGCATAAGGCGTTGCTACAACGACCTGTGTAGTAGAGAGCTGTAGCATCTAAAATAGCAGTTTCCGTGTGAAGAACAAGCTGTTTAGAATTGAAGAAAAGAGCAACGTAAGCTTTTTAAATGCAATTTAGAAGATTCCAAGAGTCAATAGCTTGCCGATCAACTTGGAGCAGTGCTCTTACAAGATGCACAAGAGTCTGCTACAGCAAGCATGTGAAGACAACAGCTGGTGTAGAGCGTTCCAGAGTGAACAAGCAGAGTGCACAAGGCGTTGCTACAGTAACCTGTGTAGCAGAGAGCTGTAGCATCCTAAATAGCAGTTTTCCATGTGAAGAACAAGCTACCCAAAATTGAAGAGAAAAGCAACGGAAGCTTTCTAAATGCAATTTAGAAGATTCCAAGAGTTAATAACTTGGCGATCAACTTGGAGCAGCACAAAGAACGTACGGAGGGTTGCTGCCAGCATCGCAACAGGTAGGTAGAGTATCGCGAAGATTTAAAGAAAGATAATACAGCTTCCCGTGTGAAGACAACAGCTGGTGCAAAACCAGCCAAAGTGAACAAATAGTTGCTACAACAGGAGCTGTAGCAGCAGTTTTGGCACGAAGAATAATCTGCCCAGATATGAAGTAGCAGTGCAATGGGAGGCTTCTAAATATTCTCAGAATATCCCCAGAGAAGATTCCGTGCCAAAAACTTGAAGATTTGATTGGCAAATCAAATCTTCTAAAAAGTAGGAGATAAGAATCTTGTTAGATCTTTTAGGGACTTCCTAAATTTGATATTGATGGAGCATGGAGTTCCTATTTAAAGAAGGCTGGGCAGAGCAGCAAAGGATCCATCGGTTCAAGAAAAAATCCAAGCACAAAGATAGAGCAATATACCGAGAGATATATTCAGAGTGCTAGAGCGAAGAGATTGGATCACCACTGTGAGCAGAGCTGAGTGGTTAACAACAGAGGATAATTGAGACTTACAGAGTCTGATCAGAGCTTAATCATAGAAACCAATTTAGAGCAGGACGAGCTTGTTGGTTGATCAACACAGGCTGCAGGAGAGTTGTCGAGTGGAGGAACTCAGACAATCTGTAGAAGGCCTATTCTCGCTAGTGACAGATGGTCACTGAGTGAGGGGGAGTATTCCAGAGTGAGAAGCGCTCGTGGAAGAGTTCGATCGGCTCGGCGGAAAGCTTTGGAGCGACGCGGACAGAACCTGCACCAGCTAGTTGCTACAGCGGGTGCTATAGCAAACCTACTCAAGTTGTATTAATTAGTATAGGCTGAGTCTATAGGATCAGAGGTCGAGCTATACTGAATTAATTCAAGTGAGTAGGTGTATGTGAAACACAAGTCAGAGCGTGTTCTAATTGTGTGCGATCGACTAGCTAAGGTTGAGTAGCATAGGTTAGGTGGAGTCGAACCGTGTTGTACAACAGACCTGGAGACTAGTGAATTGAAAGACTGAGGTTCAGTCTTTCCCAGAGGTAGACACTTGGCCGAACTGGGTGAACAAAGCGTTGTTCATTATTTTATCTTGCTGTAAAAGATCCGTCAGTACAAGAGTGTGCTACAGTAACTGCTTCTACACAATCTGCAACTCAAAGGCGCTGCGAATTTCAATTGGTATCAGAGCGGGAACTAGACACAGAGAGTGAAGATCCTCAGCGCCTTGCTGAGTTCATCAAGCGAAGATAAAAAGAGAGACAAAGTACAAGTCGGCCTCCCCTACTAGAAGAAGGAAATTGTTATTGTTGGACTGCGAGAATGAAGGCCTTCCTAAATGCGATGGATGAGAAGACATGGAGAGCAGTAGTCTCTAGGTGGTCACACCCACTGACCATCGACAACAAAGGAGTTGCACGGGAGAAACCCGAGGAGACATGGACAGCTGAAGAGGAAATTGTAGCAATCAATAACTCCAAAGCCTTGAACGCGATATTTGCAGCTATTGACGCAAATAATTTCAAGCTGATCTTCAAAAGTTGCCAAGCAAGCATGGGAGATCCTTCAGACGGCTCATGAAAGGAACAAGACTCCTATTGCAAACTAGAGAGATGAAGACAGTGAAGAAGACTCTGAACAAACGAGCAATGTTGCTATGATAACTGCAACTAATATGAAGAACACCGTTTCAACAAAGCCAGAAATTATTGAGGAGTCAGACAGTAATGATGATGAGGAAATCACTGAGAAGTCCATTGCAAGAAACTTTGGCCTGTTGCACGAAGAGTGGCTGCAAGTCGTCAAGATCAACAAAGGATTGACTGCCCAAGTATCAGACCTGGAAGAAAAATAAGAGGAGCTGCTGAAGACGTTCACTTCTCTTACGAATCAGGCTGCCCAGAAAGAAGAGAAGTTTGCTGTAGAGAAGGAAGAGCTCAACCTCTACAGGAAGACCGCAAAGATGCTTAATAGTGGCTCAAGCACTCTTGAATATATTCTAGCATGCCAAAGATATAGAGGAGGCTGCTCTGGCCTTGGATACACGAGTGAAGAAAATACTGGGATAATGGTATTTGTCAAAGCTACAGAGCCAGAAGATGCTAGAAATGCCGTGGAGAAACCGGTCCTGTGCCAGAAACCAGTTCAGAAGAAGGTGCGTAGAAGGATGAAAAAGAGGATGCTACATCAACCTATGTGTTAACAACCTGTAGCTGAGAAGAAGGCCAGAAGCAATGGCCGCAGATGCTTTTGTGATCAGAAGGGACACATTCAGAAGAGATGCCCTATCCTAAACAAGTATTAGAGACCTCAGAGATTGCCCACAGACGGACAACGCCAGATGAAGCCAAGGATTAGACGTGGCACGCAGATGACCTCCAGCTCATCAAAGCTGATGAAGAAACATCATTGTCCTATTGTGCACAGAAATATCAGATACGTTGGAGGGACAATGAACTGGAGAATGAGGATTGCAAAGGACACTGGCATAGATCGGGTGAGACAACGAAACAATGCCGGAAGGAAACAAAGAGTTACTAGACACAACAGAGCTCGGAAGAAGTGGATTCAAAAACCAGTACAGGTATGGGTGGAGAAGCAGCCACCAAATAGTCCCCCAAAATCATCAAAAGAGACACATGCTGAGACACCAAGAGTTCCCCTTCTGTGGTGGATGGAGAAGAGGCTTTGGCCTATTCGCTGAGTTTAGCTTGAGGCTCCCCCCATCATTTGTGACAAAAAGGGGGAGAAGATGTGTTCTGTTGTTTGTATTATGTGGCAAGTTTTGCCAGTCAATCCTAGAGGGAGAAGAGGAGCCCCTGCAGAAGATGCTCACGTTTGGTCAAAAATGCCAAGGGGGAGATTGTTAAGGTAATGGCATCCTTGACAAAACCAGCGCAAGAAGTTGCTACAGCATCCAGCGAAGATTGAAGCTCAAGCTTCTTCCAAAGACTGACAAAACAACAAAGAGTAAGAAGTTGGTACACCATCCGATGACAGCAGAAGCTATCTGAAGACACCACTTGAGAAGAAGCCAGAAGACAAGCTAGGGACAGCTTGAGTTCTTGAATTGAGATGAATCCTGAAGAACCTGAGGAAGCTGCTAGAGAAGGAGTCTGAAGACTAGATGAGGATTGCCTATGATAACAAGGGTCTTTGGTTTTTGTCAAAAATGCCAAGGGGGAGATTGTTAAGGTATCTGGCATCATTGACAAACTCTTACAAGATGCACAAGAGTCTGCTACAGCAAGCATGTGAAGACAACAGCTGGTGCAGAGCGTTCCAGAGTGAACAAGCAGAGTGCACAAGGCGTTGCTACAGCAACCTGTGTAGCAGAGAGCTGTAGCATCCTAAATAGCAATTTTCCATGTGAAGAACAAGCTACCCAAAATTGAAGAGAAGAGCAACGGAAGCTTTCTAAATGCAATTTAGAAGATTCAAAGAGTTAATAGCTTGGCGATCAACTTGGAGCAGCACAAAGAACGTACGGAGGGTTGCTGCCAGCATCGCAACAGGTCGGTAGAGTATCGCGAAGATTTAAAGAAAGATAATACAGCTTCCCGTGTGAAGACAACAGCTGGTGCAAAACCAGCCAGAGTGAACAAGCTTAGTGTACAAGCAGTTGCTACAGCAGGAGCTGTAGCAGCAGAGCAGCAGTTTTTGCACGAAGAATAATCTGCCCAGATATGAAGTAGCAGTGCAATGGGAGGCTTCTAAATATTCTCAGAATATCCCTAGAGAAGATTCCGTGCCAAAACTTGAAGATTTGATTGGGAAATCAAATCTTCTAAAAAGTAGGAGATAAGGATCTTGTTGAGATCTTTTAGGAACTTCCTAAATTTGATAGTGATGGAGCATGGAGTTCCTATTTAAAGAAGGCTGGGCAGAGCAGCAAAGGATCCATCGATCCAAGAAAGAATCCAAGCACAAAGATAGAGCAATATACCGAGAGTTATATTCAGAGTGCTAGAGCGAAGAGATTAGATCACCACCGTGAGCAGAGCTGAGTGGTTAACAGCAAAGGCTGATCGAGACTTACAGAGTCTGATCAAAGCTTGATCATATAAACCAATTTAGAGCAGGACGAGCTTGTTGGTTGATCAACACAGGCTGCAGGAGAGTTGTCGAGTGGAGGAACTCAGACAATCTGCAGAAGGCCTATTCTCGCTAGTGACAGATGGTCACTGAGTGAGGGGGAGTATTCCAGAGTGATCAATGCTTGTGGAAGAGTTTGATCTGCTCGGCGGAAAGCTTTGGAGCGACGCGGACAGAACCTGCACCAGCTAGTTGCTACAGCGGGTGCTATAGCAAACCTACTCAAGTTGTATTAATTAGAATAGGCTGAGTCTATAGGATTAGAGGTCGAGCTATATTGAATTAATTCAAGTGAGTAGGTGTGTGTGAAACACAAGTCAGAGCGTGTTCTGATTGTGTGTGATTGACTAGCTAAGGTTGAGTAGCATAGGTTGCGTGGAGCCGAACCGTGTTGTACAACAGACCTTGAGAATAGTGAATTGAAAGACTGAGGTTCAGTCTTCACCAGAGGTAGGCACGTGGCCGAACTGGGTTAACAAATCGTTGTTCATTAATTTATCTTGCTACAAAAGATTCGTCGGTACAAGAGTGTGCTATAGCAACTGCTTGTACACAATCTGCAACTCATAGGCGCTGCGAATTTCAGTCTCCAAGCTTCAACCGTTCTCTCATCTTCCAATTGCGGAAGAGCGACATTTCCTTCCCTCCTAAAATTCGGTTGATCCATAATTTCTGTTGGCGTTTGATCAATGCGAATTTGAGGTGAAGGAGTATCCAAATTTGGCAATTTCTGATCTAGCGTTGATGTGGAGGCTTGTTCTTGTGCCTTCTTCGTGCGCGCTCTAGTTTGCATTCGAACACCTACCAAGCAATCAGAGAAAACGTCAATAAATGTGAACTTAAATCAAAGTAAGCAAAAATAGCATGCAAACACACAATCACGATCAACAGAAAAAAAGAAAAAAATGTAGTGGACTAACTAAAGCAATACTAAAAAGCAAACAAGTCTAATGGCTAATCCTCGGCAACAGTGCCATTTTGAACGTTGTCGAAATTGTGGTAGTATAAATATTAATCCAATCACGGTATGCAAACAATATTTATAATCCGAGTGACCTCGAGTCGAACCCAAGAGAAAAGCCTAGATTAGTATAAAGCTAGCTAGTAATGGCTAATGCGAGTCTACTAAATAAAAGGGAGGGGGGGGGGGTTTCCTCTAGGTGAGGTATCTCTAGTGAATGCTAAAGACAAGTACAAATTTGGGTGGAAGTAAAATAATAAATGATGATGCAGAATGGCATTTAGTTGACAAAACCAGCACTCGTGAACAAGCCCAGTAAACAAGTTGTTGCTATAGCGGGAGCTGTCTCAGGAAGCTGTAGCAACTGTTCTACAGCAGAAGTTTGGCTCTTCGGAGAAAGCGCTTGACAGTTCAACAAGGAGCAACGAGGAGCTTCTAAATATTAAGAAAGAATATCCCAGTGAGAATTTGATTGTGAAAGATCTAAATATTAAGAAAGAATATCCCAGTGAAGATTTGATTGCCTAGAGGAATTTCCAAAAATTGATATTGATGGAACTGATAGTTCCTATTTAAAGGAAGCTGGGCAGAGGTTCAAGGATTCGAAGCAGAGAGTGAAAACACAGAGAGCATACACAGAGTATCAACGGAGGGAGATTGTGTGCGAGCAGAGCTTCGATCATCACAAAGAGCAGAGCGTGATCGCAGAGCTGAGGTGATTGAAGCTGAGTGTGATCGAGACTTGCAGAGTCTGATCAGTGCTTGATCTGAGAAGCCAATTCAAAGCAGAGATTTCTTGTTGGTTGATCAAGGCAGACCGCGGAGGAATTGACGAGGGAAGAACTCGGGCAATTGGCAGGAATCCTGGTTTCCTTAGTGACAGGAAGTCACTAGGTGAGGGGGAGCATTCCATAGTGTGCAGCGCTAGTTAAAGAATTGTCACTGCTCAGGGGAAGGCTTTGGAGCAACTCTGACAATACCTACACCAGCTGTGTCCTGCAGCGGGTGCTATAGCAACCCTACGGAGACTCTGTTTTAATTAGAATAGGCTGAGTTAGTCGGGACAGTAGCTATTCTGAATTGATACAAGTATAGGTGGTTGAGATACAAGTTAGAACCTGTTATGATTGTGATCGAGGAACTAGCTAAGGTTAAGTAGCATAGGTTGCGTGGAGTCGAACCGTGTTGCACAATAGATCTTGAGCATAGTGGATTAAAAGACTGAGTTTCAGTCTTTCCCAGAGGTAGGCACTTGGCCGAACTGGGTGATCATCTTCTTGGTCATTGTTTTATCTTGCTGCACAAGATCTGCCTGTACAAGAGTGTGCTATAGCAACTGCTTGTACACAAATTTGTATCTTAGAGACGCTGCAATGTTTTCAATTGGTATCAGAGCGGGAACTTAACATACTGAGTAAACATCCTGAGCGCCTGCTGAAGGAAGCAAGAAATAATGAAGGAAGGTCTGAGTACAAGCCGCCCACCGTTGCTGGAAGAAAGTAACTATGGCTATTGGAAGGCGAGAATGAAGGCATTCCTCAGAGCTATTGATGAAAGAACCTGGAGAGCGGTTGTGGCTGAATGGTCACCTCCCATAATTATGGATGAAAGGGGAGTTAGTCGAGTGAAACCTGAAGTACAATGGACTGCAGAAGAGGAAGCTGCAGCAAATGGTAATTCAAAGGCACTGAATGCTATTTTTGCTGCAGTAGATGCTAACAATTTCAGGTTGATCTCCAACTACGACGTTGCAAAACAAGCCTGGGAAATCTTGCAAGTAGCCCATGAGGGAACTGACAAAGTAAAGATGTTCAGGTTACAGATCATTGCTTCTTAGTTTGAGAGTCTAAAGATGGAAGAAGAGGACTCCATCACTGAGTTCAACGCTAGGTTGTGCGATCTGTCAAATGAGGCTCATGCTCTTGGAGAACCCTTTCCGGAGGAAAAACTAATAAGGAAAGTACTTAGATCTCTGCCCACCAGATTTGACATGAAAGTGACAGCCATTGAAGAAGCTCAGAATGTTAGACATATGAGACTAGAGGAGTTGATTGGATCCCTCAAACAGTTTGAAATGAAGCTGGTCAAAGAAGAGCCCTCTCCCAAAGGCAAGAGTGTAGGACTAAAGCAAAAACAGAAGAAAAGAAGTCTGCATCTGATGATCAACTGAGTCTGCTAGTGAAGAACCTTGGGAAACTCTTGAAAAACATAGAAACAAAATCTGAGCAAGGCTCATCCTCTCGAAGGAAAGACAGTAGCGGCGGAGGAAATTGGAGAAGAAGAAAGGAACCTGCCCCAGATGAAGAAGAGAAGAAACAAAAAAGAAAGGGCATCCAATCCTGGAACTGTGATGGATATGGTCACCGACAAGTCGATTGTATCAGCAAACCAATGAAGAAATCTGAGCAAAGAAGTGACAGTTCTCACTCAGCTAGCTGAAGTGAAGATGATACCGATCACAGTGAAGATGAATGCAACATAGTCAGATACAAATCAATCAGGAAATTGAGTAGAGCAGTGAGGCCCCTCAGACATCATCAAGGCAACCTCCGAAGAAAATTCAGAGGAACCATCCGCTGACAAATGTGATTGGAGATCCCTCAGAAGGAAGACGAACCCGAAGTTCATCACACTTTAGCACCAACGAGTCTTTCTACAATTCCTGTTTCTTGTCTTGTGCAGAGCCAAAGAACTTCAAGGAGGCTATGAGCGACGAATATTGGATATTGGCAATGCAAGAGGAATTAGTTGAATTCGAAAGACATGATGTATGGGATCTGGTTGCCAGACCAGAAGGAGTGAACATCATAGGAACTAAGTGGATCTTTATGAACAAGACTGATGAGAAAGAAAATATCACAAGGAACAAGGTCAGACTAGTTGCATAGGGGTATACTCAGATTGAAGGCTTGGACTTTGACGAAACATTTGCACCAGTAGCCCGATGGAAGCCATCAGACTTCTCTTGGCCCTATCCTGCTACCTCGGATTCAAACTCTACCAGATGGATGTCAAGAGTGCATTCTTGAATGGTGAACTTTTAGAGGTGGTATATGTGGCGCTGCCCAAAGGATTTGAAGACCCTCACCATCCGGAGCATGTGTGCAAGCTTAAGAAGCCCTGTATGTGTTAAAGCACGCTCCTAGAGCTTGGTATAATAGACTGACCATCTTTCTAGAGAAGCATGGCTATGAAAGATGAGGAGCTGACAAGACACTCTTCATAAGAAGAACCGGGTCAGGTCTGATCATTGCACAAATTTATGTTGATGACATTGTTTTTAGCTCCAAATCTCAGCAGTTGGTAAAGCAATTCGTGGATCACATGAAGAATGAATTCCAGACGAGCATGGTAGGAGAACTAACCTACTTCCTAGGGTTGGAAGTAAGCCAAAAGCATGACGGGATCTTCATTTCACAAAGCAAATATAGCCAGAACTTGCTAAAGAAGTTCCAGCTAGATAATGCAAGTCACAAATGTACACCGGCTGCCACCCATATCAAAGCTGTCAAAGATGAAGCTGGTGTTGAAGTGAATCAAGCTACATACCGAAGCATGATTGGAAGCCTGTAGTACCTTACAGCCAGTCGTCTTGATATCTCCTACTCAGTAGGAGTCTGCGCTCTGTTCTAAGCTTGCCCGAAGAAGAGCCAAATGCAACTGGTCAAGAGAATTATTCGGTATATTAGAGGGACCTTGAACTATGGGCTATGGTAACACCAAGGACACTAATGCAAACCTGGTAGGATTCAGTGATGCAGATTGGGCAGGATGCACAAAAGATAGAAAGAGCACATATGAAGGTTGTTTCATCCTGGGGAATAACCTGGTATCTTGGTTTAGCAAAAAACAAAACAACATCTCCCGTTCCACAGCCGAGGCAGATGCATTGCAGCAGGAAGTTGCTATGCTCAGATGGTATGGATGAAGCAGATGTTGACTGAATATGGGATGAATCAAAGGGATCTTTATTCTGAAAACATGAGTGCAATTAGCATCTCCAAGAATCCAGTGGAACACTCAAGAACCAAACACATTGACATAAGGCACCACTTCATCAGGGAATTGGTAGAAAAAAAGATCATCGTCTTTGAGCATATTATAACTGACAAACAGCTACCCGACATCTTCACCAAACCTCTGGATGCAGCAAGATTCGAAGCACTGAGATCTTCTCTGGGTCTCTGTGTTCCTGCTACCTAGCCAGTTCGAGAACTCCCCCTCGGCCATTTATAACATAAAGGGGGAGAGAAAGAAGGTGGAGACAAGGGAAGTCTGCACCAAGGAAGGACTAGCTCAAGGCATCAGTGGACATCAGGTTTTGTCAAAAATGCCAAACGGGAGATTGATAATGCAAATGACATTCAATTGACAAAACTTTCCGGAGTGTACAAGCCCAGTGAACAAGCAATTTCTACACAAGGAGCTGTAGCAGCTTGGCAACAGTTTTTGACCGAAGAGGAATCTCCCGGATATGACGTAGCGGTACAACGGGAGGCTTCTAAATATTCCTAGAATATCTCCAGTGAAGATTCCGTACCACAAGCTTGAAGATTTGTTTGGAAAATCAGATCTTCTAAGAATTAAGAGATAGGATCTTGTTGAGATCATTAAGGGCTTCTTAATTTTGACGGTGGCAGAGTTTTTATAGAAGGGTGTAGGCGTGAAGAGCAGGGATTATCGATCAAACGATGTTCTCTAGATCTGTTACAGTGGTCAAAGCAACATTGCTCTTTAGTTCAGAGTCATCTTCACTATCTGCGTCGCCCAATTTGTAGCAAGGGACTTGTTGTTCTTCTTCTAATTGTTCGAACATTCTACCTGTCTGTGGCCAAAGTCTTCGCAATCCCAACACTGCATCCCTTTCTATTTGTCCTTCCTCTCTTCTCTACTTTGATCAGCATTCATGTTTCTTCTTTAGGAATTTTCTCCTCTTCTAGACTGATTTCTTCCACCTGATTACTGACCTGCATATGAGGGTTTTTGATATAATTTCTCCAGTCCTTGATATTCCACTCTCACAATTAACGTACAAAGGATTCCAAAACTCATCCTACGCTAGTTTAACCTCAACGTATAATCTAGTCGGAATCTCAGCTCAATCTGGTCACAGACTAGCGTACAATATCAACACACCAGTAGTAGAACGCTACAGCTTTAATCATACAGACTTAGCCTATTCTAAAACAATGTGTTACAGCAGATGCTATAGCAACTTACTCTGTCAAGTTGCTGTAACTTCTGTCCACGACTCTCCATGCACTCCATGCTGAGCAGTCGGACCTCCATGAGTTCTCCTGTCTCTGGCAAAGGTCCCTCTTGATCAATGACCTCCTGTCAATATCTGGGAACTGTCCTTTGCTCTCTGATAGTCCGCGACAGCTTCTCTCCGCAACTATGCTCCAAAGCAAGTACTTGCTCTTTCAACGAGACCTCGCTCCAGTTGAAGTTCTTAGATCAAGCTTAGATCAGACTCCTCTAGTCGTGATCTTCTCTTAGCTCATGCACCCATAACTATGCGCTCTAACCTTTAGCTCCCGCTCTTTGCTTGAACGTATCTCTCTGTGGTTGTGTGTGTGTGTTTCTACGACACTTATATAGCTCCAACACAGAACAAACTTGGAAAATTCACGATGACTGGAACTTAGGAATCTGCCCTAATCTTTACAGAGCAATCTCGAGGTTGTTGAAATGCCTTCTTTCCTAAATCGAAATTTAAAAACTTATCTTCTTCAATCTCTTCCGATCATTTAATGAAGACTTCTGTCAACTGTGACTGATTGGGAGACTCCGTGACTTGTTGCGAAGCAAGCAGCAATCCTTCGGATGCTCTCTGTGCTACACATGAGGAACCCTATAGGCGATGTCCTTTGGGAGAGTTTTGATTTTCCTGTCAATACACTTTTGCAAAATTTCTTTAAACTTGCCCCATTTGAAAACATAACTTTCCCAAATACGTTCATTTTAAAAATCTTTTCTTAAATGCCCCGTTTCGTTTTGAATTCGGTCTTACTGAGACCGAATTTCCAAATTTTGGTCTTACAAAGACCGAAATCATCCAAATTCGAACGAATTGTTACTTTATAACACTAAATTCATTGATATCTGATGTTGCTGTATGGCAGTGTTTGACAAAACCAGCACAAGTGAACAAGGAGCAGCTTCAGCAGGGGATGCTATAGCAGGAGCTTGTTCAAGTGGCTGCAACATCTGTCCTTGAAGCAGCAGCAACCTGGGCTTCGTTAGAAGGCCTGGCAGCTCTACGGGAAACACCAGAAGAATATTTTAGAGTGCTATGGAGAATATTCCAGTGGGGTTTCCTAGCTAGAGAAGGAGATTTGTGTTGAAGATCAAAATCAAATCTAATCTCCTAAATTTTAGGAGATAATTGTTCTTTTTGGGACATTGCTTAATCCTGGTCTTGCTTAAAGCTGGTGCTGCTATTTAAGAGAAAGGAGTTCAGAGCTGAGAGGTTGATCGAAGCTGACGGATACACGAGTGAATACACATAATTCAGAGAGAGGAATTTTTGGGTGTGCGACGGACGAGTTCTGTGCAGGTTTATTATTAGTTAAATTAGGGTTTCTGTGCAGGTTTTTGAAAATTGTATGTAGATTACGGAAGTTTACAAAATTGTCGAAATTTGGGTTTATGCAAGGTTTTATCCGATGTTTTTGTTTGGGTTTAGTATATGAGTAGGCAAGGGTTTATGCAATATATTCGTATTGTATCACATTTATAAATTGATGTCGTTAACATGAAATGTAATTGATACAGATCAATGTAGATGACATTATGGAGCCTGGACCAATTGACAGATCAATTCTTACGCAACAACAACTTAGGTACCGTTCGGAGGAAGTTTGGTTAGATCCTGTAAGTAAAATATTTTGCACTAAATAACAATGATGTTAATTACTATATTTTCTAAGTAAATTGCCTAGCAATTTGAATTGTTTATGTATCGCGGGTGGGAAAAAGTATAAAAATGGTGCATCGGTGGATGTGGGAAATGGATCCGAGGATAGTACCTTATGTTGCAAGAGCTGGTTTTTTCCATGGAGCAACTCCAAAATGTTGAAGCTGATTGGGCCCTAATTCTTACTGCCCTGGTAGAGCGTTGGAGGCAGGAGACGCACACCTTTCATATGCACATGGGAGAGTGCACTATCACTCTTCAGGACGTGGGTCTTCTTACCGGATTGCCTATGGAGGGCGAGGCCGTGTCAGGCAAAGAGGACCAAGATTGGGAAGTTGTATGCATACAGCTGCTTGGGGAGTATCCGGATTGTCCTAGATCCCCAACCTTGGCCAGACGCAAATGGTTTTTGAACCACATGAAAGATATACTAGATGACGCGGCGGAAGAAGTCCTCCAGCGGTATGCTAGGGTATGCTAGGGTCCTCATTCATGCCCAATCTGACCGGAGCTAGGGTATCTCTACATTATCTTCCATTGTTGGCTAACCTGGGAGGTGCCATGATGTATAGCTGGGGAAGCGCAGTCTTAGGCTTCCTATACAGGCAGTTGTGTAATGCGGAGTTAGAAAAGAATTGCAATTGGGCGCCCTAGAGGTTTTAGTAGGACTCTTGAGCCGGTTGATGACCTAATTGATCTGGACCTTAGAGGAGCGTGGTCCTTCACGTAAGTCACATTCATATTTAAAAACAGTTCCAACATTGCACGTTCTTTCTCATTTCTTTCTTCTCATCTTCATTCTGAACAGGTTCCTTCCCTCTCCTTTTATTTTCTCCACCTCTTCTGAATTGTTTTCGTGGGGATGAGCTTTTCCCAGTTCTTGAGTCCATGTACTTCAGGAGCTTCCCAAGATTCTTGACTAGCATACTCAGCTGATCATCTGGAGCTGGCTTCTTAGCTTCTGTTTCAGCCTGCAGTCCAATATTCTTATCCTTAGGAGTGAGATCTTCTTTAACCAGTTTCATCTCAAATTGTTTGAGGGATCCCGTCAGCTCTTCCAGCCTCATCAGTCTGACATTTTTGGCTTCTTCAATGGCCGTCACTTTCATGTCAAATCTTGTGGGCAGCGATCTGAGAACCTTCTTGATCAGCTTCTCTTCAGAGATAGGTTCAGCAAGAGCATGGGCTTCATTTGCCAGATCACAAAGTTTAGCATTAAACTCAGTGACAGTCTCCTCTTCCAGCATTCTCAGATTCTCAAACTGTGTGGCAATAATCTGTAATCTTGACAGCTTTACTCTATCAGTTCTGATGATGCAAGGATGGCAGTGTTTGACAAAACCAGCATAAGTGAACAAGGAGCTGCTACAGCTCAAACGAACAAGCAAGCCAAGCAGATGTGACCTAGCAGCAGGAGCTTGTTCAACAGGCTGTTTCAACTGTCCAAGAAGTAGCAGCTGTCTGGGCTTGTTCGGAAGGGCTGGAAACCTTTTGCAGAGCTCTGGAGAATTTCTAAAATGCTATGGAGTATTTTCCAGCTAGGTTTACTAGTCAGAGAAGGAGATTTGCATTGGAGTTAATAATCAAATCTAATCTCCTAGATTTTAGGAGATAATTGATCTTGTTGGGTCAATTGCCTAAACCTGGAAATTGCTTAAAGTGGTGCTGCTATTTAAGCAGAAGGGGTTCAGGGCTGAAGAGGTTGATCGAAGCTGAGGGATACACGAGAGTAGACACAGATTTCAGAGTGAGGATTTTTGGTGTGCTACGGATGTTTTACTTCGATCATCACCCGTGAGCAGAGCGTTGAGCGCAGAGCTGTGGTGAGTATTGCAGAAGAGAATCAGGACTTGCAGAGTCTGATTCGTGCTTGATCTGGAAGCCAATTCAGAGCTGGGGAGCTTGTTGGTTGATCAAGGGCAGCCGCGGAAGAACTGACGGTTGGAAGGCTCGGTCAAGTGTCGTGCGGCAGTACTCACTAGTGGCAGGTGGTCACTGAGTGAGGGGAGTTGTCCAGAGTGTGCAGCGCTCTTGGAGAGGTTCGATCGGCTCGGCAGAAGGCCTTGGAGCGACGCGGACATTGTGCTTCAGCTGTGTGTTACAGCTGTTGCTGCAGCAACCCTGCTGAGTAGTGTAATTTAGAATAGGCTGAGTTCTTTCAGAGGATTGTAGCTATTCTAGATTGACATATTGTAGAGGGTGTGCAGACACAAATCAGAGCTTGTTCTGATTGTGTTGAGTGGTCCACACGAGGTTGAGTAGCATAGGTTGCGTGAGTTGTAACCGTGTGTACTTGGAACCTTTGGTTGAGTGGATTGAGGACTGGAGAATAGTCCTCCCCAGACGTAGGCAGATTGGCCGAACTGGGTGAACAAACCTGTGCCTTGTTCATTGCTTGCTGTGACAATATTTAAGTGAACAAGAGTGTGCTGCAGCAACTGCTTGTTCACAGAATCTGTCGAATTAAGACACTACGAATTTCAATTGGTATCAGAGCGGGAGCTCGACACACAGAGTTAAAGATCCTAAAGTGTCTCTGGAAGCAAAGACAATGAAGGAAGGACAGAGCACAAGCAGACCTCCATTATTGGAAGAGAGCAATTATGGATATTGGAATGCTAGAATGAAAGCCTTTCTGAGGGCTATTGATGAGAAGACATGGAGAGCTGTTGTGGTTCAGTGGTCTCCTCCAATCACCATGGATGAGCAAGGAGTGACAAGAATTAAACCTGAAGAGCAATGGACTGCTGAAGAAGATGCTGCAGCAACTGGTAATTCAAAGGCTCTGAATGCAATTTTTGCTGCAGTTGATGCTAACAATTTCAGGTTGATCTCAAACTGTGACATGGCCAAGCAAGCATGGGAAATTCTGCAAACTGCCCATGAAGGAACTGATAGAGTGAAGCTGTCAAGACTCCAGTTAATTGCCACACAATTTGAGAATCTGAGGATGCTGGATGAGGAAACAGTCACTGAGTTTAATGCTAAACTCTGTGATCTTGCAAATGAAGCTCATGCCCTTGGTGAACCCATTCCTGAAGAAAAGCTTATCAGAAAGGTTCTCAGATCGTTGCCCACAAAATTTGACATGAAAGTGACAGCCATTGAAGAAGCTCAAAATGTCAGATTCATGAAGTTGGAAGAGCTGATGGGGTCTCTCAAACAATTTGAGATGAAGCTGGTTAAAGGAGACACCACTCCTAAGGATAAGGATGTTGGATTGAAAGCTGAAACAGAAACCAAGCAGACAGTTCCAGATGATCAGATAAGTATGCTTGTTAAGAATCTTGGGAAGTTTCTGAAAAACATGGAATCCAGAACTGAGAGAAGCTCTTCTTCGCGAAGACAATTCAGAAGGGGCGATGAAAGTAAAAGGAAAGGAAAGGAACCTGCTCAGAGTGAAGACAGAAAGAAAGAAATGAAGAAGGGAGTCCAATGCTGGAATTGTGCAGGCTACGGACATCGACAAATTAACTGCACCAGCAAACGGATGAAAAAGAAAGCTCTCTCCGCTAGTGGAAGTGAAGATGAGAAAGAGTGAAGATGAATGCAACATGGCCAGATACAGGTCTGTAAGAAGAGGCATAAAATCACAAAATCGTTTGAACCAGGACTTGCTGCAGCAATCTCTATATCACCGTAACAAGAGAGCTTTAAAATATAAAAAATGTTACAGCTGTGGTCGCAAAGGTCATGTTCAAAGAAACTGTTTCTCAGCTCGTGCCATAATTGCATCACCCAGGAAATCTGTCAGGCAGAATCATGCGCAGACTCAGCTCCTTGCTCTTGTCAGCACAGCTAGCACCTCGGACAAGATAAGCTGGTACTTTGATAGTGGTTGTTCAGGGCATATGACAGGAGAAAGATCCTTTCTGAAAAACATTACTCCCTGTTTGGAACAACGTGTGAAGTTTGGAAATGGTCTGAAAGGAAGAGTTCTAGGAAGAGGAACTTTGGCTGTGGAAGGAATGCCGAGTCTGAGAAATGTTCTGCTAGTGGAAGGGTTAAAGGCTAATCTCATTAGCATCAGCCAGCTGTGTGATGGGACTAAACAGGTAAAGTTCACAAAAGACTCATGCAAAGTCCTCGATAAATCTAGAAAGTGTATAATGGAAGGAGCCAGATCAAAGAGCAACTGTTATCTTCTCTATGTGAGACCAAACTCACAGATTCAGAATTGTATGCTGACAAAGGCCGAGGAAATGACTTTATGGCACAAAAGGATGGGACATGTCAACCTGAGAACTCTGAAGAGAATTGCCACAGAAGGTCTAGTCCGAGGATTACCATTGCTAAAAGGAGAGACAGACTCCATCTGTGGAGACTGTCAGATTGGGAAACAGAAGAAGGCCTCACATCCAAGAGTCAAAGATATTGGTACCACCAGGCCTCTACAGCTGATTCACATGGATCTGATGGGACCAATGGAAGTCGAGAGCCTAGGCAAGAAAAGGTATGCATTTGTTTGTGTTGATGACTATTCCAGATTCACATGGATTGACTTTATCAGGGAAAAATAAGATATTGTAAGTGTCATTGTGTCACTGGTGTCTCGGTTAGAGCAAGAGAAGAATCTCAGAATCAGCAGCATTCGTAGTGATCATGGCAGAGAATTTGAAAACAAAGACATGGATGAATTCTGTCAACAAAGGGGAATAACACATCAGTACTCCTCTCCCATTACCCCTCAGCAGAATGGTGTGGTGGAACGGAAGAACCGAACAATCCAAGAAATGGCCAGAGTGATGATCCATGCTAAGAGGATTCCACTGAAATTCTGGGCAGAGGCCATGAATACCGCATGCTATATCATCAATAGAGTCACCTTGCGAAGAGGAACCCAGCAGACCTGCTATGAGCTCTGGAATCAGAAAAAGCCCACGGTTAAATACTTTCATATCTTTGGAAGTGACTGTTTCATTCTGAGAGACAGGGAGTATAGAAAGAAACTCGACCCTAAGAGTGATCCGGGAGTGTTCTTGGGATATTCAACAAACAGCAGGACCTATCGAGTTTTCAACCAGCGAACAAAGACTGTCATGGAGTCCATAAATGTTGTTGTCAATGATGCAGAAGAAGCCTCTACACCAGATTCTGACTCTGGTGAAGAAGACTCTGATCTTGAAGAAGTGCCTGATGGACATACCAGAAGTGAACAAGCTGCGGCTCCAGAAGATGCTACAGCAAGTGCTGAAGCAGAAATTCCAGATGATCAATTGGAAAGCTTATCTGATGATCTTCACACTGAGGCTCCTAATCCACCTTCAAGGCAGCCCCCAAAGAAGATTCTTCTAGCAATGTCATGTTTTCTGGGGTTCAAATTATATCAAATGGATGTTAAAAGTGCGTTCTTGAATGGAGATCTCTCTGAGGAAGTCTATGTCTCTCAACCAAAAGGTTTTGAAGATCCTCATCATCCAGAACATGTGTATAAATTGAAGAAAGCTTTATATGGACTGAAACAAGCTCCTCGAGCTTGGTATGAACGGTTGACAGTTTTTCTGGAAAAACATGGCTACAACCGAGGGGGAGTTGACAAAACCTTGTTTGTCAAAAGAACTAAGTCAGATGTGATCATTGCTCAAATATATGTGGATGATATTGTCTTCGGATCAAAGTCCCAGCACCTGGTGAAACAATTTGTGAATCACATGCAGCAAGAATTTCAAATGAGCATGGTAGGAGAACTTTCATACTTTCTTGGTTTGGAGATTACTCAGAAAAAGGATGGTATCTTTATTGCTCAAAGTAAATACAGCAAGTCTCTTGTGAAGAAATTCCAGCTAGATTCAGCAAGTCACAAGCGAACCCCTGCTGCCACTCATGTGAAAGCCATCAAAGATGAGCACGGTATGGAAGTAAGTCAGACTGTCTACAGAAGCATGATTGGGAGCTTGCTTTACCTAACTGCCAGCCGCCCTGACATTTCCTATGCAGTCGGAGTCTGTGCCAGATTTCAAGCTTGTCCCAGAGACAGTCATTTGCAGTTGGTCAAGCGGATCATTCGGTATGTCGGAGGAACTGTGGACTATGGCTTATGGTACACTAGAGACACAAATGCCAATCTGGTCGGATACAGTGATGCAGACTGGGCAGGTTGCTCAGAGGACAGGAAGAGCACTTCGGGAGGATGTTTCTTCTTAGGGAATAACCTGATCTCTTGGTTCAGCAGAAAATAGAACAGCATTTCTCTATCCACTGCCGAGGCTGAATATATCGCTGCTGGGAGCTGCTGTGCACAAATGTTGTGGATGAAGCAAATGCTGAGTGAGTATGGGATTGCTCAAGATGAAATGACTGTTTACTGTGACAATATGAGTGCCATCAGCATCTCTAAGAATCCGGTTCAGCACAGCAGAACCAAGCACATTGACATTCGTCACCACTTCATCCGTGATCTTGTTGAAAAGAAAGTCATTTCGCTCCGACATGTGGTGTCTGCCAAACAACTCGCTGATATCTTCACCAAAGCTCTGGATGCAGCCCGGTTTGAAGACCTGAGAGCCTCTCTAGGGCTCTGTGTGTTGTCTCCATAGGTTCTCCCAGACCCACCCCCTTGTCATTTATTCCAAAAAGGGGGAGGAGAAGAGCAGGCTAAGGCTAAGAAGTGGAGGAGAATTCCTCAAGAAAATTCTCTGGTGGGTTTTGTCAAAATGCCAAGGGGGAGATTGATGATGCAAGTATGGCAGTGTTTGACAAAACCAGCATAAGTGAACAAGGAGCTGCTACAGCTCAAGCGAACAAGCAAGCCAAGCAGATGTGACCTAGCAGCAGCTGCAGCAGGAGCTTGTTCAACAGGCTGTTTCAACTGTCCAAGAAGTAGCAGCTGTCTGGGCTTGTTCGGAAGGGCTGGAAACCTTTTGCAGAGCTCTGGAGAATTTCTAAAATGCTATGGAGTAGTTTCCAGCTAGGTTTACTAGTCAGAGAAGGAGATTTGCATTGGAGTTAATAATCAAATCTAATCTCCTAGATTTTAGGAGATAATTGATCTTGTTGGGTCAATTGCCTAAACCTGGAAATTGCTTAAAGTGGTGCTGCTATTTAAGCAGAAGGGGTTCAGGGCTGAAGAGGTTGATCGAAGCTAAGGGATACACGAGAGTAGACACAGATTTCAGAGTGAGGATTTTTGGTGTGCTACGGACGTTTTACTTCGATCATCACCCGTGAGCAGAGCGTTGAGCGCAGAGCTGTGGTGAGTATTGCAGAAGAGAATCAGGACTTGCCGAGTCTGATTCGTGCTTGATCTGGAAGCCAATTCAGAGCTGGGGAGCTTGTTGGTTGATCAAGGGCAGCCGCGGAAGAACTGACGGGTGGAGGCTCGGTCAAGTGTCGTGCGGCAGTACTCACTAGTGGCAGGTGGTCACTGAGTGAGGGGGAGTTGTCCAGAGTGTGCAGCGCTCTTGGAGAGGTTCGATCGGCTCGGCAGAAGGCCTTGGAGCGACGCGGACATTGTGCTTCAGCTGTGTGTTACAGCTGTTGCTGCAGCAACCCTGCTGAGTAGTGTAATTTAGAATAGGCTGAGTTCTTTCAGAGGATTGTAGCTATTCTAGATTGACATATTGTAGAGGGTGTGCAGACACAAATCAGAGCTTGTTCTGATTGTGTTGAGTGGTCCACACGAGGTTGAGTAGCATAGGTTGCGTGAGTTGTAACCGTGTGTACTTGGAACCTTTGGTTGAGTGGATTGAGGACTGGAGAATAGTCCTCCCCAGACGTAGGCAGATTGGCCGAACTGGGTGAACAAACCTGTGTCTTGTTCATTGCTTGCTGTGACAATATTTAAGTGAACAAGAGTGTGCTGCAGCAACTGCTTGTTCACAGAATCTGTCGAATTAAGACACTACGAATTTCAAGTTCCTTCATGTGCAGTTTGCAGAATTTCCCAAGCTTGTTTGGCCATATCACAATTTGATATCAACCTGAAATTGTTAGCATCAACTGTAGCAAAAATCGCATTCAGAGCCTTTGAATTACCGGTTGCTGCAGCTCCCTCTTCAGCAGTCCATTGTTCTTCAGGCTTTATCCGTGTGACTCCCTGTTCATCCATGGTGATTGGGGGAGACCACTGGACCACGATAGCTCTCCAGGTCTTCTCATCAATGGCCTTAAGAATGGCTTTCATCCTAGCCTTCCAATATCCATAGTTGCTTTCTTCCAACAATGGAGGTCTGCTTGTGCTTTGTGCTCCATTCATTGTCTTGGCTTCTTCAGAGACACTGTAGGATCTTTTACTCTGTGTGTTGAGCTCCTGCTCTGATACCAATTGAAATTCGCAGCGTCTCTTGACAGACAGATTTGTGAACAAGCAGTTGCTGCAGCACGCTCTTGTTCACTCGGAAATTGTCTCAGCAAACAATGAACAAGACAGAGGTTTGTTCACCCAGTTCGGCCAACTGCCTACGTCTGGGGAGGACTATTCTCCAGTCATCAATCTACTAATCATAGAGGTCTCCAAGTACACTCGGTTACAACTCCACGCAACCTATGCTACTCAACCTTGTGTGGATCACTGGACACAATCAGAACAGGCTCTGACTTGTGTCTGCACACCCTCTACAAATGCCAATTTAGAATAGCTACTGTCTCCTCGAAACTCAGCCTATTCTAAACTACACTCAACTCTGCAGGGTTGCTGTAGCACACAGCTGATGCACAATTGTCCGCGTCGCTCCAAAGCCTTCTGCCGAGCCGATCGAACGATTCCACAAGCGCTGCATGCTGATGGCACTCATGTTGTCACATTAGAGAATCATTTCATCTTGATCAAGACCATAGTCACTCAGCATTTGCTTCATCCACAACATTTGAGCACAGCAGCTCCCGGCAGCTATGTATTCAGCCTCGGCTGTGGATAACGAAATGCTGTTTTTCTTTCTGCTGAACCAGGACACCAGGTTATTTCCTAAGAAGAAGCATCCTCCAGAAGTGCTCTTCCTGTCCTCTAAGCATCCTGCCCAGTCCGCATCACTATATCCCACCAGATTAGCATTTGTATCCTTAGGATACCATAAGCCATAGTTCACAGTTCCTCCAACATACCGAATGATTCGCTTGACCAACTGCAAGTGACTATCTTTAGGACAGGCTTGAAATCTGGCACAGAGTCCTACTGCAAAGGAAATGTCGGGGCGGCTGGCAGTCAGGTACAGTAAGCTCCCAATCATGCTTCTGTAGATTGTCTGACTCACTTCCACTCCATGTTCATCTTTGATGGCTTTGACATGAGTGGAAGCAGGGGTTCGTTTATGGCTGGCCTTATCTAACTGAAATTTCTGCACAAGATTATTGCTGTATTTGCTTTGTGCAATAAAGATGCCATCTTCTTTCTGGGTAATCTCCAGGCCAAGGAAATAGGACAGTTCTCCGACCATGCTCATTTGGAATTCCTGCTGCATGTTGATGATGTTGTATAACAATGTTTGACAAAACCAGCTCAAGTGAACAAGGAGCAGCTACAGCAGGGGATGCTATAGCTGGAGCTTGTTCAAGTTGCTGCAACATCTGTCCGAGAAGCAGCAATGACCTGGGCTTGGCTAGAAGTGCTGTTGAGAATATTCCAGTGGGGTTTCCTAGCTAGAGAAGGAGATTTGTGCTGGAGATCAAAATAAAATCTAATCTCCTAAATTTTAGGAGATAATTGTTCCTTTTGGGACATTGCTAAATTCCGGTCTTGCTTATAGCTGGTGCTACTATTTAAGTGAGAAGAGTTCAGAGCAGAGAGGGTGATCAAAGTTGAGGGATACACGAGTGCATACACAGAATTCAGAGAGGGCAATTTTGGTGTGCGACTGACGAGTTCTTCGATCATCACCCGAGAGCAGAGCGTGAGCGCAGAGCTGTGGTGACAGAAGTAGAAGGAGATCAGGACTTGTGTAGTCTGATCCAAGCTTGATCAGGGAAGCCAATTCAGAGCAGTGGTGCTTGTTGGTTGATCAAGGGTAGCCGCGGAAGAACTGACGAGTGAGTGGCTCAGTCGAGTGTCTAAGCGGCAGTTCTCGCTAGTGGCACGAGGTCACTGAGTGAGGGGGAGTATTCCAGAGTGTGCAGCGCTCGTGGAATCGTTCGATCGGCTCGGCAGAAGGCCTTGGAGCGACACGGACAATTGTGCATCAGCTGTGTGCTACAGCAGTTGCTACAGCAACCGTGCAGAGTTGAGTGTAGTTTAGAATAGGCTGAGTTTCGGGGAGACAGTAGCTATTCTAGATTGACATTTGTAGAGGGTGTGCAGACACAAGTCAGAGCTTGTTCTGATTGTGTCGAGTGATCCACACAAGGTTGAGTAGCATAGGTTGCGTGGAGTTGTAACCGAGTGTACTTGGAGACCTTTGTGTTTAGTGGATTGATGACTGAAGAATAGTCCTCCCAGACGTAGGCAGTTGGCCGAACTGGGTGAACAAACTTCTGTCTTGTTCATTGTTTGCTGAACAAGAGTGTGCTGCAGCAACTGCTTGTTCACAAATCTGTCTGACTGAGACGCTGCGAATTTCAATTGGTATCAGAGCGGGAGCTCAACACACAGAGTAAAAGATCCTACAGTGTCTCTGAAGAAGCCACGACAATGAAGGAAGGATAGAGCACAAGCAGACCTCCATTGTTGGAAGAAAGCAACTATGGATATTGGAAGGCTAGGATGAAAGCCTTTCTCAAGGCCATTGATGAGAAGACCTAGATTAAATTGTGACATGGCCAAACAAGCTTGGGAAATTCTGCAAACTGCACATGAAGGAACTGATAGAGTAAAGCTGTCAAGATTTTTGATGTGCGCGCAAAGTGCATAGTATTTATGTGCATTCCCCTTTTAGTTCTTGTTCATTCCGTGATGTTATATAAGTCTTTTGATGCTTTTCGAGTGCGTTTGAGGTTTATATCGAGTAGTTGGAGTCACGCAGCAGCTTAGAAGAGTTTCGGACAAAATCTAGTCGATTGCGGGCGAAAGCGCAAAAGAATCATGATAATGAAGATTCGCCCGAGTCAATGTGACTCGGCCTGGACTAGTTGACTCGCCCGGATCAAAGCACTCGGGCAAATTGGAACTCTCTGGAAAGTTGACTCGCCCGAGTCAGTTCTGCCCGAATCACGAAGCGCAAGACCGAGTCAAGAAGTGACTCGGGCAAATTGGAACTCTCTGGAAAGTTGACTCGCCCGAGTCAGTTCTGCCCGAGTCACGAAGCGCGAGACCGAGTCAAGAAGTGACTCGGCCAAATTCGAACCCTCTGGAAAGTTGACTCGCCCGAGTCAACTATTTGACTCGGTCAACGCTGGTCAACTCGGTCAATGCTGGTCAATTCGGTCAACTCGGTCAATGCTGGTCAACTCGGTCAACGCTAGTCAAACCTTCTAGGTATAAATGAAAAGCTTTGAAGAGAGAGAAATGGATCTCAATTTTAAAGAAAACTCAAGAACTCTCTCAAACCCTAAAGAGCAAAGATCAAACCTTTGGAGAAGATCAAGCTTGGTTGAAGATTGGAGCTTGGATTGAAGATCATTCAAGACCTAGACTACTTTTCTAAACCCTTAACTTTGTATTTACATTCATGTTTCACTTATTAATCATGTATTTGTGCACACTCATTATGAGTGAGTAGTTGTTTATGTGATTGGGGATCAAATGGATCCCCTATGATTGGATATGATGTAGAACACTATTTTATTGTATTGAATGAAGTTTGGTTTGATTATTTGTGCCCTAGCTATGTGTTCATTGTATGCACACCAAGTGTTTGACGAAATGCATAAGTGAGTATGCATGAGTACAACTCTTAAGGATGGAATGAGAATTGAACTTAGGATGTTTAATAGCTATTGCATGATCATATATGGAGTGTTTGTGTGCGAGAGTGACATGCATTCTTGACATTAGGCTAAGTTTTGAGCGGATTTGAGTAACCGGCCAATAGACCGAGAGGGTTATGGGACTCAAATTCTACACGGTTCAATAGAATGAGAGTTTGAGAACCATGTCATTTATGTATCCTCTCCATTCTAGGGAAGGAGCGAGAGTTGAACCTAAAGCGGACGATGCATTAGCCTTGCTTTTATCAACCAAATGTAGTTCATGCATGTATTAGTGAGTTATTTCATTTCCTCATATCTTAGGGGAGAAGTTGAATCCCTAGTCACCCTTTTATTCATTAAGCAAAGCCCAAAAATATCATTTATCTTTAGTGCTTACTAGAGATACCTCTATAGGAGGACAAAACCCCCCTCAAAAACCGTAGACTTACAATAATATCATTAATTAGTTGTCAATTAGTCTAAGCTTTTCTCTTGGGTTCGACCCGAGGTCACTCGGTTATAAATATTGTTTGATATTTGCGTGACTAGAATAGCAGTTCATTTTGCTTGCCTAAAACGCCAACGTCAAAATGGCGCCGTTGCCGGGGATTAGCCATTAGACTAGATTGCTAATTAGTATTACTTTTAGTTAGTTTACTTCACTTTCTATTTTTCTTTTATTTAGTTGTCGCAATTGCTTGCGTGCGTGCTATTCTTGTTTGTCTCTATTTAAGTTCACACTTATAAAAGCTCTCTTTGATTGCTTCATAGGTGTTTGAATGCAAACTAGAGCAAAGAGCAAGAGAGCACAAGAACAAGCTTCTACCTCAACTACAAGCCATCCTTCTCATCCCTCCGCTTCACACGAGCTTCACACTCCTCACTTGGATACTCCTTCGCCTACACGAGCCAAACAACCAGAATTTATGGACCTACAAATTCCAAGAAGGCAAGGAAATGCTCCTCTTCCGCAAGAGGAAGAAGAAAGACCGGTTTGGGCATACAACGCCCCGACCATTGGATATTATGGCTCACCCATCTACTTGGAAGAGGGTGAAGATCAAGAATTCGATATAAAATCCGCCCTCCTTCATATGGCAGCCGCGCATCAAAATGATGGGTATGTAAGGTCCCATGAAGCCCCAAACTTTCCAAGGAGAGCACCTATCCAAGAGGAACCATCCCTAGCATCCATTGCCGCAATAGTGGCCGCAACTCAAGCTCAACAACAAAAGGATAGCCAACTCATCCTTCAAAAACTCGACCAATTGCAAGCGCATAGCGAAATGCTTGGGACTCAAATTGTTCAACAAGCGAGTTCTTCATCAAGATATCAAGAAAAATTGCCTTCTCAACCGGATGTGAACTCTTCCGAAACTATAAATGCCATCATCCTAAAGGGCAGAAGAATCTTAGAAGAGCCCCAAGTGAAGACCAAAGTTGCCAACACAACTGTTGAGGTTGATAAAGAAGGGTCTTCATCTCAAGAAGAAGTTGAGAAGAGAAGAGAAGAAAAAGCTGAAGAGCCCGCTCCATATATGCCTCCCATTCCATTTCTGCAAAGATTAAAGAAGAAGGAGGACGGTAACACTCTCGATGAGGACACCATCGAAGATGATGCATGCAATATTTTTGATTCTCTTGGTCAACTAACAAGCTTTGAGCAGGAGTTGCTTACACAAGATGACAATAGCTTGTCGTTCACCTCTCTATTGGGAATTGAAGTGAAACCCGCTGATATTAATCATGGCACAAATGAGGTAAATGAGGCCCCAAAAGGTGATGAATTCGGTGAGGGATTGAAACCCCTACCACCGAATCTAAAATGCATCGAAATGGACCTTGTGCTTAATTGGGAAAAATGCCACTTCATGCTTAAAGGACATATTGTGTTGGGGCATCTTGCATCAAAGAGTGGAATTGAGGTCGATAGAGGCAAGATTGAATTTATTGAGAAGCTGCCACCACCGAACGACGTGCAAGAAATAAAGAGTTTCCTCAAGCGCGCTGGATTTTATTGGAAGTTTATCAAGAACTTCCCGAAGATTGCTCGACCTCTTACAAATCTGCTATGTAATGAGGTAGAGCTCAATTTCGATGAACCCAAACTTTTAGACAAACGACTCCAAATTATCCGAAGCTTTTCTTTTGCGGCGCTTGAGAAGGGATCCTAGCATAGGACTTCTCAAGTGTGTTTCTATTTAGATGAAGGGAATCAACTACGTCTTAGCCAAGACGTTAAACTAGGCTTGTGAGTATTTATGCTTTTATTTTTACTTGATTGTAGTATAGAATCGTTGTGGAATTTGTGATGTGCATTTGGATACCTTCACACGAGAGAAGTTCCTTCGAAGCTTTCTCTTTTATTCTATTACTTTATATTGCTTAGCGACTAATCAAATTTTTAAGTGTGGGGTGTTTGTTTGCGCTTGCGCTTTTATTTGCTTAACAACATGGTTCTATGCTACATAGTTACTTTCCGTGCATTATACTCACATGATTGTTGTCATCCTAGCTTTAAGTATTGATCACACGATGTAATGTTTGCTAAGCGATTAAGTAGTACCATTCGAAAAAATCTTAGATTGAGTGTGCAATGATTTCATGAATCGTATCTTTAAGATAATTGACGTTCTTTGCGATGACTTTATTCACATGATTCGATACCTTGACTAGCTTAGTTCGATTGATTTTTATGTTCTTTCCGTGCATGAAAAATGAAGTCAAGACTAGCGATCACACAAAATTACATCATATGAAACCTCGTGCGTGTCTTTGTGTGCTTTTAGGTGACCTTAGAGTTCTTATTCAGCCTTTGTATTTGCCTAGCTCGCATGTTACGCTCCATTATCATCGCTTAGGCACATTGTCAAGTTTTAAGTGTGAGGTTGAATAAAATGTTTGCAAGCAAAAAGCTGAAGAAAAGAAAAGAAAAGTATTCTAGATGAAAAGTTTTACATTTGCCGAGGGTTAGGAAGGTAAGTTCCCCCTTGAAAGCATTTGTACAAAAAAAAACCCATAAAAACTTCATGCTTGACTTTGTGCCTTTTTCCGCAATTTCTCTCGCGTGCGTGCGAGCTAGGCATTTGCATCTCGCTTTTAGGAAAATCCTAAGGTATGACCCTTGTAATTTTATTACGTAAGCATTATTGATTCGTGCGATTAGGTTTTAAAATCTTAAATGTCAAAACTCCTCTTCTCTTATGAGTTGCGTCGCATAGTCTTACACTTGAGAACGAGTTTGTTATCATGAGCCAATGGACTTGCCCTTAGCAAGCATAGGTGATTGACTTGACATATTTTGTGTGCGTTTGCGAAGCTTTTCTTCATGCTACTTGCATAGGAAATTGAGCGATAATTTGAATTTGACGAATGCTAGTTTTTGCTATTGATCGCATGAATATCTGTTGTCAAAAATGAATTGAATGAATCTTATAGTGTGCATGAAGTGAATGATTTGCATAACTCTTATGTTATATGAACTCATAGAGAACTACTTGCTTAGCAAACTATATTTGAACCTTGAACTCTTATGGATGATTGCGAGTGGGATTTGTGAGTATTCCTTTTCTGAAAACTCTCAAAAGACTAACCTCGAAAGTGAATTAAGAGTAGGCGTACTTTTAGTTAACTTGTTTCCATGTTAGGTTAGGAAATTGTAGTAGAATTCAATGGATCTTCATGATAGTAAGTATTGCTATGCGCCATTACATAGTTTCATATTTTATAGCATCTTACTCCTTTCATGACTTATGCATTTACTTGTTCGGCACGAACAAGAATTAAGTGTGGGGTATTTTTGATGTGCGCGCAAAGTGCATAGTATTTATGTGCATTCCCCTTTTAGTTCTTGTTCATTCCGTGATGTTATATAAGTCTTTTGATGCTTTTCGAGTGCGTTTGAGGTTTATATCGAGTAGTTGGAGTCACGTAGCAGCTTAGAAGAGTTTCGGACAAAATCTAGTCGATTGCGGGCGAAAGCGCAAAAGAATCATGATAATGAAGATTCGCCCGAGTCAATGTGACTCGGCCTGGACTAGTTGACTCGCCCGGATCAAAGCACTCGGGCAAATTGGAACTCTCTGGAAAGTTGACTCGCCCGAGTCAGTTCTGCCCGAATCACGAAGCGCAAGACCGAGTCAAGAAGTGACTCGGGCAAATTGGAACTCTCTGGAAAGTTGACTCGCCCGAGTCAGTTCTGCCCGAGTCACGAAGCGCGAGACCGAGTCAAGAAGTGACTCGGCCAAATTCGAACCCTCTGGAAAGTTGACTCACCCGAGTCAACTATTTGACTCGGTCAACGCTGGTCAACTCGGTCAATGCTGGTCAATTCGGTCAACTCGGTCAATGCTGGTCAACTCGGTCAACGCTAGTCAACTCGGTCAACGCTAGTCAACTCGGTCAATGCTGGTCAACTCGGTCAATGCTGGTCAAACCTTCTAGGTATAAATGAAAAGCTTTGAAGAGAGAGAAATGGATCTCAATTTTAAAGAAAACTCAAGAACTCTCTCAAACCCTAAAGAGCAAAGATCAAAACCTTTGGAGAAGATCAAGCTTGGTTGAAGATTGGAGCTTGGATTGAAGATCATTCAAGACCTAGACTACTTTTCTAAACCCTTAACTTTGTATTTACATTTATGTTTCACTTATTAATCATGTATTTGTGCACACTCATTATGAGTGAGTAGTTGTTTATGTGATTGGGGATCAAATGGATCCCGTAAGATTGGATATGATGTAGAACACTATTTTATTGTATTGAACGAAGTTTGGTTTGATTATTTGTGCCCTAGCTATGTGTTCATTGTATGCACACCAAGTGTTTGACGAAATGCATAAGTGAGTATGCATGAGTACAACTCTTAAGGATGGAATGAGAATTGAACTTAGGATGTTTAATAGCTATTGCATGATCATATATGGAGTGTTTGTGTGCGAGAGTGACATGCATTCTTGACATTAGGCTAAGTTTTGAGCGGATTTGAGTAACCGACCAATAGACCGAGAGGGTGCGGTTATGGGACTCAAATTCTACACGGTTCAATAGAATGAGAGTTTGAGAACCATGTCATTTATGTATCCTCTCCATTCTAGGGAAGGAGCGAGAGTTGAACCTAGAGCGGACGATGCATTAGCCTTGCTTTTATCAACCAAATGTAGTTCATGCATGTATTAGTGAGTTATTTCATTTCCTCATATCTTAGGGGAGAAGTTGAATCCCTAGTCACCCTTTTATTCATTAAGCAAAACCCAAAAATATCATTTATCTTTAGTGCTTACTAGAGATACCTCTATAGGAGGACAAAACCCCCCTCAAAAACCGTAGACTTACAATAGTATCATTAATTAGTTGTCAATTAGTCTAAGCTTTTCTCTTGGGTTCGACCCGAGGTCACTCGGTTATAAATATTTTTTGATATTTGCGTGACTAGAATAGCACTTCATTTTGCTTGCCTAAAACGCCAACGTCAAAATGGCGCCGTTGCCGGGGATTAGCCATTAGACTAGATTGCTAATTAGTATTACTTTTAGTTAGTTTTCGACAAAGCTGGAGAATGTATAATGGAAGGAGCCAGATCAAAAAGCAACTGTTATCTTCTCAACGTGAGTTCAAACTCAATGGTTCCGAAATGTATGCTGACAAAGGCTGAGGAAATGATCCTATGGCACAGAAGGATGGGGCATGTTAACCTGAGGACTTTGAAGAGAATTGCAACAGAAGGACTAGTCAGAGGGATACCGCTGATAAAAGGGGAGACAAACTCTATCTGTGGAGATTGTCAGATAGGGAAACAAAAGAAGGCATCACACCCAAGAGTCAAAGACCTCTACAGTTGATTCACATGGACCTGATGGGTCCGATGGAAGTTGAGAGTCTGGGCAGAAAAAGGTATGCTTTCCTCTGTGTTGATGACTACTCCAGATTCACCTTGATTGATTTTATCAGAGAAAAATCAGACAGTGTGAAGGTTATAGTGTCCCTGGTGTCCCGTCTAGAGCAAGAAAAATCTCAGAATCAGCAGCATTCGGAGTGATCATGGTAGGGAATTTGAAAACGAAGCTGTGGATGATTTCTGTCGTCAAAGGGGTATCTCACATCAGTATTCTTCTCCCATCACTCCTCAGCAGAATGGTGTAGTGGAATGAAAGAATCGAACAATTCAAGAAATGGCCAGAGTCATGATTCATGCTAAGAGGGTTCCCCTAAGATTTTGGGCAGAAGCCATGAACACACCGCATGTTAATCATCAACAGAGTCACCTTACGGAGAGGAACCAACCAGACCTGCTATGAGCTCTGGAATCAGAAGAAGCCCACAGTTAAATATTTTCACGTCTTTGGAAGTGACTGTTTCATTCTGAGAGATCGGGAGTACATGAAGAAGTTTGACCTAAAGAGTGATCCTGGAGTGTTCTTGGGTTATTCAATAAACAGCAGGGCTTATCGAGTCTATAACCAGCGGACAAATACAGTAATGGAATCCATAAATGTAGTTGTCAATGATGCTGAAGAAGTCCCTGCCACTGATACTGCCACTGATGATGAAGACTCTGACCTTGAAGACGTGCCTGTCAGTCAGAACAGAAGTGAACAAGCTGTAGCTCCAGAAGATGCTACAGCAAGTGCTGAAGCAGAAAATCCAGATCAACAATTAGAAAGCCTGTCTGAAGATCTGAATATTGAGGCTTCTGATCTACCATCAAGGCAGCCTCTGAAGAAGATACAGAAGAATCATCCCCTGACAAATGTGATTGGAGACCCGGCAGAAAGAAGAAGAACAAGAAGCCATGCTTATCTCAATACCTGTTTTTTTTTTCAGCATTGAACCTAAGAGCTTCAAGGAAGCCATGAGTTATGAATTCTGGATGATAGCGATGCAGGAAGAACTTGCAGAGTTTGAAAGACACGATGTTTGGAACCTGGTGGACAGACCCAATGGAGTGAATATTATAGGCACCAAGTGGATCTTCAAAAACAAAACTGATGAAAAGGGAAACATTACAAGAAATAAAGCCAGACTGGTTGCTCAAGGATACTCCCAGATTGAGGGCCTAGATTTTGAAGAAACGTTTGCTCCAGTTGCTCGTCTGGAGGCCATCAGACTCCTTCTAGCTATGTCCTGTTTCCTAGGGTTTAAACTGTATCAAATGGATGTCAAAAGTGCGTTTCTAAACGGAGACCTCTCTGAAGAAGTATATGTTTCTCAGCCAAAAGGTTTTGAAGATCCTCCTCACCCAGAGCATGTGTATAAGTTGAAGAAAGCCTTATACGGACTACAACAGGCTCCTCGGGCATGGTATGAGAGGTTGACAGTGTTTCTGGAAAAACATGGCTACAAACGAGGGGGAGCTGACAAAACTCTATTTGTAAAAAGAACCAAGTCAGATGTGATCATTGCACAAATCTATGTGGATGACACTGTCTTTGGATCAAAGTCTCAGCACCTGGTGAAGCAGTTTGTGGATCACATGCAGCAGGAATTTCAAATGAGCATGGTCGGAGAACTGTCTTATTTTCTTGGTCTGGAGATTACCCAGAAAGAAGATGGCATCTTTATTGCACAAAGCAAATACAGCAAGAATCTTGTGCAGAAATTTCAGCTAGATAAGGCCAGTCACAAACGAACCCCTGCTGCCACTCATGTCAAAGCCATCAAAGATGAACTTGGAGTGGAAGTGAGTCAGACAATCTACAGAAGCATGATTGGGAGCTTGCTGTACCTGACTGCCAGCCGCCCTGACATTTCCTTTGCAGTAGGAGTCTGTGCCAGATTTCAAGCTTGTCCAAAGATAGTCACTTGCAGTTGTTCAAGCGAATCATTCGGTATGTTGGAGGAACTGTGAACTATGGCTTATGGTATACTAAGGACACAAATGCTAATCTGGTAGGATACAGTGATGCGGACTGGGCAGGATGCTCAATGGACAGGAAGAGCATTTCGGGAGGCTGCTTCTTTCTAGGAAATAACCTGGTGTCCTGGTTCAGCACGAAGCAAAACAGCATTTCCTTATCCACTGCCGAGGCTGAATACATAGCTGCTGGGAGCTGCCGTGCACAAATGTTGTGGATGAAGCAAATGCTAAGTGAGTATGGTCTTGATCAAGATGAAATGATTCTCTACTGTGACAACATGAGTGCCATCAGCATATCTAAGAATCCGGTTCAGCACAGCAGAACCAAGCACATCGACATTCTTCATCACTTCATCCGTGATCTAGTAGAAAAGAATATCATTGCTCTACAGCATGTGGTGTCTGCCAAACAGCTTGCTGATATCTTCACAAAAGCTTGAGATGCAGTCCGGTTCGATGACCTGAGAGCCTCTCTGGGGCTCTGTGTATTGCCTCCATAGGGCAGCCAGGAGCACCCCCTTGTCATTTATTCCAAAAAGGGGGAGGAAAAGAAGGGGAGGTTAAGAAAAAATTCTCAGTATTGAATCTGGTTTAGGGTTTTGTCAAAATGCCAAGGGGGAGATTGATGATGCTGTATGGCAATATTTGACAAAACCAGCTCAAGTGAACAAGGAGCAGCTACAGCAGGGGATGCTATAGCACGAGCTTGTTCAAGTTGCTACAACATCTGTCCGAGAAGCAGCAGTGACCTGGGCTTGGCTAGAAGGCCTGGCAGCTCTACGGAGAACACTAGAAGAATATTTTAAAGTGCTGTTGAGAATATTCCAGTGGGGTTTCCTAGCTAGAGAAGGAGATTTGTGCTGGAGATCAAAATCAAATCTAATCTCCTAAATTTTAGGAGATAATTGTTCCTTTTGGGACATTGCTAAATTCTGGTCTTGCTTATAGCTGGTGCTGCTATTTAAGTGAGAAGAGTTCAGAGCAGAGAGGGTGATCGAAGCTGAGGGATACACGAGTGCATACACAGAATTCAGAGAGGGCAATTTTGGTGTGCGACGGACGAGTTCTTCGATCATCACCCGAGAGCAGAGCGTGAGCGCAGAGCTGTGGTGACAGAAGCAGAAGGAGATCAGGACTTGCGTAGTCTGATCCAAGCTTGATCAGGGAAGCCAATTCAGAGCAGTGGTGCTTGTTGGTTGATCAAGGGTAGCCGCGGAAGAACTGACGAGTGAGTGGCTCGGTCGAGTGTCTAAGCGGCAGTTCTCGCTAGTGGCAGGAGGTCACTGAGTGAGGGGGAGTATTCCAGAGTGTGCAGCGCTCGTGGAATCGTTTGATCGGCTCGGCAGAAGGCCTTGGAGTGACGCGGACAATTGTGCATCAGCTGTGTGCTACAGCAACCCTGCAGAGTTGAGTGTAGTTTAGAATAGGCTGAGTTTCGGGGAGACAGTAGCTATTCTAGATTGACATTTGTAGAGGGTGTGCAGACACAAGTCAGAGCCTGTTCTAATTGTGTCGAGTGATCCACACAAGGTTGAGTAGCATAGGTTGCGTGGAGTTGTAACCGAGTGTACTTGGAGACCTTTGTGTTTAGTGGATTGAGGACTGGAGAATTGTCCTCCCCAGACGTAGGCAGTTGGCCGAACTGGGTGAACAAACTTCTGTCTTGTTCATTGTTTGCTGAGACAATTTCCGAGTGAACAAGAGTGTGCTGCAGCAACTGCTTGTTCACAAATCTGCCTGACTGAGACACTGCAAATTTGACATGTGGTTCACAAACTGCTTCACCAGGTGCTGAGACTTCGATCCGAAGACAGTGTCATGCACATAAATTTGTGCAATGATCACATCTAACTTGGTTCTTTTTACAAATAGAGTTTTGTCAGCTCCCCCTCGTTTGTAGCCATGTTTTTCCAGAAATACTATCAGCCTCTCATACCATGCCCGAAGAGCCTGTTTAAGTTCGTATAGGGCTTTCTTCAACTTGTATACATGCTCTGGGTGATGAGGATCTTCAAAACCTTTTGGCTGAGTAACATATACTTCTTCAGAGAGGTCTCCGTTCAGGAACGCACTTTTGACATCCATTTGATACAGTTTAAACCCTAGGAAACAAGACATGGCTAGAAGGAGTCTGATGGCCTCCAAACGAGCAACTGGAGCAAACGTTTCTTCGAAATCTAGCCCCTCAATTTGAGAGTATCCTTGAGCAACCAGTCTTGCTTTATTTCTTGTGATGTTTCCCTTTTCATCAGTTTTGTTTTTGAAGATCCATTTGGTGCCTATAATATTCACTCCATTGGGTCTGTCCACCAAGTCCTAAACATCGTGTCTTTCGAACTCTGCAAGTTCTTCCTGCATAGCAATCATCCAGAATTCATCACTCATGGCTTCCTTGAAGCTCTTAGGTTCCATACTGGACAGAAAGCAGGTATTGAGATAAGCATTACTTCTGGTTCTCCTTCTTCCTACTGGGTCTCCAATCACATTGGTCAGGGGATGATTCTTCTGAATCTTCATTGGAGGCTGCCTTGATGGTGGATCAGGAGCCTCATTATTCAAATCTTCAGACAGGCTTTCTAATTGTTCATCTGGATTTTTTGCTTCAGCACTTGCTGTAGCATCTTTTGGAGCCACAGCTTGTTCACTTCTGTTCTGACTGGCAGGCACCTCTTCAAAGTCAGAGTCTTCATCATCAGTTTCAGTGGCAGAGACTTCTTCAGCATCATTGACTACTACATTTATGGATTCCATTACTGTATTTGTCCGCTGGTTATAGACTCGATAAGCCCTGTTGTTCATCGAATAACCCAAGAACACTCCAGGATCACTCTTTGGGTCAAGCTTCTTCCTATACTCCCGATCTCTCAGAATGAAGCAGTCACTTCCAAAGATGTGGAAATATTTAACTGTGGGCTTCTTCTGATTCCAGAGCTCATAGCAGGTCTCGTTGGTTCTTCTCCGTAAGGTGACTCTATTAATGATGTAACATGCGGTGTTCATGGCCTCTGCCCAAAATCTCAGGGGAACCCTCTTAGCATGAATCATGACTCTGGCCATTTCTTGAATTGTCCGATTCTTTCGTTCCACTACTCCATTCTGCTGAGGGGTGATGGGAGAAGAATACTGATGTGAGATACCCCTTTGAAGACAGAAATCATCCACAGCTTCGTTTTCAAATTCCCTACCATGATCACTGCGAATGCTGGTGATTCTGAGATTTTTCTCTTGCTCTAGACGGGACACCAGTGCCACTATAACTTTCACAGTATCTGTTTTTCTCTGATAAAATCAATCCAGGTGAATCTGGAGTAGTCATCAACACAGACAAAAGCATACCTTTTTCTGCCCAGACTCTCAACTTCCATCGGACCCATCAGGTCCATGTGTATCAACTGTAGAGGTCTGGTAGTACTTGCATCTTTGACTCTTGGGTGTGAAGCCTTCTTTTGTTTCCCAATCTGACAATCTCCACAGATAGAGTTTGTCTCCCCTTTTATCAGCAAGATTCCTCTGACTAGCCCTTCTGTTGCAATTCTCTTCAGAGTCCTCAGGTTAACATGACCCATCCTTCTGTGTCATAGGATCATTTCCTCAGCCTTTGTCAGCATACATTTCGGAAACAGTGAGTTTGCACTCACGTTGAGAAGATAACAGTTGCTTTTTGATCTGGCTCCTTCTATTATACATTCTCCAGTTTTGTCGAAAACTTTGCACGAGTCTTTCGTAAATTTCACCTGTTTAGTTCCATCACACATTTGACTGATGCTTATGAGGTTCGCCTTTAGTCCTTCCACTAGCAAGACATTGCTCAGGTTGGGCATTCCTTCAACTGCTAAAGTTCCCTTTCCTAGAACTCTTTCTCTCAAGCCGTTTCCAAACTTCACCCGTTGTTCCAGGCAGGGTGTTATGTTTTTCAAGAAGGATCTTTCTCTTGTCATGTGCCCTGAACAACCACTGTCAAAATACCAGCTTATCTTATCCGAGGTGCTTGTTGTGCTGACAAACGCGAGAAGCTGAGTCCGCGCATATTTCTGCTTGATTGGTTTCCTAGCTGAACCTTTTCCGGAGTATGCTGAAGAACAGTTCCTCTTTATGTGACATTTGTGCCCGCAGCTATAACATCTTTTATACTTCGAGACTTTCTTGTCACGGTGATACAGTGGTCGCTGTAGCAGGAGCTGGTTCACTCTTCCTTTTGTTTTTCTGCCTCTCCTAGCTGATCTGTATCTGGCCAAGTTGCATTCATCCTCACTCAGATCTGTCTCGTCTTCACTTCCGCTGGCAGAGAGAGCCCTCTTTTTCATCAGTTTGCTGGTGCAGTTGATTTGTCGATGGTCATACCCTGCACAGTTCCAACATTGCACGTTCTTTCTCATTTCTTTCTTCTCATCTTCATTCTGAGCAGGTTCCTTCCCTCTCCTTTTATTTTCTCCACCTCTTCTGAATTGTTTTCGTGGGGATGAGCTTTTCCCAGTTCTTGAGTCCATGTACTTCAGGAGCTTCCCAAGATTCTTGACTAGCATACTCAGCTGATCATCTGGAGCTGGCTTCTTAGCTTTTGTTTCAGATTTCAGTCCAATATTCTTATCCTTAGGAGTGAGATCTTCTTTAACCAGTTTCATCTCAAATTGTTTGAGGGATCCCATCAGCTCTTCCAGCCTCATCAGTCTGACATTTTGGGCTTCTTCAATGGCCGTCACTTTCATGTCAAATCTTGTGGGCAGCGATCTGAGAACCTTCCTGATCAGCTTCTCTTCAGGGATAGGTTCACCAAGAGCGTGGACTTCATTTGCCAGATCACAAAGTTTAGCATTAAACTCAGTGACAGTCTCCTCTTCCAGCATTCTCAGATTCTCAAACTGTGTGGCAATAATCTGTAATCTTGATAGCTTTACTCTATCAGTTCCTTCATGTGCAGTTTGCAGAATTTCCCAAGCTTGTTTGGCCATATCACAATTTGATATCAACCTGAAATTGTTAGCATCAACTGCAGCAAAAATCGCATTCAGAGCCTTTGAATTACCGATTGCTGCAGCTCCCTCTTCAGCAGTCCATTGTTCTTCAGGCTTTATCCGTGTGACTCCCTGTTCATCCATGGCGATTGGGGGAGACCACTGGACCACGATAGCTCTCCAGGTCTTCTCATCAATGGCCTTAAGAAAGGCTTTCATCATAGCCTTCCAGTATCCATAGTTGCTTTCTTCCAACAATGGAGGTCTGCTTGTGCTTTGTCCTTCCTTCATTGTTTTGACTTCTTTAGAGACACTGTAGGATCTTTTACTCTGTGTGTTGAGCTCCTGCTTTGATACCAATTGAAATTCGCAGCGTCTCTTGACAGACAGATTTGTGAACAAGCAGATGCTGCAGCACACTCTTGTTCACTCGGAAATTGTCTCAGCAAACAATGAACAAGACAAAGGTTTGTTCACCCAGTTCGGCCAACTGCCTACGTCTGGGGAGGACTATTCTCCAGTCCTCAATCCACTAATCACAGAGGTCTCCAAGTATACTCGGTTACAACTCCACGCAACATATGCTACTCAACCTTGTGTGGATCACTGGACACAATCAGAACAGGCTCTGACTTGTGTCTGCACACCCTCTACAAATGTCAATCTAGAATAGCTACTGTCTCCTCGAAACTCAGCCTATTCTAAACTACACTCAACTCTGTAGGGTTGCTGCAGCACCTGCTGTAGCACACAGCTGATGCACAATTGTCTGCGTCGCTCCAAAGCCTTCTGCCGAGCCGATCGAACGATTCCACAAGCGCTGCACACTCTGGAATACTCCCCCTCACTCAGTGACCTCCTGCCACTAGCGAGAACTGCCGCTTTGACACTCGACCGAGCCACACACCCGTCAGTTCTTCCGCGGCTTTCCTTGATCAACCAACAAGCCCCACTGCTCTGAATTGGCTTCCAGATCAAGCTCGGATCAGACTGCTCAAGTTCTGATCTCCTTCTGCTTTTGTCACCACAGCTCTGCGCTCATGCTCTGCTTTCGGATGATGATCGAAGAACTCGTCGCACACTAAAATTGCTCTCTCTGAATTCTGTGTATGCACTCGTGTATCCCTCAGCTTCGATCAACCTTTCTGCTCTGACATGATCTCCCTTAAGTAGCAACGCCCACTTTAATCAAGAATAGAATTTTGCAATGTCCCAAAAAGAAACAATTATCTTCTAATTTATAGGAGATTAGATTTGATTTGATCTCCAAAACAAATCTCCTTCTCTAGCTAGGAATTCCCCACTGGAATATTCTCCGCAGCACTTAAACAGATTCTTCTGATGCTCTCCACAGAGCTGCCAGGCATTCTATCCAAGCCCAGGTTGCTACTGCTACTCGGACAGATGTTGCAGCAACTTGAACAAGCTCCTGCTATAGCATCCCCTGCTGTAGCTGCTCCTTGTTCACTTGTGCTGGTTTTGTCAAACACTGCCATACTGCATCATCAGGCTCCAATCACAGTCAACCAACCGTGGTGCATAGTACTTCCACCCGATGGGCATTTTGAACTACGAAGCTCATTCATTCATCATATGCCTAAGTTTCATGGGATGAACAACGAGAACCCAGTCAAGCATGTGCGCGAATTCCTAGTTATATGCGAGAACATGAAGACCGACGGGGAGAGTGAAGAAGCGCTGAAGCTGAAGGCGTTCCCTTTTTCATTGAGTGATACAGCCAGGCATTGGTTAATGAGCTTACCAGCAGGATCTATTTGCACATGGGAGCAGCTCCAGAAGAAGTTCTAGGATAAGTTCTACTCCGCAGCAAAGATCTCGCTACTCAGGAGGGAATTGGCTGCACCTAGGCAGGGCGTAGGAGAGTCACTATCAGAGTACTATGAGCATTTCATGGCCTGTCCCAAAATGTGCTGATAGAGAATTTCCTAAATAGGCTACAACCGATGGAACTTAGATTGTTGAATGCATGCGCAGGTGGTGACATATGCAACATGTACCCGGAGGATGTATGGCAGATGATCGAGGACTCTGCGGACAGGTAAGGCAACAATTGACGCTCAAGAATAGTCGTGCGCGCGCTGTGCATCAGGTGGATTCCAGTGCTGAAATAAAAGAAATGAAAGCCATGCTACAGAAGCTGATGAGTGCGCAAGGCACGCAGCCAGTTGCGCCGAAGGAATGCAAGTTCTGTACGTCCACTAAGCACAAAACCGACGCATGTCCCACACTTTTCGAGGAATCAGGAGATGTCAATGCTCTAGGAGGATGGGACAATAGAGGACCGCAGAGGCAGAATCAGCCGCGCTTTGGACTGGCCGCAAATGGATTCAGATGGAGGGAAGACAACAATCTCCAAAGGCAGCCCGCGGAATATCGCATACCACAGCAGGCGTAGCAAGCATACAACCCACCACACCGCAGCAATGACGCACCAGCACAGACTAACCAACAACCGCGGCGCTCCTTAGAAGACATAATGGGTCAGTTAGCAGACACTGTGCGCAAGAATGATGAAAAGTATGACAAGAGGTTCGAGTCAATTGAGAAGTAGTTGTCGCAGATTGCTACCACGGTTTATGAGCTGAAAAAGAGCGATGGCAACCTACCTTCGCAAGTGATTCAAAACCCTAAGGGAGGAGTTAACGCCGTAACGCTGAGGACTGGGCGCACAGTTGGGATAGCTCCGACCGCGAAGGTGCCCGCGCAGCCAGTTGTGCAATCTCCAGAGCCAGCACAGCCGGATGCGCAACCAGCCGCGCAAGCTACAAACCAACAGGGGGTGGCGCCAGGTATGATACAATCAGGAGAAAAGAGTATCAATCGTACTAACGCACCTGCACCTTTTCCTGTGCTGGCACCTTTAGCAAGGAAGGATGCGCTAGACAATGAGCTGTATGAACTATTCACTAAGGTGGAAATAAACATTGCCCTGATTGAGGCAGTTCAGCAGATTCCCAGATACGCCAAGTTCTTGAAGGAGCTGTGCACAAAAAAGCGGAGGAAAGGCGAGTGCGCACAAGTAATGCTTAACGCGCATGCATCAGCAATTGTGCAACACAAGGTACCACCTAAATGCCGGGATCCAGGTACGTTCACCATACCGTGCACCTTAGGTAAGACCACGGTAAGCAACTGCATGATTGATCTCGGTGCATCTATAAATGTGTTTCCTTACTCCTTGTATGTGTCATTGCACTTTGGTCCACTAAAGCCTGCAGGTCTCACCATCCAATTAGCAGATCGGTCGTGCAAACAACCGACGGGCATGATAGAGCACGTTCTCGTCAGAGTGGGAGAGCTGGTGCTCCCAGCAGATTTCTACGTCTTGGAGATGGAGGGTGAGCCGAGCAAGGGAAGCACACAAATCCTACTGGGCAGACCATTTCTGATGACAGAGCGCACAAAGATAGACGTGTGGAAAGGCACGCTCTCAATGGAGGTAGATGGCGAGGAGATTCACTTTAACATTTTTAAGGGGATGCAGCATCCTCATGAGGACGCCACAGTGCACGCGTTAGATAGTATGGACGACTTGGTTGCGCATGCGCAGTGTGCGTGCGCAACAGGGGAGCTTGCGCCATTGGCACAGACAGAGATGGAGGCACAAGATGATGAGCTGAGCAGCACAGAACTAGTGTCCAGACAGGTATGTGATCTGGTTAATGTTTGCGCTACTAATAAAATCCTGCCTTTTATTGAACAGGCACCCAAAGTTGAGGTGAAGCAATTACCGGAGCACTTAAAGTACATCTTCCTGGGCAATGAGGACACCCTGCCTGTCATTATAAAGAAAGGATTATAGGAGGAGCAGGAGGCGTGATTACAGGAGGTGTTGTGCAAGAACCAGCGCGCTATAGGATGGACATTAGCTGACCTGCGCGGAGTAAGCCCTGATGTGTGTATGTACAGAATTCTGCTGGAAAATGATGCCAAACCATCCAGGGAACCTCAGCGCAGACTGAATCCGATTATGATGGAGGTAGTGCAGAAGGAGATCCTGAAGCTGCTTGACGCAGGAGTAATATACCCGATCTCAGATAGTAAGTGGGTAAGTCCAGTGCACGTGGTGCCAAAGAAAGGAGGCATCACAGTAGAGGAGAATGCGCAGGGCGAGCTAGTTCCCAAGCGCATACAGACTGGATGGCGCATGTGCATTGACTACAGGAAGCTAAACGCAGTCACGCACAAGGATCATTTCCCGCTACCATTCATGGACCAGATGCTCGACCGGTTGGCGGGGAAGCCACACTTTTGCTTCCTGGACGGTTACTCAGGGTACAATCAGATCCCTATTGCTGCGGAGGATCAGGAGAAGACAACATTTACCTGCCCATTCGGTACCTTTACGTTCCGGCGCATGTCGTTTGGGCTGTGTAATGCGCCAGGTACGTTCCAACGCTTAGTCATGAGCATTTTCTCTGATATGATTGGTTTATGTATAGAGGTATTCATGGATGACTTCACTGTGCATGGTGAGACTTTTGATGCATGTTTGGATAATCTTGATAGGGTCTTAGCGCGCTGCATTATCAAGAATCTAGTTCTCAATTATGAAAAATGTCACTTTATGGTGTCACATGGAGTAGTACTAGGACATATCGTCTCACATGAAGGAATTAAGGTTGATAAAGCAAAAACTGATCTTATCTCAAATCTGCCTTATTCCACTAATGTGCGCGACGTCAAGTCGTTTCTTGGGCATGCAGGGTTCTACAGGCGCTTTATAAAAGATTTTTCTAAAATATGTATTCCACTGTCTAACCTCCTTCAAAAGGATGTGTGCTTTGAGTTCACTGATGAGTGCAGGAATGCTTTTGATAAGTTAAAGGATGCGCTGACCAGTGCGCCAGTGATGCGCGCAGCAGACTGGAACTTACCCTTTGAGCTGATGTGCGATGCTAGTGACTACGCTGTAGGCGCAGTACTGGGCCAGCGCGTGGATAAAAGGCCGCACGCTATCTATTATGCGTCGCGCACACTGGACACTGCGCTGAAGAACTACACCACGACCGAGAAGAAACTTCTAACAATCGTATTTGCGCTGGAGAAGTTCCGCGCATATGTTCTGGGCGCTAAAGTCATTGTCTACACTGACCACGCTGCTATCCGTTACCTGATGTCCAAGAAAGAGACTAAGCCGCGTTTGATGCGCTGGTTGCTGCTGCTCCAAGAGTTCGATTTAGAGAGCAAGGATAAGAAGGGAACGGAAAACACTATTGTTGATCACCTAAGCAGGATAGTGAAGGAAGAGGAGCCAGGACAGATCACGGAGACATTCCCTGACGAGCACCTGATGGCGCTGAACGGTAAGGTACCATGGTATGCGCATATTGCAAATTACCTGGTCACAGGTGCGTTTCCCCCTCATTTCACTAAAGCTCAATGCATGAGGTTAAGACATGAGTCTAAATATTACGTTTGGGATGATCCGTACATGCTTAGAATAGGCCCTGATCAGATCTTGAGGCAATGTGTGCCTGATCATGAGATGAGCTCTGTTTTGAGATTTTGTCGTGCGCACGCGGGCGGAGGACACTTTGGTCCAAAGCGCACGAGCAGGAAAATCCTAGATTGCGGTTTTTATTGGCCGCACTTATTTCGTGACTCATATAACCACTGCAGGGCTTGTGACAGGTGTCAGCGCACAGGAAATATATCAGCGCGCAACAAGATGCCACAAACGCCAATACTGGTAGACGAAGTGTTCGACTTGTGGGGAATTGACTTCATGGGGCCGTTTCCGCCATCTTGTGGATACGAGTACATACTAGTTGCGGTGGACTATATCTCGAAGTGGGTCGAAGCTAAGGCCACGCGCAAGGATGATGGTAAAACAGTTGTTGAGTTTTTAAGGACTAACATTTTCTGTAGGTACGGAGTGCCTAAGGCAATAATCAGCGACCAGGGGACGCACTTATGCAATAGAATAGTGGTGCAAATACTAAAGCATTATAAAGTGCGCCACAAGACGTCCACTGCATAACATCCTCAAATGAATGGCTAGGCCGAGGTTTCCAACAGAGAGATTAAGCCCATTCTGGAGAAAACCGTGAGACCTTCGCGCAAAGACTGGAGCCAGCGGCTGAACGATGCACTTTGGGCATACAGGACTGCGCATAAGACACCGATTGGGACTTCACCATTTCGGTTGGTTTATGGAAAGGCGTGCCACCTACCGGTTGAGTTGGAACACAAGGCATACTGGGCATTGCACTTGCAATCTGAACCTCGATGAGGCTGGTAAGGAGCGCGCATTTGAATTAAGCGAGCTAGAGGAGCTGCGCCTGGATGCATATGAGGGGCTATGCGACTACAAAGCGCGCACGAAAGCATTTCACGATAAGTACATCCTCAGACGCACCTTCGAGCCAGAAGACCAGGTGCTTTTGTTCTCCTCGCGCTTAAAACTGATACCCGGGAAGCTACGCAGCAAGTGGACGGGACCTTACACAGTCACAAAGGTTTTCCCATATGGAACAATCGAGTTACAGAACGAGCGCAAGCATCGTTTTCAGGTTAATGAGCAAAGAGTCAAGAAATACTTGGGAGAACCTTGGGATGAGGCCACGTGCGAAGTTGATTTGACGGAACCAGAAATAGAGGATGCGCAGGCTGCTGCGCCAGAGATACAACCTGATGCACCGGAGGGAGAACTAGGAGCTACTGATTATATATCTTCTCCCTCACTGATTAACCTCGTTACTTATGATGTGCCACATAATTTTGGCCACACTGACCACCTATCTGTTCCTTTGCGCAGGACTAAGGAAGACATAGCACACACAGATGCACAAGAGCGCGCAGGAGCAAGTGTGGGGGTGGTCACGAGCGCAAACTTGAGCAAGTAACGAGATACTATCGAGCCAACGACGTTAAACAAAGGCACTTGTCGGGAGGTAACCCGACACGTTTTCCACGTTTTATTCTTTACCCGTTTTTTTTAGGATTTGCATTTTTAGCTAGTTCAATACTTGCATTTTTTTTGAGTCATGTAGCAATGCGCGAGTCAGTGTGCAGTTCAGTGCGCAGGACAGATGCGCAGGTCAGAGGGTATATAAGGGCAGATACTTAGAAAATTCCAGACATTCTTACCGTTAGAGCCTTTCACTGCTGCCAGCCAATCTTTGCCGTCCGCCCACCGATTCCGGCGTTCTTTAGTGAGATTTGAAGAGCACGACATCACCAGCGCACGAGGTAACCTCCCATTTCTTATTTCAATCGCTATAGTGAGGGTTTGGTGAAAGAAGCCGACTGAGGACGTAACCCTAGAATCAAAATTGCACCTAGTTAGCCGGCTCCGTTTGGTGTTTTCATTGCTGGGTTTTGTTGACAAGGGTGAGGCGCCCATTTGGTAAAGATTTGAGGGTTTGATTCGGAGTTCTGATTTTGGGATCCTTAGTAGAGCGTTGACTACAGTTGACCGCTAGGTTCTTGAGTCGATCGTCGCACACATGAGGCCAGCAGAAAACCAGGACACCCCGGCGTCTTTCGCACGGAAGTATGACGCCTTCTGGAGATTGGATATGTATGGCACCCCGTGCATCAGCAGGGACTTCCTGCGCGAGGTGGGCTTAGAGGACTTGGTCACGGAGAAGCTCGCGCAGGCCGGCTGGGAAGCGCTGATGGACATGGATAGCGCAGCCGACAAGGAGGACACTTGTGAGTTCCTGGCATCCCTGCAGATCGTTGACTTAGAGATTCGTTACCGACACCGAGGGGTGTGGTACATTGCATCGGCCAAGCGACTGAAGCGCACCCTGCGCTGTGACAAGGTGCGCGAGCAGGACGTGGATACGCACACCAAACAGGAAGCATGGCGCGAGATGGCGTCGGGCAAACCATTTGCCACTGGGCGCAGCAGAGGACGTGAGCTGCGCGACCCTTGGATGTACTATCTGTGGCGCATGGTCGCGTACGCAGTCATCGGGCGCTACAACGGTGTGCCAAAGGTCAGCCTGCTTGACATGGACGCGCTCAAAGGGTTGTATTACGGGAAGAAGGTGAGGTCTGTGTCGGACATGTTGGTGCATTGGGAGCGGCTCAGCACCAAGGGCCCGCTCACTTGCGGAGGTGTGATCAAGCATTTGCTGCGTGGGCTGCACGGAGAGCCGGAGGTGCCCGAGCACACGGTTGTTCCAGCCGTCCCTCTTGACCGTGCACAGATGCTGCAGTACCGAGCGGTAACTGCTAAGGAAGATGGGTCACTGGAGTGCTGTTACCGGCTGCAGGCTGCTAGGGCACCGAGGCACGCAGCAATAAGAGGAGCGCCCGCAGAGAGTAGTGCGCAGCAAGAGGAAGCGTCTGATGAGGAAGAAATGGAGAATGTGGAGGCACCAGTCGTGCAGCCAGCTAGGCGCATGAGGACGCTCGCACAGACTCGAGCGCGCGCGCGGGCGAGTGGGCAACCAGGGGAAGTTGTGACCATTAACATCAAAGATTCTCCCCCGCGCGCGCCGGCGAAGCGGCACAGACAGGATTCTGAGGAGGCACCAGCAGAGCAGCGCATGATGTTTAACGTCATGCGCGTGCTGGGGTACTTGGCGCTCGAGGGGGCCGATTTAAACATCAGTCCACCAGCTGGGTGGAAATTTGGAGATCCCATTCCCCCTCTTCTCAGTCTGTGCAGGCCACCTCCAGGGTCACCCTTAGAGCAGCGTGAGCCAGCCAGTTCTCCAGCGCAGTCACCGGCCCAATCCTCAGTGCGCACCCCAGTCATAGACCCACTGCACATGCCGTCAGAGCCCCCTCTGCAACCCTCTGCCCAGATGATCAGATCGCCCTCTGAGGTCACCCCCATCAAAGAGTTAAGTTCAGATTCGATATGGGAGACTGACTCGGAGGAGGAGCCTGCAAACCAGCCCGCGGCAGTTTTAGTTGCGCAACCATCCTCCAGCTCTGAGTATGAGACAGAGCCCATGGACGAGGAGGCACAAGGGTCTACGCAGGACTCCAGCTTAGAGGATCTTTAGGGCTGCACAGAGGGCTAGGCACAAATCATTTCGGGTTGTCTTTTTGCTTTTGAAAAACTATCACTGGATATTCTGTTCCTATTTTGTGTTGGATATTTTGTGAACTCCTGACCTTATTTCGTTTACTGCATTGACTTTGTTTTTCATTTTCATAATGCATTTTACGTTTAGTTTTTAGTTTCCTAGTCGCTTGCATGAGTGCGCTCTCCGTTGCGCTTGAGCTTGAGTCGTGGGAACACGTCTCTGTTTAAGTGTGTAGGGGGGGGGGGGTGTTACATTTACATTTCATATTTATCATTGTAGTTTAGCTTAGTTAGTATAGTTATAGGAAATAGTAGCGGTTGTGCGCTTGTGTGCGGATTGCGCACACTTTTCGACTTGTTTTGCCTTATTCATCCTACATGCACTGCCATTTACCGTTTTAGTATATTTTTTTTGCTTTTTTTTGTCTTTTTAGTTGGGATATACAGGGGATGTGGAGTTGACAGAAAAAGCTCTAGAGAGGCAGTTAGTCATTTTTGCTTCAAGAGTAAGGTACATGGCTAAAAGCCCTAGTAGAGGCTGGGGAATACCCAAAGCGTGGCGAGGTGGGAAAACATACCACCTTTCCTCTGGAAGTCGAGTGTAGGAAAGTGGGAGCGGGTGTAAACGCGTGCGCTGACCTGCGCAAGTAGACCAAGGAGGGAGAGCGGGGGGTTGTTCCATAGCTGCTATCCGAAGGCCGAGACTGGAACCGTTCTGGGAATATAAGAAAAGTGGACGAAGCCGTATAAAAGGAAAAAACCAGTTGACGATATACGCAAGGAAAAGAAACCAGCATGCGCACACAACTCCATATTAGCACATGCACAAGTCCAAAAGTACAGAAAATCGTCAAGGACGAAAGGCTTGAGTTCCCAAGAAGCGCGCGAATGAATCACGCACCTGAAGAAACCTGCGCGATTATCCATGTACCAAGAGACCGACGACCAGGAGCCTACGGAGAGCTATCTCCGAATCATCCGAATTAAATTACATCCTGGCTGAGAGGTAACAAATTTCGAAATGATTATATTAGAATTGTTAAGGGTTTGTGCGCGTAGGTGATAGAGCAACACAGGGTGAACCGTTGTGCAAATCGCGCATGAGTATAAGGCTGTGCGCTAGACTTCAGAGAGGTAATTGTATCTGTGCTTCAGTACTTATTCGGGACGAACAAGGGAAAGTGTGGGGGATTTGATAGAGCCTAGTTATATGCGCTATTTAGATCTTAACACTGTGCTTGTTTGCATTATTTTGTGTACAAGATTACTGGTTTTCGGTATTTTTGTATTTCAGGATAAAACAGGAGCATAAGTCAGATGTGCGCTAACGAGCGTTTTTAGAGCGCAATGCACGACCTGCGGAGCTAGCAGCGCAAAAGGAGATAGTTGATTCGGACTACAGTGCGCAAAACGACTGCGCGAAGCAAGTAGCGCAATCAGCGTGCGCAGGATAGCGGAGTTTCTAAATATTGATCTCCTGGATTTGGGAAGTAGCTAAGATTCTCTCGGGCCAAATCTAAGCATTCCTTGGGCTTTAAGACCAGTATATAAGAGGAGGGAAGCTAGGGTTTGGAGGAGAGAGAGGGCATATAGAGAGAAGGACACATAGCAGCAAAAACACACGAGCTACTCCAGCCCAGATTCTGCGCCAACCACCTGCGCAAGCCGAAAACAGCAATCTGCACTTGCGCCGACCTGCTACTTTTCCCTTGCTGCCTTAGTTTTAATTATTATTTCTATGATATTTGTTTCTAGCATGTCTAGCTAAACACTTTGTATCAGTTGGGCATGATTCTATGAAGTATTTCTTTTGAGACTTGTGCTTAATGCTTAGTTCGTCTATTTATATTAATTCTATGCATATGGGTGATAATTAGTTGTGCGAATAAGAGAAGCCTTGAACCATTGGAAAAAGACCTGATCTCAAAAATTAATTTGCTGGAAAGTGCTCTACAGAATAATTGGGATGAAGCCACTGCTCGCGATCTTGACAAATCAAAAGGTTTGTTCAACGATAATCTTAAATTCCAATCTTGCCTTGCTAGAGATAAGGCCAAATGTAAATGGTTGCAAGATGGGGACAGGAATACTACCTTCTTCCATGCCTTCATCAGAGCTCGTCGTTCTCAGATGAGAATTAAACTCGATTTAGGCGATGGGAATTTTACTGAAGACAGGGATATTATAGGAGAAAAGGTCGTCCTGTATTTTTCCGATCTCTTGCAGGGCTACATTCCCCCTCCCCCGTCTGGGTTTTTTATTCCTTCAGAAACCACCATTTCTGACCGGACTAATTCTAGTCTATGCAATCCCCCTACTAAAGCTGAGATTCATGAGGCCCTCCTGAATATGGAAGCGGATAGTTCTCCTGGTCCGGATGGTTTTACTGTACATTTTTTCATTTCCTTTTGGTCGCTGATTTCTGAGGATCTTCATAATGCCATCTCAGCTTTCTTTCAAGGTCATCAGCTTCCCATCTCTTGGACTGCAACCCTCATTACCCTGATCCCTAAAGTTTCAGAAGCAACCAATATGAGCCAGGTTCGGCCTATTAGCCTCTGTAATATTTGCCACAAGCTGATCTCGAAAATTATCAACACAAGACTTAAAAATATCCTTCCTGAAGTTATTGGTGAGGAACAAGGAGGTTTTGTCAGTGGCAGAGGCATCCACGCTAATTCTGCCTTAGCCCATGATTTAATTCAGGACCTACATTCAGCTGAAAATGTTATTATTAAGCTTGATCTAGCCAAAGCTTATGACAAGATCTCCTGGTCCTTTATCCTAGGTGCTCTCCGTAATCTGGGCTTCTCCGAAATCTTTTGTGATCTTATTTTCCGGAATTTATCCAATATATGGTACAGCATTATTTGGAAAGGTTCTCAATTTGGTTTCTTTAAATCTTCTAGAGGAGTCCGATAAGGGGACCCGCTCTCTCCCAGCCTTTTTATCTTGGCTCTGGAATGGCTCATGAGAAATACTAATAGAGAAATTCTTTTGGGAAATATCATTCCCTTTCACTCAAGGAGGTACGCTGTTAAAATTTCTCACATTTTATTTGCTGATGACATTCTGTTTTTCGTGCAAGGCTCAAGGAGAAATCTGGAGAACCTTATGGCAGTCCTCACTGATTTTTGCGAAAAATCTGGTGAGGAACTTAACCCTTCTAAGAGTTCCATTATTTTTTCAAAGGAAATTGATGAATTGGAAAGGGAGGCTATTTTGAATTCAACCAGATTTGAAGAAGGTTCTTTTCCTTTCAACTATTTGGGAACTCCTATGTATTGTGGCAGAACTAAAAGCTTGTATTTTGAGGACCTTTTTGTTAAGGTCCAATCCCGGATCAACGGATGGATGCAAAAACTCCTTTCTATGGCAGGGAGATTTGCCCTGGTTTCTTCAGTTCTTCGTTCCTTTGGCACCCATATTATGTCAGTGTTGCCTGTCCCTTCTTCTGTGCTCCATCGTATCGAAAGACTTATTTTCAACTTTCTTTGGGACAACGGTAGTAGCAAACGCCACCACTGGATTGGGGTTAACAGAATCTGCCGTACTAAAGAAGCAGGGGGATTGGACCTTCGATCCCTATCTGATATCCAGCTCGCTCTCCATGGCAAGCTCGCTTGGGATTTCATCCAGGGTAAGTCCTTATGGGCAAAAATTTGCCCGTTCTCGCTTTAAGATTGGTCGACCTGGCTCGGTTATTTGGAATTCTATCAATCATCTTATTACTGCCCTCCGTGAGAATTCCTTTTGGATGGTCGGGAATGGGTCCATATCAGCCAACAGGTTCTGCGATCACCATGGCATTCAGACTCCTAGATGCTGTAATGGGCTTTCTATTAGGTATTGTTTGTCAACCCCCCATCTGAAGTTCCAGCTTCTTAACGAGCTTCCCTTTTCTATTCAAGCTCAGTACCAAAATATTTCTTATGGTGAGAGCACTGACACTCTTGCGTGGATGGGCTGCTCTTCTGGGTTATTCACAACAAAGAAATTCCTTCAGAGCTTTTATACTCAACACAGGGCTGTTTCTTGGGGAACTACTATCTGGAATTCTTGGCTGCCTCCTAAAATCAGTTTTTTTTTATGTGGCGATTTCTGCTCAATGGGCTGCCTATTGATCCCAAATTAAAAAAAATGGGTGTGTTTCTAGCTTCCAGATGTGTTCTTTGTTGCAACAAAGAAGAATCCTTTTCTCTTCTCTTTTTCCATTGCCCTGAATCCTCCGGAATTTGGAGATATATCAGCCTGGCCTTTAACTGTGGGACTCCTCTTAATAAAAATGGGCTGATCCGTTTTTGGCTTACCAACACAAAAGATTTTGATCAGGCTTTTAAAACAGGCTTGGCTTGCTGTACCCTCTGGGCTATCTGGAATGCAAGGAATTCCTTGCTTTTTGACAATAAAAGAACCAACATCCTCCAATTTATCAAACATTGGGCCAGGCAGCTCTCTAGCATCATTCCCTTCCCTTGGAATCACAGTGAGAGCTCCCTCAGCAGTTTATCCCACCTTGATTGCCCCATTCCTCGTGTTGTCCGTGGTAGATGGCGCTGCTGGGATCCGGGTTCGAAGGGGAATTGTTTGAACGTGGCTTTATCTATTCATCAATCTCAAATCAAAGGAGGGGCCATTATCCGTTCTAGCCTCGGGAATTTCATATGGGAGATTACCTCTGTTTTTCAGAAATCCAACCCAGCAGAAGAACTTATTTTCTTTATCAACAAAGCCTTGGATGCTGCCCAGAATTTAGGGATCTTTGTCGGCTGTGTTCAAGGTTCTCATCCTCAAATGTGCCTGCTGGAGAAGACTTTAAAAACTCAGATTCGGGACTCCATTTATGCCTATCGCTCCCTGAATGAGAAGCACCGTGGGATTCGCTTCAACCGGATCTGTAGCTTCCTTAACCATGCTGCTATTAGTTTTCTTCATTCCTCTCCAGATCAAGGGACATTCCTTTCCCTCCATGGCCTTTCTTCTGCCTTTAAACGCAGCATTGCGGCAGATAAACTCCACCTCCCTTCCCTCTGTCCTAACCTGGATTGTTCCCATCCAAACCCCTCTTTGCTGATTTATGCTTCTAGAGATGATTCCCTCCCTAGACAGAGTTCTAGCGCTGCCCTTTTCAGGGATGACTTCAGGTTCAGAGACGGATCTTCTCAACCTCCTTAAGGCTGTCCATTATCATTTAATTGTATTTCTTTGCAGCTGGCGGCTTTTTTGTTTAAGGTTACCAATGGGCATCTCGCGGTCCTTAGAGCTGTTTTTTTTTTCTCTATATTTTCTGTGGCTTCAAAGGAGATGGGACACAATCCCTATGACCCTCTTGCAGCCTCATCTTTAGGCTCCTCATCTCTCTCGCGTTGGCTGAGCTCGACCGAAGTTTTTGGCCTGCCTTTGTTCTTTTATTTTTGCTCTGTTTTTTTTATCTTCTCAGTTTTAGGCCTTGGGAAATGTCCCTGCCTTCCTAGGTTTTCTTGGCAAGCTTGTACTAGCCATGGCTCAGGCTTTTTGAGTCCTATTTTAATAATATAAGCTTTCCCTTAAAAAAAAAAAAAAAAAAAGAGAAGCCTTGAACCGCAATCTTATTCTAACTGCTCGTTATTGTATGTTAAACTAGTTGATAACTTGACGGTGACAACTAGGAGTAACGCACTAGGATAATCAGCTACTACTGTGATAGGATTCGTAGCTGCTTAAACTAGTTTCAGGAATTAATAGCTCATGAACTTTGATCGGAACATGCGCGCACGTTAGGAAGCCTTGATCGGACACTAACTTAAGTAGAACTGCACTATAGATGTTTAGAGTCGATGATAAGGGATACATTCATAGAGGATTGTCTGTACCGATACTTATCATAGTCATAGTACTTAATATCTACTGCCTGCGCACGTATCGTGCAATTCTGCTTTCGCTACTGTTCATTCGCGCACCTGCGCAACCCAATCACTCACAACCCCAATTTCGTAAGTTGTAGGTTGCTAGCTAAGACGAGTCTGCACGCTCCTTGTGGGATCGACCCTGACTTAGCCGCTGTACTAAGTGGAGAAGGAAGGATTAATTTGACGCGTACAACGACGCGCGATCAACCTCTCACGCCAATTTATGTGATATGATCATGAACTCTTGTTTTTTGTCTAGCGTTGAACCAAAGAACGTCAAAGAAGCCCTAACTAATGAATTATGGATCGCTGCAATGCAAGAAGAACTCGCTGAGTTCGAAAGAAATGATGTGTGGGACTTGGTACCACAACCTGCAGGGGTCAACGTACTTGGAACAAAGTGGATATACAACAAGACTAATGAGAAGGACACATTACAAGGAACAAAGCCAGGCTGGTAGCGCAAGGGTACACTCAGATTGAAGGAGTGGACTTCGATGAGACGTTTGCAAGTAGCCCGAATGGAAGCTATCAGGTTATTGCTTACCCTTTTTTTTTTCTTTTTTTTTTAGAACGATCTATTTATTAAAAGGATCCAAAAAGCCTGGATCATGGCGAAAACAAAAGAGGTTGAGCTTGATCCTCAAGTGCCAGTTGGATAGCATTCCCAACTTAAAAACACCGAACAGATTATAAACCCAGCTCAACCTAAAAGAAAATAAAAGGCGCCTTTGGCACCTGGACAATACACTGAGAAAATGAGAAGTAAGACAAATGGCTGAACCCACATAATGGGTTTTAAGCAAAAGACTACATAAATGGAAGGACCATACCCTTATAAGCCAAGAGGTAGTAATACTATGGATTTGATTCATGCCCAAATTACCAAGGCAGGCAACCTGAAGGCCAAAGCTCACTAAAAGCAGAGCAATAAACATTGAGCCAAAATTGCAGAGATGGCAAGGAGGCAGCAACACTAAAAAGAAGAGCCTAATGATTTGGGGAAGCCCAAGACCACCATATATTCCAAAGGAAGTAGAGAGGACCATCAAACGCCGGTTGACATCAGCCAACTCAGAAACGTGAATCAAAATAGCAGGCAAAAACAGCAACAATGAAAAAGGTTGGTAAAGGAAGAGCATGACCTTCACCAAGGAGCAAGCAGTGTTACATTGCCAAGTCATCTCTGAAGATGTGAGGAAGCTCATTAATTCTTCTGGATAATTTATTATCATCCTGAGTTCTTGTAGCCCTCAAATTAATCACAGGAGCTGAGTTATCTTCAGAGATTGGACAGAAAGCAGGGAGATGAAGCATATCTTGTTGAATGCTTCTTTGAGCTGCCTTGGGAAGACGGGAAAAATCAGATTCTTCCATGGGATTTGGACACGTATAGGCAAGGCAGATGGCTGTCTGGCAAATGTAGGTTGGAATGCGCCGTACCTGCTGAATTCCTAGCTGATCAAACAGGTATCTAGTCCTGTGTACAAGGTTCCAAGGTACAGCTTTCAGATTAGATTTGGTGGCAAAGACCATATTGAAGTGTGAACTTTGAACCATTGATGTGGATATGAGATGGCGTTCAGCAATAAGAAGAGCTTGTTGAATAAAATTCAGTAAAACTTCTCCTGAGCACCAGGTCTCAATCTGCAATTTAACAGCAAGAAGGAATTTCCCTTGCTGATTTCTGAAGAGAGCAGTCCCTGATTCATCCAAAATATGAATATCTAGACAAGTACCTCTAGCTTCAAAATTCCAAATTTTCCAGCGCCCTGAAATGAGAGATTTATGTATGATCTGAATATCGAAGAAAATAAAGCATGCCTAGTATGCTTGTCATTCCATTGAAAACCAGGAATTATAGAAGCTAAGACTCGAGCTCAATGAAAGAGCTTATCAGCCATGTTGGCGCATTTACTGCCCTCATGTAAAAAATTATTTCGAGCCCTCCAAATTTCCCATAGACCATAGCACGCCATACCAAATTTAAAACAGGAGAAGGCATTTCGTTTCTGGACAGGATTAACCCAGTAACGAAGAAAAGATGCCAGCGACAATGGTCTAGCACAATTAAAAGCATCTGCCAGTGTACGCCACATAGTCTTGGCCCAGTTTCCATTAAAGAAAATATGAGATTCAGATTCTTCATTACGAAAGCAGCAGATACATCGCGATGTAATGGGAATACCAATTCTGCGAATATTTGCATCAGTTGAAAGCCCACGCAGAAATAAGCGCCACATAAACAGAGTGAGTTTTGGTGGAAGCCATTGCTGCCAGATTGCTTTTGCCCAGCCAAGGGATAAGTGTTTCGTACTATAGGTTTCAATAAAATTCTTAATAGAGAACAAACCTGATGTATGATCTGTCCAAATAAGCTTTGCTGAGCTATCCTTCAAATTAAAATCATTGTAGTAGTTGTAAGCGTTCCTCGGGAGGGCGAACAGGAACAAAAACTTTTGAGAAGGATTCTCAAGAATCTGCTTTATGGATTGACCCTGCATATCACTTAGGCAACGAATACCAAAATGCCAGTAAAGCCTCTCAATCTTCATAGATCCATTTCCAACGTCCCAAATCGATTTATTTCTCAGATAAAGAATCAGATGATTAATAGCATTCCATAGAGGAGATCCATTTTTTCCAATAAGGAAACGCGATTTAGCATGACGAGCCCAAAGACTGCCTTGTTGCAGATAGTCCCAGGCAAGTTTGCCTTGAAATGCAAGCATGTTATCAGCCAAGCTTCTGATCCCTAAGCCCCCCATATGTTTAGGCCTACAAACCAATTCATAACGAATCCAGTGGAATTTCTTTGTTGAGCCCTGATCCCATAGGAAATTGGCAAGAAGGCTTTCTACCTTTTTGAGAACACCTTTCGGAATAGGAAGAGCAGCCAAGACATGTAAACTCATAGAACTCAGCACTGATTGAATTAAAGTCACCCGTCCTCCCATTGAAAGCATATTTTTTGTCCAGCCACCAATTGTCTTACGCAATTTATCAAGAATGTTCTCAAAGTATATCTTCTTAATTCTGCCTTGCATTAGAGGGGCTCCAAGATACCTTGTGGGCAGATTTGTCTCCACAAATTGGGTTATGGCTATGATTTGCGCCTTCTTGTCCTCACTGGTATTTTTACCGAAAATTATCTGACTCTTAGATGGGTTGAGGATGTGTCCAGATATTTTGCAGAAATTATTGAGAATCGAGATGAGAGTTTCAATAGACTGGGGGCAGTCCCTTGTGAAGATCAGAATATCATCTGCAAATAGGAGATGGTTAACCCGTAGAGCCCCCCTCTTCGTGTTATACGGTTTCATTGCTCCTGTATGAACAGCATTGTTAATGGCTTTAGACAGCCATTCCATAGCAATAACAAAAAGAGTCGGCGACAGAGGGTCTCCTTGTCGAACCCCACAACTGGATTTAAAGAAATCATATTGTCTACCTTCCCAGCAAACCGAATACCAGTTGTAAGAAATACATCTGAAAATCAGGTCACAAACAGGTTCCTGAAAGCCTAGCCTTCGAAGGACATTCATAATGAAGGACCAAGATAGTCGATCATATGCCTTGGACATATCCAGCTTAATTAACACATTCCCACTTGTTCCAGGTTTGTGAATACTATGAACAAGGTCATGGGCTAGAGCAAGATTAGCATGGATATTTCTGCCTTTAATAAATCCAGCTTGTTCCTCACTGATAATAGAAGGAAGGATTCCACTAAGACGCTTGTTCAGAATGCTAGAAATGACCTTATGGCTCACATTACACAAGTTGATAGGTCTTAATTGGTCAATACAGGTTGCATTGGCAGTTTTCAGAATGAGGGACAGGGCTGTCGACGACCAAGAAGCTGGCAGATGAAAGCCTTTGAAGAAACCTTGCACCACTTTGCTGAAATCCTCTTCAATCAAATACCAGAATTTTAAATAAAAGGGAACACTGAAACCGTCCGGACCTGGGGCCCCGTTGATATTCATTTCACGAATTGTGTCAAGGATTTCTTCGTTTTGCGGGATAGCAATGAATTTATTGTTAAAATCTTCAGATATAACTGCGTTAAGTAATTCCATATCCGACAGATTAGGAGGAGGCGTGTACCCACTGAAGAGATGTTTGAAATATTGGACGGCAGCATCTCCTATTTCCTTTCCATTGCAAGTCATTGTTCCATCTGCACGATGTAAATTCATACGAGCATAATTCCGTCTAGCTTTGATGGCTGCATGGAAAAAGGCAGTATTTCTATCCCCATCTTTGATCCAAGAGATTCTAGCTTTATCCTTAGTCATAGCCTCTTTTTGGCTAAGAACATCGTCTAGCTGTGATTTGAGTTTTCTAAGTCTTTGGTTGGACTCCTCACTCCACAGTTCCTGTAGGGATCCTTCAGTAGAAGAGATAGCATCAAGGAGGGCTTTTTCTTTCTTCCGCAGGTCACCAAAAACCTCCCAGTTCCAGATTTTAAGTTTCTTCCTTAGTCTTTGTAATTTTGCAGCAAAGTTTCGAAGAGGGTTGTCATGCATATTCCCTTTCCAATTAGCTTCTACGAATTTTTTGAAACTGGGGTGAGATTCCCAAACACGAAAGTAATGAAATCTCGCTTTAAGGGATATCTCGGTATTGGCTTCAAATAAAAGGGGGCAATGGTCTGAGTATGTCCTCGTCAGATGGAACACTTTGGGGCAGGGGAACTGGTCAAAATACTTGCCATTAACAAGAAATCTGTCTAACCTTTCCCAAATGTTTTCCACACCCTGCTTGTTATTACTCCAAGTGAAGGGTTGGCCAATAAAACCAATATCGCTAAGACCCGCACGTAAACAAAAATTATTGAAGTCCAATAGAGCCTCATCATCAGGAGGATTACCACCTTTCTTTTCACACGGGTGCGCAATAACATTAAAATCCCCTCCAACCAGCCATGGGAAATCATATTGGTCTGCAATATTAATTAATTCCTGCCAGGGCAATAATCTCTCCCTCCTCCTACAAAGAGCATAAACAAATGAACAATAAACAGAAAAATTGGTGCCATAAGTAGATACCTTGCAAAGGATATGCTGAGGTTGCCATTGAATGATATCAACTTCAATATGTCTTCGCCAGAGCAGCCATATTTTGTTGTTTATATTGCCACCTTGAGCAGCGTATTCAAAATGAAGAGAATTTCTCAGTCGCTCAATATGATTCCCATCCACCATAGGTTCAATAAGAATTAATAAATCAACCTTGTGCTGAGAAAGGATAATATTAAGATAGGAAAGAGTACCCCTACTGTGGATACCTCTGATGTTCCAACAAAAAATATTAATCATGGGCAGACTCAGGTTGGTTATTAATTGTTGTGGTCTCTGTACTTGTAGCAGACCTGTGATTAATGGTATTTCCGCAAATATTTGTCCCTCCTCGAGGGTAATCCACTGTTGTGGTGGGGGCTGAGGTCATATCTACACTTTTGGCAGCTTGTGTTTTCCGCAAAATAGATTTAACTGGCTTCACACTAGGATCAAAATGTTTAGCTGCATAGCTCAGAGTAGAGATACCAGCTATTTCAGGCGGGGAAATGTTATGCGTAGATCCATCCATGATGGTCAATCTCTCTATTGAATTGGATTGTGGCAATTCCAAAGAATTCTCCTGATTGTTTTGTTGCTGCACAGAATTTGAACTTTCACCAATTCCCAGCTTTTGGGAATAAGTAGTAGTATGGTCTCCCACTTTGCTCAAAACCAGGCCATTATGTTTCTCGGTCTTATCTTTAACAGTTCTTTTTTTATTTTGCACCTTAGTCCATCCTTGGTTTGGAGTGTTGCACACTTGACGGGTTATGTTAGTTTTTCCATGCGCAGCTGGGACTGTCACCTGCATGAGATTATCGGGGCCATATCCAGTGTCAACAATCTTCTGTTTAACTGAAGAGGAATTATTTTTAGCTTTCCTGCAGCTAATAAAGTCGTGGCCATGAATTTTACACTTCGAACAGTACGAAATTTTACTCTCCACCTGAATTTCTTGCCAATATCCACCGTTATTTCCCATTGTAACCCAGACCTCATTTGGGATAGGTTGGGTGACATCAAGCTCCACACAAGCTCTCGCAAACCTCAGAAAAGAGCAAGCTTTGGTTCGCTCATCCACATCAAGAAAAGACGAGAACGTAGAGACAATAGCACCAATAAAGGATTTATCAAAGAGTGGCAATGGTAGACCAGGAAGACGGAGTTATACCGTAGTGAAGGTGGATTCCTTTTTAGGGTTGTAATCTTCAGACCATCTAAACAAACGGAACATAGCGTGATTAATTTTGCGCAATGGGCACGAAAGAGCTGCAACTGCATCTTCTTCTGAGTCCAAAATAATCAGACTATGCCGGCTATCCCAAATCTCACTGATACTAGCGCGTCCCTGGATTGAAAGACCTTCTGGATCTCAGCAATAGATGGTCGACCCATGGTGAATTTTGCAATCAACGAAGAGCCAAAGCGTTTAGCTCCAGCCTGCACTTCACCGCTCGTGAAAGTCACCGATGGCCTCCCTTCACGAGTTCCGGATTGACGAGGGGGGAGATTGATTGGGGCGAAACGAGGCTGCAGTCGCTTACGCGAGGCCACAATCGAAGCAAAGGATTTCCCAAGCCCTTCTTTTTGGTTATCTGAAGAAGGCTCCATTGGATCAGGGGGCTTAGGGTTCATTGGTGCGACATTAGAAGAGAGGGGGGCGGTGTCGCCAAGAGGAGGAGAAGGGAAAGACTAAGCGCAGGCCCAGTTGAAAATATATCAAATGGATGAGAAGAGTGCTTTCTTGAATGGAGTCCTATCTGAGGAAGTCTATGTAGCTCAGCCCAAAGGTTTTGAAGACCCCCATTATCTAAATCATGTCTACAAGCTAAAGAAGGCTCTCTACGGATTGAAGCAAGCCCCCAGAGCTTGGTATGAGAGGTTGACCATCTTTCTGATTCAGCACGATTATGATCGTGGAGGGGTAGATAAGACACTCTTTGTCAGCAGAACAAAGGCAGACTTTGTTATTGCTCAGATATATGTAGATGACATAGTGTTTGGTTCGGGATCCCAGAATATGGTGAAGTAGTTTGTAAGTCATATGCAAATGGAATTCCAAATGAGCATGGTTGGTGAGCTATCTTATTTCCTTGGGTTACAAGTCTATCAAAAGGTGGATGGAATCTTTATATCCCATAGCAATTATGGTAAGAATTTGGTGAAGAAGTTTGGGATGGACAATGCAAGCCACAAACGAACACCTGATGCCACCCATCAAAGGCAATCAAAGATGAAAGAGGAGTTGCAGTTGATCAAGCTCTCTACAGAAGCATGATTGGGAGTTTACTCTACTTAACTGCCAGCAGACCAGACATATCCTATGCAGTAGGAGTGTGTACAAGATACCAAGCCTGTCCAAAAGGAAGCCATCTTCTGCTGGTCAAAAGAATCATCAGGTGTGTTGGAGGCACGACAAGGTATGGTTTATAGTACATCAGGGACACAAGTGTTAAATTGGTTGGGTACTGTGATGCCGACTCGGCAGGCAGTGTAGAAGATAGAAAAAGTGTTGTTGGAGGATGTTTCTCTTTGGAAAATAACCTAGTCTCGTGGTTCAGCAAGAAAAAGAATAGTATATCTCTTTCTACTGCCAAAGCACAATACATAGCAGCAACCAGCAGCTGTGCTCGGAGTCTATGGATGAAGGAGTTGATGAGTAGATACAGCGTGCGGCAAAATATTATACCCTCTACTGTGATAATCTGAGTGCCATCAGCATATCCAAGAATCCAGTACAACATTCTGGAACCAAGCACATCGATATCTAACACAACTTCATCAGAAACTTGGTTGTAAAGGAAGTGATCGTGATGAAACATATTGCTACAGAGAACCAGTAGGCAGATTTATTTACAAAACCACTTAATGGGGTTAGGTTTGAAAATTTGAAATCTGCACTGGGTCTTTATTCTGAACCCTCTTGTCATTTGTGACAAAAAGGGGGGAGAAGAAGAAAAGAAGTGTCTGGTCCCAAGATTGATATAAACATTAACATTATTGTTTACAGTTGACAGGTTTTGTCAATATTGTAGTTTTATTAAAAATGCCAAAGGGGAGATTGCTATGGATATGGCATCTGTGACAAAACGGAAAAAACCGAGCGAAAGAAGAGGCTACAACAACCTATGGTACCAGAAGCTGATACTTGCATATGAAGACTGACAAAATAAAAGAGTCAGAAGTGGCTGATACTTGCATATGAAGACTGACAAAATAAAAGAGTCAGAAGTGGCTATAGCATACCCTGAAGATTCAAGGCTAAAGCTAAAGATAGAATCTTTGTAGCAGATCAATTTGGAGGTGCTCGAAGATTGTCCGGGTGATTGCTGCTGGAGTAGCAACGACCAAAGAGATGCCCACAGGATCAGTGATCTTCAGCAGTGGCGCGGATGGCAGATGCGCGGATGAAGGCAACAAGATAAGGTTTCTAAATTCAGATTTAAGAAACCATATCTAAACAACTCCGCACGAATCCAGGAGAAGATTCACGTGGTGCTGAGCTGTCCTAGGAATTCGAGAGCAACGAGGATTCCAAAAGCTGTTGGTTGTCGAATCTATAAAAGTAGTGCAGAGGCATAGATATCAAGCATTGATCAATCAACAGAGGAGAACACACACACACACACACACTAAGCAGAGATCAGAGTTCACAGAAGCAGAGAGTGCTGGAGTGCAATTTGTGTGAGAGCTGAGGATTAATCTGAACTGGAGTAGTTTGATTACTATATTAATTCGAGGGAGTCGACTGGAGCGGAGCCTCGTTGATAGACCGAACGGTTCATAGCTGCGGAATGGGTTTCGCATAGTCTGTCCCATCGTGCTCTTTAATAATGACGGGAGGTCATTGATCGAGGGGAGCAGCGCATAGAGTCCCACTACTCAACAGTGAGTGCTAGGAGAAGTCGTCGACACAAGCATCAGCAACTTGGCGAAGAAGTGATGGAGAGTATTTCTACGATCCATTGATTTGATTAATTGTATTTTGCGTGTGATAGATTACTTCTTCATAGTGTTTCACATCGCAGGTGTATCAAGATCGCTTTTGAGCATTCTAGGCCTCACTCAACAACACGGGAATGCAAGGGGGCAAAGACTTGATCACGAGAAGAAGTTTTGGATGAATTCCAATTGATCAAGGGAAGAATCGAGTGAGAATATCAACATTGCAGAAATGATTCGCCCAGACAAGTGCACGAGTTAGGAGTGATGCGACCAGCCCTGGTCGAATTAACTTAGGCTGCCCGGATCAACTTCAACTCGAGGAGATTTCGTCCGTTGACCGAAGCAAATGAAGGCCAGGGCGATTCAAAATTAATTTGCCCAAACAGGATTGATACGCCCAGCTTCGGAACCCACTGACCCTTTAATTCGACCAACCCTGGTCGAATCACTTTTGGTGCAGCACGAATCAAAATTGATTCGCCCAGTTCCGTGACACACTGACCATTTGATTCGGCCAACTCTGGTCGAATCAATTGCTGAGCCAGCCCGAACCAAAGTTGATTCAGTCAAAGGCGAGTCTACCCGATCAAATCAAACGGTAAAAATAGAAAGAGATGGAAAAATCAAGTAGCCGCCTTTTACTGAAAAAACCCTAGACCAGAGATAATCGCAGATTGGAGACAGAAGTCAGCAGCATGAAGCACAGAAGTTTTAGTATTTTGTGAACTCTATTTTTCATTATTATTAGATGGCTTGTAGTAGCTAAACCCTAACTCAGTTTAGGGATTTGTATTGCAATGTATGGTTTGAGATTTATGTTTCATAATTCGATTTAGTGAATTACTGTTCTTCGTATGAATTGCATGCCTTGATCATCAAGTTAGCATAGCCTAGCGGTGAAACTGAATTGATATCTATTGCGTTATACTGGATTGACTGTCCTATTAGTGAAGCCTAGCTGTAGAACCTAATTGGTATTGTTAGTCAAGTAATCCTTAACCTATTCGAGAACTTAGCGGTTAAGAGTAGGTAGAACACGACATTTCCTTGGCAAGATTTTTAGACTAGAACAGTAGTTTTACTAGTTGATGCATGTTCGATCGATGATTACTAGTTGCAATGCATATCCCTAAACTGATTGTTTCTGAAATTGATTAATGACATTCTTCTTGACCCCCTCCCCACCCCCCCCCCCCCCCCCCCCCCGTTAATTATTAATAGAACTGTAGGACTAATTGTTCTCTTTGGGTTCGACCCTACTTACGTTGCTAGTAGGTCATTATAAATATAAATTTGGCGCACACAACAACGTGCTGTCAAGAAGTTGCTACAGCATCCGCTGTAACACATTGTAATAGGATAGGCTGAGTCTGTGTGATCAGGTCGTTAGCTATCTATTGTTGGAAGTGTGTTGATAGTGTAGGCTAGTATGTGTTGACAGATTGAGCGGAGACTTCGACTAGGTTAGGAGTAGTGGTTACACTAGCTGTGGCTGAGTTGTTGGAAACCATTGTACTCTAATCGAGATAGTGAAGTATTGAGGACTGAGAGTAGTCCTCCCCAAACGTAGGCTATTGCCGAACTGGGTGAACAAACCTATTTTTGTTCTATAGTTTTGGCAGAAGCAAAGTGGCAGCAACTTTGTGGAATAAGTTGCTGAAGCAAATCGTGGTGTCTCGCTTATAGTCACGTAGTGCCAATTTCACATTTCACTTTCACCACAGAGAGATGACCATCACATTAGAAGATATTGGTATTCTAACCAGACTTCTAGTTGAGGGTGGTGCTGTTACCGTCACTGATAACATGACAAATTGGGACGGCCTGTGTATGAGGACACTTGGTCGCATACCTTAGTGTGGCAAGACACCCACATTAGTACACCGCACATGGTTCAAACGAGAGATGAGCGTATGTTGTTGCAAGTATGGCAGTGTTTGACAAAACCAGCTTATGTGAACAAGGAGCTGCTGCAGCTCAAACAATCAAGCAGACCAGCAGAAGTAAACCAGCAGCAGATGCAGCAGGGGATGCTGCAGCAGGTGCTGGTTCAAGAGCTAGTTCAACTGTCCGAGTAGCAGTTTTGTGCTGGGTGAGTTTTGAAGGTTTGGCAGCTTTGTGAAAGTGCTTAGAAGAATTTCTAATATGCTGCTGAGCATATTTCAACAAGGATTACTAGTCAGAGAAGGAGATGTGCTTAAAGATATGAATCAAATCTAATCTCCTAGATTTTAGGAGATAATTGATCTTGTGGGTCAATTGCCTAAACCTGGAAATTGCTTAAAGTGGTGAGGGTATTTAAGCAGAAGGTTTGAGGGCTGAAGAGGGTGATCGAAGCTGAGTGATACACGAGAGTAGACACAGAATTCAGAGTGAGGATTTTTCTGGGTGTGCTACGAGAGTTGTTCTTCGATCAACACACACGGGCAGAGCGTTGAGCGCAGAGCTGTGGTGCGTATTGCAGAAGAGAATCAGGTCTTGCAGAGACTGATTCATGCTTTGATCTGGAAGCCAATTTAGAGCTGTGGAGCTTGTTGGTTGATCAAAGGCAGCCGCGGGAGAACTGACGGGTGGAAGGCTCGGTCGAGGTTCGTGCGGAAGAACTCACTAGTGGCAGGTGGTCACTGAGTGAGGGGGAGTTACTCAGAGTGTGCAGCGCTCTTGGAGTGGTTCGATCGGCTCGGCAGGAGGCCTTGGAGCGACGCGGACAGAGTGCTTCAGCTGGTGTTACAGCTGTTGCTGCAGCAACCCTGCTGAGTAGTGTAGTATAGAATAGGCTGAGTTCTTTGAGAGGATTGTAGCTATTCTAGACTGACATATTGTAGAGGGTGTGCTGACACAAATCAGAGCTTGTTCTGATTGTGTTGAGTAGTCCACACGGGGTTAAAGTAGCATAGGTTGCGTGCGTTGTAACCGAGTGTGCTTTGAACCTTTGGTTGAGTGGATTGAGGACTGGAGAATAGTCCTCCCCAGACGTAGGCAGATTGGCCGAACTGGGTGAACAAATCTGTGTCCTATTCATTGTCTGCTGTGCCTACATTTAAGTGAACAAGAGTGTGCTGCAGCAACTGCTAGTTCACAAATCTGCATAAGTAGAGACACTTGAAATTTCAATTGGTATCAGAGCGGAAACTCGACACACAGAGTTAAAAAGGTCCTACAGTGTCTCCGAAGTAGCCAAGACAATGAAGGAAGGACAGAGCACAAGTAGACCTCTACTTTTGGAAGAGAGCAATTATGGTTATTGGAAAGCTAGAATGAAAGCCTTTCTCAAGGCTATTGATGAGAAGACATGGAGAGCTGTCGTGATTCAGTGGTCTCCCCCAATCACCATAGATGAGCAAGGAGTGACAAGAATAAAACCTGAAGAGCAGTGGACTGCTGAAGAAGGTGCTGCAGCAACTGGTAATTCAAAGGCTTTGAATGCAATTTTTGCTGCAGTTGATGCTAACAATTTCAGGTTGATATCAAACTGTGATTTGGCCAAGCAAGCATGGGAGATTCTGCAAACTGCCCATGAAGGAACTGATAGAGTGAAGCTATCAAGGCTCCAGATCATTGCCACACATTTTGAAAATCTGAGGATGCTGGATGAGGAAACAGTCACTGAGTTTAATGCTAAACTCTGTGATCTTGCAAATGAAGCTCATTCCCTTGGTGAGCCCATCCCAGAAGAAAAGCTTATCAGAAAGGTTCTCAGATCGCTGCCCACAAAGTTTGACATGAAGGTGACAGCCATTGAAGAGGCTCAGAATGTCAGATTCATGAGGTTGGAAGAGCTGATGGGGTCTCTCAAACAATTTGAGATGAAACTGGTCAAAGAAGACACCACTTCCAAGGACAAGAATGTTGGTTTGAAGGCTGAAGCAGAAACCAAGCAGACAGTTCCAGACGATCAGTTGAGCATGCTTGTTAAAAATCTAGGAAAGTTTCTGAAAAACATGGAATCCAGAACTGAGAGAAGCTCTTCCTCGCGAAGACAATTCAGAAGGGGCAGTGAAAGAAAGAAGAAAGGGAAAGAACCAGCTCTGGACGAAGATGACAAGAAAGAGATGAAGAAGGGAGTTCAATGCTGGAACTGTGAAGGATATGGACACATTGAGGCTGATTGTCCAAGCAAACCCCTCAAGAATTCTGAGAAAAAGAACAGCAAATCCATGACAGCAAAATGGAGTGATTCGGATGAAAGTGATGAAGAAAACTGTGTTGTGCTGACAAGTGTTTCAGATGTCCACCTCAATGAGCTAAAGAAGGTAGAAATTCACTATGGGATTGAAGTCTCTGAGAGTGAAGATGAAGAAGACTCATCTGACAGTTTTGCTGATCTTCTGAGGAAGATACTCAAACAATGTGAGGCAGTTCTTCAGGCCAATCAGACCTTGACTGACAGAGTAAATCTCTTGGAAAAAGAACGAAGAAAATGTCTACCCACAGTTGATAATCAAGTTACTATTCTGAAAAGGGAAGATTCAGAAAGACAGACCTCTGTTGAATCCACTCCAGCAGCAGCCAAGACAGCTGACCCGCAGAGCAATATTCTGGACGAAATATTATCTTACCAAAGACTTGGAAAAGGGAAAACAGGGCTTGGATATACTGGTGAAGAAAGCTCTAAAGGGACAGTGTTCATTAAAGCCTCAGATGGTGAGACAGACGAGAAGAAGAATTCAGATGCCTCCTCAAAAATGGCAGAGAAAATTGGATCTAGACATGTGAACAAGAGGATGCTGCAGCATCATGGACAACTTTTTTCTCAAACAAAACAAAAGTCTCAGAACAAGTGGAGTACTGGTACAAGTGTTGGGAAGCAGAAGATCAACTTCAATCTGAAGCAGCAACACAGAACTTGCTCAGCTGAAAAAGGGGGAGCAAAGTCCAGAATCAGCACATGTTGCACAAAGACTCCATTTCATGTTGCTGCACAAGAGCACTGGATTGCTAAAAACAAGGGTAAAGCACAGATGGTACAAATATGGAAACCCAAACCAAGAGTTAGGAGGCTGGAAGATCAGAAGAAGAAAAGCTCTGGTGTATTCCAAGTATGGGTGAAGAAGACTCCACCAGATTCTCCCAAGGATCCTCTGAGCAACTGCAGCCTGAATTGAATAGGTGAACAAGCTCACATGTGCTGCAGCAACCTGGTCCGAATTAGCTTGTTCACATGTGTTGGTTGCTGAGGATGGAAAGGAAAATATTTGCACATGGGAGGCACGTGACTTCAACTTCAAAAAAGAAAAAGAAAATAACGGGTAAATATTTTCTAGGGCACAGATCAAGAGCAAAAGGGCTTCTCAGAAATCTCTGCCGATCATCCTCTGTGCGCTCCTCTTTCCTTCCACATCTCTGCAGCAATGGTGAAGACACGCGGGTTGAAGAAGAATCTGGCAGCAGACAAGCAAGGGAGGTCTGAAAGAAGGACCAAGGCACGAAACGAAGACCCTGCTCAGCCGCTGGATGTGGTTGTGTGGGAACCAAACCCTCTTCCTGTGTCGCACAGTGAGCCCTCTCCCTCTGAAGGAGCTTCGCAGAAGAGGAGGCGGCTGGTACGTGATGGAGAACCTGTCTCCAGTTCTGCTGCGCTGCCAGAAGCGGATATGGCTGAAGTTGCTTCTGAAGAAGAACTAGCAGTAGAAGAGTGCAGATCATTGATCATGTCCCCAGGTATTATTGGTGAAGGGGTTGAAACAGCTGCTGAGTCCCCTGAACAAGAACCTGCTGCAGCACATCCTCCTTCTTCAGACAAGGGAAAAGCTCCTATCCTGATCCCAGGCTCCAGTAGTGAAAGCTCATCCAGTGAAGAAGAAGAAGCAGGTTCTCTTGGTGGACCCTCTGAGAAAGGACCTGCAGCTGAAGATTTCTCTGCTCTCACAGTCGGAGGCACATGGTTCAGAAACAAAAGCGTCTCTCAAACCTGGAGTACTGTTGAGCGGAAACACATTGTGCATGAGAAGAGACTGGTGCAAGATAAGTATAGATCAGCTGCTATGATTGAGCTTCTGACTGAGGTAAATCTGCTCAAGTCCCTAACCTTTCCTCACCGTTTCAATATTATTCTGGTTAGAGAATTTATAGTGAATATGGAAGAAAAATTTGGAGAAGAAGGAGCTGATGAGTATGGGAGAAGCTGGGTACGGGGTAAGTCAGTGGTGATTACTCCTGAAATTATTGATGCTTTTCTTGGAATTTCTGAGAATGCAAGAGCTCCCACTGATGTTAAGCCAGAATTTGTGGCGAAGATCCTCACAGGGGGAGTGTGCCTGTCTTGGGGTGGCCCTACCCTCAGTGCGGCTGAGCTAACCTCCAAGTATGCTCTGCTGTATCATCTTGGTGTCAGGAACTGGATTCCTAGTTCTTACAGAGGGAAGGTCAACAAAGATTTTGCTAACCTTCTCTATTCTATTGGAAAGAGGAGGAAGATTAGCCTGGGAAGTGTTATGTTTCCCCAGCTTGCTGCTCATGCCGGGAGTGCTTCCTCCAGCAAGCCTATTGTGCTGCCCTCCCTCATCCATGGGATCATGGTCTCTCAGCATCTAGAGTTTGGAGCAATTACTGAAGGCTTATCTGAGGAGCTGCAGGTCTTCACAGTAGATCACAAGCTATTCAAGGGAAAACATGTAGTGGATGTTGCGTATGAGGATCTTCTAATGGTTGGTTCTTCAGCTCCAGCTCCCCTGGAGGACTCTCTTCCCCCTGCTGCATCCATTCAGCCAGCTCTTCGTGCCAGATTTGTGAGCCATCTCAGGTCTGAATTGCTCTTTCCTGATACTGAGGCCAAACGGAGGGATGCCAGGCGTGGCCAGATTCGGAGCCTCATCAGAGACTTGGAGTTCCTGGAGGATGACGAGCAGGCCCCTTGAGCATCTATGACAAAAAGGGGGAGAGAAGATTTTTATGTTGCTGAATATTGCTGAATGAATATTGATACACCTTGTTTTGACCCTGCGTGGTCGTATCTTCGGCCGTGTGTGGCCACACCACATCTACTTACTCTCTATTGGTTTTATTTAGAGTATTTTTTTTCCTGGTTCATGGAAGAGTGCATATGCCCAGAGGGTTTGTCAAAATGCCAAGGGGGAGATTGTTGTTGCAAGTATGGCAGTGTTTGACAAAACCAGCTTATGTGAACAAGGAGCTGCTGCAGCTCAAACAATCAAGCAGACCAGCAGAAGTAAACCAGCAGCAGATGCAGCAGGGGATGCTGCAGCAGGTGCTGGTTCAAGAGCTAGTTCAACTGTCCGAGTAGCAGTTTTGTGCTGGGTGAGTTTTGAAGGTTTGGCAGCTTTGTGAAAGTGCTTAGAAGAATTTCTAATATGCTGCTGAGCATATTTCAGCAAGGATTACTAGTCAGAGAAGGAGATGTGCTTAAAGATATGAATCAAATCTAATCTCGTAGATTTTAGGAGATAATTGATCTTGTGGGTCAATTGCCTAAACCTGGAAATTGCTTAAAGTGGTGAGGGTATTTAAGCAGAAGGTTTGAGGGCTGAAGAGGGTGATCGAAGCTGAGTGATACACGAGAGTAGACACAGAATTTAGAGTGAGAATTTTTCTGGGTGTGCTACGAGAGTTGTTCTTCGATCAACACACACGGGCAGAGCGTTGAGCGCAGAGCTGTGGTGCGTATTGCAGAAGAGAATCAGGTCTTGCAGAGACTGATTCGTGCTTTGATCTGGAAGCCAATTTAGAGCTGTGGAGCTTGTTGGTTGATCAAAGGCAGCCGCAGGAGAATTGACGGGTGGAAGGCTCGGTCGAGGTTCGTGCGGAAGAACTCACTAGTGGCAGGTGGTCACTGAGTGAGGGGGAGTTACTCAGAGTGTGCAGCGCTCTTGGAGTGGTTCGATCGGCTCGGCAGGAGGCCTTGGAGCGACGCGGACAGAGTGCTTCAGCTGGTGTTACAGTTGTTGCTGCAGCAACCCTGCTGAGTAGTGTAGTATAGAATAGGCTGAGTTCTTTGAGAGGATTGTAGCTATTCTAGACTGACATATTGTAGAGGGTGTGCTGACACAAATCAGAGCTTGTTCTGATTGTGTTGAGTAGTCCACACGGGGTTAAAGTAGCATAGGTTGCGTGCGTTGTAACCGAGTGTGCTTTGAACCTTTGGTTGAGTGGATTGAGGACTGGAGAATAGTCCTCCCCAGACGTAGGCAGATTGGCCGAACTGGGTGAACAAATCTGTGTCCTATTCATTGTCTGCTGTGCCTACATTTAAGTGAATAAGAGTGTGCTGCAGCAACTGCTAGTTCACAAATCTGCATAAGTAGAGACACTTGAAATTTCAGCGTAGTTCCGATTGATGCTTCTGACTAAGACATATAGAGGTATGCACGTGTGTACATACTTTGCATGCTTGGATCAACCCTCATGCCAGACCTATCGGGTAATGACTTATCTCTTCATTACTTGCCCCTCTTGGTTGATTTGGATGCGGGGAAAGGGTACAGTTGGGGCAGCGCCTTGCTAGTAATCATGTATAGACAGTTGTGTCACTCTTGCGATGTCGGACATAAACAATTGGTTGGATCAACTGTCTTACTACAGATATGGGCATGGGAGAGGATGTACATTGGTCATCCCATACTATTGACCCCACCTCCACGACCACCGAAATCGGATGAGGATCCATTACGCGGACCAGCATGGGGATATAAGTAAGTTATTCAAATTTTGATTTTATTATTGTATTCAATATTGTGTTACTTTCAAGATTCATGTTACAGTGAATATCTGGCTACTTTGGAATGTTTTGTATCAGGAGGTGGGATGGTCTGAGGACTCATATATACACACCTCATCAAGCTTTTTGTTTCTACCGTAATCAGTTAGATCGTCGGACAAATCATGATCTCATGGGGACACCTTACGTTGATGCGTTCTTGACCAGCTTAATCTGATATGTCTTTAGGGTCGAGGCATTTGGACAGCGGAAGTGTCACTCATATGTTTCAATGTCATTTAGTGGCATTATCCTTCAAGGGTGCTTCAGCAGTTTGGTTACAAGCAACAAGTGCTAGCAGCTCCTCGAGCAAACCATAATGAGTTACATGGTGTTACAAGGAAAAGGAGAAAAAATTGGACGGCCGAGTTGATAACATATTTAACTATGTGGGATTAACTATGTGGGATACAAGAGCTGAGCAAATCATTTCGGGAAACATTTAGATGGTGATGATAATTATCTCATAGAGGACTATTCATGGTTCGATTTTGTCAGTCGATGGTACATCCAGCCTCATTTTGATCATCCTCGCTCATACCGTCCTAATGCACCTGAACGCACCATCTATGTAAGTACTTATTGATTAATTTATCCATAATTATATAAGTTTTATATTAACATTAATATGTAAAATCGACGCACTTAGCGAATACATTCTTTATTGCTTTCAGCTCATACAACGACGAAAATATTCTTGAAAGACCCAACTTCTTCCTCGGAACAATTAGCTCATGATTTACTACATGCTTCTTTACATGAAGTGGAGGATGGTGCATTAAATATCAATCCGTCACTTATTCAATTCTCTACATGTATGTTCCTAAACCTCAAGCCTAAATCACTTCAATTATTACATTATGTAAGCATCACATTTTTGTTACAATGCAGGACCGCAAGAAGTGCAAATAGATGCAAATATCTATGACGATTCATACCAGCCTTCTCAGATTACTCAGGTTGAGACTCAAACCGAGGCTGCGCCGAGAAAGAGCACACATCAAAGGAAAATGCCGGATATATTATCGTTAGGATAATATATTCTATAACATGTTTATATGTATGGTTTTGATATGTTTAATATGATCTTCTTTCGAATGAATTATTATTGCTTAAAATTTTATGTCTTCATTTAATGATCATATCCAAGTTGTAACTTTCAAATCCAAGTAATAAATTTATAGTTGTAACTTTCAAATCCAAATTTTAAATTTACAATTGTAACTTTCAATTCCAAATTACAAATGCCAAAAATTCAATTAAATGTGTGTATTAGGCTGAAAGCCGCTCTTACCAAAGGCAGTTTCAATGAAAGCAGCATTTAGGATGAGCGGCTGGCATATAGCAAAGAAAACTTTGAATTGTTGTATTTTGTCAAACCAAACTTCGTTTTGTGCAAAATGTAAGAAATTTTATCCCGCATGCTATCTCTAAGATTCTTATTCTTGTATGCTTATGAATGGAATCCATACACTATTTCCTGCTCCGTCTGGATCTTAAAAATTTTAGCGGAAAGAAAATGAATTGTAAAACAAGTTGAAAAATGATTTTTCCATAAAAAGGTTTGTAATGTGTTCTCTTAATTACTTTTCATTTTCCATGACAGCTAAACTCAAAAAATTATTTGCCTTCAAATTTTTCCATCCATCAAGTTTTTCAAGAATCAAATGGGGTTTAAGTGTTATGGCGCGGCTTCTGACATACATAAGTTCCATCCTAGCTATCTTACATTGGTTTGATACCTCTTTACATTTTATTTAACAAATCAAAACACGTATTGCAATGTAGGTTTAGCTTTGGAAAGTATTTTAAAAGAAGCTGTTTTGTGGCAGTCATTCGGTTATAAAATCAACTTATCCTCTACAAAATTGTCTAACCATTTTTACAAAGTTTCTTTGATATTCGTTATCGTTGAGAATGTGAATGTGTTTGAGTCAGATGGTTTAATATTCAACGTCTTCGAAAATGAAAATGAAAAATAAAAATCGGAAATAAAAAGTATATGTTGCTACATAATTATGGCATGTCGACAAAATATACAACAGATTGTCCAAGACTTTGTACAAGCAATCTGTGCAGTACAAGTATGAGCATATCTGGAAAATCTGGCATTACGGAAAAATAGGATATTCAAACCAGAAGATAAAGCTGCACAATATTTGGAGATTACAATAGTAAACAAAGTCAGCATGCGAAAAATCAACAGATATGGTTTAAAGATAATGCCAAAAAAATCACAACAAATATTCAGAGGAATAAATCTTAACAAACTGGTTGGATTTATGGGGTGCATCTCTGTATAAATACAAGCAACACACAGCCTATGAAGGTATGCTTGGGGGAGAGAACCATGAACTGATCTTGAAAGATTACCCAAGCATCAAAGACAATCTGAAAAGCATATGATCTTGAGCTATCAACGGACACCACAAGACTAAAGAAAGTCTCTTCGAGAGAAGGGCTTGGACAGTGGATAGAGATAGGAGGTCTCACATTTAGGGAGAGCCTAAATGCCAATTACTATTAGATTAGAAGATGTTAGAATAGAGAGGGAGTCTGTTGTCCTGTAATGTTCTTGTACTCAATCGTGATATAGTGAATTGGTTCCCACGGGCTTGAGATAAGCCCCCAGACGTAGGCTAGTTTACAGCCGAATTAGGTAATCTGTCTTGTGCATTTAGTATGTATGATCGATTACTATCTGTCGTCTCATCATACTGCGCAGCTTGTCCAAGAAGTTGTACTACCGACAAGTTGGACAAGTTTCTGCCATCCAGCATTCAGTATTTTTAATTGGTATCAGAGCCACCTACTCGACATACAGAGTAAGATCTTGGTGTAAAACTGAAAGGAAGATGAGTATGAAGGAAGGGCAGAGCATGACTAATATGCTTATGCTTATGAGAAGAAGATGAGTATGAAGGAAGGGCCCTCATTATTGGATTTGTGACAAAAAGGGGGAGAAGAAAATGACATTACTAATATGCTTATGAGAAGAAGATCATCTCAAAATACGAGCGCAAAATCCATAACTAGATCTGAAGAATATGTTGTTAGTTTTGTCGCAAATGCCATGGAGGAGATTGTTGCTACATAATTACGGCATGTCGACAAAATATACAACAGATTGTCCAAGACTTTGTACAAGCAAGCTGTGCAGTACAAGTATGAGTATATCTGGAAAATCTGACAGTACGAAAAAATAGGATATTCAAACCAGAAGATAAAGCTGTACAATATTTGGAGATTACAACAATAAACAAAGTCAGCATGCGAAAAATCAGCAAATATGGTTTAAAGATAATTCCAACAAAATCACAACAAATATTCAAATGAATAAATCTTAAAAAATTGGTTGGATTTGTGGGGTGCATCTCAGTATAAATACAAGCAACTCACAGCCTATGAAGGTATGCGTGGGGGAGAGAACCATGAGCTGATCTTGAAAGATTACCCAAGCATCAAAGACAATCTGGAAAGCATATGATCTTGATCTATCAACGGACACCAAAAGACTGAAGAAAGTCTCTTCGGGAGAAAGACTTGGACAGTGGGTAGAGACGGGAGGTCTCACATTCATGAGGAGCCTGAATGCCAATTACTATTAGATGAGTAGAGGTTAGAATAGAGAGAGAGTCTGCTGTTCTGTAACGTCCTTGTACTCGATCGTGATATAGTGAATTGGTTCCCACGGGCTTGGGATAAGCCCCGTAGACGTAGGCTAGTTTACAGCCGAACTGGGTAATCTGTCTTGTGCATTTAGTACTTAGGATCGATTACTATTTGTCGTCGCATCATACTGCGCAGTTTGTCCAAGAAGTTGTACTACCGACAAGTTGGACAAGTTCCTTCCATCCAACATTCAACATTTTTAGTATCCTTTAACATGATATGTTCATTATATAATCCTCATGTTCAAGGAGCTTAACATTAAAAGGGAAAAGGAAAGATGCTCAAGTATGAAAAAAAAATAGTGAAATAAACGTACAGACAGCAACTCATTATGAGAAATCTATAGTTTTGATCACAACCAATAGTTGAAAGGGCTTTTAGTCTTTTGGTTTCATTCTCTGTGGCGTTGTTACTATTTTTACAGCCGGATGCCGTCTTTTTTTTAAGACAATAACACTTTCAATTTGAAACCTGAATAATGTAAAAGTTCTTCAACATGTCCCAACTTATTTTCTCTTTGTTCAGTCAAGGATTTACTGTGATCATAATTCTTCCATCAATGAAGAAGAATTTATCGGGAATGGTTCATCCTCATATTCTCAAGAATCATAGAGACCTCCAGACAAATGCAGAGAAAGGATCAAAATGCTCCCAGTGGAAACTTGGCATCTCCGGTATTAGCCTCCAACTCCACCTTACTCGGGCTAGCACCTTACGAGCAGCCTGTCTCGCATTGCAGGGGGGTCAGCTGTCTCAGAATTGGCAAAGAAATGTGTTTGGTAAACTTTTTGAAGCTCTTTTTAGGGATTAAGGTCTGAACTTATCTGTAGTAATTGATTTGGAGTTGCTATTTGATGTAGCGCGTGTGGGCAAAGGGACGATGAAACTTGAACTCGAAATCCTAGACACGAATTACAAGCTGTATAGAGAATTTTATTAATTCCATAAAACTATCTTTTCCTACTACCCTGACTCTGTTAATATAGTAAACAGAGGTCACTAATTAGGAAACATAAAATTTAATCAGTCAAATCTAATTTTGAGAAATAAGGACACTTATCTAAAAATGTTAATTATTAAAAATAAAATAGTAAAATACTCTGGATGGGCTCTTCGAAACGAAGTATTACACGACCCAATCGGACTCTGCGGTGCCCTCTCTCGCTAATGTGCACCGCCTGTAACGCGCACCTTAGGATGATCCCGCTTCTCTGTATACTGTAGCGCAAATCGCTCCGCATCACTATTCAAGGAATGCTCCATATGCCTCTTATCTACTGATTATTTTCCTTTCACTTTCTGCATTTGAACAATAACTACCTTTTCTTACCAAGTAAAAATAAATGTGTAATAGAATGTTTTGTTATCACAGGTAATAAGCTAAAACTGTGGAAAAAATTGAATTGAATTTCTTATTAGCAAATAAGTTTAGGTTAAATTATACTATAAATATGAGTAAATTTGATTTCAGTAAAGTCCAAAACAATAATTGTAGATTTTTCCTTTATTACTGTGCTAGGAGTTTATGTCTCAGTTGTGAAAAGTATAAACTTTATGTCTATAAATATTCTCGTTCAGACCAAAGGCTGATCAAAAAATAGCTCCATTACTTTATCCCGGCAGGCAATGAAGTTGAAGGGCTTCAATATAAATGGTGAATTCAATCAGCTGAATTTTGTCATCACTGCGCCACATGTTTGGATTTTGCTACATAAATTCACATGCAACTCTTGAAGCAGCCTCAGCCCCTCGTTGACAAATCCATCAATATGATCTTCATATTTCTCATATAGCGCCGGAACAGTAAGGATGATAACAAGGCCTATCAGGAAAATGGTGTGGTCATTGAAACAATTTATAAAAGTACATACTTCACTTAATTGTTATCAGTGTGAAACACATCTTACTGATGTAGGCAAGGGTGATAAAATCAGTCAGGCTTCCGACAAGAGAAACCAGTAACATGACTGTGGCTGCTTTAAAGAACAACTTGGTATCTTTACCCAAAGCAATGTCCCTAAAAACTGAAAATAAAGTGTTCAAGGTAACTCGAATGGTTTTAGCCATTTGATTCACCAATTCTTGTGATAGGTGGATATGCGGTAGTTGTGGTCCTGGTCTGTTTAAATCCATGTGGAGATAAAACTAGTTATTCAAATTGCTGGAATATGATAAGCAGTGCAGATTACGATTGAAGTTGGATGAATTAGAGAAACAGAAATCACTGCTTTGTACCGTGAATATTCAAATAAGCAGTACTAGGATGAATTCTTTTACCTGTTAAGAATGTGAGCAGATTTTGACCAAAGGAAGAGGATACAGGTAAGGAGGAAAAGAACACTGGAGAGAAATGAGAGCAAAGTATAGGCACATCTCTGAAACATCACCCAGGCTGCCCATCCCATTACCAAAACTCCTCTACTCACATTCTTCCTCCTCCACAAAATCACATCTGCAACTGCTGACGCACACACAAATTGGCATAATCCTAAAAATCCAAGAAACATGAGAATTATGGAGAGGTAGGGAGGGGTCTTACCGGGTCCGCCGCCGAGGATCTGATGAATGGTTATTTTACTTTGAAGAAGCCGATCCGATGAACCCATCTCAATCCGGAGCCCCGCAGCAGTGTCCTATTTGTTATATATAAAAGTTGCAGAGACAGAGGATGATACACACTCACGATTCAACAAAAGGGCGATGAAGGGTCGGTCTCTCTCTATATCTCCGGCCTAAAACTAAATCAGCATTCTTGCTAACCTTGTCTAATGTTTCCTGCTAATTTATTTATTTTTAATTTTGAGGTAAAAGTAAAGATGTCTTCTAATCTTAGGAGAGAGGGTATGAGATCGTGAGACGAAAACACAGACATCAACTAGATTTTCTCTTCCTCCAGCTATGAACTGACTGAGTATATACACGGCTGCTCTTACAAGTTACCTTATAAATTGGACCCAAAAAATTTGAATGACACTTGTACGTGGAATCTTTCAACACCTGCTTACACGAATATCATTTGTTTAGACCCTCTTCTTTCCCCACTTAAATCTTTAGTAGTAATTTAAATTTAACTTAATTTAAATATATTAATTATTATTGAACGTCCCAAACTTATCATCAATGACAATTTTGTCTGTTAGGAGAAGATTTCTCCTAAAATCAAAAAAATTGAAGAAAAATAGTCAAACTCTGAAAGAACTTATTACAAGAGATTATATTCGCTCTTATTCTTCATGGAATTCTAGATCCCCTGAATTTGGAAATCGACGCCTATATTTGGCGATATTCAAGGCATTATTCCATGTCTAAAAAGAGTTTCTTATCCGAAATTCTCGGATAAGATGGTCAAAATTGACCCCGAAACAAAGAAACCCTATGGTGATGACACTATGTGCAAGATCAATGGCCAAATTGAGGCTCATTATAATAGCCAGAAGGCACTTAAGGCCAATGCCCATGACAACCTTAATAATAAAATTAAGGACAAGACTCAAACCTTGCCCAAAAAAGAGATTTTTAATGTCTATATTGAGTCTCTCAAGAAGGATTTATTTTTTCTTGATGATAGCAGATCCAATAAGACTGACAAATCTATGACAGCTGCCAGTCGAGGGCAAGGATAAGATTTATTCCAAGACTCTCAAGAACCTGCAGGTCTAGAGGATATCGATTCAATGTTCGAAGATATTCGTTCCACCATCTTGGAAAAATATCAGCATGAGGACATGCGGAAGCGGACAATGTCTTGGATGATGGAAAAGAAAGACGACTGATCTATCCTTGCTAGCCCCCAGAAGAAAAGCTCTGACGCAAAGTCTTGGTAGAAGAATATTTCTACTTTTGCGTCTATCATGTAAAATTTATTTGATTGCAATAGCACAAGAAGATGCTACAACACTTTCTAGAGTTTACTGCTGGAGCACGTTCTGAAGATTGACAAAACAACAACAAGCCACAAGAAGATGCTACAGCACTCCGTGACAATCAGAAGCTGAGGCAAGCTTGCTGAAGACAATGAACCAGAATCTGCTATAGCACTCTGTTGACCACAAGAGATGAGACAGATTGATCAGAGGATAGATTCTGCTTTAGCACTTCGTGATAACAAACAAAGGACAGGATCTGCTATAGCACTCTGTGGACCACAAGAGCTGAGACAAATTGGCCAGAGGTCAGATTCTGCTTCAGCACTCCCTGATGATCCAGAGCTAAAGCAGAATAGCAATGAAGACACAGAGTCTGCTTCAGCACTCCCTGATGACCCAGAGCTAGAGCAGAATGCCCGATCAACCTAGAGATGCACGGAGAGGTACCGGCATGGTGCGGCTGGCATCACGGAAGCCCAGGGAGCTATGCAGATGTCATCAAGAGCTCTGCAACTATCAGCAAGTGGTTGAAAAGATAAGGATCCTAAAGTCCATATTAGGCAACTGAATCTTCAACAACCTTGCAGGAATCTGGGAGAAGATTATGATAATTGGCAACTAGGTTTCTGCCCCTGGCAACCTGAAAAGCTATATAAGGAAGGGTAGATCATCAACACACACACACAAAGAAAGAAAGAGCGATAAGCAAGGCGCGAAGCGTTAGAGTGTGTTGTCACTGCTAAAGCTAAGAGAGATCATGACTCGGTGATCAAAGCTTGATCAGCAAGTTCAACTGGAGCAAAGACTCATTGAAGATCAAGTACGTAAGCTGTTGAAGAATCGTCGCGGTAAGGAAAGCACGGACGATTGGAGATCAAAGTTGAGTTCCCGGATATTAACAGGAGGTCATTGATTGAGGGGGAGCGCATTGTAGTCATGTGAACTCGTGAAAGTCAGATTGAAGCAGCTGGGAGAGCTCGGAGAATCTGAGTTACAGCAACTCTAATATAGAATGTGCTGAAGCATTCCGTATACCATGCATTTTAATAGAATAGGCTAGGTCTGTGGCTCAGGTCCGTAGCTATTTGTTACTGGAAGTGTGTAGGTAGCATGAAGAGGGTCTGTGTGATCAGACTACTTGCTAGTCTAGGGAGTTAGACTGAGCGAAATATTTTGACTAGGTGAGAAGTAGAGGTGTGAGTCCTTTGTACTTTGAACCGTGATAGTGAAGTCTTGAGGATCGAAGGTGATCCTCTCCAGACGTAGGCAAGTTTCGAAACATAATTGTTAAGATTATGGCATCCTTGACAAAACAGGCGCAAGAGAGGATTGTTGTCGGCGTCGCAACACGCAAGGGAGTTTTCCAATTGATCACAGGTCTCCATCATGCCCTCAAAAGAGATTGTATGAAGAAACCTGAAATTCGCAGCGTCTCAGTTAGACAGATTTTGTGAACAAACAGTTGCTGCAGCACACTCTTTTTCACTCGGAAATTGTCTCAGCACACAATGAACAAGACAGAAGTTTGTTCACCCAGTTCGGCCAACTGCCTACGTCTGGGGAGGACTATTCTCTAGTCCTCAATCCACTAAACACGAAGGTCTCCAAGTACACTCGGTTACAACTCCACGCAACCTATGCTACTCAACCTTGTGTGGATCACTTGACACAATCAGAACAAGCTCTGACTTGTGTCTGCACACCTTCTACAAATGTCAATCTAGAATAGCTACAGTCTTCTCAAAACTCAGCCTATTCTAAACTACACTCACTCGGCAGGGTTGCTGTAGCAACTGCTGTAACACACAGCTGATGCACAATTTGTCCGCGTCGCTCCAAGGCCTTCTGCCGAGCCGATCGACGATTCCACGAGCGCTGCACACTCTGGAATACTCCCCCTCACTCAGTGACCTCCAGCCACTAGCGAGAACCACCGCTTAGACACTCGACCGAGCCACACACCCGTCAGTTCTTCCGCGGCTGCGCTTGATCAACCAACAAGCACCACTGCTCTGAATTGGCTTCCATATCAAGCTCGAATTAGACTCTGCAAGTCCTGATCACCTTCTGCTACTATCACCACAGCTCTGCGCTCACGCTCTCCTCTCGGGTGATGATCGAAGAAATCGTCCGTCACACACCAAAATTGCTCTCTCTAAATTCTGTGTATGCACTCGTGTATCCCTCAGCTTCGATCAGCCTCTCTGTTCTAAACCCCTTTCTCTTAAATAGTAGCACCAGCTTTAAGCAATACCAGGTTTAAGCAATGTCCCAAAAAGAACAATTATCTCCTAAAATCTAGGAGATTAGATTTGATTTTGATCTTCAACACAAAACTCCTTCTCTGACTAGGAAACCCCACTGGAATATTCTCTACAGCACCTTAGAAATTCTTTTGATGACCTCCGCAGAACTCCCAGCCCTTCGAACCAAGCCCAGGTCGCTGCTGCTTCTCGGATAGATGATGCAGCCACTTGAACAAGCTCCTGCTACAGCATCCCCTGCTGTAGCTGCTCCTTGTTCACTTGTGCTGTAGCTGCTCCTTGTTCACTTGTGCTGTACCTGCTCCTTGTTCACTTGTGCTGGTTTTGTCAAACACTGCCATACTACATCATCAATCTCCCCCTTGGCATTTTGACAAAACCCTAGAGCACTTATGCACACTTCCATGAACCAGTAAATACTCTAAATAAAAAAAAAATCCAACAAGAGAGTAAGATAGTAAGAAGTGGCCACACTCGGCCGTAGCACGACCACGCAGGGTCAAAAAAATCATCAGTTCATCAGCCTTTTACTATACTCCCCCTTTTTGTCACAGATGCTCAAGGGGCCTGCTCCTCATCCGCCGGGAACTCCAGGTCTCTGAGCAGACTTCTGATCTGGCCACGCCTAGCATCCCTCCTTTTGGCTTCGGCTTCAAGGATGAGCAGCTCAGATCTGAGATGGCTCACAATTCTGGCACGGAGAGCTGATTGAATTGTTGCAGCAGGGGGAAGAGATTCTTCCAGAGGAGCTGGGGCAGAAGCACCAACCAAGAGTGGATCCTCATAGGCTATGTCCACCGCATGTTTCCCTTTGAACAACTTGTGGTCTACTGTAAAGACCTGCAGCTCCTCAGATAAACCTTCAGAAATCTCACCAAGCTCCGGATGCTGTGAGACCATCATCCCATAGATGAGGGAGGGTAGCACAATGGGCTTGCTGGAGGAAGCGCTGCCGGCATGAGTAGCCAGCTGGGGAAACATCACACTGCCCAGGCTGATTTTCCTCCTCTTCCCAATAGAGTAGAGAAGGTTAGCAAAGGCTCTGCTAACCTTCCCCCTGTGAGAGCTGGGGATCCAGTTTCTAATGCCCAGATGATACAGCAGGGCATTCTTGGAGGTGAGTTCAGCAGCAGTCAGGTTTGGACCACCCCAAGACAGGCACACTCCCCCTGTCAGAACCTTAGCCAGCATCTCTGGCTGAACATCAGTGGGCGCTCTGGCATTCTCATGGATCTCAAGAAACTCATCGATTTTTTCAGGGGTAATAAGAACTGTCTTACCCCGCACCCAACTCTTTCCAAACTCATCCCCTCCTTCCTCACCAAACTTCTCTTCCATATTCACAATAAATTCCCTAACCAGAGCTTTGTTGAATCTGAATGGGTAAGTTAGGGACTTGAGAAGGTTTACCTCAGTGAGAAGCTGGATAATTGCTGCTGATTTGTACTTGTCCAGGTCCAGCTTCTTTTCTGACACAATGTGCTTCCTCTCAACAGCACTCCAGGATTGAGAAGCATTCCTATTTCTGAACCAAATACCTCCCACTGTGATTGCAGTTGTGTCTGCCAATGCAGGTCCTCTCTCAGACGGTTCACCAGTAGCACCTGCATTTTCTTCACTAGATTCCTCTTCTTCACTACTGGAGACAGGAATTAGGATAGGGGCTTTTCCTTTGTCTGAGGAAGGAGGATGATGTGCTGCAGCAGGTTCTTGTTCAGGGGACTCAGCGTCTAACTCCTCCCCTTCACCCACAATGCCAGGAGACATAACAAGTGTTCTACATCTCTCTTCAGCAGAACCTGCTACAGCATCCTCTGTAGCTTGTTCTTCTCCAGAGACTTCTTCACCCACAGCCTCTTCAGATAACACAGCTGCACTGGATACAGGTTCCCCGTCACGTACCAGGCGCCTCATTTTCTGCAAAGTTCCTTCTTGTGAAGTAGGATCGCTGTGCGACACAGGGAGAGGAGCTGGTTCCCATACCACCACGTCCAGACGCTGAGCAGGGGCTTCATTGCGCGACTTGGACCTCCTTTCAAACCTGCTGATAGAGCCTATTTATACGCGCTATTTAGATCCTAACACTATGCTTGTTTGCATCATTTTGTGTACAAGATTACTGGTTTCCGGTGTTTTTGTATTCCAGGGCAAAACGAGGGCCTAAGTCGGATACGTGCTAATAGGCAGCGTTTAAGGAGCGCAACACACAGCCTGCGGAGCTAGCAGCGCAAACAGGATAGGAAGTGGCAGAGTCAGACTATGGTGCGCAGACCGACTGCGCGAACCAATGTGCGCAGTGCGCCATGCGCAGGATATTGGTGTTTCCAAATCTTGACACCATCGGATTTGGAAGTTGCCAAGGCCGTCCTTGGGCCTCATGAGCAGTATATAAAGAGAGGAAGGCTAGGGTTTGAAGAGAGGAACACAGACACACCACAACACACGAGAGAGAGGCAGAACTGAAAAACACACGAGCTACTGTGAGGACCTGCGCTAGCCAACTGCGCCAGCCGAGACACTGCAACCTGCACGCACCTGCTTGTTACTGTTTTCTTGGATACTTTAGCTGTTATTTACTATTTCTATGATGTTTACTACTAACATGTCTAGCTAAACGCTTTGTATCGGTTGGGCATGATTCTATGAGTATTTCCTTTGAGACTTGTGCTTAATGCATAGTTTGTTTGCTTGTATTAATTCTGTGCACACTGTTGATAGCTAGTTGCATGAGTAGGGGAAGCCTTGAACCGCAATCTTACTCTTGCTACTTGTTCGTCATATGTTAAACTAGTTGGTAGCTTGACGGTGACAACTAGGAGTAACGCGCTAGGATATTCAGCTGCTACTGTGACAGGATTCGTAGCTGCTTAGACTAGTTTCAAGAATTAATAGCTCATGAACTTTGATCGGAACATGCGCACATGTTAGGAAGCCTTGATTGGACACTAACTTCAGTAAATCGAACTATAGACGTTTAGAGTCGATGATAAGGAATACATTCATAGAGGATTGTCTGCGCCGATACTTTTCATAGTCATAGTACTTAATCTCTACTGCCTGCGCACGTCTAGTGCAAATCCTGCGTTAACTACTGTTTATTTGCGCACCTGCGCAACCCAATCACTCGCACCCCAATTTTCGTAAGTGTAGGTTACTAGTTAGAGCGAGTCTGCTTGCTCTTTGTGGGATCGACCCTGACTTAGCCGCTGTACTAAGTGGAGAAGGAAGGATTAATTTGACGCGCACAACGACGCGCGGATCACCTGCCTTGTCGGTCTGCTGCCAGATTCTTCTTCAAACCGCGAGTCTTCACCATTGTTGGGGGATTGTAGAAGGTTTGAGGAACGCACAGTGAGGATGATCAGCACCGATTTTGGGAAGCGCCTTCAACTTGACTTTGCCCTAGAAATTGATTTACCCGTTATCTTTTTTTTTCAATTTGAAGCTTCTGGATCACGTGCCCCACATGTGCCTTCTCCCAGCTTTAGCAACCAAAACATGTGAACAAGCTTATTCTGACCAGGTTGCTATAGCAGACGCGAGCTAGTTCACCTACTCATTCCGGAAGACAGCTTTGCTCGGCGGATCCTTGAGAGGTTCTGATGGTGATTTCTTCACCCATACCTGGGTTTGTCTAGAGTTTCTCCTTTTCCGACCCTCAAGACTCCTATCTCTTCGTTTGTCATGTTTGGATTTCCACACCTGTATAACCTGTGGTTTTCCCTTGTCTTTAGCAATCCAGTGCCCTCGTGCAGCGATCTTAGCGATCCTCCTCTATGATTCTTTCCAGCAATCAGCATTTCCCGAAACAACATGATACGGAGTCTCTATGCAGCATGTGTTGGCTCTGGATTTTGCTCCCCCTTTTCCAACTGAGGCGGTTCTGTGCTGCTGCTTCAGGTTGGAGGTAATCTTCTGATTCCAAATACTTGTGCAAGAACCCCTTTTATTCTGAGCCTTTTGCTTTGTTTTAGAAGGATGATGTGCCAGGTGCTGCAGCAACCTCTTGTTCACATGTCTAGTTCCATCTTTCCCTGCAGGTTTTGGAGAGTCATCTGTATTATTCTTTTCATCTATCACAGCATCCGAGGCTTTAATGAAAACTGTCCCTCTAGAGCTTTCTTCACCAGTATACCCAAGCCCTGTTCTCCCTTTTCCAAGTCTTTGGTAAGACAAAATTTCATCAAAGATATTTTTCTGGGAATCAGCTGTCTTGGCTGTTGCTGGTGAGGAACCAATATCAGTGACCTGTCTTCCAGTGTCTTCCCTTTTCAGAATGGTAACTTGACTGTTGGATGAGAAGAGAAATTTTCTTCGTTCTTCTTCCAGAAGCTTGACTCTGTCAGTCAATGCTTGGTTTGTCTGAAGAACTGCCTCACACTGTTTGAGTATCTTCCCCAGATAGTCAATAAGACTATCAGACGAGTCCTCTTCATCTTCACTTTCAGATACTTCTATCCCATAGTGAAATTCATCATTCTTTAGCTCTTTGAGGTTGAAATCTGACACACTGGTTAGCACAACACAGTTTTCTTCATCACTTTCCTCAGAGTCACTCCATTTTGCTGTTAGGGACTTGCTGTTCTTTTTCTCTGAGTTTTTGAAGGGTTTGCTTGGACAGTCAGCCTCAATATGTCCATACCCTTCACAGTTCCAGCATTGGACTCCCTTTTTCGTTTCTTTCTTCTCATCTTCATCCTAAGCCGATTCCTTCCCTTTCCTTTTATTTTCACTACCTCTTCTAAATTGTTTTCTCGAGGAAGAGCTTTTCCCAGTTCTTGAGTCCATGTTCTTCAGGAGCTTTCCAAGGTTCTTGACAAGCATACTCAGCTAATCATCTGGACCTGGCTTCTTGGCTTCTGTTTCAGCTTTTAGACCAACATTCTTGTCCTTAGGAGTGGTGTCATCTTTAACCAGTTTCATCTCAAATTGTTTGAGAGACCCCATCAACTCTTCCAGTCTGATGAATCTGACATTTTGAGCTTCTTCAATGGCCGTCACTTTCATGTCAAATCTTGTGGGCAGCAATCTGAGAACCTTCCTGATCAGCTTTTCTTCAGGGATGGGTTCACCAAGAGCATGGGCTTCATTTGCAAGATCACAGAGTTTAGCATTAAACTCAGTGACAGTCCCCTCTTCCAGCATTCTCAGATTCTCAAACTGTGTAGCAATGATCTGGAGTCTTGACAGTTTTACTCTATCAGTTCCTTCATGTGCAGTTTGCAGAATTTCCCACGCTTGTTTGGCCATGTCACAATTTGATATCAGCCTGAAATTGTTAGCATCAACTGCAGCAAAAATTGCATTCAGGGCCTTTGAATTACCAGTTGCTGCAGCTCCCTCTTCAGCAGTCCATTGTTCTTCAGGCTTTATCCGTGTGACTCCCTGTTCATCCATGGTAATTGGGGGAGACCACTGGACCATGATTGCTCTCCAGGTCTTCTCATCAATGGCCTTGAGAAAGGCTTTCATCCTAGCCTTCCAATATCCATAGTTGCTTTCTTCCAACAATGGAGGTCTGCTTGTGCTCTGTCCTTCCTTCATTGTCGTGGTTACTTCAGAGACACTGTAGGATCTTTTACTCTGTGTGTTGAGCTCCCGCTTTGATACCAATTGAAATTCGCAGCGTCTCAGTTAGACAGATTTTGTGAACAAGCAGTTGCTGCAGCACACTCTTGTTCACTCGGAAATTGTCTCAGCACACAATGAACAAGACAGAAGTTTGTTCACCCAGTGCGGCCAACTGCCTACGTATGGGGATGACTATTCTCTAGTCCTCAATCCACTAAACACGAAGGTCTCCAAGTACACTCGGTTACAACTCCACGCAACCTATGCTACTCAACCTTGTGTGGATCACTTGACACAATCAGAACAAGCTCTGACTTGTGTCTGCACACCCTCTACAAATGTCAATCTAGAATAGCTACAGTCTTCGCAAAACTCAGCCTATTCTAAACTACATTCACTCCGCAGGGTTGCTGTAGCAACTGCTGTAACACACAGCTGATGCACAATTTGTCCGCGTCGCTCCAAGGCCTTCTGCCGAGCCGATCAAACGATTCCACGAGCGCTGCACACTCTGGAATACTCCCCCTCACTCAGTGACCTCCAGCCACTAGCGAGAACCACCACTTAGACACTCGACCGAGCTACACACCCGTCAGTTCTTTCGCGGCTGCCCTTGATCAACCAACAAGCACCACGGCTCTGAATTGGCTTCCAGATCAAGCTCGAATCAGACTCTGCAAGTCCTGATCCCCTTCTGCTTCTGTCACCACAGCTCTGCGCTCACGCTCTACTCTCGGGTGATGATCGAAGAAATCGTCCGTCACACACCAAAATTGCTCTCTCTAAATTCTGTGTATGCACTCGTGTATCCCTCCTCAGCTTTGATCAGTCTCTCTGCTCTAAACCCCTTTCTCTTAAATAGTAGCACCAGCTTTAAGCAAGACCAGGTTTAAGCAATGTCCCAAAAAGAACAATTATCTCCTAAAATCTAGGAGATTAGATTTGATTTTGATCTTCAACACAAAACTCCTTCTCTGACTAGGAAACCCCACTGGAATATTCTCCACAGCACCTTAGAAATTCTTCTGATGATCTCCGCAGAACTCCCAGCCCTTCTAACCAAGCCCAGGTCGCTGCTGCTTCTCGGACAGATGATGCAACCACTTGAACAAGCTCCTGCTACAGCATCTCCTGCTGTAGCTGCTCCTTGTTCACTTGTGCTGTAGCTGCTCCTTGTTCAGTTGTGCTGGTTTTGTAAAACACTGCCATACTACATCATCAAAACTGACAAAGCTGTCATAGAAGAAGTATGAAGATAAGCTTGGGATAGCTTGAGATCAGAAGAGTCCTTAGGAACCTAGAGACAAGCTTGGGATTGCTTGAGATTAGAAGATTCCTTGGATTTTGTCAAAATACCAAGGGGGAGATTGTTAAGTGATGCAGCGTATTTATACGCTCCATTGAGTTGTTATTCCCATAGTTTTATTACATTTTGCGTGAGTTCGATTACTCTTTTGTAGTATTTTCGTATCGCAGGTGTGTTCAAGATTGCATTGGATTTTATTGCATTTTTGGAGCATTATCACTCATTCATTCAAGGTAAAGAAGAGTAAGGCCAAGAGCAGCTGAACCGAATACCTGCTAGTTCAACCAGTGTCGGTTCAAGCAGATTTGGTTCAACCGGTTCAAGTCCCTAACCCTAAAATGAACACACATTGGACAAACACAGAAGACATCAGACATTAGGAGGACACGGACTGTAGCGGTGCCTGCTTAGAGAGAGAAAAGAGGAGAACCTGTTGCTGCTCGTGGCGGTCGTCGGAGTTACTTTGTTTTTATTTTTAAAATCACTTTATTAATGGGGACTCAAAAAGCCTGAGCCATGGCAGTAACAAACGAGGCAAGTAAGCAAGTGCCATACAAAAGAAGAGACCAAAATCTATAGCCACAAGAACCATCCAAGCCTAGGGAAACACGGCTAAAGAAAAGGCCTAACCAAAGCCAATTTGGCCTATGAAAGCTGCGCAACGTAGACCTTAAGCACCGGTTGAGCTTTGCCAACACGAGAGTAAACGGAATAATATAGCTATACGAGCCAAAAGGGTCACAGGGCTTGGTAATACCCATCACCTTTGACCCACAATAAATAAATAAACTATCAAATTTAACAAGCACTCTGGGTGCTGAGAAACACCACCTGCTCCAAGGAAACTCCCTGCACAATAGAACCACCCATACCTCACAATAATAAGTCCCAATCATCTCTAGAGGATCTGACAAGCAGCAAGGGAGCTGCCAAAGAATTGTCTTCATTGGGTTGAAGCTCCTCACCATCTCCTCCAACACCGCCAGCCGAGCTAGGGCAGAAGAACCTCAGCCGCAACCTATCTGCACATAAACTCCTTTGGACCGCCTTATGAATGAAATTAATCCTAGTTTCTAAAAGCTGGTTAGGAGAAGTAAAAGCAAGAGCAAGGGCCACATGATTCATGGAAGTGCTGATTCTTTTCATGCTGCTGATGTTAAATTCAGAAACCAGCCGCCTCAAATCATTAGAAATCTGCCAGGGGAAACGCGTTCCATATCTCTCATCCATGAAGACCATATCCGGGTGGGAACTTTGAATGGCCTGGACATGAATCTGCTGCTCCTTAGCTGCCAAGAGGGCCTTCCGCATAAAAAGAAACAGCTCCTCCAAAGGAGAGGATTTCGCAAAGTGATTCACAACAGCAAGTTGCATAGCACCCACACTAGTGCGACAGATGGCTGCCCCTTTAATAACCTGCCCTTTATCAATGAGTGCAAAATTCAGGCAAGAACCAGGAACACCCGCACTCCAAATATTCCAAGACCCAAAAACTCTACTTCTCTTAATGCCATTAATACCAAATAAATCAGCCACAAAAAAATCATTTCTTGAGTGTCCTCCGCCTGGAATTTGATCAACAAGAATTTGAGCCCATCTCGCCAATCTAGCAAATAAATCAGAGGCTATATTGTTGTGAATGACCCTGTTCCTCAGTTTCCACACTTCCCATAAACCACACATAAAGATGGCAGCAGTAAACTTACTCACAAAATCTTTATTCAAACCCTTAACAAGCCAATTCTCAGTGAAATCAGACTTGCTACAGGGGCAGGCTCTTTTAAAAATAGATGCCAGACATTTCCACAAAGTAATGGCCCAAACCCCTTGGAAGAAAAGGTGCTCCAGAGTTTCCTCCCTATTGCCGCAGCAGTGACAGCGAGAAACATATGGTATACCAATGCGCTTAATATTGGAGTCTAGAGGTAAACCATTGAGGAAAAAACGCCACATAAATAAACAAACAGTGGGGGGAACCCACTTTTTCCAGATAATTCTACACCAATTCAGCGAAGGATATTTAGACCGGAATGATTCCCAAAAGACTTTGATGTTGAACTGACCCAAGGTACTCCTTTTCCACAGAAGATTCCTATCCCCACTCCCCCAGCAGATATCTCTATAATACTCCCTAGCAAAAGGAGGGAAGGTTAATAAGAGGTTACTATTAATAGTACCATTCTCGAGAGCCTCTTTGACCGACAAGTTTTGAGCATCCCAGGGGCACCGAACTCCATAGTGCCAACAAAGATCTGCCATAGCCATGTTCCCATCTCCCACATCCCACAAAGAATCTTGTCTCAAGCTGGAAATAAGCGGTCTAATAGAATTCCAAATATGGCTCCCTAGCTTATCATCCTTAAATCTAAGCTTAGCATATTTGGCCCACATAGAATTTTGCTGGAGGAACTCCCAAGCTAATTTACCATGAAAAGCTAACATGTTATCTGCAAGCGACCGGAGCCCCAAACCCCCTTCAGCTGTAGGTCTACATAGCAGCTCGTATCGGATCCAATGATGCCTTTTGTTGGGCCCTTGGTTCCAGAGGAAATTACCAATCAAGCTCTCCATTCTCCGGATAACTCTCAGGGGAATTGGCAAGACAACAAACACATGAAAGGACTGAGAACACAGAACTGATTTAATGAGAGTTACACGCCCAGCCATGGAAAGTAAGTTCCTCATCCAACCTGAGATGCGATGTCTTAGCTTAGTAACCAACTCTTCGAAAAAATGAATCCGAGTTCGCCCACGGTAAAGAGGAACTCCCAAATACTTTACAGGTAATTGGCTTTCCTCAAAATTAGTAAGCGCACAAACCAGTTGCTTATGGGCAGCTGAAGCTTTATTACCAAAAAACATCTGGCTCTTAGCAGGGTTAAGAACCTGCCCTGACAGCGAACAAAATTTCTGTAAAATATCCAACAAGGCTTGAATCGTATTCGGGTCGTCCCTTGTGAAAATCAAAACATCGTCAGCAAAGAGCAGGTGGTTGACCTTTAAAGCGCCTCTTTTGGTTTTAAAAGGCTGCAGAGAACCCTCCTCCACTCTCTTATTAATCTCTTTTGATAACCACTCCATCACTAGAACAAAAAGAGTGTGGGAAAGGGGGTCTCCCTGACGAACTCCTCTCGCAGATTTGAAGTATCCATAGGAATCCCCCTTCTAAGCCACAGAATATAATTGTTAGAGATGCCTCTAAATATTAAATCACACCACCTCTCGCAAAAACCAAAGGCTCTCAGCACTTTCAATAAGAATGACCAGGAAACTCTATCATAAGCCTTAGACATATCTAGCTTTATAATAAGATTACCTGGCTCACCTTTTTTATCTAGGTCATGAATCAGGTCGTGGGCAAGCGCAATATTGGAATGAATATTCCTCCCTTTAATGAAACCTGCTTGTTCCTCACTCACTAACCTTGGAAGAAAAGAACTCAATCTGTCGTTTAGGAGTCTCATAATAATTTTGTGACAAACATTGCAGAGGCTGATAGGCCGCAGATCAGAAATCATCTTCGCATTAGGGGATTTTGGAATTAAAATTAAAGTAGTAGCCGTCCAAGATTGAGGCAGCTGAAGGCCTAGGAAAAACCCTTTAATACCTGCCAATAAATCCTCTTTGATCAGACTCCAGAACTTAAGAAAAAACCTGGTTGAGAAACCATCTGGGCCAGGGGCACTATCCGGAGACATGGCTGAAATAGTATTAAACACCTCATCCTCGCTAGGGAAGCCAATAAGGAAGGAATTCGTCTCCTCGTCAATAACCTTGGAAAAGAGATTAAAATCTTCCTCCTGAGGAGGGGCGGAAGAACCTGATAACAGCGCCGAAAAAAACTCTACTACTGCCATACCAATCACCTTTTTATTCGAAGAGAAGGAACCATCAACCTGTAGTAAAGACATGTTACAAGGTTTACGCCTCATTTTCATCGCAGCATGGAAGAAAGCGGTGTTTCTGTCCCCTTCTTTAGTCCACAAAGTACGGGCTTTTAGCCTAGCCAGCTCAGCTTGGTGACATAAAACATCTTCTAGCTCAGCTTTTTTAATCTTTAGCTCTCTAGCAATTTGCCCAGACCAATCAACCTGAAGCTGAGCCTCCATAGATTCAATAGTACCCAATAAACACCTCTATTTTTGATGTAGAACTCCAAAAACCTCCCAGTTCCACTTGTGCAAGGTACCGCTCAGCTTCTTGAGTTTCAATGAGAAATTAACCAAAGGGTTAGGAGATAGGGACCCAGACCATGACTCAGCCACTACACTGTCAAATGAAGGATGAGATTCCCACATTTTGAGGTAGTGGAATCTACTCTTTCGCCTATTCTCTTCAGCTTTCTTCACCAATAAAGGGCAGTGATCCGAATTACAGCGAGAAAGATGATTAACTGTCAGGATGCCAATCGCAGAAATGAATCTCCCATTAACAAGAAATCTGTCCAATCTTTTCCAAATACAACTATCGCCATTTCTGTTATTAGACCAAGTAAAAGGATTCCCTTTAAACCCAACATCACTAAGCGCAGCCCTCATAAGAAAATTGTTGAAATCCATAATAGAACCATCGTCTACCTGATTCCCTCCCTTCTTTTCAGACCACTAAGATATAACATTAAAATCGTCCCCAACCAACCAAGGTTCAGAAATCGAATCAGCCGTAAGGACCAGGTCTGTCCATAAGGAAGTTCTCTCTGAACTGCTACACAAGGCATAAATGAAGTTCTCTCTGAACGGCTACACAAGGCACAAACCATCTTTGAATTAGGGATATTTTCCTTAGAAACAGTGCAGGTAAAAAACTGCTCATTCCACACTACCTCTTGGACCATAATATGGGACTTCCAAAAAAGCCAGATTTTCTTGTTCACTGTCCCACCCATTAGGAAGGAATCAAAGTGAATAGATTTAGCTATGTTAGAATGGAGAAAATAAGAGAGAGTAGTGAATGAAGAGAATAAGAGATTATATTGAGTTAACACAAACTTGATACAATATACAAGCTTATATAGAAACTAGATTCAAATTCAAATTCGAATTTGAATTTGAATGTGCAAGTGGGCAAGTGGAAGCTCCAACGGCTCTTTTTCCTACTTCCTCCTTGGATAGCTCTATTCTTGGATATAGTCTTGAATAGAGTCTTCATGTCAATAAGCTACCTCTTCACACTGATCACCATCAACCATTGGTTCAAGAAGGACTAGCATCTCTACATCATGCACGATTAATAATTGGTTGAGGTAAGGAATAGTACCTCTACTCTTGACTCCGCGAACATTCCAGCAAAGCAGATTCAACATGACTTGGCATTAGAATCAGTAGGATTACCCAAAGGGTTTATATCACATTTAGACGACCCGCCTCGTGTATCTCCTGCACCTACCGTAGAAGAATCTCCTCCACCCAGCCCCGCCTGAGGATTGGTGACCACATCACCATAAATTCCTTTTTTAAGTCTTGCCATTCGGCTGGCAAGTTCGTCCACCATTATTGGTCTTTTCATTATGCTGGTCTGGGGGTTTAGCTGATTTGTTTGAACAGAGCCATCAGGATCCTGCAACTCTCCGGCAGAAAGTGATGCATACATTCCCGTCTCCTTTTCTTTTAGTTGTATACGCTCCTCTTGTGAATTAGGATTCTCAATTACCGTTTTCGAAATGTCAGACCCCTGATTAGAGATCTCCTTACTAGGGTGAGAGCTGGATACCACAGAAACACGCTGGTTGCCCAAAGCCTTTTTACCTTGTATTCTATTCTGCACCTCCTTCCACTCTTGAAGAGGTAAATTCTCCATGGGGAGATCTGGAACTTTCTCACTGGAGAGATTCGCCTTCTCCACTCTAGATCCACCTACCGAGATCTCAACTGCTTTCGAAACCTTCCTCTTACGGCATTGCACCAACTCATGCCCATGAATCTTACAATGAGAGCAATAGGCTAAATTACCTTCATATTCAATCTTCTGCCAAAAACCTCTATTATCCGGCAAGGCAATCCAGACCTTCTCTGGGATAGTACACGACACATCTACCTCAATACATGCTCTTGCATATCTCATGGTTGAACAAGCTTTAGTCCTATCATCCACATCCAGGAAATGGGCAAAAGAATTCAAGATGGCTCCGACAAAGGAGCTATGACAAAGGGGCGGAGGCAAACCTGGCAGTCTCACCCATTTGGTGGTAATGGTAAACTCCTTCTTGGGGTTATAGTCGTCTGAATACCTAAAGAGCCTGAAGGCAGCATGTTGGACTTTCCGGATCTGGCTGGTGAGGGCCACAATAACATCTTCTTCGGAGTCAAGGATTACAAGTAGATGCCTGCCATCCCAGATTTCGCAAATGGAAGCCCTCCCCTTAATCAACCAACTGGCTTGGAAGGCCTTCCGAATAACATCAATGGAGGGGCGCCCAACAACGAACTTCACTATCAAGGAGTGTTGGAAACACCGAACACCTGCCCCATACTCTGCGCCCGAGAAAGGAACGGAAGGAAACCCATCCATCGAACCATATTGCCGTGCCGGGAGAGGGATGGGTTTGAACCTGGGGTTGAGTCTAGCCCTAGAGGCGACCGAGGCAAAGGAAGCCTTAACCGAGGATAGATTTGGATCTGGGGGCTTGGGGTCTTGGGGATTGACCGGCAGATTCAAAGTGGAGGCTGACATTAGCTGACTCGAGAATGTCAAGCTTGAGTATCAACCATTCTTCCTTTGGTGGTCGGAGTTACTGTTCATCACGGTTACTATTTATCTATTTACTATTCACCGCACTGTTCATCCGTGACTGTTCACTACGGGAAACACTATTCATGCTGATTTTCGTATTAGTTCAGTTTCGTATTCTCATCTTAGTAAACTCATTGTAGTAGACTAAACTCAGTTTTTATTACATTCGATGGATATTATGAGTAGCTAAACCTTTTTGTCAGTTTGGGGTTTACATTGTAACATTTGGTTTGAGATCAATGAACACTTGATTTGAGTTAGCGATTTATTGCCTTTATGTGAACTCAATACTTTGATTATCAGTGTAGTGTAGCTTAGCAATGAAGCTAGATTGATATCTATTGTATTATACTAGACTGAACTGCATTGTTAGCTAAGCCTAGTGATAGAACTAATTGGTGGAGTCAGTCGAGTAACTATTGCACCTGTTCGAGAACTTAGCGGTTAAGAATAGGTAGAATATCGGAGTTGACATATCTTTAGCGGGATTGTTGGACTGGGGCAGTATTCATTAGTTTTAGTATGTTGTTCAATCAATGATAACTAGTTGCAGTTTTAGCTGATTTTTTTCCGACAGATAGACACTCACCATAGACAATTAATCTTCTGATTTCTCCGAACTATCATTAGAATTCTAGCTCACTTGCTCTCTTTGGGTTCGACCCTACTTACCACTTGCTAAGTATTAACAAGTAATTGTAAATACAAATTTTAGGCGCACAACGACGTGCTGTCATTAAGGTAATGATATCCTTGACAAAATAAATACAAGAAGATGCTACAACACTCTCTGGAGTTTGCAGCTGGAGCACGTTCTGAAGATTGCCAAAATAGCAACAAAAGCCACAAGAGGATGCTAGAGCACTCCGTGACAATCAGAAGCTGAGGCAAGCTTGCTGAAGACGAAGAATCAGAATCTGCTAGAGCACTCTGTTGACCACAAGAGATGAGACAGATTGGTTAGAGGACAAGTTTTGCTTCACCACTCCGTGACAACAGACAAAGGACAGGATCTGCTACAGCACTCTATGGACCATAAGAGCTGAGATAGATTAGTCAGAGGTCAGATTTTGTATCAACAATCCCTGATGATCCAGAGCAATAGCAGAATAGCAATGCAGAGACAGAGTCTGCTTCAGCATTCCCTGAAGACCCAGAGCTAGAGCAGAATACCCGATCAACCTGGAGATGCACGGAGAGATTCCGGCATGGTGCGGCTGGCATCATGGAAGCACAAGGAGCTATGCAGATGTCATCAAGTGCTTAGCAACTGTTCGCAAGTGGTTGAAAAAGATAAGGATCCTAAAGTCCATATTAGGCAACATAATCTTCAACAACCTTGCAAGAATCTAGGAGAAGATTTTGATAATGATGGCAACAAGGATTCAGCCCCTGGCAACCTGAAAAATTATAAGGAAGGGCAGAGCATCAACACACATACACACACACATAGAAAGAAAAGAGCGGTAAGCAAAGCAAAAGAGTGCTAGAGTGTGTTGTCACGGCTGAAGCGGAGAGAGAAATCATGACTAGAAAAGTCTAATCGAAGCTTGATCCGCAGATTCAACTGGAGCAGAGCCTCGTTGAAGATCAAGTATATAAGCCGTTGAAGAATCATCGCGGTGAGGAAACACGGACGATCAGAGATCAAAGTTGAGTTTCTGGATATTGACAGGAGGTCATTGATCAAGGGGGAGCGCCGCTGGAGTCGTGTGAACTCGCAGAAGTCAGATTGAAGCAGCTAGGAGAGCTCGGAGAATCTGAAGTTACGAAAACTCTGGTGAAGAGTGTGCTAAAGCAGTCCGTGTACCTCACATTGTAATAGAATAGGCTGAGTTTGAGTGTCAGAGCTGTAGTTAGTTACTACGGAGAGTGTGTAGGTAGCATGAAGAGGGTCTGTGTGATCAAACTGCTTGCTAGTCTAGGGAGTTAGACTGAGAGAAAGATTTTGACTATGTTAGAAGTAGAGGTGTGAGTCCTTTGTACTTTGAACCGTGATAGTGAAGTCTTGAGGATCGGAGAGTGATCCTCCCCAGACGTAGTCAAGTTGCCGAGCTTGGTGAACAAATTATTGTGTCTTTCTTATTCAGCCAGTTGAATAATTCCGCAGAAAGATACAGAGAGTGTTTCAGCAGAAGCTATAACTCGACATCAGCAGCGGTGCACAATTTCAACCTCTATCATGTAACACTTATATGTTTGCTTTCTTTTTTGTTTGTCAGTTTGGGTTTTTTTCTTGGTGTGGCCCCAGCGTAGGTAGCTGGAGGGTTTAAGTAAATGGTTGGGGGAGGTAGAGAGGAGGTTCGGTTTTAGACTCCAAAAAAATCTCTACCATCTGTAATATTTTTGAAAGTTTGAAGTTTGAATAAATTGGAGCTGAATGATTCAGCAGAGATCCTGTAAGATATTCTTGCTTTCTTTATTTCTATAATCAGTATTGAACTTTAGAATGTTTAGCCTTACAGGCTAGATCTGCAACTGATATGAGAAGGCTTCCGAGGTAAATCCTATACTACTTCTGCCTTACTTGATTCTGTATAAAACACAAAAATCCGAACTTATAATCCAGCATATAAAAATCACAACCTAGTATGTGAAATATGATTTTGTAGTCAGACCATAGATCAAAAGGTTCATGGCTATATGACAGGCCTTGTTGTATAAATATAATAAACTCTGATATTCCGCTTTTGCACACTTGTCCCGTTTGCTAATGATGGCGTGTTGGGAAGTGTTTTTTTTTTTTGTTGTTGTGGGTTGGTCAGGAGAGTATTTTTATACGACTTTAGTGACAGTTGTGTAGCCACTGTAATTAGGGCGTCCTTGCCTTATTCCTTGGGACTTATAGAGTGCCGTCGATCAGAGAACTCCATCCTGTGCTAGTCTTCAGTATAGCGAAGTTATCATCCAAAGCGTTGCATCAACATAAGTTGTTCAACGTTCTAGACGTACACCTCACATTGCTGCATCAGTCACTTGGAAGCTTTCAGGTGGAAAGCTCAGATATTTTGAAGGAAAATCTTTGGTGGTAGAGGAGAGGCAGTAGCGAACTTGGTGGTTAGTTTGAGCTCACTAAAGGTGTTAAATAAGATCACTTGAGCTTGGATGTGTCTCAATAAGCATTGTACTTTTACACTGAACTAACATAGTGAATTTCTCTCTTTGGACTTTGGACAAGTCCCTCAGACATAGGCTGTTGAGCCGAACTAGGTTACATTTTGTGTGTTTTCTGCATTATTTTTATTCCAATCAAAATTTGCAGATTAACCGGCAACAAGATTATTCACACACACATAATTTCACCATACTTATCTTTGAGAGCCTCTTTGATATTCTTAGGATCGATGCTTGAAAGAAAACAAGAGTTGAGTAGGCTATATTCATTACCTTTCTCAAAGGTAGTTGTTTGAGGTACCTCGAGCTTGTCTGCCTTCAGAGGGAATTCTCGTATAACATCAGTTAAAGGATGATTTCTTTGCACTCTTCTTGGGGGTAGCTGAGCAGGACCAGGTTAGATGGGGATTCCTTAGTTGAGCCTTCAGTATTCTGTTTGGGTTCATCTTCTTATACTGGTTAATTAAGAGATTTTGCTATAGCATCCTCTAGACCATCTTCTTGATCAATTTTATTTTTCTCTTACAGTCTCGACTGTTCGGATTCCCTGGCTGCAGCATCTCCATTATCATCGTGATCCGAAGCACTCTCCTCTACATCCTTGACTATCACATTTATGGACTTAATCATAGTTCTTGTGGGTTTGTTGTAAACCCTATAAGCACGATTGTTAGTAGAGTATCCAAGAAATATCCCAACATCGCTTTAGGATCAAGTTTCTTCTGATACTCCCGGTCCCTCAGGATATAACATTCACTCTCGAAGATACTTTCTTTTGTTTTCCGATTTGGCATTCTACACAAATTGCATTCAACTCACCTTTGATCTCAGGGATTCCTCGAACCAAGTGCTCAACAACAATTTTTTTGAGAGTTCTTAGATTAAGATTACCCATTTATTTGTGCCTCAAGTTCAACTCTTCAGTCTTGGTCATCAAGCAGGTTGGATGTTGGTCAGACAAGTCTGATCCCTGGTCATGTGTCCTGAGCACCCACTGTCAAAGTACCAACTTCCTTCCTTCATTGAGCTTGATGACATTTAGGACACATAGGCATAATGTCTGCTTCTTGACCTATTTCTCTGATGTCTGGCTATGGACGGTCTTCATTACCTGGTTAGGATGGGGAAAACTATTTGGATATGAATAACTTGGTTGTAGAAATAACAGATGTGTTTTATCATTCCAGGTTGTTCAAGCATGATGTTGATGTAGAGGTTGCTGCAACATTTGCTGACAGTTTCTTCTGGGTGATTCCTTCTGAACCTGCTTTTGAAGTTTGGCTAGCCTATCCAAATTTTGCACTCCATATTCAGGTTTTTCTGGCTCCTTAGCTTTAACAAACTGTGTTTTTCCAAAACCAACCTCTCCTATGTACCCTAGACCAGTATTTCCTCCTCCATATCTTTGACATTGTTGAATGTCATCGAGGTTAGTTGATCCACTGTTAAGCATCTTTGCCATTCTCTTGTTCAGACTCAGCGCTTCCATCACAACAACATAATCTTCTTCATAATGTTTGGCATGGGTGGTCAAAGAGGTGACGGTCTGACTTAGATAATTCTTCTAAGTTTTCAGAGCATCCATAGTTTCCTTGGAGTTGAGATCCTTGTTGATTTTAATTACCTCCAGCCATTTTTGATGCATCAAGGCAAGGTTTTCAGCAAGGCTTTCCTCCGTGAGTTCTTCATCATCGCTGCATTCCGAATCGGTAGGGTTCTGTACAATGTCTCTACTGTCAAAGTTGAGGTCTGCTACAGATGCCAGTGCCTGGTTGTTCTTGGGTTCAGCTTTATGTTCATTTTCCTCTAAGTCTTCATCGCTCCACTTTGGCAGCGTAGGACTTGTTGTTACTCTTCTTTTGACTACTAGGACATTCTTAGCAACGAATTCCCATCTGTTTGTCCTTCCACTATTCACTGGCTTGATCAACATTCCTACTTCTTCATGAGAAGTTTTTCTTTTTCTTCTGGATTGGTTTCTACCACCAGATCGCTAACCGGTATATGAGGGTTTTTGTCAAGCTTCTACATTTCTTTCCAAAATTCTTCGCCAGCGGTGCAAATTGTTGCATCATGTCCTCTGGAGTTGCATTTGGTTTAGCTTTTAGTCCAATGCTCTTCCCGTGGGATGGTGGAGCCTCCTCTAGCAGTTTCATCTCGAATTGCTTTAGTGAGCCAATCAATGCTTCCAAACTCATGTTCTTGATGTTTTGAGCTCTTACTATATTATGGTGACTTTCATGGTGAATCTTGGGGGCAATGATCTGAGCATCTTGCGGACAAGTTTTTCTTCTTTCATTTGTTCTCTGTGTAATTTGACTGCGCTGTTGATTTCGAGTTACAGCTTTTGGAGTTATAGCTTCTGTTGTATCATCCTGCGGAATTTGTTCTTCTGGCAGGATAAGAAAGACATAAATAATTTGTTCACCCAGTTTGGCAACTTGCCTACGTCTGGGGATGATCACACTCCAATCCTCAAAGTTTCACTATAACGGTTTAAAGTACAAAGGACTCTAACCTCTACTTCTCACCTAGTCGAAATCTTTTGATCAGTCTAACCACCTAGACTAGCTAGCAGTCTGATCACACAAACTCTCTTCATGCTACCTACACACTTCCAGTAAAGAATAGCTACAGATGTGACACTAAGACTTAGCCTACCCTATTACAATGTGTAATCAACGGAATACTATATAGCACACTCTGTATCAGAGTTGCTGTAACTTCAGTCGACAACTTATACAACACTCACTTCCACGCCGTCGACTCTCTCTCTGAATTCTTCCAACACAGATGCTGCTCCCACTTGATCAATGCCCGCCTGACAATATCAAGGAGAGATGTTCGGCTCTCCAACAGCCCGCGACAGGTCTGTCCGTAGCTGTTTCTCCGAAGCTTCTATTTGATCCTTCAATGAGCCGCGCTCCAGTTAAATTCTATGGATCAACACTAGACCAAACTAACCGGGTTCTGATCTCTTCAGCGCACCACACAACTCTGTCAGCAATCTGCTTTGAACTCTACTTGTGTGTATATTCTTTGCTTCGATTAGATGATCAAGGAACTGCCTCTACCTTCCTCTTTATAGCTTCTTCAATCAATAAAGACGGAATTGCCTCAAGATTCGAAGTGCTGCATGATCGCGCGTCGTTGTACGCGTCAAATTAATCCTTTCTTCTCCACTTAGTACAGCGGCTAAGTCAGGTTCGATCCCACAAGGAGCGTGCAGACTCGTTCAGCTAGTAACCTACAACTTACGAGAATTGGGTTGTGAGTGATTGGGTTGCGCAGGTGCGCGAATGAACAATAGTGAAAGCAGATTTTGCACTAGATGTGCGCAGACAGTAGAGATTAAGTACTATGACTATGAAAAATATCGGTAAAGACAATCCTCTATGAATGTATTCCTTATCATCGACTCTAAACGTCTATAGTTCGATTTTACTGAAGTTAGTGTCCGATCAAGGCTTCCTAACATGTGCGCATGTTCCGATCAAAGTCCATGAGCTATTAATTCTTGAAACTAGTCTAAGCAGCTACGAATCCTGTCACAGTAGCAGCTGATTATCCTAGCGCGTTACTCCTAATTGTCACCGTCAAGCTACCAACTAGTTTAACATATAACAACAAGTAGTAAGAGTAAGATTGCGGTTCAAGGCTTCCCCTACTCATACAACTAGCTGTCAACCGTGTGCACAGAATTAATACAAGCAAACAAACTATGCATTAAGCACAAGTGTCAAAGGAAATACTTCATAGAATCATACCCAACCGATACAAAGTGTTTAGCTAGACATGCTAGTGGTAAACATCATAGAAATAGTAAATAAAAGCTAAAGTGTCCAAGGAAACAGTAACAAGCAGGTGCGTGCAGGTTGCTGTGTCTCGGTTCGCGCAGTCGGTTGGCGCAGGTCCTCGGCGGCAGCTCGTGTGTTTTTCAGTTCTGGCTCTCTCACGTGTATCTCTCTTCAAACCCTAGCCTTCCTCCTCTTTATATACTGCTCGCGAGGCCCGAGGAATGCTCAGATTTGGCCCGTGACAATCTTGGCAACTTCCAAATCCTAGGAGATTTTGTAGGGATATGGCGTTCAAGATTTGAAAATACCATTATCCTGCGCATGGCTCACTGCGCACGTTGGTTCGCGCAGTTGGTTTGCGCACCGTAGTCTGAATCTGCCACCTCCTATCCTGTTTGCGCTGCTAGCTCCGCAGGCTGTGTGTTGCGCTCCTTAAACGCGCCTATTAGCGTGCATCCGACTTAGGCCCTTGGTTTGTCCTGGAATACAAAAATACTGGAAACCAGTAATCTTGTACACAAAATAATGCAAACAAGCACAGTGTTAAGATCTAAATAGTGCGTATAAATAGGATCTATCACTGCACAACATTATCTGAATCTTCTCCTCAATTCCTTCGAAGTTGTTGAGATAAGGTTGCCTAAATCTGAAATTTAGAAACTTATCTTTTGCATCTCTCCCGTCCGCGTTCTATCAATTGTAAGATCACTTGATGACGTTTGCGGGGCACCCTGAGCCTGTGCGATGCAGACCGCATCTCTCTGGACATTCTTTGTGCATCTTCAGGACACTGGCCCATTCTGCTCTAGCTTCAGATCAACACGGTTTGCTGTAGCAGATTTTGTCCTCTGTCCGTTTCGCAGTTTGCCTTAGCTTTTGTTGTCCACAGAGTGCTGTAGCATATTGTGGTTCTTTGTTGCTATAACTTGTTGCTATTTTGTCGGTCTCCAAATTGTGCTTCAACACCAAATCTTTAGGGAGTGTTGTAGTAGAATCTTGTGTTATTTTGTCAAGGATGCCATACCTCGACACTCCGAGCTTCATTCAATAGATCACATAGCCTTGCATAGAAGTCTGTTATGGTTTCCTTTTCACGCATCTTCAGGTTCTCAAACTTTGTGATGATCATCTGGATTCGTGATGTCTTAACTTTGTCTGTGCCCTAATGGGCAGGCTTCACAATGTCCCTTTCCTACTTAGCAACATCGCAGTTTGATATTAGCCTGAAGTTGTTGGCATCTACAGCTGCAAATATGGTGTTGAGAGCTTTGGATTCCCGGATGCTATAGCTTCTTCTTTAGCAGTCCATCGATTTTCAGATTTTTTTTGAGCTATAGCTTCTTCTTTAACCTAGCTAGAATCTTCGCTTAGTCTAATCACACAAACTAGCTATATCAGTTCAATCTGATTACACAGATTAGCTAACACTATCTACTACACTACTCAGTGTATAATAGGTTGCTATAGTAACTTACACAATCAGGCTGCTCTCCCGTAGCACAGGTCTCCGACTCTTCCAGCTACTTAGTCAGACCTCCGTGAGTTCTCACAACTCAGGTGACGTTCCCCCTTGATTAGTGACCAGCTCACCTTTGACAAATCTTCAAAGGCTTGTACTTTGAAATTGCCTTGCTCTGTTGATCTCGAGTAACAGCCTCTGGAGTTACAGCTTCTGCTGTAGCACTCTCTGTATCTTCATGCAGAAATTATTCTTCAAACGAATAAGAAAGACACAGTCAGTTTGTTTACCCAGTTTGGCAACTTTCCTACGTCTGGGGAGCATCACTCTCCAATCCTCATGACTTCGCTATACATGGTTCAAAGTACAAAGGATTCACACCTCTACTTCTTCCTTAGTGGAAATTTTCCTCTCAGTCTAACTCCCTAGACTAGCTAGCAGTCTGATCGCACAGACTCTCTTCGTGCTACCTACACACTTCCAGTAAGAAACAACTACGGACCTGTCTCACAGACCTAGCCTATTCTATTACAATGTGTGGTACACGGACTACTTCAGCACACTCTATCTCAGAGTTGTTGTATCTTCTGTCAACAACTATTCTAGCTCCTTTGCCAAACAGTCGGATACTCTGAGTTCTGCAAACTCTGTCTCTGCTCCCCCTCAATCAATGACCCACTGTCACTATCGGGTAGCACTACTTCTCTGCGCATCACACGTCTTCAACTCAGTGTGTACACTTTGCTACCGTAGGTTGATCTTTGTGTATGAGGGTGGATGTCTCTCAGTGATGTGTCCATTGAGAGGTTGCCACAAGCCTTCCTCTTATAGCTTTCTGATTACCAGGGGCTGCTCAGCATATTCCGAATCTTCTCAAATTCTTGCAAGGTTGTTGAAGATTCCGCCTTTCTAATATACACTTTAGGATCCTTATCTTTTAGAGCTTTCCTCTGACCGCATGATGACGCCTGCAACACTATTGATGACGATTGCGGCGCACCCTACACCTCCGCAATCCCTGCCGCACCTTGCCGGAGCCTCTTCGAGCAACGTCAAGACGCTCCGGTATTCTGCTATTGCTCTGGATTATCACAAAGTGCTGAAGGAGACTCTGGTGCTTGGTTGATGTATCTCGCCCATTCTTCAGATAGTGCTCCAGCTTCAAATCTTCAGGGATTGTTGATGCAGAATCTTGTGCAGCTTTGTCAAGCATGCCACACCTCAACAATCTCCCCCTTGGCATTTTGACAAAACTACACTACCTACAACAATTACACTCCTTAGAAACTGGCAAAGCAATCTACGCACACTATCTAACTATGCTAGATAACTGGTCTAATTATTACAATTCAGTTTAGAGTTCCCAATGGCTAAACATCAAAAGTAACAAGTTCTATGAGCAGATTAAAGTTCAGTGTTAGTGTCACGGTTCAGAGATAGTGTCAAGGTATTACAATCTTCTCCCCCTTTTTGGAACAAATGCCGGGGGCTTCAATCTGTCATATGGCTGAGGAGGGGCTTCTGGATATTAAAGGTCTCGGAGGAGGGCGTCCACCTGCATTAGTCATGCAGAGATCTTCTTGGCCGCTGCAATCAGGAGAGCTCGCTTTGATCCGAGATGAATAATCATTTTCTCACGCATTGTAGCATCTACGGCAGGAGCATGAGAACCAGGAAGTGCTTCAGCATTCTCTAAATCTTTTGGTGCAAATACTTTGTCGTAGAGCGAGCTATCCCTTTGGTGCAAATACTTTTTAGTGCATTTACGGCTCTCCCTCACACATATCCACCACATGTCTCCCTTTGAAGACTTTGTGGTAGAGCAAGAATGCTTGTGGAGCTCCAGACAAACCTTCAGGAGCAGTTGTGAATTCCTTATGCTGGCTGATCATAATCTCATCTATTAATGAAGGAAATCCAATGCACAAGTTAAACTTCGGTTTGTTGGCATGAAAAGCAATCTGATCGAAGACAATCTGTCCTAGACTGACTTCCCTTCTCTCCCCGATGATGAACAACAACAATGCCATGTCCCTGCTTACCTTGCCCTTATGTGACTCTTGCTACAGTCTGCAGTGCCTCTCCTTCGTATGTAGGCACAACCTCTATCCTGGCTGTGGGAGACGGACATACCTTTGTCTGGTTGGTTGTAATCCATGTCAGCCGGGGAACCTCCTCTAGTTCTCTGATCTGCAGAGAATACCTCCTTTTGGTTTCTGGGGTTTTTCTCAACTGGACTTCACTGCCTTTTCTCTTGCCGGACTCACCCCTTCCCTTGTAAATCTTAACTCCCCTTGTTTTTATTATGGCTGATGATTTTCTGAAAACAGGACTAACTGATCGTTGAAGTCGCCGGAGATATGGGAAACCCTAGGTCAGAAACGGATACTTCTGGGTTCTCCCCTTTCTCGGCTTTTTTCTTCTATCTCCTTTTTTTCAAAAAAAATATAGGACGCATGTCGACTTCTCCATGCTCACTCCGTCCATAAGTTACAGCTTTAAGATTCCAGGGAGTACTTCAACACTCTGTTTAACAGTCTTGTCTCGATCCAAAAATAACTTTTGGTGCATGATCCCGTTCCTCAGCTCCTACTTCAGTGGGGATATTTGGTGGCTATTTATCAACAGTATCGCTCCTTTTGACCTCCACCCAGTGCATTTGACACTTGGTCTCCTCAAGTGTTCTGCCCCTTCTTGCGGCTGTTGAAGAGTGATATGAGCTTCGCTTCTTTCTGTGCCTTTTTCTATGATTGGTTGATCCTCCAGTGCTGCTGAAAATTTCCTACACAGTAACATGATAACCTCGTTTTACCTGCGTCTGTGTGTTGTAGTACTCATACGTGATCCGACAGTTCATTGTTCTAACTTGTCTCATACTTAGGGTCTGTTCTTTAGAGCTGAACTTATACTTAACTTAACTGAATTTAAATTAATGTTTAACTTAACTTAACCCCTGGAACCTCGTTGACCCTCGTTGACCTTCTCTCTCTTGGCGATTTTGGCGATCTCTAGGGTTTCTCTCGGCGACTTCCGCCCGGCGCCTCTCGCCCTTCATGGGCTCCTCTGCCTCGGGTCCTCCCGACTCGTCCACCTCGAAACCGCCTGACCTCCGCTCTCCGGCAGGCTTGCCCTTAGTCCCTGGCAATCCTCCTCTTGCCCTGGGACCTTCATTTGCAGCGATTGCAGCCACGCCTCGCCCCAAATTAAGGCCGCGGTTTGCCCCTATTGCCCTCCCGTCTAGACAGGTTGGGTCGAAGGATGGGCGGCCGGCCATTGGTTTCACTGGCCCTGAGGTTGGGGCTGGTGCAAAGAGATTTCAGTTTTCCCTGGTTGCTAAGTTCACAGTTGGCCGCCCTAGTATTGGGGATATCCAGAAGGCATTTCAATCCAGTTGGGAATTGAAGGGCCGAGCGACCTTAAGCGAGATTTGGGATTCTCGTCATGTGCTTATTATTCTGGATTCGGAGGAGGATGTCAGGAATGCTCTTTCTTCTCCGTTGAACAAGGTTGGTCATGCCTTCTTCCGTCTCTTTCGCTGGTCCCTTGATTATAATCCCAAAAAGGAATCTACCATCACTACTGTATGGATCAGGCTCCCAAACCTCCCTCTGCCTCTTTATGATAGTGCTTATGTTGAAGCTATTGTTTCCACATTTGGATATTTTGTCGCAGTTGACGACAGAACTAAAGCCTGTGTGTCTCTTAAGTATGCCCGTGCGTGTGTGGAGTTAGATGTTACCAAACCTATTCCTGATTCGGTTTGGATTTCGATGCCAGAGAATCAAGGCTTTTGGCAGCCTATTGTTGTTGAGGCTAATTTGGCGTATTGCAGTAAATGTAAAGTCCATGGCCACTCCTTTTCTGAGTGTAGAAGGAGCCAGAATTTCCCTAATCCCTCCCCTTCACAGGGTACCTCCTTACGGCGCAAATCTGCCAGTCCCAATAATCCTTCCAAGAATGAGGATGATATTGTTTTAGGTGGGAAGTCTACTGTTTCTCGTAAATTAAATAATGGTAAGAAGGTGACTCAACCCTTTGGTCCCTCTCCTGATTTAGCCATCCGTTTGGCGTCTGCTGGGACCCAGGCTGTGAGTGATGGTGGTGCCCCGGTGGCTGTCATGGATAAAGTTGTTGAAAGCTCTGCCAAGCCGGTTCTTGATGGTAATCTTCCCTCATTGACTGAGGCCTGCGCTTCTGGAATCTGTCAGAATGACAATCTTGTGGCTGAAACCTTACCTGAGGATAATGACAATTTGTCCAATGCTCCTGTTCCCAATGACCTCTCTGGTGTTGAGCTGCGGCGACGAAAATCCAGATCTAGTGAGGTGATCTTCAGTGAAGAATTGGGCGTGTTGGTGCAACCTGCTGCACTGCCTCATTATAATTCCATTCAGGCAAAAGCTGGCTCTTCTAGTCGGGGTGAGAGGAAGCTCTCTAAGGCGCTACAGGACTGTATTATCCCAGGCAGCAAGCACTGCCTTTCATCAGAGGCTCAATGATCAGTGGCCTTTGTTGGAATGCCAGGGGTATCTCCAATCGAGGTACCATTTGCTTTCTTAAATCTATTCTTTTAAAGCATAATATCTCTTTTTGTGCTATTTTGGAACATAAATCTCAGGGTAACCGAATTTCTGCGATTGCCCGGAAGCTTGGGTATTCTAACTTCTTCCAAGGTAGTCCTTTTAATTCGCACATATGGATTATGTGGAAGGATAACATTTCGGTCTCAGTTACGAATATTAGTGACCAACATATTTCTTGTGCTGTTACCCTTGTGGCCTCCAACGCTATGGTTATGTGTTCGGTTGTTTATGCTTCCTACAAATCAGCTGTCCGAGTTAATCTTTGGCGTAATCTTTCTGTGGAGCTCTCTTCTAAAGCTGACCCCTGGATGATCATGGGGGACTTTAATGCAATCTCCCAAGCTGATGAGAAGAAAGGAGGTTGCAAATTTGGGAATAAATCCTCTGAAGATTTTAATAATTTTATTGTCGGAACTGGTCTGTCTGATGCTGGTTATTCGGGAAGCAAATTCACTTGGAGCAACAACCAATCTGGCAGGCGGTGTATTTGGATGAGGCTGGATAGAGTCTTAATCAATGGAACTGCTGCTGCCTTCTTTCCTGAACTTAAAGTTACTCATCTTCCTAGAGTTAAGTCTGATCACTGCCCCTTGCTCATCACTCTAAGCAATGAAGTGCGTGCTCGTAGCATGTTCAGTTTTCAGCCAGCTTGGATAAATCACCCGGGCTTTCTGAAGCTTGTGGAGACCTCGTGGGAAGGGCGAGCCCATTTTAATCCTATGATCAATTGTCATCTCAAACTCAAGCGTCTGAGAAGCTGTCTTCGTAGATGGAATTGGGAGGTCTTTGGTGACATTAATCAAAAGATTTACAATTTGAGCTGCAGAATTGAAGCTACCGAAAAACTGATTCAGAATAGTTGGTCCTTAGACAGTGAGGTGGATCTGGTTAACCTCCATTCCCGCCTTAACTCTGCCCTTGACGATCGTCAGATTTTTCTCGAAGCAAAATCCCATGTTGGCTGGCTTCAACAGGGTGAAAGGAATACTAAGCTTTTCCATGCTGCTATTAAAGTTCGAAGATCCTCTAATCATTTCAAAGTGACCCTTGATTCTGGTATTGTCTCAGATGACTGCGAAGAGATTGGGGTTTTGGCTGTTAATTTTTTTCAGAACCTGCTTGGTGGTTTCTCGCCTGTTCCAGACAACTCCTATTTTTCTGACATTGTGCCAGTCATTTCTCAAGAGGAAAATGGTTTTCTGATCGGTATTCCAAGCATAGATGAAGTTCGGCTTGCGGTCTCAAGTCTTCCATCTTCTAGTGCTCCTGGCCCTGATGGTTTCACAGGTATCTTCTTTTCTTCCTGCTGGGATATTATTGGTATTGATATCACAGAAGCAGTTCAGTGTTTCTTTAAGGGATTCAGCCTGCCGAAATCTTGGTCCTCTTCTATTTTAACCCTAATCCCTAAGGTTAAGAATGCCATTTCCCTAGACCAGCTCAGACCCATCAGTCTTTGTAACTTTCTGCATAAAATCATCTCCAAAATTTTAAATGACCGGCTGCGTCCTCTTCTTGGGAAAATTGTCAGTTTGGAGCAGTCAGGCTTTATTCCGGGAAGGTCCATTCATCATTGTATAGCCTTGGGTCATGATCTTGTCTCAGATATCAATAAGAAGGTTCATGGCGGTAATGTTATGATAAAGCTTGACATGGTCAAGGCTTATGACCGACTATCTTGGATTTTTATTCTCAGAGGGATGAAGGCCCTTGGCTTTTCTAATCAGTGGTGTGATCTTGTTTTCCGAAATATTTGTAACTGCTGGTACTCCATCCGTATTAGGGGGAAATCATTTGGCAATTTCAAATCTTTCAGGGGATTGAGGCAAGGAGACCCGCTTTCTCCTAGTCTTTTTATTATTGCCATGGAATTCCTCTCTCGCAAACTCAATATTGCTGCACTGCCTGGTGGTGGCCTTATGCCCTACTGGTCCGCTCATCGGGCCTTGGAAATTAATCACCTCCTTTTTGCTGATGATATTCTTATTTTCACTAATGGCGGAAAGGCTTCTTTTATGAGATTATTGGCCATTTTAAGATCCTTTTGCGAGAATTCAGGCCAGCTGCTGAATTGGGCTAAGTGCAAAATCTTTTTTTCCAAGCATATCAAAGGCGCTAGGAGAGACAGGCTACTGCATATGTCTGGCTTCTCTCAAGGATCTTTTCCTGTCAGGTATCTAGGCGCCCCCTTGTTTCCAGGCCAGCCCCGCTTATCCTACTTCCAAGGACTGATTGATCAAATTAGAGGTCGGCTTGAGGGTTGGATGAAGTCTTTCCTCTCTATGGCAGGTAGAATCACTCTGATTCGCTCAGTCTTACAATCAATTCCTATTCATTGCTTGTCTGTGCTGCCAGTTCCTAAAGGTATTATTAGTACTATTGATCGTCTCCTGCGCAATTTTTTGTGGGATAATGGCCCTGATTCTCGCCGCCACTGGGTCAAGTGGGAGTTGGTCTGTAGTCCCATTATTTCTGGAGGCTTGGGGATTAAGAAACTTGACCAGACAATGCTGGCGCTGCACGGGAAGCTTGCTTGGCAATATTTATCTAATTCATCCTTGTGGGCAAGGCATGCGAGAAGCAGATTTTCTATTGAAGGGAGAGGCTCTTGTTTGTGGAAGAGAATTTCTCCGTTAATTTCGAGTATTGCTCTCAATTGTAGATGGATTATTGGAAATGGGCAAACAAGTATGAAGACCTTCTGCCAGAATATCTCAATTCCTCTTCCTAGAAGGTTCCGAGCTTTCACTATAAAGGAGGTTCTCCAAAATTCAGGTCTGCGAAGCGAGTTTCTTCACAATATCAATCCCAGAGTTTTTCGATCTATTGGAGGGGATATGGTGGCTGACTTACCAGATCAGCTCGTTTGGGAGGGTGACCCTGCTGGCCATGTAACTACGGCGAATTTCTTGGCTCATTTTGCTCCTCCTGCTCCTTCGATTAAAAGGTTTGCTATTTTATGGCACTCTTGGCTTCCGCTGAATATATCGTGTTTCCTTTGGAAGATAAATTATTCAGCCATTCCCACCCATGAAAATATTATGAGAACTGGCATTAGTTTGGTTAGTAGATGTGTGTGCTGTTTGCAACCCAGCAATGAATCTATGGAACATCTCTTTATTCATAGTGACCATGCTGCCATGACCTTTAAATTTTTATGCCCCATCTTCCGGAAGCGTAGACCTCTTAGTTTACACCAATTCTTTTATGATTGGGGTTATGTGGCTGATTTTAGCAAGTTCGCTGACTGTTTGGGTTTTGGTTTATTGTGTTGCTGTCTTTGGGACCTCTGGAAATGTCGGAATCAGATTATTCATGGTGATACTTCTGGTAACTTCAGTATTTGCAATATTTTCAAATGGGCATCTAGGCTATCAGGCCTTATTAAAATCCCCTTAGCTGAGGATGAATTCTCCAGGGACATCTGCCATGCTCTACACATCAACCCTCCAAGAACCAAAGGCTTCAAAATCTTCTGGATCCCCTGGCAGCCCTCCCACCAAGGTAACACTTGTAATATTGCAATCTCAATTGATGACTCTTGCTCTAGAATGGCAGCTATTGTGCGTGACAGTTGTGGCTGTTTTGTTTGTGGCCTGAAAGTCAGTTCGGCCAGCAAGTGTTTTTTTAGAAGTCTTTTGCAGATTCTTCATGAATTATCTCTTAAGCAAGTCAGCTATTGCTGCCTGAAGTTGGCTCACTCGGATTCAACCTTTCTTGGTCAAGGCGCTTCTGTGGATTGGCCTTCCTTTCAGATTAAACGGAGGATAATTCAAATGATTCGTAAAGTAGAGGTCAGCAAGGTGTGTTATGCCATGAATCGCCCGGCTGAGACGCTCCTCTTTGCAACGCACAGGCAGTTCTTCGCATCTCAGCTGCTAGCTCTCCCCAGCTCAGTTATCAAAGCTCTTGCTAATGACTCCTGCCCTCAGCCTTGCTTCTCCATTGATCAACGCATTTTTCTTTAACTTTACGGTTCGTCTCTTAGCGTTTGTAGACAGGTTTGTGCCGTCTCAGCGCCTCCTCTTGCTCTTTTTTTGTTCTTTGTTCTTTGTTCCTTTTCTTGGGAACTTTGGTTTTCAGCCTTGTAATTACCATGATCCAGGTTTTTTGGATCGATTGATTAATAAAGCTGCTGGCACAGTCCAGCTTTAAAAAAAAAAAAAAAAAAAAAAAAAAAAAGTTGTGGTGGTGTAATTTTGCGGTAGTGTAGTAGTAATATGGTTGGGGTGGTGGTGTTGTGGTGGTGGTTCTGTGATGGTGTAGTGTTGGTGGTGGTTTGAGTGGTGATGGTGTGGTGTGGGTGGTGTGTTGTGGTGGTTTAGTAGTGTTATGTTGGGGTGGTGGTGTTGTGGTGGTGGTGTGGTGATGTAGTAGTGTTATGGTTTGGGTGGTGTCGTATTGTTATGGTTGGGGTGGTGGTGTTGTGGTGGTGTAGTAGTGTTATGGTTGTGGTGGTGTAGTAGTGTGGTGGTGGTGTGTTGATGTAGTAGTGGTATGGTTGGGGTGGTGTAGTAGTGTTATGGTTGGGGTGGTGGTGTTGTGGTGATGTAGTAGTGTGGTGATGTCGTAATACCAGTTTTTTTCACGCAGCCTCCAAAGTTAGGAGATCTTTCAATTGCTTCAAGGTAACCCTGCCTTCAGGAAGTGTTACTGACGATCGTGAGGTTATAGGAACAATGGCGACTAATTATTTCTAGAATCTGCTTGGGGAATTTTCTGCCAATCCCGACTCTGGTTTTTTTGATGACATTCATCCGGTTATTTCAGCAGCAGACAATGATAAACTGCATTGTTCCCCCAGCGCTGAGGAAATTTGGTGTGCAGTTTCCAACCTCCCTAAAGCTAGTGCTCCGGGCCCTGATGGTTTCACAGGAGTATTCTTCCATTCTTGCTGGAGAATCATTGGGGAAGATATTATAGAAGCAGTTCAGTATTTTTTCAAAGGTTTCCACATCCCTTCGTGTATATCTGCCACAATTCTGACTCTCATCCCAAAGGTAAAAAATGCTACATCTCTTGATCAGCTGAGACCCATTAGCCTGTGTAACTTTCTGCATAAGATTATTTCCAAGATTCTTAATGACAGATGCCGCTTGCTGCTGGACAAAGTCATTAGCCTGGAGCAGACTGGATTTATTCCGGGCAGATCAATTCACCAATGCATCGCATTAGCGCATGATCTTGTGTCTGATATTCATAAAAAGGTACATGGTGGAAATGTTGTTATTAAGCTTGATATGGCTAAGGCTTATGATAGACTCTCTTGGGTATTTCTTATAAGGGCTATGAAAGCCATGGGATTCGATGATAAATGGTGTGACCTGGTTTTTCGCAATATCAGCAATTGCTGGTACACAATCAGAATTAGAGGACAACTTTTTGGGCATTTCAAGTCCAATCGAGGTCTTCGTCAGGGGGATCCCCTCTCCCCGACTTTGTTCATTATAGCTATGGAAATCCTCTCCAGGAAACTAAAAATGGCAGGTAGTGTGGGTGGAGGACTGCTGCCATATTGGTCTTCACTGCGTGCCTTAGAAATCAATCATATCCTTTATGCTGATGATATCTTGGTTTTCACTAATGGTGGGAAAGCTTCTTTTTCCAGATTTTTGAATATTATGAGAACTTTCTGCACAAATTCTGGCCAACATCTTCATTCAGCAAAATGTAAGGTGTATTTTTCTAAGCATGTTATGAGTGCCAGGAGAAACTCCATTTTACAAATGTCTGGCTTTTCTATGGGATCTTTTCCGGTTCGCTATCTTGGGGCCCCGCTTTTTCCTGGTTTTGCTAGAGTCTCCTATTTTAACGGATTGATCGATCAAATTAAATTCAAAATGGAAGGTTGGATGAAGAACTTTCTCTCTCTGGCGGGCAGATTGACCATGATTAATTCGGTCCTTCAATCTATTCCAATTCACTGTATCTCAGTCCTTCCAGTTCCGAAAACTACTCTCAACTATATTAGTCGGCTTATTCGCAAGTTCCTCTGGGACATTGGCGGTGAATCTAGACGCCATTGGGTCAATTGGAATGAGGTCTGTAAACCTACCCATGCTGGCGGTTTAGGGGTTAAACCTCTTCATCAGGTCATGACTGCTTTGCATGGAAAATTGGCCTGGAATTTTCTTTTGAATTCTTCCCTATGGGCCAAGCATGCTAGAAGTAGATTTCAAATTGGAGGAAGGGGTTCGCACCTTTGGAAACGGATTGGTCCCCTTATTACGAGCATTGCTTTGGGTTGCCGCTGGAAATTGGGCAATGGTAAGACCAGCACCCTTATTTTCTGTCAAAATATTGCTTTGCCTTGTCCAAAAAGATTCAGGAATCTTCCTATTAAGGAAGTAGTTCAGCAGCCGTTTCTTCGGCGAACCTTCTTACACAATATGAACCCAAGGGTCCTCCAATCTATAGAAGGCAGTTTCATTGAAGATATACCGGACAAACTTGTTTGGGAGGGGCATTCTACAGGCCAGGTTACAACTTCAACCTTTCTTAGTAGTTTTGCTCCTTTATTGCCTTCTATTAAAAAGTTTGCTATTATTTGGGAACCTTGGATTCCTTTTAATATCTCGTGTTTTCTTTGGAAACTTCTTCATGCTGGTCTGCCTACACATGACAATATCAGCAAAATTGGTATCCCTTTTGCCAGTAAATGTTTGTGCTGCAAGTTGCCGAGTGTTGAATCAATGGAACATCTGTTTTTGCATAGTGATTATGCTAATTTGGCTCTGGATTTCCTCTGTCCCCTGTTCAGCAAAAGCAAGCCCCCTAATCTGCACTCCTTATTTTATGATTGGGGTGTGTCGGCAGATTTCAGAGTTTATAAGGATTGCCTGGGTTTTGGGATCATCTGTGGCTGCCTTTGGGATATTTGGAAAGTTAGAAATCAAAGTATTTATGGGGATCATGCTGTCAGCTTCAGTAAAAGTAACATTCTCAAGTGGGCTTTGTATATTTCTCTCAATCTTCCTTCGTCCCTCAAGCAGAATCCTTCCTTTTGTCATATTTTCAAGGCTCTGCACCTCAGCCCTCCTATCAAGGACCATCCTAAGATTTTGTGGTTTCCTTGGCAACCTTCTACTAAAGGTAACACTTGCAACTTGGCTATTTTCATTGATGATTATTTATCTCGCATGGCTGCAGTTTTTCGTGATAGAAATGGCTCTTTTGTTGCTGCTCTCAAGATTGTCTCTTTGAGTAAACAGTTTTTGCCATCCTTTTTCCATATACTGAATGAGATTGTTAGCCTTAAGTTGGGCTTTCAGTGCTTTCGGATATCTCACCCGGATGTTTCTCTTCTTGGCTGGAACAATGCGGTTGATTGGAAGTTTTTCTCGATCAAGAGGCTTCTTCTTAAGAGATTGCTTAACGTTGAGGTTTTTAAAGTCAGCCATTCTTTAAATAGGCCAGCCGATGCTTTATGTTGGTCCTCCCCGAGGTTCTTATACACTAGACAAATGGAGAAACTCCCTCAAGCTGTTGTGATCGCTCTCAATAAAGATAGTGACCTCCAACCTTGCTCCTTCCAAGAGCAACGCATTTTTCTCTCTTCGCCTAGAAGTTGTGCAGATTCCTAATTGTTCTTCGAGGGATTGGCAATTGTTTTTCTTGGATCATGTGTTGGCTATTGCGGAGCTGTTCGCCATTGTTTCTTTTTGCTACGGTTGCGGAGAGGTTTATGGCAGTTTTGGTGAAGTTTTTGCTTCCAGAAATTTTGTGGCGGTATTTATTTACAGCGAAGCCACTGCTTTCTCCTTTGCCATGGTTTTTTGGCCAGATTTGTTTGGTTATAAGGGGCTGGGCAATCTCAAGGGTGAAGACCTTCCAGGCCTCCTCTCTAGCTCTTTTTGGAGTTCCCACTGTTTGTGGCATACATGTTGGTCCATGCAGCCAGCCTCTTTGCTTGATTCAAATGTGTGCCTCTTTGCTATCTGCATAGTCCTTCGCATGGTCTTTTATGCTTGTCATTTGATCCTGGATATGCATCTTGTTGCTCTTGTAGCTTTGTCTTGCTTTTGGGCAGGGGTATGCCCTTGTCCACATCTCTTTTGCAGGTTTTTTAGTTTGGCTTTTTGCTTGTTTTTTAGATGGCCTTGGATTTATCCAGGCCGCCCTCCAGATTTGTATACACCATGATCCAGGTTTTTTGGATCGTTTATTTTCAATAAAGGTGCTGCCCATTTAAAAAAAAAAAAAAAAATAGTAGTGTGGTGTGGTGGTGTAGTAGTGTTATGGTGGGGTGGTGGTGTTGTTGTGGTGTAGTAGTGTGGTGGTGGTGTGGTGGTGGTGTGGTGATGTAGTAGGGTTATGGTTGGGGTGGTGGTGGTATGGATGAAATAGATGATGAATAGTGTTGGTGGTGATGAATAGTGGTGGTACTTAACTTAACTTAACTGAATTCAACTTAACTTAACTTAAGTACTGAAAATTTAAGTTGTAAAGAACATGATAGCCTTAGTCCTTTTTGAGTCTTCCTGTAGATGTCCAGTTTGATCACATGCGTAGCATCTCCTTTTCTTTGATCTGAGTGTCCAGGTAAGTGACTGGTCCAAATATTGGTACATCATTCTCTTGTGTTTCCTCTTTGGTATTTCTTCTGGAATAACTGTGATAGGACCCATTTGAATACTTGCACTTTGAACAATAACCGTGGTTTTGACAAATATGGTTACACCAGTTCCTGGATCATCAATGTATCGTAGACCTAAAGTCCCACCTCTATACCTTTGGTAAGCCAAAATTTCATCCATAATGGATGCCTCTCCACTGTTAGCTTCAGTTACAACTTTCTGTTGACAGTCCTCACTAACTATCTTAGCATCATCTAAATGTTGTTCCTTGGAGAGAGAGAGGTGATGATGTTCTGAAGCTCGTCTCTTTCTTCTTCCAATCTGGAAACCTTCGATGGTAATTCTTTGTTGGTTTCAATGACTTCCTGACACTTCTCTTGTATTAATTTGAACTGATCAACAATAGTCTCTGTTAAGAATTCTTCGTCATCACTGCTATCAGATTCAACGATCCCATAAACATAGTCCGTCTTTATTTTATCTGAATCATTATACAATGTTCAATCCTAGATTTCCTTTGATATCAGTGTCCTCTTGACTGTCATCAGTCCAATTTGCCGTTAGAGACTTGTTATTTTCCTTCTCGTAGCTAGGACACTCAGTTTCCCAGCACTGGATTCCTCTCTGTTTATCTTTGCCTTCCTCATCAGCTTGACTAGCATCCTGGTTTCTTCTCTGAGAATTCTCTCCTCTTCCGTTTCTCCCCCCCGGTGACTGATCTGCATAAGAGGGTTTCTGGTCCATTCTCTTCATGAACTTACCAAAGTTTTTGACTAACAGAGACAGTTGTTGGCTCATATCATCTGGAGCAGACTTCTTTTCTTAGGTTTTGGCTTTCAGTCCAAGGTCTTTCCAAGAAAGTGGTGCAACATTCTTTGTAACTTTCATCTCATATTATCTTAACGAATCGATCATTGCCTCAAACCTCATGTTCTTCACATCTTGAGATTCTTCTATGGCAGTCACCTTTATCTCAAACTTCGAGGTGAGATCATTTGAGAACTTTCCTTACCAGCTTTTCCTCCAGAATTCGTTCTCCAAGAGCATGGGCTTCGTTTGATATATCAGAAATCTGATATTAAACTCAGCAGCGGTCTCCCTTACCAGTATCTTGACGCTTTCAAATTTTGAGGTGATCATCTTCATTCTGGAGAGCTTTACTCTTTTTGTTCCCTCATGGGCTATTTCAAGGATCTCCCTTGCCTGTTTGGCTGTGTCACTGTCGAAGATCAACCTGAAATTTTTAGCATCCACAACAGCAAATATAGCATTCAAAGCCTTGGAATTTCCTGATGCGGAGGCTACCTCATCGATAGTCCACTTGTTTTTAGGTTGTTTGTGTGACACTCCTGAGCTGTAGACTCTCATTGGGTTCTGGTATGACTGCCCTCCAAGCCCTTCCATCAATAGCCTTGATAAAGGCCTTCATTCGTGCCTTTCAATAGCTATAGTTTACTCCCTCGAGCAGTGGTGGCCTGCTGGTGCTTTGTCCTTCTTTCATGGTGCCTAGGGATAACAGGAGCGCCATCCTGGATCACACTCTATATGTCGAGTGATCGCTCTGATACCGATTGAAATTGTGCTACGCTGCTGATATCGAGTTACAGCCTCTGGAGTTACAACTACTGCTATGGCACTCTGTATCTTTTTGCGGAAATTATTCTTTAAATAAATAAGAAAGACACAATCAGTTTGTTCACCTAGTTCGGCAACTTGCCTACGTCTGGGGAGGATCAGTCTCCGATCCTAAAGACTTCTATATGTGGTTCAAAGTACAAATGACTCACACCTCTACTTCTACCTTAGGGAAAATTTTCTCTTAATCTGACTCCCTAGACTAGCTAGCAGTCTGATCACACAGACTCTCTTTGTGCTACCTACACACTTCCAGTAACAAACAACTACGGACCTCACTCACAGACCTAGCCTATTCTATTACAATGTGTGGTACAGGGACTAGTTCAGCACACTCTATCTCAAAGTTGTTGTATCTTCTCTCAACAACTATTCTAGCTTCTTTGCCAAACACTCGTACACTTTGAGTTCTCCAAACTCAGTCTCTGCTCCCCCTCAATCAATGACCCACTATCACTATCGGGTAGCACTACTTCTCTGCGGACCACACAAGACTTCACCTTAGTGTATGCGTGTGTATGTCTCTTAGTGCTATGTCTCTTGAGAGGCTGCCACAAGCTTCCTCTTGTATCTTTCTGATTACCAGGGGCTGCTCAGCAAATTCCGAATCTTCTCCTAGATTCTTGCAAGGTTGTTGAAGATTCCACCTTCCTAATATCCACTTTAGAGTCCTTATCTTTTAGAGCTTTCCTCCGACCGCGTGATGACGTCTACAGCACTGTTGATGACTGTTGCGGTGAACCCTTAACCTCTGCAATGCTTGTCGCACCTTGCCGGAGCCTCTTCGTTCAACATCAAGACGCTCGGGTATTCTGCTATAGCTCTGAATCATCACGGAGTGCTTAAGCAAACTCTGGTGCTTGGTTGATGTATCCTGCCCATTCTTGAGATAGTGCTCCAGCTTCAAATCTTCAGGGATTGCTGAAGCAGAAACTTGTGCAGTTTTGTCAAGGCACGCCACACCTCAACATACTTGATCTTCAACGAGATTCCGCTCCAGTTGAACTTTGATAATCAAGCTTTAATCAGACTTTTCCAGTTGTGATCTTCCTCAGCAGTGACAACACTTTAGCTCTTCGCTCTTTTGTTATTGCTCTAGCTTTCAGTGTATGTGTGTGTCTCTTCCTCTTGTGTGCGACGCTGTCCTTAAATGCTGGCAGCCCAAGGAGGATTTCTCCTAGATCTTTTTAGGTTGTTGGCAATTCTAATGTTGCTGTAGTTCTCTAAAATCATTTAGGAAACATACTCCGATTATAAATCATTGGCTGTTCGCCGGAAGTCTTCAGGTTGCTTCAGCTACATGCTGCATAGATTGTTGTAGCAACTCGCCAGATCAACTTGCAGTAGTTTTGTCAAGGGTGCCACAATTCTTAACAAAAGTTTTACGTCTAATATCTTAATATATAATATCCAAAATAAAGATTTCCTTAATTTTTTTTTTAACATTATTTTATTGATAAATCGACCCAAAGAACCTGGATCATGGTGTTTACAAGGTCTGGGGGACGGCCTGGGAATATCCATATCCCTCCCAAACACAAAAAAAGGAGAGGCAATCAAATGCCTAGAAACACAGCAAAAATAAAAAGAAGCAAAAGAGAGTATGGCATTTCCAAACTCTGAAATGGCAGCAGCAGCACTGGGAGAGAAACCTGTACACTGCCAAGGCCCGGTGATAACCAAGAGGATGCGAAAACCCACCAAGGAGCCTACTAAAAGCGCTTGGCCATCCGCACAACATAAAAACCTGATCAACCAAAGCAAAGGCGCTGGAAACCAGCGAGCAAAAAACAGCACCGAGCAGCCAATTGAGCATATCAGCAAAACCATGGCAGCAAAATATAAAGAGAAGGCAGCAAGAGAAAAATAAGATGCTCGCATATTCCTATGCTCATATCTCTCATATAAGAGAGGACTTGTATATCCCCTGCCAGAAAAAGAACCAGCCAGCCCACAAAAGCAGAACAGACCTGTCATCACCAGGAGATAATCCTGAAGCACGACCAAACAAAGCCAGTCCCTACAGGAATATGCGTTGCTCATAAAAGGAGACATCATGGGGAATATGGTCAATACCCATAGCATATCTAACTACTGTCGGAAGATCCTCAAGGTTCTTGGAAAAAAGGAAATTGTATCTAGCCCAACACAGCGCTTCTGCTGGGCGATTGAGCGAGCTGCAGACCTTGAAAACAATATGCCCCTGTAAACACTGCACAAGCTGCCTTTTGATGACTTAACAGAGATATGTCTGGATGAGAAACTCTTAGACAATGAAACTTGACGTCATGTCTTTGCATCTCATGAAACAAAAGAAGCAAACAACTGAGAAAATTCTTCCTCGCTGTAGCAATTTTAAATCCAGCAATAAAAAGACCGGAGCCATTTCGAACCACAGCAGCCAGCTGGGAGTTGGTGTTGTTCATGATAACTGCAAAGTTACAAGTATTACCACTTTGGTATGGTTTCCAGGGACTCCACAAAGAGCTGGATTTGCAGAAAGCAGGGGAGATGAGAAGAGATTTGCAGATAAGATTTGAAGAAGAATCTAAAATAAAAGGCTCCTTAATTGCCTTAGCTAAAAAAGACGCCCAACGAAGAATATTATTTTTATTGAAGCTGCCAGCCTGAACACCATAAAACAACTGATTTCTATGTTCCCAAATATCCCAGAAACAGCAAATCACGAGGCCAAAGCCAAGGCAATCCGAGAATTTGGAGAAGTCAGCCTTAAAACCCCACTCAAAGAAGAACTGCTGAAAGGAATGAGGTTTGCTCTTCCTGAAAATGGGACAGATAAAATTGAAAACCAGATCAGAAAGGTCACTATATAAGAACAAATGGATCATAGTTTCAATTCCTGGCCGTATGCAGCAAGCACATTTGCTAGCAAGAGGAATACCAACTTTCATGATGTTCTCTTGTGTAGCTAGCGCTGAGTGTAGCAGCCGCCACATGAAAACAGAAATTTTTGCTGGAATCCAAGATTGCCATATGATTTTGAATTTTTCAAGATTGGCCAAAGACGGGGCAAAGCTCTTTAAAAAGTTGGATGTGGTAACAAAACCCTCCGGACTGCCTTCCCAAATAAGTTTATTCTGTTTATTGTCCAAACAGTTACCGTTAATGGATCCAAAAATCCTAGGGTTCATGTTATGAACAAAAATCCTTCGCAATGTAGGATTAAGAATCACCTCCTTGATGGGTTTATGTTTAAACCTTTTTGGATATGGCAAAGCAAGATTCTGGCAAAAGATGTAAGTTTCAGTCTGCCCATTCCTTAACTGCCATCTGCAGTTAAGAGCGATACTCGAAATCAGAGGAGAAATTGTTTTCCATAAACAAGAACCCTTACCAGCAATAGAAAATCTGCTTCTTGCATGATTAGCCCACAAAGATGTGTTCTCCAAATAATTCCAGGCCATTTTACCATGTAACACAGTCATAACTTGATGAAGAGATTTAATCCCAAGACCACCTGCAGAAACGGGTTGACAGACAGTTTTCCAATTAACCCAGTGGCAACGATGATCATTTCCATTGTCCCATAAAAAATTCCGCATGAGATGATTAATGGACTTTAGAATACCTTTCGGAACAGGAAGAGCTGACATGCAGTGTATGGGAATGGAATGTAAAACAGATTTAATTAGAGTGGTTCTACCTGCCATGGATAGAAAGGTCTTCATCCAGCCTTGCAGACGATCTTTAATACGATCAACCAAGCCCTGAAAATAATTAATTTTAGCTTGCCCAGGGAACAGGGGAGCTCCAAGATATCGGACTGGGAAAATCCCTTGGGAATAACCAGAAAGACGAAGAAGATTTCTTTTTCTATCGCACGGGATGTGTTTGGAGAAAAAAATCTTACATTTAGAGGCTTGCAGCTGTTGGCCAGAGTTAGCACAGTAGCAGTTCAAAATATTAAGAAGCTTGGCAAAGGAAGATTTCCGTCCATTTGTAAAGATTAAGATATTATCAGCATAGAAAATGTGATTAATTGTTAAGGCTTTTTGAGCAGACCAATATGGCATAATTCCACCACCGGGCTTGCCTGCTTCATTAAGGTTTTGAGACAAAATCTCCATGGCAATAATGAATAAGCTGGGAGAGAGCGGATCTCCCTGCCTTAAACCCCTGTTCGATTTAAAGTGACCAAAGGATTTCCCACTGATACGAATGGAATACCAGCAATTACTGATGTTACGGTAGATTAAGTCACACCATTTGTCATTGAAACCCAGAGCTTTCATTCCCCGAATAAGAAAAATCCAAGACAGCCTATCATAGGCCTTTGCCATGTCGAGTTTAAGCATAATATTGCCTCCATGCACCTTCTTGTGAATATCAGAAGTAAGATCATGCGCCAGGGCAATACACTGCTGAATAGAACGGCCAGGAACAAAACCTGATTGTTCTAAGCCAACAATTCTGGTAATCAACGGGCGGAGGCGCTCATTAAGAATTTTGGAAATTATTTTTTGGAGGAAATTGCAGAGGCTAATGGGTCTGTATTGGTCCAAAGATGCTGCATTCTTAACCTTTGGAATTAAGGTAAGAATGGTGGATGACAAAGATTTTGGCAGATTAAAACCTTTGAAGAAAAACTGGATTGCAGCAATAATGTCATCACTAATAATATCCCAACATTTCTGATAGAAAGTTTCAGTAAAACCACATGGGCCAGGAGCACTCTTTTCAGGCAGAGAAGAGACGGCAAGCCATACCTCCTCGGCATTCGGAATACAGACCAATGCTTCATTTTCAGCTTCCGAAATAAGCGGTAGAATATTAGCAAAATAATTAGAGTCTGGAATATTAGAAAAACCACCCAAGAGTTGCTGAAAATAATCCACTGCCAAAGGACCAGCCACTTCACGATCATCAGAGACAAGGCCAGACGGAAGCGTAACTTTCAATTTATTACAAGCTCGGCGAACCTTAATAGCAGTATGAAACAGCCCAATATTTTTTTCCCCATTCAGCAGCCAGCCAACACGCGCTTTAGCATCAAGGAAAAGCTGCCGATCATCCAAAGCTGACTGAAGGCGATTATGAAGAAAGACGAATTCTCTTTCACTATCTTCCGACCATTGATTCTGAAGGCTTTCCTCAACTGCCTCTACTCTTTTAGTTAAATCATTAATTCGTTGATTAATGTCGCCAAAAACATTCCAATTCCATTTCCGAAGAACACATCTAAGAGTTTTGAACTTGAGATGACAATTTACCATCGGATTTGCATGTGCTTTACCCTTCCAAGAGTCCTGAACAACTCTAAAAAACTCTTCATGGTTAACCCAGGCAGGATTGAAGCTGAAAAAGCTTTGGGCGCGCTCGAAGTTCCGAAAAGAGATCAATAAGGGACAGTGATCTGACTGAACACGGGGGAGATGAACAACTTTGATATCTGGGAAAGCCGCAGCAGCCAAACCATTAATTAAAACCCTATCAAGTCTCATCCAAATACATCTGCGACCAGCTTGATTATTACACCATGTAAATTTGTTTCCGAAAAAGCCAACATCCAGTAAACCAGCCCCAGTAATAAAATTGTTAAAGTCCGAGGAGGATTCATTACCAAAATCACGGCCCCCCATTTTTTCCGCAAGATGAGTGACTGCATTGAAATCACCCATGATGACCCAAGGATAAGAAAATGATTGGCTGTCCGCAGAGAGATCACACCATAGCTGCACTCTATTGTTCACCTTACAAGAAGCATACACCACTGAACAAATAGTTGTACTATTCAAGGCAGCATGATCCACCCTACAAGAGATATGCTGTGGACTAATATTGAAAATAGTGACCGAAATCGAATCCTTCCAAAAAATCCAAATTTGTGTGTTAATAGGATCCCCTTGAAAGGAGCCAGAAAAACCCAACTTTTTCGCAGCCCATATAATTTTCTTTCCATGTGATTTGGGCTCCAAAATAGCACAAAAAGAGATGTCATGCTTTGATAAAATAGATTTTAAATAGAGAATGGTACCTCGGTTGGAGATACCCCTGGCATTCCAGCAGAGACCACTGATCATTGGGAGTCCTTTGAAGGGCAGTGCTTGCTGCCTGGGATAATGCAGTCCTGAAGAGCTTTAGATAGCTTCCTCTCACCCCGGACAGAAGAGCCAGCTCTTTTCTGGATTTTATTAAAATGATCCAAAGCACCTGGTTGCACAAGAACACCCAGCTCTTCACTGAAAAATACCTCATTCTGATTTTGATTCCTGCGACGCAGTTCGGCACAAGAAAAATCATTAGGGACTTGAGAAACAGAAATATTCTCACTATCCTTATCAAAAGGTTCCACTAGGAGAGGATTTTGAGCAGAGGAATCTTCCCTGCCATTAGAGATATCCTGGGCAGCAGAAGGATCAGCTACACCGATACTACCCGAAATGGACGGACCGCCATCAATACCGGAAACACCGATACCCCGATTATCTCCAGTGGAAGGAGCTTCACCAGAAGGAAAAATAACCACCTCCTTCCCTTTGTTAGAATTCCGGACCTCAACAGGTTTATCTTTTGAGATAATATTCTGCCCATTCTTGGAAGAATTATTGAAGCTGGAAGATTTTTGTTTAGCGTTTAAACCCTGCTGTGAAGGAATAATGGAGCTCTGCTTGACCCGCCTGCAGGATGACAAGGAATGACCATGTACTTCACATTTGCTGCAGTAAGCCAGGCTAGTTTCAACAACCATAGATTGCCAGAAACCTTGATTCTCTGGCATTGAGATCCAAACAGCATCAGGAATAGGTTTTGTGACGTCAAGCTCAACGCATGCCCGAGCAAATTTTAAAGACACACAGGCCTTGGTTCGCTCATCAACTGAAACAAAATATCCAAAGGTGGAAACAATAGCTTCAACGAAAGCGCTGTCATATAGAGGCAAAGGGAGATTTGGTAGTCGAATCCAGACTGTAGTGACAGTAGATTCTTTTTTGGGGTTGTAATCTAGGGTCCATCGGAATAAACGAAATGGCCTACCTTATTTAGCGGAGATGCTAAGGCAGTCCTAACATCAGCCTCTGAATGAAGGATAATAAGGACGTGGCGAGCATCCCAAATCTCGCTCAAGGTAGCCCTGCCCTTCAATACCCAATTAGTCTGAAAAGCCTTCTGAATATCCCCAATGGAAGGACGGCCAACTGTGAATTTGGCTATCAGAGAGAATTGGAATCTCTTCGCGCCAGCCCCAATCTCAGAGCCAGTAAAACCGATGGACGGGCGGCCATCCTTCGACCCAACTTGTCGAGAGGGAAGGGATATAGGGGCAAACCGCGGCCTAAGTTGTGGTCGAGGAGTGGCAGCAATCGCCGCGAATGAAGATCCCGAGGCAGGTGAAGGGTTGCCGGGGACAGGGGGCGAGCCAACGGAAGGGCTAACATCAGGCGGCTTCGAGGAGGACAAGGTGGGAGAGCCCGTGACAGGGGAGCCCATGACGGGCGGAGAGGACGGACGGCAATCGCCGGAGAAACCCTAGAAGAACGCCAAAATCCCTTGGAGAGAGAGGTCAACGCAGGCAGGATATCTATACCTTAATTTATGTTACGGAAAATTGCAATAAATGTGTGGATTCATAAAACAAATAAATATTTAAATTAAATAAACTATTACTTAACCCGAGTAAGGAGTTGAGGCTCATACACAATCTCCTTAAAGCATTACCGGCCTCCCTTCGGAGCAGTGATCCATGGTACACCGCTTCTAGGATACAATGACTCTAGGCAAGTCTTCTTTCACCAAATAACTTGCTCGGGCGAAATGACTTTACCTTTCGCTATCACCTTGAGTAGGAATCTCTAAGATTGAGGGAAACTCATAAAATGCTGTTTATGACTTCAGGGAGGACTGGTGGAGAGTGTAGGATTATTTGGTGTGTTTCAAAATAAGAGAAGGTTCTCTTTTATAGCCCCAAGCGTCGCCTCACTCATTTGTTGCCTCATTTGATGCTAGGCGATGCGTGAATGATTGTTATTGAACTTAAAAGTCATTTAACCACTTTTGCATCGTCTCAACATTGAGTGTCAGGTGACGCCTCGACCTTAAGTGCCATTAAATGTAGTAATATCACTCAGTCGTGACCTAGATATGTAGCCTCAGGCTACTCCTCAACCTTAAATGTCATTCAATCTAATTAATGGTCACTCAGGTGCCGCGTCGTTTAAGTCCAAACTCAAGCAACGTCTGAACTTTCAGGCGTATCTTCCAATATTGGTTACCATCTTGTAGGTAAGAATGAGGTTATATATAAATTTACATTGTATTCGCTTTCCTGGTAATATGGGATACTCGCACATTACTTGTATTTCTACTTCATAAGGTTTGATTGTTCTGTTACTAAAGGACTCGCATTTCTATTATTTTAGACCACTCTTTGACCATCAATATCTCATTCAATTTAACTTGGATTTTAGCTTATGAACAATAAATTCTATACCTCTCAACTCAAGGTATTTAACTATGATTAATTCAATTAAATCTATGGTGTCCTCCACCTTTAATTTAGGCTCACTAAATGGGGTTCACCACCATTTGTTTCACATTCACAACACATTTTTCCAACAATCTCCCACATGAAAAAATTGATAAGTGAAAAAACAAATCAAGACTTGACTCAATGCGGTGATAGTTTCTGAAATTGATGCGTTGCTGGTGTCTGAGACAATCAGGCTTCTGTAGCAACTGATTGTGACAAAGGCAGAATAATGTAGCTGAGACAAAACTTAAAGCACACTCGCAACTTTGGTCACCTAGTTCGTCCAATACCTATGTCTAGGTGGGACTTCTATCTAGTCCACAATATTCCACTATTAGTGGTTAAGTACATAGGTACCGGTTCTCAGCAATTGCTAGAATCTCTACTCAGTCTCAACACATAGATTAGCCTACTTTGTCCACAACACAACATAGTGTATGACAAGATGCTATAACAACTTACTCAGTCAAGTTGCTATTACGTAGCATGGGTCTCAGACTCTGCAATCTATTCGAGATGCTTAGTTTAACCTTCACGAGTTCTCTCAACTCTAGTGACGCACCCCCTTGATCGATGACCTGTTGTAAGCCTATCGAAACGTTTCAGTATTTTGATCATCAGCGTGCTGCTCAACAATGACGACCCTCTAAAGGGCATGTAGTTGATCTTCAACGAGACTCCTCTCCAGTTGAACACACTGATCAAGTGTCGATCACACTCATCCAGATGTGATCTCTCTCAGGATTTTTACTGATCGCACTGTCGCTCTATGCTTATTGCCCATTTCTCTGCTTGTGCGTTGCGTGCCTCTATTCTACTCATAGAGACGTTGCCCATATATATTGGCAGCCCACGATAGAATATAGAATTTCTAGTCTTTTAAATCCCGGTGACCCATGGATAGTTGTATGGCATGTTTCGGCAATAGGACACACCAACATGGCTGCAACAGAGGGTAGACAGTGTCAGCTTAGACCGGCATGTGCAATTGGTTCAATCCACATTTGGCGCAAATATTTCGTTGCTCAAATCAAGGGAAGATATATTTTGGCCTATATTTTGATGACAATATTCATAAGATCCTGCAGCTCCGAAAGATTGGATACTGATCCTAAATTAGGAAAACATGATCAAGCTATCCGTGTTTTTTTAAATGAAACGATTGTAATCTAATCTATATAGGATGAAGGGATCACGAAATGTATGCATCAAAGACGAATAAACTGATCTGAGAACGAAGCAAGAAGGCGCCATTAGAGCTGCGATCAACTCCAGAGCTGATAGAAATTGAGCGCAGAAGAAACTGATCGCAAGCAGCGCTTGATAAATGTTGAACAGACTGCGTTACAGTGCTGATATTCTCGGGGAGAGAATACTGGCCTGTGGGAGGCAGATCGAGGTGGAAAGAGAGGGATCTCAGTCTGAGGGAGTCAGACGCACTCACACTGATTCAACTACATAGTGGTAACGAGCAAATTGTGTTACTTAAAGATCTATTGTACTTGATCAAACACATAGTGGTACCTGAGTAGGCTCGGTGAGCTGAATAGGGTCAACATATCCTTTGTCATTTGCATTTCATCGTACCATTTATGTTGTGATAAACATCTCTCGAAACACGATCTGTTTAAGCATTGTGAAACAGCTAACAGTACAGAGTGTGATTCAGGGACTGTAACCAAGTTGTTCAAAATGAGTACGAAGAAGGAAAAGACATCCTCCGACCTCCAATCCTAGACGGTTCAAATTATCTCTATTGGAACACTCACATGAGGGCGTTCATCAAGTCTATCGATGATCGAACATGGAAATCCGTGATCTCCAAATATTATGCACTCTCTCTATATCTTTACGTGGAATTGCTCTACTGTCAAAATAAGAAAGACACACGATTTGTTCACCCAGTTCAGCAACTTGCCTACATCTAGGGAGGATGCTCCGATCCTCAAGATTCCACTATCTCAGTTCAAAGTACAAGGACTCACACCTCTACTTCTCACCTAGCTGAAATCTAATGCTCAGTCTAATCTCCTAGACTAGCTAGCAGTCTGATCTCACAGACTCTCTTCGTGCAGCCTACACACAATTTGTAATAAATAGCTATAGCTCAGACCTTCAGACTTAGCCTATTCTATTACAATAGGTAGCTCACAGAATGCTTTAACACACTCTTCACCAGAGTTGCTGTATCTTCAGTCCACGACTTTCCAAGCTAATTTGCCAATAAGTCGGACACCCTGAGTTCAACAAACTCAGTCACTAGTTTTTTTTTTTTCCTCGATCACTACTCTACAGCCCGCGATAATGGCTGTCCGCGGCTAATCACCGAGCACTGATTGGTCCTTCAACGAGGAGCTCTCCATTTAAACTCCAAATCAATCCTGAATCAAACTCCACAAGTTCTGATATCTTCTGCGCACAACACCAGTCTTCAACTCAAATGATAAGCCTTGCTACGATGGTTGATCTCTGTGTGTTCGCTCTATGCTCTCTCAGTTCTGCTCTTGTGTGTTGTGTTTCCAGCTTCTGCCCTTTACCTTCCTTTTCAAGCGCACCAGCACACCAAAACCAAGGATCATTATCAGAATCTTCTCCTAGATTCTAGCAAGTTTGTTGGAGATTCCAATGCCAAATCTGGACTCTTGGATCTGTATCTTTTTGAACACGTGCTGGCGTTTACTAAGCTCTTGATGACGTCTGCATAACTCACCGTGCAACTGCAGGTGGATTGGGCATTCTGGTCTAGCTCTGGATGATCACAGAGTGCTAAAGCAAACTTTGTCTCTTCATAGCTGTCTCTTGCCCGTTCAACAGGAAGTGTCTCAGCTTCAAATCTCCAGAGATTGCTGAAGTAGACTTTGGTTCTTCGTTGTTGTTGCTTTGTCAATTTTCAGATTATGCTCCAGCCACCAATCTTCAAGGATTGCTTCAGGAGTCTCTTGAGGAGTTTTGTTAATGATGCCATTGATGGAGCGTATTTATACGATCCATCGAGCTGCTTATTCCCATTGTTTGTTTACATTTTGGATGTGATAGCTTACTTCTTTGTAGTGTTTTGCATTGCAGGTGTATCAAGACCGCTTCAGAACTTTATTACGCATTTGGACGAATATAAAGCAATTCTAGGCAGATTGACCTGTTCGTAGTCGAACGCTCGGCGAACGCAGGATTCTTGTCCGATTGAGGCGTGCCATATCTCATTGGAAAGCTAATGCAAAGTGCTAAAACTTGTTCGTATATATCGAGATGTGATTAGAAGGTTTAAAGGGGAAAAAAAGCGAGATTAGAACACTACAGAACTGATCCGCCCAAGCCAAGAGTGATTCGCCCGAATCACTATTGATCCACCCAGACCCATTGCACACTGCCACTTTGCAGTCACTAAGAGTGCATGAATCACTTTGGAGCCAGTCCGAATCACTATTGATTCGCTCAGCTTATGGAGACACTGTGACTCGACCAAGCTTGCCCGAATCACTTTGGAGCTTGCCCAAATTAAACTTGACTCGTGCAGCAGAGGAAGCGCACTACCACTTTGATTCGTGCAAGCTACACAAATCACTTTTGAAGCCTTGTACGAATCACTTTTGATTCGTGCAAGGAAAATCACCAATTTTAAAAGAATGAAAAGATGAGAGGGAAAACCCTAGTCTTTTGAGATAGTATTTTGCTGGAACGACTGAGGAGAGACCAGAATTTAAGTGGTAGAAAGACCAAAGCTCGGAGAGGAGAAATCAGCGTCGGTGAATAGTGATCGCCGGTGAGTAATCGTGAACAGTTTCATATTCTCTGAACTCATTTTATTTTCATTATTGTTTTAGATGGATTGCAGTAGCGAAACTTTAATTCGGTTTGGGGATTTGTGTTGCAACGTACGGTTTGAGATACTTATGTTTTCATAATTCAATTTAGTGAATTCCCGTTCTTGAACTTAATGTCATGCTTGTATGTTTGATCGGAGGAAGTTAGCGGTGATCTAGTTTGACTAGCAGTTCATGATATTCGATTAGTCCAATATTAGAGTAAGCCTAACGGTGGAACTAGTACTGTTATCTAAAAGGATAAATACTACATCTACTTGAGAACTTAGCTGTTAAGAGTAGGTAGAATATAGAAGTCGACATTGCCTTAACAGGATTGTTAAACTAGAACAATGGATTTACTAGTTCACGCATGTTTCAATCGATTATTACCAGTTGCAATGCATATCCCTGAACTGATTTTCTTTGAATTTGATAAACAACAAACATTCTTCCTACAAACCCCCTTTTAGTGTGACAATTAATCAATAGAACTCTAGACTATTTGCTTTATTTTTTATTTTTTATTTTATTTTATTTTATTTTATTTTTTATTTTTATTTTTTTAAAACAAAATCCAGATTTTATTACAAAGGAACCAAAAAGCCCGGATCATGGCTAATACAGATAAAGTTGAGCTTGACCCTCAAGTGCCAGTAGGAATACATTCCCAACTTAAAAACACCGAACAGGTTATAGACCCAGCTCAACATAAAAGACAATAAAAAGCGCTGAAAACACTTATACATAACATCATAAAAAACACAAACATTACAAAAGATCAAATTCATATCCTGTGAGGAGGCCCAAAAACAGTAATCTTCCGATCCTACTAAACCAACAAAGAGCAAGATAATAGGAAGAAGAGACCTAGCCAAACCCCCTGATATCGCTCCAAGGCCCAAACTACAAGAAGATTTGCTGCTCATAGATAGTACACGGATGAGGCTTATAATCGTTGGCAAGAGCATACCTAACCGATATAGGAAGATCTTCCATCTTCCTGACAAATAAGAAGCTATATTTTGACCAACACAAAGCTTCTGCTGGCAAATTTAGATTGGGGCATATTCTGAAAATATCAACCTCCTGGAATTGACGCACAAGCTGCCTTTTAATGCGGAAAACTGACCAATCCACTTCAGAATCTCGACTCAAGAGGGAAATGTCCGGGTGAGCTATCTTAATGCACTGAATATTCAAGCCATATCTGCAGATTTCTTGATATACATGTAACAAGCACTTCAAAAAATTCTTTCTCATAGAAACAAGCTTCAAACCCGCAACAAAGGAACCGGAACAATTCCTAATCACAACAGCCATGAGGGAGCAAGCATCATTAACATTAATAGAGATGTTACACATATTACCTTTATGAATAGGCTGCCAAGGAATCCACCAGGGGCACCCAATGATACCAGCTGGGGGAGAGATGTGCAGTGCACTGCAGACATGCCTGGAGGAGGGGCTAGAAGTGTATGGAACATTAATGCTCCTATATAAGAAAGCAGCCCAGCGAAGAACATTATTCTTGGTAAAACTACCAACATTTTCCCCATAAAAAACCTGATTCCTTTTAAGCCAAATGTCCCAGAAGCCGCAGCTCACCAGACCAAATCCTAAACAATCCGAGAAATTGTTAAAAACCACATTGCTGCCCCATTCATAGAAAAACTGATGTAAGCTAAGGGGTCTGCTCTTCTTGAAGAGGGGACAAAGACAATGGAAGAGTAAATCAGATAGGTCACTGTGCAAAAACAAATGCTCCATAGACTCTGTCTTAGGGATTTTACAACAGGCACATTTGCTGGCCAAAGGTCTAGACTATTTGCTTTCTCGTGGGTTCGACACTGCTTATCACTAGCTAGTAAGTAGGTATTATAAATTTAATTTTGACGCACACAACGACGTGCCCGTCAACCATATCATCAACAATACACATAGTGAAGTGTTTTCCACTTGTGGTTCAGAGAAACCCCCTGAGTAGGCTCGGTGAGCTGAAGGGTAAACTTATCTTGTGTCATTTGCATTTCATTGTACCATTTATGCTGTGACTAACATCTCTTGAAACACGATCTACTTAAGCATTGTGAAACAGCTAACAAGTGGTCTGGAACAATCCGAGTGGAACAGACAGTCAAAATTCATTATCTAATTAGGACTCATTCAATTTAGGAACACTTCCTAAAAGCTTTTCAACTGGGCCTGCGCTTAGTCTTTCCCTTCTCCTCCTCTCGGCGACGCCGCCCCCCTCAGGCCGCCATGGCCGCCCCCCTCTCTTCTAATGTCACACCAATGAACCCTAAGCCCCCTGATCCAATGGAGCCTTCTTCAAATAACCAAAAAGAAGGGCTTGGGAAATCCTTTGCTTCGATTGTGGCCTCGCGTAAGCGACTGCAGCCTCGTTTCGCCCCAATCAATCTCCCCCCTTGTCAATTCGGAACTCGTGAAGGGAGGCCATCGGTGACTTTCACGAGCGGTGAAGTGCAGGCTGGAGCTAAACGCTTTGGCTCTTCGTTGATTGCAAAATTCACCATGGGTCGACCATCTATTGCTGAGATCCAGAAGGTCTTTCAATCAAGCTGGAAAATCCAGGGACGCGCTAGTATCAGTGAGATTTGGGATAGCCGGCATATTTTGATTATTTTGGACTCAGAAGAAGATGCAGTTGCAGCTCTTTCGTGCCCATTGCGCAAAATTAATCACGCTATGTTCTGTTTGTTTAGATGGTCTGAAGATTACAACTTTAAAAAGGAATCCACCTTCACTACGGTATGGCTCCGTCTTCCTGGTCTACCATTGCCACTCTTTGATAAATCCTTTATTGGTGCTATTGTCTCTACGTTCTCGTCTTTTCTTGATGTGGATGAGCGAACCAAAGCTTGCTCTTTTCTGAGGTTTGCGAGAGCTTGTGTGGAGCTTGATGTCACCCAACCTATCCCAAATGAGGTCTGGGTTACAATGGGAAATAACGGTGGATATTGGCAAGAAATTCAGGTGGAGAGTACAATTCCGTACTGTTCGAAGTGTAAAATTCATGGCCACGACTTTAGTAGCTGCAGGAAAGCTAAAAGTAATTCCTCTTCAGTTAAACAGAAGATTGTTGACACTGGATATGGCCCAGATAATCTCATGCAGGTGACAGTCTCAGCTGCGCATGGAAAAACTAACATAACCCGTCAAGTGTGCAACACTCCAAACCAGGGATGGACTAAGGTGCAAAATAAAAAAAAGAACTGTTAAAGATAAGACCGAGAAACATAATGGCCTGGTTTTGAGCAAAGTGGGAGACCATACTACTACTTATTCCCAAAAGCTGGGAATTGGTGAAAGTTCAAATTCTGTGCAGCAACAAAACAATCAGGAGAATTCTTTGGAATTGCCACAATCCAATTCAATAGAGAGATTGACCATCATGGATGGATCTACGCATAACATTTCCCGCCTGAAATAGCTGGTATCTCTACTCTGAGCTATGCAGCTAAACATTTTGATCCTAGTGTGAAGCCAGTTAAATCTATTTTGCGGAAAACACAAGCTGCCAAAAGTGTAGATATGACCTCAGCCCCCACCACAACAGTGGATTACCCTCGAGGAGGGACAAATATTTGCGGAAATACCATTAATCACAGGTCTGCTACAAGTACAGAGACCACAACAATTAATAACCAACCTGAGTCTGCCCATGATTAATATCTTTTGTTGGAACATCAGAGGTATCCACAGTAGGGGTACTCTTTCCTATCTTAATATTGTCCTTTCTCAGCACAAGGTTGATTTATTAATTCTTATTGAACCTATGGTGGATGGGAATCATATTGAGCGACTGAGAAATTCTCTTCATTTTGAATACGCTGCTCAAGGTGGCAATATAAACAACAAAATATGGTTGCTCTGGCGAAGACATATTGAAGTTGATATCATTCAATGGCAACCTCAGCATATCCTTTGCAAGGTATCTACTTATGGCACCAATTTTTCTGTTTTTTTTTTTTTTTTTTTTTTTTTTTTTAAATGAGGCTTTATTGATAGAGATCCAAAGAGCCTGGATCTTGGCTAAAAACAAGGGAGATGGAAAAGCCCACCTAAAAGAAAAAATAAGGTTGATCCCACATTTTGGGAACTAACCAAGACAAAGCCAGCAACCACAAAGAGCAGGCAGAAGCTGCATTACATAGAGACCTAACTCTAGCAACAATGGAAGAAGAACAAGCCTTGGAAAGCAATAATAACCTGTGAAACTCAGCCCTCAACCACATGATGAGAGCTGCCATCAAAAAAACAAAACCAGGAATAAATCTGTACAAATCAAAAGGGTCATTGAGCTTGGTACTACTCATCACCTTTGACACATGTAAGCAAAGAATAAGACCAAGCATAGCAAGCAACATGGCTGGATGGGATGACCGGCGACTGGTGTAAGCAAAGAATAAGACGTACCTCCTGTTCCTCATAAACTACCTGCAAAGAAAGGCAGCCAACACCTCACAATAAAAGGTGCCAATCATCTCTAGTATATCTGTCAAAAATCAAGGCAGTTGGCATATCATTGTCTTCATTGGAGTGGAGCTCCACTCCTTCAACTCCCACGCCTCCAGCCGAGCTAGGGCAGAAGAACTTGAGCTGTAACCTATCTGCACATAAACTCCTTTGGACCGCCTGATGAATACAGTTAAATCTAGTTTCCAAGAGCTGGGTAGGAGAGGTAAAACCCAGAGCAAGAGCCACATGATTCATGGAAGTGCTGATTCTTTTCATTCTGTCGATGCTAAATTCAGAAACCATCCTCTTTAACTCATTAGCTTTCTGCCAGGGAAAACGCATTCCATATCTGTCATCCATGAAGACCATATCAGGGTGGGAGCTTTGAATGGCCTTGACCTGAATCTGCTGCTCCTTAGCCACCAAAAGGGATTTCCGCATAAACAGAACAAGCTCCTCCAAAGGAGAGGATTTAACAAATTGATAAACGAAGGCCAGCTGCATATCACCCACGCTAGTTCGACAGATGGCTGCTCCTTTAATATTCTGACCTTTATCAATCAAAGCCAGATTCATACAGGACCCATTGACCCCCGCACTCCAGGAATTCCAAGTCCCATAAACTTTACTTCGCGTAATGTAATTAATACCAAAGGAGGCAGCCACAAACAAATCCTTTCTGGTATCTCCTCCACCTGGAATTTGCTCAACAAAAATTTGCGCCCATCTCTTCAACCTAGGAAGAAGATCAGTGGTTTTATTATTGTGAATGACCCCATTCCGCATTTTCCACACTTCCCATAAACCACACATTGAAATAGCAGCAGAAAATTTACTCACAAAATCTTTTTTCAGCCCTTTACCAAGCCAATTCTCGCTGAATTCAGACCTGTTACGGGGGCAAGCTCTGTTGAAAATAGAAGCCAGACATGACCACATGTTAGTGGCCCAACTCCCTTCGAAGAAAAGGTGCTCCAGATTTTCCTCCCTGTTGCCGCAGCAATGACAGCGCGAGGTAATCGGAATACCAATACGCTTAATATTAGAATCAAGAGGTAATCCATCTAGGAAGAACCGCCACATAAATAAACAAACAGTGGGAGGAACCCACTTTTTCCAGATCACTCTACACCACTTCAAAGAAGGAAATTTACTCCGGAAGGATTCCCAAAATGCTTTGGTGCTGAATTGACCCGAGGGATACCTATTCCACTGAAGAATCCCATCCCCACTCCCCCAGCTTATATTTCTGTAATACTCCCTAGCACCAGGAGGAAATAAAATTAAGAGGTTACTCTTGATAGCTTCATTCTCTAGCGCCTCTTTGACTGACAAGTTTCTAGCATCCCAGGGGCACCTAACACCGAAGTGCCAGCAAAGATCCACCATAGCCATGTTACCGTCTCCCACATCCCACAAGGAATCCTGTCTCAAGCTGGAAATCAGAGGTCTAATAGAATTCCAAATGTGGCTCCCTGGCTTATCCTCCTTAAATCTGCCCTTAGCATATTTAGCCCACATAGTATTTTGTTGGAGGAATTCCCAAGCTAATTTACCATGAAAAGCTATCATGTTATCTGCAAGCGACCTGAAACCCAAGCCTCCTTCAACTGTAGGTCTACAAACCAGCTCGTAACGAATCCAATGATGTTTTTTGGTCGGCCCTTGGTTCCAAAGGAAATTGCTAATCAAACTCTCCATTCTCCGGATAATTCTCAGGGGGACTGGCAATACAGCAAACACATGAAAGGACTGCGAACTCAGGACTGATTTAATGAGAGTTACACGCCCTGCCATGGAAAGTAAATTCCTCATCCAACCTGAAATGCGATTTCGAAGCTTGTTAACCAATTCCTCAAAATAATGAATCCGAGTTCTGCCACGATAGAGAGGAACTCCCAAATACTTGACAGGTAATTGGCCTTCCTCAAAACTCGTAAGCACACGCACCAAATGTTTATGAGCAACTGAAGCTGAAGTACCAAAGAACATCTGACTCTTAGCTGGATTAAGGACCTGCCCCGACAGCAAACAAAATTTCTGTAGGATGTCCAACATGGCTCGAATAGTGTTCTCGTCGTCCCTTGTGAATATTAAAACATCGTCAGCAAAGAGGAGATGATTAACCTTTAACGCACCTCTTTTGGTTTTAAAAGCCTTCATAGAACCCTCCTCCACTCTCTTATTAATCTCCTTTGACAACCACTCCATCACTAACACAAAAAGAGTGGGGGAAAGTGGGTCTCCCTGGCGAACACCTCTCATAGATTTGAAATATCCATAGGTTTCCCCATTCCAAGCCACTGAATAAAAGTTGTTAGAGGCACCAATTTTTCTGTTTATTGTTCATTTGTTTATGCTCTTTGTAGGAGGAGGGAGAGATTATCGCTCTGGCAGGAATTAATTAATATTGCAGACCAATATGATTTCCCATGGCTGGTTGGAGGGGATTTTAATGTTATTGCGCACCCGTGTGAAAAGAAAGGTGGTAACCTCCTTATGATGAGGCTCTATTGGACTTCAATAATTTTTGTTTACGTGCGGGTCTTAGCGATATTGGTTATATTGGCCAACCCTTCACTTGGAGTAATAACAGGCAGGGTGTGGAAAACATTTGGGAAAGGTTAGACAGATTTCTTGTTAATGGCAAGTATTTTGACCAGTTCCCCTGCCCCAAAGTGTTCCATCTGACGAGGACATACTCAGACCATTGCCCCCTTTTATTTGAAGCCAATACCGAGATATCCCCTAAAGCGAGATTTCATTACTTTCGTGTAGTGGTCATGGTGGTGTATTATAAACTCCATGTCACAGGTTCGATTCCTGGTGGGTGTTAGGGCTGGGGCTCTAACGGGGTGGGTTTTTTTTTTTTAAAAAAAAAAAAAACAAATCTCACCCCAGTTTCAAAAAATTCGTAGAAGCTAATTGGAAAGGGAATATGCATGACAACCCTCTTCGAAACTTTGCTGCAAAATTACAAAGACTAAGGAAGAAACTTAAAATCTGGAACTGGGAGGTTTTTGGTGACCTGCGGAAGAAAGAAAAAGCCCTCCTTGATGCTATCTCTTCTACTGAAGGATCCCTACAGGAACTGTGGAGTGAGGAGTCCAACCAAAGTCTTAGAAAACTCAAATCACAGCTAGACGATGTTCTTAGCCAAAAAGAGGCTATGACTAAGGATAAAGCTAGAATCTCTTGGATCAAAGATGGGGATAGAAATACTGCCTTTTTCCATGCAGCCATCAAAGCTAGACGGAATTATGCTCGTATGAATTTACATCGTGCAGATGGAACAATGACTTCCAATGGAAAGGAAATAGGAGATGCTGCCGTCCAATATTTCAAACATCTCTTCAGTGGGTACACGCCTCCTCCTAATCTGTCGGATATGGAATTACTTAACGCAGTTATATCTGAAGATTTTAACAATAAATTCATTGCTATCCCGCAAAACGAAGAAATCCTTGACACAATTCGTGAAATGAATATCAACGGGGCCCCAAGTCCGGACGGTTTCAGTGTTCCCTTTTATTTAAAATTCTGGTATTTGATTGAAGAGGATTTCAGCAAAGCGGTGCAAGGTTTCTTCAAAGGCTTTCATCTGCCAGCTTCTTGGTCGTCGACAGCCCTGTCCCTCATTCCGAAAACTGCCAGTGCAACCTGTATTGACCAATTAAGACCTATCAGCTTGTGTAATGTGAGCCATAAGGTCATTTCTAGCATTCTGAACAAGCGTCTTAGTGGAATCCTTCCTTCTATTATCAGTGAGGAACAAGCTGGAATTATTAAAGGCAGAAATATCCATGCTAATCTTGCTCTAGCCCATGACCTTGTTCATAGTATTCACAAACCTGGAACAAGTGGGAATGTGTTAATTAAGCTGGATATGTCCAAGGCATATGATCGACTATCTTGGTCCTTCATTATGAATGTCCTTCGAAGGCTAGGCTTTCAGGAACCTGTTTGTGACCTGATTTTCAGATGTATTTCTTACAACTAGTATTCGGTTTGCTGGGAAGGTAGACAATATGATTTCTTTAAATCCAGTTGTGGGGTTCGACAAGGAGACCCTCTGTCGCCGACTCTTTTTGTTATTGCTATGGAATGGCTGTCTAAATTAAAGGGCCGTTCTTTTGGTTATTTCAAGTCCAATAGAGGCTTGAGACAAGGTGACCCATTGTCACCGAGCCTTTTTGTGATAGCTATGGAAGTTCTCTCCCGCAAACTTAAAGCTGCTGCTCGTCCTGGCGGTGGGCTGATGCCCTACTGGTCCTCCCTTAAAGCTTTGGTGATAAATCACGTTACGTATGCAGATGATATCTTGATTTTTTCCAATGGAGGGCAGGCTTCTTTTTCTAAGCTCCTGGAGATTATTAAGTTATTTTGCTCCAACTCTGGCCAGATGCTGAATCCTTCCAAATGCAAGATATTCTTCTCTAAACATATCAAAGGAGCTCGGAAGTCCAGGTTGCTGCATCTGTCAGGATATGTGCAGAGAGCGTTTCCCATCCGTTATCTAGGTATCCCCTTATTTATTGGGAAGCCCAGGATCTCCTATTTCAATGGTTTGATTGACACAATCAGAAATCGGCTTGAAGGTTGGTTGAAACCTCTCCTCTCTATGGCAGGCAGGCTTACACTGATAAAATCTGTTCTTCAGTCTGTTCCTCTTCACTGTCTTTCGGTACTTCCGGTTCCAAAGGGGGTAATTTTTTCTATTGAGAGACTTTTGCGGAACTTCCTTTGGAATCAGGGGATGCAAGATAGGCATCACTGGGTTAACTGGAAGGTCATCTGTCAACCTTTGCAATTTGGAGGATTGGGTATCAGACCTCTTCATCAAGTCATGACAGCTTTGCACGGTAAACTTGCTTGGAATTATCTTGATAACTCCTCCCTTTGGGCAAAGCACGCTCGGTCTAGATTTTCCGTTGGAAGGAAAGGATCCTGCCTGTGGGATAGGATCTCCCCTTTTATTACCAGTCTCTCTCTTGATAGCAGATGGATTATTGGTAGGGTTATGGTTTCCACTGGTGAGTTTTGTCACAGCCTTTCTCTTCCGTGTCCTAAGAGGCTTAAGTCCAAGCCTATCAAGGATGTGCTTCAAAATAGTGATTCTCGCCGCCTTCTTCTTCTCAATGCTAATCCGAGAATACTGCGCTCTATTGAAGGGAACTTTATGGAGGATTTTCATGACAAATTAATTTGGGAAGGTGATGACTCAGGGACTGTTACCTGCTCCAATTTCTTCAAGAAGCTCTCCACTGCTCCCCCTGTTGCTGGTAAGTTCTCAGCTATTTGGTAGCCTTGGCTACCATTAAAAATTTCGTGCTTTTTATGGAGGATGTTGCATGGGGCTATTCCTTCTAATGATAATGTGTGCAAAAAAGGTGTCCTTATGGCCAGTAAGTGCATCTGTTGTTTACAGCCCAAAGGTGAGAGTATGGATCATCTTTTTCAACATAGTGACCTTGCTAATATTGCCATTAACAATGCTGTTCGTACAGGAGCAATGAAACCGTATAACACGAAGAGGGGGCTCTACGGGTTAACCATCTCCTATTTGCAGATGATATTCTGATCTTCACAAGGGACTGCCCCCAGTCTATTGAAACTCTCATCTCGATTCTCAATAATTTCTGCAAAATATCTGGACAGATCCTCAACCCATCTAAGAGTCAGGTAATTTTCGGTAAAAATACCAGTGAGGACAAGAAGGCGCAAATCATAGCCATAACCCAATTTGTGGAGACAAATCTGCCCACAAGGTATCTTGGAGCCCCTCTAATGCAAGGCAGAATTAAGAAGATATACTTTGACAACATTCTTGATAAATTGCGTAAGACAATTGGTGGCTGGACAAAAAATCTGCTTTCAATGGAAGGACGGGTGACTTTAATTCAATCAGTGCTGAGTTCTATGAGTTTACATGTCTTGGCTGCTCTTCCTATTCCGAAAGGTGTTCTCAAAAAGGTAGAAAGCCTTCTTGCCAATTTCCTATGGGATCAGGGCTCAACAAAGAAATTCCACTGGATTCGTTATGAATTGGTTTGTAGGCCTAAACATATGGGGGGCTTAGGGATCAGAAGCTTGGCTGATAACATGCTTGCATTTCAAGGCAAACTTGCCTGGGACTATCTGCAACAAGGCAGTCTTTGGGCTCGTCATGCTAAATCGCGTTTCCTTATTGGAAAAAATGGATCTCCTCTATGGAATGCTATTAATCATCTGATTCTTTATCTGAGAAATAAATCGATTTGGGACGTTGGAAATGGATCTATGAAGATTGAGAGGCTTTACTGGCATTTTGGTATTCGTTGCCTAAGTGATATGCAGGGTCAATCCATAAAGCAGATTCTTGAGAATCCTTCTCGCAAGTTTTTGTTCCTGTCCGCCCTCCCGAGGAATGCTTACAACTACTACAATGATTTTAATTTGAAGGATAGCTCAGCAAAGCTTATTTGGACAGATCATACATCAGGTTTGTTCTCTATTAAGAATTTTATTGAAACCTATAGTACGAAACACTTATCCCTTGGCTGGGCAAAAGCAATCTGGCAGCAATGGCTTCCACCAAAACTCACTCTGTTTATGTGGCGCTTATTTCTGCGTGGGCTTCCAACTGATGCAAATATTCGCAGAATTGGTATTCCCATTACATCGCGATGTATCTGCTGCTTTCGTAATGAAGAATCTGAATCTCATATTTTCTTTAATGGAAACTGGGCCAAGACTATGTGGCGTACACTGGCAGATGCTTTTAATTGTGCTAGACCATTGTCGCTGGCATCTTTTCTTCGTTACTGGGTTAATCCTGTCCAGAAACGAAATGCCTTCTCCTGTTTTAAATTTGGTATGGCGTGCTATGGTCTATGGGAAATTTGGAGGGCTCGAAATAATTTTTTACATGAGGGCAGTAAATGCGCCAACATGGCTGATAAGCTCTTTCATTGGGCTCGAGTCTTAGCTTCTATAATTCCTGGTTTTCAATGGGATGACAAGCATACTAGGCATGCTTTATTTTTCTTCGATATTCAGATCATACATAAATCTCTCATTTCAGGGCGCTGGAAAATTTGGAATTTTGAAGCTAAAGGTACTTGTCTAGATATTCATATTTTGGATGAATCAGGGACTGCTCTCTTCAGAAATCAGCAAGGGAAATTCCTCCTTGCTGTTAAATTGCAGATTGAGACCTGGTGCTCAGGAGAAGTTTTACTGAATTTTATTCAACAAGCTCTTCTTATTGCTGAACGCCATCTCATATCCACATCAATGGTTCAAAGTTCACACTTCAATATGGTCTTTGCCACCAAATCTAATCTGAAAGCTGTACCTTGGAACCTTGTACACAGGACTAGATACCTGTTTGATCAGCTAGGAATTCAGCAGCTACGGCGCATTCCAACCTACATTTGCCAGACAGCCATCTGCCTTGCCTATACCTGTCCAAATCCCTTGGAAGAATCTGATTTTTCCCGTCTTCCCAAGGCAAGGCATTCAACAAGATATGCTTCAGCTCCCTGCTTTCTGTCCAATCTCTGAAGATAACTCAGCTCCTGTGATTAATTTGAGGGCTACAAGAACTCAGGATGATAATCAATTATCCAGAAGAATTAATGAGCTTCCTCACATCTTCAGAGATGACTTGGCAATGTAACACTGCTTGCTCCTTGGTGAAGGTCATGCTCTTCCTTTACCAACCTTTTTCATTGTTGCTGTTTTTGCCTGCTATTTTGATTCACGTTTCTGAGTTGGCTGATGTCAACCGGCGTTTGATGGTCCTCTCTACTTCCTTCGGAATATATGGTGGTCTTGGGCTTCCCCAAATCATTAGGCTCTTCTTTTTAGTGTTGCTGCCTCCTTGCCATCTCTGCAATTTTGGCTCAATGTTTATTGCTCTGCTTTTAGTGAGCTTTGGCCTTCAGGTTGCCTGCCTTGGTAATTTGGGCATGAATCAAATCCATAGTATTACTACCTCTTGGCTTATAAGGGTATGGTCTTTCCATTTATGTAGTCTTTTGCTTAAAACCCATTATGTGGGTTCAGCCATTTGTCTTACTTCTCATTTTCTCAGTGTATTGTCCAGGTGCCAAAGGCGCCTTTTATTTTCTTTTAGGTTGAGCTGGGTTTATAATCTGTTCGGTGTTTTTAAGTTGGGAATGCTATCCAACTGGCACTTGAGGATCAAGCTCAACCTCTTTTGTTTTCGCCATGATCCAGGCTTTTTGGATCCTTTTAATAAATAGATCGTTCTAGAAAAAAAAAAAAAAAAGCTTTTCAACTGACCGAATTTTCTCCATGATCTTCGCAAGTTGTTATGCAATTTATTCCTCCTTGATCATAGCCATGCTCCATTGAGAAGGTTGATAGCCACTCATACCAAGCTCTGGGTGCTTGTTTTAGCCCATACAGGGCCTTCTTCAGCTTGTACACGTGATCAGCATGGTGAGGATCATCAAATCCCTTGGGTTGTATGACATATACTTCTTCAAAAAATATTCCATTTATTTATTTATTTATTTTAAGGGGGTTATTTTATTGATTAAGATCCAAAAAGCCTGGATCATGGCAAATACAAAAAGAAAAGAACGCCACCCTCAAGCGCCAGCTGAAGCAATGGCTAAACATCCCAAAGCGAAGAGGGGGCAGCATAGAAAGAACAGGCTTCAAGAGAAGACAAAAACAAAAGGTTGAACCCACAGCCTGGGAACTAACCAAAACCAAACAAAAGGAGCGAAGCCTAAAAAAGAAAACTGTACCCTGCAAAGGACCATAATAGCATTTAAACATAGATAGGAAAGTCGAGAAAGGAGCAAGGATGAGGCACTGTATCGTTGTCCAATGCATGTATAACTGATCCTGGAAGGTTGCCTTTGTGCCTTGTGAAAAGGTGTCTACCTTTAGAGAAACAGAGGGCATCCGCCGGACGATTCAGAGAATGGCTGGTCATGTATATTCCAATACCCTTTAGCCTTTGGCCAAGCTGCCTCTTAGCAGGGAAAAGAGCCCAATCAACCCCTGAATTCTTTCCCAAAAGAAGTGCATCCGGATGAGATAATTTAAAGCAATTACAACTTATATTGTGAGAGTCAATCACATGAAGGATATGTATCAAACTAAGGAGGAAATGCTTACTCAAAGAGGTAAACTTTACCGCTGCCACAAACCTGCCGAAACCATCTCGGATCACTGCCGCCATTCTGGAGCTATTCTTGTCTATAAAAATAGCGATATTACATGTATAGCCAGTGCAGAAAGGCTGCCAAGAGGACCAGAAAATCCAGCAATTGCTGGCAACTGGCGCCTGAATATGAAGAGCATTACATAAATTCCTTGACTGCGCATTAACCACAAAAGGACCATTCAAAGAGACTGAGATAGCAGCCGCCCATCTGAATATAATTAATCGGCTAAATCTACCAGCACTCTCCCCATAAATAGACTGGTTCCTATGCTTCCAGATTTCCCAGAGGCAACAGATCACCAAACCAAAACCCAAACAATCTGAAAATTTAGCAAAATCAGCAGCTGAACCCCAGTCATAAACAAGCTGATAGAAAGTACGCGGCCTGACTTTCTGGAAAAGAGGACAAAGGAAATCAAAAACCAAACTGGCATAATCACTAAGCAATAGCAAATGTACCATGGACTCAATCTTGGGCACCCTACAACACACGCACCGGCTAGCCATCTGAATACCAGTTCTAATGACATTATCATTGGTGGGAAGAGCAGAATGCAAAACCTTCCACATAAAACAGGAGATTTTCACAGGGAGCCAAGGCTGCCATAGCACTTCAAATTTTTTAAATCTAGCCGAGGGAGGAACAAAGCTTTTTAAAAAACTAGAAGTAGTAACATACCCGGCTGGATCTCCTTCCCAAATGAGCTGATCCGGGAAATCATCACAAAAAGCACCTTGAATAGAGAGGAGAATCCGCGGATTCATATTGTGGAGAAAAAATCTGCGCATACAAGGATCTGAAAGGACCTCCTTTATTGTCCTGTATCTGAGTCTTCTAGGAAAATTCATGGACAGATTCTGGCAGAAAACTGAAATAGGAGTCTGTCCATTACCAATTAGCCAGTGGCAGTTTAAAGAGATACTAGTAATAAAGGGGGAGACTTTTTTCCAAACATAAGACCCTTTACCAGAAATGGAGAACCTGCTCCTAGCATGTTTGGCCCAAAGAGAAGAGTTCTTTAAATAGATCCACGCCAGTTTCCCCTGCAAAGCCGTCATCATATGGCGAAGGGGCCTGATCCCTAAACCTCCTGCAGAAAAGTCTGAGCAGACTATATCCCATTTCACCCAGTGCCTGCGAGAAGATGGCCCGCTGTCCCAAAGAAAATTGCGGAGAAGCTGGTCGATGTACAACAAAACACCTTTCGGGACAGGCATGACAGATAAACAATGAATAGGGATGGACTGAAGAACTGATTTAATTAAAGTAAGCCGACCTGCCATGGAGAGAAAATTCTTCATCCACCCGGAGAGACGATCCTTAATTTTTTCAACCACATCATGGAAAAAAGATATCTTGGGCTGACCACTGAAAAGAGGCACTCCAAGATAGGAAACTGGAAAGGAACCCTGTGAAAATCCAGACAAGCGAAGAAGATGGGCTTTCCTCTCATCTTTAATAAATTTGGAGAAAAAGATCTTACACTTTGAAGCATGGAGTTGCTGTCCTGAGTTGCTGCAGAAAGCATTCATGACAACCAGGAAATTGGAGAAGGAAGTCCTCCCTCCATTTGTAAAGGCCAAAATGTCATCAGCATAGAATATATGATTTATCTCCAAAGCTTTCTGAGATGACCAATAGGGCATAATGCCACCACCTGGTTTCCCAGCTAGGTTTAGCTTTCGAGAAAGAAATTCCATGGCAATGATAAATAAACTAGGCGATAGGGGGTCCCCTTGCCTCAATCCCCTATTAGATTTAAAATGACCGAAGAACTTTCCTCTTATCCGAATAGAATACCAGCAATTGCTGATATTGCGATAGATAAGGTCGCACCACTTCTCACTGAAGCCCAAAGCCTTCATTCCCCTAAGTAAGAAATGCCATGAAAGTCTGTCATAAGCCTTGGTCATATCAAGCTTCACCATAACGTTACCACCATGAACTTTCTTATGAATGTCAGACGCAAGGTCATGCGCTAGAGCAATGCATTGGTGGATAGATCTGCCAAGAATGAAGCCAGATTGCTCCAAACTGATAAAATGGTCTAATAAAGGGCGAACCCGATCATTTAAAACCTTAGAAATAATTTTATGAAGGAAATTGCAGAGGCTAATAGGTCTTGTCTGATCCAAGGAGGTAGCATTTTTCACCTTAGGGATGAGGATTAGAATTGTGGAAGAGATACCTTTGGCAAAGCTAAAGCCCTTGAAAAAGTGCTGGACTGTCTCAATAATATCCGCACCTATGATAGTCCAACAAGACTGAAAAAAAGAACCGGTAAAACCATCTGGGCCAGGGGCACTATTTTCCGGCAGACTAGAAACCGCAGCCCAGATCTCATCCGCAGAAGGAATACAGGTCAATCTGTTATTGTCAGCTTGGGAGATAAAAGGTTGAATATCATCAAAATAACTAGCATCCGGAACAGCAGAGAAACTACCCAAGAGATCCTTAAAAAAATCAACAGCAAGGGAACCAATCACTTCTCTATTATCCGAGACCATACCAGACGGAAGAGTAACTTTAAAGTTATTAAAAGATCGCCTAACCTTGATAGCAGCATGAAAGAATTTGCTATTCCTCTCCCCCTCCTGAAGCCACCCAACATGAGATTTCGCATCTAGAAAGAGTTGCCGATCATCAAGGGCTTTATTGAGGCGACTCTGTAAAAAATTCAGGGCTTTCTCACCCTCCAGAGACCAATGTGACTGTAAATGAAGATCAGTGGCTTCAAGTCTTTTGCTCAACTCATCCACTTTCTGATTAATATCCCCATAAACATTCCAGTTCCAGCTCCGGAGCACACTCCTTAATCTCTTCAGCTTCAAAAAACAGTTTATCATAGGATCATCGTGGCCTCTCTCAGCCCAAGAATCTCAGAAAATATTCCATTTAGGAAAGCACTCTTCATATCCATTTAATATAGCTTGAACTTTATGACATGCCAGAGAAAGAAGCAGTCTGATAGCCTCAGTCTAGCTACTGGAGCAAACGTCTCATCAAAGTTGACTCCTTCAATCTGAGTGTAACCTTGAGCAACTAGTCGAGCTTTGTTCCTGGTGATGTTTCCATTTTCATCAGAATTGATCTTGAAGATCCACTTTTTTTTTTAAAATAAAGATTTATTAGAGAAGGCCCAAACAGCCTGGGCCGAGGCAAGTACATAAGAGATGGAGGACCATCAAAGGAAATAAAAGGGGGAACTCACATGTTGAGAACTACCCATACCAAAACAAAAACAAAAAACAACAAGAAGCAAAGCCAGCAAAACCTAGGTTCAGGTCTCGATGCGCTGTTCACTGAAGGAGCATGGGTGGGGCTTGACATCATTGACAATGGCATGCTTAACTGAGCAGGGAAGCTCTTCAAAATTGGTAGTATAAAAGTACCTAAGTTTGGAACAACAAAGAGCATCTGCCGGGCGATTGAGTGAGTGGCTGATTTTGTAAATCTCAAGCTTCTTAAGCCTTCTCACCAGCAGCCTTTTGAGCTGAAAGTAAGCCCAGTCCACCAAGGAATTCCGACTAAGAAGACATACCTCAGGATGGGAGATACGAAGGCAGTGTAGATCCAATGAAAGATAATTAAGCTCACTAAGAGTGTGCAGCCAACACTGTAGAAAGTGCTTGCGCAGCGCAACGGTCTTGAAAGCAGCACGGAATAGACCATATCTATCACGAACCACAGCAGCCATACAAGATTTATCATTGTCAACAGAAATAGAGATGTTGCAAGTGTTACCTTTTGGAGAAGGCTGCCAAGGAATCCAAAAAATTCTAGCCGACTTGAGCACCAGGGGGTTAATAAGGAGAGCTTTGCAAATGTTACTAGAAGAAGTGTCATGGCCGCAAGGAGCCTTGATATTATTAGCAAGAAGAGAGGCCCATCTAAAAATATTAGTCTTGCTGAAGCTGCCGGCATGTTCATCATATAGAGCATGATTCCTGAATTTCCAAATGTCCCACATACAACAAGAAATGAGGCCGAAACCCAAACAATCCAAAAAATTAGTAAAATCAGCCACAGTGCCCCAATCATAGAAGAGCTGATGTAAAGAAGTAGGCCTGCTTTTACGGAAGAGAGGGCAGAGAAAGTCCAGAACCAAGAAAGCTTTGTCACTATGAAGAAACAAATGCTCCATTGATTCAAACCTGAGAGCACGGCAGCAAACACATTTACTGGCAATTTGTATACTAGTCTTGATGATATTTTCATTTGTTGGAAGGGCTGAGTGGAGAATCTTCCATAAAAAACAGGAGACTTTCAATGGAATGAAAGACTGCCATATAGCTTCAAATTTTGCAATACAGGGCAGTGAGTATACGAAACTCCTTAAAAAAGTTGCTGTGGTGACTTGGCCAGTGGGATCACCTTCCCAGACTAGTCTGTCCGGAGAATCATCAGAAAAATCCCCTTCAATGGACTGAAATATGCGAGGGTTGATATTAAGAAGAAATGTCCTTCTGAAAACTGGATTTTGAAGAACCTCTTTAATTTGCATAGCCCTGAATCTTTTAGGACAATATAGAGCAATGCCCTCACAGAATCTTAAGGCAGTAGTCCTGCCGTTGCCAAGTACCCAGCGACAGTTGAGAGATATGCTAGAGATGAAAGGGGAAATATTTTTCCATAAACACGATCCTTTACCTCCAATGTAAAATCTGCTTCTAGCATGTCTAGCCCATAAGGAGGAGTTGAGAAGATAATTCCAAGCCATTTTGCCGTGCAGGGCTGTCATAACATGATGAAGATTAATGATCCCCAATCCGCCAGCCTGAGTTATCTGGCTTTTTTGGAAGGACTCGGTTAGTGTCTCCCTCCAAAATATCAGCTCACAACACATTACCTGTGAAATCTCTCATTTGGCCGGTGGTTCAAAAGCTATCTGCTCAGTGGTTTATGCTTCTTATAAAGCTGCCAACAGAGTTTTTCTATGGAGGGATCTATTAGCTGAATCTATTTCTCTCACCGCCCCTTGGATCATTATGGGCGATTTTAATGCGGTTACATCGGCGGAGGAGAAAAAAGGTGGCAGAACTTTTGCTAATAAATCTTCAGCGGATTTCAATGAGTTTATTACTGGTGCTGGCCTAGCTGATATCGGCTATTCTGGGAATAAGTATACTTGGTGTAATAACCAAGCTGGCCTTAGATGTATCTGGATGAGGCTTGATAGGGTACTCGTTAACGGTCTAGCGGCTGTGCAATTCTCAGAGTTGAAGGTGACCCATTTGCCTCGCGTTCACTCGGACCATTGTCCTCTCCTCATTACAAGCGGAACTAGGGAGCGTGCCTTCAGTTTTTTCAGCTTCAATCCCGCCTGGGTGAAGCATGACAATTTTGAATGTGTGGTCCAAGAATCTTGGCGTGAAAGGGCCCATGTCAATCCTATGCTCAACTGTCACCTCAAATTAAAAAGGCTGAGATGCGTTCTTCGTAGCTGGAACTGGAATGTCTATGGAGACATCAATCAAAAAATTTTTGATCTGAGCTCTCGTATAGAAGCTACTGAGCAGCTTTTGCAGCAGCAGTGGTCTCTGGAGACCGAAATGGACCTAGTGGCTCTTCAAAAACGTCTACACTCTGTCCTGGATGACAGACAAATTTTTCTCGAAGCTAAATCCCACATTGGATGGCTTCGTGATGGAGATCGTAATACCAGTTTTTTTCACGCAGCCTCCAAAGTTAGGAGATCTTTCAATTGCTTCAAGGTAACCCTGCCTTCAGGAAGTGTTACTGACGATCGTGAGGTTATAGGAACAATGGCGACTAATTATTTCGAGAATCTGCTTGGGGAATTTTCTGCCAATCCCGACTCTGGTTTTTTTGATGACATTCATCCGGTTATTTCAGCAGCAGACAATGATAAACTGCATTGTTCCCCCAGCGCTGAGGAAATTTGGTGTGCAGTTTCCAACCTCCCTAAAGCTAGTGCTCCGGGCCCTGATGGTTTCACAGGAGTATTCTTCCATTCTTGCTGGAGAATCATTGGGGAAGATATTATAGAAGCAGTTCAGTATTTTTTCAAAGGTTTCTACATCCCTTCGTGTATATCTGCCACAATTCTGACTCTCATCCCAAAGGTAAAAAATGCTACATCTCTTGATCAGCTGAGACCCATTAGCCTGTGTAACTTTCTGCATAAGATTATTTCCAAGATTCTTAATGACAGATGCCGCTTGCTGCTGGACAAAGTCATTAGCCTGGAGCAGACTGGATTTATTCCGGGCAGATCAATTCACCAATGCATCGCATTAGCGCATGATCTTGTGTCTGATATTCATAAAAAGGTACATGGTGGAAATGTTTTTATTAAGCTTGATATGGCTAAGGCTTATGATAGACTCTCTTGGGTATTTCTTATAAGGGCTATGAAAGCCATGGGATTCGATGATAAATGGTGTGACCTGGTTTTTCGCAATATCAGCAATTGCTGGTACACAATCAGAATTAGAGGACAACTTTTTGGGCATTTCAAGTCCAATCGAGGTCTTCGTCAGGGGGATCCCCTCTCCCCGACTTTGTTCATTATAGCTATGGAAATCCTCTCCAGGAAACTAAAAATGGCAGGTAGTGTGGGTGGAGGACTGCTGCCATATTGGTCTTCACTGCGTGCCTTAGAAATCAATCATATCCTTTATGCTGATGATATCTTGGTTTTCACTAATGGTGGGAAAGCTTCTTTTTCCAGATTTTTGAATATTATGAGAACTTTCTGCACAAATTCTGGCCAACATCTTCATTCAGCAAAATGTAAGGTGTATTTTTCTAAGCATGTTATGAGTGCCAGGAGAAACTCCATTTTACAAATGTCTGGCTTTTCTATGGGATCTTTTCCGGTTCGCTATCTTGGGGCCCCGCTTTTTCCTGGTTTTGCTAGAGTCTCCTATTTTAACGGATTGATCGATCAAATTAAATTCAAAATGGAAGGTTGGATGAAGAACTTTCTCTCTCTGGCGGGCAGATTGACCATGATTAATTCGTTCCTTCAATCTATTCCAATTCACTGTATCTCAGTCCTTCCAGTTCCGAAAACTACTCTCAACTATATTAGTCGGCTTATTCGCAAGTTCCTCTGGGACATTGGCGGTGAATCTAGACGCCATTGGGTCAATTGGAATGAGGTCTGTAAACCTACCCATGCTGGCGGTTTAGGGGTTAAACCTCTTCATCAGGTCATGACTGCTTTGCATGGAAAATTGGCCTAGAATTTTCTTTTGAATTCTTCCCTATGGGCCAAGCATGCTAGAAGTAGATTTCAAATTGGAGGAAGGGGTTCGCACCTTTGGAAACGGATTGGTCCCCTTATTACGAGCATTGCTTTGGGTTGCCGCTGGAAATTGGGCAATGGTAAGACCAGCACCCTTATTTTCTGTCAAAATATTGCTTTGCCTTGTCCAAAAAGATTCAGGAATCTTCCTATTAAGGAAGTAGTTCAGCAGCCGTTTCTTCGGCGAACCTTCTTACACAATATGAACCCAAGGGTCCTCCAATCTATAGAAGGCAGTTTCATTGAAGATATACCGGACAAACTTGTTTGGGAGGGGCATTCTACAGGCCAGGTTACAACTTCAACCTTTCTTAGTAGTTTTGCTCCTTTATTGCCTTCTATTAAAAAGTTTGCTATTATTTGGGAACCTTGGATTCCTTTTAATATCTCGTGTTTTCTTTGGAAACTTCTTCATGCTGGTCTGCCTACACATGACAATATCAGCAAAATTGGTATCCCTTTTGCCAGTAAATGTTTGTGCTGCAAGTTGCCGAGTGTTGAATCAATGGAACATCTGTTTTTGCATAGTGATTATACTAATTTGGCTCTGGATTTCCTCTGTCCCCTGTTCAGCAAAAGCAAGCCCCCTAATCTGCACTCCTTATTTTATGATTGGGGTGTGTCGGCAGATTTCAGAGTTTATAAGGATTGCCTGGGTTTTGGGATCATCTGTGGCTGCCTTTGGGATATTTGGAAAGTTAGAAATCAAAGTATTTATGGGGATCATGCTGTCAGCTTCAGTAAAAGTAACATTCTCAAGTGGGCTTTGTATATTTCTCTCAATCTTCCTTCGTCCCTCAAGCAGAATCCTTCCTTTTGTCATATTTTCAAGGCTCTGCACCTCAGCCCTCCTATCAAGGACCATCCTAAGATTTTGTGGTTTCCTTGGCAACCTTCTACTAAAGGTAACACTTGCAACTTGGCTATTTTCATTGATGATTATTTATCTCGCATGGCTGCAGTTTTTCGTGATACAAATGGCTCTTTTGTTGCTGCTCTCAAGATTGTCTCTTTGAGTAAATAGTTTTTGCCATCCTTTTTCCATATACTGAATGAGATTGTTAGCCTTAAGTTGGGCTTTCAGTGCTTTCGGATATCTCACCCGGATGTTTCTCTTCTTGGCTGGAACAATGCGGTTGATTGGAAGTTTTTCTCGATCAAGAGGCTTCTTCTTAAGAGATTGCTTAACGTTGAGGTTTTTAAAGTCAGCCATTCTTTAAATAGGCCAGCCGATGCTTTATGTTGGTCCTCCCCGAGGTTCTTATACACTAGACAAATGGAGAAACTCCCTCAAGCTGTTGTGATCGCTCTCAATAAAGATAGTGACCTCCATCCTTGCTCCTTCCAAGAGCAACGCATTTTTCTCTCTTCGCCTAGAAGTTGTGCAGATTCCTAATTGTTCTTCGAGGGATTGGCAATTGTTTTTCTTGGATCATGTGTTGGCTATTGCGGAGCTGTTCGCCATTGTTTCTTTTTGCTACGGTTGCGGAGAGGTTTATGGCAGTTTTGGTGAAGTTTTTGCTTCCAGAAATTTTGTGGCGGTATTTATTTACAGCGAAGCCACTGCTTTCTCCTTTGCCATGGTTTTTTGGCCAGATTTGTTTGGTTATAAGGGGCTGGGCAATCTCAAGGGTGAAGACCTTCCAGGCCTCCTCTCTAGCTCTTTTTGGAGTTCCCACTGTTTGTGGCATACATGTTGGTCCATGCAGCCAGCCTCTTTGCTTGATTCAAATGTGTGCCTCTTTGCTATCTGCATAGTCCTTCGCATAGTCTTTTATGCTTGTCATTTGATCCTGGATATGCATCTTGTTGCTCTTGTAGTTTTGTCTTGCTTTTGGGCAGGGGTATGCCCTTGTCCACATCTCTTTTGCAGGTTTTTTAGTTTGGCTTTTTGCTTGTTTTTTAGATGGCCTTGGATTTATCCAGGCCGCCCTCCAGATTTGTATACACCATGATCCAGGTTTTTTGGATCGTTTATTTTCAATAAAGGTGCTGCCCATTTAAAAAAAAAAAAAAAAAAATAGTAGTGTGGTGTGGTGGTGTAGTAGTGTTATGGTGGGGTGGTGGTGTTGTTGTGGTGTAGTAGTGTGGTGGTGGTGTGGTGATGTAGTAGGGTTATGGTTGGGGTGGTGGTGGTATGGATGAAATAGATGATGAATAGTGTTGGTGGTGATGAATAGTGGTGGTACTTAACTTAACTTAACTGAATTCAACTTAATTTAACTTAAGTACTGAAAATTTAAGTTGTAAAGAACATGATAGCCTTAGTCCTTTTTGAGTCTTCCTGTAGACGTCCAGTTTGATCACATGCGTAGCATCTCCTTTTCTTTGATCTGAGTGTCCAGGTAAGTGACTGGTCCAAATATTGGTACATCATTCTCTTGTGTTTCCTCTTTGGTATTTCTTCTGGAATAACTGTGATAGGACCCATTTGAATACTTGCACTTTGAACAATAACCGTGGTTTTGACAAATATGGTTACACCAGTTCCTGGATCATCAGTGTATCGTAGACCTAAAGTCCCACCTCTATACCTTTGGTAAGCCAAAATTTCATCCATAATGGATGCCTCTCCACTGTTAGCTTCAGTTACAACTTTCTGTTGACAGTCCTCACTAACTATCTTAGCATCATCTAAATGTTGTTCCTTGGAGAGAGAGAGGTGATGATGTTCTGAAGCTCGTCTCTTTCTTCTTCCAATCTGGAAACCTTCGATGGTAATTCTTTGTTGGTTTCAATGACTTCCTGACACTTCTCTTGTATTAATTTGAACTGATCAACAATAGTCTCTGTTAAGAATTCTTCGTCATCACTGCTATCAGATTCAACGATCCCATAAACATAGTCCGTCTTTATTTTATCTGAATCATTATACAATGTTCAATCCTAGATTTCCTTTGATATCAGTGTCCTCTTGACTGTCATCAGTCCAATTTGCCGTTAGAGACTTGTTATTTTCCTTCTCGTAGCTAGGACACTCAGTTTCCCAGCACTGGATTCCTCTCTGTTTATCTTTGCCTTCCTCATCAGCTTGACTAGCATCCTGGTTTCTTCTCTGAGAATTCTCTCCTCTTCCGTTTCTCCCCCCCGGTGACTGATCTGCATAAGAGGGTTTCTGGTCCATTCTCTTCATGAACTTACCAAAGTTTTTGACTAACAGAGACAGTTGTTGGCTCATATCATCTGGAGCAGACTTCTTTTCTTAGGTTTTGGCTTTCAGTCCAAGGTCTTTCCAAGAAAGTGGTGCAACATTCTTTGTAACTTTCATCTCATATTATCTTAACGAATCGATCATTGCCTCAAACCTCATGTTCTTCACATCTTGAGATTCTTCTATGGCAATCACCTTTATCTCAAACTTCGAGGTGAGATCATTTGAGAACTTTCCTTACCAGCTTTTCCTCCAGAATTCGTTCTCCAAGAGCATGGGCTTCGTTTGATATATCAGAAATCTGATATTAAACTCAGCAGCGGTCTCCCTTACCAGTATCTTGACGCTTTCAAATTTTGAGGTGATCATCTTCATTCTGGAGAGCTTTACTCTTTTTGTTCCCTCATGGGCTATTTCAAGGATCTCCCTTGCCTGTTTGGCTGTGTCACTGTCGAAGATCAACCTGAAATTTTTAGCATCCACAACAGCAAATATAGCATTCAAAGCCTTGGAATTTCCTGATGCGGAGGCTACCTCATCGATAGTCCACTTGTTTTTAGGTTGTTTGTGTGACACTCCTGAGCTGTAGACTCTCATTGGGTTCTGGTATGACTGCCCTCCAAGCCCTTCCATCAATAGCCTTGATAAAGGCCTTCATTCGTGCCTTTCAATAGCTATAGTTTACTCCCTCGAGCAGTGGTGGCCTGCTGGTGCTTTGTCCTTCTTTCATGGTGCCCAGGGATAACAGGAGCGCCATCCTGGATCACACTCTATATGTCGAGTGATCGCTCTGATACCGATTGAAATTGTGCTACGCTGCTGATATCGAGTTACAGCCTCTGGAGTTACAACTACTGCTATGGCACTCTGTATCTTTTTGCGGAAATTATTCTTTAAATAAATAAGAAAGACACAATCAGTTTGTTCACCTAGTTCGGCAACTTGCCTACGTCTGGGGAGGATCAGTCTCCGATCCTAAAGACTTCTATATGTGGTTCAAAGTACAAATGACTCACACCTCTACTTCTACCTTAGGGAAAATTTTCTCTTAATCTGACTCCCTAGACTAGCTAGCAGTCTGATCACACAGACTCTCTTTGTGCTACCTACACACTTCCAGTAACAAACAACTACGGACCTCACTTACAGACCTAGCCTATTCTATTACAATGTGTGGTACAGGGACTAGTTCAGCACACTCTATCTCAAAGTTGTTGTATCTTCTCTCAACAACTATTCTAGCTTCTTTGCCAAACACTCGTACACTTTGAGTTCTCCAAACTCAGTCTCTGCTCCCCCTCAATCAATGACCCACTATCACTATCGGGTAGCACTACTTCTCTGCGGACCACACAAGACTTCACCTTAGTGTATGCGTGTGTATGTCTCTTAGTGCTATGTCTCTTGAGAGGCTGCCACAAGCTTCCTCTTGTATCTTTCTGATTACCAGGGGCTGCTCAGCAAATTCCGAATCTTCTCCTAGATTCTTGCAAGGTTGTTGAAGATTCCACCTTCCTAATATCCACTTTAGAGTCCTTATCTTTTAGAGCTTTCCTCCGACCGCGTGATGACGTCTACAGCACTGTTGATGACTGTTGCGGTGAACCCTTAACCTCTGCAATGCTTGTCGCACCTTGCCGGAGCCTCTTCGTTCAACATCAAGACGCTCGGGTATTCTGCTATAGCTCTGAATCATCACGGAGTGCTTAAGCAAACTCTGGTGCTTGGTTGATGTATCCTGCCCATTCTTGAGATAGTGCTCCAGCTTCAAATCTTCAGGGATTGCTGAAGCAGAAACTTGTGCAGTTTTGTCAAGGCACGCCACACCTCAACATACTTGATCTTCAACGAGATTCCGCTCCAGTTGAACTTTGATAATCAAGCTTTAATCAGACTTTTCCAGTTGTGATCTTCCTCAGCAGTGACAACACTTTAGCTCTTCGCTCTTTTGTTATTGCTCTAGCTTTCAGTGTATGTGTGTGTCTCTTCCTCTTGTGTGCGACGCTGTCCTTAAATGCTGGCAGCCCAAGGAGGATTTCTCCTAGATCTTTTTAGGTTGTTGGCAATTCTAATGTTGCTGTAGTTCTCTAAAATCATTTAGGAAACATACTCCGATTATAAATCATTGGCTGTTCGCCGGAAGTCTTCAGGTTGCTTCAGCTACATGCTGCATAGATTGTTGTAGCAACTCGCCAGATCAACTTGCAGTAGTTTTGTCAAGGGTGCCACAATTCTTAACAAAAGTTTTACGTCTAATATCTTAATATATAATATCCAAAATAAAGATTTCCTTAATTTTTTTTTTTAACATTATTTTATTGATAAATCGACCCAAAGAACCTGGATCATGGTGTTTACAAGGTCTGGGGGACGGCCTGGGAATATCCATATCCCTCCCAAACACAAAAAAAGGAGAGGCAATCAAATGCCTAGAAACACAGCAAAAATAAAAAGAAGCAAAAGAGAGTATGGCATTTCCAAACTCTGAAATGGCAGCAGCAGCACTGGGAGAGAAACCTGTACACTGCCAAGGCCCGGTGATAACCAAGAGGATGCGAAAACCCACCAAGGAGCCTACTAAAAGCGCTTGGCCATCCGCACAACATAAAAACCTGATCAACCAAAGCAAAGGCGCTGAAAACCAGCGAGCAAAAAACAGCACCGAGCAGCCAATTGAGCATATCAGCAAAACCATGGCAGCAAAATATAAAGAGAAGGCAGCAAGAGAAAAATAAGATGCTCGCATATTCCTATGCTCATATCTCTCATATAAGAGAGGACTTGTATATCCCCTGCCAGAAAAAGAACCAGCCAGCCCACAAAAGCAGAACAGACCTGTCATCACCAGGAGATAATCCTGAAGCACGACCAAACAAAGCCAGTCCCTTCCAAGAGCAACGCATTTTTCTCTCTTCGCCTAGAAGTTGTGCAGATTCCTAATTGTTCTTCGAGGGATTGGCAATTGTTTTTCTTGGATCATGTGTTGGCTATTGCGGAGCTGTTCGCCATTGTTTCTTTTTGCTACGGTTGCGGAGAGGTTTATGGCAGTTTTGGTGAAGTTTTTGCTTCCAGAAATTTTGTGGCGGTATTTATTTACAGCGAAGCCACTGCTTTCTCCTTTGCCATGGTTTTTTGGCCAGATTTGTTTGGTTATAAGGGGCTGGGCAATCTCAAGGGTGAAGACCTTCCAGGCCTCCTCTCTAGCTCTTTTTGGAGTTCCCACTGTTTGTGGCATACATGTTGGTCCATGCAGCCAGCCTCTTTGCTTGATTCAAATGTGTGCCTCTTTGCTATCTGTATAGTCCTTCGCATAGTCTTTTATGCTTGTCATTTGATCCTGGATATGCATCTTGTTGCTCTTGTAGCTTTGTCTTGCTTTTGGGCAGGGGTATGCCCTTGTCCACATCTCTTTTGCAGGTTTTTTAGTTTGGCTTTTTGCTTGTTTTTTAGATGGCCTTGGATTTATCCAGGCCGCCCTCCAGATTTGTATACACCATGATCCAGGTTTTTTGGATCGTTTATTTTCAATAAAGGTGCTGCCCATTTAAAAAAAAAAAAAAAAAAAAAAAAAAGAGAGTAGGAGAGCAGATAACTCCCCAATTGACCCAATGATGGCGAGAATCCCTGTCAGAGTCCCACAAGAAATTCCGAAGGAGCTGATCAATAGACCTCAATACGCCTTTAGGAACAGGAATGACTGACAAACAGTGAATGGGAATTGATTGGAGGACTGACTTGATTAAGGTGATCCTGCCGGCCATAGAGAGGAAGGATTTCATCCAGCCTAGAAGCCGATTTTTGATGCTGTCAACCAGACTTTGGAAATAAGAAATTCTGGGTCGTCCTGGGAAAAGAGGAGCTCCTAAGTAGCGGACAGGAAAACACTTGGAGAAAACCCAGAAATCTGAAGAAGATTTGTTTTCCTAGCACTCTTGATGTGCTTGGAGAAGAAAATCTTACATTTTCCAGCTTGGAATTGTTGGCCAGAATTATTGCAGAAAGCATTCAAAGTGTCCAAAACTTTAGTAAACGAAGACTATCCCCCATTTGTAAAAATCAGAACATCATCCGCATATAGAATGTGATTAATATCTAAGGCACGAAGAGAAGACCAGTATGGCATCACCCCACCCCCTAATCTGCCAGCTGAGTTCAGCTTTCTGGACATAATTTCCATTGCAAGAACAAAGAGACTGGGAGATAAAGGATCCCCCTGTCGCAGCCCCCGATTCGATTTAAAGTGTCCAAAAGATTTCCCTCTAACCCGGACAGAGTACCAACAATTATTAATATTCCGAAAGACGAGATCACACCAATGATCATCAAAACCCAAAGCCCTCATACCGCGGAGGAGAAAGACCCAAGACAGCCGATCATAAGCCTTAGCCATATCAATCTTAACCAATGTCTGAAACTAGGTCATGAGCCAGAGCGATACTTTGATGAATAGACCTACCAGGGATGAAACCAGATTGTTCCGGACTAATAATTTTGTCAAGCAGCGGACGAATCCTATCATTCAAAATCTTAGAAATGATTTTATGAAGGAAATTGCAAAGGCTGATGGGTCTTACTTGATCAAGAGACGTGGCATTCTTCACCTTAGGGATAAGAGTAAGAATTGTAGAGGACACAGCTTTGGGAAGGCAGAAACCCTTAAAGAAATGCTGAACAGCTGCAATTATGTCCTCTCTGATAATATTCCAGCAGGAGCGATAAAAAACTCCAGTGAATCCATCTGGACCAGGGGCACTGTTCGGGAGGTTAGAAACAGCAAGCCAGATCTCATCCGCTTCAGGAATAGCTCGCAAGGCTGCATTCTCTGTTGAAGAAATCGTGGGGCAGATATCAGCGAAGTAATTACTATCAGGAAGAGCAGAAAAGTCGCCTAGCAACGCCTGGAAATAATCTGTAGCCAAAGAGCCAATATCGTCACGGTCGTCTGTAACTAAACCAGAGGGAAGAGTGACTTTAAAGTTGTTAGAAGACCTGCGAGCCTTGATGGCAGCATGGAAAAGACCTGTATTCCTATCACCATCCTGCAGCCAACCCAGCTGGGATTTAGTATTAAGAAACAACTGACGGTCATCAAGAGCTGTTTGTAGACGATCCACTTGGTTCCAATGATGCTGACTCCCTCTAGACAAGGTACAAGATCCCACACATCATTTCTTTCAAAACTCACCAAGCTTTTCTTGCATGGCAGCTATTCAGTATTTTTTTTTTTTTTTTAAAAACCCACCCCGTTAGAGCCCCAACCCTAACACCCACCAGGAATCGAACCTGTGACATGGAGTTTATAATACACTACCACGAACACTAGGCTAGCCCTTGGTGGGCAGCTATTCAGTATTTATCCTCTAGGGCCTTTGATATTCTTAGGTTCAATGCTTGATAAAAAGTAAGAGTTGATGATCATATCTAGAAAGTTATTATGAGATATACCTCGTATTTGTCTCCCTTTCGAGGGATCTCTTATGACATTCGTTAGTGGATGATTCCTTTGTACTCTTCTTGGAGGCAGCTGCTCAAGGATTGCTGTAGAAGGGTGTTCTTCAGATGTGCTTTCAGCATTCAAAATCGTTGTAGAAGGGTGTTCTTCATGATCAACCATAATATGCTCTTTCAGTCTAGTCTGCTCAGGTTCTTCAGCTGCAGCATCATCTTCATCATCATGATCAAGTGGACTTTCCTCCACATCCTTTCCTGTTATAATGATGGACTCGATTACTAATCTGGTTCAATTGTTGTATACTTTGTAAGCACGACTGTTTGTTGATTAGCCGAGGAAGATTCCCATATCACTCTTTGGATCAAATTTTTTCCGATCTCACGATCTCTTAGGATGTAGCATTCACTTCCAAAGTAGCAGGATCTCTTAGGAAATACCTCACAATCGGCTTCTTCTCCCTCCAGTGTTTGTATTTGTAGCAGGTCTTGTCAGTACCTGTCCCGATGGACACTATGTTGATGATGTAACAGGATGTTTTCATGGCTTCTGTCCAAAATCTCAGAGGGACCTTCTTTGCATGCCATCTCTTGAATAGTCATGTTCTTATCTCAACCACTCCATTATATAGCTCATCTAGAGGACAAGAACTGATGGGTTATACCATGGTTGCTGCAAAACTCATCTAGAGCATCATTCTCAAACTCCTTTCTGTGGTCGATCCTTATAGCTGCCTGATCGCGCGTCGTTGTACGCGTCAAATTAATCCTTTCTTCTCCACTTAGTATAGCGACTGAGTCAGGGTCGATCCCACAAGGAGCAAGCAGACTCGTCTTAGCTAGCAACCTACAACTTAGGAAATTGGAGTTGTGAGTGATTGGGTTGCGCAGGTGCGCGAATGAACAATAGTGAAAGCAGATTTTGCACTAGACGTGCGCAGGCTGTAGAGATTAAGTACTATGACTATGAGAAGTATCGGCAAAGACAATCCTCTATGAATGTATTCCTTATCATCGACTCTAAACGTCTATAGTTCGATTTCACTGAAGTTAGTGTCCAATCAAGGCTTCCTAACATGTGCGCATGTTCCGATGAGCTATTAATTCTTGAAACTAGTCTAAGCAGCTACGAATCCTGTCACAGTAGTAGCTGATTATCCTAGCGCTTTACTCCTAGTTGTCACCGTCAAGCTACCAACTAGTTTAACATATAACAACAAGTAGTAAGAGTAAGATTGCGGTTCAAGGCTTCCCCTAATCATACAACTAGCTGTCAACCGTGTGCACTGAATTAATACAAGCAAACAAACTATGCATTAAGCACAAGTCTCAAAGGAAATACTTCATAGAATCATGCCCAGCCGATACAAAGTGTTTAGCTAGACATGCTAGTGGTAAACATCATAGAAATAGTAAATAAAAGCTAAAGTGTCCAAGGAAACAGTAACAAGCAGGTGCATGCAGGTTGCTGTGTCTCGGTTTGCGTAGTCGGTTGGCGCAGGTCCTCGTGGCAGCTCGTGTGTTTTTCAGTTCTGGCTCTCTCTCGTGTGTTGTTGTGTTGTGTCTCAAACCCTAGCCTTCCTCTCTTTATATACTGCTTGTGAGGCCCGAGGACAATCTTGGCAACTTCCAAATCCTAGGAGATTATGTAGGGATATGGTGTTCAAGATTTGGAAATACCGCTACCCTGCGCATGGCCCACTGCGCACGTTGGTTCGCGCAGTTGATTTGCGCACCGCAGTCTGAATCTGCCACTTCCTATCCTGTTTGCGCTGCTAGCTCCGTAGGCTGTGTGTTGCGCTCCTTAAACGCGCCTATTAGCGTGTATCCGACTTAGGCCCTTGTTTTGTCCTGGAATACAAAAACACTGGAAACCAGTAACCTTGTACACAAAATAAGGCAAACAAGCACAGTGTTAAGATCTAAATAGTGCGTATAAATAGGCTCTATCACTGCCACTCGCAGACCCTTCCTTTGTTCCCGCTGGGTTGCTAAATCAACCACTATTTTGATAGCTCTGATTTCTCCCTTATGAAGTAGATCCGCGAGAACCTAGTGTTGTCATCAACACAAACAAATGCATACCTCTTCCTTCCACAGCTTTCCATTTCCATTGGTCCCATCAGGTCCATATGCAATAATTGAAGTGGTCAGGATGTGTTGATTTCCGTGAATTTTGGGTGAGAAACCTTCTTTTGTTTTCCTATTTGGCATTCTCCACAAACTACATTTAACTCTTCTTTGATTTCAAGAATTCTTCAAACCAAGTGCTCAGCAGTAATCTTTTTCTGAGTTCTAAGATTCAAGTGGCCCATCTTCTTGTTGCCACAAATTTATCACTTCAGTCTTGGTCATTATACAAGTTGATGTGGAGGTTCCTACATCATTCTCCAATAGGTAACAGTTATTTGCGGACTTCGCACCATTCATTATACATCTACCTTCTTTGTCAAATTCTTAGGCGGAATTTTTGAGTAAAATTTACAAAGTGCGTACCGTCACAGAGTTGACTTTGCATGGTTGAATGTCCATCAGGCAAGTCCGATCCCCGGTCATGTGTCTTGAGCATCCACTGTCGAAGTACCAACTTCCTTTCTTCATTGAGTTTGATGAGGTGTAGGATATATATGCATAGTGTCTATGTTTAGCCATTGTTCTCAGTACCTGGGTGTGGGTGGTCTTTATAGTTTCCACTACTTGGTCTGAATAGAGAAAACCCGTTGGATATCACCCCTTTGGTTAATATATGCGTTTATCTCTCCCGGGAGTCATCTCATGATGTAGTTGTAGCATATGTTGATTGATTCTTCTGAGTGCTTTCTTCTGAACCCGCTTTAAAGTCTTGCTAATCTATCCACCTTTTATTTTTGGGTTTCAGGTTGTTCTGGCTCCTGAGTATGTCTTTCCAGAATCCAACTCTCTTGTGAAACCAAGAACATTGTTTCCTCCATCATACCTTTGACATGATAGTATAGCATCGAGTTGCCAGATCTACTGTTCAGCATCTTCTCCATTCTCTTGTGTTGATTCTATTCTTTCATCACAAAAACATATTTTTCCTCATGTTGTTTGGCTTGAGTCACCAAAGAAATAATGGTTTTTAGTTTAGGTCATTCTTTTGAGAATTTAGATCATTCACAGTTTTTTATAAGTCTTCCTTTTCCTCTTCTAGCCGAGATATCTTTGTATTCAGATACTTATTCACTTTAATCACTTCCAGAAACTTTTGGAGCATCAGTGCAAAGATTTCAGCGAGACGTTCCTCAATGAGCTACTCTTTGAATTTGAAAGGATGTGCACCGTGTCTTTATTGACTCTACTATCGTAGATGTGGTCTGCTATAATAGTTAGTGCGAGATTGTTCCTAGGTTTAGTTTCATGCTCATTGTCTTATGAGTCTGCATCGTTCCATTTTATAACATAGGACTTATTGTTGCTCAATTGGTTTCTAAGGCATTCTGATTGTATATGGCCTAAACCTTCACATCCCCTGCAGTGAATTCCCTTCTGCCTGTTCTTCCGATGTTCATTGTTTTGGTCAGCAAATTTTTTCTTTCTTGGAAAGTTTCCTCCCCGTCTGAACCGATTTCTTGGCCCAGTCTGTTGTCCAACATATGGGGTTTCTGGTCGAGTTTCATCATCCAATGATGCAGCATCTCCTTTGGGGTTCTTTGCTTCTCATCAGTTTCAGCTATGTCCAATGCTCTTCCCAATGGATGGTGGAGCTTTTTCTAGCATTTTCATCTCAGATTGTTTCAGTGAGCCAATCAGCGCTTCTAATCTCATGTTCTTGACATCTTGAGCTTCCTCTATAGCAGTAACTTTCATAGAAAACCTTGGAGGTAGTGATATGGGTACCTTGCAAACTAGTTTTTCTTGTTTCATAGGTTCTCTAAGTGCATGGGGTTCATTTGACAGGTCACATAGCCTTGCATTAAAGTCTACCATGGTTTCCTCTTCACGCATCTTCGGGTTCTCAAACTTTGTGATGATCATCTGGATTCTTGACTATCTATTTTTGTCTGTGCCCTCATGAGCTATCTCCGAAATATCCCAGGCATGTTTAGCAACATCGCATTTTGAGATCAACCTTAAGTTGTTGACATCTACTATAGCAAATATGCCGTTGAGAGCCTTGAAGTTTCCGGATTCTATAACTTCTTCTTCTGTAGTCCATCAATCCTCATATTTCTTCTGTGCTACTCTTGTGTTGTTTATCACAAAAGGGATGTGCCCATATCGAGATCATAGCTCTCCATGCCTTCTCATCTATGGTCTTTAGAAACGCTTTCATGCGAGCTTTCCAATCCATAACTCCCTCCTTCAAGCAACGGAGGTTTACTTGTGCTTTTTCCTTCCTTCATCTTTATCTTAGCTCAAAGCAAAACGTTCGGGTCCCACTCCATGCATGGAGTAACCCGCTCTAATACCAATTGAAATTAATGTGTTTGTGGTGTCTGAGACAATTAGGCTGTTATTGTAACTGATTGCGGCGATTGCGAAATAATGTAGCTGAGACAAAACTTAAAGCAAAAGTGCATTTTGGTCACCCAGTCGGCCAATGCCTACGTCTGGGGGGAGATTTCTCTCCAGTCCCCAAGATTCCAATATTATTGGTTAAAGCACACAGGTATCAGTTCTCAGCAATTGCTAAAACAACCTGTACTTCTAACCTAGCTAGAATCTCTGCTCAGTCGAACACACAGACTAGCCTACTTTGTAAACACAACACAATGTATGACAAGATGCGATACCAACTTACTCAGTCAAGTTGCTCTTACGTAGCATTGTCTCAAACTCTCCAATCTCTTCCAGATGCTTAGTCTGACCTCCACAAGTTCTCTCAACTCCGGTGACGCTCCCCCTTGATCAATGACCTCCTATCAGCTTACTGGAAAGTTGCTTAGCACTTTGATTGTCCGAGTTCGGCCCAACAGCGTGATTCACAAAAAGGCATCTACTTGATCTTCAACGAGACTCTCTTTAGTTGAACACACTGATCAAGCGTCGATCACACTCCTTAAGTTTTTTACTCATCGCACTCTCGCTCTATGCTTATCGCCCTTTTCCGTGCATGTGCTTGCCTCTATTCTACTCATAGAGACAAGCCCACGGTATTGGCAGCCCACGGTAGAATATAGAAGTTCTAGTCCAACTAGGACTTGTTCAATTGAGGAACACTTCCTATAAGCTTTTCAACCGACGTAATCTTCTTTAAGATCTTCGCAGGTTGTTATGCAATTGTGTTGCATCAACTATTGCCTAAAATAATTTAGGAAATTCTATAGATCCTTTTCCATGTCTTCTCTAAGATCTTCTCAGGATGATTGGCAATTCTGTTGCAGGAACTATTTCCTAAAACCATTTAGGAAACTTCCTCAGATTAGGATCCTTTGACTGTTCGGTGACTGTCTTCGAGTCGTTTTGCTGCTTGTCTTCAGGTTGCTCCAGCTACTTGCTTTATAACTTGCTGTAGCAACTGCCAGAACCAGTTGCATAGGTTTTATCAAGGATGCCACAATCCTTAACAGTTTCTATGATCTATATTTGTATAGAATAGGTGGGCAATGCCCTTGAACCTTCACTCGGGAAGACATGTCTTCTTTACTGACTAGATAGTGGACGCAATGTTCTTGAACTATTTGTCATATAGTGTAAACGAAACACATATCTTCCACAGATGTATTCTTGACTCAAGCTAAGTTCTCATGGTTGGGTTGGCTATGACGCATACGTGATTAAACCTGTTAATTCTCTTCCCTCTCACATAAGTGATTCTTTTAATATCAATTAAATTCGCATTATTTGTTGGAATGTCAAAATATAAATTTTCAAAATTATTAAAGCCTGAAAGCTTAACCTCGTGTGAGAGTCATGTTTATGTAAGGAATGGGATAAGGAGTTAATCCCCACATTGACCACACTTCATCTTAGTAGTTAGGTTTTCACTTTGAACCAAAATTTTAGAATTCCAGTCAGCATGGTAGTGTTTTTGGTCGCCTTGACTTTAATTTTCCAAGGGCTTTAGTCACATTCCTTTTGATGTCTTCTCTACTTGGTTCCTATTTAACCCTTTGGTTAATGGATCTGTAATGTTTTCTTTGGGCCTCACATAGTCAATACTTATGACTCATGTAGAGAGAAGTTATCTAATGATATTATGTCCTCGATGTTTTATGTCCTTACTTACCATTATACATCACACTCTGTGCCCAACAATTCAAGATTGATTATCACAATATAAACATATTGATGGCGTATGTTTTATCCAATTGGACTCAGCAAAATTCTTTAACCACTCAACTTCTTTGTCACATTTATGTAATGCAACGAACTCAGCTTCCATAGTGGATCCAGTTGTTAGAATGGAGAAAATAAGAGAGAGTAGTGAATGAAGAGAATAAGAGACTTTATATTGAGTTAACACAAACTTGATACAATATACAAGCTTATATAGAAACTAGATTCAAATTCAAATTCGAATTTGAATTTGAATGTGCAAGTGGGCAAGTGGAAGCTCCAACGGCTCTTTTTCCTACTTCATCCTTGGATAGCTCTATTCTTGGATATAGTCTTGAATAGAGTCTTCATGTCAATACTCCCCCTCAAGATTGACGACCAGAACTTGTCAAGCTTGGAACCATGAAGACTGGCCTCATTAAAAAAACCTAAGTATGGAAAACCTCATGGGATAAAACCATACTTAGGGAAAAAGAGTGCAGACCTTCATGGGACTCATGACTGAGGAATGCTAGTGAGTCCAAGTTTTGAATGGATGAACTCACACACCTTTGAGCTTGCAGCTTTGGTGAAGATGTCTGCCAACTGATCTTCACTTCTTGTATAGCATGGACGAATCACTCCTTGCTTCACCATTTGCCTCACTTTGTGACAGTCAATTTCAATGTGCTTGGTCCTCTCATGAAACACTGAGTTGGATGCAATGTGTATGGCCGCTTGATTGTCACAGTGCATGGTGATTGGTGTTGGAGACTCAATGCCTAAGTCCTTGAGAAGAGCCTTGATCCATATGAGTTCATTGGTGAGCTTCCTCATTGCTCTATATTCTGCTTCAGCACTTGAGCATGAGATCACCTTTTGCTTCTTGCTCTTCCAAGTAACTAAGTTCCCTCCGATGAATGTGCAATAGCCTGTGGTAGATTTCCTATCCACTCTATCTCCAGCCCAATCAGCATCACAATATCCCACAATCTCAGTGCTTCTATTGCACCCCATCCATATACTTTGACCAGGTGAACCTTTGAGGTATCTGAGGACCCTCTCCACCATATGCCAATGATGCATCTTTGGTGCTTGCATATGTTGACTAACCTGATTCACAGCAAAGCAGATATCAGGTCTAGAAATGGTTAAGTAGATGAGTTTACCAACCATCCTCCTATATTGCTTGAAGTCTTCAAATGGCCTATCTTCAATCTCCCCCTCTCTAATGACTTTGTAGCCTTCCTCAAGGGGTGTGTTGGTTGGTTTTGCTCCAAGTTTTCCTGCCTCACACAACAGAGCAAGTGTGTACTTCCTTTGGGATAAGAAGAGCCCCTCTTTAGATTGGCAAACTTCAATTCCAAGGAAGTACTTTAGCTCACCCAAATCTTTAATATCAAAGACAGTTTTTAAGAAAACTTTGGTAGCATGTATACCTGCCTTGTCGCTCCCTGTGATGATGATATCATCAACGTACACAAGAATGACAACTCTACCTTTTGGACCAGAGAGGTTGAAGAGGGTGTGATCAGCTTCTGAAGTCTTGAAGCCTCTCCTTATAAGAGTTGAACTCAGCTTGTGGTACCAAGCTCTTGGTGATTGTTTCAGGCCATAAATTGCCTTTTTCAATCGAAGCACTTTTCATGGCTTGATTGAGTCTTCTAGGCCAGAAGGGGGATACATATAGACCTCCTCTTCTAGCTCTCCTTGGAGGAAAGCATTCTTGACATCCATCTGCCATAATTCCCACTCAAGGTTGGTTGCAAGTGAAAGGATGATTCTGACAGTATGTAGTTTGGCCACTGGAGCAAATGTATCAAGGTAGTCCTCTCCATATGTTTGAGTGAATCCTCTTGCTACCAGCCTTGCTTTGTGCCTTTCAATTTGTCCATCACTCTTGTACTTGATTGTGAAGACCCACTTGCTTGACACTGCCTTCTTTCCTTCGGGAAGATTAGACTCGTACCAAGTGTCATTTACCTCCATTGCCTTGGTTTCATCACAAATAGCTTCCCTCCACACCTTATGCTCCTTCGCTTCTTCATAGGATCTTGGCACTTGTCCTTCATCCACCTTTCCAATGAATACTTGATGCTCTCGAGGGAAATAAGCCAAAGAACACATAGCTTGAATAGGGTGAGCTACCGCCTTGTTGTTGTAAAACACTCTTGTGTTTACCCAATTAGAAGGATCCTTCTTCACCCTTGCGCTTCTCCTTAAAGGCTACACTTGTTCAAGCTCTTCTTCTTGATGCTCTTCATCATCAGATTGAACAGACTTTGATTCAACTTGGACTCCATCCTGATCATGACTTGATGAGCCAACTTCTTGTGTTTGTGGCTCTACTTGTGCTTCTGGTTCATCTTGATTTCCCCCCTCATGATCAGGATGAGGAGTTTCCTCAGCCTCTTGAGGTGTCAAAGGCTTAGATGTATCCTTTGTTCCCTCCTGGTCTTTGGGCAGATTGAGCCCAAAGCTCTCCAAGATGATCCGTAGGTTTGTGGCTCTATCTGAGGGTGCTTGAGAAATGTCCTTCAGGTCATCCCAACTCCTACTTTCATAGTACCCTTTTTTCTCCACAAACTGCACATCTCTGGACACTAAGACTTTCCTTGCTACTGGATCATAGCACTTGTATCCCTTCTGATTTGCTGAGTAGCCAATGAACATTGCCTTTGCACTCTTAGCTTCCAGTTTGTTTCTTTGTTCCCCTGGGATTAACACAAAACAAAGGCACCCAAACACTCTTAAGTGATCAAGGGAGGGTTTGGTTTTGTTTAGTACCTCATATGGAGAGATGTCATCAAGGATCCTTGTTGGAATCCTATTGATGAGATAGCAAGCTGTCATCACCGCATCACCCCAAAACCTCTTTGGCACATTGGTATGGAACATCATGGACCTTGCCACTTCCATCAAGTGCCTATTCTTCCTCTCAGCCACTCCATTCTGTTGGGGAGTGTATGGGCAGCTTGTTTGGTGTGTAATCCCATGTTTTGCTAAGTGTTGCTTGAAGGCATTACTAGTGTATTCCCCACCATTATCTGATCTCAAAACTTTTATCTTGGCATTGAAATGGTTAGTAGCATAGTTTTGAAAGTTGATAAAGGCTTCTAGGACTCTATCCTTAGATTGGATTAATGTTAGCCAAGTGTACTTAGATTTTTCATCAATGAATGTAACAAAGTACTTATGGTTTTCTCTACACATACAAGGAGCAGTCCATACATCAGAGTGAACAAGATCAAAACAATTTTCATAAGTAGTCATAGATCTTGGAAATACTGATTTGCAATGTTTACCCAAAATACAAGCTTCACATTCATCATTCTTAAAAGAAACACTAGGCAACATCAAGTTTAGAGCTCTCGCATGAGGATGTCCTAATCTAGCATGCCACATTGTATCATTGGATAAAAGAGAAGTTGAGCTAAAAGCACAAGGCAAAACAGATAGGGACTTAGTGTCCTCAAGCAAGTACAAGCCTTCTTTGGTTACTCCTTTTCCAAGTAACTTATTGCTCTTAATATCCTGAAATTTCACATCATTAGGACTAAAGATAACATTGCAATCCAAATCTGTTGCAACCTTTTTCACAGATAACAAGTTAGAAGTAAAACTAGGCATATAAAAGGCTCTAGACTTCTTATCAAATAGCTCAAGGTTTCCCATACCCTTAATAGGTATCTTATCACCATTTGCAATCACAACATTTCCTAAGGCAGGCTCGACATCCGTAATCAACTTAGAGTTACTAATCATGTGATGAGAGGCTCCTGAGTCTATAATCAATGATTTGGAAATGTTTGATGCAAAGAATGATTTACCAAGAGTATTACCAGAGTTCTCCTTGAGAGCTTTGATGAGTGCATCAAGATCTGATCTCCTGATCATCCCATCCTCAGTGCCTTTCATGGCAGTCAAGGCTTGCCCTTCTTCCTTATTGGAAAGGTGAGCTCTTGCATCCTTGAACTTGTTTGGCTTCAAGTGAGGGTGAAGGATCCAACATTTGTCCTTCGTGTGCCCCTTTTTCTTGCAAAACTCACATGCCAAGACCTTCCTCTCCTCTGATTTATACGCCACCTTGTTGGCCTGAGCTGCTTCAGCTTTGTTAGTCATGGAGAGTTCTCCTTTTTCGCCAAAGAGACCAAGAGAACCTTGCTCTTTCTGGATTTGAGCACACACTTCTTCAAGTGTTGGAAGCTTGTCAGCCCTCAAAATGTGTTTGATCAGGTCGTTGTAGGTTGGATTCAAGGTAAGTAGTAGCCCAAACACCTTGTCTTGCTCCCTTCTTTCATTAAGAGTTGTTGGATCAGTGGTGCTTGGTCTAAGCATTTCCAGCTCAGCCCATAAGGACCTAAACTTCCCGAAGTGTTGGGTGAACTCCATGTCTTCTTGGCTTAGGTTGTTGATGGCCTTCTTGACCTCAAACACCCTGCTCAAGTTGGATGTGTTTCCATACACTATTTGGAGTGTATCCCATAAGTCTTTGGCTGTCTCACAATAGGAGTATGCCTCTAAGATTGATGCTTCAAGGGAGCTTTGAATGATGGAGAGAACCATCAAGTCTTCTTGAAGCCACTTATCCTCATTAACAAGGACAATCTCCCTGCCATCTTCTTGTTGAACAATTTGGCTTGGAGCTTCACTCTTGGTGACATGACTCCATAGACCTCTTCCTCCCAAGGCTGTTTTGATCATTCTAGACCATAGTAGGTAATTCACCCCCTTTAGAGTCACTGGAATGACCACAGCTTTGGTATCCATCTTGGATGAGCTTGTGGTTTGGCTTCCTCAAAACAGTTTTGAATGCAAGGAGAATAAGAATGCGTTTGAGTATGCTGCAGAATTTAGATCTATGCTTCTGATACCATGTTAGAATGGAGAAAATAAGAGAGAGTAGTGAATGAAGAGAATAAGAGATTTTATATTGAGTTAACACAAACTTGATACAATATACAAGCTTATATAGAAACTAGATTCAAATTCAAATTCGAATTTGAATTTGAATGTGCAAGTGGGCAAGTGGAAGCTCCAACGGCTCTTTTTCCTACTTCATCCTTGGATAGCTCTATTCTTGGATATAGTCTTGAATAGAGTCTTCATGTCAATACCAGTCATCAAGGTTTATTTGGAGGATTTCTAATACAAGCGCAATTCCCAATGTGAATATATATCCAATGGTGGCTTTAGAGTCTTATATATTAGATATCCAACTTGCGTTAGTGAATCCCTCAATGACTGTAAATTATATGATATACCGTGTGGAAGTGATGTAAGCGGTCTGACAGTTAGAGAAGTTTTTGACAGACCGGCTCAACGTTTCTCTTTACTGGCTGCGATTCCCAGGGCTGCTGCAGATTATTATGGGAGCATTATCTGGGCTCAATCGGCTATCTGCTTAAGGTGGACTGAGCACGAATCAGGTAATTTCTCTGCCAAAAAGTTTCTTGATTCCTATGCCACTCTTCACCCAACTCCCATTTGGGCTAAAGTTATTTGGCAGAACTGGTTTCCCCCGAAGGTCTCTGTTTTTCTATGGCGCCTGTTTTTAAATGGCCTTCCCATTGATACCAATATTAAGAAGCTAGGCATCCCTATTACATCTCGCTGTATTTGCTGCTGTAAAAGCGAGGAGAACACCAACCATTTATTTTTTAGAGGCAACTGGGCTGCGGAGGTGTGGGGTGCTATTGCTGCTGCCTTTTCTTGTGACAAGCCTCTGTCTTTGTCGAACTTTACCCATGGCTGGTTGTCGCAATTCTCCCAGAAATGCTATCTGCACTGTTTCAAGCTCGGTATAGCCTGTTTTGGCCTGTGGGAGATTTGGAAAACAAGGAACAACATGTTTCACGATACTAAATGCCCTCCTTTGAAGTCCAGAATCTCTCATTGGGCTAAAACCCTTGTGACCTCTCTGCCAGATTTACAGCCAGACGACAGGAAGGTGAAGTTTGCATTCTTTTATTTTGATATTACAACCATCCATCGACCTTTATGTTACGGAAAATGGCTATGCTGGGATCCGGGAGAAGATGGAAATTGCCTAGACGTAAGCATTATTGACATTGCAGACAAGACTATTGGAGCTGCCATTGCCAGGAATTCACAGGGCAGATTTATGCTTGCATTGTCCACAATTCTTCAAAAAGGGAAATCAGTTACTGAATTGCTGAATTTTATTGAAACTGCCCTTGAGGAAGCTGAGAAGCTGGAAGTTAAAATTAAAATGATTCAAAGTGCTCACTCCGAGATGGTGTTTATGGATCACAAGAGGATTGATGCTTGCCAGTGGAAGATCAGACCTAGGCTGAAGGCCTTAATGGAGAGATTTGATGTCCAGCAGATGCGACGCATTCATTTTATGCTCCCTCACGCTACTAACTGCCTTGCCTTCAAGAGTATGAAGTATGCGATTTATCAGCAGGTTGAAGACCTACCCGGTGCGGTTATTCACTGTTTGAAGACTGATTATACGGGTCTTCGGAGCTTCTGCCCGCGGCGTATAAACCGGACTCCGGATGAAAACAGTTACCTCCAAACTTTCCACCATGCTGCAACCTCCAGCTCACGGGATGATAGCTGTATTTAGGGCTGTGTTTTTCTTTCCATGGCTCCTTATGTGTTTGTTTGGGCTGGTTGATATAGTATGCTTAGAGTGCTGTAGATTGGGCAGCAGCAGGCATATATACCAGTCAGTGTATGATAATAGATTGGTGCTCAATGGCTGCTGCTCAAGGGCTGCTGTGCTTACTTGTAATTATATGCTCCAGCAGATGTGCCTTGTTGGTCTCAGCAGAGGTTTATTTATGCTACATAGTCTAAAGCCCTTCCCCTTGCGGTTAGACATGCCCTTGAACATGATAACAGACCTCAGCCTTGCTCCTTCCCTGAAGTTCGCTTTTACACTTATTTGTGAGTTGGTTTTGGCGCCTCTACTGGTTCTCCTCTGCCTTCAGTTGGGTTGCGGGAGTATTGAGTTTGTTAATTTCTTTGATGTCATGCTGGATTTTCAGTTATACCAGGGTGTTCTTAGCTTGCTGCGCTTTTTCAGCCTGCACTGCTCTATGGAAGTGGCTGCTGCCATATGGTTTTCCTTTTCTCCCATCTATTTCTTTTTGCAATCTTGCTGTAGAAGTCGTTGCTGTCTTTTTGGCTATGGGGCTGGTTTAGCTTTTGGGTCGCTGCTTGTTCCTTTCTCAAAGTCTGCAGGTTTGGTTCAAAGACACTTGATAGTTGGTTTATGGGTATCTCCAGTCATCCATGTGAAGATATGGCCCCTCTGTGTTGCCTTCCAGCTCCCTTGCTTTTCATTTCTTTTGTTCTATTCTAGGTGTCAACAGCGCCTCCTTTATTCCTTTAGGTTGAGCTGGGTTTATAATCTGTTCGGTGTTTTTAAGTTGGGAATGTTTTCCAACTGGCACTTGAGGATCAAGCTCAATCTCTTTTGTTTTCGCCATGATCCAGGCTTTTTGGATCCTGATTAATAAAGATAACATTAAAAAAAAAAAAAAAAAAAAAAAAAAAAATCTTGTATAATGTAGACCATAGTCATGAGTGAATCGTAGGTACCTCAGTATTTTCACGATTGCTTCCTAGTTTATGATCCTCGATTACTCATATATCTTGAAAATCTACTTACTGTATAGGAAATATCGAGTCTAGTACAATTCATTAAGTACATTAGACTGCCTTTTTAATTGAAGCTTTGCGAACAATCATCATTTTTTGGTGGGTTTTCCGCTTCTCACAGCTACTCTTTCCACACCTTCGAATATCTGGTGCCAAATCATCATCTGTTTCCTGATTTCTTATATAATAGAGTTGGCTATCTCTGTGGCATTGATTGTACAAGTTTGTGAAGAGGGATGGACAAATGGAATGAGGGAGCGCGGACCAATCTTTTGTACCGCCCCCTTACTCTCTCTATTTATAAGCCTGCGGAAAGCTCGAAGAGCTAAGCCATTAATGTTGTTGCGAAGGTTATATGTCATAAAGTCTGCGCTAAGGTTTTATATGTGTTGTATCCATTCGATCGAGGGACAACTTCTAAGGAAGGCCTTCATTCCCCTTGAAAGAAGTTAAATAAAAAGCGCTAGGGAAACTCCAATGGAGAGAAATAAAGTTGCAGAAGTGCTTCTAGATCTCATGGAATAAGGAAGAATTTTTAACTTTCCATCTAACTCTAACATATTTTCACTTAGGAGATGCTTTCGGCCTTGTTTTTAGACAAGTATAGACTTATGTCAATTGGAGTTCTGGATACGCGAGAAGTATCTTTTTCAAACTTGTCTAAAATGTTGTTCACATAGTGTGACTGATTTAGAACAAGTCCTTGAGCCGTCCATGTAATTTTGATACCCAAAATTACATCGCCTAGTCTCAAGTCTTTCATATCAAACTCAGAGTTCAATAAAGACTTTATTTGCTTAACCATGTTATTGAGGTATGGCATCCCTTGACAAAACTGCTCAAGATTCTGCTTCAGCAATTCCTGAAGATTTGAAGCTGGAGCAGAATCTGAAGAAGGGGCGAGATACAGCAACTAGGCGAGATACAGCAACTAAGCATCAGGATCTGCTGTAGCATTCCGTGGACCACAAATGTTGAGGCAAACTTGGCAAAAGGAAAGAGACAGAATCTACTTCAGGAAATCATCTTGCTCCGACGCTAGAGTAGATTGGGCGAACATCTTCAGGATGCACGGAGAAGGTCCAGAACGGTGCCGCTTGCTTTGCGGAGGTTCAGGGTGCGCCGCAATCGTCATCAATAGTGCTTTAGACGTCATCAAGAAGTCAGAGGAAAGCTCCAAAAAAGTAAGGATCCTAAAGTGCATATTAGGAAGGTGGAATCTTCAACAACCTTGCAAGAATCTAGGAGAAGATTCGGAATATGCTTAGCAGCCCCTAGTAATCAGACAGCTACAAGAGGAAGGCTTGTGGCAGCCTCTTAATACACATAGCACTGAGAGACATACACACGCATACAGAGAGATTAACCTACGGTAGCAGGGTATACACACTGAGATGAAGACTTGTGTGGTGCACAGAGAAGTAGTGCTACTCGATAGTGACAGTGTGTATTGAGGGGGAGCAGAGACTGAGTTTGCAAAACTTAGATTGTCCAACTGTTTAGCAGAAGAGCTAGAGTAGTTGTTGACAGAAGATACAACAACTCTAAGATAGAGCGTGTTGAAGCAGTCCGTGTACAGAGTGTTGCAGAAAATTATGGCCAACTTTGTGAATAGACAGAGATCAAACAAGTTGCAGAGAGAGCAGGACTGTGGGTCTGACAGTAATGGTAAAATTAGAAGGGAGTACCTAGCTCAACACAACACACAAATGATTGAGAAATGCCTGGAGGTCGTAAAAGTGAATGAGGGATTGATGGCCAAAGTATCTAGACAGAATAAGGAAAAGGAGGAACTCCTGAGGTCTCTCTCAAGTATGGAAGAGAGGGCTGATCAACAAAGAAAGAAATATGATGAAGTGATGGAAGGATTACATCTATACGGAAAGACAGCAAGAATGCTCAACAATGGATCTCACAAGTTGGACAACTTACTAGCGTGTCAAAGGTTTAGGGGAGGTAGGATATGACTAGGCTACTTGGGAAGGGATGTCACTAGAACAAACAAATTTGTCAGAACCACAGTGACAGAAAACACTGGTCCAGTAAAGACACCAGCTGAATAGCAAAAACAGGTTCTGAAGAAAAATCCAGCAGAAAAAACCGGAAGATGCTTCAGCAACATGTGCAGCACGTGGCTAAAACTCGACACCACAGACGCCTTTGCTACTTCTGCAAACAAGCTGGTCACATTCAAAGGTTCTGCCATGTACTCAACAAACACTAGAGGCCACAAAAACAATCTCCAAAGCACAGATTGGAAACAGACTATCATTCTCATGTGTGCTACAACTCTGTAAAATTTGAGAAGAAGAAAAATTAGTATTTCGATAGCGGATGTTCTGGATATATGACTGGGAACAGATCGTGCATGACCAACATTCAACCCTGCAAAGAACTAGGCGTGACATTAGGGAATGGACTGAAAGGGAGAATTCTTGAAAAAGGCATGCTTGAGGTTCGAGGATTACCAAAATTAAAGGATGTGATGCTTGTGGAAGGACTAACTGCAAATCTCATCAGCATCAGTCAACTCTGTGATGGTAAGTATTTTTTAAAATTTTCTCCTAAAATGTGTCAAGTGTTTGATGTAGAGGGATGGTGCATAATGAAGGGCACCAGGTCTGCCCACAAGTGCTACTTGCTAAAGAATGCTGCATCAACCTCTGAATCAACCTGCCTGTTGACAAAGACAGAAGAGATGAACCTGTGGCATAAAAGGCTGAGACATCTCAATCTGAGGACAGTAAGATGACTTGCATCTAAACAATTAGTCCGCGGTATTCAGAGATCAAGGGAGAGATGAAACTGTGTGTGGAGAATGTTTCAAGTCAAAACACAAACTAGAGTCCCTCACCCAAGGGTCACTGAGATGAGCTCCACTAGACCGCTCCAACTGCTACATATGGATTTGATGGGACCAATGGAGGTAGAAAGCTGAGGCAAAAAAAGGTATGCTTTTGTCTGTGTAGATGATTACTCTCGCTATTCATGAATCGAGTTTCTGCGTGAAAAATCAGATACAGTAAAGGTGGTGGTAGCTCGACTGTCTTGGCTAGAGCATGAGAAAGGCTTGAGAGTTGCTGGTAGAAAAAATGATCATGGAAAAGAGTCTGAGAATGAAGCCATGGATGAGTTATGCACCAACCTAGGAATCACCCATTACTCCGCAGCAAAATGGGATTGTTGAGTGAAAGAACCAAACAATACATAAAATAGCTCGAGTTATAATCCACGTAGGAAAGTTCCTTGAAGTTCTGGGCTGAAGCCATGAACACCTCTTGCTATATCATTAATCGAGTTTCCATCAGAAGAGGGACAGACAAAACATGTTATGAACTTTGGAAGGAGAAGAGACACACGGTGAAGTACTTCCCTATTTTAGGAAGTGAATGCTACATTTTGAGGGATCGTGAGTACATAATAAAGCTTGATCCAAAAAGTGACTCGGGGATTTTTTTATGATTCTCAACTAACATCAGAGCATACCGGGTCTTAAACAAAAGAACCAGACAAGTGATCGAATCTATCAACGTAGTTGTGAATGACCCTGAAGAGAAGTGCCAACAGCTTGATAGTAAAGAGAACTCTGATACAGAAGACCAAAATCAATATCTGCCACAAACCAATAATGAAGAGGAAAATAATGAAGAGGACCAAGAGGAAGCTCCAGAGAATGCTTCAGCAGAACTTGATGATCACCAAAATTCAGACGAGGAGTCTGAACCAGATTCTGTAGTACCAGCAGAGAATCTACCAACCACACCAGGCACAGCCAGACTTTCCCCAAGAAAAATCCAGAAGGATCACCCGAAGGAAGGCAAACTTGAGGTACCTCTGATATTAACCTCTATGAAATGATCAATAACTCATGTTTCTTGTCCAATACAGAGCCCAAGAACATTAAAGAGGCTCTGGGAGATGAATTCTGGATAGCTGCAATGCAAGAAGAACTTGGTGAGTTCGAAAGGAACGAGGTATGGAACTTGGTCTCTCGTCCAGACAATGTGAATGTCATTGGCACAAAATGGATATACAAAAACAAGTCTGATGAGAAGGGGAATATCAGAAGAAATAAAGCTAGATTGGTAGCTCAAGGATATACACAGACTGAGGGAGTAGACTTTGATGAAACTTTCGCCTCAATTGCTCATATGAAAGCTATCAGACTTCTACTCACCCTGACATGTCATATGAAGTTTAACCTATATCAAATGGATGTCAAGAGTGCAATTCTCAATGGAATCCTAACTGAAGAAGTTTATGTTGCACAACCCAAGGGGTTCGAGGGTCCTCATCATCAAAACCAAGTCGACAAACTAAAAGAAGGCTCTCTACGGTTTGAAGCAAACTCCCAAAGCCTTGTTTTTTTTTTTTTTTTTTTTTTTTAAACAAACCATCAGGTATATAGCATGAGATCCAAACAGCCTGGATCGAGGCAGAACAAAAAGAGGATGGAAAACCCATCTAACAAGGAAAAGAGGGATGAACCCACATATTGGGAGCTATCCAAGCCAAAAACCCAGCAGCCAAGATCAATAGAAGGACCTGGACATACCTGCGCAACCCACCAGAACTGGGCATAGAGCTGGAAAACATAGCAGAACACTCCAAACTATCTGGCTGAGACTAAGCCAAAGAAGCCTAAGCCAAAACAAAGCCAATAAAAATTTTTGAGATGCAAACAGGGGCCTCCAACCAGAAATCAACGACAGGAGGAAATCAGCCTGCTACTAACCAAGAAAAAGGAGCTAAGCTCAAAAATAAACTATCTAGCATCAAATAGAACTACTCTAGCCAGCAACAAAAAGGGCTGAGAAGGGACCCTCAAAATGCAATAAGTTGCTCTCTGACATAGCAAGGCTGGGCCTTCGAATCGTTAGCTATGGCGTGCTTGACTGCCCGGGGCAACTCCACAAAACTGGTGGTGAAAAAATCTTTAAGAGAGGAGCAGCAAAGCGCCTCTGCTGGGCGATTAATAGAGAGGCTAACGCTGAATACATCTATTTCCTTGAGCTTTTTAGACAGCAGCCTTTTAATCTGGAAATCCTTCCAATCCACCATGTAGTTATGGCTGAGAAGGTGCACCTCCGGATGAGAAATGCGAATACATTTCAAGATCAATCTCCGATTTTGCAGTTCACAAATAATCTGCATCAGACTCTGCAAAAAATTCTTACGCGCCGCTACTATCTTGACGACAGCAACAAAGTAGCCATTACTATCCCTAATCACTGCAGCTAAACGAGAATTAATAACATCAGCAGCAATTGCAATGTTACAGGTGTTACCTTTAATATTAGGCTGCCAAGGAATCCAATAAATTCTGTCTGACTTGATCACTGGGGGATTAACATGGAGAGCTTTGCAGACTGAAATAGACAAGGAATCTTGGCTGCAAGGAGCCTTGATGCATTTAGCAAGAGAGGCGGCCCATCTGAGAATATTACACTTACCAAAGGAGTTTGCCTGATCTTCAAACACAATCTGATTTCTGAGCTTCCAAATGTCCCACAGGCAGCAACTCAAGAGACCAAATCCCAGACAATCCCTGAAGGATTTGAAATCAGCCAAGGTGGCCCAATCATAGAACAGCTGGTGAAAGGTAGACGGCCTGCTTTTCCTAAACAGCGGACACAGAAAATTGAGAACCAGCCTAGCTTTGTCACTATGGAGAAGCAAGTGTTCCATGTCACAGGTTCGATTCTTGGTGGGTGTTAGGGCTGGGGCTCTAACGGGGTGGGTTTAAAAAAAAAAAAAAAAAAAAAAAAAAAAGGAGATATAGTTTTCCATAAACTAGATCCTCTCCCTCCAATAGCAAATCTGCTCCTAGCATGTGAAGCCCACAAGGAGGAATTAATCAAATAGTTCCAAGCCAATTTCGCGTGCAGCGCTGTCATAACCTGTTTTAAAATTTTGATCCCCAAACCACCGGCAGAAGTAGGCTGGCAAACAGTTCCCCAATTAACCCAGTGATGGCGAGATTCATTCCCAGCATCCCACAGAAAATTCCGAATTGCCTTATCTATATCCCTCAAAATACCTTTAGGGATAGGAATAACTGACATACAATGTAAGGGGATGGACTGAAGGACAGCCTTAATTAAGGTAATCCTACCAGCAATAGATAAAAAGGATTTCATCCAACCTAAGAGCCTACCTTTAATGCCATCGACCAGCCCTTGGAAGAAGGAAATTCTGGGTCTCCCTGGGAAAAGAGGGACTCCCAAATATTTGACAAGGAAAGAACTCAGGAGAAATCCGGAAAGATTCAGCAAATGTGCTTTCCTAGCAAAATTAACATGTTTGGAGAAAAAAATCTGACATTTCCTTGTGTTTAACAGCTGTCCCGAATTAAGGCAGAAGGATCTTAATACCTCCAGAACTTTTGAAAAGGAAGACTTCCCTCCATTGGTGAAGACCAAAACATCATCCGCATAAAGAATATGATTAATATCCACAGCTTGGAGAGAAGACCAATAGGGCATAATGCCACCCCCTACTCTGCCAGCCAGCTTTAATCTTCTGGACAAAAAATCCATTGCTAACACAAACAGGCTAGAGGACAAAGGGTCTCCCTGCCTCAGCCCCCTGTTGGATTTGAAGTGACCGAAGGATTTCCCTTTAATCCGTATGGAGTACCAACAGTTACTAATGTTCCGATAAACAAGATCACACCATTGCTCATCAAACCCAAGGGCCTTCATTCCACGGAGAAGAAAAACCCAAGATACTCTATCATAAGCCTTCGCCATATCTATCTTAATCAGCACATTGCCCCCGTGAACTTTTTTATGAATATCTGATACTAGGTCATGAGCTAGGGCTATGCTGTGATGAATGGACCTCCCTGGAATAAATCCTGATTGTTTCGGACTTATAATTCTATCCAGAAACGGACGAATCCTATCATTTAAGATCTTAGAGATGATCTTATGGAAGAAGTTGCAGAAACTGACTGGTCTTAGTTGATCTAGAGAGGTGGCATTTTTTACCTTTGGGACTAGAATAAGAACTGTAGCAGACAGACAGGGTAGGCTGACTCCCTTGAAAAATAGCTGAATTGCCTCAATGATGTCCGCCCTAATAATATTCCAGCAGGACCTAAAGAAAGCTCCGGTGAACCCATCTGGTCCAGGGGCACTATTCTCAGGAAGATTGGACACAGCAAGCCAGATTTCATCAGCTTCGGGAATAGCCCGCAGAGATACATTATCGAAGGGAGAGATCTTAGCCCGAATATTGTCAAAAAAATTCCTATCATGTAAGGCAGAAAATTCCCCTAATAACTCCTGGAAGAAATCAGTAGCCATAGAACCTATATCATCCCGATCATCCGTAACAGAACCAGAGGGAAGGGTAACTTTGAAGTTGTTGGCAGATCTGCGAGCCTTGATGGCTGCATGAAAAAGCCCTGTGTTCCTATCCCCATCCTGTAGCCAACCCAGTTGAGATTTAGCATTGAGAAAAACCTGCCGATCATCAAGAGCTGTTTGCAATCGCTTCTGAATCTGAACGAGATCTTCCTCACTCTCCAAATTCCACCGAGACTGAAGCAAGGCCTCAGTAGCTTCAACTTGTTTACTAAGGTCACAGATCTTCTGATTAAAATCCCCAAAAACATTCCAGTTCCAAATGCGAAGCTCACTTCTCAGTCTTTTTAGTTTAGCATGACAATTAAAAAAAGGGTTGGCATGAGCTCGATCAGTCCAGGATTTCTGAACAAAGTCCTGCAGGTCAGCATGCTTGATCCAAGCCGGATTAAAGCTAAAGAAACTTTGTATATGATCTTTTTTGGTAAAGGAGATCAACAGGGGGCTGGGTTGAGCTGGGTTTATAATCTGTTCGGTGTTTTTAAGTTGGGAATGTTTTCCAACTGGCACTTGAGGATCAAGCTCAATCTCTTTTGTTTTCGCCATGATCCAGGCTTTTTGGATCCTGATTAATAAAGATAACATTAAAAAAAAAAAAAAAAAAAAAAAAAAAAAAAAAAAAGGGGGCAGTGATCAGAGTGTATACGGGGAAGATGTATCACTTTCAATTCCGGAAATCGAGCTGTAGCAAAGCCATTAATGAGCACCCTGTCCAGCCTCATCCATATACAACTCAAGCCCGCTTGATTATTGCTCCAAGTGAACTTATTTCCAGAGTATCCTACATCCGATAAACCGCTCCCAATAATGAATCTATTAAAATCTGAAGAAGACTTATTTCCGAATTTTTGACCACCTATTTTCTCATCTTCAGAAGTCACCGCATTAAAATCTCCCATAAGAATCCAAGGCTCCGAAATATTGGCAGACTCCTCATCGAGATGCTTCCATAGAGAAACTCTGTCATTAACTTTATAGGAGGCATAGACCACCGTACAAAAGGACTTAATACCGGACGCAGAGAGGAAAACTTCACAAGACAGATGCTGAGAACTGATATTAACAACGGTAACATCTATATAATCTTTCCAGAAAATCCAAATATGTCTATTGGTAGGATTGCCCTGCAGAAACCTAGAAAACCCAAGCTTCCGAGCAATGGACACAATTTTTTTCCCTTGCATCTTAGGTTCCAGAATAGCACAAAAAGAAATATCGTTGACTGAACTCCTGATATGATCGAGGAGGGGTGGACAAGGCACTCTTTGTTCATGATGAGCGGACAAATGACCTTATATTTGTCCGTAGTTTCCCCTTACTTCTTGTTTCTTCCATTATTTTATAAAGTCATTTGATGCTTTCTCTGTCCATTTCAGGTTTGAAATGTGTATTACACGATATGAAGTGGCCCGAAGAAAATCTCGATGAATTCCAGTCGATTGAGAGCAAAAATGTCAAGACTGATGCAAGTTACAATAGTGATTCGGCCGGATCAATTTTGATTTGCCCAACAGCTTGGCAGAATCATCTCCCGTGCACGAATCAACCTGACTCGGGGGGAACATCGAAGGGTTTGATCGAATCAAAAAGGGAGTGACCGAATCAAAAGTGATTCGCCCAAGGAAGATGTGTTGCCCGAATTAGCTTAGCTCTATAAGGATTTTGACCGAATCAAAAGTGATTTGCCCAGGGCAAAGTGATTCGGCCAGCCATGAAACAGCACTGAGATGATGATTCGAGCGAATCACCTTACTAGAGAGTGTCGGAATCACTTTTGATTCGGGCACTGCGGGCAATTTGGTAATTTTTCGGAACAGTATAAATAAGAAAGAGATGTAAATTTATTAGGGCTTCTTCCAAAATCAAAAACCCTGGACGATTGATCTTGGACGACTTGGACAATTGTCGAGGACTTGGAGAAGACACACGCAATTGGTCATTCTACTCAACCATTACTCCTTTGCATTCAATTGGTGAACAATTTCAATTACAAACTATGTTTTGTTTCAAACTCACCATGAGTGAGTAGTCCCATTGTAGTTGGGGTCCATTATGCTGCCTCGTGAAGAGAGAGAGAGAGAGAATCTAGGAGATACGTCTTGGAGATGGAATCAAGGTAGACTGATCAGGGATAGCTCGCAGCTTCGAGAGAGAGAGAGAGAGAATCTAGGAGAGAGAATCTAGGGTTGAGAATCTAGGGTTCCCGTAATGGGCTCTGCCCCCCCGGCCTTGCCTCCCGAGCCTTCTGCTCCCGGTGGTTCTGCCTCCGCGCTGGACGCTTCCCCCAGCCTCCCTCGGTCGTATGCTGCCTCGGTCGTCTCTGTGAGGCCTTCGCTGAAGCCGAGATTCAGTCCCATTTCTCTCCCTTCCAGGCAGGTTAGTGTAAAGGACGGCCGCCCGTCCATCAGCTTCTCTGGTCCTGAAATTGGGGCTGGTGCCAAGAGGTTTGCTTTCTCCCTCATTGCCAAATTTACTGTTGGCCGACCTAGCCTGGGGAAGATCCAAAAAGCTTTTCAGGCCAACTGGTCCGTTGCTGGTAGGGCTACTATTAGCCAGATCTGGGACGCGAGGCATGTCCTAATAATCCTGGATTCCGTAGCTGACATTAGGAGTGCGATGTCTTCCCCCCTAACAAAGGTTGGTCATGCCTATTTTCGTTTATTCCGTTGGACGGCAGATTACAATTCTAAGAAAGAGTCAACGACCACCACAGTGTGGGTTAGATTACCCAACCTCCCTCTTCCTCTGTATGATAGCGCTTTCATTGAGGCGATAGTTTCTACATTTGGGAATTTTGTTGCAGTGGATGACGACAGGACATAGGCTTGTGTTTCGGTAAAATTTGCTCGTGCCTGCGTGGAGCTAGATGTCACTCAGGTTTTACCGGAATCTGTATGGATTTCTTTGCCGGATAATCAGGGATTCTGGCAATCGGTTGTTGCTGAGACAAAAATCTCATATTGTAGCAAATGCAAAGTTCATGGGCATCAATTAGCTATGTGTCGGAAGATCAAACATACAAATTCTATGGTTAAGGTTAAAGTTGGTGCTTCTACCCTGGTCACTTCGACAACAGGAGACATAACTAGTAATCCCGATCCCTCTGGGAACCTCCCAAAGGCTAAAGAGCCTGCTGATTGGGTGAAGATTGGAAAAAAAAAATATACTAAGAAAGGGAAGGACCCTATTCTGGTCGAACTCCCCGATATAAGGCTATTGTAGTAGATGCTGAGAATTTGGATTATGTTGAGGATTCTTCTTTGGTAGTAGTTAGTGCCGGTGATGGAGCAGGTTCTAGCAAGACCGATGGAAATCTAGCGGAGGTCAGTTTTGGGGGAAAGGTTAAAAATACTCCGAATGATTTCTCTGAAGCCGAGCTTAGACTGAAGAAGCAAAGTCCCAACAAGATTTTCTTCAACGAGGAGTTAGGAGTACTCGTGCATCCCGGTTCCCTTCAGCACTATAAAAATATACTGGATAAGGTTGGATGTACAAGAAGTCCTGGAAGAGGTAGAGTGGATAGAAGGTTCTCAGATGCTCTCTCTGATTGCATCATCCCTGGCAGCAAGCACTGCCTCTCCAACGTGTCTCAATGATTAAAGGTCTCTGTTGGAATGTTAGGGGCATTGCCAATCGAGGTAATATCTGTTTACTAAAAAGTTTAATATCCAAGCATGATATCTCTTTTTGTGCTATTCTAGAGCCTAAAATGCAAGGGATTAAAATGATTTCTATTGCTAGAAAACTAGGTTACAATAGGTTTCTGCAGGGGAATCCTTCCAATAAACATATCTGGATTTTTTGGAAGGACTCTATATCAGTGTCCGTGCTAAATATTAGCTCACAACATATTTCTTGTGAAGTGATTATCTCTGCGTCAGGTTATAAGTCTATATGCACAGTGGTTTATGCTTCCTATAAAGTTATTGACAGAGTGCATCTATGGGATAATCTAGCCAAAGAGTCCACTCAGATCTCAGATCCTTGGATTCTTATGGGAGATTTCAATGCTGTTACTCATGCTGGGGAGAAAAAAGGAGGGCAGAAATTTGGAAACAAAGCTTCTTTAGATTTCAATAGCTCTATTGATGGTAGTGGGCTAGTGGATGTTGGCTTTTCTGGAAACTCCTTCACCTGGTGCAATAATCAAGCGGGGCTGAGGTGTATTTGGATGAGGCTGGATAGGGTGCTTATTAATGGGTTGGCCATGGCTCGTTTTCCGGAATTAAAAGTGATACATCTTCCTCGTATCCAATCTGACCATTGCCCTTTATTGATTTCTTTCAGTAAAAAAGAACATGTGCAAAGTTTCTTTAGCTTCAACCCTGCATGGATCAAGCACGCTGATTTGCAATCCTTTGTTCAGAACTCTTGGTCTGATCGTGCTCACGTCAATCCGTTAGTTAATTGCTATGTCAAACTTAAAAGACTAAGATCTGGACTGCGCTGCTAGAATTGGAATGTTTTTGGGGATATCAATCAGAAGATCAACGACCTTAGTAAGCAAGTGGAGGATATTGAAGCTGTTCTTCAGAATTGCTGGAACTCGGAAAGTGAGGAAGATCTTGTCCTTTGTCAAAAGAGGCTCCAAACAGCTCTAGACGATGGTCATCTGTTTCTAAGTGCTAAATCTCAGCTGGGCTGGTTGCAGGAGGGGGATAGGAACACCTGTCTTTTTCATGCAGCGATTAAGGCTCGAAGGGCTGCAAACAATTTTAAAGTTACCCTCCCTTCGGGTCTAGTTTCTGATGATCGTGAAGAAATTGGCTCTTTAGCTACGGTCTTTTTTCAAGATTTACTTGGAGGGTTCTCTGCCATTCCTGAGAGGAATTATTTTGATAATATTCGACCAAGGATTTTCCCTTCTGATAATTGCAAACTGCAAGCTATTCCTGATGACATAGAAATCTGGGACGCTGTGACCAACCTGCCAGAGAATAGTGCCCCTGGTCCAGATGGTTTCACAGGCTCCTTCTATCAGGCTTGCTGGAATATTATTAAAGAAGACATCATAGAAGCTGTCCAGCTGGTTTTTAAGGGTGTCAGCCTCCCTAAGTGCTTTTCAGCCACAGTTCTCACTCTTATCCCGAAAGTAAAGAATGCCACTTCCCTTGATCAATTAAGACCAGTGAGCCTTTGTAACTTCTTTCACAAGATTATTTCTAAAATCTTAAATGACCGGCTTCGTCCGCTCCTGAGCAGAATTATCAGCCAGGAACAATCAGGGTTCATTCCTGGGAGGTCCATACATCATAGCATCGCTTTGGCTCACGACCTTGTTTCAGATATCCACAAAAAGGTTCATGGGGGTAATGTCATGCTTAAAATCGATATGGCGAAAGCCTATGATCGGGTTTCTTGGGTCTTCCTTATTCGAGGGATGAGGGCTCTGGGGTTTGATGAGCTATGGTGTGATCTCGTTTATCGGAATATAAGCAATTGCTGGTATTCGATACGTATTAGAGGGAAATCTTTCGGGCACTTTGAATCGAATAGGGGACTGAGACAGGGGGATCCTCTGTCCGCGAGCCTGTTTGTAGTGGCTATGGAATTTTTATCCAGAGGGTTGAATGAGGCTGGCAGGGAAGGAGGCGGCATTATGCCCTATTGGTCATCTCTTCAAGCTACTGATATCAATCATATCCTTTATGCAGATGATGTTCTTGTGTTCACTAATGGAGGGAAAACCTCCTTTGCTAAAGTTCTGGAGGTCCTGAATTTTTTCTGCATTAATTCCGGACAGCAGCTGAATGAAAGGAAATGCAAGGCTTTTTTTTTTTTTTTTAAACAAACTGGCTAAATAAAGATAAGCCCAAACAGCCTGAGCAAAAGCGCTTACACCACAGCAGGCTGCAAAAGCAGCTAACCCAACTAAACCCTAGACCTCACAAAAAGAGCAGCAAACCCAGGAGAAGGAACCAGCTAACCACCTAGCAAGGAAAAACACTAACAATGAGCTGCCCAACTAAACCTACAATCCACAATCCCAGCTTAAACAAAAGCTAAAAACACAAACAAGCCTACAACACATAAAAATACAATGTCCTTCTCATCCAAAGCTAGACCAAGAAACTACGCAGGACATCTTCAACTCAAATAGCAATGAGCTGCTCCCTAAAAGTGCAAGGTTGAGGCTTCAAATCGCCTGCGATAGCATGTTTAACAGCCTTTGGAATCTCTTCAAATGAGGAGGTGAAGCAGGGCTTAAACTCGGAGAAGCACAAGGCATCTGCTGGCCTATTCAGGGAGTGACAAATTCTATAGATGTCGAAGTTCTTGAGCCTTTTAACCAGCAGCCTTTTAATCTGGAAAAACTTCCAATCAACCGAGCAGCTGTGACCAAGGAGATGCACATCAGGGTGGGAGATCCGTAAACACTGAAAAGTCAGATTTCTAGCTCGCACCTCACAAATAATCTGCAACAGTCCCTGCAGAAAATGTTTTCGAGCCGCAACAAACATACCATAGCGATCCCTGATTACTGCAGCCAGTCTAGAGTTATCCTCACCAATAGATATAGAAAAGTTGCAAGTATTTCCTTTAACAGTTGGCTGCCAAGGAGACCAAAACAATCTGTCCGACTTAAACAACTTAGGAGTAACATGGAGCGCTTTGCAAACATTGGTAGACAGTAAATCTTGATTGCAAGGGGCCTTAATAATGTTAACGAGAGCCGCAGCCCATCTGAAAATGTTGCATTTACTAAAAACCCCGGGCTTTTCATTATAAACCATCATATTTCTGTATTTCCAGATGAACCACAAACAGCAGCTAATAAGGCCAAAACCTAAGCAGTCTTTAAAAATATTGAGATCAGCTGAAGTTCCCCAATCATAACAGAGCTGGTGAACCGTCGCAGGCTTTCTTTTACAGAAAATAGGACAGATAAAGTCCCACAGCAGGTTAGCTTTATCACTATGAAGAAGCAGATGTTCCATACTTTTAATCCTCGGATCCTTGCAGCAGACACATTTGCTGGCAATCTGACAGCCAGTTTTGATGATATTTTCATGAGTAGGGAGGGCTGAGTGTAGTACCTTCCACAAGAAACAGGAAACTTTTGAAGGGATAAAATTACTCCAAATAGCTTCGAAATTTTTAATACAAGGAAGGGGGAGGCTGAAGCTCTTCAGAAAATTAGCTGTAGTGACCATACCACTAGTGTCCCCTTCCCAGACTAATCTGTCTGAGATGTTTTCAGTCAAAGTCTCTCCAAAGGAAAGATAGATCGGGGGGTTCATATTATACAAAAAGTCCCTTCTGCAATCCGGATTCTGAATTACCTCTTTAATTTGATAATTCCTTAATCTCTTTGGACAAACTATGGCAATACCCCTACAGAAATCAAGAGTAGAAGTTTTGCCATTCCCTAGGATCCAACGACAATTCAGGGAAATACTAGAAATGAAAGGGGTAATAGTTTTCCATAGCCAAGATCCTCTGCCTCCAATGGAAAATCTGCTCCTAGCATGTTTAGCCCACAATGAAGAATTGAGCAGAAAATTCCAGGCTAGTTTCCCTTGCAGCGCTGTCATAACTTGCTGAAGAATTCTGATCCCCAGACCCCCAGCATTAGTTGGCATACAGACAGCCTCCCAATTAACCCAATGATGCCGAGAATCCCCTCCAGAGTCCCACAAAAAATTCCTTAGGACCTTATCTACCTCCCTTAACGTACCTTTAGGAACAGGTAAGACCGACATGCAGTAAATGGGAATGGATTGAAGGACTGCCTTGATTAAGGTGATCCTCTCGGCCATAGAAAGAAAGGATTTTTTTTTTTAAAAAAAAAAAAACTGGGCTGTGCCAGCACCTTTATTAATCAAAAGATCCAAAAAACCTGGATCATGGTAAATACAAGGCTGAGAACCAAAGTTCCTAGACGAAGAGATCAAAGAGCAAATAAGAGCAAAGTGAGGCGCTGAGACGGCACAAAACCTGTCCACAAGCGATAACTGAGCTGGGGAGAGCTAGAAGCTGAGAGGAGAAGAGGTGTCTTTGCTTTGCGTAGAGGAGCGTCTCAGCCGGGCGATTCAAGGCATAGCATACCTTGCTGACCTCTACACCTCGAATCATTTGAATGATCTTCCTTTTAAGCTGAAAGGAAGGCCAATCCACAGAAGCTCCTCGTCCAAGGAAGGTTGAATCCGAATGAGCCAACTTCAGGCAGAAATAACTGACCTGCTTAAGGGACAATTCCTGAAGAATCTGCAAAAGACTTCTAAAGAAACACCTGCTGCTGGAACTGACTTTCAGGCCACAAACAAAAAGGCCGCAACTGTCCCGCACAACAGCTGCCATTCAAGAGCAAGAATCATCAATTGAAATTGCAATATTACAAATATTACCTTTATGGGAGGGCTGCCAAGGAATCCAAAAAAGTTTATAACCCATAGTTCTTGGAGGATTGATGTGTAAAGCATAGCAGATGCCCCTAGGGAACTCATCCTCTGCTAAGGGAAATTTAATGAGACTATAGAGCCTAGATGCCCATTTGAAAATATTGCAAATACTGTAGTTGCCAGAAGGATCATCATGTAGAATCTGATTTCGAAATTTCCAGATATCCCAAAGGCAGCAACACAATAAACCAAAACCCAAACAGTCAGAAAACTTGCTAAAATCAGCCTCATCCAGCCAAGAAGCCTCCCTTTGATTCCATCAACTATCCCCTGAAAGTAAGAACTTCTAGGCCTCCCCGGGAATAAAGGAGCTCCTAAGTACCTGACTGGGAAATCATTAGGAATAAAACCCGAAAGCTGGATAAGCAAAGCCTTCCTAGCATTATTTATATGCTTGGAGAAGAAAACCTTGCTTTTCCTTTCACTAAGTTGCTGTCCAGAATTAACGCAGAAGCATTTTAGAATCTGAAGAACTTTAGCAAAGGAGGTCCTCCCTCCATTAGTGAAAACCAGCACATCGTCTGCATAGAGAATATGGTTGATATTAGCAGCTTGAAGAGAAGACCAGTAGGGCTTTACTCCTCCTCCCCCCCTACCAGCCGCTTTCAACAATCTGGAGAGGAATTCCATAGCTACTACAAAGAGGCTGGCAGACAAGGGATCCCCCTGCCTCAGACCCCTATTAGATTTAAAGTGCCCAAAGGATTTCCCTCTAATCCGGATAGATTACCAACAATTGCTAATATTCCGATAGACAGATCGCACCACTGCTCATTGAAACCTAAAGCTCTCATACCTCGGATAAGAAAGACCCAAGAAATCCGATCATAGGCTTTCGCCATATCAATTTTAACCATCACATTACCCCCATGGACTTTTTTATTAATATCTGAAACTAGATCATGGGCCAGCGCAATACTATGATGAATGGACCTCCCAGGAATGAATCCTGATTGTTCCGGGCTGATAATCCTGTCAAGGAGGGGACGAATCCGATCATTTAAGATCTTAGATATGATCTTGTGAAAAAAATTGCATAGGCTGACCGGTCTTAAATGATCAAGAGAGGTAGCATTCTTAACTTTCGGAATAAGGGTAAGCACCGTAGCTGAGATGCAATTGGGGAGGCTGACACCCTTAAAGAAAATCTGGACTGCTTCTACAATGTCTTCTCTAATGATATTCCAACACGACTGGTAAAAACCACCTGTGAACCCATCTGGTCCTGGGGAACTGTTCTCTGGCAGATTGGACACAGCGAGCCAGATCTCGTCTTCATCAGGAATAACACTCAGTTTGCAATTATCTGAGTCAGTAATCATGGGCCGTATATTATCAAAGAAACTCCTATCAGGAATGGCAGAAAAGAGATTCCAGTTTTCTCTGGTTGCTAAATTCACAGTTGGCCGCCCTAGTATTGGGGATATCCAGAAGGCCTTTCAAACCAGTTGGGAATTGAAGGGCCGAGCGACCTTAAGCGAGATTTGGGATTCTCGCCATGTGCTTATTATTCTGGACTCGGAGGAGGATGTTAGGACTGCTCTTTCTTCTCCGCTGAACAAGGTTGGTCATGCCTTCTTCCGTCTTTTCCGCTGGTCCCCTGATTATAATCCCAAAAAGGAATCTACCATCACTACTGTTTGGATCAGACTCCCAAACCTCCCTTTGCCTCTTTATGATAGTGCTTATGTTGAAGCTATTGTTTCCACATTTGGATATTTTGTCGCAGTAGATGACAGAACCAAAGCCTGTGTGTCCCTTAAGTATGCCCGTGCGTGTGTGGAGTTAGATGTTACCAAACCTATTCCTGATTCGGTTTGGATTTCGATGCCAGAGAATCAAGGATTTTGGCAGTCTATTGTTGTTGAGGCTAATTTGGCGTATTGCAGTAAATGTAAAGTCCATGGACACTCCTTATCTGATTGTAGAAGGAGCCAGATTTTCCCCAATCCCTCCCCTCCACAGGGAACCTCCTTACGGCGCAAATCTGCCAGTCCTAATAATCCTTCCAAGAATGATGAAGATTTTGTTTTAAGTGGGAAGTCTACTGTCTCTCGTAAATTAAATAATGGGTAAGAAGGTGACTCAATCCTTTGGTACCTCACCTGATACAGCTATCCGATTGGCGTCTGATGGGACCAAGGCTGTGAGTGATGATGATGCCCCGGTGGCTGTCATGGATAAAGTTGCTGAAATCTCTGCCAAGCCGATTCTTGATGGCAATCTTCCCTCATTGGCTGAGGCCTGTGCTTCTGGAAACTGTCAGAGTGACATTCTTGTGGCAGAAACCTTACCTGAGGAAAATGACAATTTATCCATTGCTCCTGTTCCCAATGACCTCTCTGGTGTTGAGTTGCGGCGCCAAAAATCCAGATCTAGTGAGGTGATCTTCAGTGAAGAATTGGGCGTGTTGGTGCAACCTGCTGCATTGTCTCATTATAATTCCATTCAGGCAAAAGCTGGTTCTTCTAGTCGGGGTGAAAGGAAGCTCTCTGATGCGCTACAGGACTATATTATCCCAGGCAGCAAGCACTGCCTTTCATCAGAGGCTCAATGATCAGTGGTCTTTGTTGGAATGCTAGGAGTATCTCCAATCGAGGTACCATTTGCTTTCTGAAATCTATCCTTTTAAAGCATAATATCTCCTTTTGTGCTATTTTGGAACATAAATCGCAGGGTAACCGAATTTTTGCGATAGCCCGGAAGCTTGGTTATCCTTTTTTTTTTTTTTTTTTTTTTTAAATTTATTATTATTATTATTAATTTTTTAACCCACCCTGTTAGAGCCCCAGCCCTAACACCCACCAGGAATCGAACCTGTGACATGGAGTTTATAATACACCACCACGACCACTAGGCTAGCCCTTGGTGGGCTCTTCTTCTTCCAGGGTAGTCCTTTTAATTCGCACATATGGATCATGTGGAAGGATAACATTTCGGTCTCAGTTACGAATATTAGTGATCAACATATTTCTTGTGCTGTTACCCTTGTGGCCTCCAACGCTATAGTTATGTGCTCGGTTGTTTATGCTTCTTACAAATCATCTGCCCGAGTTAATCTTTGGCGAAATCTTTCTGAGGAGCTCTCCTCTAAAGCTGATCCCTGGATGATCATGGGGGACTTTAATGCAATTTCCCTAGCTGATGAGAAGAAAGGAGGTTGCAAATTTGGTAATAAATCCTCTGAAGATTTTAATAACTTTATTGTCGGAGCTGGTTTGTCTGATGCCGGTTATTCGGGAAGCAAGTTCACTTGGAGCAACAACCAATCTGGCAGGCGGTGTATTTGGATGAGGCTGGATAGAGTCTTAATCAATGGGATTGCTGCTGCTTCCTTTCCTGAATTTAAAGTTACTCATCTTCCTAGAGTTAAGTCTGATCACTGCCCTTTGCTCATCACTCTCAGCAATGAAGCGCGTGCTCGTAGCCTGTTCAGTTTTCAGCCAGCTTGGATAAATCACCCGGGATTCCTAAAGCTTGTGGAGAACTCGTGGGAAGGGCGAGCCCATATTAATCCTATGCTCAATTGTCATCTCAAACTCAAGCGTCTGAGAAGCTGTCTTCGTAGATGGAATTGGGATGTCTTTGGTGACATTAATCAAAAGATTTACAATTTGAGCAGCAGAATTGAAGCTACTGAAAAACTGATTCAGAATAGTTGGTCCTTAGACAGTGAGATGGATCTGGTTAACCTTCATTCTCGTCTTAATTCTGCCCTTGATGATCGTCAGATTTTTCTCGATGCCAAATCCCATGTTGGCTGGCTTCAGCAGGGTGAAAGGAATACTAAGCTTTTCCATGCTGCTATTAAAGTTCGAAGATCCTCTAATCATTTCAAAGTGACTCTTGATTCTGGTATTGTCTCAGATGATTGCGAAGAGATTGGAGCTTTGGCTGTTAATTTTTTTCAGGACCTGCTTGGTGGTTTCTCGCCTGTTCCAGACAGCTCCTATTTTTCTGACATTGTGCCAGTCATTTCTCAAGAGGACAATGGTCTTTTGATCGGTATTCCAAGCATAGATGAAGTACGGCTTGCGGTCTCAAGTCTTCCATCCTCTAGTGCTCCTGGCCCTGATGGTTTTACAGGTATTTTTTTTTCTTCCTGCTGGGACATTATTGGTACTGATATCACAGAAGCAGTTCAGTGTTTCTTTAAAGGATTCAGCTTGCCAAAATCTTGGTCCTCTTCTATTTTAACCCTAATCCCTAAGGTTAAGAATGCAATTTCCCTAGACCAGCTCAGACCCATCAGTCTTTGTAACTTTATTCATAAAATCATCTCCAAAATTTTAAATGACCGGCTGCACCCCCTTCTTGGGAAAATTGTCAGTTTGGAACAGTCAGGCTTTATTCCGGGAAGGTCCATTCATCATTGTATAGCCTTGGGTCATGATCTTGTCTCAGATATCAATAAGAAGGTTCATGGCGGTAATGTTATGATAAAGCTTGACATGGTCAAGGCTTATGATCGGCTATCTTGGATTTTTATTCTCAGAGGGATGAAGGCCCTTGGATTTTCTAATCAGTGGTGTGATCTTGTTTTCCGAAATATTTGTAACTGTTGGTACACCATCCGCATTAGGGGGAAATCATTTGGTAATTTCAAATCTTTCAGGGGATTGAGGCAAGGAGACCTGCTTTCTCCTAGTCTTTTCATTATTGCCATGGAATTCCTTTCTCGCAAACTCAATGCTGCTGCACAGCCTGGTGGTGGCCTTATGCCCTACTGGTCCGCTCATCGGGCCTTGGAAATTAATCACCTCCTTTTTGCCGATGATATTCTTATTTTCACTAATGGAGGAAAGGCTTCCTTTATGAAGTTATTGACCATTTTAAGATCATTCTGCGAGAATTCAGGTCAGCTGCTGAATTGGGCTAAGTGCAAAATCTTTTTTTCTAAGCATATCAAAGGCGCTAGGAGAGACAGGCTTCTGCATATGTCTGGCTTCTCTCAAGGAGCTTTTCCTGTCAGGTATCTCGGCGCCCCCTTGTTTCCAGGCCAGCCCCGCTTATCCTACTTCCAAGGACTGATTGATCAACTTAGAGGTCGGCTTGAGGGTTGGATGAAGTCTTTCCTCTCTATGGCAGGAAGAGTTACTCTGATTCGTTCAGTCTTACAATCTATTCCTATTCATTGCTTGTCTGTGCTGCCAGTTCCTAAAGGTATTATTAGTACTATTGATCGTCTCCTGCGCAATTTCTTGTGGGATAATGGTCCTGATTCTCTCCGTCACTGGGTCAAGTGGGAGTTGGTCTGTAGCCCTACTGATTCTGGCGGCTTGGGGATCAAGCAACTTGGCCAGACAATGCTGGCGTTGCATGGGAAGCTTGCTTGGCAATATTTGTCTAATTCATCCTTGTGGGCAAGGCATGCGAGAAGTAGATTTTCTATTGAAGGGAGAGGCTCCTGTCTGTGGAAGAAAATTTCTCCACTGATTTCAAGTATTGCTCTCAATTGTAGATGGATTATTGGAAATGGGCAAACAAGTATGAAGACCTTCTGCCAGAATATCTCACTTCCTATTCCTAGAAGGTTCCAAGCTTTCACTGTAAAGGAGGTTCTCCAAAATTCTGGTATGCGAAGAGATTTTCTTCACAATATCAATCCCAGAGTTTTTCGATCTATTGGAGGGAATATGGTGGCTGACTTCCCTGATCAGCTCGTTTGGGAGGGTGACCCTGCTGGCCATGTTACTACGGCGAATTTCTTGGCTCATTTTGCTCCTCCTGCTCCTTCGATTAAAAGGTTTGCTATTTTATGGCACTCTTGGCTTCCGCTGAATATATCGTGTTTCCTTTGGAAGATAAATTATTCAGCCATTCCCACCCATGAAAATATTATGAGAACTGGCATTAGTTTGGTTAGTAGATGTGTGTGCTGTGTGCATCCCAGCAATGAATCTATGGAACATCTCTTTATTCATAGTGACCATGCTGCCATGACCTTTAAATTTTTATGCCCCATCTTCCGGAAGCGTAAACCTCTTAGTATACATCAATTCTTTTATTATTGGGGTTATGAGGCTGATTTTAGCAACTTTGCTGACTGTTTGGGTTTTGGTTTATTGTGTTGCTGTCTTTGGGATATCTGGAAATGTCGAAATCAGATTCTTCATGATGATCCCTCTGGTAACTACAGTATTTGCAATATTCTCAAATGGGCATCCAGGCTATCAGGCCTTATTAAACTCCCCTTAGCTGAGGATGAGTTCTCCAGGGGCATCTGCTATGCTTTACACATCAATCCTACAAGAATTAAAGGCTTCAAAATTTTCTGGATTCCTTGGTAGCCCTCCCACCAAGGTAACATTTGTAATATTGCAATTTCAATTGATGACTCTTGCTCTAGAATGGCAGCTATTGTGCGGGACAGTTGCGGCCTTTTTGTTTGTGGCCTGAAAGTCAGTTCGGCCAGCAAGTGTTTTTTTCGAAGTCTTTTGCAGATTCTTCATGAATTATCCCTTAAGCATGTAAGCTATTGCTGCCTGAAGTTGGCTCACTCGGATTCAGCCTTACTTGGTCAAGGTGCTTCTGTGGATTGGCCTTCCTTTCAGATTAAAAGGAAGATAATTCAAATGATTCGAAGAGTAGAGGTCAGCAAGGTGTGTTATGCCTTGAATCGCCCGGCTGAGACGCTCCTCTTTGCAACGCACAGGCAGCTCTTCTCAACTCAGCTCCTAGCTCTCCCCAGCTCAGTTATCAAAGCCCTTGCTAATGACTCCTGCCCTCAGCCTTGCTTCTCCATTGATCAACGCATTTTTCTTTAACTTTACGGTTTGTCTCTTATCGCGTGTAGACAGGTTTGTGCCGTCTCAGCGCCTCCCTTTGCTCTTATTTTGTTCCTTGTTCTTTGTTCTTTTTCTAGGGACTTTGGTTCTCAGCCTTGTAATTACCATGATCCAGGTTTTTTGGATCGTTTGATTAATAAAGCTGCTGGCATAGTCCAGCTTAAAAAAAAAAAAAATGGCAGAAAAGCCTCAAAGTAAACCCTGAAAAAAACCGGTAGCCAAAGTGCCAATTTCCTCTCCGTCATCTGAAACTAAGCCCGAGGGGAGGGTAACTTTAAAATTATTAGCAGCCCTCCGAGCCTTAATTGCTGCGTGAAAAAGCCCAGTGTTCCTATCCCCCTCCTGAAGCCAGCCAATCTGAGATTTAGCGTTAAGGAATAATTGGCGATCGTCTAAAGCTGTTTGGAGCCTCTTTTGACAGTGAGCTAGATCTTCCTCACTTTCCGAACTCCAGCAGTTCTGAAGGACAAACTCATTATCTTCCACTTGTTTACTAAGATCGCTGATCCTTTGATTGATATCCCCAAAGACATTCCAATTCCAACTACGCAGCTCACTTCTCAGTCTTTTGAGCTTAGCATAGCAATTAACTAGGGGGTTGACATGAGCCCGATCAGCCCAAGAAATCCGAACAAAGGAATGCAGATCAGCATGCTTGATCCAGGCCGGGTTGAAGCTGAAAAAACTTTGCACATATTCTTTTTTGCTGAAGGAGATCAACAAGGGACAATGATCAGATTGGATACGAGATAGATGTATCACTTTTAGCTCCGGAAACCGAGCTGCAGCTAGACCATTAATAAGAACCCTATCAAGCCTCATCCAAATACATCTCATACCCGCTTGATTATTGCACCAGGTGAATTTATTACCAGAAAACCCAACATCCGCTAGCCCGCTGTCAGCAATAAAGCTATTGAAATCTGAGGAAGCCTTGCTGCCGAATTTTTGACCACCTTTTTTCTCACCGGCATGAGTAACTGCATTGAAATCTCCCATAATAATCCAGGGATCTGAGATATATATGGCCTCTTTGGCAAGATTCTCCCACAACACCAATCTGTCATTAACTTTGTAGGAAGCATAGACGACAGAGCATAAAGACTTCATACCAGACGCAATAATGGATACTTCACAAGAAATATGTTGTGAGCTGATATTTAACACGGAAACATCTATAGAGTCCTTCCAAAATATCCAAATATGTGTATTGGTAGGGTTCCCCTGCATAAACCTAGAGAAGCCTAACTTCCTAGCGATAGAAAAAATTTTGTCCCCTTGCAATTTAGGCTCTAGAACAGCACAAAAGGAAATATCATGCTTGGTTAATAAACTTTTTAGGAAACAAATGGTACCTCGATTTGCAATCCCTCTGACATTCCAGCAAAGGCCTTTTATCATTGAGACATATTGGAGGGACAGTGCTTGCTGCCAGGAATTATGCAATCTGAAAGAGCATCCGAAAAACTTCGATCCGCTCTACCTCTACCAGGACTCCTTGTGCATCCAGCTTTGTCCAAAATGTTTTTATAGTGTTGAAGGGATCCAGGATGAACTAGCACTCCTAGCTCCTCATTAAAGAAAATTTTATTGGAACTTTGCTTCTTTAGCCGAAGCTCAGCTTCTGAAAAATCATTCGGAGGATTTTTAGTCCCTTCCCCGGATCTGTCTGCCTCTTGAACCCTATCAGACTGGCAAGAAGGATCCAACTTAGAAAGCTCCCCCTCACTGAAGCTGTCTGAAGAGGCCCCTTTCCCGTCAACCTTCCTAGAGCCTGAGCCAACCCCATTTTTAAAAACTACTAAAGAAGGGTCCTCTGCAATAACCAAGTCCTTACGAGCGACTGCATTAGCCTTATCAGTGACTTCGCAGGGGGAAAGTCCCCCACTGTCCTAGAATATTTTTTCCCAACCTTGACCCAACCAGATTCCCCTGAAAGATTGGGAGCTTTAGCCGAAGCTCCGACTTTCGAGATAACCAGCGTAGATCCACCATCTTTAGCCTTAAGGGTATCAAAAGACTGTTTGACCTTCCGACACATAGCTAATAGGTGTCCATGAACCTTGCATTTGCTGCAATAAGCCATTTTTGTCTCAGCGACAATAGATTGCCAGAAACCCTGATTATCCGGCAAAGAAATCCATACAGCCTCCGGTAAAATCTGAGTGACATCTAGCTCTACGCACGCTCGAGCATACTTAACTGAAACACAAGCCTTAGTTCTATCATCCACTGCAATAAAATAACCAAAGGTAGAGACTATCGCCTCTATAAAAGCGCTGTCGTACAGAGGAAGAGGAAGATTGGGGAGTCTAACCCACACTGGGGTGCTCGTTGATTCACTCTTAGGATTGTAGTCAGCTGTCCAGCGAAATAGGCGAAAAAAGGCATGACCAACCTTTGTTAGAGAGGACGACAAAACATTCCGGATATCTGCTTCTGAATCCAGGATAATTAAGACATGCCTCGCATCCCAAATCTCACTGAGGGTAGCTCTTCCGGAAACGGACCAGTTCGCCTGAAAAGCTTTTTGGATCTCACCCAAGCTAGGCCGGCCAACAGTGAATTTGGCAATGAGGGAGGAAGCGAACCTCTTGGCGCCAGCCCCTAGCTCAGGTCCCGAGAAGCTGATGGACGAACGACCATCCTTTAACCCAACCTGCCTAGACGGAAGCAGAATGGGGCTAAACCACGGCTTCAGAGGAGGCCTCACAGAGGCGACTCTGTTAGCGAAGGACCGAACCAAGGTCGGGGGGACGCTTAACGAGGGTTCAGATCCGCCGGGAGCAAGCGACTCTGGCGGCAGAGCCCATGTCGGGAAACCCTAGATTCGTGCGACTTTAGATTCCTTCACTAGATTCTCTCTCTCTCTCTCTCACTACCTTCTCAACTCCTCTTTATGGTCTAACCATGCTAGGAGCAGATTTTCCATTGGTGGCAGAGGCTCTTGGCTGTGGAAAACCATCTCTCCCTTCATTTCTAGTATCTCCTTGAACTGTCGCTGGATTCTTGGGAATGGCAATACCTTTGCCCTTAATTTCTGTGAGGGCATTGCCATGGATTGTCCTAAGAGACTAAGGAATTTGCTTATTAAGGAGGTTCTCCAGAATCCAGATTGTAGAAGAGAATTTTTGCTTAATAGGAATCCTCGGATTTATCTTTCCATCAGTGACAACTTCTCTGAAGATTTCAAAGATAGATTAGTGTGGGAAGGAGATTCTAGTGGAATGGTTACTACAGCTAACTTCCTAAGGAGTTTCAGCCAGTCTCACCCTAACATTAAAAAATTTGAAGTTATTTGGAGTAATTTCATTCCTCCAAAAGTCTCCTGTTTTTTGTGGAGAGTCCTTCACTCAGCACTGCCCACCTATGAAAACATCATCAAAACTGGTTGCCAGGTCGTTAGTAAGTGTGTCTGCTATATGGATTCCAAGATTGAAACGACGGAACACCTGCTTTTTCTTAGCGACAAAGCCCTGCTTTTATGGAATTTTCTTTGCCCTATTTTCTGCAAAAGCAGGCCTGCCAATTTTCATCAGTTCTGCTATGATTGGGGTATTATGGCTGACTTTAATAATTTTAAGGATTGCTTTGGGTTTGCTCTTATTAGCTGCTGTTTGTGGGATATATGGAAATTCCGTAACAAGATGATTTTTGATGAGCAGATGGGAGTTTTCAGTAAGTGCAATATTTTCAGATGGACTACGGTCTTAGTCAACATTATTAAAGCTCCTTGTCATCAAGATTTATTGTCTACAAATGTTTGCAAAGCTCTTCGAGTCAGTCGTAAGTTGCTTAAGTCGGGTAGATTGATATGGTCTTCTTGGCAGCCTTCTAGTAAAGGTAACACTTGTAATATTGCTATAGCTATTGGTGGTGATATCTCCCGTCTGGCTGCGGTGGTTAGGGATAGATATGGGATGTTTGTAGCTGCTCTCAAGATTGTTGCGGCTCGTAAGCACTTCTTGCAGGGTCTGTTGCAGCTGTTATGTGAATTGCGGTCCAGGAAGTTGGCCTTTCAGTGCTTACGGATTTCTCATCCCGAAGTGCATCTGCTGGAGCACAGCTGCTTGGTGGATTGGAATTTTTTTCAGGTTAAATGATGTTGGTTAAAAGGCTCAACCTCATTGATGTTTTCAAAATCAGCCCCTCCCTTAACCGGCCAGCAGATGTCTTATGGTTCTCCGAGCCTATTCTCCTCTACACTGCCAGGTTTGGAGAAATTCCGAGGGCAGTTAAATACGCGATCGCCAGCGACATGAAGGCCCAACCCTGCTTTTATATGGAGCAGCGCATTGTTCTCTGATTTGAGGACCTTTGTTGTATCCTTTTGGGCCTTTCTCTTTTCTGGTTTGGTCTTGGTTAGGGATTGGATTGTTGAGTTCTTCTTGCTGCTTTCTCTAGCTGCTTGTATTGTTGTTAGGGGTGTGAGGTTAGCTGCTCATGCGGTTTTCGGTGTAAGCGCCATGGCCCTGGCTGTTTGGGCCTTTAATTGTATCAGTCTTTTAAAAAAAAAAAATATGGATCCCTTAGGTTAGATTGTAATGCTTCTATATGAGTGAAGTTTGGTTGAAATTCTTATGCTTGTTCTTCATGTTAATTCTACGCACACCAAATGTTTGACGAAACGCATGAATGAGTATGAATTGATAAAACACCTAGAGATGGAATGAGAATTGAACTTAGGTTGTTTAGAAGATCAAGCATGATTATTTTGATAGCTTTTGTGCGCGAGAGTGACATTGGCAATCTCTTAGGCTAAGCATAGAGCGGACTTTAGTTTTTTTTTTTTTTTATAACAAAAACTCAATTTTATTAAAGGGGCTCAAACAGCCTGAGCCATGGCATTAACAACCACAGAAAGCAAGCATAAGCCGTAATAAATAAGGACCCAACTCTAGCACCAAAAGAAGTAGCCAAGCCTAGGGAAACAAGGACAATAAAAAGGCCTAACCCAGGCCAATATGACCTATGAAAACTAATCCATGCAGGCCTCAAGCACAGGTTGAGCTTTGCCAACACGAGATCAAAGGGGAGATTATAGCTGTACGAGGCAAAAAAAATTTTTTTTTTTTTTTTTTCAAAAAACATTATTTTATTGAAAAAACGATCCAAAGAACCTGGACCATGGTGTATACAAAGTCTGGGGGACGGCCTGGGAATATCCATATCCCTCCCAAACATAAAAAAAGAAAAGCATTCAAATGCCTAGAAACATAGCAAAAATAAAAAGCTACAAAAAAGGGTATGGCATTTTCAAATTCTGAAATGGCAGCAGCATCACTGGGAGAGGAACCTGAACACTGCCAAGGTCCGGTGCTAACCAAGAGAATGCGAGAACCCACCAAGGAGCCTGCTTGGCCATCCGCACAACATAAAAGCATGATCAACCAAAGCAATGGCGCTGAAAACCAGCGAGCAAAAACCAGCACCGAGCAGCCAATTGAGCATATTAGCAAAATAATGGCAGCAGAAAATAAGGAGAAGGCAGCTATAGGAAAATAAGATGCACGCATATTCCTATGCTCATATCTCTCAAATAAGAGAGGACAAGAATATCCCCTGCCAGAAAAACAACCATCCAGCCTACAACAGCAAAGCAGAACTGTCATAACCAGGAAATAAACCTGAAGCACGACCAAACAAAGACAGTCCCTATAGGAATATGCGTTGCTCATAAAAGGAGACATCATGGGGAATATGGTCAATACCCAAAGCATATCTAACTGCTGTCGGAAGATCCTCAAGGTTCTTGGAAAAAAAGAAATTGTATCTAGCCCAACACAGCGCTTCTGCTGGGCGATTGAGCGAACTGCAGACCTTGAAAACAATCTGCCCCTGTAAACACCGCACAAGCTGCCTTTTGATGCGAAAAGAAGGCCAATCTACTTCCGAGTCTCGACTTAACAAAGATATGTCTGGGTGAGAAATTCTAAGACAATGAAACTTGACATCATGTCTTCGCAACTCATGAAACAAAAGAAACAGACAGCTGAGAAAATTCTTCCTCGCTGTAGCAATTTTAAATCCAGCAATAAAAATACCGGAGCCATCTCGAACCACAGCAGCCAGCTGAGAGTTGGTGTTGTTCATGATAACTGCAAAGTTACAAGTATTACCACTTTGATATGGTTTCCAAGGACTCCACATAGAACTGGATTTGCAGAAAGCAGGGGAGAGGAAAAGAGATTTGCAGATATGATTTGAAGAAGACTCTAAAATAAAAGGCTCCTTAATTGCCTTAGCTAAAAAAGACGCCCAACGAAGAATATTATTTTTGTTGAAGCTGCCAGCCTGAACACCATAAAACAACTGATTGCGATGTTCCCAAATATCCCAGAAACAGCAAATCACGAGGCCAAAGCCAAGGCAATCCGAGAATTTGGAGAAGTCAGCCTTAAAACCCCACTCAAAGAAGAACTGCTGAAAGGAATGAGGTTTGCTCTTCCTGAAAATGGGGCAGATAAAAGTGAAAACCAGATCAGAGAGGTCACTATATAAGAACAAATGGATCAGTGTTTCAATTTCTGGCCGTGAGCAGCAGGCACATTTGCTAGCAAGAGGAATACCAACTTTCATGATGTTCTCTTGTGTAGCCAGCGCTGAGTGTAGCAGCCGCCACATGAAAACAGAAATTTTTGCTGGAATCCAAGATTGCCATATGATTTTGAATTTTTCCAGATTGGCCAAAGACGGGGCAAAGCTCTTTAAAAAGTTGGATGTGGTAACAAAACCCTCCGGACTGCCTTTCCAAACAAGTTTATCCTGTTTATTGTCCAAACATTTACCGTTAATGGATCCAAAAATCCTAGGGTTCATGTTATGAACAAAAATCCTTCGCAGTGTAGGATTAAGAATCACCTCCTTGATGGGTTTATGTTTAAACCTTTTTGGATATGGCAAAGCAAGATTCTGGCAAAAGATGTAAGTTTCAGTCTGCCCATTCCTTAACTGCCATCTGCAGTTAAGAGCGATACTCGAAATCAGAGGAGAAATTGTTTTCCATAAACAAGAACCCTTACCAGCAATAGAAAATCTGCTTCTTGCATGATTAGCCCACAAAGATGTGTTCTCCAAATAATTCCAGGCCATTTTACCATGTAACACAGTCATAACTTGATGAAGAGATTTAATCCCAAGACCACCTGCAGAAACGGGTTGACAGACAGTTTTCCAATTAACCCAGTGGCAACGATGATCATTTCCATTGTCCCATAAAAAATTCCGCATGAGATGATTAATGGACTTTAGAATACTTTTCGGAACAGGAAGAGCTGACATGCAGTGTATGGGAATGGAATGTAAAACAGATTTAATTAGAGTGGTTCTACCTGCCATGGATAGAAAGGTCTTCATCCAGCCTTGCAGACGATCTTTAATACGATCAACCAAGCCCTGAAAATAATTAATTTTAGCTTGCCCAGGGAACAGGGGAGCTCCAAGGTATCGGACTGGGAAAATCCCTTGGGAATATCCAGAAAGACGAAGAAGATTGCTTTTTCTATCGCACGGAATGTGTTTGGACAAAAAAATCTTACATTTGGAGGCTTGCAGCTGTTGGCCAGAGTTATCACAGTAGCAGTTCAAAATATTAAGAAGCTTGGCAAAGGAAGATTTCCGTCCATTGGTAAAGATTAAGATATCATCAGCATAGAAAATATGATTAATTGTTAAGGCTCTTTGAGCAGACCAATATGGCATAATTCCACCACCGGGCTTGCCTGCTTCATTGAGGTTTTGAGACAAAATCTCCATGGCAATAATGAATAAGCTGGGAGAGAGCGGATCTCCCTGCCTTAAACCCCTGTTCGATTTAAAGTGACCAAAGGATTTCCCACTGATACGAATGGAATACCAGCAATTACTGATGTTACGGTAGATTAAGTCACACCATTTGTCATTGAAACCCAGAGCTTTCATTCCCCGAATAAGAAAGATCCAAGACAGCCTATCATAGGCCTTTGCCATGTCAAGTTTAAGCATAATATTGCCTCCATGCACCTTCTTGTGAATATCAGAGGTAAGATCATGCGCCAGGGCAATACACTGCTGAATAGAGCGACCAGGAACAAAACCTGATTGTTCAAGGCCAACAATTTTGGTAATCAACGGGCGGAGGCGCTCATTAAGAATTTTGGAGATTATTTTTTGGAGGAAATTGCAGAGGCTAATGGGTCTGTATTGGTCCAAAGATGTTGCATTCTTAACCTTTGGAATTAAGGTAAGAACGGTGGAAGACAAAGATTTTGGCAGATTAAAACCTTTGAAGAAAAACTGGATTGCAGCAATAATGTCATCACTAATAATATTCCAGCATTTCTGATAGAAAGTACCAGTAAAACCACATGGGCCAGGAGCACTCTTTTCAGGCAGAGAAGAGACGGCAAGCCATACCTCCTCGGCATTCGGAATACAGACCAATGCTTCATTTTCAGCTTCCGAAATGAGCGGTAGAATATTAGCAAAATAATTAGAGTCGGGAATATTAGAAAAACCACCCAAGAGCTGCTGAAAATAATCTACTGCCAAAGGACCAACCACTTCACGATCATCAGAGACAAGGCCAGACGGAAGTGTAACTTTCAATTTATTACAAGCTCGGCGAACCTTAATAGCAGTATGAAACAGCCCTGAATTTTTATCCCCATTCAGCAGCCAGCCAACACGCGCTTTAGCATCAAGGAAAAGCTGCCGATCATCCAAAGCTGACTGAAGGCGATTATGAAGAAAGACGAATTCTCTTTCACTATCTTCCGACCATTGATTCTGAAGGCTTTCCTCAACTGCCTCTACTCTTTTAGTTAAGTCATTAATTCGTTGATTAATGTCGCCAAAAACATTCCAATTCCATTTTCGAAGAGCACATCTAAGATTTTTGAACTTGAGATGACAATTTACCATCGGATTTGCATGAGCAGTACCCTTCCAAGAATCCTGAACAACTCTGAAAAAATCATCATGGTTAACCCAGGCAGGATTGAAACTGAAAAAGCTTTGGGCACGCTCGAAGTTCCGAAAAGAGATCAATAAGGGGCAGTGATCTGACTAATATTGCCCTTTGGGAAGATCTGACTAATATTGCAGATTTGTACGATTTACCTTGGATGATAGGCGGGGATTTTAACACCATTGCCAATCCGGCTGAGAAGAAAGGGGGTAATCCACCTGATGGTGAGGCTATTCTGGATTTTAATAATTTTTGCTTAAGAGCTGGTCTTAGTGATGTAGGTTTCACTGGTAACCCCTTCACGTGGAGCAATAATAGGCAAGGAACTGATACAATCTGGGAACGGTTAGATCGTTTTCTTGTTAACGGTAATTATTTGGCGCAGTTTCCATTTCCTAAGGTTGTCCACATTGCTAGAACCTGTTCGGATCACTGTCCTTTATTTCTGGATGCTTCTGATGGTATTAAGCCAAAAGCCAGATTTCACTATTTTCGTATGTGGGAATCTAATCCAGGTTTCAGGTCTTTTGTCGAAAGCAACTGGACAGGTAACCTGCATGATAATCCCCTGCTAAATTTCTCTTTTAAGCTACAGAGGCTTAGGAAGAAACTCAAGGCGTGGAACTGGGATGTGTTTGGCGATCTGAGAATTAAAGAGAAAGCAGCTACTGAAGACATCTCATCTGCTGAAGATGCTCTTCAAAGGTTCTGGAGTGATGAGAACAGTCGAAAGCTCAGAAAATGTAAAGCTCACTTGGATGATATTTTGACCTTAAAGGAAGCAATGGCTAAGGATAAAGCTAGAATATCCTGGTTCAAAGAAGGGGACAGAAATACCGCCTTCTTCCATGCAGCCATCAAAGCTAGGCGATCCAAAAATAATATGTCCCTTGTTCGTAGTGATGGGTCAATCACTAATAATTGCAATGATATTGGAGCTGCGGCAGTTCAGTATTATCAACAGCTTTTCAGCGGATATACCCCCCCTCCTGTTTCAACGGACATGAATCTTTTCCAAACGATCGTATCTGATGAGTTGAATGGCAAGCTTCTCGCAACTCCCCATAGTGAAGAAATTCTTGGGGTTATTCGGGATATGAACGTCCATGGAGCTCCAGGGCCAGATGGCTTCAGTGTTCCTTTTTACCTTACTTTTTGGTACCTGATTGAGGAGGACTTGTGCAAGGCAGTGCAAGGATTCTTCAAAGGTCTTCAGCTTCCTACTGCGTGGACTGCTACTACACTCACTCTTATTCCAAAAAAAGATAATCCTAGCAGCATTGACCATCTCAGGCCTATTAGTTTATGCAATGTGAGTCACAAAATTATTTCCAGCATTCTTTACAAGCGGATGAGTGAAGTCTTACCTTCTCTAATCAGCGAAGAACAAGCCGGCTTTATTAAAGGGCGAAATATACATGCGAACCTAGCCCTAGCTCATGACCTGGCTCATGATTTACATAAGAAAGGGCCTGAAGGGAATATCATTATTAAGTTGGACATGTCAAAAGCTTATGATCGTGTTTCTTGGAGTTTTCTTATACATATTCTGCGGGGTTTTGGATTTCATGATTCTTTGTGTGATATGATATTCAGGTGCATATCTAATAACTGGTACTCGATCTGCAGAGATGGACGGCACTTTGGCTTCTTTAAATCCTGCTATGGTGTGAGACAGGGTGATCCCTTGTCCCCTGCCCTTTTTGTTTTAGCTATGGAGTGGCTTTCGAAAGCTATTAATTTCTCTATCAGAGAAGGGGAATTGAAGCCTTATAACACAAGGAGAGGAGCTCTGCAGGTTAGCCACCTTTTATTTGCGGATGATATTCTGATTTTTTTGAGGGATGATCCTAGGTCAGTGGGTTTTCTTATGAATCTACTGAATACCTTCTGCAAGATTTCTGGACAGATCCTCAACCCATCCAAGAGTCAGATTATATTTTCCAAAGGCATCAGCGATGAATTAAAATCCCAGCTTTTGGGTTTAACTGGCTTTGTGGAATCTTCTTTACCTACGAGGTACTTGGGGGCACCTTTATTGCAAGGTAGGGTTAAAAGTATTTTCTTTGAGAGTATTTTGGACAAAATCCGGAACACTATCAGCGGGTGGACTAGGAATTTACTTTCGATGGGAGGAAGAGCGGCTTTGATTCAATCCGTTCTTAGTTCTATGAGCCTATATGTCATGGCTGTCCTCCCTATTCCTAAAGGGGTAATTAGGAAGATTGACAGTCTTCTGGCCAATTTTTTATGGGATCAAAGAACAGTGAAGAGGTTCCATTGGATTCGCTTCGAGCTGGTTGGTAGACCGAAATCTGCAGGGGGATTAGGCATTACTCGCCTGTCAGATTTTATGCTGGCCTTCCAGGGCAAGCTAGCTTGGGATTATCTTCAACAAGGTAGCCTTTGGGCGCGTCATGCTAAATCTCGCTTCACCATTGGGAAACAAGGGTCGCCTCTATGGAATGCCATCAACCATCTCATTATTTATTTGAGGGACCACTCTATCTGGGATATTGGAGATGGGACCAAGAAGGTTGAATCGATTTGCTGGCATTATGGTATCCGGTGCTTGAGTGATCTTCAAGACAAAACCATTAAGCAAGTTCTAGAGAATCCGGCAACTAGGTTTTCCTTTTTGTCTAGTCTTCCGCAAACTGTGTGTAACTATTACATGGAGGCTAGAACGAGGGAAAGTCCAGCTACATTGAGATGGACTGGCCAATCTTCAGGAAACTTCACGATCAAATCCTTCATCCACACCTTTAGAACGCGGCATCCTTCTCTAGGGTGGGCCAAAGCTATTTGGCAGCAATGGCTGCCTCCCAAAATATCTTTGTTTATGTGGCGACTTTTTCTTCGCGGGCTTCCAACTGATGATAACATTCAACGAATCGGGATTCCCCTTACTTCCCGTTGTGGTTGCTGTCACAAGAACGAAGAAAATCCAGAACACCTCTTCTTTCAAGGGACATGGGCTAGAGGTATTTGGTCTATTTTAGCTGCTGCTTTTTCTTGTGACAGACCTACTTCTCTTAAACATTTTATTCAGTTCTGGGCAAACTCTGTTAATAAAGCAAATGCTTTCACTTGCTTTAAGTTTGGATTGGCTTGTTATGGTTTATGGGAGATCTGGACGGCTAGAAATAATGTTTTACATGAAGATAGGACTTGCTGTAACTTCCTGGCTAAATTATCTCATTGGGCCCGTGTTTTAATATCGTTTATTCCTGGAATTCAGTGGGAGGGAAAGGACACAAGGGCTGCCATGTTTTATTTTGATATCCAGTTTACAGGCAGAGAATTAATTACCGGCAGGTGGAAGTGTTGGAATTCTGGTGTGAAAGGCATTTGTATGGATGTCTATATTGCTGAAAAAACAGGTGCTGCCCTCTTCAGAAATGATCAGGGCGATTTTCTGCTTGCTTGCTCTTCTCCTGTGACATCTGGTTGCACTATGTTTGAATTCTTTGATTTTATTCTCAATGCCCTCACTATTGCTCAAAGACACAATATAGCAGTGACAATGGTCCAGAGCTCCAATGCTGATATGGGCTTTGCTTCCCATAACAAGTTCAGAGATATCCACTGGAAGCTCATTCCTATTATCCAGCAATTGTTTGAGAGGTTTGGTGTGAAGAAGGTTAGGCGCATCCCCTCCTTTCTTAATCAAGCAGCTATTTGCCTTGCTTATACCTGCAGTTTTTCTTGTGAGGAAACGGATCTGCTCAGGCTTCCTAAGGCGTTCCAAAATCGTATCAGAATTGATGCTATGCAGCTGGCGGTCTTTTGTCCGCAACAACCAGCTTCCTCTTCTCTTTCAGCTAATATGGGATCTTCAAGATCCAATAGTACCCAGGATGATACTTCATTTTTCAGAAACTCTAATGAGTCCTTATCAGATTTTAGAGATGATATGTTGCTGTATACTTAATTCTTCGAAGGAGATGGGAATTAATCCCTATGACCCTTCTTTTGCTCTCTTTTTTAGGGCCTCTCATCCTCTCGGGTTGGCTGAAGTCGACCGGGGTTTTGGTCAGCTTCTCCTAGGTTTATTGGATCCTTTGAAGCTTTCCTTTGTTTGCTTTGAGACCAATTTTCTCTCGTTGTTTCGGTTATGGCCATGGGTAATGCCCGCGCCATCTTTGTTTTTTAGGGAAGCTTGTACTGGCCATGACTCAGGCTTTTTGAGTCAATTTTAATAATAAATAATAGCCAGCTTTCCAAAAAAAAAAAAAAGGGGCAGTGATCTGACTGAACACGGGGGAGATGAACAACTTTGATATCTGGGAAAGCCGCAGCAGCCACACCATTAATTAAAACCCTGTCAAGTCTCATCCAAATACATCTGCGACCAGCTTGATTATTACACCACGTAAATTTGTTTCCGGAAAAGCCAACATCAAGTAAACCAGCCCCAGTAATAAAATTGTTAAAGTCCGAGGAGGATTTAGTACCAAATTCACGGCCCCCCATTTTTTCCGCAGGATGAGTGACTGCATTGAAATCACCCATGATGACCCACGGATCAGAAAAAGATTGGCTGTCCGCAGAGAGATCACACCAAAGCTGCACTCGATTGTTCACCTTATAAGAATGATCCACCCTACAAGAGATATGTTGTGGACTAACATTGACAATACTGACCGAAATCGGATCCTTCCAAAAAATCCAAATATGTGTGTTAATAGGATCCCCTTGAAAGGAGCCAGAAAAACCCAACTTTTTCGCAGCCCATATAATTTTCTTTCCATGTGATTTGGGCTCCAAAATAGCACAAAAAGAGATGTCATGCTTTGATAAAATAGATACCCCTGGCATTCCAACAGAGGCCACTGATCATTGGGAATCCTTTGAAGGGCAGTGCTTGCTGCCTGGGATAATGCAGTCCTGAAGAGCTTCAGATAGCTTTCGCTCACCCCGGACAGAAGAGCCAGCTCTTTTCTGGATTTTATTAAAATGATCCAAGGCACCTGGTTGCACAAGAACACCCAGCTCTTCACTGAAAAAAACCTCATTCTGATTTTGTTTCCTGCGACGCAGTTCGGCACCAGAAAAATCATTAGGGACTTGAGAAGCAGAAATATTCTCACTATCCTTATCAAAAGATTCCACTAGGAGAGGATTTTGAGCAGAGGAATCTTCCCTGCCAGTAGAGATATCCTGGGCAGCAGAAGGATCAGCTGCACCGATACTACCCGAAATGGACGGACCGCCAACACTAATGGAAACACCGATACCCCGATTATCTCCAGTGGACGGAGCATCACCAGAAGGAACAAAAACCACCTCCTTCCCTTTGTTAGAATTCCGAACCTCAACAGGTTTATCTTTTATGATAGTATTCTGCCCATTCTTGGAAGAATTATTGAAGCTGGAAGATTTATGTTTAACGTTTAAACCCTGCTGTGAAGGAATAATGGAGCTCTGCTTGACCCGCCTGCAGGATGACAAGGAATGACCATGTACTTTACATTTGCTGGAGTAAGCCAGGCTAGTTTCAACAACAATTATAGATATAAGATCAAACTCAACAATCAATATGGCTGGAAAGCACAAACCTCTGGGCATTGAGAATCACCACCTGCTCCAAAAAAACTCACTGCAAAGGAGGACAGCCACCACCTCACAATTATAGATACCAATCATCTCTAGTGTATCTGTCTAATACCCCGGGAGCTGTCAAAGAATTGTCTGCATTGGGTTGACGCTCCTCGCCATCTTCTCCTACACCGCCAGCCGAGCTAGGGCAGAAGAACTTGAGCTGCAACCTATCTGCACATAAACTCCTTTGGACCGCCTGATGAGTGAAATTTATTCTAGTTTCTAAAAGCTGGTGAGGAGAAGTAAAACCCAGAGCAAGAGCCACATGATTCATGGAAGTGCTGATTTTTTTCATGCTGCTGATGTTAAATTCAGAAACCAGCCGCTTCAACTCATTAGAAATCTGCCAGGGAAAACGCGTTCCATATCTATCATCCATGAAGACCATTTCAGGGTGGGAGCTTTGAATGGCCTGGACCTTTTTTTTTTTTTTTTTTTTTTTTTTTTTTTGGAAAGCTGGCTATTATTTATTATTAAAATTGACTCAAAAAGCCTGAGTCATGGCCAGTACAAGCTTCCCTAAAAAACAAAGATGGCGCGGGCATTACCCATGGCCATAACCGAAACAACGAGAGAAAATTGGTCTCAAAGCAAACAAAGGAAAGCTTCAAAGGATCCAATAAACCTAGGAGAAGCTGACCAAAACCCCGGTCGACTTCAGCCAACCCGAGAGGATGAGAGGCCCTAAAAAAGAGAGCAAAAGAAGGGTCATAGGGATTAATTCCCATCTCCTTCGAAGAATTAAGTATACAGCAACATATCATCTCTAAAATCTGATAAGGACTCATTAGAGTTTCTGAAAAATGAAGTATCATCCTGGGTACTATTGGATCTTGAAGATCCCATATTAGCTGAAAGAGAAGAGGAAGCTGGTTGTTGCGGACAAAAGACCGCCAGCTGCATAGCATCAATTCTGATACGATTTTGGAACGCCTTAGGAAGCCTGAGCAGATCCGTTTCCTCACAAGAAAAACTGCAGGTATAAGCAAGGCAAATAGCTGCTTGATTAAGAAAGGAGGGGATGCGCCTAACCTTCTTCACACCAAACCTCTCAAACAATTGCTGGATAATAGGAATGAGCTTCCAGTGGATATCTCTGAACTTGTTATGGGAAGCAAAGCCCATATCAGCATTGGAGCTCTGGACCATTGTCACTGCTATATTGTGTCTTTGAGCAATAGTGAGGGCATTGAGAATAAAATCAAAGAATTCAAACATAGTGCAACCAGATGTCACAGGAGAAGAGCAAGCAAGCAGAAAATCGCCCTGATCATTTCTGAAGAGGGCAGCACCTGTTTTTTCAGCAATATAGACATCCATACAAATGCCTTTCACACCAGAATTCCAACACTTCCACCTGCCGGTAATTAATTCTCTGCCTGTAAACTGGATATCAAAATAAAACATGGCAGCCCTTGTGTCCTTTCCCTCCCACTGAATTCCAGGAATAAACGATATTAAAACACGGGCCCAATGAGATAATTTAGCCAGGAAGTTACAGCAAGTCCTATCTTCATGTAAAACATTATTTCTAGCCGTCCAGATCTCCCATAAACCATAACAAGCCAATCCAAACTTAAAGCAAGTGAAAGCATTTGCTTTATTAACAGAGTTTGCCCAGAACTGAATAAAATGTTTAAGAGAAGTAGGTCTGTCACAAGAAAAAGCAGCAGCTAAAATAGACCAAATACCTCTAGCCCATGTCCCTTGAAAGAAGAGGTGTTCTGGATTTTCTTCGTTCTTGTGACAGCAACCACAACGGGAAGTAAGGGGAATCCCGATTCGTTGAATGTTATCATCAGTTGGAAGCCCGCGAAGAAAAAGTCGCCACATAAACAAAGATATTTTGGGAGGCAGCCATTGCTGCCAAATAGCTTTGGCCCACCCTAGAGAAGGATGCCGCGTTCTAAAGGTGTGGATGAAGGATTTGATCGTGAAGTTTCCTGAAGATTGGCCAGTCCATCTCAATGTAGCTGGACTTTCCCTCGTTCTAGCCTCCATGTAATAGTTACACACAGTTTGGGGAAGACTAGACAAAAAGGAAAACCTAGTTGCCGGATTCTCTAGAACTTGCTTAATGGTTTTGTCTTGAAGATCACTCAAGCACCGGATACCATAATGCCAGCAAATCGATTCAACCTTCTTGGTCCCATCTCCAATATCCCAGATAGAGTGGTCCCTCAAATAAATAATGAGATGGTTGATGGCATTCCATAGAGGCGACCCTTGTTTCCCAATGGTGAAGCGAGATTTAGCATGACGCGCCCAAAGGCTACCTTGTTGAAGATAATCCCAAGCTAGCTTGCCCTGGAAGGCCAGCATAAAATCTGACAGGCGAGTAATGCCTAATCCCCCTGCAGATTTCGGTCTACCAACCAGCTCGAAGCGAATCCAATGGAACCTCTTCACTGTTCTTTGATCCCATAAAAAATTGGCCAGAAGACTGTCAATCTTCCTAATTACCCCTTTAGGAATAGGGAGGACAGCCATGACATATAGGCTCATAGAACTAAGAACGGATTGAATCAAAGCCGCTCTTCCTCCCATCGAAAGTAAATTCCTAGTCCACCCGCTGATAGTGTTCCGGATTTTGTCCAAAATACTCTCAAAGAAAATACTTTTAACCCTACCTTGCAATAAAGGTGCCCCCAAGTACCTCGTAGGTAAAGAAGATTCCACAAAGCCAGTTAAACCCAAAAGCTGGGATTTTAATTCATCGCTGATGCCTTTGGAAAATATAATCTGACTCTTGGATGGGTTGAGGATCTGTCCAGAAATCTTGCAGAAGGTATTCAGTAGATTCATAAGAAAACCCACTGACCTAGGATCATCCCTCAAAAAAATCAGAATATCATCCGCAAATAAAAGGTGGCTAACCTGCAGAGCTCCTCTCCTTGTGTTATAAGGCTTCAATTCCCCTTCTCTGATAGAGAAATTAATAGCTTTCGAAAGCCACTCCATAGCTAAAACAAAAAGGGCAGGGGACAAGGGATCACCCTGTCTCACACCACAGCAGGATTTAAAGAAGCCAAAGTGCCGTCCATCTCTGCAGATCGAGTACCAGTTATTAGATATGCACCTGAATATCATATCACACCAAGAATCATGAAATCCAAAACCCCGCAGAATATGTATAAGAAAACTCCAAGAAACACGATCATAAGCTTTTGACATGTCCAACTTAATAATGATATTCCCTTCAGGCCCTTTCTTATGTAAATCATGAGCCAGGTCATGAGCTAGGGCTAGGTTCGCATGTATATTTCGCCCTTTAATAAAGCCGGCTTGTTCTTCGCTGATTAGAGAAGGTAAGACTTCACTCATCCGCTTGTAAAGAATGCTGGAAATAATTTTGTGACTCACATTGCATAAACTAATAGGCCTGAGATGGTCAATGCTGCTAGGATTATCTTTTTTTGGAATAAGAGTGAGTGTAGTAGCAGTCCACGCAGTAGGAAGCTGAAGACCTTTGAAGAATCCTTGCACTGCCTTGCACAAGTCCTCCTCAATCAGGTACCAAAAAGTAAGGTAAAAAGGAACACTGAAGCCATCTGGCCCTGGAGCTCCATGGACGTTCATATCCCGAATAACCCCAAGAATTTCTTCACTATGGGGAGTTGCGAGAAGCTTGCCATTCAACTCATCAGATACGATCGTTTGGAAAAGATTCATGTCCGTTGAAACAGGAGGGGGGGTATATCCGCTGAAAAGCTGTTGATAATACTGAACTGCCGCAGCTCCAATATCATTGCAATTATTAGTGATTGACCCATCACTACGAACAAGGGACATATTATTTTTGGATCGCCTAGCTTTGATGGCTGCATGGAAGAAGGCGGTATTTCTGTCCCCTTCTTTGAACCAGGATATTCTAGCTTTATCCTTAGCCATTGCTTCCTTTAAGGTCAAAATATCATCCAAGTGAGCTTTACATTTTCTGAGCTTTCGACTGTTCTCATCACTCCAGAACCTTTGAAGAGCATCTTCAGCAGATGAGATGTCTTCAGTAGCTGCTTTCTCTTTAATTCTCAGATCGCCAAACACATCCCAGTTCCAAGCCTTGAGTTTCTTCCTAAGCCTCTGTAGCTTAAAAGAGAAATTTAGCAGGGGATTATCATGCAGGTTACCTGTCCAGTTGCTTTCGACAAAAGACCTGAAACCTGGATTAGATTCCCACATACGAAAATAGTGAAATCTGGCTTTTGGCTTAATACCATCAGAAGCATCCAGAAATAAAGGACAGTGATCCGAACAGGTTCTAGCAATGTGGACAACCTTAGGAAATGGAAACTGCGCCAAATAATTACCGTTAACAAGAAAACGATCTAACCGTTCCCAGATTGTATCAGTTCCTTGCCTATTATTGCTCCACGTGAAGGGGTTACCAGTGGCATCACTAAGACCAGCTCTTAAGCAAAAATTATTAAAATCCAGAATAGCCTCACCATCAGGTGGATTACCCCCTTTCTTCTCAGCCGGATTGGCAATGGTGTTAAAATCCCCGCCTATCATCCAAGGTAAATCGTACAAATCTGCAATATTAGTCAGATCTTCCCAAAGGGGAATTCTTTCCGACCGCCTACATAAAGCATAAACGAAAGAATAAAGAACAGCGGAATGAGAGCCGTTAATAGATACCTTACAGAGGACGTGTTGGGTCTGCCACTGTAGGAACTCGACCTCAATATTGTTATTCCAAAGCAACCAAATCTTGTTGTTATACGTGCCACCGTGAGCAGCGTTATTAAACTTCAGAGAAATCCGCAGCTTTTCCATATGATTACCATCCCCCATAGGTTCAAGAAGAACTAGCAAATCGGGTTTATGAAAGGATAGGATATGCTTGAGATACGGGACGGTGCCCCTACTATTAATTCCCCTGATATTCCAGCAAATGATGTTCATCATTGGAAATTAACTGGAGCAGCATTAATTGTTAGAGGTTCATCTCCTTTGAACCTATGGTTGTTTCCACTACTTAGTGTAGAATTAAGAATAACGCCCTCTTCCTGCTTATTATAATCACTTTCGGTTGGGTCCACTGTTCTGTTTTGGACGGATGGCAAGGCACCCGAGCTATCCACTTGAGGTTTCTTTAGAATGGATCTGACCGGCTTTCTTTTGGGATCAAAGTGCTTTGCTGCATAATTCAACGAAATGTTCCTAGTTAATTCCATTGGAACGCTGATCTGGGTAGCGCTTTCCACCGAGACTTTCTTTGTGCTAAGACAATCTAGTTGTGATATTTCCTTATCCGACACCTCATGAATTTCATGGTGTCCTTTATCTGTGGAATCATGTTTGATAGCCTTTCCTGCACCAGATTTCCTTCTACTTTGGACCTGAACCCATTCCTGGTCAGCTTTATAATTCACTTGTCTACTCTGACTGTCTTTATTTGGCTCGGCCAAAACCGTCACCTGCATAAGGTTATCAGGGCCATATCCTGTATCCTTTGGTATCTTTTGATTCGTGTTCACATTAGACTTGGCTTTCCTGCAGCTAATAAGGTCATGTCCATGAATTTTACACTTTGAATAGTAGGAATACTTGCTCTCTATCTGAATCTGTTGCCAAATTCCTCCTGTGTTCCCCATCGTAACCCATACCTCGGCCGGAATTGGCTGAGTAACATCTAATTCCACACAAGCCCTCGCATAACGAAGAGATGTGCAGGCTTTAGTACGGTCATCCACTTCAAGGAAAGTGGAGAAAGTGGAAACAATAGCATCGATAAAGGCTTTATCATATAACTGCAGTGGCAGGCCGGGAAGACGAAGCCAAACCGTAGTGGAAGTAGGTTCCTTCTTTGGGTCATAGTCCTCAGACCACCGGAACAGACGGAACATTGCATGATTAATCTTACGCAGTGGACATGAGAGGGCAGCAACCGCATCTTCCTCTGAATCCAAAATAACTAGAACATGGCGATTGTCCCAAATTTCACTAATACTAGCCCGACCCTGGATTCGCCAGGCAGATTGAAATACCTTTTGGATTTCACTGATGGATGGCCGCCCAAAGGTGAATTTTGCAATAAGGGAAAAACCAAAACGTTTAGCTCCTGCCTGGACTTCACCGCTCGTGAAGGCGACCGCCGGCTTCCCGTCCTTAATCCCAATCTGCCTGGCTGGGAGAGAAAGAGGTGGGAAGCGAGGCCTCAGATTAGGTCGAGCCGTCGCAGCCATTGCAGCAAAACTCGGTCGATTATCTGGCTTAGGGTTTCCTGGAGATCCATCGGACAGGGCACCAACAACGCTAGGATCTGGTGGCTTGTGTGTAGAATGGCCGAGAGAGGCCATGGGGCGAAGGGGAGCTCCTCGAATGGCCTGGACCTGAATCTGCTGTTCCTTAGCTACCAAGAGGGACTTCCGCATAAAAAGAACAAGCTCCTCCAAAGGAGAGGATTAACTATCAATAGACCGAGAGATTGAGATTTGGAGACTTTTGTTCTACACGATTCAATACAGCGAGAGTTTGAGAATTGTGTCACATAGGTGTCATTCCCATTCTAGAGAAGGAGCGAGAGTTGAATTTAGAATGAGTGATACTTTAGTCTAGAATTATCGATCAAATTAACTCATGAATATATTTCTGTTTTGCATTGCTAATCGCATGACCTAGGGGTGAAATAGGATTCCAACTATGTTTTCTTTATTATTTTACTTCCACCCAAATTTGAACCTGTCTTTAGTATTCACTAGAGATACCTCACCTAGAGGAAAAACCCTCTTTTATTTAGTAGACTCGCATTAGGCATTAATACCTAGCTTTAGACTAATCTTGGCTTTTCTCTTGGGTTCGACTCGAGGCACTCAGATTATAAATATTGTTTGCGTACCGATCCAGGTCACATTTTACTATAGCACAGATATATGTGGATGATATAGTTTTTGGCTCCAGTTCACAGAGAATGGTCAAGCAGTTCGTAGAGCATATGAAAATGAAGCTTCAAATGAGTATGGTGGGAGAATTAACTTACTTTCTCGGGCTACAAATCTCTCAAAAGGAAGATGGTATCTTCATTTCTCAAAGAAAGTATGCAAGAAACGTGGTAAAGAAATTTGGTATGGTCACGACCTCATAAACGAACTCCTACATCAACCTATACTAAAGCTGTCAAAGATGAAGCTTGGATTGCGGTTGATTAGACACTATACAGAAGCTTGATAGGAAGTCTCCTTTATCTTACGGCTAGCTAACCAGATATATCTTTCGCAGTAGGAGTGTGCCCCAGATATCAATCCTACCCAAAAGAGAGTCACTTGCAGCTGGTAAAAAGAATCATAAGATATGTTGGAGGCACAACTAACTATGGTCTGTGGTACACAAGTGTAGAACTGCTGGGATATTGTGATGCTGACTGGCAGGTGGTGCAGAAGATAAAAAGAGTACATCTGGAGGATGTTTCTTTCTTGGGAATAACCTGGTGTCCTGGTTCATCAAAAAGCAGAATAAATATCTCCCTATCTAATGCCAAAGCTGAGTATATTGTTGCTGGAAGCTATTGAGCACAACTAATTTGGATAAAGCAAATGTTAGGTGAATATGTGGTTCAACAAGGTACTATGACCATTTATTGTGACAACATGAGTGCCATCAATATTAGCAAGAATTCGGTGTAGCACTCACGAACCAAACACATTGATATTAGACACCATTTTATCAGAGACCAGGTAGAGAATCATACTATTGTGGTAAAGTATGTAGTCAAAGAGAAGAAGCAGGCAGACATCTTCACAAACCTGTGGATGGAGCTCGTTTCGAGGAACTCAGAGCTGCTATGGGATTGTGCATAGTTCCTGAATGAGCTGACAGCAGCCCTTTTCATTTGTGACAAAAAGAGGGAGAATAATGTAATAAGAACAGTCACTAGTATAATTTTTTTTTTTTTTTTTTTTTAAAAAAAAAAACTTTATTGATAGAGATCCAAAAAGCCTGGATCATGGCTAGTACAAGGGAGATGGAAAAGCCCATCTAAAAGAAATAAGGTTGATCCCACATGTTGGAAACTAACCAAGACAAAACCAGCAAACAATAGCATGAAAACAACCTGGACACACCAAAACATAAGCAAAAAAACCAAGAAGCAAAGCCAGCAGACCCTAGGAGCATGTCTCGATGCGCTGTTCACTGAAGGAGCAAGGCTGGGGCTTGACATCATTGACAATGGCATGCTGAACTGAACAAGGAAGCTCTTCAAAGCTGGTAGAATAAAAGTGCCTAAGTTTGGAGCAACAAAGAGCATCTGCCGGGCGATTGAGTGAGTGGCTGATGTAGTAGATCTCAATCTTTTTAAGCCTTCTAACCAGCAGCCTTTTAAGCTGAAAAAACGCCCAATCCACCAAGGAGTTCCGACTAAGGAGACAGACCTCAGGATGGGATATGCGAAGGCAGTGTATATCCAAAGCAAGATAATTAAGCTCACTAAGAATGTGCATCAAACACTGCAGAAAATGCTTGCGCAACGCAACAGTCTTGAAAGCAACACGGAAAAGACCATATCTATCACAGCAGCCATACAAGATTTATCATTGTCAAAAGAAATAGAGATGTTGCAAGTGTTACCTTTTGGAGAGGGCTGCCAAGGGATCCAAAAAATTCTAGCCGACTTGATCACCAGGGGGTTAATAAGGAGAGCTCTGCAAATGTTACTGGAGGAAATGTCATGGCCGCAAGGAGCCTTAATATTATAAGCAAGAAGAGAGGCCCATCGAAAAATATTAGACTTGCTGAAGCTGCCGGCATGATCATCATATAGAGCCTGATTCCTGAATTTCCAAATGTCCCACATACAACAAGAAATGAGGCCGAAGCCCAAGCAATCCAGAAATTTAGTAAAGTCAGCCACAATGCCCCAATCATAGAAGAGTTGATGTAAAGACGTAGGTCTGCTTTTACGGAAGAGAGGGCAAAGGAAGTCCAGCACCAAGACAGCTTTGTCACTATGAAGAAACAAATGCTCCATTGATTCAAATCTGGGAGCGCGGCAGCAAACACATTTACTGGCAATTTGTATACCAGTCTTGATGATATTGTCATTTGTTGGAAGGGCTGAGTGGAGAATCTTCCATAAAAAACAGGAGACTTTCAATGGAATGAAGGACTGCCATACAGCTTCAAATTTTGCAATACAGGGCAGTGAGTATACAAAGCTCCTTAAAAAGGTGGCTGTGGTGACTTGGCCAGTGGGATCACCTTCCCAGACTAATCTGTCCGGAGAATCATCAGAAAAATCCCCATCAATGGACTGAAAAATGCGAGGGTTGATATTAAGAAGAAATGTCCTTCTGAAAGCTGGATTTTGAAGAACCTCTTTAATTTGCATAGCCCTAAATCTTTTAGGACAATATAGAGCAATGCCCTCACAGAATCTTAAGGCAGTAGTCCTGCCATTGCCAAGAACCCAGCGACAGTTGAGAGAAATGCTAGAGATAAAAGGGGAAATAATTTTCCATAAACAAGATCCTTTACCTCCAATGTAAAATCTGCTTCTAGCATGTCTAGCCCATAAGGAGGAATTGAGAAGATAATTCCAAGCCATTTTGCCTCGCAGAGCTGTCATAACATGATGAAGATTAATGATCCCCAAACCACCAACCTGAGTAGGAGAGCAGACAGCGCCCCAATTTACCCAATGGTGGCGAGATTCCCTACCGGAGTCCCACAAGAAATTCCGTAGGAGCTGATCAATCGACCTTAAAACGGCTTTAGGAACAGGAATAACTGACAAACAATGAATGGGAATTGATTGGAGGACTGACTTGATTAAGGTGATCCTGCCGGCAAAAAAAAAAAAAAAAAAAAAAGGTGATCCTGCCGGCCATTGAGAGGAAGGATTTCATCCAGCCTAGAAGCCGATTTTTAATGCTGTCAACCAGGCTTTGAAAATAAGAAATTCTGGGTCGTCCAGGGAAAAGAGGAGCTCCTAAGTAGCGAACAGGGAAAACACTTGGAGAAAATCCAGAAATCTGAAGAAGATTTGTTTTCCTAGCACTCTTGATGTGCTTGGAGAAGAAAATCTTACATTTTCCAGCTTGGAATTGTTGTCCAGAATTCTTGCAAAAAGCATTCAAAGTGTCCAAAACTTTAGTAAAAGAAGACTTTCCTCCATTTGTAAAAATCAGAACATCATCCGCATATAGAATGTGATTAATATCTAAGGCACGGAGAGAGGACCAGTATGGCATCACCCCACCTCCTAATCTGCCAGCTGAGTTCAACTTCCTGGACATAATTTCCATTGCTAGAACAAAGAGACTGGGAGACAAAGGATCCCCCTGTCGCAGCCCCCGATTCGATTTAAAGTGTCCAAAAGATTTCCCTCTAACCCGGACAGAGTACCAACAATTATTAATATTCCGAAAGACGAGGTCACACCAATGGTCATCAAAACCCAAAGCCCTCATGCCGCGGAGGAGAAAGACCCAAGATAGTCGATCATAGGCCTTAGCCATATCAATCTTAACCACCACATTGCCCCCATGGACTTTCCTATCGATATCTGATACTAGGTCATGAGCCAGAGCGATACTTTGATGAATAGACCTACCAGGGATGAAACCAGATTGTTCCGGACTAATAATTTTGTCAAGCAGCGGACGAATCCGATCATTCAAAATCTTAGAAATGATTTTATGAAGGAAATTGCAAAGGCTGATGGGTCTAACTTGATCAAGAGACGTGGCATTCTTCACCTTAGGAATAAGAGTAAGGATAGTAGAGGACACAGCTTTGGGAAGGCAGAAACCCTTAAAGAAATGCTGAACAGCAGCAATTATGTCCTCTCTGATAATATTCCAGCAGGATTGATAGAAAACTCCAGTGAAGCCATCTGGACCAGGGGAACTATTCTCCGGAAGATTTGAGATAGCAAGCCAGATCTCATCCGCTTCAGGAATAGCTCGCAAGGCTGCATTCTCTGTTGAAGAAATCGAGGGGCAGATATCAGCGAAGTAATTACTATCAGGAAGAGCAGAAAAGTCGCCTAACAACGCCTGGAAATAATCTGTAGCCAAGGAGCCAATATCGTCCCGGTCGTCTGTAACTAAACCAGAGGGAAGAGTAACTTTAAAGTTGTTAGAAGACCTGCGAGCCTTGATAGCAGCATGGAAAAGGCCTGTATTCCTATCACCATCCTGCAGCCAACCCAGTTGGGATTTAGTATTGAGAAACAACTGACGGTCATCGAGAGCTGTTTGTAGACGATTCCGTATGTGCACAAGGTCCTTCTCACTGTCCAAGCTCCAATGGTTCTGAATCAGAAGCTCAGTAGCTTCAACTTGTTTACTAAGATCACTAATTTTCTGGTTAAAATCACCAAAAACATTCCAATTCCAGAGACGTAACTCACCCCTCAGTCTTTTGAGCTTGACATGGCAGTTAACAAAAGGGTTGACGTGGGCTCGATCAGACCAAGATTTCTGAACAATATCTTGCAGAGCTTCATGCTTTGCCCAAGCTGGATTAAAACTGAAGAAGCTATGAACTTGGTCTTTTTTACTGAAAGAAACCAGCAGAGGACAGTGATCAGATTGAATCCGAGGGAGGTGGATCACTTTCAAATCCGGAAATTGAGCAGTAGCAAGGTCATTGAGAAGCACCCTGTCCAGCCTCATCCAAATACATCTCATACCAGCTTGATTATTGCACCAGGTGAATTTGTTTCCAGAGTAACCGGCATCTGATAGACCACTACCAGAAATAAAGCAATTAAAGTCTGAAGAAGATTTGTTACCGAATTGCTGACCACCTTTTTTCTCATCGGCATGGGTGACAGCATTAAAATCACCCATAAGAATCCAGGGATCTGATATATAAGTAGACTCTGCGGTAAGAAGATCCCATAAGAGAACTCTGTCGACAGTTTTATAAGAAGCATATACCACGGTGCATAAGGACTTAAAGCCAGACGCAGGAAGAGAGATTTCACAAGAGATGTGCTGAGGGTTGATATTGGAGATGGAGACAGAAATTGAATCCTTCCAGAAAATCCAAATATGCCGATTGGTAGGGTTCCCCTGCAAAAAATTAGAAAAGCCAAGCTTCCGAGCAATGGAAGTAATTTTAGTCCCCTGCAGCTTAGGTTCCAGGACAGCGCAAAGAGAAATATCATGTGTGGAAAGTAAGTTTTTAAGGAAACAAATGGTACCTCGATTTGAAATACCTCTGGCATTCCAGCAAAGACCGTTAATCATTGAGAGTCTTTGGGAAGGCAGTGCTTGCTGCCTGGGATGATGCAATCTTTAAGGGCATCCGATAAATTTCTCTCACCCCTTGAACTATCTGATCGACTTGTACTACCCGCCTTATCCAGAATATTCTTATAATGTTGGAGGGAATCAGGATGAACTATAGCACCCAAAGCCTCATCAAAGAACACCTGATTGGTACTTTGCTTTTTAAGGCGAATCTCAGCACCCGACAAGTCATTAGGAGCGACTTTATCATGCCCAATACTGTCAACCACAAGGTGCCCATCATTTTGACGAAGAGGCTCCATCTCGGAGTTGACTAGCGCGAGGTTGTTATCAGAGCTAACCATGAGCGGGACTGCCTTGTTAACGCCGGAGGAGACCCCATTGGAAACATGGCAAGGAGCTGAATGCGTAGGAGCAGTGGCATTGTCTAGAACCGCAACCGCAGGAGCATCGACAATCACCTGATCAGAGGGTGCAGCAATGATAGGATCTTTCCCTTTTCTAGACTTTTTTGGTCCAACCCGGACCCATTCAGAAACATCTTTGTCAATGGAGGAAGGCTTAGCTCCTATCTTCGGGGGATCCTTTGTGACTCCATAGTCTTGGGGCTTGAGGGTAACACTAGCTGGTTTAACCTTCCGGCAAGTAGCCAAGTGATGACCATGAACCTTGCATTTGCTACAATATGAAAGTTTAGTCTCAACAACAATGTTCTGCCAAAAACCTTGATTTGCTGGCATAGAAATCCAAATAGAATCCGGAATTAGCTGAGTAACGTCTAGCTCCACACAAGCACGAGCATATTTAACCGAGACACACGCCTGAGTTCTATCGTCCACCGCAACAAAATAACCAAATGTGGAGACAATGGCTTCAATAAAGGCACTGTCATAGAGCGGCAGAGGAAGATTGGGGAGTCTGATCCACACGGTGGTGATAGTTGATTCTCTCTTAGGATTATAATCAGGCGTCCATCGGAATAAACGAAAGTAAGCATGACCAACCTTATTCAGAGGACATGATAAGGCAGATCTGAGGTCAGCTTCGGAATCGAGGATAATGAGGACGTGTCTCGAGTCCCAGATCTCGCTAATGGTAGCTCGTCCAGTGACTGCCCAATTGGCCCGAAAAGCTTGTTGAATTTCACCAAGGCTTGGGCGACCAACCGTGAATTTTGCAATAAGAGAGAATTCAAACCTCTTGGCTCCAGCCCCAACTTCCGGACCAGAGAAGCTGATAGACGGACGGCCGTCCTTCGAACCAACCTGCCTAGTTGGGATGGAGATGGGGCAAAACCGCGGCAAAAGTTTGGGGCGAGCAGTGGCGACCGAAGCAGCATAGGACAGAGCCGAAGAGGGGAGCTCATGGGCAACGGGAGAACCACCATCACCGCAGGGGGAGGGGTCGGGAGGCTTTGGGAACGACGGGGGGGAAGAGCCCATGGCGGGCGAGCGCCGGAAGCGAACCCTAGAATCGCCCTAGAATCGTCTGACCGTACGGCTCCTCAAATAAGGAACAACATGATTCATGATAAATTTGTGCAGGTTACTATTAGTTGTGTTGCTGTAGTTAGTTTTGTCAAAATGCCAAGGGCGAGATTGTTAAGGTATGGCATCCCTTGATAAAACTGCTCCAGATTTTACTTTAGTAATCCTTGAAGATTTGAAGCTGGAGCACAATCTGAAGAGGGGGCCAGATACAACAACTCAGCATCAGGATCTGCTACAGCACTCCGTGGACAACAAATGCTGAGGCAAACTGGGCAAAAGGCAAGAGATAGAATCTGCATTAGCAAACCGTGTTGCTCTGACGCTAGAGCAGATTTTTTTTTTTTAAAAAAAAAACTGGCTATATAAAACTAAGCCCAAACAGCCTGAGCCAAGGCGCTTACACCACAGGCTGCAAAAGCAGCTAACCCAACTAAACCCTAGACCTCACAACTAGAGCAACAAACCCAGGAGAAATAAACAGCTAACCACCTAGCAAAGAACTGCACATACAATGAGCTGCCCATCTTAAACCTACAATCCACAATCCCATCTTGAGAAAAGGCTAAAAAACACATACAAGACTAAAACCACAAAATATTACAATGTCCTGCTCATCCAAAGCTAGACCAAGCAACTGCGCAGGAAAGCTTCAACTCAAATAACAATGAGCTGCTCCCTAAATGTGCAAGGTTGAGGCTTCAAATCGCTGGCGATAGCATGTTTAACAGCCCTTGGAATCTCTTCAAATCTGGAGGTGAAGCAGGACTTAATCCCGGAGAAGCACAAGGCATCTGCTGGCCTATTAAGGCAGTGGCAAATTCTATAGATATCAAAGTTCTTGAGCCTTTTAACCAGCAGCCTTTTAATTTGAAAAAACTTCCAATCAACCGAGCAGCTGTGACCAAGGAGGTGCACATCAGGATGGGAGATCCGTAAGCACTGGAAAGTCAGATTTCTAGCTCGCACCTCACAAATAATCTGCATCAATCCCTGCAAAAAATGTTTTCGAGCCGCAACAATTTTAATAGCAGCAACAAACATACCATAGCGATCCCGGATCACTGCAGCCAGTCTAGAGTTATCCTCACCAATAGATATAGCAAAGTTGCAAGTATTTCCTTTAACAGTTGGCTGCCAAGGAGACCAAACCAATATTTCCGACTTAAACAACTTAGGAGTAACATGGAGCGCTTTGCAAACATTGGTAGACATTAAATCTTGATTGCAAGGGGCCTTAATTATGTTAACGAGAGCCGCAGCCCATCTGAAAATGTTGCATTTACTAAAAACCCCTGGCTTTTCATTATAAACCATCATATTTCTGAATTTCCAGATGTCCCACAAGCAGCAGCTAATAAGGCCAAAACCTAAGCAGTCCTTAAAAACATTGAGATCAGCTGAAGTTCCCCAATCATAACAGAGCTGGTGAACCGTCGCAGGCTTTCTTTTACAGAAAATAGGACAAATAAAATCCCACAGTAGGTTCGCTTTATCACTATGAAGAAGCAGATGTTCCATCGTTTCAATCCTCGAATCATTGCAGCAGACACATTTGCTGGCAATCTGACAGCCAGTTTTGATGATATTTTCATGAGTAGGGAGGGCTGAGTGTAGTACCTTCCACAAGAAACAGGAGACTTTTGATGGGATAAAATTACTCCAAATAACTTCGAAGTTTTTGATACAAGGATGGGGGAGGCTGAAGCTCTTCAGAAAATTAGCTGTAGTGACCATACCACTAGTGTCCCCTTCCCAGACTAATCTGTCTGAGATGTTTTCAGTCAAAGTCTCTCCAATGGAAAGATAGATCCGGGGGTTCATATTATACAAAAAGTCCCTTCTGCAATCCGGATTCTGAATTACCTCTTTAATTTGGTAATTCCTTAATCTCTTTGGGCAAACTATGGCAATACCCCTACAGAAATCAAGAGTAGAAATATTGCCATTCCCTAGTATCCAACGACAATTTAGGGAAATACTAGATATGAAAGGGGTAATAGTTTTCCATAGCCAAGATCCTCTGCCTCCAATGGAAAATCTGCTCCTAGCATGTTTAGCCCACAAAGAAGAATTGAGCAGATAATTCCAGGCTAGTTTCCCTTGTAGCGCTGTCATAACCTGCTGAAGAATTCTGATCCCCAGTCCCCCAGCAATAGTTGGCATATAGACAGCCTCCCAATTAACCCAATGATGCCGAGAATTCCCTCCAGAGTCCCACAAAAAATTCCTTAGGACCTTATCTACCTCCCTTAACGTACCTTTAGGAACAGGTAAGACCGACATGCAGTGAATGGGAATGGATTGAAGGACTGCCTTGATTAAGGTGATCCTCCCGGCCATAGAAAGAAAGGATTTCATCCAGCCAATAAGCCTCCCTTTGATTCCATCAACTATCCCCTGAAAGTAAGAACTTCTAGGCCTCCCCGGGAATAAAGGGGCTCCTAAGTATCGGACTGGGAAAACACTAGGAATAAAACCCGAAAGTTGAATAAGCAAAGCTTTCCTAGCATTATTTATATGCTTGGAGAAAAAAACCTTGCATTTCCTTTCACTGAGTTGCTGTCCAGAATTAACGCAGAAGCATTTTAGAATCTGTAGAACTTTAGCAAAGGAGGTCCTCCTAGTGAAAACCAACACATCGTCTGCATAGAGGATATGGTTGATATTAGCAGCTTGAAGAGAAGACCAGTAGGGCTTTACTCCTCCTCCCCCCCCCCCCCCCCCCCCCCCCCCCCCCCTACCAGCCACTTTCAACAATCTGGAGAGGAATTCCATAGCTACTACGAAGAGGCTGGCAGACAAGGGATCCCCCTGCCTCAGACCCCTATTAGATTTAAAATGCCCAAAGGATTTCCCTCTAATCCGGATAGAATACCAACAATTGCTAATATTCCGATAGACAAGATCGCACCATTGCTCATCAAACCCTAAAGCCCTCATACCTCGGATAAGAAAGACCCAAGAAATCCGATCATAGGCTTTCGCCATATCAATTTTAACCATCACATTACCCCCATGAACTTTTTTATTAATATCTGAAACTAGGTCATGAGCCAGCGCAATGCTATGATGAATGGACCTCCCAGGAATGAATTCTGATTGTTCCGGGCTGATAATTCTGTCAAGAAGGGGACGAATCCGATCATTTAAGATCTTAGATATGATCTTGTGAAAAAAAATTGCAAAGGCTGACCGGTCTTAAATGATCAAGAGAGGTAGCGTTCTTAACCTACGGAATAAGAGTAAGCACCGTAGCTGAGATGCAATTGGGGAGGCTGACACCCTTAAAGTAAATCTGGACTGCTTCTATAATGTCTTCTCTAATAATATTCCAACACGACTGATATAAAACACCTGTGAACCCATCTGGTCCTGGGGAACTGTTCTCTGGCAGATTGGACACAGCGAGCCAAATCTCGTCTTCATCAGGAGTAACAATCAGTTTGCAATTATCTGAGGCAGTAATCATGGGCCTTATATTATCAAAAAAACTCCTTTCAGGAATGGCAGAGAAGCCTCCAAGTAAACCCTGAAAAAAACCTGTAGCCAAAGAACCAATTTCCTCTCGGTCATCTGAAACTAAACCCGAGAGGAGGGTAACTTTAAAATTATTAGCAGCCCTCCGAGCCTTAATTGCTGCGTGAAAAAGCCCAGTGTTCTTATCCCCCTCCTGAAGCCAGCCAATCTGAGAGTTAGCGTTTAGAAATAATTGGCGATCATCTAAAGCTGTTTGGAGCCTCTTTTGACAATGAACTAGATCTTCCTCACTTTCCGAACTCCAGCAGTTCTGAAGGACAAACTCATTATCCTCCACGCTAGAGCAGATTGGGCGAACATCTTGAGGATGCACAGAGAAGGTCCAAAAAGGTGCGGCTTGCTTTACAAAGGTTTAACGTGCGCCGCAATTGTCATCAACAGTGCTGTAGATGTCATCACGCAGTCGGAGGAAAGCTCTAAAAGATAAGGATCCTAAAGTGCATATTAGGAAGGTGAAATCTTCAACAACCTTGCAAGAATCTAGGAAAATATTTGGAATATGCTTGGCAGCCCCTGGTAATCAGAAAGCTACAAGAGGAAGGCTTGTGGCAGCCTCTCAATACACACAGCACTGAGAGACATACACACGCATACACAGAGATCAACCTACGGTAGAAGGGTATACACACTGAGTTGAAGACTTGTTTGGTGCGCAAAGAAGTAGTGCTACCTGATAGTAGTAGTGTGTCATTGATTGAGGGGGAGCAGAGACTGAGTTTGCAGAACTCAGAGTGTCAGACTGTTTAGCAGAAGAGCTAGAATAGTTGTTGACAAAAAAAACATTAACTCTAAGATAGAGTGTCCTGAAGCAGTTCATGTACTACACAGTGAAATAGAATATGCTAGGTCTGTCGATCGAGTCCGAAGCTGTTAGAAATTGTGCAACGTTGCTGATGCGGAGTTATAGCTTCTGCTTAAGCACTCTCTGTATCTTTCTCTGTATTACTTTACTGCCAGAATAAGAAAGACACAGTGTTTGTTCTCCCAATTTGGCAACTTGTCTACGTCTAGGGAGGATGCTCCGATCCTCAAGATTCCACTATCTCAGTTCGAAGTACAAGGACTCACACCTCTACTTCTCACCTAGCCAAAATCTAATGCTCAGTCTAATCTCCTAGACTAGCTAGCAGTCTGATCTCACAGACTCTCTTAGTGCAACCTACACACACTCAGTAGTAAATAGCTACAGCCCTGACTCTTAAACTTAGCCATTTCTATTACAATATGTAGCTCATGGAATGCTTCAGTACACTCTTCACCAGAGTTGCTGTATCTTCAGTCTACAACTCTTCAAGCTCTCCTGCCAATAAGTCAGACACCCTGAGTTCAGCAAACTTAGTCTCCGAGATTACAATAAGAATCACTTCGTTTCTATCGGGAAACCTCGATCAATGCTCCGTAGCCCGCGACAACACTTGTCCGTAGCTGATCACCGAGATTCAATCAATCCTTCAATAAGAAATGCTCCAGTTGAACTCCGGATCACTCTTGAATCAATTCCTCGAGTTTTGATTCCTTCTCCACACAACACCAGTCTTCAACTCAATGTGTCAGCCCTGCTACCGTGGTTGATCTCTAGCTTTCTCTGATTGTCTGTATGTTGTGCTGCGTCCAGCCTTCCTTTTCAAGCGCCCTAGCACACAAAAAACACCAAGGTTCATTATCAGAATCTTCTCCAAGACTAGCAAGTTTGTTGCAGATTCTGTTGCCAAATCTGAACTCTTGAATTTGTATCTTCTTTAACCCCGTGCTGCCTTTTGTTGAGTTCTTGATGACATCTGCATAACTCACTGAGCTTCCCTGATGCCAGCTGGATCATGCCGGGGCCTCACCGTGCAACTCTAGGTTGATCGGGCATTCTACTCTAGCTCTGGATCATCATTGAGTGCTGAAGCAGACTTTGTCTCTTCATAGTTGTCTCTGGCCCGTGCTCCAGTTAGTGTTTCAGCTTCAGATCTTCAAGGATTGCTGAAGCTGACTCTGGTTCTTAGTTGTGCTCCAACCACTAATCTTCAGGGAGTGTTTCAGCAGTCTTTTGAGCAGTTTTTTCCAGGATGCCATATCCTCAACTATCTCCCCCTTGGTATTTTGACAAAACTAAACTACAACTACATCTAGTCTACTGATCCTGACACTTTGGTAAAAACTAGAGCTATGCTTGATAATTGCTCTAACTATTACACTTGAGTTTAGATTTCCTAAATGAATACTAAACATCGATGGTGATCTAACAGTTCTAGAAGTAGTTCAAGTTAGAGTAAATGTCTAGGTCTTATTACAACCTTCTCTCCCTTTTTTGTCACAAATGGCAGGGCTGCTATAACAGAAATCACTCAGAAACTACACATAACCCTGGGGCAGCTCTAAGTTCCTCAAACTGAGCTCCATCCAACTGTTTGGTGAAGATGTTAGCCAGCTACTTCTCCGTAGCCACATGTTGTAGCACAATAGTTTGATTTTCTATCAAGTCCTTGATGAAGTGGTGTCTGATGTCAATGTCTTGGTTCGCGAGTGTTGCACCGGATTCTTGCTAATGCTGATGGCACTAATGTTATCACCGTAAATAGTCATGGTCCCCTGTTGAATCCCATATTCTCCCAGTATTTGTTTCATCCATAACAGTTGCACACAACAGCTTCCTGCATCAATATAATCAACTTCAGTAGTAGATAGAGAAATACTGTTTTGCTTCTTGCTGAACCAAGATACCAGATTGTTCCCTCTAGATGTACTTTTTTTATCTTCTGCACAGCCTGCCCAGTGAGCATCACAGTATCCAACAAGTTCAGCACTTGTGTCCCTTGCATACCATAGTCCATAGATGGTTGTCCCTCCAACATATCTAATGATCCTCTTTACAAGCCGCAGGTGGCTCTCCTTTGGGCGGATTGATGTCTGACGCAAACTCCAACTACGAAGGATATATCTGGCCGGCTAGCAGTACGATATAGAAGGCTTCAAATCATCTTCATCTTTGATGGCTTTAGTAGAGGTTGCTACAGAAGAAAGTTTGTGACAGGCCGTGTCCATCCCAAACTTCTTTACTGATAATGAAGTATGCCAGTCTTTGACAAAACCAGTACGAGTGAACAAGCTGCAGCTATAGCTGGAGCTGTATCAGGCAGCTGTAGCACCTGTTCTACAACAGTTGTCCGGACCTTCGGAAAAAGTGCCCGTCCGTTCATCAGCGAGCATCGACGGAGCTTCTAAATAATCAGCAGAGAATATTCTTGAGAAGATACTGTCCCAGGGTGAAGATTTGGTTGTGGGAGATTTGTTTCTCAAATCAAATCTAATCTCCTACAAATTAAGAGATATTGTTGTTTGGAGGAAATTGCTAAAAACTGTTAATGATGGAACTGGGTGTTCCTATTTAAAAGAGGCTGTTCAGAGCGTCAAAGCTATCGAAGACAAGAGTGCAAACATCAGAGCGTACACAGAAAACTACGAAGGGTGATTGTGAGTGAGTCGTGCTTCGATCATCACCACAAGGAGAGTGTGAGCGCAGAGCAAAGGTGATTGAAGCTGAGAGTGATCAAGACCTGCAGAGTCTGATCAGTACCTGAACTAGGAAGCCAATTCAGAGCAGCTGTTGCTTGTTGGTTAAACAAGGGAAGCCAATGCGCACTGGTGTTAATTTGGTCAGTAGTCTGATGTCCCTCTAGGAAGTGAACAGTAAAGCTCCGTTCCTATAGTCGACCGAATCTAGGGTTCCCGGCATGGGCTCCGCCCCGCCGGCTCTGCCGCCAGAGCCGCTTGCTCCCACTGCTTCTACTCCCTCGTTAAGCTCTCCGCCCTTATCTCGGTCCTTCGCCAACACAGTCGCCTCAGTGAGGCCTCCTTTGAAGCCGAGATTCAGCCCCATTATTCTTCCGTCCAGGCAAGTCGGGTTAAAAGACGGCCGGCCGTCCATCAGCTTCTCGGGACCTGAGCTTGGAGCTGGTGCCAAGAGGTTCGCCTTCTCTCTCATTGCCAAATTCACTGTTGGCAGGCCTAGTTTGGGTGAGATCCAAAAAGCTTTCCAGGCGAGCTGGTCCGTCTCCGGAAGAGCTACCCTCAGTGAGATTTGGGATGCGAGGCATATCTTAATTATACTGGATTCAGAAGCTGACATCCGGAATGTCTTGTCGTCATCCCTCTCAAAGGTTGGACACGCCTTTTTCCGACTTTTTAGATGGTCAGCCGACTACAATCCTAAGAGTGAATCTACGAGCACCTCGGTGTGGGTAAGACTACCAAATCTCCCTCTCCCTCTTTATGACAGCGCCTTCATTGAGGCGATAGTCTCTACCTTTGGGTATTTTATTGCAGTGGATGATAGAACTAAAGCTTGTACTTCAGTTAAGTATGCTCGCGCTTGTGTTGAGCTAGATGTTACCCAGAGTTTACCGGAGGCCGTGTGGATTTCTCTACCAGATAATCAGGGTTTCTGGCAATCTATTGTCGTTGAGACAAAACTAGCATATTGTAGCAAATGCAAGGTTCATGGGCATCTTTTAGCTATGTGTCGGAAGGTCAAACAGTCTTTTGATACCATTAAGGCAAAAGAAGGTGGATCCTTGGTGGTAATCTCGAAAGAAGGAGCTTTGGCTAAAGTTCCCAATTAGACGGGGGATACCGGTTGGGTCAAGGTTGGGAAAAATAAATCTAGGACTCTGGAGGAATTCACCCCCTGTGATCTCAGTATTAAGCCTTTTGAGGCTGCTCGGATGGACTTGGGTGCTACAGAGGCCCCTCCTACAGTGGTGTTAAAAGAAGGGGTTGGCGCAAGGTCTAGGAAGGTTCCCCGGAAAGGGGTCTCTACGGTCAGTTTCTGTGAGGGGGAACCCTCTAAGGTGGATGCTTCATATTAGTCCGATGTCGGTCTTGAGGAAGTTAGCTCCGGGGAAAGGGTTAAAGCTCCTCCAAACGATTTTTCAGAAGCTGAGCTTCGGCTAAGGAAGCAAAGCCCCAATAAAATTTTCTTCAATGAGGAGCTAGGAGTGCTTGTTCATCCTGGATCCCTTCAACACTATAAAAACATTTTGGATAAAGCTGGAAGCTCAAGGAGCCCTGGTAGAAGTAGAGCGGATAGAAGATTTGCGGATGCTCTTTCAGATTGCATTATACCTGGCAGCAAGCACTGTCTTTCCAAGGTGGATCAATGATTAAAGGACTTTGCTGGAATGTGAGAGGGATTGCAAATCGAGGTACAATCTGCTTCCTAAAAAGTTTATTAATCAAGCATGATATTTCGTTTTGTGCTGTGCTAGAGCCTAAATTGCAAGGGGATAAAATTTTTTCTATCGCTAGGAAGTTAGGCTTCTCTAGATTTATGCAGGGGAACCCTACCAATAATCATATTTGGATATTTTGGAAGGATTCATTGGATGTTTCTGTATTAAATATCAGTTCGCAACATATCTCCTGTGAAGTTTCCATTACTGCGTCTGGTATTAAGTCTATTTGCTCTATTGTTTACGCGTCCTACAAAGTAATTGACAGATTGGTGTTATGGGAGAATCTTGCCAAAGAGGCCATTTGTATCACAGATCCCTGGATTGTTATGGGAGATTTCAATGCAGTCTCTCATGCTGGTGAAAAAAAAGGTGGTCAAAAATTCGGAAACAAGGCTTCCTCAGATTTCAATAGTTTTATTGCTGAGATGGTCTTACGGATGTCGGATTTTCTGGTAATAAATTCACCTGGTGTAATAATCAAGCGGGTCTGAGGTGTATATGGATGAGGCTTGATAGAGTGCTTATTAATAGGCTAGCTGCAGCTTGGTTTCCAGAACTTAAGGTGATACATCTTCCTCGTATACAATCTGACCATTGCCCCTTGTTGATCTCCTTTAGTAGAAAAGAACATGTGCAAAGCTTTTTCAGTTTCAATCCAGCCTGGATTAAGCATGCTGATTTGCACTCCTTTGTTCAGAGTTCTTGGGATGCTCGGGCTCATGTCAACCCCTTAATTAATTGCTATGCTAAACTCAAAAGATTGAGAAGTGGGCTGCGGAGTTGGAATTGGAATGTCTATGGGGATATTAATCAAAAGATCAGTGTTCTCAGTAAACAAGTGGAGGATAATGAATTTGCCCTTCAGAATTGTTGGAGTACGGAAAATGAGGAAGATCTAGTTCATTGTCAAAAGAGGCTCCTAACAGCTCTAGATGATAGACAGTTATTTCTAAACGCTAAATCCCAGATAGGCTGGATGCAGGAGGGGGATAGGAACACTGGGCTTTTTCACGCAGCTATTAAGGCTCGAAGGGCTGCCAATAATTTTAAAGTTACTCTCCCCTCGGGTTTGGTTTCAGATGACCGGGAGGATATTGGATCTCTGGCCACAGGCTTCTTTCAGGGATTACTTGGAGGGTTCTCTGCCATTCCTGATAGGAGCTTCTTTAATAATATTCGGCCCATGATTTCTGCCTCAGATAATTGCAAGATGAGTGGTATTCCTGATGAAGACGAGATCTGGCGCGCTGTTTCTAGTCTGCCAGAGAACAGCTCCCCGGGTTCAGATGGGTTCACAGGTGTTTTTTACCAGTCGTGTTGGAATATCATTAAAGAAGACATTATAGAAGCAGTCCAGATTTTCTTTAAGGGTGTCAGCCTTCCCAAATGCATCTCAGCTTCGGTGCTTACTCTCATTCCGAAAGTTAAGAACGCTACCTCTCTCGATCAATTAAGACCGGTCAGCCTCTGCAATTTTTTCCACAAGATCATTTCTAAGATATTAAATGATAGGCTTCGTCCCCTCCTTGACAGAATTATTAGCCCGGAACAATCAGGTTTCATCCCTGGGAGGTCCATCCAGCATAGCATTGCGCTGGCTCATGATCTAGTTTCAGATATCAACAAAAAAGTCCATGGGGGTAATGTGATGATTAAAATAGATATGGCAAAAGCCTATGATAGAATTTCTTGGGTCTTTATTATCCGAGGTATGAGGGCTTTAGGTTTTGACGAGAAGTGGTGCGATCTTGTCTACCGGAATATTAGCAATTATTGGTATTCTATCCGGATCAGAGGGAAAACCTTTGGGCATTTTAAATCTAATAGGGGGCTGAGGCAGGGGGATCCTTTGTCTGCCAGCCTCTTCGTTGTGGCTATGGAATTCCTCTCCAGAATGCTGAAGAGGGCGGGTAGGAGGGGAGGAGGTGTAAAACCCTACTGGTCTTCTCTTCAAGCTGCCAACATCAATCATATTCTCTACGCGGACGATGTTTTGGTTTTCACTAACGGAGGGAGGACCTCCTTTGCTAAAATTCTACAGATTCTAAAATACTTCTGCGTTAATTCTGGGCAGCAACTCAGTGAAAGAAAATGCAAGGTTTTCTTTTCCAAGCATATTAATAATGATAGGAAAGCTATGATTATTCAAATGTCGGGATTTATCCCTAGTGCTTTCCCTGTCCGGTATTTAGGAGCCCCTTTATTTCCAGGGAGGCCTAGAATTTCCTATTTTCAGGGGATTGTTGATGGTATTAAAGGGAGGCTTCTTGGATGGATGAAATCCTTCCTTTCTATGGCCGGGAGGATCACTTTAATCAAGGCAGTACTTCAATCCATTCCCATTCACTGCATGTCGGTTCTACCTGTTCCTAAAGGTACGATAAGGGAGATAGATAAGGTCATAAGGAATTTTTTGTGGGACTCTGGAGGGGATTCTCGACATCATTGGGTTAAGTGGGAGACAGTCTGCTTGCCCTCTAATGCTGGAGGTCTAGGGATCAGAATTTTGCAGCAGGTTATGTCAGCGTTGCAAGGGAAACTAGCCTGGAATTACCTACTCAATTCTTCCTTGTGGGCTAAACATGCTAGGAGCAGATTTTCCATTGGAGGCAGAGGCTCTTGGATTTGGAAAACTATTACCCCGTTTATTTCTAGTATCTCCCTGAACTGCCGGTGGATCCTAGGGAATGGCAAAACCTCTATTACTGATTTCTGCAGGGGTATTGCCATAGAATGTCCTAAGAGTTTAAGGAATTACCAAATTAAAGAGGTAGTTCAGAATCCGGTTTGCAGAAGACAATTTTTGCATAATATGAACCCCCGTATTTATCTGTCCATTGGAGAGGATTTGTCTGAAAACATCTCAGACAGATTAGTTTGGGAAGGGGACACTAGTGGTATGGTTACCACAGCCAACTTCCTTAAGAGCTTCAGCCTCCCTCAGCCTTGTATTAAAAATTTCGAAGTCATCTGGAGCTATTTTATCCCTGCAAAAGTCTCCTGCTTCCTGTGGAAGGTCCTGCACTCAGCCCTCCCCACTCATGATAATGTCATCAAAACTGGCTGCCAGATTGCTAGCAAATGTGTCTGCTGCATTGAGTCAAGCATTGAAACTATGGATCATTTACTTCTGCATAGCAATAAAGCTAACCTGATGTGGGATTTTATTTGCCCTATATTCTGTAAAAGAAAGCCGGCGACGATTCACCAGCTTTGTTATGATTGGGGAACTTCAGTGAATCTCAATATTTTTAAAGACTGCTTAGGGTTTGGCCTCATTAGCTGCTGCTTGTGGGACATATGGAACTTCAGAAATAGGATGGTCTATAATGATAAGCCAGGGGTTTTTAGTAAATGCAACATTTTCAGATGGGCTGCGATCCTCGTTAACTCTATGAAGGCCCCTTGCAATCAAGACTCTTTGGCTATCAATGTTTGTAAAGTGCTCCATGTCAACCCCTGTTTTGTTAAGTCGGACAGATTGTCTTGGATGCCTTGGCAGCCAACTGTTAAAGGAAACACATGCAATTTTGCTATTTATATTGGAGAGAATAACTCTAGATTGGCTGCAGTGATCCGGGATCGCTATGGTATGTTTGTTGCTGCTATTAAATTTGTTGCGGCTCGTAAACATTTCCTGCAGGGTTTGATGCAGATTATTTGTGAGGTGCGAGCTAGAAATTTGACTTTCCAGTGCTTGCGGATCTCCCATCCTGATGTGCATCTTCTTGGTCACAGCTCCTCGGTTGATTGGAAGCTTTTTCAGATTAAAAGAATGCTGGTTAAAAGGATCAAGAATCTTGACATATATAGTATTTGTCACTCCCTCAATAGGCCAGCAGATGCCCTGTGTTTCTCTAAGTTGAAGGACTGCTTCTTCTCCAGGTTTGAAGACATTCCTAGAGCTGTTCAACTTGCTATCGCCAGCGACTTGAAGCCTCAACCTTGCTCTTTTAAGGAGCAGCTCATTGCTATTTGATGTGCTGGCCTCTTGTGGTTTATCTTGGCTAGATGCGGTTGTGTAGGGTGTTGCAGGTTTATGTGGTCTGTAGGATTGCTTTTGAGTGTTTTTGGGTTATGGTTTGTTAGCTTTTTTGGGCAGATCCTTGCTGTCTAGCTCCTTGTTTTGTGGATTCCCTGTTTTTTCTGGTTTTGCTGTCCAGGTGAGGGGTAGGGGTTAGTAGTTGTTGCTGCTAGTGCAGCCTCTTGTTATTGCCTTGGCCCAGGCTGTTTGGGCTGATTTTAATAGTATCAGTTTAAAAAAAAAAAAAAAAAAACAAGGGAAGCCGCGGAGATCAATTGTCGAGTGGAGGTGCTCGGACAATTAGCAGAGGGCTTGGACTCGCTAGTGACAGGAGGTCACTGAGTGAGGGGGAGTATTCCAGAGTGTGCAGCGCTCGTGGAATTGTTCGATCGGCTCAGCAGAAGGCTTGGAGCGACACGGACAGATTCTGCACCAGCTGGGTGCTACAGCGGGTGTTATAGTAGACCTGCACAGACTGCGTCTTAATTAGAATAGGTGATAGAGCCTATTTATACGCGCTATTTAGATCTTAACACTGTGCGGGTTTGCATTATTTTGTGTACAAGATTACTGGTTTCCGCTGTTTTTGTATTCCAGGGCAAAACGAGGGCCTAAGTCGGATACGTGCTAATAGGCGCATTTAAGGAGCGCAACACACAATCACTATCGGAGGATTATGAGCTTTTCAGGGAGCTGGAGGCTAACTGCTACAATCACGGCCTGCCCCAGAATGTGCTGATAGAGAATTTCCTGAACGGATTGCTACCCATGGAGCTGAGATTATTGAATGCATGCGCAGGAGGCGACATTTGCAACATGTACCCAGAGGACGCGTGGCAGCTGATAGAAGACTCTGCTGGACAGGTAAGACATCAGCTAACACTTGAGAATAGTCGTGCTCGTTCTGTGCATCAGGTAGAAACAAACGCTGAGATAAAGGAGATGAAGGCCATGCTGCAAAAGTTGATGCATGTGCAGGGGGCGCAACCAGCTGCGCCAAAGGCATGCGAGTTCTGTACGTCCACTGAGCACAAAACCGATGCATGTCCCACACTTTTCGAGGACTCAGGAGATTTCAATGCTATAGGAGGATGGGATAATAGAGGGCCGCAGAGGCAGAATCAGCAGCGTTTTGGACTAGCCGCAAATGGGTTCAGATGGAAGGAGGACAACAATTTACAGAGGCAGTCCACGGAGCAGCGCGCACCACAGCAGACGCAACAAGCTGCGCCCTACAATCCACCGCATCGCCGCACTGACGCACCAGCGCAAAACAACCAGCAGCCGAGGCGATCCTTAGAAGATATCGTGGGCCAGCTAGCAGACACAGCGCGCAAGAATGATGAGAAGTATGACAAGAGGTTCGAATCCATTGAAAAGCAGCTGTCACAGATCGCTACCACGGTGTATGAGCTGAAAAAGAGCGATGGCAACCTGCCTTCGCAAGTGATCCAAAATCCCAAGGGAGGAGTCAACGCAGTGACACTGAGGAACAGAGCAGACCGTAAAGGCGCCCGTGCAACCAGTTGCACAAGCTCCAGCGCCAGCAGAGCCGGATGCGCAACTAGCAGCGCAAGCCACAAGCCAGCAAGGCGAGGCGCCAGGTATGGCGCAGTCAAAAGACAATGACATGAATCTTACTAACATACAGGCAGTAGAGGTCAGCAAGGTGTGTTATGCCATGAATCGCCCGGCTGAGACGCTCCTCTTTGCAACGCACAGGCAGTTCTTCGCATCTCAGCTGCTAGCTCTCCCCAGCTCAGTTATCAAAGCCCTTGCTAATGACTCCTGCCCTCAGCCTTGCTTCTCCATTGATCAACGCATTTTTCTTTAACTTTACGGTTCGTCTCTTAGCGTTTGTAGACAGGTTTGTGCCGTCTCAGCGCCTCCCCTTGCTCTTTTTTTGTTCTTTGTTCTTTGTTCCTTTGCTTGGGACTTTGGTTCCCAGCCTTGTAATTACCATGATCCAGGTTTTTTGGATCGTTTGATTAATAAAGCTGCTGGCACAGTCCAGCTTTTAAAAAAAAAAAATCTTACTAACATACCCGCACCTTTCCATGTACAGGCACCATCGGCTAGGAAGGAAGCGCTTGATAAGGAGCTCTACGAGTTATTCAGCAAGGTGGAAATAAACATTCCCCTTATTGAATCAGTTCGGCAGATCCCTAGGTACGCCAAGTTTTCAAAGGAGCTGTGCACAAACAAGAGGAGGAAAGGCGAGTGCGCGCAGGTAATGCTCAATGCGCAGGCCTCAGCAATCGTGCAACATAAGGTACCACCTAAATGCCGGGATCGAGGTACGTTCACCATCCCATGCACTTTAGGTAAGACCAGAGTAAGCAACTGCATGATTGACTTAGACGCATCTATAAATGTGCTTCCCTATTCCTTGTATGCGTCACTGCGCCTTGGACCACTAAAGCCTGCAGGTCTCACCATTCAGCTAGCGGATCGGTCGTGTAAGCAACCGACGGGCATGATAGAGGACGTCCGAGTAGGAGAGCTGGTGTTTCCAGCAGATTTCTATCTCCTAGAAATGGAGGGTGAGTCGAGCAAAGGAAGTGCGCAGATCCTATTGGGCAGACCATTTCTGATGACAGCGCGCACAAAGATAGACGTGTGGAGGGGTACACTCTCAATGGAGGTCGATGGCGAGGAAATTCACTTTAATATATTCAAAGGGATGCAGCACCCTCATGAGGACGCCACAGTGCACGCGTTGGACAGCATAGATGACTTGGTTGCAGATGCGCAATGTGCGAGCGCAGCAAAAGGACCTGAGCAACTGACACAGGTAGAGATGGAGGCGCATGAGGATGAGCTGAGCAGTGCTGAACCAGTATCCAGACAGGTACACGATATAGTTAATGTCTGCATTGCTAATAACTCCCCGAGCACCTCAAATACATATTCTTGGGAAATGAGGTGATCATAAAGAAAGGATTAGAAGAGGAGCAGGAGGCGCGATTACAAGAGGTGCTGCGCAAGAACCAGCGCGCTATAGGAATGGACACTTGCTGACCTGCGCGGAGTGAGCCCAGACGTATGCATGCACAGGATTCTATTGGAAGATGGTGCCACACCATCCAGGGAGCCTCAGCGCAGATTTAATCCGAATATGATGGAGGTGGTGCAGAAGGAGATCCTGAAGCTGCTTGACGCAGGAGTCATTTACCCAATCTCGGACAGCAAATGGGCGAGTCCAGTGCACGTTGTGCCGAAGAAAGGAGGAATCACAGTAGAGGAGAATGCGCAGGGCGAGCTAGTTCCCAAGCGCATGCAAACTGGATGGCGCATGTGCATCGACTACAGGAAGCTTAACGCAGTCACGCGCAAGGATCATTTTCCGCTGCCCTTCATGGACCAGATGCTAGATCGATTAGCAGGGAAGCGTTACTTTTGCTTCCTGGACGGGTACTCAGGGTACAATCAGATACCCATTGCTGCGGAAGATCAAGAAAAAACTACGTTTACCTACCCATTCGGTACGTTTGCGTTTCGGCGCATGTCATTTGGGTTGTGTAACGCGCCAGGGTTTTACAGGCGTTTCATAAAAGATTTTTCTAAGATTTGTATACCCCTGTCTAACCTCTTGCAAAAGGATGTGTGTTTCGAATTCACTGATGAGTGCAGGGCTGCGTTTGACAAGCTGAAGGAGGCGCTGACAAGTGCGCTAGTGATGCGCGCGCCAGACTGGAGCCTGCCGTTCGAACTGATGTGCGACGCAAGTGACTATGCTATAGGTACAGTCCTGGGACAGCGCGTGGACAAGAAGCCGCATGCCATCTATTATGCATCGCGCACACTAGACGCTGCGCAGAGGAACTACACCACCACGGAAAAGGAACTTCTGGCAATCGTGTTTGCACTGGAGAAGTTCCGCGCATATGTTTTAGGCGCCAGAGTCATCGTCTACACAGACCACGTAGCAATCCGTTACCTAATGTCCAAGAAGGAGACTAAGCCGCGCCTGATGCGCTGGGTGCTCCTACTTCAGGAGTTCGACTTGGAAATCAAGGATAAGAAGGGCACGGAGAACACAGTCGCTGACCACCTGAGCAGTATCGTGAAAGCAGAGGAGCCAAGGCAGATCACGGAGACATTCCCTGACGAGCATCTGATGGCGCTGACAGGTAAGGTACCATGGTATGCGCACATTGCGAATTACCTGGTCACAGGTACGTTTCCTCCTCATTTCACTAAAACCCAATGCATGAGATTAAAGCATGAGTCCAGGTATTACATTTGGGATGATCCGTATATGCTCAGAATATGACTTGATCAGATTTTGAGGCGATGCGTGCCTGACCATGAAATTAACTCTGTTTTGATGTTTTGTCATGCGCACGCATGTGGGGGACACTTTGGTCCAAAGCGCACTAGCAGAAAGATCCTGGATTGCGGATTTTATTGCCCACACTTGTTTAGTGACTCGTATAATCACTGTAGGAATTGTGACAGGTGTCAGCGCACAGGGGGAATATCAGCGCGCAATGAGATGCCGCAGACGCCAATACTAGTGGATGAAGTATTCGATATTTGGGGGATTGACTTCATGGGGCCATTTCCTCCATCTTCCGGATATGAGTATATATTGGTCGCGGTGGATTATGTCTCCAAATGGGTTGAGGCTAAGGCCACCCGGAAGGATGATGGTAAGACGGTCGCTGACTTTTTGGGAACTAACATTTTTTGCAGGTACGGGGTGCCTAAGGCAATCATAAGCGACCAGGGGACGCATTTCTGTAATAGGATAGAGGCGCAGGTATTCAAGCATTATGGGGTGCGCCACAAGACGTCCACTGCTTACCATCCTCAGACGAATGGCCAGGCCAAGGTTTCCAACCCAGAGATAGCGCATCCTGGAGAAAACTGTGAGACCGTCGCGCAAAGACTGGAGCCAGCGCCTTGACGATGCGCTATGGGCATACAGAACTGTACATAAGACACCGATTGGGACTTCACCATTTCGGTTGGTTTATGGAAAAGCATGCCACCTGCCAGTGGAGTTGGAACACAAAGCATACTGGGCATTGTGCATTTGTAACCTGAACCTAGACGAGGCTGGTAAGGAGCGCGCATTTGAGCTAAGCGAGTTAGAAGAGCTGCGCCTAGATGTGTATGAGGGGCTGCGCGACTACAAGGCGCGCACAAAAGCATTACACGACAAACACATCCTCAGACGCACCTTTGAGCCAGGAGACCAGGTACTATTATTTTCCTCGCGTCTGAAGCTAATGCCTGGGAAGCTGCGCAGCAAATGGACGAGACCATACACGGTTACCAAGGTTTTCCCTTACGGAACAATCGAGTTAGAAAACGAGCACCAGCATCGTTTTCAGGTCAATGAGCAGAGAGTCAAAAAGTATTTGGGAGAACCTTGGGATGGCACGGCGCGCGAAGTTGACCTGGCAGAGCCAGAAATAGAAGATCCGCAGGTTGCTGCGCCAGAGTCGCCACCAGAGGCACCTGAGGGAGAACTGGGAACTATTGTTCATATTTCTTCTCTCTTTTTAACTAACCTCGTTACTTATGATTTGTTACATGATATTAACCATGCTGACCACCCTTCCGATCCTTTGTGCAGGACTAAGAAGAACGCAACGCACACACGAGCGCAGGGTCACTCGGGAGCAAGAGTGGGGGGGTCACTGGCACATTTTTAAGCAAGTAACGAGGTATGGTCGAGCCAACGACGTTAAACAAAGGCACTTGTCGGGAGGTAACCCGACACGTTTTACTTTTACACGTTTTTTTTATAGTTTTTCTAGTGTCTTTTAGCTAGTTTAGGACTTGTAGTTTTTTAGTCGCGCAGCAGTGCACAGGTCAGTGCGCAAAATTCAGCGCGCAGAACAGATGCGCCAGACAGGGGGTATAAAAGGCCAGGACTTAGAAAAATTTCAGCATTTTCACATTCGACCGTTGCAAGAACGCTCCTGCCCTCAGCCTCCGCTCACCGTCCGGCAATCAACTAGGCCTCCATTTAGAAAGATTTGAAGAGCTTACCGTCGCACACACACCAGGTAACCCTTCCCTTCCGTTTGAGCCGATTCAGTAAGGTTTTGTGCGATAGAGGAGTTGCCCTAGGTTTGAAATCGCACCTAGTTCGACCGCACCATTTGGAGTTCTGGGTAGTGGGTTTTGTAGGCGGAGGATAGGCGACCTGTAGGTGACAGTTTCAGGGGGTTAGTCGGTGTTTGGATTTTGGGCATTTGTTGAGCTTTGACCGTAGTTGACCAGAAGAACACCAGCGCACCATGAGACCCGCGGAGGATCAGGAGACCCCAGCGTCATTCGCCAGCAAATATGACGCCTTCATGAGGCTGGAGATGTACGGGACCCCGTACATCAGCAGGGACTTCCTGCGCGAAGTCGGGTTGGAGGAGCTCATTGTGGACAAGTTCGTGCTGGCGGGCTGGGAGGCGCTGTTGGAGATCAACAGCGCGGCTGATAAAGAGGATACCTGTGAGTTCTTGGCGTCGTTGGAGACTGCCGATTTGGAGATCAGGTACCGGCACAGAGGGGTCTGGTACATAGCCTCGGCCAAGAGGCTGAAGCGCGCGCTGAGGTGTGCCAAGGTGCGTGAGGAGGATATAGACACGCACACAAATCAGGAGGCGTGGCGTGAGATGGCAACCGGCCAAGTTTTTGCCGCGGGCCGCAGCCGAGGACGCGAGCTGCGCGACCCGTGGATGTTCTACCTCTGGCGCATGGTGGCTTATGCAATCATCGGGCGCTTTAATGGTGCGCCCAAGATCAGCCTGCTGGACATGGACATATTGAAGGGATTCTATTATGGGAAGAAGGTGCTGTTTGTCTCAAACATGGTGGTGCACTGGAGTCGGGTCAGCACCAAAGGGCCACTGACTTGTGGAGGAATGATTACGCACCTGCTGCGTGCGCTGCATGGAGAGCCGGAAGTGCCCGAGCACACGGTAGAGCCAGCCGTTCCCCTGGACCGTGCCCATATGCTGCAGCTCAGAGCGGTGGCCGCGAGAGAGGACGGATCCTTGGAATGGTGCTACCAGCTGCAGCCGGTCAGAGTGCCAAGGCAAAGAGAAGAGAACAGCGCGTAGCCAGAGGAGGCCGCTGCGGAAAGGGAGATGGAAGAGGCCCCAGAGCCAGTTGCGCCTCCAGTCAGGCGCATGAGGACTCGTGCGCAGACTGGAGCGCGCCGGAGGGCGAGTGTGCAGCAGGGGGAGCCAGTTACCATAGCCATTGATTTTTTTTTTAAAAAAAAAAAACAAACCATCAGCTATATAACATGAGATCCAAACAGCCTGGATCGAGGCAGTACAAAAAGAGGATGGAAAACCCATCTAACAAGGAAAAGAGGGATGAACCCACATATTGGGAGCTATCCAAGCCAAAAACCCAGCAGCCAAGATCAATAGAAGGACCTGGACATACCTGCGCAACCCACCAGAACTGGGCAAAGAGCTGGAAAACAAAGCAGAACACTCCAAACTATCTGGCTGAGACTAAGCCAAAGAAGCCTAAGCCAAAAACAAAGCCAATAAAAATTTTTGAGATGCAAACAGGGGCCTCCAACCAGAAATCAACAACAGGAGGAAATCAGCCTGCTACTAACCAAGAAAAAGGAGCTAAGCTCAAAAATAAACTAACTAGCATCAAATAGAACTACTCTAGCCAGCAACAAAAAGAGCTGAGAAGGGTCCCTCAAAATGCAATAAGTTGCTCTCTGACATAGCAAGGCTGGGCCTTCGAATCGTTAGCTATGGCGTGCTTGACTGCCCGGGGCAACTCCACAAAACTGGTGGTGAAAAAATCTTTAATAGAGGAGCAGCAAAGCGCCTCTGCTGGGCGATTAATAGAGAGGCTAACGCTGAATACATCTATTTCCTTGAGCTTTTTAGACAGCAGCCTTTTAATCTGGAAATCCTTCCAATCCACCATGGAGTTATGGCTGAGAAGGTGCACCTCCGGATGAGAAATGCGAATACATTTCAAGATCAATCTCCGATTTTGCAGTTCACAAATAATCTGCATCAGACTCTGCAAAAAATTCTTACGCGCCGCTACTATCTTGACGGCAGCAACAAAGTAGCCATTACTATCCCTAACCACTGCAGCTAAGCGAGAATTAATAACATCAGCAGCAATTGCAATGTTACAGGTGTTACCTTTAATATTAGGCTGCCAAGGAATCCAATAAATTCTGTCTGACTTGATCACTGGGGGATTAACATGGAGAGCTTTGCAGACTGAAATAGATAGGGAATCTTGGCCGCAAGGAGCCTTGATGCATTTAGCAAGAGAGGCGGCCCATCTGAGGATATGACACTTACCAAAGGAGTTTGCCTGATCTTCAAACACAATCTGATTTCTGAGCTTCCAAATGTCCCACAGGCAGCAACTCAAGAGACCAAATCCCAGACAATCCCTGAAGGATTTGAAATCAGCCAAGGTGGCCCGATCATAGAACAGCTGGTGAAAGGTAGACGGCCTGCTTTTCCTAAACAGCGGACACAGAAAATTGAGAACCAGCCTAGCTTTGTCACTATGGAGAAGCAAGTGTTCCATGGATTCCCCCTTGGAGGCGCTGCAGCAAACACATTTACTGGCCAATTGGAATCCAGTCTTGATAATATTTTCATTAGTGGGGAGAGCCGAGTGAAGAACCCTCCAGAGAAAGCAGGACACTTTCATCGGAATAAAGTTGTTCCATATAGCTTCAAATTTTCCTATACTTTTTTTTTTTTTTTTTTTTTTTTTTTTTTTTTTTTTTTTTTTTTTTTTTAATGTTATCTTTATTAATCAGGATCCAAAAAGCCTGGATCATGGCGAAAACAAAAGAGATTGAGCTTGATCCTCAAGTGCCAGTTGGAAAACATTCCCAACTTAAAAACACCGAACAGATTATAAACCCAGCTCAACCTAAAGGAATAAAGGAGGCGCTGTTGACACCTAGAATAGAACAAAAGAAATGAAAAGCAAGGGAGCTGGAAGGCAACACAGAGGGGCCATATCTTCACATGGATGACTGGAGATACCCATAAACCAACTATCAAGTGTCTTTGAACCAAACCTGCAGACTTTGAGAAAGGAACAAGCAGCGACCCAAAAGCTAAACCAGCCCCATAGCCAAAAAGACAGCAACGACTTCTACAGCAAGATTGCAAAAAGAAATAGATGGGAGAAAAGGAAAACCATATGGCAGCAGCCACTTCCATAGAGCAAATTTTCCTATACTAGGCAGAGAGAAGGTAAAGCTTTTAAGAAAGTTAGCTGTAGTAACTTTACCACTAGGATCCCCTTCCCACAGTAGCTTGTCCGGAATGTCATCTGAAAAATCCCCTTCAATGGAATTAAAAATACGAGGATTCACATTGTCAAGGAGAGACCTTCTGAGAGCTGAGTTGTTCAACACCTCTTTGATTTGCAGATCCCTTAAACTCGTAGGACAAATCATAGCAATACCCTTACAAAAATCTAAGGTAGAAATTTTACCATATCCAAGAATCCATCGACAGTTCAGGGAAATACTAGAAATGAAAGGAGATATAGTTTTCCATAAACTAGATCCTCTCCCTCCAATTGCAAATCTGCTCCTAGCATGTGAAGCCCACAAGGAGGAATTAATCAAATAGTTCCAAGCCAATTTCGCGTGCAGCGCTGTCATAACCTGTTTTAAGATTTTGATCCCCAAACCACCGGCAAAAGTAGGCTGGCAAACAGTTCCCCAATTAACCCAGTGATGGCGAGATTCATTCCCAGCATCCCACAGAAAATTCCGAATTGCCTTATCTATATCCCTCAAAATACCTTTAGGGATAGGAATAACTGACATACAATGTAAGGGGATGGACTGAAGGACAGCCTTAATTAAGGTAATCCTACCAGCCATAGATAAAAAGGATTTCATCCAACCTAAGAGCCTACCTTTAATGCCATCGACCAGCCCTTGGAAGAAGGAAATTCTGGGTCTCCCTGGGAAAAGAGGGGCTCCCAAATATTTGACAGGGAAAGAACTCAGGAGAAATCCGGAAAGATTCAGCAAATGTGCTTTCCTAGCAAAATTAACATGTTTGGAGAAAAAAATCTGACATTTCCTTGTGTTTAGCAGCTGTCCCGAATTAAGGCAGAAGGATCTTAATACCTCCAGAACTTTTGAAAAGGAAGACTTCCCTCCATTGGTGAAGACCAAAACATCATCCGCATAAAGAATATGATTAATATCCATAGCTTGGAGAGAAGACCAATAGGGCATAATGCCACCCCCTACTCTGCCAGCCAGCTTTAATCTTCTGGACAAAAAATCCATTGCTAACACAAACAGGCTAGAGGACAAAGGGTCTCCCTGCCTCAGCCCCCTGTTGGATTTGAAGTGACCGAAGGATTTCCCTTTAATCCGTATGGAGTACCAACAGTTACTAATGTTCCGATAAACAAGATCACACCATTGCTCATCAAACCCAAGGGCCTTCATTCCACGGAGAAGAAAAACCCAAGATACTCTATCATAAGCCTTCGCCATATCTATCTTAATCAGCACATTGCCCTCGTGAACTTTTTTATGAATATCTGATACTAGGTCATGAGCTAGGGCTATGCTGTGATGAATGGACCTCCCTGGAATAAATCCTGATTGTTCCGGACTTATAATTCTATCCAGAAACGGACGAATCCTATCATTTAAGATCTTAGAGATGATCTTATGGAAGAAGTTGCACAAACTGACTGGTCTTAGTTGATCTAGAGAGGTGGCATTTTTTACCTTTGGGACTAGAATAAGAACTGTAGCAGACAGACAATTGGGTAGGCTGACTCCCTTGAAAAATAGCTGAATTGCCTCAATGATGTCCGCCCTAATAATATTCCAGCAGGACCTAAAGAAAGCTCCGGTGAACCCATCTGGTCCAGGGGCACTATTCTCAGGAAGATTGGACACAGCAAGCCAGATTTCATCAGCTTCGGGAATAGCCCGCAGAGATACATTATCGGAGGGAGAGATCTTAGCCCGAATATTGTCAAAAAAATTCCTATCAGGTAAGGCAGAAAATTCCCCTAATAACTCCTGGAAGAAATCAGTAGCCATAGAACCTATATCATCCCGATCATCCGTAACAGAACCAGAGGGAAGGGTAACTTTGAAGTTGTTGGCAGATCTGCGAGCCTTGATGGCTGCATGAAAAAGCCCTGTGTTCCTATCCCCATCCTGTAGCCAACCCAGTTGAGATTTAGCATTGAGAAAAACCTGCCGATCATCAAGAGCTGTTTGCAATCGCTTCTGAATCTGAACGAGATCTTCCTCACTCTCCAAATTCCACCGAAACTGAAGCAAGGCCTCAGTAGCTTCAACTTGTTTACTAAGGTCACAGATCTTCTGATTAAAATCCCCAAAAACATTCCAGTTCCAAATGCGAAGCTCACTTCTCAGTCTTTTTAGTTTAGCATGACAATTAAAAAAAGGGTTGGCATGAGCTCGATCAGTCCAGGATTTCTGAACAAAGTCCTGCAGTCAGCATGCTTGATCCAAGCCGGATTAAAGCTAAAGAAACTTTGTATATGATCTTTTTTGGTAAAGGAGATCAACAGGGGGCAGTGATCAGAGTGTATACGGGGAAGATGTATCACTTTCAATTCCGGAAATCGAGCTGTAGCAAAGCCATTAATGAGCACCCTGTCCAGCCTCATCCATATACAACTCAAGCCCGCTTGATTATTGCTCCAAGTGAACTTATTTCCAGAGTATCCTACATCCGATAAACCGCTCCCAATAATGAATCTATTAAAATCTGAAGAAGACTTATTTCCGAATTTTTGACCACCTATTTTCTCATCTTCAGAAGTCACCGCATTAAAATCTCCCATAAGAATCCAAGGCTCCGAAATATTGGCAGACTCCTCATCGAGATGCTTCCATAGAGAAACTCTGTCATTAACTTTATAGGAGGCATAGACCACCGTACAAAAGGACTTAATACCGGACGCAGAGAGGAAAACTTCACAAGACAGATGCTGAGAACTGATATTAACAACGGTAACATCTATATAATCTTTCCAGAAAATCCAAATATGTCTATTGGTAGGATTGCCCTGCAGAAACCTAGAAAACCCAAGCTTCCGAGCAATGGACACAATTTTTTTCCCTTGCATCTTAGGTTCCAGAATAGCACAAAAAGAAATATCATGCTTCGAGATTAAACTTTTAAGAAAACAGATAGTACCTCTATTTGCAATTCCTCTCACATTCCAGCAAAGACCTTTAAACATTAAGACACATTGGAGAGGCAGTGCTTGCTGCCCGGAATGATACAATCTATGATAGCCTCCGATAACCTCCTTTCCCCTCTACCTCTACCAGGGCTTCTTGAGCTCCCCGCCTTATCTCGGATGTTTTTATAATGTTGTAGGGACCCTGGATGAACGAGCACCCCTAATTCCTCATTAAAGAAAATCTTGTTGGGACTCTGCTTCTTTAGACGAAGCTCAGCTCCTGAAAGAACATTCGGTATATTTTTAGCCTTATCCCCTTCGCTGACAGCCTCAATCCTCCCGTCAAACTGGCAACTAGAGGCTAACTCAGTGCACGCCCCCTCAATGAGAAAGACAGAAGCAGCCCCATGATCAACGTCTTTGCTGTTGATTGTCTCGTCTTTCTCATCTTTCCTTGATGTTGATGACCGAACTAAGGCCTGCTTATCACTGCGGTTTGCGAGAGCCTGTGTGGAATTAGATGTCACCCTTCCCATACCTTCGGAGGTTTGGGTTTCTATGGGGAATGCAGGGGGCTATTGGCAACAAATAGTGGTAGAGAGTAAACTGGCTTACTGCTCAAAGTGCAGGGTTCATGGGCATAATCTTAGCAGCTGCAGAAAAGCTAAACCGAGTAAGCTAGTTGAGGTTACCCCAATCATGGGTAGACGTGTAGATTCAGAGGGATCGCACCAAATAGAAGTTAGTCGGAATGCGAAAGCCAAAGACGCAGATCAGGGTAAGAGCGGGGTCACTAAATCTCAGGAATGGATTCAGGTGAAGAGCAGAAATAAAAATCCTAGAAAAGTTGCTCAAGAGCCGACAGATCAACAAATGGGAAGGGAAATAACAGCGCCTTTAACGGTTGTGCCTGATGATCCAATAGAGCAAGCTCCGCCATTGAAAGTGTCTCCGACGACTGTGTCTACTGGGTCAATAGAGAAAGATCAGTCAATTGTCTCAGCAGCTGGGAATGACATACCGGGTAAAGGTGACCTGATGAATGAACAAGGTTTGTCAAGGGTGAAATCCATTCTTCGAAGACCTAAACCTGCTCAGAGCACGGCTACTTCTGCTCAAGTTTTAGACGGTCAGCAGGAGGAACTAGCCAAGGATTTTATTGAGGTGGAAAATAGACTTGCGAGACTTAAAGGGGATAACACCTTCTCAGAGGTAGGTGTACCACATATTGAGCCCTTTTTACAACATCAATCATGAGTAGGGGTAGCTTTACTTACCTCAAACACATTATTTCTCGTTGTCAAGCAGACATTATTGTGTTGCTTGAACCCATGACTGAAGGTCAATATCTAGATAAGCTCTGCCGTGCTCTTAACTTTGGCAAGGCAGTTCATGGTGAGGATAGGAATAAAAAGATTTGGATTCTGTGGAAAGATCACATCGGTGTTGATAATTTTCAGTGGCACACACAACATGTCTCGTGCAGAATCTCGGTGACTGGGGTCAGTAACAGTATATTGTGTTCCTTTGTCTATGCTCTTTGTAGTCGGGTGGATAGACTTCAACTCTGGGAAGAGCTGGTTCATCTTTCTGATACGAACAATAGTCCCTGGCTGGTAGGAGGGGATTTCAATGTGATTGCTCAAATAAAGGAAAAGAAAGGGGGTAACCAACCGGATAGAAATGCTCTCCTGGATTTCAATGAGTTCATGCTGAGAGCGGGGCTTAGTGATATAGGATTCAGTGGCAATCCTTTTACCTGGTGCAATAATCGGCAAGGAGAAGAGGTTATATGGGAAAGGCTTGATCGGTTTTTGGTGAATGGCCGCTTCCTGGCTGATTTCCCTTGTCCCAGAGTGACTCACCTTCCTAGAGCTTTCTCGGATCACTGCCCAATATGGGTAGGTATTGATGGGGAGAGTCGTAGAAGAGGCAGGTTCCACTATTTTCGCATGTGGGAATCCCATCCTGGCTTCCGTTCGGTGGTTGAGGCTAACTGGTTAGGAAATCTGCATACTAATCCAATGCATAATTTCTCTTTGAAACTTAAGCGTCTGCGAAAGGCTCTTAAGAAATGGAACTGGGAGATCTTTGGAGATATTCGTCTTAAGGAAGAACAACTTTTATCTGATATTGCCAGTGCTGAATCCAGACTTCAGGCTCAGTGGGATGAGGATCTTCATCTTGACATAAAGGCTATGAGGACGAGACTGGAAGATACTATGATTTATAAAGAGTCAATGGCCAAGGATAAGGCGAGGATGTCTTGGTTTAAGGATGGTGATAGAAATACTGCTTTCTATCACGCGGCTATTAAAGTGAAGCGAGCTAAGTTGCGAATGTCTCTTCAGCAGGAGGACGGCTGTTTTACCTCAGATAAAACTGTTATAGGGAATGCTGCTGTTTGCTTCTATGCGAAACTGCTTAATCAGGTACCTCCTCCTCCGAATCTGCAGGATATGGCTTTAATTCATCCTATGATTTCTAACGATATGAATAATAAGATCACAGCGATTCCAGATAGCGCTGAAATTCTGGAGGCCCTTCGTGGGATGAACGCAGACGGGGCACCAGGACCGGATGGATTTAGTATCCCCTTTTACATTACTTTTTGGAATCTGATTGAGACTGACTTTGTTTTAAGTGTGCAGAATTTTTTTAAAGGGCAGCAAATTCCTTTGGCTTGGTCCTCTACTACTATCACCCTCATTCCTAAAAAAGCTAATGCTAGCAGTATTGACCGCCTAAGACCCATCAGCCTGTGCAACATTAATCACAAGGTAATTTCTAGAATTTTGAGTAATCGCCTTCGTGATATATTGCCCGTTATTATCAGCCCAGAACAGTCAGGTTTTATTAGAGGAAGGGGGATTCATGATAATTTAGCCTTGGCCCATGACCTAATACATGATCTTCATAAGGAGGGAGTCGATGGTAACATTATGTACAAACTGGATATGGCAAAAGCTTATGACAGGATATCCTGGAACTTCATTTTATATGTTATGCGCGGTTTTGGCTTCAACGAAGCTTGGTGTGACCTGATTTTTAGATGCATTTCTAATATATGGTATTCAGTGGCTTGGGATGGTCAATTATTTGGATTCTTTAAATCTGGCTGTGGTGTTCGGCAAGGGGATCCGCTTTCGCCTAGCCTCTTTGTGCTTGCCATGGAATGGTTCTCTAGGGCTATTAATCTAAGTGCAGAGCAAGGAGAGTTAAAACCTTACAAAACAAAGCAGGGAGCTATTAAAGTTAATCATCTCTTGTTTGCAGACGACATCCTATTATTCTCCAGGGACTGCCCTGAAACGGTAACTCGGCTAATAGGACTTATTCAGAAGTTCTGCTCCATTTCTGGCCAAGTCCTCAACCATAATAAAAGTCAGGTTTTTTTCTAAGAGAACCAGCAGTGAAAAGAAAGAGTTTATTCTGGGTCTGACTCAGTTTGTGGAGGCGTCTCTGCCGACAACTTATCTTGGTGCTCCTCTCCTACAAGGGAGGGTGAAAAGAATCTACTTTGACAGCCTTCTTGATAAGCTGCGCAGCAAAATTGGGGGCTGGATGCGCAATATTCTCACTATGGGTGGTCGAGTTACATTAATTCAGGCAGTCTTGAATTCCATGAGCATGCATATCCTGGCTGTTTTACCAGTTCCTAAGAGTGTGCTTAAAAAAATGGAAGGATTAATAGCTAATTTCCTGTGGGATCAAGGTAATGGGAAAAAGCGTCATTGGATCCGGTATGAGCGAATGTGCAGAAGTAAAGATAGGGGTGGCTTGGGTTTTCGAAGCCTGGAAAATACAATGCTTGCGTTCCATGGCAAGCTAGCTTGGAATTTTCTGAAACAGGAAAGTCTATGGGCCAGATATGCTAATTCTCGGTTTGATATTGGAAAAGCTGGTTCCCCCCTTTGGAATGCTATAAATCACCTTATAGTGTACCTTCGTAGTCGGGCTGTTTTGGAGGTTGGGGAGGGCAACGTGCCCATCGAACGGATCTGTAAATTATATGATATACCGTGTGGAAGTGATGTAAGCGGTCTGACAGTCAGAGAAATTTTTGAAAGACCGGCACAACGTTTCTCTTTACTGGCTGCGCTTCCCAGAGTTGCTGCAGATTATTATGGGAGAATTATCTGGACACAATCGGCTATCTGCTTAAGGTGGACTGGGCACGAATCAGGTAATTTCTCTGTCAAAAAGTTTATTGATTCCTATGCCACAATTCACTCAGCTCCCATTTGGGCTAAAGTTATTTGGCAGAACTGGTTTCCCCCGAAGGTCTCTGTTTTTCTGTGGCGCCTGTTTTTAAATGGCCTTCCCATTGATACCAATATTAAGAAGCTCGGCATCCCTATTACATCTCGCTGTATTTGCTGCTGTAAAAGTGAGGAAAACATCAATCATTTATTTTTTCGAGGCAACTGGGCTGCGGAGGTGTGGGATACTATTGCTGCTGCCTTTTCTTGTGACAAGCCCCTGTCTTTGTCGAATTTTAACCATGGCTGGATGTCGCAATTCTCCCAGAATTGCTATCTGCACTGTTTCAAGGTTGGTTTAGCCTGTTTTGGACTGTGGGAGATTTGGAAAACAAGGAACAACATGTTTCATGATACTAAATGCCCTCCTTTGAAGTCCAGAATTTCGCAATGGGCTAAAACACTTGTGTCCTCTCTGCCAGATTTACAACCAGACGACAGGAAGGTGAAGTTTGCGCTCTTTTATTTTGATATTACAAGCATTCATCGACCTTTATGTTATGGAAAATGGCTATGCTGGGACCCGGGAGAAGATGGAAATTGCCTAGACGTAAGCATTATTGACATTGCCGACAAGACTATTGGAGCTGCCATTGCCAGGAACTCACAGGGCAGATTTATGCTTGCTTTGTCCACAATTCTTCAAAAAGGGAAATCAGTTAATGACTTGCTGAATTTTATTGAAGCTGCCCTTGAGGAAGCTGAGAAGATGGAAATTAAAATTAAAATGATCCAAAGTGCTCACTCCGAGATGTTGTTTATGGATCACAAGAGGATGTATGCTTGCCAGTGGAAGATCAGACCTAGGTTGAAGGACTTGATGGAGAGATTTGATGTCCAGCAGATGCGACGCATTCATTTTATGCTCCCTCATGCTACTAACTGCCTTGCCTTCAAGAGTATGAAATATGCGGTTTATCAGCAGGTTGAAGACCTCCCCGTTGCGGTTATTCACTGTTTGAAGGCTGATTATGCAGGTCTTCGGAGCTTCTGTCCGCGGCGTATAATCCGGACTCCGGATGAGAACAACTACATCCAAACTTTCCACCATGCTGCAACCTCTAGCTCACGGGATGATAGCTGTATTTAGGGCTGTGATTTACTTTCCATGGCTTCTTATGTACTTGTTTGGACTAGTTGATATAGTGTGCTTAGAGTGCTGTAGATTGGGCAGCAGAAGGCATATATACCAGCCAATGTATGATAATAGAATTGTGCTCAATGGCTGCTGCTCAAGAACTGCTGTGCTTACTTGTAATTCTATATTTTTGTGTTTAGGTGAGCCTTGGATATGTCCAGGCCGCCCCCCTGATTGTATTCGTACCACGGTCCAGGTTTTTTGGATCACTATTGCAATAAAATTGCTGGCTATAGCCAGTTTATAAAAAAAAAAAAAAAAAAAAAAAAAAACGTCCTTGCTGTGACCCGAAAAAACCCCGCCGCTAACCTGTGAGGTAGCTGGATCGGAAGGATCTGTCTCTTTAATAGTGATCAAAGAAGCGCCATCCAATCCCTTAAAAGTAGAAAGAGAGCCCTTCCCATTTCTAGACTTTTTTGATCCTACCCTATTCCAGCCTGAACCTTCTAACCCTTTAGTATTATTCCCAGTGATAATGACCTGATCAGTCAAATCCCCTTTGTTCAGAAAACCCTTTGAAGGTCCCGCATCTTTGGACTTAAGGGGGCCAATGGCCTGTAAAACTTTCCGACAAGAATCTACCTGGTGCCCATGAACCCTACATTTGCTACAGTAGGCAATTTTAGTCTCAACAAAAATAGATTGCCAGAAACCCTGGTTTTCCGGCATTGAAATCCAAACAGAGTCCGGAATAGCCTCAGTGACATCTAACTCCACACACGCCCGAGCGTACTTAACCGAAACACAAGCCTTTGTTTTATCATCCACTGCTACAAAATAACCAAAAGTGGAGACTATGGCTTCAATGAAAGCACTATCATATAGAGGCAGCGGTAGATTGGGAAGTCTAACCCACACTGAGGTGGTCGAAGACTCTCTCTTAGGGTTATAATCAGCCGTCCATCGAAATAAACGAAAGAAGGCATGACCAACCTTATTTTGGGAGGAAGATAAAGCATTCCTGATATCAGCTTCTGAGTCTAGAATGATAAGAACATGTCTCGAGTCCCAAATTTCACTAATAGTAGCTCGACCTGAGATAGTCCAGCTGGTCTGGAAAGCTTTTTGGATCTCCCCGAGGCTAGGTCGACCAACTGTGAATTTAGCAATGAGGGAGAAATCAAACCTCTTTGCTCCAGCCCCAATTTCCGACCCAGTGAACCCAATGGAAGGGCGTCCATCCTTCAACCCTACCTGCCTGGAAGGAAGGGAAATGGGACTGAATCTCGGTTTCAAGAGAGGCCTCGCCGAGGCCACCGAGGCAGCGTAAGACGGGGCCGGAACCTAATCCTTCGAACCAGCGGCACTGCCAGAGCCGGAAGAGCCAGGAGGCTCCGAAAGATCCTGAGAGGCCGAGCCCATATCGGGCTGGCTCCGAGAGAACCCTAGATTCGACGAAGAGAAGCTCCCTAGATTCGCGCCCTAGAAACACTCTTTCTCTCTCCTCCGCCTTTTCTGTCCACATTGATGATTCTCCCCCGCTTGCACAGGGAAAGCGCCCCAGAACAGAGGCAGAGGAGGCGCCTGAGGAGGTATCCGAGGAGCAGCGCATGATGTTCAACGTCATGCGCATGCTAGAGTATTTAGCGCCAGAGGGGGCAGAGCTGAGCGTAAGTCCACCATCAGGGTGGAGATTTGGAGATTCTATCCCCCAGCGCCTCAGTCTCCCAGCCTCCAGGGTCCCCCAGCGAGCAGCGCAAGCCAGCCAACCCTCCTGCCAATCCCCGGTCCATGCAGCAGAGCCCACCCGAGCAGTAGACCCGGTACCAGCACCAGCAGCACCCCCTGCGTAGCCTTTTGTACAGAGGTCCTCTGAAGGTACTCCCATCATAGGTTCGAGCTCAGATTCACTATGGGACCCTATCCCGGAGGACGATCTCCTGACTCAGCCCGCAGCAGTTTCTGTCGTGCCACCAACCTCCAGTTCTGAATTTGAGACAGATTCCACAGCTGAGGAGGCGCACGAATCCGCGGCTGAGTCCAGCTCCGAAGATGTCTAGGGCCGCAGGGAGGGCCCTCATTTCTTTCGGGTGGTTTCTTTTTCTTTTTTTTTGAAAACTATTGCTCGATGTTGCTATATTGCTATATTGTGCTGAATATTTTGTGACCCCTGACTTTGTCTTTGCTGCGATGACTATATGTTTTTTTTTCTTATGTTCTTTGTTTTGCTTGCATGCATGTGTGCGCTCTCCGTTGCATTTGAGCATGAGTCGTGGGGACACGTCTCTGTTTAAGTGTGGGGGGGGGGGGGGGGGGGAGGGGGGGGAGGGGCGTTACATTTACATTTCACGTTTTTTTTTAGCTTTGTAGTGTAGCTTAGTTTAGTTGAAGGGAATAGTAGCAGTGGTGCGCTAGTGTGCGGGTTGCCCACACTTTTCGGCTTGTATTGCGCTATTCATTTTGCATGCGCTGCTTTCAACTGTTTTAGTATTTTTATTCGTTTTTCTGCTCCTTTTAGTGGGGATATACAGGGGATGTGGAGTTGACAGAAAAGCTCTAGAGAGGCGGGTAGTCGTTTTTGCTTCGAAGGTAAGGTATATGGGCGAGAGCGCTAGTGGAGGCCGGTGCTTTGCGACCTTCGGAACAATAGAGCGCGCTCAGCCACGCAGATGCCGAAGGCGAATACCCAAAGCGTGGCGAGGTGGGAAAACAGACCACCTTTCTTCTGGAAGTCGAGCGAGGGAAGGCGGGCGCGGATGTAAACGCGTGCGCTGACCTGCGCAAATGGATCAAGGAGGGAGAGCGGAGCGTTGTTCCATAGCTGCTATCCGGAGGCTGAGACTGGAACCGTTCTAGGAATACAGGAACCATAGATTAAGCTGTACAAAAAGAAAAACACCAGCAGATGATATGCGCTAAAGAAACCAGCATGCACACAACTCCGTACCAGCATGCGCAAGTTCACAAGAAAATCATCAAGAAGGCTCGAGTTCCCAGGAAGTGCGCGGAAGAATCACGCACCGGAAGAAGCTTGCGGTATTAACCATATACCCGTCCTCAAAGTAAAGACTGACATCCCGGAGCCTATGAAGAGCTATCTCCCAGCCATCCGAAATGATCTCCATCTCAGCTGAGAGGTAACGAATTTCGAAATTGTTATATTATCCTGTTGAGGGCAGATGTGCGCAGGTGATAGAGCAGCGCAAGGTGAATAGTAGTGCGAATCGCGCCAGAGTGCAAGACTGTGCGCTAGACTCCAGAGAGGTAATTGTATCCGTGTTTGAGTGCTTGTTCGGGACGAACAAGGGCAAGTGTGGGGGGTTTGATAGAGCCTATTTATACGCGCTATTTAGATCTTAACACTGTGCTTGTTTGCATTATTTTGTGTACAAGATTACTGGTTTCCGGTGTTTTTGTATTCCAGGGCAAAACGAGTGCCTAAGTCGGATACGTGCTAATAGGCGCGTTTAAGGAGCGCAACACACAGCCTGCGGAGCTAGTAGCGCAGACAGGATAGGAAGTGGCAGATTTAGACCGCGGTGCGCAGACCGACTGCGCGAACCAATGTGCGCAGTGCACCATGCGCAGGATGTTGGTGTTTCCAAATCTTGACACCATAGGATTTGGAAGTTGCCAAGATTGTCCTCATGAGCAGTATATAAAGAGAGGAAGGCTAGGACGAGAGAGAGCCAGAACTGAAAAACACACGAGCTGCTGCGAGGACCTGCGCTAGCCGACTGCGCGAGCCGAGACACAACAATCTGCACGCACCTGCTTGTTACTGTTTCCTTGGATACTTTAGTTTTTATTTACTATTTCTATGATGTTTACTACTAGCGTCTAGCTAAACGCTTCGTATCGGTTGGGCATGATTCTATGAGTATTTCCTTTGAGACTTGTGCTTAATGCATAGTTTGTTTGCTTGTGTTAATTCTGTGCACACGGTTGACAGCTAGTTGCGTGAGTAGGAGAAGCCTTGAACCGCAATCTTACTCTTACTACTTGTCTATTATATGTTAAACTAGTTGGTAGCTTGACGGTGACAGCTAGGAGTAACGCGCTAGGATAATCAGTTGCTACTGTGACAGGATTCATAGCTGCTTAGACTAGTTTCAAGAATTAATAGCTCATAAACTTTGATCGGAACATGCGCACATGTTAGGAAGCCTTGATCGAACACTAACTTCAGTAAAACGAACTATAGACGTTTAGAGTCGATGATAAGGAATACATTCGTAGAGGATTGTCTGCACCGATACTTTTCATAGTCATAGTACTTAATCTCTACTGCTTGCGCACGTCTAGTGCAAATTCTGCGTTCACTACTGTTCATTCGCGCACCTGCGCAACCTAATCACTCACAACCGAATTTTCATAAGTTGTAGGTTACTAGTTAGAACGAGTCTGCTTGCTCCTTGTGGGATCGACCCTGACTTAGCCGTTGTACTAAGTGGAGAAGGAAGGATTAATTTGACGCGTACAACGACGCGCGATCAATAGGCAGGGATTTATTGAGTCAGTAGCTGTTCTAGATTAATACCAGTGTAGGTAGTTGTGACACAAGTCAGAGCCCGTTCTGATTGTGGTCGAAGTCCTAGCTAAGGTTGAATAGCATAGGTTGCGTGTTGGCGAACCGTGTTGTACATCGACCCTTGAGCTTAGTGGATTTAAGGACTGAGTTCAGTCCTTCCCAGAGGTAGGCATTTGGCCGAACTGGGTGAACAAAGCGTTTCCCTTGTTCTATCTTGCTACATCAGTTTCTTGGACCTTTCTTATCAGGCTTTTACGGGCGTTTGGGTTCTCTGAAAATTGGGGCTAGTAGTTTTAGCTGCTTGTGCAGCCTGCGGTGTAAGTGCCTTGGCCCAGGCTGTTTGGGCTGGTTTTAATAGTATCAGGTTTTTTTTTAAAAAAAAAAAAAAAGGTTCTCTGAAAATTGGTGTGACCTCATTTATCGATGCATCTCTAACTGTAAATATTTAGTGAAATGGGATGGTAAAGCTTATGGTTATTTTGGTGCAACTAGAGGCATTCGCCAAGGTGATCCCCTATCCTCGGGCCTTTTTGTTATCATTATGGAGTGGTTTATTAGAGTCCTCAATGATGGTGTTGTAGGGGGTTACATTCTTCCGTATTTCACCAAACATAACGCGATCCGTATTAATCATCTTCTTTATGCAGATGACCTGCTAGTTTTTTCCAATGGCTCTAAAGATTCTCTCAATAACCGCATGAGCTTGATTGGGGACTTCTGCTTTTTCTCTGGACAGCAACTTAATCCTACCAAAAGTCAGATTGTGTTTTCTAATAAAATAAATGATCTGAGAAAAGCAGACATTCTTCTTAATACCGGGTTCGCAGAGGCTCATCTTCCTCTTACTTACCTAGGCGCCCCATTGTTCAGAGGCAGAGGTCGGATTAATTATTATGAATACCTGGTGGATAAAGTACAAACTCGCATTTCTGGTTGGACTAGGAATTTTCTTTCTATGGGAGGCAGGGTCACTTTAGTTAATGCGGTTTTGAATTCTATTGGGATTCATAGTATGCTGGTGTTGCCTATCCCTTTTACTGTTCTTAAATACATTGTTAGACTGATGAGCAATTTTATTTGGGATAGTGGCAGTGAGAAAAGGCATCACTGGGTCAGTTGGGAGAAGATGTGTTATCCTAAAAGAGCGGGAGGCTTGAGCATCAAGGATCCTAAGGACATGATGTTGTCTTTTCATGGAGTCTTAGCTTGGAAGTACATAAATTATAACTGTCTTTCGGCTCGTTACGCGCATTCTAGGTTCCAAGAAGGGCAAAAAGGCTCTCATTTGTGGAATAAATTTAATCACCTTATTAATGCTATTAGAGAAGACAGTAAATGGAGTATTGGGAATGGGCTGACTTCAGTCTCAACTTTTTGCCGCAAACTTGGAGTCCTTCCTCCCCCCGGTGTGATGAATTTCTCTCTTCACGATGTTATTGCTGACCCAGTAAAGAAAAACCTTCTTGACAGCTGTCTCTCGGCTGCCCGAATAAGGGAGATTGATGAAACTGTTTTCTCTACTATGGCAGACCGATTTATTTGGATAAAAGCTCCTGATGGAGTTTTTTCAGCTAAGTGTTTTCGTGAATCTTTTATGTCTCATCATATTTCAGTTAACTGGGGAGTTAATTTATGGCAAGCGTGGATTCCTATGAAGGTATCAATGTTTGTTTGGAAGTTATTTCATCGCGTTGTTCTTACTGATGATAATATCAATCGTATAGGTGTTAATCTTCCTTCTAAGTGTGTTTGCTGCTCCAATCCAAGCATCGAAACATTAAAACATCTCTTCTTTGAAGGAACCTTGGGGTCTGATATGTGGCATTTTTTTAGTTCTATTTTTGATAGACCAAGGGTCCATGGTCTTGCTGCCATGGCCAGAGTTTGGCTCAAAAGATCCTCTTTTATTGATTGCTTAGCTTCTGGTCTGGTCTGTTGTGGGCTTTGGGAGATATGGAATTCCAGAAATTTCCTCTTGTTTGAAGGCAAGGATCGGGACTGGAGGTCTTTGATAAAGAAGTGGGCAGCTCCTATAGCAGCTGCCATTAATTTGCCATACACCTCTTCTTTTCAAAATGATCTTATCCTAAATTCAGTTGGTGCTATCGTCCCGTCTAAGAGAATTTTTGTTGAGAATTGGAATTACAAGATGCCTTTGACTGACAACATTGCTGTTTATATCGCCATTCTCCCTTTTCATGGTTTCATCAAGTGTGCCGCCATCTTAAGGAATCCAAAGGGAGATTTTCTGAGGGCTATGGTGAGCAAGTTTAAGGAAGATCATTATTTCCGTATTTTGATTTCCTTTGTCAGGCAGATTCTTGGAACTGTTCATTGCCAGAATATTGATAGTAAGGGCTCTCATCCTTATTTCTTCTCCCTCAAGGATGGTTCTGGTGGGCTGACTGCAGATTTCTCGTCCCTTAGGCTTAGTCTGCTCACGTCCGTTAACTCCATTTCCTTCAGTCGCATAAGCTCTATGGAAAACAAGGTAGCTACAGCTTTGGTGTGTACTATGGATGAAGGAGTCTTTCATAATCGTCTTGATCTCCATAGAGCGGTCCAAAGAAGCCTTGACAATAGCCAACATATCTACTGTCATCCTCCCTTTTGTGATGATGTGCACATTTATTAATCTCTTTAGATTGGTTTGGCAGATTGTTTTTAAGTGGTTGAGCAGGCAGTGTTGTGAGTGTCTCTCAACAGCTAGTGCTACAACTCTTTTTGATGTTCTTTATTGCCTGTTCGGTGTTTTTTGGTCGAGTTTTAAGTTCGATCAACACTTGAGGGTTTTTTTTCTGTTTTTCTGTGGATATTGGGCGGGTCGTCCTCCAGATTTTGTATTCACCTCGATCCAGGTTTTTTGGATCTCATATCAATAAAGGCCGTTTTTTGAAAAAAAAAAAAAAAAACAGTGGGCAGTAGCAACTGCTTGTTCACAAATCTGCATATCAGAGATGCTGCGGAAATTTCAATTGGTATCAGAGCCGGAACTCAACATACAGAGTAGAGATCCTGAGCGTCTAAGCAAGGTACAATGAAGGAAGGATAGAGCGTGAGTCGTCCTTCTCTGAAGATTTCTCAGATAGATTAGTGTGGGAAGGGGATTCTAGTGGAATGGTTACTACAGCTAACTTCCTGAGGAGTTTCAGCCAGCCTTATCCTAACATTAAAAAATTCGAAGTTATTTGGAGTAATTTCATTCCTCCAAAAGTCTCCTCTTTTTTGTGGAAAGTTCTTCACTCAGCCCTGCCCACCTATGAAAACATCATCAAAACTGGTTGTCAGGTTGTTAGTAAGTGTGTCTGCTGTAATGATCCCAGGGTTGAAACGATGGAACATCTGTTTTTACACAGTGACAAAGCCCTGCTGGTCTGGAATTTTCTCTGTCCTATTTTCTGCAAAAGCAGGCCTGCGACATTTCATCAGTTCTGCTATGATTGGGGTATTATGGCTGACTTTAATAATTTTAAGGATTGCTTAGGGTTTGCCCTTATAAGCTGCTGTTTGTGGGATATATGGAAATTCCGTAATAAGATGGTTTTTGATGAGCAGACGGGAGTTTTCAGTAAGTGCAATATTTTCAGATGGACTACGGTCCTAGTTAACATTATTAAAGCTCCCTGTCATCAAGATTTATTATCTACAAATGCTTGCAAAGCTCTCCGAGTTAGTCCTAAGCTGATTAAGTCGGATAGATTGATTTGGTCTTCTTGGCAGCCTTCTAGTAAAGGTAACACTTGTAATATTGCTATAGCTACTGTTGATGATACTTCCCGTCTGGCTGCGGTGGTTCGAGATAGATATGGGATGTTTGTTTCTGCTCTCAAGATTGTTGCGGCTCGTAAGCACTTTTTGCAGGGTCTGATGCAGCTTTTATGCGAATTGCGGTCCAGGAACTTGGCCTTTCAGTGCTTACGGATTTCACATCCTGAAGTGAAATTGCTGGGACACAGCTGCTTGGTGGATTGGAATATATTTCAGGTTAAAATGATGCTGGTTAAAAGGCTCAACCTCATTGATGTATTCAAAATCAACCCCTCCCTTAACCATCCAGCAGATGCCTTATGCTTCTCCGAGCCTAATCTCCTCTACACTGCCAGATTTGGAGAAATAACGAGGGCAGTTAAATATGCGATCGCCAGCGACTTGAAGGCTCAACCTTGCTTTTTTATGGAGCAGCGCATAGTTCTCTGATTTGAGGACCTTTGTTGTATCACATTGGGTCTTTCTCTTTCGTGGTTTGAGCTTGTTTAGGTCTTGGCTTGTTGAGCTTTTTTTGCTGTTTTTCTCTAGCTGCTTGTTTTGATTGGTAGGAGTGTGAGTTTAGCTGTGATTGCAGTCTTCAGTGTAAGCGCCATGGCCCTGGCTGTTTGGGCTCTTTAAGTATACCAGATTTAAAAAAAAAAAAAAATTGAGCGTGAGTCGTCCACCATTATTGGAAGAAAGCAACTATGGTTGGAAGGTAAGGACGAAGGCATTCCTCAAAGCCATAGATGAGAGAACCTGGAGAGCAGTTGTGGCTGAATGGTCTCCTCCCATTATCATGGATGAAAGGGGAATTACTAGGGTGAAACCTGAAGTACAATGGACTACAGAAGACGAAGCTGCAGCAACTGGTAATTCAAAGGCTCTGAATGCAATTTTTGCTGCCGTAGATTCTAACAATTTCAGGTTGATCTCAAACTGTGACATTGCCAAACAAGCCTGGGAGATTTTGCAAGTTGCCCATGAAGGAACCGACAAAGTAAGGATGTCCAGACTGCAGATCATAGCTACTTAGTTCGAGAATCTGAGGATGCAAGAAGAAGAGACGATTACTGAGTTCAATGCCAAGCTGTGTGACCTGTCATATGAAGCTCATGCTCTTGGACCTATTCCTGAAGAGAAGCTAATTAGGAAAGTTCTCAGATCGTTGCCCACCAGATTTGACATGAAAGTGACAGCCATAGAAGAAGCTCAGAATGTCAGACACATGAGACTAGAGAAGTTTATTGGATCTCTCACACAGTTTGAAATGAAGCTGATCAAAGAAGAACCCTCCCCTAAAGACAAGAATGTGGGTCTAAAAGCAGAAACTGAAGAAAAGAAGCCCACTGCTGATGACCAACTGAGTCTGTTGGTGAAGAACCTCGGGAAGTTATTGACGAACATGGAGTCGAGATCTGGACATGGCTCACGAAGGCAATTCAGAAGGAGTGGAGGAAATCAAAGAAGAGGGAAGGAATCTGCTCCAGATGACGATGAGAAGAAAGAGAAAAGAAAGGGCATGCAGTGGTCGAACTGTGATGGATATGGCCACCTACAAACCGACTGTACCAGCAAACCAATGAAGAAGTCTGAGCAAAGGTGTGACAGTGCTCTCTCAGCTAACTGGAGTGAAGAAGAGATCGATCCGAGTGAAGATGAATGCACCATGTGTTAAATTCAGATCAATCAGAAAAGGCAGATGGGCTCAAGAAGAGATGAACAAGGTTCTGCTACAGCAACCTCTGTATCACCGTGTTAAGAAGCACTTGAAGTATAAACTCAGAAGATGTTATACCTGTGGTCACAAGGGTCACATTAAGAGGCACTGTCCATCAAACCTCACTAGGGAAGATCCAGCCAAAGAGGCTACAAAGCAGAAACATGAGAGAACCTTGCATATGGCACTTGTCAGCACAGCGAGTTCCTCGAACGAAGTAAGCTCGTATTTTGACAGTGGTTGCTCAAGGCATATGACTGGAGAGAGATTATTCCTGAAGAACATAACTCCATGCTCAGAACAGTAGGTAAAATTTGGAAATGGCTTAAAAGGAAGAGTTCTGGGTAAAGGAACTCTGGCAGTTGAAGGGATGCCCAACATGAGTAATGTAATGCTCGTGGAAGGACTAAAAGCAAATCTCATAAGTATTAGCCTTCTGGCTTGTATAGCTATACTATTCAGCTTACTCTCGTGTTGGCAAAGCTCAACCGGTACTTGAGGTTTTCGTTGCGTAGCTTGCATAGGCCAAATTGGCTTTGGTTAGGCATTTTATCTAGCAGGGATCCACTAGACTTGGCTGGTTCTTGTGATTTTAGTTTTAGGTCACTGCTTGTGTATGGCTTTTGGCTTTTGCAGGTTCTTGTGACTATAGTTTTTTGGTCTCTGCTTGTGTATGGCATTGGCCTTCTTTCCTTGCTTGTTACTGCCATGGCTCAGGCTTTTTGAGTCCCCATTAATAAAGTGATTTTCGTTTAAAAAAAAAAAAAAAAAAAAAAAAAAAAAGCCAACTGTGCGATGGCACACTACAGGTAAAATTTACCCAAGATTCGTGCAAAGTCTTTAACAAATCAGGTGAATGTATAATGCAAGGGGCCAGATCAAAGAGCAACTGCCATCTTCTCAAAGCTGATACAACCTCTCCTTCACCAATGTGCATGCTGACCAACACGGAAGAGATGAATCTCTGGCACAGAAGGATGGGTCACATCAACTTGAGAACCCTGAAGAAAATTGCAACAGAAGGGTTAGTCAGAGGAGTTCCATTGATCAAAGGTGAACCAAGCACTATTCGTGGAGAGTGTCAGATTGGCAAACAGAAGAAGGCTTCACACCCAAGGATATAAATACAATCAGGCCCCTCCAATTGATACATATGGACCTGATGGGGCCTATGGAAGTCGAGAGTATTGGAAGGAAGAGGTATGCATTTGTCTGTGTTGATGACTATACCCGTTTTACATGGATTGATTTTGTCAGGGAGAAATCAGATATTGTAGCCCACCAAGGGCTAGCCTAGTGGTCGTGGTGGTATATTATAAACTCCATGTCACAGGTTCGATTCCTGGTGGGTGTTAGGGCTGGGGCTCTAACGGCGTGGGTTTTTTTTTTTAAAAAAAAAAAAAAGAAATCAGATATTGTAAAATTAATTGTCTCTTTGGTGTCCCGACCAGAGCAAGAAAAAATTCTCAGAATTTCCATTATCCGAAGTGATCATGGAAAGGAATTTTGAGAGAATGAAGCAGTAGACGAGTTCTGCCGAAAAAAGGGTATCACTCATCAGTATTCATCTCCCATCACTCCTCAGCAGAATGGTGTCGTGGAACGGAAGAATCGGACAATTCAAGAAATGGCCAGGGTCATGATTCATGCGAAGAAGGTTCTCCTGAGATTTTGGGCCGAGGCAATGAACACAGCCTGCTACATCATTAACCGAGTCTCCATACGGAAAGGAACGAATCAGACTTGCTATGAGCTTTAGAATCAGAAGAAGCCCACGGTCAAATATTTCCACATCTTTGGGAGTGACTGCTACATTCTGAGAGATCGAGAATACACAAAGAAACTTGACCCCATGAGTGATGCTGGCATGTTCTTGGGATATTCAGCAAACAGCCAGGCATATCGATTTTACAATCAGAGGACAAAAACAGTAATGGAATCCATTAATGTAGTAGTCAGTGATGTTGAAGAAGCTACTCCCACTGACCTAGATGACGAAGACTCAGGCACTGAAGCTGCACCCATAAGACAGGACAGAAGTGAACAAGCCTCTGCTCCAGAGGATGCTACAGCAAACGCTGAAGCAAAAAGTGCTAATGAACTTATGGATTTCCCGAATGAAGAACAGGATATTGAGGTCCGTTCCCCAGCATCAAGGCAACCTCCAAAGAAGATTCAGAATGTCTAATGTGATTGGAGACCCGACAGAAGAAAGGAGAACTAGAAGTAACTCACACCTCAACACCTGCTTTCTGTCCTGTACAGAACCAAAGAACTTCAAAGAAGCTATGAACGACGAATACTGGATGATAGCTATACAGGAAGAACTAGCTGAGTTGAAAAGGCACGATGTGTGGGACTTAGTGACCAGACCAAACGAAGTAAACATTATAGGCACCAAGTGGATCTTCAAGAACAAGACTGATGAGAAAGAAACATCACAAGAAATAAAGCTAGATTGGTTGCTCAAGGGTACACTCAAATTGAAGGCCTGGATTTTGATGAAACCTTTGCACTAGTTGCTCGGTTGGAAGCCATCAGACTGCTCCTGGCCATGTCATGTTTTCTCGAATTTAAGCTATATCAAATGGATGTCAAGAGTGCATTTCTGAACGGAGATCTTTCTAAAGAAGTTTATGTAGTCCAGCCTAAAGGGTTTGAAGATCCTCATTATCCGGAGCATGTGTACAAACTGAAGAAAGCTCTGTATGGGCTTAAACAGGCTCCTAGAGCATGGTATGAGCGGCTGACCATCTTCCTTGAAAAGCATGGATACGAAAGGGGGGGAGCTGACAAAACTCTCTTTGTGAAAAGAACCAAGTCAGATGTGATTATTGCCCGGATATATGTAGATGACATTGTCTGTGGATCGAAGTCCCAGCATCTGGTAAAGCAGTTTGTGGATCACATGCAGAATGAAGTCAAAATGAGCATGGTAGGAGAGCTAACTTATTTCCTCGGATTTGAAATCTCCCAGAAATGGGATGGAATCTTTGTAGCACAAAGCAAATATAGCAAGAAATTTCAGCTAGATAACGCCAGTCACAAACGAACACCAGGTGCCACACACATCAAAGTCATCAAAGATGAAACGGGGTGGAAGTAAATCAGGCTATCTACAGAAGTATGATTGGTAGCTTGCTATACCTGACTGCTAGTCATCCCGACATCTCCTTTGCAGTGGGGGTAATGTGCAAGGTTTCAAGCCTGTCCAAAAGATAGTCACTTGCAGCTGGTCAAAAGAATCATCAGGTATGTTGTAGGTACTGTGCACTATGGCCTGTGGTACACTAAGGATACGAATGCAAATCTGATAGGATATAGTGATGCAGACTGGGTAGGTTGCTCTGAGGATAGGAAGAGCACATCTGGAGGTTGCTTCTTCCTGGGAAACAACTTGGTGTCCTGGTTTAGTAGAAAACAAAACAGCATCGCCTTATCCACGGCTGAGGCAGAGTACATAGTAGCAAGAAGTTGTTGTGCGCAGATGATTTGGATGAAGCAGATGCTGGCTGAGTATGGCCTCAATCAAGGTGAAATGACTCTCTACTGTGACAACATGAGTGCTATCAGCATATCCAAGAACCCAGTTCAGCACAGCAGGAGAAAACACATTGATATTCGACATCAATTCATCTGAGATCTGGCAGAAAAGAAGATCATTACACTTCAGCACGTTGTGTCCGCCAAACAACTTGCAGACATCTTCACCAAGCCTCTGGATGCAGTTAGGTTCGAAGACCTGAGATCCTCTCTAGTTCTCTGTGTCTTGGCTCCCTAAGACTGCCGAGACCTTTCCCTCCCCCCCCCCCCCCTCATATGGTCCAAAAAGGGGGAGACAGAAGGGGGTCGAGGGACCCGAGGACGAGGATCGATAGAAACATTGATGGGGTTTTGGTCAAAATGCCAAGGGGGAGATTGATGATGCAATATGGCAGTCTTTGACAAACCAGTACGAGTGAACAAGCTGCTGCTATAGCTAGAGTTGTATCAAGCAGCTGTAGCACCTGTTCGACAACAGTTATCCGGACCTTCGGATAAAGCGCCCGGCCGTTCATCAGCGAGCATCAACGGAGCTTCTAAATTTTCAGCAGAGAATATCCTAGAGAACACACCGTCCCAGGGTGAAGATTTGGTTGTGGGAGATTTGTTTCTCAAATCAAATCTAATCTCCTACAAATTAGGAGATATTGTTGTTTGGAGGAAATTGCTAAAAACAGTTAATGATGGAACTGGGTGTTCCTATTTAAAGGAGGTTGTTAAGAGCTTCAAAGCTATCGAAGACAAGAGTACAAACACCAGAGCGTACACAGAAAACTACGAAGGGTGATTGTGAGTGAGCCGTGCTTCGATCATCACCACGAGCAGAGCGTGAACGCATAGCAAAGGTGATTGAAGCTAAGAGTGATCAAGACCTGCAGAGTCTGATCAGTACCTGATCTGGGAAGCCAATTCAGAGCAGCTGTTGCTTGTTGGTTGATCAAGGGAAGCCGCAGAGAGCAATTGTCGAGGGGAGGTGCTCGGACAATTCGTAGAGGGCTTGGACTCACTAGTGACAGGAAGTCACTGAGTGACGGGGAGTATTCCAGAGTGTGAAGCGCTCGTGTAATTGTTCGATCGGCTCAGCAAAAGGCTTGGAGCGACGTGGATAGATTCTGCACCAGCAGTGTGCTACAGCGGGACCTGCACAGACTGCGTCTTAATTAGAATAGGCAGGGTTTTATTGAGTCAGTAGCTGTTCTAGATTAATATCAGTGTAGGTAGTTGTGACACAAGTCAGAGCCCGTTCTGATTGTGGTCGAAGTCGTAACTAAGGTTGAGTAGCATAGATTGCGTGTTGGCGATTCGTGTTGTACATCGACCCTTGAGCTTAGTGGATTTAAGGACCGAGTTCAGTCCTTCCCAGAGGTAGAGCCGAACTGGGTGAACAAACCGTTGTTCCTTGTTCTATCTTGCTACATCAGATTGGGGTGTTCAACAGTGTGTTGTAGCAACTGCTTGTTCACAAATCTTCATATTAGAGACGCTGCGGAAATTTCATTTACCAAATTCTTCCCATACTTGCTTTGTGAGATAAAAATGACATCTTCTTTTTTTGAGATTTGCAGTCCAAGAAAATAGGTTAATTCTCCTACCATGCTCATTTGAAACTCCATTGGCATTTTCTTCACAAACTGGTTCAGCATTCTTTGTGAACTGGACCCAAACACAATGTCATCCACATTTATTTGTGCAATGATAAAATCTGACCTTGTTCTGCGCGCAAAAAGAGGCTTGTCCTCTTCTCGATCATAAAGGTGATTAATCAAGAACCTAGTCAATCTAACATACCACGCTCTGGGAACTTGCTTCAAACCATAGAAAGCCTTCTTTAGCCTGTAGACATGGTTTGGATGATGAGGATCCTCGAATCCCTTGGGTTGAGCAACATAGACTTCTTCAGTCAAGATCCCATTAAAAATGCACTCTTGACGTCCATTTGGTACAACTTTAACTTCCGGTGAAAAGCCAGTGCAAGGAGTCTGATTACTTCCATACGAGCAACAGGAGCAAAGGTTTCATCAAAGTTTACTCCCTCAATCTGTGTGTACCCTTCGCTACTAGGCTGGCTTTGTTTCTTGTAATATTGCCCTTCTCATCCTTCGCCTAATTTTTGAAGACAACGCTCAAAAGTTACAGCTCCAAGATTCCAGCTAGCCTAATTTTTGCTGCAAGCTTCCGTTCCTCAGTTCCTGCTTTCGTCAGGATATTTGCTGGCTTTTTCTCAACCCAGCTCTTTTGACACTTATTCCTTTTCACCTCCACCCAATGCATTGAATATTTGTTCTTCTCAGATGCACTTCTGATTTTCGCGGCTATTGAAAAGTGATGTTTGCTTCTGAAATTGTGTTGTGTTGCTGATGCGGAGTTGTAGCTTCTGCTTAAGCACTCTTTATATCTTTCTGCGAAATTACTCTACTATAAAAATAAGAAAGACACAGCGTTTGTTCACCCAGTTCGGCAACTTGCCTACGTCTGGGGAGGATGCTCCGATCCTCAAGATTCCACTATCATAGTTTGAAGTATAAGGACTCACACATCTACCTCTCACCTTGTCGAAATCTAAAGCTGAATCTAATCTCCTAGACTATCTAGCAATATGAACTCTCGGATTCTCTTCGTGCAGTCTACACACTCTCAGTAACAAATAGCTATAGTACTGACTATCGGACTTAGCCTATTCTATTATAATGTGTGACTCACGGAATGCTTCAGCGCACTCTTCACCAGAGTTCTTATATCTTCAGTCAACAACACTCCAAGCCTTCCCGCCAAGTAGTCGGACAATCTTAGTTCTTCAAACTTAGCTTCAGCTCCCCCTCAATCAGTGCCACACTCCTGTCACTATTGAGTAGCCTCTATCTCTGCTCCACAGCCCGCGACAATCCCTATCCGCAGCCGATCACTGAGATCCTGTCAAGCCTTCAATGAGCATAGCTCCAGTTGAACTCCAGATCAGTTCTGAATCAAACTCCACGAGTTCTGATTCCTTCTGCAAACCACACCAGTCTTCAACTCAAAGGATAACCCCTACTACCGTGGTTGATCTATGTGTGTGTGCTCTTGCTCTCTCAGTTTTTCTCTCGTGTGTTCTGTGTGCCCTCTAGCTGCCCTCCGGCTTCCTTTTCAAGCGTACTAGCATATCCAATTTGCCAAGGATCATTATCAAAATCTTCTCCTAGATTATAGTGGTTGATCTATGTATGTGCGCTCTTTCTCTCTCAGTTTTTCTCTCATATGTTTTGTGTGTCCTCTGGCTGCCCTCCTCCTTCCTTTTCAAGCGTACTAGCATATCCAATCCGCCAAGGATCATTATCAGAATCTTCTCCTAGATTCTAGCAAGTTTGTTGGAGATTCCATTGCCAAATTTGGACTCTTGCTGAGCTATTGATGACATCTACATAACTCACTGAGCTTCCCCGATGCCAGCTAGATCATGCAGAAGCCTCACCGCAACTCCAGGTTGATCGAGTATTTTGCTCTAGCTCTAGATCATCACATAGTGCTGAAGCAGACTCTGTCGCCCATTCTTTAAAATGTGTCTCAGCTTCAGATCTTCAAAGATTGGTGAAGCAGTCTCTGGCTCTTTATTGTTGTTATTTTGGCAGTCATCAGATTGTGCTCCAGCCATCGAACTTGAGGAAGTGCTTCAGCACTCTCTTGAGCAGTTTTGTCAAGGATGCCATATCCTCAACAACTTCGTTTCTTTCTGTGCCTCCTTCTCTGAGTGAATGCCTCTATACCACTTCTGCAAGTTTCCTGCACAGTAACACGAAACCCTTGGTTTACCTGCATCTGTGTACTGTAGTGTTCATAAGTGCTCGGTGGATTCCTTGTTCTGCATCTGTGTACTGTAGTGTTGAACACTTTCTCTGAAGATGTCCAGTATGATCACACTTGTAGCATCTCTTCTGCTTTAATCTATATTTCTGAGCATGTGATTGATCTAGAGAATGCTTCAACACTCTCTTGTACTTCTGTTCTGGTACTCTCTCCGGACCTACTGTGACCGAACCCTTCTGAACACTTGCATTTTGATCAATCATTGTAGCTTTGACAAATGTAGTTATAACTGTTCGTTCATCACTAGTGTATCCAAGACCTTCAGTCCCACCTCCATATCTTTGGTAAGCTAGAATTTCATCCAGAATGGATGACTCTCTTCAGTTTGCTTCAGCTGTGATTCTCTATTCTATACCTCACCAGCTGTCTTAGTATCATCTGATTGTTTCTTGGACAGAGAGGTAATGATGCTTTGAAGGTTACCTTTTTCATCTTCCAGTTCCGAAACCCTTGATAGTAGTTCCGTTTTGGCATCAATAACTTTTTGACACTTTTTTTTATCAGTTTAATCTGGTCAGCTATAGTTTCTACTGAGTATTCTTCATCATCATTGCTGTCAAATTCAACAATCTCATAAACAAATTCTGTCTTTATTTGATTTGAATCAACATTACGAAATAGAGTAGTCAGGGCAAGATTTTCTTTGTGATGAGTCTCCTCTTCACTGTCATTACTCCAATTAGTTGTTTGAGACTTGTTGTTTTTCTTCTGATATGTAGGGCATTTAGTTTGCCTGTGACCATATCCCTCGCACTCCCAGCACAGGATTCCTTTCAGTTTGTCTTTTCCCTCATCATTGTTTTTGTCAGCATCCTTGTTCTTTCTCTGAGAATTTTCTCCTCTTCGGTTTCTCCCCCTGAATTTTCTCCTCTTCTGTTCCATTCTCTTCACGAGCTTTCCAAGTTTTTGACCAGCAGAGACAGTTGTTGGTTGGCATCATCTAGGACAGCCTCTTTCTCTTTTGTTTCAGCTTTCAGCCTGAAGTCTTTCCCAGAGGGTGGTGAAGCAGTCTCTGCAACTTTCATCTCGAACTGCCTTAGTGAACCAATCAGCACCTCCAGCCTCATGTGCTTGATATCATGCATCTCTTCAATGGCAGTGACTTTCATATCAAATTTCGAGGTGAGTGATTTAAGGACTTTCCTTACCAACTTCTCTTTCCGAATTGGTTCACCGAGAGCATGGACCTCATTTGATATATCAATAATCTGGCGTTGAACTCATCAACGGTCTCATCGTCCTACATCTTCAGGCTCTCAAATCTGGAAGTGATAATTTGCATTCTGGACATTCTTACCTTATCTATTCCCTCATGAGCAGTTTGAAAAATCTCCCAAGCTTGTTTAGCCATGTCAGAGTTGGAAATTTCCTGAAATTGTTTGCATCCACAGCAGCAACTGTTACCAACTGTGGTGGATATTCAAGGCTTTGGAGTTACCAGTTGTGGTGGCTATCTCATTAGGAGTCCACTTATCTTCTATTTTCTTCTGTGCAACTTCTCCACTATCTACCGTTTGTGGGTGAGACCATTCTGTGATGACTGCCCTCCATGTTTTCTCATCAACAGCTTTGACAAAAGCCTTCATCCGAGCCTTCTAGTAGCCATAGTTTCCTCCCTCGAGCAGTGGCGGTCGGCTGGTGCTTTGTCCTTGAATCACACTCTGTATGTTGAGTGACCCGCTCTGATACCAATCGAAATTGTACAACGTTGCTGACGCAGAGTTATAGTTTCTGCTTAAGCATTCTCTGTATCTTTCTCTAGTGCCAGAATAAGAAAGACACAGTGTTTGCTCACCCAATTCGGCAACTTGCCTACGTCTGGAGACGATGCTCCAATCCTCAAGATTCCACTATCTCAGTTCAAAGTACAAGGACTCACACCCTTACTTCTCACCTAACCAAAATCTAATGCTCAGACTAATCTTTTAGACTAGCTAGCAGTCTGATCTCATAGACTCTCTTCTTGCAGCCTCCACACACTCAATAATAAAAAGCTACAACGCTGACTCTTAGATTTAGCCTATTCTATTACAATATGTAGCTCTGAGGGGGCGTATTTATACGCTCCGTTGAGTTGTTTATTTCCATACTTTTATTACATTTTGCGCGAGATATTGAACCGAAGACCTGCTGGTTCTACCAGTGCTAGTTCGCTCATATTTGGTTCAACCCCAAACCCTAGGTTTAGAACACATTGGGCAAAAGCTTTACACATTAGACATCTCGGGGAACTGTAGCGGCGGCTTAGCAAGAGAAAGGAGAAGCAGCGGCTGCTGCTGGTGGCGGTCGTCAGAGTTACTGTTCACCTATTACTATTCATCGCATTGTTCATCTATTACTATTTACTACCGAAAATACTATTCATGCTTTTTTTCGGATTAGTTCAGTTTGTGTTCTTAACTCATTGTAATAGACTAAACTCAGTTTTTATTACATTTGATGGATGTTATGTCTAGCTAAACCCACACTCTGTTTGGGGATTTACATTCCAACGCTTGGTTTGAGATCAATGGATTGCTGTTTTGAGTTAATGATTGACTGTTCTGTTATTGAAACTGCATGCCATTGATTATCAATCTAGTATTTTTTTTTTTTTTTTTTAAAAACCTGAAACACTAATAGGCCCAAACAGCCAGGGCCATGGCTCTAACACAGACAGCCGCATGAGCTTAGCAGTAAGCTGATTTGATATCAATCTTGCGATGCTAGACTGAACTGCCTTGTTAGCTAAGCCTAGCGGTGGAACTAAATTGGTGGTATTAATCGAGTAACTGTGAACTTATTCGAGAACTTAGCGGTTAAGAATAGGTAGAACATTGGAGACTACGTTGCTTCAGCCGGATTGTTAGACTAGAACAGTGATTATATCCACTGATGCATGTTGTTCGATCTATGATAACTAGTTGCAGTGTATTTCCATGATTGATATTCTCTGAATTGATAAACTCAATATTGAAACATTCCATGTGACTACCATTAAGACTCTTGATCACTTACTCTCTTTGGGTTCGACCATACTTACCACTTGCTAAGTGTTAATAGGTAACTATAATTATAAATTTGAGGGGCACATATATGCTCTGTCAAGCTCACTGATTGCTTCAGCGCACTCTTCACCAGAGTTGCTGTATCTTCAGTCTACGACTCTCCTATCTCTCCTGCCGATAAGTCGGACACCCTGAGTTCAGCAAACTCAATCTCTGCTCCCCCTCAATCAAATGACTCACTCCGTCACTAAAGGGCAGCGTCGATCAATGCTCTGCAGCCCGCGACAACACCTGTTCGAGGCTGATCATCGGCCTCCAGTCAATCCTTCAATAAGCAGCGCTCCGGTTGAACTCCGGATCACTCCTGAATCAAACTCCACGAGTTCTGATTCCTTCTCCACACAGCACCAGTCTTCAACTCAATGTGTCAGCCCTACTACCGCGGTTGATCTCTGTGGGTTCTCGCACTGTGCTCTCTAGCTTTGCTCTCTGGTTGTGTGTGTGTTGTGATGCGTCCAGCCTTCCTTTCAAGCGGCCCAACACACCAAAAATGCAGGGATCATTATCAGAATCTTCTTCTAGATTCTAGCAAGTTTGTTGGAGATTCTGTTGCCAAATCTGAACTCTTGGATCTGTATCTTCTTTGACCACATGCTAGGTTTTGCTAGGTTCTTGATGACGTCTGCATAACTCACTCAGCTTCCCCGATGCCAGCCGGATCATGCCGGAGCCTCCCCGTGCAACTCCAGGTTGAACCCGTGATGCGGACAATCTCTCTGTAGCTTTTTGAAGCGCTCATATGCCTCGTAATAATTCTCATCATCTTGCTGCGTAAATTGGCATATTCTATCCCGGATTTTTTTAGTCTTTGCCGGTGGGAAGAATTGAATAAGAAACGCTTGGGCGAGTTCTTCCCAAGTTGGGAAGTGTTCGGCGCGTGACTCATAAGCCAATCCTTCGATTTTCACTTAGCGAGAACGGAAACACTTTCATATAAATAGCTTCTAGTTTGACCCCCTGCACTTTGCAGGTGCGGCATAATTCCATGAATTACGCCAAATGCGCATTTGGGTTTCCATACCCTTCAAACTGATTTGAGTCGACTTTATCTCTAATTCTTTATCGTCACCCTCTTCCAAGTATATGGGTGATCCATAATGTCCGATTGTTGGGGCAATGTGTTCCCCAACCGGTTTCGTCGTCCGCTTGCGGACGAATAGCATTTTCTATCCTCCTCGGGTTCGGTTTATCCACCATCCTTGCTGGTGGTTGCTCCATAATCTCTATTATTTGTTGATCAACTTGAATTTGATGGGTAGGAGTATCAAAATCTGGTGTTGATGTGGAAGCTTGTTCTTGTGCCTTCTAAGTGCGCGCTCTAATTTGCATTCAAAGATCTACCAAGCGATCAAAGAAAATGTTAATAAGTGTGAACTTGAAGCACAGTAGGAAAGAATAGCACGCAAAACACATAATCACGATCAACAAAGTAAAAAAAATGAAGTAGACTAACTAAGACAATACTAAATAGCAAACTAGTCTCATGGCTAATCCCGGGTAACGGCACCATTTTGAACGTTGTCGAAATTGTGCTATTAAAAATACTAACCAATCACGGTATGCAAACAATATTTATAATTCGAGTGACCTCGAGTCGAACCCGAGAGAAAAGCCTAGTTTAGTCTAAAGCTACCTAGTAATGCTTAAGGTAAATCTACTAAATAAAAGTGGTGGGTTTTTTCCTCTAGGTGAGGTATCTCTAGTAAATACTAAAGACAAGTTCGAAATTGGGTTGGAAGTAAAGTAATAAAAAAGCGTAGTCGGAATCTTATTTCACCCTTAGGTCATACGATTGGAAACACAAGACAGAAATATATTCTTTTTTTTTTTCAAAAACAAATTTTATTAATAAATCCAAAAAGCCTGGATTGGGGCGAAATTATAGGAGGAGGAGCTGGGCTGTCAAGCTTCAGAAGGTATCTTTGATACACAACTGTACACTGCCGAACAAGCCACAAACTCAACCTAAAAAGCAATAAAAGAATCATATAAAAAAGCCTCAAAAGTATGAACTCATCACTCAAAACAGACTGCAGAGGATAGGGACACAAGATCGTGTAACTAATCGCCAGGAAATAGGTACCCCTCCCAAAGCAAAGGATTAGCAGAGGTAAGCCAAGGAGCACGGATACAGAAGCTGCAGCAGAATGCTGGTGAACACTACCCAGAAACATAAAGAAGATTACTGTCATCATGAAAGGAGGGAGGTTGCTGCCGGGGAGGAAGGAGGCTGAGGTCGTCTTGAGTGACTGTAGGGGGATTAAAGGCATCTGCATGATCGCAATCCTGGCTGGAACAAAAGAATGTATGCTGATCCTTGTCAGCCGAAATAGCAATACAGACCGGCTTAGGGAGCTGCAGGAGCCGACGATAGGAGCCAACAGTCTGGGCTGAGTAAGCTAAGCATATAGCTGAATGATTAGTAAGGGCGTACGTACGACGAAATTTAGAGATGCCATATTCCAAACAGAAACTGCGAACTTGATATAAGACATTCCATGGGGCATCATCACAAGATTCCAGCGACAGCATGAGACTATGAGAACTTTGAATAATATCAATGTGAATTCCATTTTCCCAAGATACGGACAAGCAGTGAGAAATGAAGTCTATCAACTCCTCCATTGTAGGAGAATTGACATCAAATCTGGTGATCGCCAACAGGAAGTTACCATGAGGGTTTCTAATGACAGCACCCCATTTGAAGATGACGCCCTGAGATATTTGAGCAAAATCCAAACAGGCCTTCTTGCATTGAGGGTTCCATCTCAGCCATCTCCCTTTGACAAGAGAGAGACGGTTAGGCCTAATATGGAAGAATTCTAAAATTCTCACAGCTTGAGTATCAGTTTCGTAAGGGATGGTAAGGGAGAGCTTGATTGCCCAGGCATGAATAAAACTTATTATGTTCACAGGTTGTCTTCCAAAAAACTGGGAGTTACGGTTCTTCCAAATAGCCCAAAGATAGACCACCGCAATGCCAAGTCTGAAGCAGAGCAGAAAATTGGGTTTAGCTGGTTGCTTCATCCAGAATCTTTGAAGGGAGAAAATAGAAATGGGCCTTTCTCCATTAAAGATAGTAGCCAGAAAATTCCAGCCTTCAATAGCCTTTTCACACCCAAAGAATATGTGATTCAAAGTCTCTTCCTTTTTACAGCAAACATGACACCTTGATGCCAAATGGAAACCAATGCGTTTGGCTCGCTGGTCAATAGGAAGACCGCGCATAAAAATTCTCCATATGAAGGTACTGAGTTTAGGGGGAAGCCACTGATGCCAGATTGACTTTGCCCATCCGATAGGAGGGTGTTTAGTTTGAAAGCTTTCCATAAAATTTTTTGTAGTTAAGGAACCATCCAAAGAATTAGCCCAAACAATCCTATCTTCCCCACCACCAAAAACCACACGATTATTTTTTTTTTAAAAAAAACCCACCCCGTTAGAGCCCCAGCCCTAACACCCACCAGGAATCGAACCTGTGACATGGAGTTTATAATACACCACCACGACCACCACACGATTATAAAAAAGAGAGGCGCGGGCTGGTAGAGCACATAGAAGACCCAACTTCAGGTTGTTCCGACTGAAAACCTCTTTAACTGAAAAACCATGAGTTACTTTGATTGATATTCTAGGCTAAAGTATCACGCATTCTAAATTCAACTCTCTCTCCTTCTCTACAATGGGAATGATACCTAAGTGACACAATTCTCAAACTCTCGCTCTATTGAATCGTGTAGAATAAAAGTCTTCTAATCTCAACCTCTCGCTATCTAAAATAATCATGCTTGATCTTCTAAACAACCTAAGTTCAATTCTCATTTCATCTTTAGAAGTTTTATTAATTTATACTCATTTATGCCTTTTGTCAAACACTTGGTGTGCATAGAATTAACATGAAGGCCCACCAAGGGCTAGCCTAGTGGTCGTGGTGGTGTATTATAAACTCCATGTCACAGGTTCGATTCCTGGTGGGTGTTAAGGTTGGGGCTCTAACGGGGTGGGTTTTAAAAAAAAAAAAAAAAAAAAAAAGAATTAACATGAAGAACAAGCGTAAGAATTTTGATAAAGAAACATGTTTTGCATTACAATCTAACCTAAAGGATCCCAACTACTATGGGATTACTCACTCATGGTGAGTTCAATACAAGACAATTTTTAAAGGAAATTGTTCACCAATTTAAGACAAACTAGTAAGGGTTGAGTAGAGGGTTGATGTAGAATCTCCAATTGCGTGTGTCTTCTCCGAATCCTCGACAATTATTCAAGTCCTCCAAAAGAAATCGGCTAGGGTTTTATTTTCTAGAAAAAGCCTCTTCTAATTTCCCATATCTTTCTATTTATACTTCTTTGAAAATTATCTATTTACCCGCAGTGCCCGAATCACTTTTGATTCAGGCAAGCTTTATTTAATTGACTCGGACAGAGTGTCCGAGTCAAACACCTAGTGCAGTTTCGGAGCTGGGTGAATCAATCTTCCTTGGCCGAATCACTTTTGATTCGGTCAAGCCATGGTCAATTGGTTGAAATCCTTCTCGAGTCAACCTACTCCGGGCACAGCACTTCTTCTTGGCCGAATCACTTTTGATTCGGTCAAGCCTTTATTTGATCCGGTCAAGCCTTGTCAAATTTCTCCTCGAGTTAGCTTGATCCGTGTAGCTGGAGATGATGATTCGGCCAAGGTTGGCCGAATCAATTCTGACTCAGGGACCCATCTGGTAGAGTCAAATTGTGCCTTGGCAAGTCACTTTTTCAGCCTGCTCCAATCTTGCTCATTTTTGCTCTCGATAGGCTGGAATTCATCCAGATTTTCTTCGGGCCACTTCATATGGTGTAATACGCATTTTTAACCTAAAATGTTCAAAGAAAGCGTCAAATGACTTCATAAAATAGCGGAACAAGCAAGAAGTAAAAGGAAAATACGAACAAATATAAGGTCATTGTCCGCTCATCAACACGTTGTCGAATATTTCATGCCATAGTTTTGGCGCTTGTTTTAAGACATAAAGACTTTAAAAGTATGCAAACTTTTGTCTCTTGACCCGGCACTATGTAACGCTCAGATTGGTCCATATAGATGTCTTCCTCAAGATCTCCATTGAGGAAGGCCATTTTCTCATCCATTTTGTTAAGGTTATGGCATCCTTGACAAAATAAAATAACCGATGGGAGTTGCTACAGCATCCTACGGAGTTAGAAGCTGGAGTATGTTCTCGAATTGACAAAATAAACCGCAAGAAGATGCTATAGCAACCCGCTTCAACAGAAGCTGGGGCAACACAGAGAGCGTCCAGAGGGTTGCTGACAGTGTCACAACAAGTCAGGGAGTCTCCCAGTCGATCACAGTTGATCAGAAGTCTTCATCAAGCGATCAGAAGAGATTGAAGAAGATAAAGTTCGAAATTGGTTATTAGCAAATCAATTCTCAACAACTTGCAAGAATCTAGGAGAAGATCCAATTGCAAAGATTAGTTAGAAAGATCTACGAATCCTAAGGGAATTAGGATTCCTATGTTTGTTCAATGTTGTGGCTATAGATGGGAGTGCAGCACACACACACGCACAACCACAGAGAGATACACATAAGCAAAGAGTTAGAGCTAAAGGCTAGAGCAAAGAGTTGTGGGTGAATGAGCTGAGAGAGGATCACGACTAAGAGGAGTCTGGTCTAAGCTTAATCAAACAACTTCAACTAAAGCATAGGCTCGTTGAAAGATCACGAAATTAGACTGCGCTGCTGATCTCGAGTTACAGCTTCTACTTTAGCACTCTCTATATCTTTCTGCGGAAAATATTCTTCTAACAGTTTGACAACTTGCCTCCGTCAGAGAAGGATCACTCTCCGATCCTCAAGACTTCACTATCACAGTTCAGAGTAAAAAGGACTCACACCTCTACTTATCACCTAGTCGAAATCTCTCCTCAGTCTATCCCTCTAGACTAGCTAGCAAGCTGACCACACAGACTCTCTTCTTCTACCTACACACTTCCAGTAACAAATAGCTACAGACCTGACTCATAGACTTAGCATATTCTGATACACACTCTATGTCAGAGTTGTTGTAACTCTAGATGTTAACTATTCTAGCACTCTCTGCATCCACTAAGTTCTGCAAACTCAGTCTTTGCTCCCCCTCAATCAATGACTGCCTGTCAATATCGGGTAGTAGTAATTCTCTACGCACAACACCACCACAACTCTGCCTTCTGCGATTGACTCTAATTCGAGTGTGTGTGTCTGTGTATATCTCTCTCACTGCGCGCTCTATCTCTACTCTCTATTTAGAAACTGCCTCAAGCCTTCTTTTTATAGCTTTCTCGGTTACCAGAGGCTGCTGAGCATATTCCGAATCTTCTCCTATTTTCTTGCAAGGTTGCTGAAGACCTCCGAGACAATGGACATACCTTTCTGATCTTCCTCCGTGCATCTCCAAGCTTTCTTGGTTATTCTACTTTAGCTTCAAATCTTCAAGGATGGCTGAAGCAGAATCTGTCTTTAGCTTTTTGCCTAGTTTTATTTAGCTTTTGTGGTTCACAAAGTGCTGTAGCAGATCCTTGTGCTTGATTGTTGTATCTCGCACATTCGTCAGATTGTGCTCCAGCTTCAAATCTTTAGGGATTGCTGAAGCAGAATCTTGCGCAGTTTTGTTAAGGGACGTAATACATTAACAATCTCCCCTTTGGCTTTTGACAAAACTATTGCAACACGCAACACACAATGAAAAAAAAAACTAGCTAGCTATGCCTATAATCCTCTACCCCTTTTTGTGACAAATGACAAGGGCAGTTTTTTTTTTTTTTTTTTTTTTTTTAAAAAAAATTTTTTTTATTTATTTTCCTATTCTACCCCTGAACCCCACCAGAGCCCCTGCTCTGGCCCCATCAGGAATCGAACCCTAGTCGCTGAGAGGTTTGACGTCCCTTTTGCCACTAGACCACGCCCTGATGGAAATGACAAGGGCAGTTGTAAAGCAACTCAATTAGGAACTACACACAATCCCAGGGAAGTTTTGAGTTCCTCAAACCCTGCTCCATCCTAAGGTTTTGTGAATAGGTTAGCCAACGGCTTCTCTGTAGCTACATGTTTTTTTAGCATAATAGTATGATTTTCAACTAGATTTCTAATAAAGTGATGTCTAATATCTATGTGCTTGGTGCTTGAATGCTGCTCCAGAATCTTGCTGATACTGATGGCACTCATGTTGTCATAGTAAATGGTCATAGTGCCTTGTTGAACCCCGTATTCACCCAGCATTTGCTTCATCCAGATCAGTTGAGCGCACCAGCTTCCAGTAGCAATATACTAAGCTTCGGCAGTGAATAACGACATAGTGTTATTTTTTTTTTGCCGAACCAGGACACCAGATTGTTCCCAAGAAAGAAGCATTCTTCAGATGTACTCTTTTTGTCTTCTGCGCAGCGAGCCCAGTCAGCATCACAATATTCTACCAGTTCTGCACTTGTGTCCCTCGTATACCACAGTCCATAGGTGGTTATGACTCGCACATATCTGATGATTCTCTTCACAAGCTGCATGTGACTCTCCTTTATTCATGATTGATATCTGGCGCACACTCCTACATGAAAGGATATATCTGGCCGGCTAGCAGTAAGATAAAGTAGGCTTCCAATCCAGCTTCTCTATAAGGTCTGATCAACTGCAACCCCAGCTTCATCACAAGCTTGTTGACCAGATTTCTTGCGTACTTACTTAGAGAAATGAAGATACCCACTTCTTTTTGGGAGATTTAAAGACCAAGAAAGTAAGTTATTTCTCCCACCATACTCATTTGGAACCCCGTTTGCATATGCTCTACAAACTGCTTCACCATTCTCTGTGAACTGGAGCCAAAGACAATATCATCCACATATATTTAAGCTATAATAAAATCTGACCTGGTTCTGTGAACGAAGAGTGTCTTGTCCACCCCTCCTCGATCGTATCCGTGCTTGGTCAGAAATTCAATCAGCTTTTCGTACCAGGCTCTGGAGCTTGCTGCAAACCGTAGAGAGCCTTCTCCACCTTATAAACATGATTTGGATCATAAGGATCCTCGGATCCCTTGGGCTGAGCAACATAAACTTCTTCAGTCAGAATTCCATTCAGAAAAGCACTCTGTGTATACCCTTAAGCTACTAATATGGCTTTATTCCTTGTGATATTCCCCTTTTTATCAGACTTGTTTTTGTATACCCATTTGGTGCCAATAACGTTCACATTGTCTGTGTTGAGGATATATTTTTTTTTTTAAATTTTTTTTTTAAAATTTTAAATTTTCCTATTCTACCCCTGAACCCCCACCAGAGCCCCTGCTCTGGCCCTATCAGGAATCGAACCCTAGTCGCTGAGAGGTTTGACGTCCCTTTTGCCACTAGACCACGCCCTGATGTGTTGAGGATATGGCATCCTTGACAAAACCAATCAAGAGACTGCTAAAGCACTCCCTGAAGATTGGTGGCTGAAGGAAAATCTGAAGACTGACAAAAAACAGCAACAAAGAACTAGAGTCTGCTTCATTAATGAATGAAGATCTGAAACTGAGATGCATTTCGAAGAATGGGCAAGAGACAGCTATGAAGAGACAGAGTCTGGTTCAGCATTCTGTGATAATCCAGAACTAGAGTAGAATGTTCGTCCAAACTGGAGTTGAACGGTGAGGCTCCTAGTTGATCTGGCTGGCATCGGAGAAGCTCAGCGGGTTATGCAAAGGTCATCAAGAACTCAGCAAGTGCTAGCACATGGTCAAAGAAGATAAAGATCCAAGAGTCCAAATTCCGCAGAAAGATATTGAGAGTGCTTAAGCAGAAGCTATAACTCTGCATCAGCAGTGCAGCACAATTTCACTCATTGGATCAAGCTTTGTTCTGTACTCGCAATCTCTCAGAATGTAGTATTCACTTCCGAAAATGTGGAAGTACTTCCCCGTGGGTTTCTTCTCCTTCCACAGTTCATAACATGTTTTATCTGTCCCTCTTCTGATGCAGACTCGATTAATGATATAGCAAGAGGTGTTCATGGCTTGAGCCCTGAACTTCAAAGGGACTTTCCTTGCTTGGATCATAACTCGAGCCATTTCCTGTATTGTTCCGTTCTTTCGCTCAACAATTCCATTTTGCTGCGGAGTAATGGGTGATGAGTACAGATGGGTGATTCATTGTTTGGTGCAGAAATCATTCATGGATTCGTTCTCGAATTCTTTTCCATGATCACTTCTTATAGCAGCTACTCTCAAGCCTTTCTCTTGCTCTAACCGAGACATTAGAGCCACCACCACCTTCATTGTATCTGATTTTTCACGTTGAAATTCGATCCATGAATAGCGAGAGTAATCATCCATACAGGCAAAGGCATACCTCTTTCTGCATAGTTTTCTACCTCCATTGGTCCCATCAGATCCATATGTAGTAGTTGGAGTTGTCTAGTGGAGCTCATCTCTGTGACCTTTGGGTGAGGAGTTTGGTTTCCAACTTGCCATTATCCACACACGGTGCTCATCTCTCCCTTGATCTCCGAAATGCCACGAACTAATTATTCAGATGCAAGTCTTCTTAGAGTCCTCAGATTGAGATGTCCCAGTCGTCTATGCCACAGGTTTATCTCTTCTGTCTTTGTCAATAGGCAGGCTGATTTAGAGGTTGCTGCAGCATTCTCTAGCAAGTAGCAATTGCTGGCAGACCTGGTACCCTACATTATGCACCATCCCTCTACAATCAATAACTGCCTGTCAGTATCGGGTAGCAACAATTCTCTACAAACAACACCACCACAACTCCGCCTTTCGCGATTGACTCAAATTCATGTGTCTGTCGATGTATATCTCTCTCACTGCGCACTCTATCTCTGCTCTCTATTTAGGAACTACCTCAAGCCTTCTTATAGCTTTCTCGATTACCAGAGTGGCTAAGCATATTCTGAATCTTCTCCTAAATTCTTACAAGGTTGTTGAAGATTCTGTTTTCTAATTTGAACTTTAGGATCCTTATTTTTTAGAGCTTCTCCTCCAACCGCGTGGTGACATATGTAGGACACTTGATGACAATTGCAAAGCTTCTTGGACCTATGAGACAATGGACATACCTTTCTGGACTTGCTCCGTGCATCTCCAAGCTTTCTTGGTTATTCTGCTTTAGCTTCAAATCTTCAAGGATTGCTGAAGCAGAATCCGTATTTAGCTTTTTGCCAAGTTGCCTTAGCTTTTCTAGTCCACGGAGTGCTGTAGCAGATCCTTGTGCTTGGTTGATGTATCTCGCCCATTCTTATCTTTTAGAGCTTCTCCTCCAACCGCGAGGTGACATCTGTAAGACACTTGATGATGATTGCAAAGCTTCTTGGACCTCTGAGAAAATAGACATACCTTTCTAGACTTCCTCCGTGCATCTCCAACCTTTCTTGGTTATTCTGCTTTAGCTTCAATCTTCAAGGATTGCTGAAGCAGAATCTGTCTTTAGCTTTTTGCCTAGTTTGCCTTAGCTTTTGTGGTCCATGGAGTGCTGTAGCAGATCTTTGTGCTTCTGGCAGTCTATTGAGGTAGAGACTAAGCTGTCTTACTGTAGTCAGTGTAAAGTTCATGGGCACGCTTTGGTAGATTGTCGTAGAAACAAGTTCAACTCCTCTCTCCCTAGACAGCAAGTTACCATTGCAGCTCGGAGCGCCCCTTTGGAGGGACAGAAACAGGCTTCAATTACCTCTACAGGGATCGCTGAAAAGAGTGGGGCAGTCAATGAATCAAAATGGAATTTGGTCAGGTCACGCAAGACCAAAAAAGTTAAAGATACTGTTTCTGAACCCTCGCCTATTGATGATGCCACTATAGATGTCGCTTCTCATGCGGCTTCAGGAGTTGCTCAGATTGATCAAGTTGGGGACCTATCAGGCTCATTTTGCTAAAAAAAAAAAAAAAAAAAAAAAAAAAAAAAAAAAAAAAAAAAAAAAAAAGTAAGAGCGCTGGGGATGTTCTTGGGTTAGTGGCTTTACCGGGGGATACTGGGACTATCAATCTATCTGATACGCCATCTCTAGAAGGTACTTCTCCTCCCTTCACCTCACCAACGTCAGACAGGCCTTCTATCACTGCTCAGCCCTGCCCTCAAATCGCAGCCCCTTTGCCTGATAAAGATGCTATTATTTCTAAAGTCCCAAATGACTTGTCTGGTACTGAGATCCGTCGCAGGAAGCAGGGTTCTTCTAATGTGCTGTTTTTTAATGAGGATTTGGGTGTTCTGGTGCAACCTGGTGCTCTCCCACATTATAACAAGATCCAAGAAAAAGCAGGTACCTCTAAGCGTGGGGAAATAAAGCTCACAGAAGCTCTACAGGCATGTATTATCCCAGGCAGCAAGCACTGCCTTACAGAGGCTTCCAAATGATTAGTGGCCTTTGCTGGAATGCGAGGGGAATCTCCAATAGAGGTACCATTTGTTTTTTAAAGTCTATCTTACTCAAGCATGATATTTCTTTCTGTGCGATTCTGGAACATAAATCGCAGGGTAAGCGTATGCCATCAATTGCTCGGAAGCTTGGTTTTCCTAACTGTTTGCAGGGTAATCCCATAAATAACCACATTTGGATCTTCTGGAAAGACCACATTTCAGTTTCCACTCAGCATATTAGTTCCCAACATATATCCTGTCTTGTCACTCATTCAGCCTCTGATTTGTCTATTATTTGCTCGGTGGTTTATGCCTCCTACAAAGTGGCTAATAGAGTTCAGTTGTGGGCTGATCTTTCTGTGGAAAATTCTTCTATTGGTATACCTTGGATGTTGATGGGCGACTTCAATGCTGTTACTCAGGCAGATGAAAAAAAGGGTGGGCGTCTTTTTGGTACAAAATCCTCTTCAGACTTTAGGAATTTTATTATGGAGAATGGCCTTTTTGATACAGGTTTTGCTGGCAACAAATTTACTTGGTGTAATAATCAAGCTGGTAGTAATTGTATTTGGATGAGGTTGGATAGGGTGCTTATCAACGGTTTGGCTGCTGTTAATTTTCCGGAGTTGAGAATTTTACATTTGCCGCGTGTGCAGTCTGATCACTGTCCTTTGCTTATCTCTTTTAGCAAAAAAGTTCAGGCTCAAAGTATATTTTCCTTTAATCCTGCGTGGGTCAATCATGCTGATTTTCTTTCGGTTGTACGGGCTTCTTGGTCAGTTGGAGGTCATGCTGACCCAATGTTGAATTGTCATCTCAAATTTAAAAATCTGAGGATTGAGCTCCGTAAGTGGAATTGGAATGTATTTGGTGACATTAACCAGAAGGTTGATGAGATGAGCAAAAGAATAGAGGCCACTGAGGAACTTCTGCAGAGTCAGTGGTCCCTTGAAAATGAGGCAGCCCTCGTCTTCTTACATAGTCGCCTCAAAAATGCCCTTGATGACCGCCAGCTCTTCCTTGATGCTAAATCTCATGTTGGCTGGCTCCAAGAGGGTGATAGGAACTCTAAATTCTTTCATGCCACCATCAAGGTTCGTCGATCCATTAACAACTTTAGAGTTACCCTCCCCTCGGGAAGTGTTTCGGATGATAGAGAGGAGATTGGTTCCCTTGCTGTTGGTTTTTTTAAGAATCTTTTGGGTGGTTTTTCTGCTCTTCCAGATGGTACATATTTCCACAATATTCATCCTGTTATCTCCCAGGCTGATAATGGAACCTTGAGTAGTATCCCAGATTTGGATGACGTGTGGGCAGCTGTTTCTTGTCTTCCTAAAAGCAGTGCCCCTGGTCCAGATGGATTTATCGGGGTTTTCTTCCAATTCTGTTGGCCCATTATTGGTTTAGAAATTATTGCAGCTGTCCAGCACTTTTTCAAAGGATTCAGTCTTCCTAAGGCTATCTCTTCTACAGTTATAGCCCTCATCCCAAAGGTTAAAAATGTCACTTCCTTGGACCAGCTTCGTCCTATCAGCCTCTGCAATTTTCTCCATAAAATCATTTCTAAGATCTTAAATGACCGTCTTCGCCCTCTGCTGGCTAAGCTTATCAGTCCGGAAAAATCAGGTTTTATTCCTGGTAGGACCATTCACCAATGTATTGCTTTGGGTCATGACCTTGCCTCAGACATTCATAATAAAGTTCATGGTGGTAATGTCATGGTTAAGCTGGATATGGCCAAGGCTTATGACAGACTTTCTTGGCATTTTCTCCTCCAGGGAATGAGGGCCTTGGGCTTTGATGAACATTGGTGTGACCTAGTTTATCGCAACATTAGCAATTGTTGGTACACTATTAGGATCAGAGGAAAGTCCTTTGGACATTTCAAATCCAATCAAGGGTTACGGCAGGGAGACCCTTTATCACCGAGTCTGTTTATCATTGCCATGGACATCCTCTCTCGCAAACTGAACCAAGCTGGAAAACCTGGTGGTGGCATTATGCCTTATTGGTCTTCTCGGAAGGCCTTAGAGATTAATCATATTCTTTATGCAGATGATATTTTGGTGTTCACTAATGGGGGCAGGTCCTCTTTTGCTAAATTCCTGGATACTATGAATACCTTTTGTGTGAATTCTGGTCAGAAGCTGCAAGGTAATAAGTGCAAAATTTTCTTTTCCAAACTCATTTCGGATGGTCGGAAAGGGCGCCTCTTGCTTATGTCTGGCTATTCGCAAGGTGCCTTTTCAGTTCGCTATCTTGGTGTCCCTCTGTTTACCGGACAACCCAGAATCTCTTATTTTCAAGGCCTGGTCGATCAAATTAAGGATCGTCTTGCAAGCTGGATGAAGAATTTCCTTTCTATGGCTGGTAGAATTACGCTTATTAAATCTGTTCTGCAGTCCATACCGATTCATTGCTTATCTGTTCTACCTGTTCCAAGAGGTACTTTGATGTCCATTGACAAGCTCATCCGGAATTTTCTTTGGGACAATGGGCAAATTTCTCGCAGGCATTGGATGAACTGGGATCGTGTCTGCAAGGATCTATCTGCTGGAGGCTTGGGACTCAGGCCCCTGCATCAGGTCATGACTGCCCTCCAAGGTAAAATGGCGTGGAATTTTCTGACTAATTCTTCTCTTTGGGCGAGTCATGCCAGGAGTAGATACTCCGTGGGTGGTAAAGGGTCGTATCTTTGGAACAAGGTCTCTCCCTTTATCTCCAGCATCTCCCTCAACTGTCACTGGTTGCTCGGTAATGGTAAAACTCCAGCTTCTGTTTTCTGTCAGAATTTGGCTTTGCCTTGTCCCAAAAGATCTAAATCTTGGCCTATCAAAAATATCCTTTTTTTTTTTTTTTTTTTTAAAGCTGGACTATGCCAGCAGCTTTATTAATCAAACGATCCAAAAACCTGGATCATGGTAATTACAAGGCTGAGAACCAAAGTCCCTAGAAAAAGAACAAAGAACAAGGAACAAGATAAGAGCAAAGGGAGGCGCTGAGACGGCACAAACCTGTCTACACGCGATAAGAGACAAACCGTAAAGTTAAAGAAAAATGCGTTGATCAATGGAGAAGCAAGGCTGAGGGCAGGAGTCATTAGCAAGGGCTTTGATAACTGAGCTGGGGAGAGCTAGGAGCTGAGTTGAGAAGAGCTGCCTGTGCGTTGCAAAGAGGAGCGTCTCAGCCGGGCGATTCAAGGCATAACACACCTTGCTGACCTCTACTCTTCGAATCATTTGAATTATCTTCCTTTTAATCTGAAAGGAAGGCCAATCCACAGAAGCACCTTGACCAAGTAAGGCTGAATCCGAGTGAGCCAACTTCAGGCAGCAATAGCTTACATGCTTAAGGGATAATTCATGAAGAATCTGCAAAAGACTTCGAAAAAAACACTTGTTGGCCGAACTGACTTTCAGGCCACAAACAAAAAGGCCGCAACTGTCCCGCACAATAGCTGCCATTCTAGAGCAAGAGTCATCAATTGAAATTGCAATATTACAAATGTTACCTTGGTGGGAGGGCTGCCAAGGAATCCAGAAAATTTTGAAGCCTTTAATTCTTGTAGGATTGATGTGTAAAGCATAGCAGATGCCCCTGGAGAACTCATCCTCAGCTAAGGGGAGTTTAATAAGGCCTGATAGCCTGGATGCCCATTTGAGAATATTGCAAATACTGTAGTTACCAGAAGGATCATCATGAAGAATCTGATTTCGACATTTCCAGATATCCCAAAGACAGCAACACAATAAACCAAAACCCAAACAGTCAGCAAAGTTGCTAAAATCAGCCTCATAACCCCAATAATAAAAGAATTGATGTATACTAAGAGGTCTACGCTTCCGGAAGATGGGGCATAAAAATTTAAAGGTCATGGCAGCATGGTCACTATGAATAAAGAGATGTTCCATAGATTCATTGCTGGGATGCAAACAGCACACACATCTACTAACCAAACTAATGCCAGTTCTCATAATATTTTCATGGGTGGGAATGGCTGAATAATTTATCTTCCAAAGGAAACACGATATATTCAGCGGAAGCCAAGAGTGCCATAAAATAGCAAACCTTTTAATCGAAGGAGCAGGAGGAGCAAAATGAGCCAAGAAATTCGCCGTAGTAACATGGCCAGCAGGGTCACCCTCCCAAACGAGCTGATCAGGGAAGTCAGCCACCATATTCCCTCCAATAGATCGAAAAACTCTGGGATTGATATTGTGAAGAAAATCTCTTCGCATACCAGAATTTTGGAGAACCTCCTTTACAGTGAAAGCTTGGAACCTTCTAGGAATAGGAAGTGAGATATTCTGGCAGAAGGTCTTCATACTTGTTTGCCCATTTCCAATAATCCATCTACAATTGAGAGCAATACTCGAAATCAGCGGAGAAATTTTCTTCCACAGACAGGAGCCTCTCCCTTCAATAGAAAATCTACTTCTCGCATGCCTTGCCTACAAGGATGAATTAGACAAATATTGCCAAGCAAGCTTCCCATGCAACGCCAGCATTGTCTGGCCAAGTTGCTTGATCCCCAAGCCGCCAGAATCAGTAGGGCTACAGACCAACTCCCACTTGACCCAGTGACGGCGAGAATCAGGACCATTATCCCACAAGAAATTGCGCAGGAGACGATCAATAGTACTAATAATACCTTTAGGAACTGGCAGCACAGACAAGCAATGAATAGGAATAGATTGTAAGACTGAACGAATCAGAGTAACTCTTCCTGCCATAGAGAGGAAAGACTTCATCCAACCCTCAAGCCGACCTCTAATTTGATCAATCAGTCCTTGGAAGTAGGATAAGCGGGGCTGGCCTGGAAACAAGGGGGCGCCGAGATACCTGACAGGAAAAGCTCCTTGAGAGAAGCCAGACATATGCAAAAGCCTGTCTCTCCTAGCGCCTTTGATATGCTTAGAAAAAAAGATTTTGCACTTAGCCCAATTCAGCAGCTGACCTGAATTCTCGCAGAATGATCTTAAAATGGTCAATAACTTCATAAAGGAAGCCTTTCCTCCATTAGTGAAAATAAGAATATCATCGGCAAAAAGGAGGTGATTAATTTCCAAGGCCCGATGAGCGGACCAGTAGGGCATAAGGCCACCACCAGGCTGTGCAGCAGCATTGAGTTTGCGAGAAAGGAATTCCATGGCAATAATGAAAAGACTAGGAGAAAGCGGGTCTCCTTGCCTCAATCCCCTGAAAGATTTGAAATTACCAAATGATTTCCCCCTAATGCGGATGGTGTACCAACAGTTACAAATATTTCGGAAAACAAGATCACACCACTGATTAGAAAATCCAAGGGCCTTCATCCCTCTGAGAATAAAAATCCAAGATAGCCGATCATAAGCCTTGACCATGTCAAGCTTTATCATAACATTACCGCCATGAACCTTCTTATTGATATCTGAGACAAGATCATGACCCAAGGCTATACAATGATGAATGGACCTTCCCGGAATAAAGCCTGACTGTTCCAAACTGACAATTTTCCCAAGAAGGGGGCGCAGCCGGTCATTTAAAATTTTGGAGATGATTTTATGAATAAAGTTACAAAGACTGATGGGTCTGAGCTGGTCTAGGGAAATTGCATTCTTAACCTTAGGGATTAGGGTTAAAATAGAAGAGGACCAAGATTTTGGCAGGCTGAATCCTTTAAAGAAACACTGAACTGCTTCTGTGATATCAGTACCAATAATGTCCCAACAGGAAGAAAAAAAAAACCTGTAAAACCATCAGGGCCAGGAGCACTAGAGGATGGAAGACTTGAGACCGCAAGCCGTACTTCATCTATGCTTGGAATACCGATCAAAAAACCATTGTCCTCTTGAGAAATGACTGGCACAATGTCAGAAAAATAGGAGCTGTCTGGAACAGGCGAGAAACCACCAAGCAGGTCCTGAAAAAAATTAACAGCCAAAGCTCCAATCTCTTCGCAATCATCTGAGACAATACCAGAATCAAGAGTCACTTTGAAATGATTAGAGGATCTTCGAACTTTAATAGCAGCATGGAAGAGCTTAGTATTCCTTTCACCCTGCTGAAGCCAGCCAACATGGGATTTGGCATCGAGAAAAATCTGACGATCATCAAGGGCAGAATTAAGACGGGAATGAAGGTTAACCAGATCCATCTCACTGTCTAAGGACCAACTATTCTGAATCAGTTTTTCAGTAGCTTCAATTCTGCTGCTCAAATTGTAAATCTTTTGATTAATGTCACCAAAGACATCCCAATTCCATCTACGAAGACAGCTTCTCAGACGCTTGAGTTTGAGATGACAATTGAGCATAGGATTAATATGGGCTCGCCCTTCCCACGAGTTCTCCACAAGCTTTAGGAAGCCCGGGTGATTTATCCAAGCTGGCTGAAAACTGAACAGGCTACGAGCACGCGCTTCATTGCTGAGAGTGATGAGCAAAGGGCAGTGATCAAACTTAACTCTAGGAAGATGAGTAACTTTAAATTCAGGAAAGGAAGCAGCAGCAATCCCATTGATTAAGACTCTATCCAGCCTCATCCAAATACACCGCCTGCCAGATTGGTTGTTGCTCCAAGTGAACTTGCTTCCCGAATAACCGGCATCAGACAAACCAGCTCCGACAATAAAGTTATTAAAATCTTCAGAGGATTTATTACCAAATTTGCAACCTCCTTTCTTCTCATCAGCTAGGGAAATTGCATTAAAGTCCCCCATGATCATCCAGGGATCAGCTTTAGAGGAGAGCTCCTCAGAAAGATTTCGCCAAAGATTAACTCGGGCAGATGATTTGTAAGAAGTATAAACAACCGAGCACATAACTATAGCGTTGGAGGCCACAAGGGTAACAGCACAAGAAATATGTTGATCACTAATATTCGTAACTGAGACCGAAATGTTATCCTTCCACATGATCCATATGTGCGAATTAAAAGGACTACCCTGGAAGAAGTTAGGATAACCAAGCTTCCGGGCAATCGCAAAAATTCGGTTACCCTGCGATTTATGTTCCAAAATAGCACAAAAGGAGATATTATGCTTTAAAAGGATAGATTTAAGAAAGCAAATGGTACCTCGATTGGAGATACCCCTAGCATTCCAACAAAGACCACTGATCATTGAGCCTCTGATGAAAGGCAGTGCTTGCTGCCTGGGATAATACAGTCCTGTAGCGCATCAGAGAGCTTCCTTTCACCCCGACTAGAAGAACCAGCTTTTGCCTGAATGGAATTATAATGAGACAATGCAGCAGGTTGCACCAACACGCCCAATTCTTCACTGAAGATCACCTCACTAGATCTGGATTTTTGGCGCCGCAACTCAACACCAGAGAGGTCATTGGGAACAGGAGCAATGGATAAATTGTCATTTTCCTCAGGTAAGGTTTCTGCCACAAGAATGTCACTCTGACAGTTTCCAGAAGCACAGGCCTCAGCCAATGAGGGAAGATTGCCATCAAGAATCGGCTTGGCAGAGATTTCAGCAACTTTATCCATGACAGCCACCGGGGCATCATCATCACTCACAGCCTTGGTCCCATCAGACGCCAATCGGATAGCTGTATCAGGAGAGGTACCAAAGGCTTGAGTCACCTTCTTACCATTATTTAATTTACGAGAGACAGTAGACTTCCCACTTAAAATAAAATCTTCATCATTCTTGGAAGGATTATTAGGACTGGCAGATTTGCGCCGTAAGGAGGTTCCCTGTGGAGGGGAGGGATTGGGGAAAATCTGGCTCCTTCTACAATCAGATAAGGAGTGTCCATGGACTTTACATTTACTGCAATACGCCAAATTAGCCTCAACAACAATAGACTGCCAAAATCCTTGATTCTCTGGCATCGAAATCCAAACCGAATCAGGAATAGGTTTGGTAACATCTAACTCCACACACGCACGGGCATACTTAAGGGACACACAGGCTTTGGTTCTGTCATCTACTGCGACAAAATATCCAAATGTGGAAACAATAGCTTCAACATAAGCACTATCATAAAGAGGCAAAGGGAGGTTTGGGAGTCTGATCCAAACAGTAGTGATGGTAGATTCCTTTTTGGGATTATAATCAGGGGACCAGTGGAAAAGACGGAAGAAGGCATGACCAACCTTGTTCAGCGGAGAAGAAAGAGCAGTCCTAACATCCTCCTCCGAGTCCAGAATAATAAGCACATGGCGAGAATCCCAAATCTCCCTTAAGGTCGCTCGGCCCTTCAATTCCCAACTGGTTTGAAAGGCCTTCTGGATATCCCCAATACTAGGGCGGCCAACTGTGAATTTAGCAACCAGAGAAAACTGGAATCTCTTCGCACCAGCCCCCACCTCAGGGCCAGTGAAACCAATGGCCGGGCGGCCATCCTTCGACCCAACCTATCTAGACGGGAGGGAAATAGGGGCAAACCGCGGCCTTAATTTGGGGCGAGCCGTGGCTGCAATCGCTGCAAATGAAGGTCCCAAGGCAGGGGGAGGGTTTCCAGGAACTAAGGGCGAGCCTGCCGGAGAGCGGAGGTCAGGCGGTTTCGAGGTGAACGAGTCGGGAGGTCCCGAGACAGAGGAGCCCATGCAGGGCGGGAGGCGCCGGGCGGAAGTCGCCGAAAGAAACCCTAGAGGTCGCCAAAAATCGCCAAGAAAGAGAGGGTCAACGGAAGTCAACGGAAGTCTGAGAAAGAGAACCTCCGTCTTTTCAAAAATATCCTTCTTAATCCGGCTTTGCGGAGAGTCTTCCTGCATGGTATGAATCCTCGGATTCTCCGATCAGTTCAAGGGGACTTTGATGATGTTTTTCCGGATAAACTTGTCTGGGAAGGTGATCCTACTGGCTTTGTCCCTCCTGTGGCTTGTATTAGAAAGTTTGAAACGCTATGGCATTCTTGGCTCCCCATGAAAATTTCATGTTTTCTCTGGAGGCTTTTAAATTCAGCTTTGCCCACTAACGAGAATGTGATTAAAACTGGGGTCCAGATAGCTAGTAAATGTGTTTGCTGTAGGGTGCATAAGGTTGAGTCCATGGAACATATTTTTCTGCAAAGTGATCCTCCTAATTTGATATTGGATTTCCTTTGCCCTTTATTTAGAAGAGTGAAGGAACGAGAGAGAGAATAATGAAGGAACGAGAGAGAGAATCTAGTGAAGGAAAGACAAATAATGAAGGAACGAGAGAGAGAGTGAAGGAACGACAAATAATGAAGGAACGAGAGAAGAATCTAGTGAAGGAATCTAAAGTCGCACGAATCTAGGGTTTCCCGACATGGGCTCTGCCGCCAGAGTCGCTTGCTCCCGGCGGATCTGAACCCTCGTTAAGCGTCCCCCCGACCTTGGCTCGGTCCTTCGCTAACACAGTCGCCTCTGTGAGGCCTCCTCTGAAGCCGAGGTTTAGCCCCATTCTACTTCCGTCTAGGCAGGTTGGGTTAAAGGATGGTCGTCCGTCCATCAGCTTCTCGGGACCTGAGCTAGGGGCTGGCGCCAAGAGGTTCGCTTTCTCCCTCATTGCCAAATTCACTGTTGGCCGGCCTAGCTTGGGTGAGATCCAAAAAGCTTTTCAGGCGAACTGGTCCGTTTCCGGAAGAGCTACCCTCAGTGAGATTTGGGATGCGAGGCATGTCTTAATTATCCTGGATTCAGAAGCAGATATCCGGAATGTTTTGTCGTCCTCTCTAACAAAGGTTGGTCGGCCCACCAAGGGCTAGCCTAGTGGTCGTGGTGGTGTATTATAAACTCCATGTCACAGGTTCGATTCCTGGTGGGTGTTAGGGCTGGGGCTCTAACGGGGTGGGTTTTTTGAAAAAAAAAAAAAAAAAAAAAAAAAAAAGGTTGGTCATGCCTTTTTTCGCTTATTTCGCTGGACAGCTGACTACAATCCTAAGAGTGAATCAACGAGCACCCCAGTGTGGGTTAGACTCCCCAATCTTCCTCTTCCTCTGTACGACAGCGCTTTTATAGAGGCGATAGTCTCTACCTTTGGTTATTTTATTGCAGTGGATGATAGAACTAAGGTTGTGTTTCAGTTAAGTATGCTCGAGCGTGCGTAGAGCTAGATGTCACTCAGATTTTATCGGAGGCTGTATGGATTTCTTTGCCGGATAATCAGGGTTTCTGGCAATCTATTGTCGCTGAGACAAAAATGGCTTATTGCAGCAAATGCAAGGTTCATGGGTACCTATTAGCTATGTGTCGGAAGGTCAAACAGTCTTTTGATACCCTTAAGGCTAAAGATGGTGGATCTACGCTGGTTATCTCGAAAGCAGGAGCTTCGGCTAAAGCTCCCAATCCTTCAGGGGAATCCGGTTGGGTCAAGGTTGGGAAAAAATATTCTAGGACAGTGGGGGAACTTACCCCCTGCGAAGTCACTGATAAGGCTAATGCAGTCGCTCGTAAGGACTTGGTTATTGCAGAGGACCCTTCCTTAGTAGTTTTTAAAAATGGGGTTGGCTCAGGCTCTAGGAAGGTTGACGGGAAAGGGGCCTCTTCAGACAGCTTCAGTGAGAGGGAGCTTTCTAAGTTGGATCCTTCTTGCCAGTCTGATAGGGTTCAAGAGGCAGACAGATCCGGGGAAGGGACTAAAAATCCCCCGAATGATTTTTCAGAAGCTGAGCTTCGGCTCAAGAAGCAAAGTTCCAATAAAATTTTCTTTAATGAGGAGTTAGGAGTGCTAGTTCATCCTGGATCCCTTCAACACTATAAAAACATTTTGGACAAAGCTGGATGCATAAGGAGTCCTGGTAGAGGTAGAGCGGATAGAAGATTTTCGGATGCTCTTTCAGATTGCATAATTCCTGGCAGCAAGCACTGTCCCTCCAATGTGTGTCAATGATAAAAGGCCTTTGCTGGAATGTCAGAGGGATTGCAAATCGAGGTACCATTTGTTTCCTAAAAAGTTTATTAACCAAGCATGATATTTCCTTTTGTGCTGTTCTAGAGCCTAAATTGCAAGGGGACAAAATTTTTTCTATCGCTAGGAAGTTAGGCTTCTCTAGGTTTATGCAGAGGAACCCTACCAATAAACATATTTGGATATTTTGGAAGGACTCTATAGATGTTTCCGTGTTAAATATCAGCTCACAACATATTTCTTGTGAAGTATCCATTATTGCGTCTGGTATGAAGTCTTTATGCTCTGTCGTCTATGCTTCCTACAAAGTCATAATGACAGATTGGTGTTATGGGAGAATCTTGCCAAAGAGGCCATATATATCTCAGATCCCTGGATCATTATGGGAGATTTTAATGCAGTTACTCATGCTGGTGAGAAAAAAGGTGGTCAAAAATTCGGCAGCAAGGCTTCCTCAGATTTCAATAGCTTTATTGCTGACAGCGGGCTAGCGGATGTTGGGTTTTCTGGTAATAAATTCACCTGGTGCAATAATCAAGCGGGTATGAGATGTATTTGGATGAGGCTTGATAGGGTTCTTATTAATGGTCTAGCTGGCTTCAGGAACACTGGGCTTTTTCACGCAGCAATTAAGGCTCGAAGGGCTGCTAATAATTTTAAAGTTACCCTCCCCTCGGGTTTAGTTTCAGATGACCGAGAGGAAATTGGCTCTTTGGCTACCGGTTTTTTTCAGGGTTTACTTGGAGGCTTTTCTGCCATTCCTGATAGGAGTTTCATTGATAATATACGGCCCATGATTACTGACTCAGTAATTGCAAACTGAGTGTTATTCCTGATGAAGACGAGATCTGGCTCGCTGTGTCCAATCTGCCAGAGAACAGTTCCCCAAGACCAGATGGGTTCACATGTGTTTTTTACCAGTCGTGTTGGAATATCATTAGAGAAGACATTATAGAAGCAGTCCAGATTTTCTTTAAGGGTGTCAGCCTCCCCAATTGCATCTCAGCTACGGTGCTTACCCTTATTCCGAAAGTTAAGAATGCTACCTCTCTTGATCATTTAAGACCGTTCAGCCTATGCAATTTTTTTCACAAGATCATATCTAAGATCTTAAATGATCGGATTCGTCCCCTCCTTGACAGGATTATCAGCCCGGAACAATCAGGATTCATTCTTGGAGCAATCTCAGGGGGTTTGGCTATTTCTCTGCTTCCTATTATCTTGCTCTTTGTTGGTTTAGTAGGATTAGAAGTTTATTGCTTTTGGGCCTCCTCTCAGGATATGAATCTGACTTTTTGTAATGTTTATGTTTTCTTTGATGGTATGTATAAGCGTTTTCAGCGCTTTTTATTGTCTTTTATGTTGAGCTGGGTCTATAACCTGTTCGGTGTTTTTAAGTTGGGAATGTATTCCTACTGGCACTTGAGAATCAAGCTCAACTTTATCTGTATTAGCCATGATCCGGGCTTTTTGGATCCTTTGTAATAAAATCTGGGTTTAAAAAAAAAAAAAAAAAAAGCTGCTAATATCAACCATATTCTCTATGCAGACGATGTGCTGGTTTTCACTAATGGAGGGAGGACCTCCTTTGCTAAAGTTCTTCAGATTCTAAAATGCTTCTGCGTTAATTCTGGACAGCAACTCAGTGAAAGGAAATGCAAGGTTTTCTTCTCCAAGCATATAAATCATGCTGGAAGGCTTTGCTTATCCAGCTTTCGGGTTTTATTCCTAGTGATTTCCCAGTCAGGTACTTAGGAGCTCCTTTATTCCCGGGGAGGCCTAGAAGTTCTTACTTTCAGGGGATAGTTGATGGAATCAAAGGGAGGCTTCTTGGCTGGATCAAGGCAGTCCTTCAATCCATTCCCATTCACTGCATGTCGGTCTTACCTGTTCCTAAAGGTACGTTAAGGGAGGTAGATAAGGTCCTAAGGAATTTTTTGTGGGACTCTGGAGGGGATTCTCGGCATCATTGGGTTAATTGGGAGGCTGTATGTATGCCAACTAATGCTGGGGGTCTGGGGATCAGAATTCTTCAGCAAGTTATGACAGCGCTGCAAGGGAAACTAGCCTGGAATTTTCTGCTCAATTCTGCATTGTAGGCTAAACATGCTAGGAGCAGATTTTCCATTGGAGGCAGAGGATCTTGGCTATGGAAAACTATTACCAATTTCATTTCTAGTATTTCCCTGAATTGTCGTTGGATCCTAGGGAATGGCAAAACTTCTACTCTTGATTTCTGTAGGGGTATTGCCATAGTTTGTCCAAAGAGATTAAGGAATTATCAAATTAAAGAGGTAATTCAGAATCCGGATTGCAGAAGGGACTTTTTGTATAATATGAACCCCCGGATCTATCTTTCCTTTGGAGAGACTTTGACTGAAAACATCTCAGACAGATTAGTCTGGGAAGGGGACACTAGTGGTATGGTCACTACAGCTAATTTTCTGAAGAGCTTCAGCCTCCCCCTTCCTTGTATTAAAAACTTCGAAGCTATTTGGAGTAATTTTATCCCTTCAAAAGTTTCCTGTTTCTTGTGGAAGGTACTACACTCAGCCCTCCTACTCATGAAAATATCATCAAAACTGGCTGTCAGATTGCCAGCAAATGTGTCTGCTGCAAGGATCCGAGGATTGAAACTATGGAACATCTGCTTCTTCATTGTGATAAAGCTAACCTGCTGTGGGACTTTATCTGTCCTATTTTCTGTAAAAGAAAGCCTGCGACGGTTCACCAGCTCTGTTATGATTGGGGAACTTCAGCTGATCTCAATATTTTTAAGGACTGCTTAGGTTTTGGCCTTATTAGGTGCTGTTTGTGGGACATCTGGAAATACAGAAATATGATGGTTTATAATGAAAAACCCGGGGTTTTTAGTAAATGCAACATTTTCAGATGGGCTGCGGCTCTCGTTAACATTATTAAGGCCCCTTGCAATCAAGATTTACTGTCTACCAATGTTTGCAAAGCGCTCCATGTTACTCCTAAGTTGTTTAAGTCGGACAGATTGTTTTGGTCTCCTTGGCAACCAACTGTTAAAGGAAATACTTGCAACTTTTCTATATCTATTGGTGAGGATAACTCTAGACTGGCTGCAGTAATCAGGGATCGCTATGGAATGTTTGTTGCTGCTATTAAAATTGTTGCGGCTTGAAAACATTTTCTGCAGGGACTGTTGCAGATTATTTGTGAGGTGCGAGCTAGAAATCTGACTTTTCAGTGTTTACGGATCTCCCACCCTGATGTGCATCTCCTTGGTCACAGCCGCTCGGTTGATTGGAAGTTTTTCCAGATTAAAAGGCTGCTTGTTAAAAGGCTCAAGAACTTCGACATCTATAGAATTTGTCACTCCCTGAATAGGCCAGCAGATGCCTTGTGCTTCTCCGAGTTTAAGCCCTGCTTCACCTCCTCATTTGAAGAGATTCCAAAGGCTGTTAAACATGCTATCGCCGGCGATTTGAAGCCTCAACCTTGCACTTTTAGGGAGCAGCTCATTGCTATTTGAGTTGAAGATGTCCTGCGTAGTTTCTTGGTCTAGCTTTGGATGAGAAGGACATTGTATTTTTATGTGTTGTAGGCTTGTTTGTGTTTTTAGCTTTTGTTTAAGCTGGGATTGTGGATTGTAGGTTTAGTTGGGCAGCTCATTGTTAGTGTTTTTCCTTGCTAGGTGGTTAGCTGGTTCCTTCTCCTGGGTTTGCTGCTCTTTTTGTGAGGTGTAGGGTTTAGTTGGGTTAGCTGCTTTTGCAGCCTGCTGTGATGTAAGCGCTTTTGCTCAGGCTGTTTGGGCTTATCTTTATTTAGCCAGTTTGTTTAAAATAAAAATAAAAAATATTTAGAAGAGTGAGACCGAAATCTTTTCACCAGCTTTTTTATGACTGGGGTATTAATGCAGATTTTGAGAATTATACGGATTGCCTCGGATTTGGTGTGTTAGTTTGTTGTCTTTGGCAAATCTGGAAATACAGAAACCAGATTATCTATGATGATCATGCTGGTAGCTTCTGTAGATGGATTATTTTTAAATGGGCAGCTGACCTTTCTGGCACTATCAAGGCCCCTTTTGTTCTGGAATCGCGGTCCAGTAATATCTGTAAAGCCCTGCACATCAACATACCCGCTGCTATAAAGTGTAATATTCTATGGTCACCATGGCAGCCTGATATAGAGGAAATACATGTAACGTTGCAGTTTTTGTTGATGATAAGAGCTCTCGCTCGGCTGCAGTGATTCGAGACAGTTTTGGCAGATTCTTCGCTGCCATAAAGATTGTTTCACTGAGAAAACATTTTCTGCATTGCTTGTATCAGATTCTGCTGGAGCTTTTCAGTCATAACATGAGCTTTACTAATTTAAAAATCTCCCATACAAATGTGGCCTTGTTGGGTCGGGATTCAGCAGTTGATTGGGTTTTTTTTCTCTATCAAGAGACAACTTGTTCGCAGATTAAAAGGTATTGATATTTTCAAAACCAGCCACTCTCTCAATCGGCCTGCTGCTGCGCTTTGTTTTTCAAAACAAAGGTTTACCTTTTCTACTCATAGAGAAGACCTCCTGCGGTCTGTTCTTCATGCTCTTGATCAGGACAGTAAGCCTCACCCTTGCTCTTTTATTGAGCATCTTATTTTTCTCTAGCTGCCTTCTCTTTATATTTTGCTGCCATGTTTTTGCTTATATGCTCAATTGGCTACTCGGTGCTGTTTTTTGCTCGCTGGTTTCCAGCGCCTTTGCTTTGGTTGATCAGGTTTTTATGTTGTGTGGATGGCCAAGCGCATTTAGTAGGCTCCTTGGTGGGTTTTCGCATCCTCTTGATTATCACAGGGCCTTGGCAGTGTACAGATTTCTCTCCCAGTGCTTTTGCTGCCATTTCAGAGTTTGGAAATGCCATAGTCTCTTTTGCTTCTTTTAATTTTTGCTGTGTTTCTAGGCCTTTGATTGCCTCTCTTATTTTGTGTTTGGGAGGGCTATGGATATTCCCAGGCCGTCCCCCAGACCTTGTAAACACCATGATCCAGGTGCTTTGGGTCGTTTTATCAATAAAATGTGCTTTTTTTTTATAAAAAAAAAAAAAGATCTTTGTGCTTGGTTGTTGTATCTCGCACATTCATCAGATCGAATACTTACTTTGTAGCATAGCCGCAGAGAGGAGCTATCTCGGACTATCTTAGATCAAAGTAGAGTTCTCAGATATTGACAGGAGGTCATTGATCAAGGGGGAGCGTTGCCAGAGTTAGGAGAACTCGTGGAAGTCCGATTGCTCAGCAGGGACTTCTTGAAGAGTTGTGGATAGAAGTTATAGCAACTTGACAGAGTAAGTTGTTATAGTATCTTCCTGTTACACACTAAATTTATAAAGGCTAAGTCTGTGTGATAAGAGTTGTAGCTATCTATTACTGAAATTTGTGGACAGTATGAGCAAGTATGTGTGATCAGACTGTGTAGCTAATCTGTGTGATCAAACTGAGCACTGATTTTGACTAGGTTAGAAGTAGAGGTTAAAGTAACATTGGTTGTTTTGAAATCCTTTGTACTTGAACCAAGATAGTGAATTCTTGAGGACCAAGTGAAGTCCTCCCCAGACGTAGGCTGTTGCCGAATTGGGTAACCAAAACTTATGTGTTAATCAGGTTAGGCCGAAGCAAATAAATTTCACAAAATGACCCCGAGGTTGCTATAGCAAGTACCCAACAGCGCTTCAAAATTTCACATTTGATAAATTTCCAAACTACTCAACGTGGCAATGGCTAATATCATCCTAATGGAAGTTATTCCTTTTGTCTATACCCTTTGACGACAAGTTTTGTCTTGTACTTGTCTATAGACCCATCCCATCATCTTCCTTGTGAAGACCTATTTGGAGCCAACTTTTCTGTAGTTGTTTACTTGTAGGAGGAAGATCAACCAACTCTCGAGTATGGTTTTTTAGGACAAAGTCTATCTCACTCCCTATGGCTTCTTTCCATAAGGGACCCTCTATTGAACTGATAGCCTCGCTAGAGGTTTGGTTCCCAGCATGTATGTTAGAAAATCATGACAAAATAATTTCTCTATCCTGGCTAGCTTGCTTCGTCTAAGATGTTCTGGTTCTATATCCTTTTTCAGATTCTTTCTCAAGTTATTGAGTTAATTGTTCAACATCCTCAAGTATCTGATGAGATGAACCATATTCAGATTCCTTAGACTTATAAAGAAAACATTTTTAAAGAACCGTGTATCTTTGATTACATTATGAAGTTTTTGTGTATATCTAGGTTTTTTGATTCATACACAAGAAATGTATACACATTACTATTATCAACATCACCAATGAATACACAATCAATAGTTTTGGATCCTATCCTCATTCTCTTACCAGGTGAAGCGTGCCGTCATACACATCAAACTAGTTTAAGATACTAGTGTAGTGGTATGCAGGGTCGATACCACAAGCAACTGATTCTATAGAAGTTATTCCAGTAACAGTAATGAAGGGAGTGATTTTTGGAAATAAGAAACTAGAGGAAGAATTCTTATTATGAGAAGTATCAACCATAACAAACACTTTTGGCTAACTAATCGGTTGATTTACTTACTGAGTATTCGTTCACTATATGATGAATTTCACTCCTCGCCCAAACTTTTCATTGTGTTTTTACCACTTTACTCTCGTTCAGGTCAAATCATATTAAACTGAAGCATTGTAGCCCATTTAGAGCAAAATAAGGAAAATCACAAGACTCAGACGAATGCAAACCAAATAATGGGCAGTTTGACCTGGTCGTTTTCAAAGGCTTTCCGAGTACATAATTGTTGTTTGATTGAGGCATGACATATCTTATTGGAAAGAGAACTCAAAAGGCTACTAATTTCTAGTATACACAGTGCTGAGTGAACAGTAACCCGGTTTAAGACCAGTCTATCCCCCTAGACTAGCTAGCAGTCTGATCAAACAGACTCTCTTCGTGCTATCTACACACTTCAGTAAAGAATAACTACAGACCCGACACCTATTACAATGTGCAGTACACGGAATGCTTCAGCACACTCTGTCTCATAGTTGTTGTAACTTCTGTAGACGACTTCTCCAGCACTCTCTGCCAATCAGTCCGTCTCTCTCTGAGTTCCTCCAACTCAGAGGTTGCTCCCTCTTGATCAATGCCAACCTGACAATATCAAGGAGAGTCGTACAGCTCCTCTAATAGCCCGCTGCTTGTCCGCAGCTGTTCTCTGAGGGTATCGCTTGACCTTCAACGAGCCACGCTCTAATTTAATGTCTGTGGATCAAACCGTGATTAAACTCTGCTAGTTCTGATCTTCTAAGCACACCTCACAACACCTTTAGCCCTCTGCTTTTAAACTCAAGTCGTGAGTATGTCTCTATGTATATTTTTCTTTTCGTGTGTCTCAAAGAACTGCCTCAGCCTTCCTCTTATAGCTTTCTCGATTACTAGGGGAGAAAACCTTATTGCCTTCGGATTCCTAAGATGGCTATGCATATTCAAAATCTTCTCCTAGATTCTTGAAAGGTTGTTGAAGATTTTGTTTCCTAATTTTAACTTTAGGATCCTTATAGTTTAGAGCTTCTCCTTCGACCGCGTGATGACATCTGCAGGACACTTAATGACGATAATAAAGCTTCTTGGATCTCTGAGACAATGGACACACCTCTCTAGACTTCCTCTGTGCATCTTCAAGGATTGCTGAAGTAGAATCTGTCTTTAGCTTTTTTCCTAGTTTGCCTTAGCATTTGTGCTCCACATAATTTTTCAGATTGTGCTTCAGCTTCGAATCTTCACGGATTGCTGAAGCAGAATCTTGCATAGTTTTGTCAAGGGATGCCATACATCAACAAAGTTAATATATATAAAAAATATTTTACAATATTTATGTAAGTCACAAAACACTTGTTACCACCTAGCGCTGGCATGAATTTTAAATCACATATATCACCATGGAATAATCAATTTTTCTTTCAATGATGTGAAAGGAGATTCTCGTTAATTTTGCTTCAACACAAGATTCACACTTGTGTTTGGAATCTATTTTAGATTTGGGTATACACTCCAAATCCATTAGTTTCCTTATTGCGTCATAATCTACGTGAAATGATTGTGCTACAAATTAGAGAACTAAAGCAAATGAACAACAAAGTTATTTTTGTTAATAATATTATTGGGTATGATGGCCATCTTTTACATACCCTATACCCAAATACCTACCATTCTTACTAAGAATAATTGGGTATGCTGTCATTGCTGCGGCAACAGGGAGGAAAATCTGGAGCACCTTTTCTTCGAAGGGGGTTGGGCCACTAACATGTGGTCATGTCTGTCTTCTATTTTCAACAGAGCTTGCCCCCGTAACAGGTCTGAATTCAGCGAGAATTGGCTTGGTAAAGGGCTGAAAAAAGATTTTGTGAGTAAATTTTCTGCTGCTATTTCAATGTGTGGTTTATGGGAAGTGTGGAAAATGCGGAATGGGGTCATTCACAATAATAAAACCACTGATCTTCTTCCTAGGTTGAAGAGATGGGCGCAAATTATTGTTGAGCAAATTCCAGGTGGAGGAGATACCAGAAAGGATTTGTTTGTGGCTGCCTCCTTTGGTATTAATTACATTACGCGAAGTAAAGTTTATGGGACTTGGAATTCCTGGAGTGCGGGGGTCAATGGGTCCTGTATGAATCTGGCTTTGATTGATAAAGGTCAGAATATTAAAGGAGCAGCCATCTGTCGAACTAGCGTGGGTGATATGCAGCTGGCCTTCGTTTATCAATTTGTTAAATCCTCTCCTTTGGAGGAGCTTGTTCTGTTTATGCGGAAATCCCTTTTGGTGGCTAAGGAGCAGCAGATTCAGGTCAAGGCCATTCAAAGCTCCCACCCTGATATGGTCTTCATGGATGACAGATATGGAATGCGTTTTCCCTGGCAGAAAGCTAATGAGTTGAAGAGGATGGTTTCTGAATTTAGCATCGACAGAATGAAAAGAATCAGCACTTCCATGAATCATGTGGCTCTTGCTCTGGGTTTTACCTCTCCTACCCAGCTCTTGGAAACTAGATTTAACTGTATTCATCAGGCGGTCCAAAGGAGTTTATGTGCAGATAGGTTACAGCTCAAGTTCTTCTGCCCTAGCTCGGCTGGAGGCGTGGGAGTTGAAGGAGTGGAGCTCCACTCCAATGAAGACAATGATATGCCAACTGCCTTGATTTTTGACAGATATACTAGAGATGATTGGCACCTTTTATTGTGAGGTGTTGGCTGCCTTTCTTTGCAGGTAGTTTCTGAGGAACAGGAGGTACGTCTCCCTGTCCAGTCGCCGGTCATCCCATCCAGCCTTGTTGCTTGCTATGCTTGGTCTTATTCTTTGCTTACATGTGTCAAAGGTGATGAGTAGTACCAAGCTCAATGACCCTTTTGATTTGTACAGAATTATTCCTGGTTTTGTTTTTTTTTATGGCAGCTCTCATCATGTGGTTGAGGGCTGAGTTTCACAGGTTATTATTGCTTTCCAAGGCTTGTTCTTCTTCCATTGTTGCTAGAGTTAGGTCTCTATGTAATGCAGCTTCTGCCTGCTCTTTGTGGTTGCTGGCTTGGTCTTGGTTAGTTCCCAAAATGTGGGATCAACCTTATTTTTTCTTTTAGGTGGGCTTTTCCATCTCCCTTGTTTTTAGCCAAGATCCAGGCTCTTTGGATCTCTATCAATAAAGCCTTTTAAAAAAAAAAAAAAAAAAAAAAAAAGAATAATTTTTAGGGACTCGAATACCATCTTGAATCTATGACTATCCAATTGTGTCCCATAAACTAAGTTCTTCCTTATGCTGGGAACGTACATAACCATAGTAAGCTTCGGTCAACTCTAGCATAGGGAATGCCTTCTTGTCTAATTAGATGTAGCGGGTTACTCTAGTGTCCATCCACTTCTCCTTGGGGTTCGAATCCACCAAGTGTAGCTCTGATATCCCCGCCACAAGGAAGTCTGTATTGGCTTCCATCTTCTTCTTTTGTCGGTTTCTGCAGTCAGCCGCTCTGTGACCCTCCTTTTCATAGTTGAATAATTTACCAAAAAAATTGGGTTGTTGCATGTTCTTGAAGGCTTTTCCCTTGGACTCAATCTTCTTGGTATTGACATGAAGACTCTATTCAAGACTATATCCAAGAATAGAGCTATCCAAGGAGGAAGTAGGAAAAAGAGCCGTTGGAGCTTCCACTTGCCCACTTGCACATTCAAATTCAATTTCGAATTTCGAATTTGAATTTGAATCTAGTTTCTATATAAGCTTGTATATTGTATCAAGTTTGTGTTAACTCAATATAATCTCTTATTCTCTTCATTCACTACTCTCTTATTTTCTCCATTTTAACATGGTATCAGAAGCATAGATCCAAATTCCGCAGCATACTCAAACGCATTCTTATTCTCCTTGCATTCAAAACTGTTTTAAGGAAGCCAAACCACAAGCTCATCCAAGATGGATACCAAAGCTGTGGTCATTCCAGTGACTCTAAAGGGGGTGAATTACCTACTATGGTCTAGAATGATCAAAACAGCCTTGGGAGGAAGAGGTCTATGGAGTCATGTCACCAAGAGTGAAGCTCCAAGCCAAATTGTTCAACAAGAAGATGGCAGGGAGATTGTCCTTGTTAATGAGGATAAGTGGCTTCAAGAAGACTTGATGGTTCTCTCCATCATTCAAAGCTCCCTTGAAGCATCAATCTTAGAGGCATACTCCTATTGTGAGACAGCCAAAGACCTATGGGATACACTCCAAACAGTGTATGGGAACACATCCAACTTGAGCAGGGTGTTTGAGGTCAAGAAGGCCATCAACAACCTAAGCCAAGAAGACATGGAGTTCACCCAACACTTCGGGAAGTTTAGGTCCTTATGGGCTGAGCTGGAAATGCTTAGACCAAGCACCACTGATCCAACAACTCTTAATGAAAGAAGGGAGCAAGACAAGGTGTTTGGGCTACTACTTACCTTGAATCCAACCTACAACGACCTGATCAAACACATTTTGAGGGCTGACAAGCTTCCAACACTTGAAGAAGTGTGTGCTCAAATCCAGAAAGAGCAAGGTTCTCTTGGTCTCTTTGGAGAAAAAGGAGAACTCTCCATGACTAACAAAGCTGAAGCAGCTCAGGCCAACAAGGTGGCGTATAAATCAGAGGAGAGGAAGGTCTTGGCATGTGAGTTTTGCAAGAAAAAGGGGCACACGAAGGACAAATGTTGGATCCTTCACCCTCACTTGAAGCCAAACAAGTTCAAGGATGCAAGAGCTCACCTTTCCAATAAGGAAGAAGGGCAAGCCTTGACTGCCATGAAAGGCACTAAGGATGGGATGATCAGGAGATCAGATCTTGATGCACTCATCAAAGCTCTCAAGGAGAACTCTGGTAATACTCTTGGTAAATCATTCTTTGCATCAAACATTTCCAAATCATTTATTATAGACTCAGGAGCCTCTCATCACATGATTAGTAACTCTAAGTTGATTACGGATGTCGAGCCTGCCTTAGGAAATGTTGTGATTGCAAATGGTGATAAGATACCTATTAAGGGTATGGGAAACCTTGAGCTATTTGATAAGAAGTCTAGAGCCTTTTATATGCCTAGTTTTACTTCTAACTTGTTATCTGTGAAAAAGGTTGCAACAGATTTGGATTGCAATGTTATCTTTAGTCTTAATGATGTGAAATTTCAGGATATTAAGAGCAATAAGTTACTTGGAAAAGGAGTAACCAAAGAAGGTTTGTACTTGCTTGAGGACACTAAGTCCCTATCTGTTTTGCCTTGTGCTTTTAGCTCAACTTCTCTTTTATCCAATGATACAATGTGGCATGCTAGATTAGGACATCCTCATGCGAGAGCTCTAAACTTGATGTTGCCTAGTGTTTCTTTTAAGAATGATGAATGTGAAGCTTGTATTTTGGGTAAACATTGCAAATCAGTATTTCCAAGATCTATGACTACTTATGAAAATTGTTTTGATCTTGTTCACTCTGATGTATGGACTGCTCCTTGTATGTGTAGAGAAAACCATAAGTACTTTGTTACATTCATTGATGAAAAATCTAAGTACACTTGGCTAACATTAATCCAATCTAAGGATAGAGTCCTAGAAGCCTTTATCAACTTTCAAAACTATGCTACTAACCATTTCAATGCCAAGATAAAAGTTTTGAGATCAGATAATGGTGGGGAATACACTAGTAATGCCTTCAAGCAACACTTAGCAAAACATGGGATTACACACCAAACAAGCTGCCAAAGAGGAAGAATAGGCACTTGATGGAAGTGGCAAGGTCCATGATGTTCCATACCAATGTGCCAAAGAGGTTTTGGGGTGATGCGGTGATGACAGCTTGCTATCTCATCAATAGGATTCCAACAAGGATCCTTGATGACATCTCTCCATATGAGGTACTAAACAAAACCAAACCCTCCCTTGATCACTTAAGAGTGTTTGGGTGCCTTTGTTTTGTGTTAATCCCAGGGGAACAAAGAAACAAACTGGAAGCTAAGAGTGCAAAGGCAATGTTCATTGGCTACTCAGCAAATCAGAAGGGATACAAGTGCTATGATCCAGTAGCAAGGAAAGTCTTAGTGTCCAGAGATGTGCAGTTTGTGGAGAAAAAAGGGTACTATGAAAGTAGGAGTTGGGATGACCTGAAGGACATTTCTCAAGCACCCTCAGATAGAGCCACAAACCTACGGATCATCTTGGAGAGCTTTGGGCTCAATCTGCCCAAGGACCAGGAGGGAACAAAGGATACATCTAAGCCTTTGACACCTCAAGAGGCTGAGGAAACTCCTCATCCTGATCATGAGGGGGGAAATCAAGATGAACCAGAAGCACAAGTAGAGCCACAAATACAAGAAGTTGGCTCATCAAGTCATGATCAGGATGGAGTCCAAGTTGAATCAAAGTCTGTTCAATCTGATGATGAAGAGCATCAAGAAGAAGAGCTTGAACAAGTGCAGCCTTTAAGGAGAAGCGCAAGGGTGAAGAAGGATCCTTCTAATTGGGTAAACACAAGAGTGTTTTACAACAACAAGGCGGTAGCTCACCCTATTCAAGCTATGTGTTCTTTGGCTTATTTCCCTCGAGAGCATCAAGTATTCATTGGAAAGGTGGATGAAGGACAAGTGCCAAGATCCTATGAAGAAGCGAAGGAGCATAAGGTGTGGAGGGAAGCTATTTGTGATGAAACCAAGGCAATGGAGGTAAATGACACTTGGTACGAGTCTAATCTTCCCGAAGGAAAGAAGGCAGTGTCAAGCAAGTGGGTCTTCACAATCAAGTACAAGAGTGATGGACAAATTGAAAGGCACAAAGCAAGGCTGGTAGCAAGAGGATTCACTCAAACATATGGAGAGGACTACCTTGATACATTTGCTCCAGTGGCCAAACTACATACTGTCAGAATCATCCTTTCACTTGCAACCAACCTTGAGTGGGAATTATGGCAGATGGATGTCAAGAATGCTTTCCTCCAAGGAGAGCTAGAAGAGGAGGTCTATATGTATCCCCCTTCTGGCCTAGAAGACTCAATCAAGCCAGGAAAAATGCTTCGATTGAAAAAGGCAATTTATGGCCTGAAACAATCACCAAGAGCTTGGTACCACAAGCTGAGTTCAACTCTTATAAGGAGAGGCTTCAAGACTTCAGAAGCTGATCACACCCTCTTCAACCTCTCTGGTCCAAAAGGTAGAGTTGTCATTCTTGTGTACGTTGATGATATCATCATCACAGGGAGCGACAAGGCAGGTATACATGCTACCAAAGTTTTCTTAAAAACTGTCTTTGATATTAAAGATTTGGGTGAGCTAAAGTACTTCCTTGGAATTGAAGTTTGCCAATCTAAAGAGGGGCTCTTCTTATCCCAAAGGAAGTACACACTTGATCTGTTGTGTGAGGCAGGAAAACTTGGAGCAAAACCAACCAACACACCCCTTGAGGAAGGCTACAAAGTCATTAGAGAGGGGGAGATTGAAGATAGGCCATTTGAAGACTTCAAGCAATATAGGAGGATGGTTGGTAAACTCATCTACTTAACCATTTCTAGACCTGATATCTGCTTTGATGTGAATCAGGTGAGTCAACATATGCAAGCACCAAAGATGCATCATTGGCATATGGTGGAGAGGGTCCTCAGATACCTCAAAGGTTCACCTGGTCAAGGTATATGGATGGGGTGCAATAGAAGCACTGAGATTGTGGGATATTGTGATGCTGATTGGGCTGGAGATAGAGTGGATAGGAAATCTACCACAGGCTATTGCACATTCATCGAAGGGAACTTAGTTACTTGGAAGAGCAAGAAGCAAAAGGTGATCTCATGCTCAAGTGCTGAAGCAAAATATAGAGCAATGAGGAAGCTCACCAATGAACTCATATGGATAAAGGCTCTTCTCAAGGACTTAGGCATTGAGTCTCCAACACCAATCACCATGCACTGTGACAATCAAGCGGCCATACACATTGCATCCAACTCAGTGTTTCATGAGAGGACCAAGCACATTGAAATTGACTGTCACAAAGTGAGGCAAATGGTGAAGCAAGGAGTGATTCGTCCATGCTATACAAGAAGTGAAGATCAGTTGGCAGACATCTTCACCAAAGCTGCAAGCTCAAAGGTGTGTGAGTTCATCCATTCAAAACTTGGACTCACTAGCATTCCTCAGTCATGAGTCCCATGAAGGTCTGCACTCTTTTTCCCTAAGTATGGTTTTATCCCATGAGGTTTTCCATACTTAGGTTTTTTTAATGAGGCCAGTCTTCATGGTTCCAAGCTTGACAAGTTCTGGTCGTCAATCTTGAGGGGGAGTATTGACATGAAGACTCTATTCAAGACTATATCCAAGAATAGAGCTATCCAAGGAGGAAGTAGGAAAAAGAGCCGTTGGAGCTTCCACTTGCCCACTTGCACATTCAAATTCAAATTCGAATTTGAATTTGAATCTAGTTTCTATATAAGCTTGTATATTGTATCAAGTTTGTGTTAACTCAATATAATCTCTTATTCTCTTCATTCACTACTCTCTCTTATTTTCTCCATTTTAACACTTGGAGGGTGCTTTCAACTTTGAGCTTCCTCCGTGTTCCACCATGTTATCTCTCGCTGACTGAGTCTAAACCTTCTATCGGAGTCCTGGTTTTCTTTCTCGATTCAAAGATGAACCACCAGGTTTTCAAGACTCATCTCCTTTGGCTTGTGCTTAAGGTAGTTCTTAAAGACCTTCCACCCTGGAGGCAGTGACTCGATAATCGAGGCAACTTAAAATGATTCGCTGATCACCATCCCTTCAGCATGAATTTCATGGATAATAAATTACAAAACTCGCATTTGATTGACTATAGTCTTTGAATTCACCATATTGAACTCAAGGAAGCGGCCCACAATATATTTCTTAGAGCCCCACATCCTCAATTGTATACTTATGGTCTAAAGACTCCCAAAGCTCCTTAGAAGAGCGTTTGACATTATATACACTTTACAGTGACTCAGCAAGCCAATTCATCAAACGCATATCACACCATAGCTTAAATTTGTATGAGCATGTCCATTCTTGGCCTTTACCACAATTGGGGTAAATCCTGACACAACAATAGGTGTTAGCTGGCTTCCGGGAGCCACTCATTAGTATCTAGCCCACTCTTTAGATTGTGCTCCAGCTTCAAATCTTTCAGGGAGTGCTGAAGCAGAATTTTGTGCATTTTTGTCAAGGGATGCCATACCTCAGCACTTAAAGAGTTATTGGCCTCTCTTTAGTGCTGGGATCCTTGGTCAACCGGTACTTTGGATGCAACGACTCTGAGCAACTCTTCTTGCACCAAAGTAATTGCTCGGTGAACTAATTTTTCCTTTCGCTATTACCACGACCAGAAAACTCAAAGATTGATCAAAAAATGAAGAGAGAGCTTTAAGGAGGATTGGTGGAGAGTGTAGTATATTTTGGTGTATTCCAAATGAACCGATTCTTTTTTATAGTCTTCGAGTAGTAACGCCCCAGGCATTGCGTAACTTCTAGGCCAAGCATCATGCATCGTTTCATTTTGTGCTAGGCAACACCTTAGTACTCATTAATGCACTTAAAAGCATTTTAACTAGTCAGGCGCCCCCTCAACATTGATCTTCAGGCAAGGCTTTGACATTAAATGTTATTCAATATACTAATGTCAGTTAGGTATTGCCTCAACATTTAGCCTTAGGCTTCACCTCAACCTTTATTATCATTAGTTTAATTAATAGTTACTCAGGTGTCACCTCATTTAAGCCTTAACTCAGTGACGCCAAAACCTTTAGGTGTCGCTTCCAAGTTACGTTGAGGCGTGCCCACATGCTAGTAAATCAATCCACCATTCTTGTCCGGGCTCACCCATTGGACCCCAATCCGAACCCGAATCGGTTCGTGATTTGCATCCCATGAGCACCTGCGCGTAGAGAGAGTCTCCTTGGTTACTATCTTACCAAGGAAGCTGAATGTGTTAATATATAAACTTACATTCTATTTAGTTTCCAAGCAATATGGAATAGTTGCATATTACTTGTATTTTACTCTGCAAAGTTGAATGTTTTATTCTCTTATATTTCTCTTGAATGTTATTTTTTCTATTGAGAGGCTTTTGCGAAACTTCCTTTGGAATCAGGGGATGCAAGTTAGGCACCACTGGGTTAACTGGAAGGTCATCTGCCAACCTTTGCAATATGGTGGATTGGGTATCAGACCTCTTCATCAAGTCATGACTGCTTTGCATGGTAAACTTGCTTGAAATTATCTTGACAACTCCTCCCTTTGGGCAAAACACGCTCGGTCTAGATTTTCCATTGGAAGGAAAGGATCCTGCCTGTGGGATAGGATTTCTCCTTTTATTACCAGCCTCTCTCTCGAAAGCAGATGGATTATTGGTAGGGGTACGGTTTCCACTGGTGATTTTTGTCACAGCCTTTCTCTTCCGTGCCCTAAGAGACTAAAGACCAAGCCTATCAAGGAAGTGCTTCACAACAATGATTCTCGCCGTCTCCTTCTTCTCAATGCCAATCCGAGAATTCTGCGCTCTATTGAAGGTAATTTTATGGAGGAATTTCCTGACAAATTAATTTGGGAAGGTGATGACTCAGGGACTGTTACCTGCTCCAATTTCTTCAAGAAGCTCTCCACTGCTCCCCTCGCTGCTGGTAAGTTCTCAGTTATTTGGCAGCCTTGGCTTCCTTTAAAAATTTCGTGTTTCCTATGGAGGCTGTTGCATGGGGCTATTCCTTCTAATGATAATGTTTGCAAAAAAGGAGTCCTTATGGCCAGCAAGTGTATCTGCTGCTTACAGCCCAAAGGTGAGAGTATGGATCATCTCTTTTTTCATAGTGACCTTGCTTATATTGTCCTTGATTTCTTATGCCCTATATTTCATAAGTCCAGGCCAACTTCCTTGCACCAATTTTTTTATGATTGGGGGTATAATGCCAACTTTAAGATTTATTACGATTGCTTGGCGTTTGGTCTATTAGTGTGCTGTTTTTGGGAGATTTGGAGGTATAGAAACCTCGTCATTTTTGAAGATCATGCTGGCAGCTTCAGTCGTGTGGTTATTTTTAAATGGGCCTCCTACCTATCCAGGAGCATCTCTACTCCAGCAGATGTCCTCTCCCCCAGGAAATCAGTCTTTGCTGCTCTTAAAATTAATTTCCCCAAGCTGCGCAGTTTCCGGGTTCTTTGGCTTCGTTGGCAACCGTTTATTAGAGGTAACACGTGCAATGTTGCTATTGCTGATGATGGGGTCAACTCTTATATGTCTGCTGTGATTCGTTCTCATGATCATCGCTTCATTGCTGGCCTGAAGTGTACCTCAGTTAGCAAGCACTTTTCTCGCTGCTTGCTTCATATTCTGGAAGAGCTTCATCGGCTTAAAGTAGTCTTTCATTGCCTCAAGATGGCTCACCCTTGTGCCAGTTTTCTTGGCAGAGATCAAATTGCTGACTGGGCTGTCTTTATTATTAAAAGAAGGCTTACCCGCAGGCTTTTAAATGTGCCAGTTTTTCGTACCAGTTTTTCTCTTAATAGGCCTGCAGATGCGCTTTGTTTCTCGAGCAGCAGTTTTCTCTTCACTACCCATACTGCGGACCTGCCAAACTCAGTTGTTTGCGCCCTTGCCAATGATGCATATCCCCAGCCGTGCTCCTTTGAAGACCAACTGATCTTCACCTAATCTATGGCTCCTTTGCCCTTCTCTTTGTTTTTGTTTCAGGTGTTTGCTTGGTGTTTTTTGCTGTGTATCCTAGTGTTGGGTATGTCCATCCTAGGTTTTTGTTTTTAGTGCTTTTGTTTTTGTTTTTAGCTGCAACTGCAGCCCCTTTTGTTAGTGCCGCGGCTCAGGCTTTTTGAGCCTCTATCAATAAAAGCTTCCCTTCTCTAAAAAAAAAAAAAAAAAAAAAAAACCAGTCTAAGAGAATAAATATCTCATTCAAGTTAACTTAGATTTTGACTTATGAATAATCAATTATATACCTTTGAAGTCATGGTACTTAATTATGATTAATTTAATCTGAAGTGTACCCTACCATCAATTTTGGCTCCCAAAATGTGGTTGCACTACCATTTTCTTCACATTCACCCCCACATTTTTCGAACACAATATGCGGTAAAACATGCAATGCAATAATATACATGCTGGAAAAATAACTACTCCGCCTTACACTTTAAACCAAGCCATGTCCTCACAAAACATTTTGAATCAGGAAGAAATAAGATTACAAACACGCAAAACACGATGATGATCATCATAAAAAATAATGTAACAATTAAAGGATGAAAGTGGGAACTTCACTACTCGTTGTCAACTGAAGGTAGCAGATGAGGAACATTGTACAAAGGTGGGATCGGGTGCCATGGAAGCCATCTTGGTAAGAGGGTAGTGCGAGGGGTGTTCAGTAGCTGGTGCGTGAAAGGATGTTGGATCATTATTTAGCTGTCCCTCCGAGGTAACAGAGTTGTGCTTTACCCGGAAGGTATAGCAGCAGCCGAATATTAAATGTAAAAAAAATAAAACGGCTTACTTAGCGATTTAGAGTGGAAACCCCAGTACCAATCAAGTAACTGAGTAAAACCACTACCTTCCAATATCCCCTGGAAGGATTTGTGCAATGATCAAAACCTTAGGAATCCAACAATTTCCCTCTTTTGATGATAACAGAAACTCCTTCGATAAAAAGGAAAAACACACAATATAAGAGAATATGATTATGATTATGAAGTGCGCAGTGTTTCATAAGTTTCCTATTAAATTCCTATTAGGTGTAGCATGTCTGATGATTCCCTATCAGGTGTAGCGCCGGTTAGTTCCCCCTCAGAAAAACATGTGTATGGATTTGGATATGTCACTTCCCCCTCAGATTGGCATTCCCTGTATTACATCCCCTTTTGGATCATCAAAAAGAAATTATGAATAAAAAGTTAAAGACCACATTAAATTAGAAACTCCATTTATCAATCATATATGGATTAAAAAATAGCACCAACCGCAAGATAGGAGCCATAATTTAAGACTAACATAGATAAAAGGCAGTGAATGATGGGTGGTGTATTATAAACTCCATGTCACAGGTTCGATTCCTGGTGGGTGTTAGGGCTGGGGCTCTAACGGGGTGGAAAAAAAAAAAAAAAAAAGGCAGTGAATGATGAGGAATAAAAAATAGCAAGAAATGGGTATAATGAGGAAGGGGAACAAGGAGGGTGTGAACCATAAGAGCATACATAAACCGATCACCGGGCGTCGCAAATAATTTCTTACAGTTATGTGAGCAGCTTAGTCCTGACATAGCAAAGCTAGGTGTTCAGATCGGTGATGCTCTCGGAGTGCTTGAGATGATTCTCGAGGATGTGATCAATAGACTCCTCCACTCTGGTCACCCGCTTTACAGGGAGGTAACCATCCTCAGCCTCTAAATGCCCTCCATGATAGGATTGACATCCACCTTGTTACGGTGATAGCATTCATTTGACAAAGCCTGCCAGAGTGAACAAGCAGAGTGCACAAGGGGTTGCTACAGTAACTAGTGCAGCAGAAGGGCAGTAGCATCCTAAGCAACAGATTTGATCACACACACCTCTACTTCTCACCTAGCCGACATCTAATGCTCATTTTATCCTCATAGACAAGCTAGCAATTTGAGCACACAGACTCTCTTCGTGCAGCCTAGACTCTCACAGTAACAAATAGCAACGGACCTGACACTCAGACCTAGCCTATTCTATTGCAAGATATAGCTCACGGAATGCTTCAGCACACTCTTCACCAGAGTTGCTGTATCTTCTGTCCACGACACTCCAAGCTCTCCCGCCAAGTAGTCAGACAATCTGAGTTCTTCAAACTCAGTCTCATCTCCCCCTCAATCAATGACTCTCTCTCCCCCTACTGAGAAGGTTCGAACACAGCCTCACAGCCCATGACAGTCGCTATCCGCGGCTGATCACCGAGATTTGACTAATCTTTCAACGAGCAGCCCTCTAGTTGAACGCCGAATCAGTCCTGAATCAAACTTCACAAGTTTTGATTCCTTCAGCACCTCACACCAGTCTACAACTCCAAAATAACCCATGCTACCGTGTGGTTGATCTCTGTGTGTATACTCTTGCACTCTCAACTTTTCTCTCATTGTGTTTTTCTGTCTCTGGCTTCTCTGCTCTTTATCAAGCTTCTCTGCACACCAAAAAACGCCCCACATCATTATCGGAATCTTCTCCTAGATTTAAAGAAGTTTATTGGGTAGATTCCCTTGCCAAATCTGGATAATGCATCTTTATCTTTTCTGGTGATTTGCTGAGCTCTTGATGAAGACTGCATACCTCCCTGAGCTTTCCCAAGGCCAGCCTGACAGCGCGTCGTCGCACACCTCAAATTTGTATTTATAGTTCATGTTAACACACTAGCAAACGGTAAGCAGGATCGAACCCAAAAAAGAGTAAGTAGGATAGAATTCTAAAGATAATTCTAGGAATTCAGAAGAACAATTGTTTCAAAGAGTGTCTATCAATTGGAAAGGAATCAGTTCGGGGAATACATTGCAACTAGCTATCCTTGATCAAATTCGGGGAAAGGAATCAGTTCAGGGAATCAGTAGCTAATGAACAGTAACCGGACGTGAACAGTGATTTTCGGCGATTCCAGCAGCTTCTCTCTAGCTCTTTCGTCACTCTCCAGTCGCTGTCACTGTCGTCTAAAGTCGTGAACAGTAGTCGTCCTTTTTTTCTCTTTTGTCCATGTTTTAGGTTTAGAGTTTTGGGTGTGAACCGGAATTGAACCAAATCTGCTTGAATTGGTTCTGGTTGAACCAGTTGGTCTTCAGTTGACTGCTGTTGACTTTGAATGAATGAATGACAATGCTCCAATTATGCGATAAATCCCAATGGTGCGTATAAATACGCTCCATCACAGCCGTATGTAATAAAACTACAAAGCAAAATGTAATAAAACTATGGGAATACACAATTCAATGGTGCGTATAAATAGGCTCCATCACAACCGTATCAAGCCGGAGCCTCACCATGCAGCGCTAGGTAGGACGAACAAACTGCTCTTGCTTAGGGACATCACAGAGTGCTGAAGCAGTCTCTATCTCTTCATACCTGTCTCTTGCCCATTCTTCAGATAGTGTCTCAGCTTCAGATCTTTAGAGATTGCTGAAGCAGACTCTGGCTCTTTGCTATTGTTGTTTTGTCAGTCTTCATATTTTGCTCTAGCCACCGATCTTCAGAGAGTGCTTCAGCATTTACTGAAGCTGTTTTGTCAAGGATGTCATATCTTCAACACAATATTTGTAATCCGAGTGACCTCGAGTCGAACTCAAGAGAAAAGCCTAGATTAGTCTAAAGCTAACTAGTAATGCTTCATGCAAGTCTATTAATGAAAATATGGGGGTTTTGTTCTCTAGAAGAGGTATCTCTAGTAAATACTAAAGAAAAGTTTGAATTTGGTTTGAAGTAAAGCAATTAAAAAGCATAGTCGGAATCCTACTTCACCCTAAGGTCATGCGATTAGCAACAAAAAACAGTAACACATGTGTAAGATAATTTGATTGATAGTTCTAGGCTAAAGTATCATGCACTCTAGATTCAACTCTCGCTCCTTCTCTAGAATGGGGATGATACTAAAGGGACACAATTCTCAAACCCTCGTTCTATTAAACCATGTAGAAAATTAATCCCTTAATCTCAACCTCTCGGTCTGTTGATTGGTAACTAAAGTCCGCTATATGCTTAGACTAATAGAATGTGAATGTCAATCTCGTGCACAAACGCTATCTAAGATAAACATGCTAGATCCTCTAAACAACCTAAGTTCAATTCTCATTCCATCCTTAGGTGTTTTATCAATTCATACACACTCATGCATTTCGTCAAACACTTGGTGTGCATAAAATTAACATGAAGATAAAGCATGAGAATTTTCAATCAAAAACCTCATTCATAATGATAATATGCATGTCTTGCGTTACAATTTAACCTAAAGGATCCATAAGGATTCCTACTACTAAACGACTACTCGCTCATGGTGAGTTTGATACAAGACATGATTTTTAAAGGAAATTTTGCAACAATTGAAAGTAAAGTAGTAGGGATTGAGTAGAGGGATGTTGTGGAATCTTCAATTGTGGGTATCTTTTCCGAATCCTCGATAATTCTCCGAGTTTTCCAAGAGCTCTGGACTAGGGTTTTCTTTTCTGGAAGACGGGTACCCGGCACCCCAAGGCACCCACTGATTTTTCGCATCTTTTTCTATTTATACCTTTGAATTTAGACCCGGTTTACCCGCCGTGCCCGAATCAAAGTTGATTCGGGCTGGCTCATAAGTTGATTCGACAAGGGTTGGTAGAATCAACTTAACCGTGGGTAATGAGGCTGGGCTAATCAAATCTTCTTGGGCGAATAACATTTGATTCGCCCTAGCCTGAATTCCTCTTAGGCAAATCAACTTTGCAGTGCTGGAATCTCGAAACTTTACCTTTACACCTTCAAATTACGTCTTAATGTAATATAAGAAGTTGTAGCCTTTTACTTAGCTTTCCAACAAGACGTGGCACGCTTCAATCGGATAAGAATCATGGTCTCGGCAAGCCTTCGACGACGAACGAGTCAATCTTCCCAGATTTGGTCTATATTCGTCTAAATCTTTGTGTTTTGCCTTATTTTGCTCCAAACGGACTATAAAGCCTCAATTTAATAGAATTTGATCAAAAATGAGAGTAGAGTGGTAAAAACACAATGAAAAATTTGGGAGAGGAGCAAAATTCATCATCAAATGAAGCGAATAATCGGTAAGAAATTAACCGATCAACGAGTGACCAAGTCTCATACCACATTTCTTTCGAACTCACCAAGTTCTTCTTGCATATCTATGAGTGCTTCTTTAATATTTTTTGGCTCAGTACTTGGCCAAAAGCATGACCAAAACATATCACAAATATTAATGTTGGTGGTACTATAGAATGATATCACAAATTTTTGCCAATGATATTCGTTGTTGGATGATCCTCCTTGATTTTCCTTGGGGGAAGTCTAGCTTTGCCTAGTGCGGGTACTACCGAATCTGATTCATACTCTTCGTCTGAGTTTTGGTGATCGTCAAGTTCTACTGAAGCATTCTCTGTTGCTTCCTCTTGGTCCTCTTCATTGCTAATTTGTGGCAGAGACTGGTTTTGGTCTTCATTATCAGAATCCTCTTTGTTTTCATAGTGTTGGCACTTCTCTTTGTTGTCATCGTGTTCAGCAACGGCTTCCAGGATCACACTCTGTATGTTGAGTGATCTGCTCTGATACCACTTGAAATTTGAGTGCTCTACTAATCTCAAGTTACAGCCTCTGGAGTTACAGCCTCTGTAGCACTCTCTGTATTTTTCTACAACTTGCCTACGTTTGGAGAGAATCACTCTCTGATCCTCAAGACTTCACTATCACACAGACTCTCTTCGTGCTGCTTACTGATGTACGGACAAATAACCTTATATTTGTCTGTATTTTCTCTTTACTTCTTATTTTTTTCGTTATTTAATACAATTGTTTGATGTTTTCTTTGTCCATTTCAAGTTAAAAATGTGTATTACATGATATGAAATGGCCCAAAAAAAGATCCGAATGAATTCCAGTCGATCGAGAGCAAAAACGAGCAAAAGGCAGATTCGGGCATTTCAGGTAAATTAGTAAAATAATCAAGGTATAAATAGAAAGAGATGGAAAAATTGAGTGTGTGCCTCTCTTGGACAGAAACCCTAGGCCAGAGAACATCGAAGACTTGGAGAATTGTCAAGATGTCGAAGAAGACACCTACAATTAAAGACTATACAACATCATTCTACTCTAAACTCTACTACTCTACAGTTTTACTGTTCAATGTTGAACAATTTCATTATGTTTTGTTTCAAACTCACAATGAGTGAGTAGTCGCATGTAGTAGGGATGCTTATGGATCCCTTAGGTTAGATTGTAACACAAAACATGTTTCTTTATCAATATGAATGGATTTTGATTGAAATCACTTGCCTCATCTATGGTTTGACGAAACTCATGATTGTGTATGAATTAATAAAACACCTAAGGATGGATTGAGAATTGAACTTAGGATGTTTAGAAGATTGAACATGTTTATCTTAGAGAGCTTTGTGACATTTGTACTCTGTTAGGCTAAGCATAGAGCGGACTTTAGTTACCGATCAACAGACTAAGAGGTTGAGATTAAGGGATTAATGTTCTACACGGTTCAATAGAGCGAGGGTTTGAGAACCGTGTCTCTTAGGTATTATTCCCACTCTAGAGAAGTAGAGAGAGTTGAATCTAGAGTGCATGATAATTTAGCCTAGAACTCCCAATCAAATTGTCTTACGCATGTATTACTATTTTGTGCTGCTAATCGCATGACCTAGGGGTGAAATAGGATCTCGACTACGCTTTTTAATTACTTTCTTTCAAAACAATTCAAACTTTTTTTTTTTTTGTTTTTTTGTTTTTGTTTTTTTGTTTTTGTTTTTTTTTGTTTTTTTTTTGTTTTGTTTTTTGTTTTTTTTTGGAAAGCTGGCTATTATTTATTATTAAAATTGACTCAAAAAGCCTGAGTCATGGCCAGTACAAGCTTCCCTAAAAAACAAAGATGGCGCGGGCATTACCCATGGCCATAACCGAAACAACGAGAGAAAATTGGTCTCAAAGCAAACAAAGGAAAGCTTCAAAGGATCCAATAAACCTAGGAGAAGCTGACCAAAACCCCGGTCGACTTCAGCCAACCCGAGAGGATGAGAGGCCCTAAAAAAGAGAGCAAAAGAAGGGTCATAGGGATTAATTCCCATCTCCTTCGAAGAATTAAGTATACAGCAACATATCATCTCTAAAATCTGATAAGGACTCATTAGAGTTTCTGAAAAATGAAGTATCATCCTGGGTACTATTGGATCTTGAAGATCCCATATTAGCTGAAAGAGAAGAGGAAGCTGGTTGTTGCGGACAAAAGACCGCCAGCTGCATAGCATCAATTCTGATACGATTTTGGAACGCCTTAGGAAGCCTGAGCAGATCCGTTTCCTCACAAGAAAAACTGCAGGTATAAGCAAGGCAAATAGCTGCTTGATTAAGAAAGGAGGGGATGCGCCTAACCTTCTTCACACCAAACCTCTCAAACAATTGCTGGATAATAGGAATGAGCTTCCAGTGGATATCTCTGAACTTGTTATGGGAAGCAAAGCCCATATCAGCATTGGAGCTCTGGACCATTGTCACTGCTATATTGTGTCTTTGAGCAATAGTGAGGGCATTGAGAATAAAATCAAAGAATTCAAACATAGTGCAACCAGATGTCACAGGAGAAGAGCAAGCAAGCAGAAAATCGCCCTGATCATTTCTGAAGAGGGCAGCACCTGTTTTTTCAGCAATATAGACATCCATACAAATGCCTTTCACACCAGAATTCCAACACTTCCACCTGCCGGTAATTAATTCTCTGCCTGTAAACTGGATATCAAAATAAAACATGGCAGCCCTTGTGTCCTTTCCCTCCCACTGAATTCCAGGAATAAACGATATTAAAACACGGGCCCAATGAGATAATTTAGCCAGGAAGTTACAGCAAGTCCTATCTTCATGTAAAACATTATTTCTAGCCGTCCAGATCTCCCATAAACCATAACAAGCCAATCCAAACTTAAAGCAAGTGAAAGCATTTGCTTTATTAACAGAGTTTGCCCAGAACTGAATAAAATGTTTAAGAGAAGTAGGTCTGTCACAAGAAAAAGCAGCAGCTAAAATAGACCAAATACCTCTAGCCCATGTCCCTTGAAAGAAGAGGTGTTCTGGATTTTCTTCGTTCTTGTGACAGCAACCACAACGGGAAGTAAGGGGAATCCCGATTCGTTGAATGTTATCATCAGTTGGAAGCCCGCGAAGAAAAAGTCGCCACATAAACAAAGATATTTTGGGAGGCAGCCATTGCTGCCAAATAGCTTTGGCCCACCCTAGAGAAGGATGCCGCGTTCTAAAGGTGTGGATGAAGGATTTGATCGTGAAGTTTCCTGAAGATTGGCCAGTCCATCTCAATGTAGCTGGACTTTCCCTCGTTCTACTTGTCTTTAGTACTTGCTAGAGATTCCTGTCCTAGAGGACGAAATCCCAACTTTATTTAGTAGACTTACATTAAGCATTGCTAGCTAGCTTTAGACTAATCTAGGCTTTTCTCTTGGGTTCGACCCGAGGTCACTCGGAACAAAAAGCTCATGTTTGCGTAGCATGATTGGATTAGTACTTTTACTTCTACCATTTCGCCAACGTTCACCTACACAATTTTAGTAATAAAAAGCTACTAATGAGGCTGGGCAAATCAAATCTTCTTGGGCGAATCACATTTGATTCGCCCTAGCCTCAATTCCTCTTGTGCAAATCAACTTTGTAGTGCTAGAATCTCGAAACTTTGACCCTTTACACTTTCGAATTATGTCTTAATGTAATCCAAGAAGTTTTAGCCCTTTGAGTTAGCTTTCCAATAAGATGTGGCATGCTTCAATCAGATAAAAATCATGTTCTCGGCAAGCCTTTGATGACGAACGGGTCAATCTGCCGTGATTTGGTCTATATTCGTCTAAATCTGTGTTTTGCCTTATTTTGCTCCAAACGGACTACAAAGCCTCAATTTAATAGAATTTGATCTGAAATGAGAATAGAGTGGTAAAAACACAATGAAAAATTCGGGAGAGGAGCGGAATTCATCATCGAATGAAGTGAATAATCGGTAAGAAATTAATCGATCAAGTAGTGACCAAGTCCCATACCTCATTTCTTTCGAACTCACCAAGTTCTTCTTTCATATCTCCTAGTGCTTCTTTAATAATTTTTAGCTCAGTATTGGACAAAATGCACGAGTTATTGATCATATCACAAAGATTCATGTTGGTGGTACCTTCGATCAAGCTGCCAATGATATTCGTTGTTGGATGATCCTTGGGGGAAGTCTAGCTCTGCCTTGTAAAGGTAATATAGAATCTGGTTTAGATTCTTCGTCTAAGTTTTAGTGATCGTCGGGTTTTGCTGAAGCATTCTCTGTTGCTTCCTCTTGGTCCTCTTCATTGCTGAATTGTGGCAAAGACTGGTTTTGGTCTTCTTTATCAAAATCCTCTTCGTTGTCATAGTGTTGGCACTTCTCTACTGGGTCAATTATCACTACGTTGATGGATTTGTTCACATTTCTGGTTCTTTTGTTGAAAACACGGTATGCTCTACTGTTAGTTGAGTATCCGAGAAATATCTCCGAATCACTCATTGGATCAAGCTTTGTTCTGTACTCGCGATCTCCCAGAATGTAGGGTTCACTTCCGAAAATGTGGAAGTACTTCACCGTGGGTTTCTTCTCCTTCCAGAGTTCATAACATGTTTTATCTGTCCCTCTTCTAATGAAGACTCGATTAATGATATAGCAAGAGGTGTTCATGGCTTTAGCCCTGAACTTCAAAAGGACTTTCCTTGCATGGATCATAACTCGAGCCATTATTGTTCGGCGCTCAACAATTCCATTTTCATGCGGAGTAATGGGTGATTCCTTGGTTGGTGCAGAAATCATTCATGGCTTCGTTCTCGAATTCTTTTCCATGATCACTTCTTATAGCAGCTACTCTCAAGCCTTTCTCTTGCTCCAACCGAGACAGTAGAGCCACCACCACCTTCACTGTATCTGATTTTTCACACAGAAATTTGATCCATGAATAGCCAGAGTAATCATCCATACAGAGAAAGGCATACCTCCTTCTACCATAGCTTTCTACCTCCATTGGTCCCATCAGATCCATGTGTAGTAGTTGGAGTGGTCTAGTGGAGCTCATCTCTATGACCTTTGGGTGAGGAACCTGTTTTTGTTTTCCGACTCGGCATTATCCACACGCGGTGTTCATCTCTTCCTTGATCTCCAGAATGCCACGAACTAATTATTCAGATGCAAGTCTTTTTAGTGTCCTCAGATTGAGATGTCCCAACTGTCTATGCCATAGGTTTATCTCTTCTGTCTTTGTCAATAGGCAAGCTGATTAGAAGTTATTGCAACATTCTCTAGCATGTAGCAGTTGCTGGCAGACCTGTTGCTCTTCGTTATGCACCTTCCCTCTGCATCAAACACTTGACACATTTTCTGAGCAAAATTTACAAAGTGCTAACCGTCACACTGTTGGCTGATGCTGATGAGATTCGCAGTTAGTCCTTCCACAAGCATCACATTTTTCAACTTTGGTAATCCTTGAACCTCCGGCGTTCCTTTCCAAGGACTCTCCCTTTCAGTGCATTGCCAAATTTCACGTCTATTCTTTGCAGGGTTGAATGTTGGTCAGGCATGATCTGTTGGTATTTTGACAGCGGATGTTCTGGACATGTAACTAGGAACAGATCATGCCTGACCAACATTCAACCTGTGGATATGAGTTCCAATGCTTGTTGAGTACAAGGAAGAACATTTGGATATGACCAGCTTATTTGCAGAAGTAGCAACAGCGTCTATTATATCGAGTTTCAGCTACATGCTGCACAAATTTTTTTTTTTTTTATTTTAAAAAAATGCTTTTTTATTGAAAGGGGCTCAAAAAGCCAGAGCCGCGGCGCTTACAAATGGGGCTGCAGTGCAGCTAAGACAGCAAAACAAAAAGAGAACTAGGATGGGCATACCCAACACTAGGATACACAGCAAGCATCTTTTGGCTTTTTCTCATGGGCTTTTTCGTCAGGACCTATTTTTGCTGTTCAGCTGGTGTCTTCACTGGTCCAGCACTTTAGTCACCGTCGTTCTGAAAAATTTGGTTGTTCTAGTGACATCCTCTCCAGTGTAGCCTAGTCCTGTCCTACCTCCTCCATAGCTCTGAAATGCTAGCAAGTTGTCCAACTTGTTAGATCGTGTGTTGAGCATTTTGGTCGCTTTCTGTACAGGTGTAATTCTTCCATCACTTAATCATATCTCTTTTCTTGTTGCTCAGTCCTCTCTTCCATACTCAATATAGCCCTCAGAAGTTCCTCCTTATCGTTATTTAGTCTGGACACTTTCTTGGCCAACAAACCCTCATTCACCTTTACTCCTCCAGACATTTGTCAATCATTTGTGTGTAATGTTGGGCTAGGTACTCCCTTGTAATTTTACCACTACTGTCATACCCACATACTTGCTTTCTCTGCAACCTGTTTGAACTCTGTCTATTCACTAGGTTGGCCATAGTTTTCAGCAACGCCTTCCCGGATCACAGTCTGTATGTTGAGTGATCTGCTCTCATACCAATTGAAATTTGACTGCGCTACTAATCTCAAGTTACAGCATCTGGAGTACAGCTTCTGCTATAGCACTCTCTATATCTTTCTACAACTTGCTTACGTCTGGAGAGGATCACTCTCCGATCCTCAAGACATCACTATCACCTAGTCAAAATCTCTAGCTCGGTCTATCCCTTTAGACTAGCTAGCAGTCTGACCACACAGACTCTCTTTGTGTTGCCTACTGATGTATGGACAAATAACCTTATATTTGTCCGTATTTTACCAAGCAAGTTTGATTCGACCAACCCTTGTCGAATCAAATGCTGAGGATGCACGAATCAAAAGTGATGGAAAAATTACGGGTAAATCAAAACTGTGGGTAAATCAATAAAATAATTAAGGTATAAATAGAAAGAGATGGAAAAATTGAGTCTGTGCCTCCTTTCTTGGAAAGAAACCCTAGGCCGGAGAACATCGGAGATTTGGAGAATTGTCGAGATTTCGAAACAATTAAAGACTCTACAACATCACTCTACTCTAAACCCTACTACTCTACAGTTTTACTGTTCATTGTTGAACAATTCCATTATGTTTTGTTTCAAACTCACAATGAGTGAGTAGTTGCATAGTAGTAGGGATCCTTATAGATCCCTTAGGTTAGATTGAAACAAAACATGTTTCTTTATCATTAAGAATGGAGTTTGATTGAAATCACATGCCTCATCTTCATGTTAATTTTATGCGCATCTAGGGTTTGATGAAACTCATGATTGTGTATGAATTAATAAAACACCTGAAGATAGATTGAGAATTGAACTTAGGATGAAGATCGAACATGTTTATCTTAGAGAGCTTTTGTACGCGAGAGTGACATTCGCACTCTATTAGGCTAAGCATAGAGCGGACTTTAGTTACCGATCAACAGACCAAGAGGTTGAGATTAAGGGAATAATGTTCTACACGGTTTAATAGAGCGAGGGTTTGAGAACTGTGTCCCTTAGGTAATATTCCCACTTTAGAGAAGGAGAGAGAGTTTTTTTTTTTTTTTTTTTTAAAAATCTTTTATTTAATGGGCTCAAACAGCCTGAGCCATGGCCTGAACAACCACAGTAAACAGACAGAAGCTGAAATAATAGAGGGCCTAACTCTAGCTTCAGAGGAAGAAGTCAAGCCTAGGAAAACAATAGTAACGCCTAGCCCAAGCCAATGAGGCCAGTGAAATTCAGACCTCAAGCACAGGATGAGCGCTGCCATCACGAGAGCAAAGGCAAGATTAAAGCTGTACCAGTCAAAAGGATCACAGAGCTTGATACTACTCATCACCTTCGACACATAGAAGAAAAAATTAAGAACAAACTCAGCAAGCAATATGGCTGGAAAGCACCAGCGTCTGGACAGAGAGAAGCGCCACCTGCTCCTCAAAAACTCCCTGCACAGAAAGACAGCCACCACCTCACAATTGTAGGTGCCAATCATCTCTAGTGTATCTATCTAAAATCAAGGGAGCTGGCAAAGCACTGTCTTCATTGGATTGAAGCTCCACTCCATCAACTCCTACACCTCCAGCCGAGCTAGGGCAGAAGAACCTAAGCTGCAACCTATCTGCACATAAACTCCTTTGGACCGCCTGATGAATACAATTAATTCTTGTTTCCAAAAGCTGATTAGAAGAAGTAAAACCCAGAGCAAGAGCCACATGATTCATGGAAGTGCTGATTCTCTTCATTCTGCTGATGCTAAATTAAGAAGCCAGCCTCTTCAACTCATTAGAAGTCAGCCAGGGAAAACGCATTCCATATCTATCATCCATGAAGACCATATCAGGGTGGGAGCTTTGAATGGCCTGGACCAGAATCTGCTTCTCCTTAGCCACCGAGAGGGACTTCCGCATAAACAGAACGAGCTCCTCCAAAGGAGAGGATTTAACAAATTGATAAACAAAGGCAAGCTGCATCTCACCCACGCTAGTTCGACAGATGCCTGCTCCTTTAATAGTCTGACCTTTATCAATCAAGGCCAGATTCATGCAGGAACCAGTGCCACCCGCACTCCAGAAATTCCAAGTTCCATAAACTCTACTTCTCGTAGTGAAGTTAATACCAAAGGGAGCAGCCACAAACAAATCATTTCTGGTTTCTCCTCCGCCTGGAATTTGCTCAACAAGAATTTGCGCCCATCTCTTCAAACTAGGAAATAAATCAGTGGCTTTATTATTGTGAATGACCCCATTCCGAATTTTCCACACTTCCCATAAACCACACATTGAAATAGCAGCAGTAAATTTACTCACAAAATCTTTTGTCAAACCTTTACCAAGCCAATTCTCGCTGAAATCAGACCTGTTACGGGGGCAGGCTCTTTTGAAAATAGAAGCCAGGCAGGTCCACAGATTAGTGGCCCAGACCCCTTCTAAGAAAAGGTGCTCCAGATTTTCCTCCCTGTTGCCGCAGCAGTGACATCGCGAGGTAATCGGAATACCAATACGCTTAATATTGGAATCAAGAGGTAAACCATCTAGGAAAAACCGCCACATAAATAAACAAACAGTGGGAGGAACCCATTTTTTCCAGATCGCTCGACACCACTTCAAAGAGGGATATTTACTCCGGAAGGATTCCCAAAAGGCTTTGATGTTGAAATGACCCGAGGTATTCCTTTTCCACTGAAGGATCCTATCCCCACTCCCCCAGCAGATATCTCTATAATACTCCCTAGCAAAAGGAGGAAATAAAATTAAGAGATTACTCTTGATAGTTTCATTCTCTAGCGCCTCTTTGACTGACAAGTTTCTAGCATCCCAGGGGCACCTAACACCAAAGTGCCAGCAAAGATCCGCCATAGCCATGCTACCGTCTCCCACATCCCACAAAGAATCCTGTCTCAAGCTGGCAATCAGAGGTCTAATAGAATTCCAAATGTGGCTCCCTGGCTTATCCTCCTTAAATCTGGCCTTAGCATATTTAGCACACATAGAATTTTGCTGGAGGAAATCCCAAGCTAATTTACCATGAAAAGCTACCATGTTATCTGCAAGCGACCGGAATCCCAAACCTCCTTCCACTGTAGGTCTACATAACAGCTCGTACCGTATCCAATGATGCTTTTTGTTCGGTCCTTGGTTCCAAAGGAAATTGCTAATCAAACTCTCCATTCTCCGTATAATTCTCAGGGGGACTGGCAAGACAGCAAACACATGAAAGGACTGCGAACACAGGACTGATTTAATGAGAGTTACACGCCCTGCCATGGAGAGTAAATTCCTCATCCACCCTGAAATGCGATTTCGAAGATTGTTAACCAAATCTTCAAAATAATGAATCCGAGTTCGTCCACGATAGAGAGGAACTCCCAAATACTTGACAGGTAATTGGCCTTCCTCAAAATTAGTAAGCACACGCACCAACTGTTTATGGGCAACTGAAGCTGAAGTACGAAAGAACATCTGGCTCTTAGCTGGATTAAGGACCTGTCCCGACAGCAAACAAAATTTCTGTAGGATGTCCAACAAGGCTAGAATAGTGTTCTCGTCGTCCCTTGTGAAGATTAAAACATCGTCAGCAAAGAGAAGATGATTAACCTTTAATGCACCTCTTTTGGTTTTAAAAGGTTCCAAAGAACCCTCCTCCACTCTCTTATTAATCTCTTTTGACAACCACTCCATCACTAGAACAAAAAGAGTGGGGGAAAGGGGGTCTCCCTGGCGAACACCTCTCGCAGATTTGAAATACCCATAGGTATCCCCATTCCAAGCCACAGAATAAAAATTGTTGGAGATGCCTCTGTAAATTAAATCACACCACTGCTCGCAAAAACCCAAGGATCTCAGCACTTTCAATAAGAATGGCCATGAAACTCTATCATAAGCCTTAGACATATCTAGTTTTATAATAAGATTCCCTGGCGCTCCTTTTTTATCTAGGTCATGAATCAGATCATGGGCAAGAGCAATATTAGCATGAATATTCCTCCCTTTTATGAATCCTGCTTGTTCCTCACTCACTAACCTTGGAAGATGAGAACTCAATCTGTCATTAAGGACTCTCATAATAATTTTGTGACAAACATTGCAAAGACTGATAGGCCGCATGTCAGAAATCTTCTTCGCATTAGAGGATTTAGGAATTAAGATGAGGGTCGTAGCCGTCCAAGATTGCGGCAGCTGGAGACCTAGGAAAAAACCTTTAATACTAGCTAAGAAGTCCTCTTTGATCAGGTTCCAAAACTTAATAAAAAACCTGCTTGGGAACCCATCCGGACCAGGCGCACTATCCTGGGACATAGCTGAAATAGCATTGAACACCTCTTTCTCTAAAGGGCAGCCAATAAGGAAGGAATTCGTCTCATCATCAATAACTTTGGTAAAGAGATTTAGATCCTCCTCCTGAGGGTGGGCAGAAGTTCCTGAGAACAAGTCTGAAAAATACTCTACTGCTGCCAAACCAATCACCTTTTTATCCGAAGAGTAGGAGCCATCAGCCTGCAGCAAAGACATATTAAAAGGTTTACGTCGCATCTTCATCGCAGCGTGAAAGAAAGCGGTGTTTCTGTCCCCTTCTTTGGTCCATAATGCACGGGCCTTTTGTCTAGCCAACTCAGCTTGGTGACATAAAACATCTTCTAGCTCAGCCCTTTTAGTCTTTAACTCTCTAGCAATTTGACCAGACCAAGCAAGCTGAAGCTGAGCCTCCATAGATTCAATAGTACCGAATAATCGCCTCTCTCTTTGGCGTAGGTCTCCAAAAACCTCCCAGTTCCATTTGTGTAAGATACCTCTCAGCTTCTTAAGTTTCAATGAAAAATTAACCAAAGGGTTAGGGGATAAGGACCCAGTCCATGCCTCAGTCACTACTCTGTCAAAAACCGGATGAGATTCCCACATTTTGAGGTAGTGGAATCTACTCTTTCGCCTATCCTCTACAGCTTTCTTCACAAGTAACGGGCAATGATCCGAGTTACACCGAGGAAGGTGGTTAACTGTCAGATTGCCAAACTCAGAAATGAATCTCCCATTAATCAAAAATCTGTCCAATCTTTTCCATAAACAGCTATCCCCAGTCCTGTTATTAGACCAAGTAAAAGGATTCCCTTTAAACCCAACATCACTAAGCCCAGCCCTCATAAGAAAATTGTTGAAATCCATAATAGAACCATCATCTACCTGATTCCCTCCCTTCTTTTCCGACCACTGAGAAATAACATTAAAATCGCCCCCAACCAACCAAGGTGCAGCAATCGAACTATCAATCAAATTATCTTACGCATGTATTACTATTTTGTGTTTCTAATCGCATGACCTAGGGGTGAAATAAGATCTCGACTACGCTTTTTTAATTACTTTCTTTCAAAACAATTCAAATTTGTCTTTAGTACTTGCTAGAGATGCCTGTCCAAGAGGACAAAATCCCAGCTTTTATTTAGTAGACTTACATTAAGCATTGCTAGCTAGCTTTAGACTAATCTCTGATTTTCTCTTGGGTTCGACCCAAGGTCACTCCGAACAAAAAACTCATATTTGCGTACCATGATTGGATTAGTACTTTTACTTCCACTATTTTTCCAACGTTCACCTATCCGGATTGGCGAGGAGTTGAGTCTGTGTTGTACGGAGTACCTTGGAGGCTAGTGGATTGAGGACTAGAGTATAGTCCTCCCTAGACATATGCAGATTGGCCGAACTGGGTGAATAAATCGTTGTTCACTGTTTTGTTTCTTGTTGCACCAGATCCGGCTGAACAAGGGGTTGCTATATAGCAACTTCTTGTACACTATTAGTAACTCAGGGGTACTGCAAATTTCAATTGGTATCAGAGCAGGAACTCGACATACAGAGTAAAAGATCCTTAGTGCCTGCTGAGAGGAGCAAGAAACATGAAGGGAGGATAGAGTACTAGTCGACCACCTCTGTTGGAAGGGAGCAACTATGGGTATTGAAAGGCTAGAATGAAGGATTTTCTCAAAGCCATTAATGAGAAGACTTGGAGAACAGTTGTGACAGAATGGTCCCTTCCGTTGACCATTGATCATAGGGGAGTCACAAGACAAAAACAAGAGGGTGAATGGACTGACAAAGAGGATGCTAGAGCAACTGGTAACTCAAAAGCTCTAAATGCTATTTTTGTTGCAGTAGATGCTAACAATTTCAGACTGATTTCCAACTGTGACATTGCAAAATGAGCCTGAGAAATTCTTCAAACAGCTCATGAAGGAACTGACAAAGTAAAGACATCAATGATGAAGATTATTATCTCTCAGTTTGAGAGTTTGAAGATGCAAGAAGAGGAGTCCATCACTGAGTCCAATGCCAAGCTGTGTGATTTATCAAATGAACCTCATGTTCCTGGAGAACCAATTCCAGAAGAGAAGCTGCTAATGAAAGTTCTCAGGTCTTTGCCTTCTAGATTTGACATGAAGGTGACAGCCATTGAAGAAGCTCAGAATATCAAACATATGAGGCTGGAGGAACTGATTGGATCCCTTAAGCAATTTGAGATGAAGCTGACCAAGGATGATACTCCAAACAAAAGCAAGAGTGTTGGTCTAAAAGTTGAAACAGAAAAAAAGAAGCTCTCCACTGATGATCAGCTTGGACTGCTGGTAAAGAACTTCGAGAGATTCTTGAAAAACATGGAAGTAAGATCTGGCCAAAACTCAAATCCTCAAAGACATGATCTGGATGAGGATGAGAAGAAAGAGAAAAAGAAGGGGCCACGGTGTTGGAGCTGTGGAGAATATGGTCATCGAAAGGTGAACTGTCCAAATAAACAAAAAGGAAAGACAAAATCCATCTCGGTAAATTGGAGTGATGATGATACTGACAACAGCGAAGACGAATGCAACATTGTCACAACCAGAACAATCAGAAAATTAGTTTTTTTTTTTTTTTTTATAGCAAAATGTGGCTTTATTGATAGAGATCCAAAAAGCCTGGATCGTGGCTAAAACAGGGGAGATGGAAAAACCCATCTAGAAAAAATAAAGGTTGAACCCACATGTTGGGAACTAACCAAGACAAAAACAGCAAACAGGGGCATGATATCAACCTGGACAAACCAAAACAAAAGCAAAAACAACAAGAAGCAAAGCCAGCAAAACCTAGGATCATGTCTCGATGCGCTGTTCACTGAAGGAGCATGGGTGAGGCTTGACATCATTGACAATGGCATGCTGAACAGAGCAGGGAAGCTCTTCAAAATTGGTAGTATAAAAGTACCTAAGTTTGGAGCAACAAAGAGCATCTGCCGGGCGATTGAGTGAGTGGCTGATGTAGTAGATCTCAAGCTTTTTAAGCCTTCTAACCAGCAGCCTTTTGAGCTGAAAATAATCCCAGTCCACCAAGGAGTTCCGACTAAGAAGACATACCTCAGGATGGGAGATGCAAAGGCAGTGTAGATCCAAAGCAAGATAATTAAGCTCACTGAGAATGTGCAGCAAACACTGCAGAGAGTGCTTGCGCAGCGCAACAGTCTTTTGGAGAAGGCTGCCAAGGGATCCAAAAAATTCTAGCCGACTTGAGCACCAGGGGGTTAATAAGGAGAGCTCTGCAAATGTTACTAGAGGAAATGTCATGGCCGCAAGGAGCCTTGATATTATAAGCAAGAAGAGAGGCCCATCTAAAAATATTAGACTTGCTGAAGCTGCCGGCATGATCATCATATAGAGCCTGATTCCTGAATTTCCAGATGTCCCACATACAACAAGAAATGAGGCCGAAGCCCAAACAATCCAAAAATTTAGTAAATTCAGCCACAATGCCCCAATCATAGAAGAGCTGATGTAAAGAAGTAGGCCTGCTTTTACGGAAAAGAGGGCAGAGGAAGTCCAGAACCAAGAAAGCTTTGTCACTATGAAGAAACAAATGCTCCATTGATTCAAACCTGGGAGCACGGCAGCAAACACATTTACTGGCAATTTGTATACCAGTCTTGATGATATTTTCATTTGTTGGAAGGGCTGAGTGGAGAATCTTCCATAAGAAACAGGAGACTTTCAATGGAATGAAAGACTGCCATATAGCTTCAAATTTTGCAATACAGGGTAGTGAGTATACGAAACTCCTTAAAAAGGTGGCTGTGGTGACCTGGCCAGTGGGATCACCTTCCCACATTAATCTGTCCGGAGAATCATCAGAAAAATCCCCTTCAATGGACTGAAAAATGCGAGGGTTGATATTAAGAAGAAATGTCCTTCTGAAAGCTGGATTTTGAAGAACCTCTTTAATTTGCATAGCCCTGAATCTTTTAGGACAAAATAGAGCAATGCCCTCACAGAATCTTAAGGCAGTAGTCCTGCCGTTGCCAAGTACCCAGCGACAGTTGAGAGATATGCTAGAGATAAAAGGGGAAATATTTTTCCATAAAAATGATCCTTTACCTCTAATGTAAAATCTGCTTCTAGCGTGTCTAGCCCATAAGGAGGAGTTGAGAAGATAATTCCAAGCCATTTTGCCGTGCAGGGCTGTCATAACATGATGAAGATTAATGATCCCCAATCCGCCAGCCTGAGTAGGAGAGCAGACAGCTCCCCAATTGACCCAATGATGGCGAGATTCCCTGCCAGAGTCCCACAAGAAATTCCGAAGGAGCTGATCAATCGACCTCAATACGCCTTTAGGAACAGGAATGACTGACAAACAGTGAATGGGAATTGATTGGAGGACTGACTTGATTAAGGTGATCCTGCCGGCCATAGAGAGGAAGGATTTCATCCAGCCTAGAAGCCGATTTTTGATGGTGTCAACCAGACTTTGAAAATAAGAAATTCTGGGTCGTCCTGGGAAAAGAGGAGCTCCTAAGTAGCGGACAGGGAAAACACTTGGAGAAAACCCAGAAATCTGAAGAAGATTTGTTTTCCTAGCACTCTTGATGTGCTTGGAGAAGAAAATCTTACATTTTCCAGCTTGGAATTGTTGGCCAGAATTATTGCAGAAAGCATTCAAAGTGTCCAAAACTTTAGTAAACGAAGACTTTCCTCCATTTGTAAAAATCAGAACATCATTCGCATATAGAATGTGATTAATATCTAAGGCACGGAGAGAAGACCAGTATGGCATCACCCCACCTCCTAATCTGCCAGCTGAGTTCAACTTTCTGGACATAATTTCCATTGCTAGAACAAAGAGACTGGGAGACAAAGGATCCCCCTGTCGCAGCCCCCGATTCGATTTAAAGTGTCCAAAAGATTTCCCTCTAACTCGGACAGAGTACCAACAATTATTAATATTCCGAAAGACGAGATCACACCAATGGTCATCAAAACCCAAAGCCCTCATGCCGCGGAGGAGAAAAACCCAAGACAGCCGATCATAGGCCTTAGCCATATCAATCTTAACCACCACATTGCCCCCATGGACTTTCCTATCAATATCTGAAACTAGGTCATGAGCCAGAGCGATACTTTGATGAATAGACCTACCAGGGATGAAACCAGATTGTTCCGGACTAATAATTTTGTCAAGCAGCGGACGAATCCTATCATTCAAAATCTTAGAAATGATTTTATGAAGGAAGTTGCAAAGGCTGATGGGTCTAACTTGATCAAGAGACGTGTCATTCTTCACCTTAGGAATAAGAGTAAGGATTGTAGAGGACACAGCTTTGGGAAGGCAGAAACCCTTAAAGAAATGCTGAACAGCAGCAATTATGTCCTCTCTAATAATATTCCAGCAGGAGCGATAAAAAACTCCAGTGAATCCATCTCGACCAAGGGAACTGTTCTCAGGGAGGTTAGAAACAGCAAGCCAGATCTCATCCGCTTCAGGAATAGCTCGCAAGGCTGCATTCTCTGTTGAAGAAATCGTGGGGCAGATATCAGCGAAGTAATTACTATCAGGAAGAGCAGAAAAGTCGCCTAACAACGCCTGGAAATAATCTGTAGCCAAAGAGCCAATATCGTCACGGTCGTCTGTAACTAAACCAGAGGGAAGAGTAACTTTAAAATTGTTAGAAGACCTGCGAGCCTTGATAGCAGCATGGAAAAGGCCTGTATTCCTATCACCATCCTGCAGCCAACCCAGTTGGGATTTAGTATTAAGAAACAACTGACGGTCATCAAGAGCTGTTTGTAGACGATTCCGTATGTGCACAAGGTCTTTCTCACTGTCCAAGCTCCAATGGTTCTGAATCAGAAGCTCAGTAGCTTCAACTTGTTTACTAAGATCACTAATTTTCTGGTTAAAATCACCAAAGACATTCCAATTCCAGAGACGTAACTCACTCCTCAGTCTTTTAAGCTTGACATGGCAGTTAACAAAAGGGTTGACGTGGGCTCGATCAGACCAAGATTTCTGAACAATATCTTGCAAAGCTTCATGCTTTGCCCAAGCTGGATTAAAACTGAAGAAGCTATGCACATGGTCTTTTTTACTGAAAGAAACCAGCAGTGGACAATGATCAGATTGGATCCGAGGGAGGTGGATCACTTTCAAATCCGGAAATTGAGCAGTAGCAAGGCCATTGAGAAGCACCCTGTCCAGCCTCATCCATATACATCTCATACCAGCTTGATTATTGCACCAGGTGAATTTGTTTCCAGAGTAACCAGCATCTGATAAACCACTACCAGAAATAAAGCAATTTAAGTCTGAAGAAGATTTGTTACCGAATATCTGGCCACCTTTTTTCTCATCGGCATGGGTGACAGCATTAAAGTCACCCATAAGTATCCAGGGATCTGATATAGAAGTAGACTCTGCGGTAAGAAGATCCCATAAAAGAACTCTGTCGACAGTTTTATAAGAAGCATAAACCACGGTGCATAAAGACTTAAAGCCAGACGCAGGAAGAGAAATATCACAGGAGATGTGCTGAGAGCTGATTTTTGAGATGGAGACAGAAATTGAATCCTTCCAGAAAATCCATATATGCCGATTAGTAGGGTTCCCCTGCAAAAAAATTAGAAAAGCCAAGCTTCCGAGCAATGGAAGTAATTTTAGTCCCCTGCAGCTTAGGTTCCAGGACAGCGCAAAATGAAATATCATGTGTGAAAAGTAAGTTTTTAAGGAAACAGATGGTACCTCGATTTGAAATACCTCTGGCATTCCAGCAAAGGCCGTTAATCATTGAGAGTCTTTGGGGAGGCAGTGCTTGCTGCCTGGGATGATGCAATCTTTAAGGGCATCCGATAAATTTCTCTCACCCCTTAAACTCTCTGATCGACTTGTACTACCCGCCTTATCCAGAATATTTTTATAATGTTGGAGGGAATCAGGATGAACTATAGCACCCAAAGCCTCATCAAAAAACACCTGATTGGTACTGTGCTTTTTAAGGCGAATCTCAGCACCCGATAAGTCATTAGGAGCAACTTTATCATGCCCAATACTGTCAACCACAAGTTGCCCATCATTCTGACAAAGAGGCTCCATCTCGGAGTTAACCAGCGCGAGGTTGATCAGAAAATTAGTTAGTCTACTAAAAAAGGAGTACACGGAAAGATGATCAATAAGTTCCTACAACAACCCCGTACCACCATCAGAAATCTAGAATAAATTTGAGAATCAGAAATCGAAGATGCTATGGTTGCGGTCACAAGGGACACATTAAAAGATTCTGCCCGTCTATCATCGGATACCTGATAACAGCTACTGATTTTTTTTTTTTTAAAAAAAAAATCCACCCCGTTAGAGCCCAAGCCCTAACACCCACCAGGAATCGAACCTGTGACATGGAGTTTATAATACACCACCACGACCACTAGCTACTGATCCCAGATCGCAGAGACAAGCATCTCAAGAGCATCAAGCGAAGATAGTTGGTATTTTGACAATGGTTGTTCTAGGCATATGACTGGAGAGAGATCTTTTCTGAAGAACATAACACCCTGCTCAGAACAACTGGTGAAGTTCGGAAACGATTTGAAGGGGAGAGTTCTGGGAAAAGGGACTTAGCAGTCAGAGGGCTGCCCAAATTAACAAATGTAATGCTCGTAGATGGATTGAAAGCAAATGTCATAAGCATCAGCCATCTCTGTGACGGTACACTCCAGGTAAAGTTCACTCAAAACTCTTGTCAGGTTTTTAACGAGACTGGAGTGTGTATAATGCAGGGAATCAGATCAAAGAACAACTGCTACCTACCAAGGTTAGTAAAGCAACCCCTTCACCAACATGCATGGTAACCAACACAGAAGAAATGAATCTCTGGCACAGAAGAATGGGCCACATCAACTTAAGAACTCTAAAGACGATAGCAGCTGAAGGATTAGTTAGAGGAGTTCCTGTGATCAAAGGCGAGCTAAACACCATTTGTGGGGAATGCCAGATAGGAAAACAGAAAAAAGCTTCTCACCACAGAATTGGCAAACATCAACACAATCAGACCTCTGCAACTGTTACACATGGACTTGATGGGAACAATGGAAGTGGAAAGCTGTGGAAAAAAGAGGTATGCATTTGTGTGCGTTGATGATTATACTAGATATACATGGGTTGACTTCATCAGGGAAAAATAAAACATTGTAAGGGTGTTAGTTACCCTTGTATCTCGGTTAGAGCAAGAAAAGAACCTCAAAATCACCGCCATTAGAAGCAATCATGGGAGGGAATTTGAGAATGAAGCCGTGGACAATTTCTGCAGCAAACATGGAATCACTCATCAGTGTTCTTCTCCAATTACTCCTCAACGGAATGGGGTGGTGGAGAGGAAGAATCAAACAATACAAGAAATGGCCCGTGTCATGATCAAGGTTCCTCTGAGGTTTTGGGCTGAAGCAATGAACACAGCCTGCTATATCATATACAGAGTCTCCATACGAAAAGGAACAAACCAGACGTGCTATGAGCTTTGGAATCAGAAGAAGCCCATAGTCAAATATTTCCACATATTTGGGAGTGACTGTTACATTCTGAGGGACCGAGAGTATAGAAAGAAACTTGATCCGAAAAGTGATGCTGGGATATTTTTGGACTATTCAACCAACAGCCGAACATATCGTGTCTACAACAAGTGAACAGAAACCGTGATGGAATCAATAAACGTAGTCATCAATGATGTTGAAGAAGAGGCATCCACCAGCTCCGGAGACGAAGACTCAGACACAGAGGTTGGTCCTTTGAAGCAGAACAGGAGTGAACAAGAAGTTGCTCAAGAAGATGTTGTAGCAGACGCTGAAGCAGAACCTGTGGATCAACACATGGATAACACTGTCGTAGAAGAGAACAGTGAGGCCTCTCAGACATCATCAAGGCAACCTCCAAAGAAGATTCAGAAGATTCAGACAAATGTGATTGGAGATCCTACAGAAGGGAGAAGGACACGAAGTTCATCTCACTTCAGCACCTGCGAATCTTTATGTAATTTCTGATTCTTGTCCTGTGCAGAGCCAAAGAACTTTAGGGAGGCTATGAGTGACGAATATTGGATATTGGCGATGCAAAAGGAATTAGCTGAATTCGAAAGACATGATGTATGGGATCTGGTTGCCAGACCAAAAGGAGTAAACATCATAGGAACTAAGTGGATCTTCAAGAACAAGATTGATGAGAAAGGAAATATCACAAGGAATAAGGCCAGACTGGTTGCATAGGGGTATACTCAGATTGAAGACTTGGACTTCGACGAAACATTGCTCCAGTGGCCCGATTAGAAGCTATCAGACTTCTCCTGGCCCTGTCCTGCTGTCTCGGATTCAAACTCTACCAGATAGATGTCAAGAGTGCTTTCTTGATTGGTAATCTTTCAGAGGCGGTTTATGTGGCTCAGCCCAAAGGTTTTGAAGATCCTCACCATCCGGAGTATGTGTACAAACTTAAGAAGGCTCTGTATGGCTTGAAACAGGCTCCTAGAGCTTGATATGATAGACTGACGGTTTTTCTGGAGAAACACGGCTATGAAAGAGGAGTTGACAAGACACTTTTCATAACAAGAACCGGATCAGATCTGATCATTGCTCAAATATATGTTGATGACATTGTTTTTGGCTCCAGATCCCGTAGTTGGTGAAGTAATTCGTAGATCACATGAAGAATGAATTTCAGATGAGCATGGTAGGGGAAGTAACCTACTTCCTAGGGCTGGAGTAAGCCAAAAGCAGGACGGGATCTTCATCTCACAAAGCAAATATAGCTAGAACCTGATAAAGAAGTTCCAGCTAGAGAATACAAAGCACAAACGTACACCAGCGGCCGCCCATATCAAAGCTGTCAAAGATGAAGCAAGAGTTGAAATGAATCAAGCTACATACAGAAGCATGATTGGTAGCCTGTTGTACCTTACAGCCAGTCGTCCTGACATCTCCTACTCAGTAGAAGTCTGTGCTCGATTCCAAGCCTGTCCGAAGGAGAGCCACATGCAACTGATCAAAAGGGTCATTCGATATATTGGAGGGACCCTGAACTATGGGCTCTAGTACACCAAGGATACTAGTGCTAATTTGGTAGGTTTCAGTGATGCAGATTGGGTAGGATGCGCAGAAGATAGGAAGAGCACATCTGGAGGTTGTTTCTTCCTGAGAAATAACCTGGTATCTTGGTTCAGCAAGAAGCAAAACAGTATCTCCCTTTCCACAGCCGAGGCAGAGTACATTGTTGCAGGAAGTTGCTAATGCTCAAATGGTTTGGATGAAGCAGATGTTGACTGAGTATGGGATGAATCATAGAGGAATGGTTCTCTACTGTGATAACATGAGTGCTATCAGCATCTCCAAGAATCCAGTGCAACACTCGAGAACCAAACACATTGACATAAGACACCACTTCATCAGGGAATTGGTAGAAAAGAAGACCATCGTCTTTGAGCACGTTGTAACTGACAAACAGCTTGTCGACATCTTCACCAAACCTCTGGATGCAGCAAGATTCGAAGCACTGAGATCTTCTCTGGGTCTCTGTGTTCCGTCCACCTAGCCTGAACAAAAACTCTCCCTCGGCCATTTATAAAAAAAGGGGGAGAGAAAGACGGTGGAGACAAGGGTTGCCTGCCACTAAGGGAGGATCGACTCAAGGCATCAGTGGTCACCAGGTTTTGTAAAAATGCCAAGGGGGAGATTGAAAATACAAATGGAATTTAATTGACAAAACCTGCCAGAGAGTACAAGCCCAGTGAACAAGTAGTTGCTACAGCAGGAGCTGTAGCAACAGAGCAACAGGTTTTGCCCGATAAGAAATCTGCCCAGATATGAAATAGTAGCGCAACGGAAGGCTTTCAAATATTCTCAAACTATCTCAGTAAAGATTTTCGTGCCTTAATCTCCTAAAAAATAGGAGATAGAATCTTGTTGAAGATCTTTTAGGAAATGATTCGTAAAGGTTATATTTATGGAGCATGGAGTTCCTATTTGAAGGAGGCTGAGGAGAGGATCCGAATAGAGAGAAAAACACAAAGAGAGCATTCTATCACCGAAGATTACAAAGCGGATATTAGAAGAGTCGGATCACCACCGTGAGCGTAGCGTGAGCGCAGATCAGTGTGGTTTTTGTATCGACTGATTACAGACTAGCAGTGTCTGGTTGGTGCTTGATCTGAGAGGATCAATTCAGAGCAGGGCGTGCTTGTTGGTTGATCAAGGGAGGCAGCAGGAGAGTTGTCGAGTGGAGGAACTCGGACAATCTACAGAAGGCTTGTTCTTGCTAGTGACAGGCGGTTGCTAAGTGAGGGGGAGCATCCCATTGTGAGGAGCACTCACGATAGAGTTTGAGCGGCTCAGCGGAAGGCTTTGGGGCGAAGCGGACAGAACCTGTACAAGCTAGTTGCACAAGCGTGTGCTATAGCAAAGCTATTGAGACATTATGCTAATTAGAATAGGCTGAGTCTGTGTGATCAGAGGAGTAGCTACTCTAAATTAACTCTAGTGTGTAGGTGAGTGAGACACAATTCAGAGGATGTTCTAATTGTGTGTGAAGTGCTAGTTGAGGTCGGGTAGCATAGATTAGCAAGGAGTCGAGTCTCTATTGTACGGAGTACCTTGGAGACTAGTGGATTGAGGACTGGAGTATAGTCCTCCCCAAACGTAGGTAGATTGTACGAACTGGGTGAACAAATTGATGTTCACTATTTTTTTCTTGTTGCACCAGATCTGGCTGAACAAGGAGTTTCTATAGCAACGGCTTGTACACTATCAGTAATTTAGGGGCACTGCGAATTTTAAATTCTTTCTCAAGTTATTGAGTTAATTGTTCAACATTCTCAAGTATCTGATGAGATGAACCATATTCAGATTCCTTAGACTTATAAAGAAAACATTTTTATTATGGAATTCTTGTGTATATCTAGGTTTTGCGATTCTTGTGTATATCTTTGATTACATTATGGAATTCTTGTGTATATCTAGGTTTTGCGATTCATACACAAGAAATCTATACACATTACTATTATCCACATAACCAATGAATATAATCAATGGTTTTGGATCTCATCCTCATTCTCTTAGGCCCAGGTGAAGCGTGTCGTCTTCCACATCAAATTAGTTTAAGATACTAGTGTAGTGGTAAGCAGGGTCGATCCCACGAGCAACTGATTCTACAGAAGTTATTCATGTAACAATAATGAAAGGGCCGGGGGGGGGGGGGGGGGGGGGTGTGGTTGTGAGTCATTTTTGGAAATAAGAAACAAGAGGAAGAATTCTAATTATGAGAAGTATCAATCCACAACAAATACTTTTGGCTAACTGATCGGTTGATTTACTTACCGATTATTCGTTCACTCGATGATGAATTTTGCTCCTCGACCAAACTTTTCATTGTGTTTTTACCACTTTACTCTCGTTCAGGTCAAATCGTATTAAACTGAAGCTTTGTAGCCCATTTGGAGCAAAATAAGAAAAATCACAAGACTCAAATGAATACAAACCAAATAATGGGCTGTTTGACCTAGTCGTTGTCAAAGGCTTTCCGAGTACATAATTGTTGTTTGATTGAGGCATGACATATCTTATTGGAAAGAGAACTCAAAGGGTTACAAATTTCTAGTTTACGCAATGCTGAGTGAACAGTAACCCGGTTCAAGACCATACCTCCAGTTCATAAACAGAATCGCTGGTTCGGTCAAATCGGCATAAAACATGATTTCTCGAGAGCGTCTGAGATGGATTGGCTCAGAGTCCAAACGGCGGTTCACCAAGTGAATCAGCGGTTGGACAAGTCAGCCGCCGGTTTGAGACTAAACCGGGCCAGAAAAAATTTCCTAATTTGCCAATTTTATTCTAAATAGAGACCCAAAGACCTAGAAGTGACAAATTTTGGAAGACCTAGATCTGGAGAAGAAGAGTAGCAGAAGAGGATCGAAGAACACTAATTAACAATACGGTTTCCTCATTCTCTCTTTTCTCTCATCTTGTATTTTTTATAATCACCATGAGAAGTGAGTAGTACCTTAATTCTGGGATCTTACGAATCTCATGTCCATACTCAACAATTCATGTGATCTTAGTAAAACCTTTTGATTATGTTAATGGAATTCTTGAATTCTGTTGGTTTTAATTCACTATTTTTGCATGTTTGCTATTGAATGGGATGCTTTCTTCTTAGAACGAAATTAGGTTAAGAACCAAAAAGATGAATGCGTCTGAGGTAATTAATCGGATTAAGTAGAATTAATATCGAAGCATGGTAGCTATGCTATTAGTACATGAATCGACAAGGAAGTTGACATCGTTTGTCTGAAAACTTTAGACTTAATAAATTGAACTGCTGATAATCCGTGATTGGGCGGCGTTCCACAGTTTACATTAATTTAGGCAATGATCCGTAACTGGGCGGCTTGCCTCATGTTATTATGTTATTTTAACAACTTCATAATATAATTGAATTGTTAAATTATTGCATGATTTGTGTGTTAGGCATGGGTAAAGTTTGATCCTGGAACTCTTTCTTTGATTAAATCAACCTCTTGCTTTTAACGTCATTAGGATAATTACTATAACTTTTCCCAATTTCTGTTAAGAGTAGCTAAACACATTGAAATTCTTCTGTGTTGCTGATGGGAGATAGAGCTTCTGCCTAAGCATTCTCTGTATCTTTCTGCGGAACTATTCTACTGAATAATAAGAAAGACACAGTGTGTTTGATCACCTAGTTCGGCAACTTACTCCGATCCTTAAGATTTTACTATCACAGTTTCAAGTACAAGGACTCACACCTCTACTTCTCACCTAGCCGACATCTAATGCTCGGTCTAACCTCCTAGACTAGCTAGCAATCTGATCACACAGACTCTCTTCGTGCAGCCTATACTCTCACAGTTACAAAAAGCTACGGACCTGACACTCAGACCTATCCTATTCTATTACAAGATATAGCTCACAGAATGCTTCAGCTCACTCTTCACCAGAGTTGTTGTATCTTCTATCCACGACACTCCAAGCTCTCCCGTCAAGTAGTCGGACATCTGAGTTCTTCAAACTCAGTCTCAGCTCTCACTCAATCAATGACTCTCTCTGTCACTATTGAGAAGCTTCGAACACAGCCCGCAACAGTCCTTGACCGCGGCTGATTACCGAGCTCTAACTGATCCTTCAGGGAGCAGCGCTCCATTTGAACTCTAAATCAGTCCTGAATCAAACTCCACGAGTTCTAATTCCTTCAGCACCTCACACCAGTCTTCAACTCCAGAATAACACCTGCTACAGTGTGGTTGATCTCTGTGTGTATGCTCTTTCACTCACAGCTTTTTCTCTCGTGTGTTCTCTTTCTCTGGCTGTCCTCTACCTCTTTATTAAGCTTCTCAACACACCTGAAACGCATTATCATAATCTTCTCCTAGATTCAAGGAAGTTTGTTGAGAAGATTGTCTTACCAAATCCGGATATTTGCATCTCTATCTTTTCTGGCGATTTGCTGAGCTCTTGATGACGACTGCATACCTCCCTGAGCTTTCCCAAGGCCATCCGTATCAAGCCGGAGCCTCACCGTGCAGCGTCAGGTAGGAAGAACAATCTGCTCTAGCTCTAAGACTTCACAGAGTGATGAAGCAGACTCTGTCTTTTCATACCTATCTCTTACCCATTCTTTAGATCAGCTTCAGATCAACTTTAGATCTTCAGGGCTTGCTGAAGCAGACTCTGGCTTTTTATTCTTGTTGTTTTGTCAGTCTTCAGATTGTGCTCTAGCTATCGGTCTTCAGAGAGTGCTTCCGCAATCTCTTGAGCTATTATTTCAAGGGTGACATAACCTCAACACACATTATTTGCTAGCTAGTATATACACACCCCTGTTCTTAGGATCGACCCTTGGCTTACCAAGGTTTATAAATTATTTTTGACCGTAGCTTGACCCATAAAACATACACTTGACAACTATAAAGAGTTAAAAATATGCTTGTCACTAACGTTTATCAAAGGCATTAAATCCCACATGTCACAAATCTTATAGTCTACTCTGACAAAAGTAGTACACTAACTAATAAATCCCGACAAAATTGATATATTCTAGTTCTCCTAGGTAGGCATATCCCTGAAAGGTGATAATTAGCCTAGTAGTTACTACTTACCTTTATGAAAAAGTGTCCACTTAGCCTACCAATTTAATATCATGGAAATAAGCATAGAGAACTAATAATAGAAAAAGATAACATGTGCATTAAGAATAAGCCTCAAACCGTGTTGTCACAAGTTCAAGTGCTGAATTGAAATAAGGGATTTAGCTACTCATAGCTAAATACATCATTAATAAAAACAAAGGAGTAGAAGAAGATTGTTGATGTCGCTTGAAGTGTGCCAACAACTTTGTCGTCGCCTCGGCCCTGCTCTAGGCCTCTGATCCTTGGGACAAGGATTTCTTTCCTTGATTTCTTGATGATCCAATTTTCTTATAGGAGATATCTTTAGATAGTGTAGCAGCTTGCCAATCCTAATCCTTGATGGAATATATCTTCTTGGAATTATCTTTTAACTTGTGTTGGCAGCTTATACTTTTATCAAAATAGAAACTGAACTTTTTGAAATCAGAAAATATGGCTCGTTGATGACGTCATGTAAGTGGGAGCCGCGCTCTATTTACAAATTAGCGCCACTCGCAATGTGCAAATTAACTTCCGAATGTCCTCTGACACTTATTTCTTATTTGCTCGAGGTACTCACTGAGTTTCGGATTTGAGTATTGATATGACCTATTTAACCTCCGAATGTCCTCTCAGTGTAAACTGTAGTGTTGTAGATCTTTGAGTCTGCTTTAAAACGATATATGGCTCGTTTTCATCGGACCATGCGTTTGCACTCAGATGCCCTTCAAAGCAGCTAAGGTCAGTTTTATCTTTTTGACGAAATCACCAATAAATGACATTTTAGCACGGTCTCTCTCTTAATACTTCAAATGCACTTGAGATATAAAACTGCACCAAACATGTGATGTTCAATACACAAATGTATTAAAAAGCATAAGTTAAGATAACTAAATGAATGTATAAATATGAACCATCAAATCACCCCACACTTATACTTTATCGTCCCAGAACAAGGCAAGTTATAAAGAAAAGATACGTATCATCACAAGGCACTAATTCACTGATGAAGTCAAGGATATCATGTTATCAAGATTATCAATGTTAATCCTACCTTACCACGTACACATATAACACTTGCAATCACATCACAAGACTTAACAATAAATTATTTCAATGCATGTTACCTCATCTTCAAAATTTCAAATTAATTCGGATGGTTTATAAGCCTATGATCACTGCTCTTGGTCCTGTGTTCTAGCCATATGGGTAAACTTGATCATTTTTCTGACACATGATTTGTTTCGCGCTTCCGAGACCTTGCATTTTATGGTGGACATCTCTATTAATAGTGAACTTTTCTTATTTTGGTAAAATTCCTTTGGGCTTCTACTCTTTTGTCACAATTTGATGATTCACTTCTTTTGGAATTTGACTTTTGATCTTTGAAAATTTTGAATTTAAAATTTGCTTGTCCAGAATTTCTCTACAAGAACAGTTCTAGTCATCGCCTTTGAGTAACAGCCTATGGAACGATGTCCCAGTCTTTCCCATCATACTGTTTTGATGCAACTCCAGAATGGGGGTCATCACCTGGTTCGGTTTCTTTGGACTAGAGATAGGACGGTTTGTTTTCCCATCTCGCCTCATGACGTATTTAATTTTTCTATGGCGAAACAAAAAATCCGATTCTTAGAAGATACGAAGCGCCAGCCTCCACGATTTCCACTTAACCATAGGACTAGAATCATGCTCCCGTGAACGTTTAGTCAAGCTTCTCTAGAGCGTTGCTATCGACTCCACATCTCTGGTTATTCCGACTAAGTGAGCACGACTAAATAAACTCAGATGTAAGTAATGGTCAGTTTTCACAAGTAAAATATGAATAAAAATGTAGTTCCACATCATGACATCTCAATAAACTGTATAGAAAATACCCTTCAATGAGTTAGTTGGGGCATAATCATTCTCGCAAGCATAGGAATTTTGACAACCATCAATCATGCCTTCATTTGTGGTGTCCCCTTACTACATACTGTGAGCTCCTTCGAAAGACTTGTATGGTTTCGTGCTTGTAGCCATCTCCTCTATCAGGGCCCATGCATCCTTAGGATATTAGTTCCGTGCTTGCTGTAATATCAAAAATCTGACGCCCCATTATAATCACCACATCTAGAAAAAACTGAACAAGAATATGCTCTGGAAAGCCATGAATGTGACAAGTCTCTAGAAGGTGTCTGAAGCATTCTATGTATTCATAATATGTCTTGCCCTGAAATAGCTCAATTATAGTAATCTCCTTATGCTTTGGACAGTGGAGAGTACTTCTTTAGGAATTGACGTCACATATGCTCCCAAGAATATACAGAACCTGAAGATAAAGAAAACAACCAAGATTTAGCAGAGTTAGTTAAAGAAAAAAGGACAAGCTTTTAATGTAAACCTCTCCTCAGCTATTCCTCTTTGTTTCATGGCGCTGCACATAATATGAAAATCCCTTAGGTGCATTATAGGATCTCTTCTAGGGTACCCTTGAATTTTGAGAGAGGTTGAATGACTCCACTTTTTAGTTTTAAGTATGCTTAATGCTCTTTGGCTCAAAATGAGTGGTTTTTGGACACAAGTAATAAGAGGAATAATTATAATTATGAGAAGTATCAATCAAGAAAAATCACTTGATTGAGGCGAGTACGGCGGAGTTACTAAGTGAATAATTTTATGTTGTGCACAAAATACCCCAAACGGTTTTACTTATTCACCTCCACGGTTATTTCTCAACCTCTTTATCTGTTTGTTGAGTCGATTCTCCACTTCTAATCCGTACATGAATAACTTTCCAGTTGTCTCATCCTTGCTTTTGAGTATGAAATTTGACTGTGCTGCTGATCTCGAGTTACAGCTTCTACTGTAGCACTCTTTGTATCATCCTGTGGAAATTATTCTTCTGACGAATAAGAAAGACAATCAATTTGTTCACCCAGTTCTGCAACTTGCCTAAGTCTGGAGAGGAACACTCTCCGATCCTCAAGGCTTCACTATCACGGTTCAAAGTACAAAGGACTCGCATCTTTACTTCTCACCTAGTCGAAATCTCTTGCTCAGTCTATCCCCCTAGACTAGCTACTACTCTGATCAAACAGACTCTCTTCGTGCTACCTACACACTTCCAGTCAGGAATAGCTACAGACCTGACACTCAGACTTAGCCTATCATATTAAAATGTACAGTATACGGAATGCTTCAGCACACTCTATCTCATAGCTGTTGTAACTTATGTAGACGACTTCTCTAGCACTATCTGCCAATCAGTCCGTCTCTCTCTGAGTTCCTCCCCAACTCAGAGGTTGCTCCCTCAATGCCCACCTGACAATATCAAGGAGAGTCATACAGCTCCTCCAACAGCCCGAGCCAGGCTTGTCCGCAGCTGTGCTCTGAGGGTATCGTTTGATCCTTCAATGAGCCATGCTCTAATTGAATGTCTGTGAATCAAACCGTGATCAAACTCTGCGAGTTCTGATCTTCTAAGCACACCTCACAACACCTTCAGACCTCTGCTATTAAGCTCAACTCGTGAGTATGTCTCTATGTATAATCTCTCAGTTTTTCTACTTTAGCTTCAAATCTTCAAGAATTGCTGAAGTAGAATCTATCGTTAGCTTATTGCCTAGTTTGCCTTAGCTTTTGTGGTCCACAGAATGTTGTAGCAGATCCTTGTGCTTGGTTGTTGTATCTCGCCTATTCTTTAGGATTGTGTTCCAGCTTTAAATCTTCACGGATTGCTGAAGCAGAATCTTGGGTAGTTATGTCAAGGGATGTCAAACATCAACAAAGTAAATATACAAAAAAATATTTTATACTATTTATGAAAGTCACAAAACACTTATTCCCACCTAGCGTTGGCATGAATTTTAAATCGCATATATAACAATGGAATAATCAGTTTTTCTTTCAACGATGTGAAAGGAGGTTCTCGTTAATTTTGCTTCAACACAAGATTCACACTTGTGTTTGGAATCTATTTTAGATTTGGGTATACACTCCAAATCCATTAGTTTTCGTATTGCGTCATAATCTACGTGAAATTATTGTGCTACAAATTAGAGAACTCAAGCAAATGAACAACAAAAATTTTTTTATTAATAACATTATTGGGTATGATGTGGCCATCTTTTACATATCCTCTACCTAAATATCTACCATTGCTAAGACTAATTTTCAGGGACTCAAATACCATCTTGAATCTATGAATATCCAATTGTGTCCCATAAATTAAGTTCTTCCTTATGCTTGGAACGGACAGAACCATAGTAAGCTCCAATCAACTCTAGCAAAGGGAATGCCTTCTTGTCTAATTAGATGTAGCGGGTTGCTCTAGTGTCCATCCACTTCTCCTTGGAGTTCGAATCCACCAAGTGTAACTCCGATATTCCCGCCACGAGGAAGCCTGCATCCACCTCAACTGCATTGGCTTCCATCTTCTTCTTTTGTCACTTTTTGCAGTCAGCCGCGCTGTGACCCTCCTCCTCATAGTTGAATAATTTACCCAAAAACTTGGGTTGTTGCATGTTCGTGAAGGCTTTTCTCTTGGACTCAATCTTCTTGGAGGGTGCCTTCAACTTTGAGCTTTATTCGTGTTCCACCACATTAGCTCTCTCTGACTGAGTCTTAAACCTTATGTAGGAGTCTTGATTGTCTTTCTCGATTCAAAGATGAACCACCACGTTTTCAAGACTCATCTCCTTTGGCTCGTGCTTAAGGTAGTTCTTAAAGACCTTCCACCCTGGAGGCAGTTTCTCGATAACAGAGGCAACTTAAAATTATTCGCTGATCACCATCCCTTCAGCATGAATTTCATGGATAATTAGTTACAAAACTCGCATTTGATTGACTATAGTCTTTGAATTCACCATATAGAACTCAAGGAAGCGGCCCACAATATAATTCTTGGAGCCCCACATCCTCAATTGTATACTTATGGTCTAACGACTTCCAAAGCTCCTTAGAAGAGCGTTTGACATTATATACATTTCACAGTGACTCAGCAAGCCAATTCATCACATGCATATCACACCATCGCTTAAATTGTACCCGCATGTCCATTCTTGGCCTTGACCACATTTGGGGTAAATCCGGACACAACACTAGGTGTTAGCTGGCTTCCAGGAGCCACTGAAACATTAGTATCAATGTCCATGATCTTAATGAGGGTTTCAATTACTCTAAGAAACCCAAACAGTTAGTCACTTCAATATTATTTCTATATCTCACAATAATGATTTAAGATTGTTGCAAGAAATTACAAAAATTGTGTGCAATTAATATAAGAAATAAATGTTGAAATTAAATAAACTATTACAAAGCCAGAGTAAGGAGTTGAGCTCGTTATACGATATCTTTAATGAAATTTGACTGCCTTGCTGATTTCGAGTTACAGCTTTTGGAGTTATAGCTTCTGTTGTAGCACTCGCTGTATCTTCCTGCGGAATTTGTTCTTCTGGCAGAGTAAGAAAGACACAAAATATTTGTTCACCCAGTTCGGCAACTTGCCTACGTCTGGGGAGGATCACACTCTGATCCTCAACACTTCACTAGCACGGTTTAAAGTACAAAGGACTCTAACCTCTACTTCTCACCTAGTCGAAATCTTTTGCTCAGTCTAACCACCTAGACTGGCTAGCAGTCTAATCACATAGACTCTCTTCGTGATACCTACACACTTCCAGTAAAGAATAGCTACAGACCTGACACTCAGACTTAGCCTACCCTATTACAATTTGCAGTAGACGAAATGCTATAGCACACTCTGTATCAGAGTTGTTGTAACTTCAGTCGACAACTTATCCAGCACTCACTGCCACGCCGTCAGATTCTCTCTCTATCAATTCATCTAATTCAGATGTTGCTCTCCCATGATCAATGCCCACCTGACAATATCAAGGAGAGACGTTCGACTCTCCAACAGCCTGCGACAGGTCTGTCCGCAGCTAATCTCCGAAACTTCTATTTGATCCTTCAATGTGCCACGCTCCAATTGAATTCTGTGGATCAACACTAGACCAAACTCACCGAGTTCTGATCTCTTCTGCGCACCACCCAACTCTGTCAGGCTTCTACATTGAACTCTAGTTGTGTGTATTCTACCTCGATTTCTTCTTCGATTCGATGTTCAAGGAACTGCCTCTGCCTTCCTTTTTATAACTTCTTCAATCAACAGTGACAGAACCCTTGTTGTCTTACGATTCAAAGTGATGCAAAGCATTATCTGAATCTTTTCCTAGATTCTTGCGAAGTTGTTGAGATAAGATTGCCTAAATCTGAAATTTAGAAACCTTATATTTTGCATCTCTTCCGTCCGCGTGCTGACAACTGCAGATCACCTCAAGAAGTTTGCGGAGCACCCTGAGCCTCTGCGATGTTGGCCGCACCTCTCTAGACATTCTCCATGCATCTTCAGGACACTCGCCCATTCGCCTCTAGCTTCTGATCAACACGGTTTGTAGCGGATTCTGTCCTCTGTCTGTTGCCCAGTTTGCCTTAGCTTTAGTGGTCCACAGAGTGCTGTAGCAGATCCTTGTGCTTGGTTGTTGTGTATCTTGCCCACTCTTCAGATTGTGCTCCAGCTTCAAATCTTTCAGGGAGTGCTGAAGCAGAATCTTATGCAGTTTTGTCAAGGGATGTCATCCCTCAACACTTAAAGAGTTAGTGGCTTCTCTTTAGTGCTGGGATCCTTGGTCAACCGATACCTAGGATACAACGACTCTAAGTAACTCTTCTTGCACCAAAGTAATTGCTCGGCGAACTGATTTTGCCTTTCACTATTACCACGACTAGAAAACTCAGAGATTGATCAAAAAATGAAGAGAGAGCTTTAAGGAGAACTTGTGGAGAGTGTAGTATATTTAGGTATATTCCAAATGAATCGATTCTTTTTTTATAGCCTTCGAGTAGTAATGCCCCAGGCATTGCGTAACTTCGAGGCCAAGCGTCACGCATCGTTTCATTTTGTGCTAGGCAACACCTTAGTGCTCATTAATGCACTTAAAAGCATTTTAAATAGTCAGGTGCCCCCTCAAAGTGGGAACTCCACTACTCATTGTCAACTGAAGGTAGCGGATGAGGAACATTGTACAAAGGTGGGATCGGGTGCCATGGAAGCCATCTTGGTAAGAGGGTAGTGCGCGAGGTGTTCAGTAGCTGGTGCGTGAAAGGATGTTGGATCATTAGTTAGTTGTCCTTCCGAGGTAACAGAGTGGTGTGTTACCCGGCAGGTATAGCAGCAACAGAATATTAAATGTAGAAAAAATTAAATGGCTTACTCAGTGATTTAGAGTGGAAACCCCAGTACCAATCAAGTAACTGAATAAAATCACTACCTTCTAGTATCCCCTGGAAGGATTTGTGCAATGATCAAAACCTTATGAATCCAACAATTTCCCCCTTTTTGATGATGACAGACGCTCCTTCGATAAACAGGAAAAACACACAATATAAAATAATATGATCATCAAGTGCGCAGTGTTTCATAAGTTTCCTATTAAATTCCTATTATGTGTAGCATGTTTGATGATTCCCTATCAGGTGTAGGCTAGTTAGTTCCCTGCTAGAGCCTAGTTATATGCGCTATTTAGATCTTAACACTATGCTTGTTTGCATTATTTTGTGTACAAGATTACTGGTTTTCGGTATTTTTGTATTTCAGGATAAAACAGGAGCATAAGTCAGATGTGCGCTAACGGGCGTTTTTAGAGCGCAATGCACGACCTGCGGAGCTAGCAGCGCAAAAGGAGATAGCTGATTAGGACTACAGTGCGCAAACCGACTACGCGAAGCAAGTAGCGCAATCCGCGTGCGCAGGATAGCTGAGTTTCTAAATATTGATCTCCTGGATTTGGGAAGTAGCTAAGATTCTCTCGGGTCAAATCTAAGCATTCCTTGGGCTTTAAGACCAGTATATAAGAGGAGGGAAGCTAGGGTTTGAAAAGAGAGAGAGGACATATAGAGAGAAGGACACACAGCAACAAAAACACACGAGCTACTCCAGCCCAGATTCTGCGCGAACCACCTGCGCAAGCCGAAAACAGCAATCTGCACTTGCGCCGACCTGCTACTTTTCCCTTGCTGCCTTAGTTTTAATTATTATTTCTATGATGTTTTTTTCTAGCATGTCTAGCTAAACACTTTGTATCGCTTGGGCATGATCCTATGAAGTATTTCCCTTGAGACTTGTGCTTAATGCTTAGTTCGTCTACTTATATTAATTCTATGCATATGGGTGATAATTAGTTGTGCGAATAAGAGAAGCCTTGAACCGCAATCTTATTCTAACTGCTCGTTATTGTATGTTAAACTAGTTGATAACTTGACGGTGACAACTAAGAGTAACTCACTAGGATAATCGGCTGCTACTGTGATAGGATTCGTAGCTGCTTAAACTAGTTTCAGGAATTAATAGCTCATGGACTTTGATCGGAACATGCGCGCACGTTAGGAAGCCTTGATCGGACACTAACTTAAGTAGAACTGCACTATAGATGTTTAGAGTCGATGATAAGGGATACATTCGTAGAGGATTGTCTGTACCGATACTTTTCATAGTCATAGTACTTAATATCTACTGCCTGCGCACGTATCGTGCAATTCTGCTTTCACTACTGTTCATTTGCGCACCTGCGCAACCTAGTCACTCACAACCCCAATTTCGTAAGTTGTAGGTTGCTAGCTAAGACGAGTCTGCACGCTCCTTGTGGGATCGATCCTGACTTAGCCGTTGTACTAAGTGGAGAAGGAAGGATTAATTTGACGCGTACAATGACGCGCGATCAAATTTTGGCGCCGTTGCCGGGGAGCAACATAAATAAGTTTTAACTAGTTCAAGTTTTCTTTTACAGTAGTTAGTTATTTCTTTTTATTTTTCGTTGATGTTTCTACCAGTACGCAATCAACATCAGCCTGCGCAATCTTGAAACAGTTGCGCTGCGCAGATCATAGTTGCGCACCGACAGGGGCAACAACCTAGTTGTCTTTTAATTCCGTTTTCTTTAAGTTTAGAACAGGGCATGGAGAATAATAGTATCATCGGCGATAACTTAGGGGACAGAACCCCAGAGCGACCTAACAACGCAAGGGCAAATAACCGCGCAGCTCGGTTCAGAGAGGAAGTGCAGCGCGAAGTTGAAGCTCGGATGGCCGCTGAAGCAGTGTATAATGCGCACCCCGCGCAACAGATCGTGCGACGCAGAACAGTGCACGAAATGTCAGCTCCAATCACAGTCAACCAACCTTGGTGCATAGTACTTCCACCCGATGGGCATTTTGAACTACGAAGCTCATTCATTCATCAAATGCCTAAGTTTCATGGGATGAACAACGAGAACCCGGTCAAGCATGTGCGTGAATTCCTTATTATCTGCGAGAACATGAAGACCGACGGGGAGAGTGAAGAAGCGCTGAAGCTGAAGGCGTTCCCTTTTTCATTGTGTGATACAGCCAGGCATTGGCTGATGAACTTACCAGCAGGATCTATTCGCACATGGGAGCAGCTCCAGAAGAAGTTCTTGGATAAGTTCTACCCCGCAGCAAAGATCGCGCTACTCAGGAGGGAATTGGCCGCACCTAGGCAGGGCGTAGGAGAGTCACTATCAGAGTACTATGAGTGTTTCATGGAGCTGGAAGCCAACTGCTATAATCATGGCCTGCCCCAAAATGTGCTGATAGAGAATTTCCTAAACGGGCTACAACCGATGGAACTTAGATTGTTGAATGCATGCGCAAGTGGTGACATATGCAACATGTACCCGGAGGATGTATGGCAGATGATCGAGGACTCTGCGGGACAGGTAAGGCATCAATTGACGCTCGAGAACAGTCGTGCGCGCGCTGTGCATCAGGTAGATTCCAGTGCTGAAATAAAGGAAATGAAAGCCATGTTACAGAAGCTGATGAGTGCGCAAGGCACGCAGCCAGTTGCGCCGAAGGCATGCGAGTTATGTACGTCCACTGAGCACAAAACCGACGCATGTCCCACACTTTTCGAGGAATCAGGAGATGTCAATGCTCTAGGAGGATGGCACAATAGAGGACCGCAGAGGCAGAATTAGCCGCGCTTTGGACTGGCCGCAAATGGATTCAGATGGAGGGAAGACAGCAATCTCCAAAGGCAGCCCGCGGAATATCGCACACCACAGCAGGCGCAGCAAGCATACAACCCACCGCACCGCCGCAATGACGCACCAGCACAGAATAACCAGCAACCGCGGCGCTCCTTAGAAGACATAGTGGGTCAGTTAGCAGACACTGTGCGCAAGAATGATGAAAAGTATGACAAGAGGTTCGAGTCAATTGAGAAGCAGTTGTCGCAGATTGCTACCACTGTCTATGAGCTGAAAAAGAGCGATGGCAACCTACCTTCGCAAGTGATTCAAAACCCTAAGGGAGGAGTTAACGTCGTAACGCTGAGGACTGGGCGCACAGTTGGGACAGCTCCGACCGCGAAGGAGCCCGCGCAGCCAGCTATGCAACCTCCAGAGCCAGCACAGCCGGATGTGCAACCAGCCGCGCAAGCTACAAACCAACAGGGGGTGGCGCCAGGTATGATACAATCAGGAGAAAAGAGTACCAATCATACTAACGCACCTGCACCTTTTCCTGTGCAGGCACCTTTAGCAAGAAAGGAGGCGCTAGACAAGGAGTTATATGAATTATTCAGTAAGGTGGAAATAAACATTCCCCTGATTCAGGCAGTTCATCAGATTCCCAGATACGCCAAGTTCTTGAAGGAGCTGTGCACAAACAAGAGGAGGAAAGGCGAGTGCGCACAAGTAATGCTTAACGCACATGCATCAGCAATTGTGCAACACAAGGTACCACCTAAATGCCGGGATCCAGGTACGTTCACCATACCGTGCACCTTAGGTAAGACCACGGTAAGCAACTGCATGATTGATCTCGGTGCATCTATAAATGTGCTTCCTTACTCCTTGTAGTCCACTAAAGCCTGCAGGTCTCACCATCCAATTAGCAGATCGGTCGTGCAAACAACCGACGGGCATGATAGAGGACGTTCTCGTCCGAGTGGGAGAGCTGGTGTTCCCAGCAGATTTCTACGTCTTGGAGATACGTCTTGGAGATGGAGATCACGAGATGGAATCAAGGTAGACTGATCAGGGATAGCTCGCAGCTTCGAGAGAGAGAGAGAATCTAGGAGAGAGAATCTAGGGTTCCCGTAATGGGCTCTGCCCCCCCGGTCTTGCCTCCCGAGCCTTCTGCTCCCGGTGGTTCTGCCTCCGCGCTGGGCGCTTCCCCCAGCCTCCTTCGGTCATATGTTGCCTCGGTCGTCTCTGTGAGGCCTTCGCTGAAGCCGAGATTCAGTCCCATTTCTCTCCCTTCCAGGCAGGTTAGTGTAAAGGACGGCCACCCGTCCATCAGCTTCTCTGGTCCTGAAATTGGGGCTGGTGCCAAGAGGTTTGCTTTCTCCCTCATTGCCAAATTTACTGTTGGCCGACCTAGCCTGGGGAAGATCCAAAAAGCTTTTCAGGCCAACTGGTCCGTTGCTGGTAGGGCTACTATTAGCGAGATCTGGGACGCGAGGCATGTCCTAATAATCCTGGATTCCGAAGCTGACATTAGGAGTGCGATGTCTTCCCCCCTAACAAAGGTTGGTCATGCCTATTTTCGTTTATTCCGTTGGACGGCAGATTACAATTCTAAGAAAGAGTCAACGACCACCACAGTGTGGGTTAGATTACCCAACCTCCCTCTTCCTCTGTATGATAGCGCTTTCATTGAGGCGATAGTTTCTACATTTGGGAATTTTGTTGCAGTGGATGACAAGACAAAGACTTGTGTTTCGGTAAAATTTGCTCGTGCCTGCGTGGAGCTAGATGTCACTCAGGTTTTACCGGAATCTGTATGGATTTCTTTGCCGGATAATCAGGGATTCTGGCAATCGGTTGTTGCTGAGACAAAAATCTCATATTGTAGCAAATGCAAAGTTCATGGGCATCAATTAGCTATGTGTCGGAAGATCAAACCTACAAATTCTATGGTTAAGGTTAAAGTTGGTGCTTCTACCCTGGTCACTTCGACAACAGGAGACATAACTAGTAATCCCGATCCCTCTGGGAACCTCCCAAAGGCTAAAGAGCCTGCTGATTGGGTAAAGATTGGAAAAAAAAAATATACTAAGAAAGGGAAGGACCCTATTCTGGTCGAACTCCCCGATAAGGCTATTGTAGCAGATGCTAAGAATTTGGATTATGTTGAGGATTCTTCTTTGGTAGTAGTTAGTGCCGGGGATGGAGCAGGTTCTAGCAAGACCGATGGAAATCTAGCGGAGGTCAGTTTTGGGGGAAAGGTTAAAAATACTCCGAATGATTTCTCTGAAGCCGAGCTTAGACTGAAGAAGAAAAGTCCCAACAAGATTTTCTTCAACGAGGAGTTAGGAGTACTCGTGCATCCCGGTTCCCTTCAGCACTATAAAAATATACTGGATAAGGTTGGATGTACAAGAAGTCCTGGAAGAGGTAGAGTGGATAGAAGGTTCTCGGATGCTCTCTCTGATTGCATCATCCCTGGCAGCAAGCACTGCCTCTCCAACGTGTCTCAATGATTAAAGGTCTCTGTTGGAATGTTAGGGGCATTGCCAATCGAGGTACTATCTGTTTACTAAAAAGTTTAATATCCAAGCATGATATCTCTTTTTGTGCTATTCTAGAGCCTAAAATGCAAGGGATTAAAATTATTTCTATTGCTAGAAAACTAGGTTACAATAGGTTTCTGCAGGGGAATCCTTCCAATAGGACTCTATATCAGTGTCCGTGCTAAATATTAGCTCACAGCATATTTCTTGTGAAGTGATTATCTCTGCGTCAGGTTATAAGTCTATATGCACAGTGGTGTATGCTTCCTATAAAGTTATTGACAGAGTGCATCTATGGGATAATCTAGCCAAAGAGTCCACTCAGATCTCAGATCCTTGGATTCTTATGGGAGATTTCAATGCTGTTACTCATGCTGGGGAGAAAAAAGGAGGGCAGAAATTTGGAAACAAGGCTTCTTCAGATTTCAATAGCTCTATTGATGGTCGTGGGCTAGTGGATGTTGGCTTTTCTGGAAACTCCTTCACCTGGTGCAATAATCAAGCGGGGCTGAGGTGTATTTGGATGAGGCTGGATAGGGTGCTTATTAATGGGTTGGCCATGGCTCGTTTTCCGGAATTAAAAGTGATACATCTTCCTCGTATCCAATCTGACCATTGCCCTTTATTGATTTCTTTCAGTAAAAAAGAACATGTGCAAAGTTTCTTTAGCTTCAACCCTGCATGGATCAAGCACGCTGATTTGCAATCCTTTGTTCAGAACTCTTGGTCTGATCGTGCTCACGTCAATCCGTTAGTTAATTGCTATGTCAAACTTAAAAGACTAAGATCTGGACTGCGCTGCTGGAATTGGAATGTTTTTGGGGATATCAATCAGAAGATCAGCGACCTTAGTAAGCAAGTGGAGGATATTGAAGCTGTTCTTCAGAATTGCTGGAACTCGGAAAGTGAGGAAGATCTTGTCCTTTGTCAAAAGAGGCTCCAAACAGCTCTAGACGATCGTCATCTGTTTCTAAGTGCTAAATCTCAGCTGGGCTGGTTGCAGGAGGGGGATAGGAACACCGGTCTTTTTCATGCAGCGATTAAGGCTCGAAGGGCTGCAAACAATTTTAAAGTTACCCTCCCTTCGGGTCTAGTTTCTGATGATCGTGAAGAAATTGGCTCTTTAGCTACGGTCTTTTTTCAAGATTTACTTGGAGGGTTCTCTGCCATTCCTGAGAGGAATTATTTTGATAATATTCGACCCAGGATTTTCCCTTCTGATAATTGCAAACTGCGAGCTATTCCTGATGACATAGAAATCTGGGACGCTGTGACCAACCTGCCGGAGAATAGTGCCCCTGGTCCAGATGGTTTCACAGGCTCCTTCTATCAGGCTTGCTGGAATATTATTAAAGAAGACATCATAGAAGCTGTCCAGCTGGTTTCTAAGGATGTCAACCTCCCTAAGTGCTTTTCAGCCACAATTCTCACTCTTATCTCGAAAGTAAAGAATGCCACTTCCCTTGATCAATTAAGACCAGTCAGCCTTTGTAACTTCTTTCACAAGATTATTTCTAAAATCTTAAATGACCGGCTTCGTCCGCTCCTGAGCAGAATTATCAGCCAGGAACAATCAGGGTTCATTCCTGGGAGGTCCATACATCATAGCATCGCTTTGGCTCACGACCTTGTTTCAGATATCCACAAAAAGGTTCATGGGGGTAATGTCATGCTTAAAATCGATATTTTTTTTTTTTTTTTTTTGAGAAGGGAAGCTTTTATTGATAGAGGCTCAAAAAGCCTGAGCCGCGGCACTAACAAAAGGGGCTGCAGTTGCAGCTAAAAACAAAAACAAAAGCACTAAAAACAAAAACCTAGGATGGACATACCCAACACTAGGATACACAACAAAAAACACCAAGCAAACACCTGAAACAAAAACAAAGAGAAGGGCAAAGGAGCCATAGATTAGGTGAAGATCAGTTCAGAGGACAGGATAAGGATAGGACAGGATAGGTTGGTCATGTTTACTTTCGTTTATTCCGATGGACGCCTGATTATAATCCTAAGAGAGAATCAACTATCACCACCGTGTGGATCAGACTCCCCAATCTTCCTCTGCCGCTCTATGACAGTGCCTTTATTGAAGCCATTGTCTCCACATTTGGTTATTTTGTTGTGGTGGACGATAGAACTCAGGCGTGTGTCTCGGTTAAATATGCTCGTGCTTGTGTGGAGCTAGACGTTACTCAGCTTATTCCGGATTCTATTTGGATTTCTATGCCAGCAAATCAAGGTTTTTGGCAGAACATTGTTGTTGAGACTAAACTTTCATATTGTAGCAAATGCAAGGTTCATGGTCATCACTTGGCTACTTGCCGGAAGGTTAAACCAGCTAGTGTTACCCTCAAGCCCCAAGACTATGGAGTCACACAGGATCCCCCGAAGATAGGAGCTAAGCCTTCCTCCATTGACAAAGATGTTTCTGAATGGGTCCGGGTTGGACCAAAAAAGTCTAGAAAAGGGAAAGATCCTATCATTGCTGCACCCTCTGATCAGGTGATTGTCGATGCTCCTGCGGTTGCGGTTCTAGACAATGCCACTGCTCCTACGCATTCAGCTCCTTGCCATGTTTCCAATGGCGTCTCCTCCGGCGTTAACAAGGCAGTCCCGCTCATGGTTAGCTCTGATAACAACCTCGCGCTAGTCAACTCCGAGATGGAGCCTCTTCGTCAAAATGATGGGCACCTTGTGGTTGACAGTATTGGGCATGATAAAGTCGCTCCTAATGACTTGTCGGGTGCTGAGATTCGCCTTAAAAAGCAAAGTACCAATCAGGTGTTCTTTGATGAGGCTTTGGGTGCTATAGTTCATCCTGATTCCCTCCAACATTATAAGAATATTCTGGATAAGGCGGGTAGTACAAGTCGATCAGATAGTTCAAGGGGTGAGAGAAATTTATCGGATGCCCTTAAAGATTGCATTATCCCAGGCAGCAAGCACTGCCTTCCCAAAGACTCTCAATGATTAATGGTCTTTGCTGGAATGCCAGAGGTATTTCAAATCGAGGTACCATTTGTTTCCTTAAAAACTTACTTTCCACACATGATATTTCTTTTTGCGCTGTCCTGGAACCTAAGCTGCAGGGGACTAAAATTACTTCCATTGCTCGGAAGCTTGGCTTTTCTAATTTTTTGCAGGGGAACCCTACCAATCGGCATATTTGGATTTTCTGGAAGGATTCAATTTCTGTCTCCATCTCCAATATCAGCCCTCAGCACATCTCTTGTGAAATCTCTCTTCCTGCGTCTGGCTTTAAGTCCTTATGCACCGTGGTATATGCTTCTTATAAAACTGTCGACAGAGTTCTCTTATGGGATCTTCTTACCGCAGAGTCTACTTATATATCAGATCCCTGGATTCTTATGGGTGATTTTAATGTTGTCACCCATGCCGATGAGAAAAAAGGTGGTCAGCAATTCGGTAACAAATCTTCTTCAGACTTTAATTGCTTTATTTCTGGTAGTGGTCTATCAGATGCCGGTTACTCTGGAAACAAATTCACCTGGTGCAATAATCAAGCTGGTATGAGATGTATTTGGATGAGGCTGGACAGGGTGCTTCTCAATGGCCTTGCTACTGCTCAATTTCCGGATTTGAAAGTGATCCACCTCCCTCAGATTCAATCTGATCACTATCCTCTGCTGGTTTCTTTCAGTAAAAAAGACCAAGTTCATAGCTTCTTCAGTTTTAATCCAGCTTGGGCAAAGCATGAAGCTCTGCAAGATATTGTTCAGAAATCTTGGTCTGATCGAGCCCATGTCAACCCTTTTGTTAACTGCCATGTCAAGCTCAAAAGACTGAGGGGTGAGTTACGTCTCTGGAATTGGAATGTTTTTGGTGATTTTAACCAGAAAATTAGTGATCTTAGTAAACAAGTTGAAGCTACTGAGCTTCTGATTCAGAACCATTGGAGCTTGGACAGTGAGAAGGACCTTGTGCACATACGGAATCGTCTACAAACAGCTCTCGATGACCGTCAGTTGTTTCTCAATACTAAATCCCAACTGGGTTGGCTGCAGGATGGTGATAGGAATACAGGCCTTTTCCATGCTGCTATCAAGGCTCGCAGGTCTTCTAACAACTTTAAAGTTACTCTTCCCTCTGGTTTAGTTACAGACGACCGGGACGATATTGGCTCCTTGGCTACAGATTATTTCCAGGCGTTGTTAGGCGACTTTTCTGCTCTTCCTGATAGTAATTACTTCGCTGATATCTGCCCCTCGATTTCTTCAACAGAGAATGCAGCCTTGCGAGCTATTCCTGAAGCGGATGAGATCTGGCTTGCTATCTCAAATCTTCCGGAGAATAGTTCCCCTGGTCCAGATGGCTTCACTGGAGTTTTCTATCGATCCTGCTGGAATATTATCAGAGAGGACATAATTGCTGCTGTTCAGCATTTCTTTAAGGGTTTCTGCCTTCCCAAAGCTGTGTCCTCTACTATCCTTACTCTTATTCCTAAGGTGAAGAATGCCACGTCTCTTGATCAAGTTAGACCCATCAGCCTTTGCAATTTCCTTCATAAAATCATTTCTAAGATTTTGAATGATCGGATTCGTCCGCTGCTTGACAAAATTATTAGTCCGGAACAATCTGGTTTCATCCCTGGTAGGTCTATTCATCAAAGTATCGCTCTGGCTCATGACCTAGTATCAGATATCGATAGGAAAGTCCATGGGGGCAATGTGGTGGTTAAGATTGATATGGCTAAGGCCTATGATCGACTGTCTTGGGTTTTTCTCCTCCGCGGCATGAGGGCTTTGGGTTTTGATGACCATTGGTGTGACCTCGTCTTTCGGAATATTAATAATTGTTGGTACTCTGTCCGGGTTAGAGGGAAATCTTTTGGACACTTTAAATCGAATCGGGGGCTGCGACAGGGGGATCCTTTGTCTCCCAGTCTCTTTGTTCTAGCAATGGAAATTATATCCAGGAAGTTGAACTCAGCTGGCAGATTAGGAGGTGGGGTGATGCCATACTGGTCCTCTCTCCGTGCCTTAGATATTAATCACATTCTATATGCGGATGATGTTCTGATTTTTACAAATGGAGGAAAGTCTTCTTTTACTAAAGTTTTGGACACTTTGAATGCTTTTTGCAAGAATTCTGGACAACAATTCCAAGCTGGAAAATGTAAGATTTTCTTCTCCAAGCACATCAAGAGTGCTAGGAAAACAAATCTTCTTCAGATTTCTGGATTTTCTCCAAGTGTTTTCCCTGTTCGCTACTTAGGAGCTCCTCTTTTCCCTGGACGACCCAGAATTTCTTATTTTCAAAGCCTGGTTAACAGCATTAAAAATCGGCTTCTAGGCTGGATGAAATCCTTCCTCTCAATGGCCGGCAGGATCACCTTAATCAAGTCAGTCCTCCAATCAATTCCCATTCATTGTTTGTCAGTTATTCCTGTTCCTAAAGCCATTTTAAGGTCGATTGATCAGCTCCTTCGGAATTTCTTGTGGGACTCCGGTAGGGAATCTCGCCACCATTGGGTAAATTGGGGCGCTGTCTGCTCTCCTACTCAGGTTGGTGGTTTGGGGATCATTAATCTTCATCATGTTATGACAGCTCTGCGAGGCAAAATGGCTTGGAATTATCTTCTCAATTCCTCCTTATGGGCTAGACATGCTAGAAGCAGATTTTACATTGGAGGTAAAGGATCTTGTTTATGGAAAAATATTTCCCCTTTTATCTCTAGCATTTCTCTCAACTGTCGCTGGGTTCTTGGCAATGGCAGGACTACTGCCTTAAGATTCTGTGAGGGCATTGCTCTATATTGTCCTAAAAGATTTAGGGCTATGCAAATTAAAGAGGTTCTTCAAAATCCAGCTTTCAGAAGGACATTTCTTCTTAATATCAACCCTCGCATTTTTCAGTCCATTGATGGGGATTTTTCTGATGATTCTCCGGATAGATTAATCTGGGAAGGTGATCCCACTGGCCAAGTCACCACAGCCACCTTTTTAAGGAGCTTTGTATACTCACTGCCCTGTATTGCAAAATTTGAAGCTGTATGGCAGTCCTTCATTCCATTGAAAGTCTCCTGTTTTTTATGGAAGATTCTCCACTCAGCCCTTCCAACAAATGACAATATCATCAAGACTGGTATACAAATTGCCAGTAAATGTGTTTGCTGCCGCGCTCCCAGATTTGAATCAATGGAGCACTTGTTTCTTCATAGTGACAAAGCTGTCTTGGTGCTGGACTTCCTTTGCCCTCTCTTCCGTAAAAGCAGACCTACGTCTTTACATCAACTCTTCTATGATTGGGGCATTGTGGCTGACTTTACTAAATTTTTGGATTGTTTGGGCTTCGGCCTCATTTCTTGTTGTATGTGGGACATTTGGAAATTCAGGAATCAGGCTCTATATGATGATCATGCCGGCAGCTTCAGCAAGTCTAATATTTTTCGATGGGCCTCTCTTCTTGCTTATAATATTAAGGCTCCTTGCGGCCATGACATTTCCTCCAGTAACATTTGCAGAGCTCTCCTTATTAACCCCCTGGTGATCAAGTCGGCTAGAATTTTTTGGATCCCTTGGCAGCCCTCTCCAAAAGGTAACACTTGCAACATCTCTATTTCTTTTGACAATGATAAATCTTGTATGGCTGCTGTGGTTCGTGATAGATATGGTCTTTTCCGTGCTGCTTTCAAGACTGTTGCGTTGCGCAAGCATTTTCTGCAGTGTTTGATGCACATTCTTAGTGAGCTTAATTATCTTGCTTTGGATATACACTGCCTTCGCATATCCCATCCTGAGGTCTGTCTCCTTAGTCGGAACTCCTTGGTGGATTGGGCGTTTTTTCAGCTTAAAAGGCTGCTGGTTAGAAGGCTTAAAAAGATTAAGATCTACTACATCAGCCACTCACTCAATCGCCCGGCAGATGCTCTTTGTTGCTCCAAACTTAGGCACTTTTATTCTACCAGCTTTGAAGAGCTTCCCTGTTCAGTTCAGCATGCCATTGTCAATGATGTCAAGCCCCAGCCTTGCTCCTTCAGTGAACAGCGCATCGAGACATGCTCCTAGGGTCTGCTGGCTTTGCTTCTTGGTGTTTTTGCTTATGTTTTGGTGTGTCCAGGTTGTTTTCATGCTATTGTTTGCTGGTTTTGTCTTGGTTAGTTTCCAACATGTGGGATCAACCTTATTTCTTTTAGATGGGCTTTTCCATCCCCCTTGTACTAGCCATGATCCAGGCTTTTTGGATCTCTATCAATAAAGCTTTTTTTTTTTTTTTTTTTTTTAAAAAAAAAAAAAAGGTGAAGATCAGTTGGTCTTCAAAGGAGCACGGCTGGGGATATGCATCATTGGCAAGGGCGCAAACAACTGAGTTTGGCAGGTCCGCAGTATGGGTAGTGAAGAGAAAACTGCTGCTCGAGAAACAAAGCGCATTTGCAGGCCTATTAAGAGAAAAACTGGTACGAAAAACTGGCACATTTAAAAGCCTGCGGGTAAGCCTTCTTTTAATAATAAAGACAGCCCAGTCAGCAATTTGATCTCTGCCAAGAAAACTGGCACAAGGGTGAGCCATCTTGAGGCAATGAAAGACTACTTTAAGCCGATGAAGCTCTTCCAGAATATGAAGCAAGCAGCGAGAAAAGTGCTTGCTAACTGAGGTACACTTCAGGCCAGCAATGAAGCGATGATCATGAGAACGAATCACAGCAGACATATAAGAGTTGACCCCATCATCAGCAATAGCAACATTGCACGTGTTACCTCTAATAAACGGTTGCCAACGAAGCCAAAGAACCCGGAAACTGCGCAGCTTGGGGAAATTAATTTTAAGAGCAGCAAAGACTGATTTCCTGGGGGAGAGGACATCTGCTGGAGCAGAGATGCTCCTGGATAGGTAGGAGGCCCATTTAAAAATAACCACACGACTGAAGCTGCCAGCATGATCTTCAAAAATGACGAGGTTTCTATACCTCCAAATCTCCCAAAAACAGCACACTAATAGACCAAACGCCAAGCAATCGTAATAAATCTTAAAGTTGGCATTATACCCCCAATCATAAAAAAATTGGTGCAAGGAAGTTGGCCTGGACTTATGAAATATAGGGCATAAGAAATCAAGGACAATATAAGCAAGGTCACTATGAAAAAAGAGATGATCCATACTCTCACCTTTGGGCTGTAAGCAGCAGATACACTTGCTGGCCATAAGGACTCCTTTTTTGCAAACATTATCATTAGAAGGAATAGCCCCATGCAACAGCCTCCATAGGAAACACGAAATTTTTAAAGGAAGCCAAGGCTGCCAAATAACTGAGAACTTACCAGCAGCGAGGGGAGCAGTGGAGAGCTTCTTGAAGAAATTGGAGCAGGTAACAGTCCCTGAGTCATCACCTTCCCAAATTAATTTGTCAGGAAATTCCTCCATAAAATTACCTTCAATAGAGCGCAGAATTCTCGGATTGGCATTGAGAAGAAGGAGACGGCGAGAATCATTGTTGTGAAGCACTTCCTTGATAGGCTTGGTCTTTAGTCTCTTAGGGCACGAAAGAGAAAGGCTGTGACAAAAATCACCAGTGGAAACCGTACCCCTACCAATAATCCATCTGCTTTCGAGAGAGAGGCTGGTAATAAAAGGAGAAATCCTATCCCACAGGCAGGATCCTTTCCTTCCAATGGAAAATCTAGACCGAGCGTGTTTTGCCCAAAGGGAGGAGTTGTCAAGATAATTCCAAGCAAGTTTACCATGCAAAGCAGTCATGACTTGATGAAGAGGTCTGATACCCAATCCACCATATTGCAAAGGTTGGCAGATGACCTTCCAGTTAACCCAGTGGTGCCTAACTTGCATCCCCTGATTCCAAAGGAAGTTTCGCAAAAGCCTCTCAATAGAAAAAATAACCCCTTTCGGAACCGGAAGTACCGATAAACAATGAAGAGGAATAGACTGGAGAACTGATTTAATTAATGTAAGTCTACCTGCCATAGAGAGGAAAGGCTTCAGCCAACCTTCAAGCCGATTTCTGATCATGTCAATCAAACCATTGAAATAGGAAATCCTGGGCTTCCCAAAAAATAAAGGGATACCTAAATAACGGATGGGAAAGGCTCCCTGCACATAGCCTGACAAATGCAGCAGCCTGGACTTCCGACCTCCTTTGATGTGTTTAGAGAAGAATATCTTGCACTTGGAAGGATTCAGCATTTGACCAGAGTTGGAGCAAAATAGCTTAATAATCTCCAGGAACTTAGAGAAAGAAGCCTGCCCTCCATTGGAGAAAATCAAGATATCATCTGCATACATAACGTGAATGATCTCCAAGGCTCTGAGAGAAGACCAGTAGGGCATCATCCCACCGCCAGGACTAGCAGCAGCTTTAAGTTTGCGGGAGAGAACTTCCATAGCAATCACAAAAAGGCTCGGTGACAAAGGGTCACCTTGTCTCAAGCCTCGATTGGACTTGAAATAACCAAAAGAACGACCCTTTAATCTGATAGAGTACCAGCAATTGTTGATATTCCTATAGACCAGATCGCACCACACATTGCTGAAGCCAAGAGATTTCAAACATTGGAGGATGAACAGCCAAGAAATTCTGTCATAAGCTTTCACCATATCAAGTTTAGCCATAATGTTACCTCCATGAACTTTCTTATTAATGTCAGCAACCAAATCAAGACTAAGGGCGATGCATTGGTGAATAGACCTCCCCGGAATGAAACCGAACTGTTCAGAGCTCACCAGTTTGTCAAGTAAAGGCCGAAGACGATCATTGAGAACCTTTGAAATAATCTTGTGGAAGAAATTGCATAGGCTGATAGGCCTGGTCTGATCCAAGCTAGTGGCATTCTTAACCTTAGGAATGAGGGTTAAGATAGTCGAAGAAACTGACTTTGGGAGGCTATGACCTTTAAAGAAAAATTGTACACCTTCACAAATATCATCCCCGATGATATCCCAACAGTGCTTGTAGAACCCTCCTGTGAAGCCATCAGGCCCAAGAGCACTAGAGAGAGGGAGACTGACCACAGCTAGGAAAATCTCTTCATTGTTAGGAATGGCTGAAAGGGCAGCATTTTCGATCTCCGAAACAATAGGGGAAATATCCTCAAAATAGCTAGGGGCCGGGAGAGCAGAAAATTCGCCAAGCAGATCCTGGAAATAGGAGGCAGCCATATTACCTACAATATCCCGATCATCGCAAACATCCCCTGAAGGGAGGGAAATTCTAATATTGTTGCAGGCTCTTCGCACATTAATGGCTGCATGAAAAAGTTTTGAGTTCCTCTCCCCCTCCTGAAGCCACCCAATATGAGACTTGGCATTAAGGAATAATTGTCTGTCATCGATATGGCGAAAGCCTATGATCGGGTTTCTTGGGTCTTCCTTATTCGAGGGATGAGGGCTCTGGGGTTTGATGAGCTATGGTGTGATCTCGTTTATCGGAATATAAGCAATTGCTGGTATTCGATACGTATTAGAGAGAAATCTTTCGGGCACTTTAAATCGAATAGGGGACTGAGACAGGGGGATCCTCTCTCCGCGAGCCTGTTTGTAGTGGCTATGGAATTTTTATCCAGAGGGTTGAATGACGCTGGCAGGGAAGGAGGCGGCATTATGCCCTATTGGTCATCTCTTCAAGCTACTGATATCAATCATATCCTTTATGCAGATGATGTTCTTGTGTTCACTAATGGAGGGAAAACCTCCTTTGCTAAAGTTCTGGAGGTCCTGAATTGTTTCTGCATTAATTCCGGACAGCAGCTGAATGAAAGGAAATGCAAGGCTTTTTTTTTTTTTTTAAACAAACTGGCTAAATAAAGATAAGCCCAAACAGCCTGAGCAAAAGCGCTTACACCATAGCAGGCTGCAAAAGCAGCTAACCCAACTAAACCCTAGACCTCACAAAAAGAGCAGCAAACCCAGGAGAAGGAACCAGCTAACCACCTAGCAAGGAAAAACACTAACAATGAGCTGCCCAACTAAACCTACAATCCACAATCCCAGCTTAAACAAAAGCTAAAAACACAAACAAGCCTACAACACATAAAAATACAATGTCCTTCTCATCCAAAGCTAGACCAAGAAACTACGCAGGACATCTTCAACTCAAATAGCAATGAGCTGCTCCCTAAAAGTGCAAGGTTGAGGCTTCAAATCGCCTGCGATAGCATGTTTAACAGCCTTTGGAATCTCTTCAAATGAGGAGGTGAAGCAGGGCTTAAACTCGGAGAAGCACAAGGCATCTGCTGGCCTATTCAGGGAGTGACAAATTCTATAGATGTCGAAGTTCTTGAGCCTTTTAACCAGCAGCCTTTTAATCTGGAAAAACTTCCAATCAACCGAGCAGCTGTGACCAAGGAGATGCACATCAGGGTGGGAGATCCGTAAACACTGAAAAGTCAGATTTCTAGCTCGCACCTCACAAATAATCTGCAACAGTCCCTGCAGAAAATGTTTTCGAGCCGCAACAATTTTAATAGCAGCAACAAACATACCATAGCGATCCCTGATTACTGCAGCCAGTCTAGAGTTATCCTCACCAATAGATATAGAAAAGTTGCAAGTATTTCCTTTAACAGTTGGCTGCCAAGGAGACCAAAACAATCTGTCCGACTTAAACAACTTAGGAGTAACATGGAGCGCTTTGCAAACATTGGTAGACAGTAAATCTTGATTGCAAGGGGCCTTAATAATGTTAACGAGAGCCGCAGCCCATCTAAAAATGTTGCATTTACTAAAAACCCCGGGCTTTTCATTATAAACCATCATATTTCTGTATTTCCAGATGTCCCACAAACAACAGCTAATAAGGCCAAAACCTAAGCAGTCCTTAAAAATATTGAGATCAGCTGAAGTTCCCCAATCATAACAGAGCTGGTGAACCGTCGCAGGCTTTCTTTTACAGAAAATAGGACAGATAAAGTCCCACAGCAGGTTAGCTTTATCACTATGAAGAAGCAGATGTTCCATAGTTTCAATCCTCGGATCCTTGCAGCAGACACATTTGCTGGCAATCTGACAGCCAGTTTTGATGATATTTTCATGAGTAGGTAGGGCTGAGTGTAGTACCTTCCACAAGAAACAGGAAACTTTTGAAGGGATAAAATTACTCCAAATAGCTTCGAAATTTTTAATACAAGGAAGGGGGAGGCTGAAGCTCTTCAGAAAATTAGCTGTAGTGACCATACCACTAGTGTCCCCTTCCCAGACTAATCTGTCTGAGATGTTTTCAGTCAAAGTCTCTCCAAAGGAGAGATAGATCCGGGGGTTCATATTATACAAAAAGTCCCTTCTGCAATCCGGATTCTGAATTACCTCTTTAATTTGATAATTCCTTAATCTCTTTGGACAAACTATGGCAATACCCCTACAGAAATCAAGAGTAGAAGTTTTGCCATTCCCTAGGATCCAACGACAATTCAGGGAAATACTAGAAATGAAAGGGGTAATAGTTTTCCATAGCCAAGATCCTCTGCTTCCAATGGAAAATCTGCTCCTAGCATGTTTAGCCCACAATGAAAAATTGAGCAGAAAATTCCAGGCTAGTTTCCCTTGCAGCGCTGTCATAACTTGCTGAAGAATTCTGATCCCCAGACCCCCAGCATTAGTTGGCATACAGACAGCCTCCCAATTAACCCAATGATGCCGAGAATCCCCTCCAGAGTCCCACAAAAAATTCCTTAGGACCTTATCTACCTCCCTTAACGTACCTTTAGGAACAGGTAAGACCGACATGCAGTGAATGGGAATGGATTGAAGGACTGCCTTGATTAAGGTGATCCTCCCGGCCATAGAAAGAAAGGATTTCATCCAGCCAAGAAGCCTCCCTTTGATTCCATCAACTATCCCCTGAAAGTAAGAACTTCTAGGCCTCCCCGGGAATAAAGGAGCTCCTAAGTACCTGACTGGGAAATCACTAGGAATAAAACCCGAAAGCTGGATAAGCAAAGCCTTCCTAGCATTATTTATATGCTTGGAGAAGAAAACCTTGCATTTCCTTTCACTGAGTTGCTGTCCAGAATTAACGCAGAAGCATTTTAGAATCTGAAGAACTTTAGCAAAGGAGGTCCTCCCTCCATTAGTGAAAACCAGCACATCGTCTGCATAGAGAATATGGTTGATATTAGCAGCTTTTTTTTTTTTTTTTTTTAAACCCAGATTTTATTACAAAGGATCCAAAAAGCCCGGATCATGGCTAATACAGATAAAGTTGAGCTTGACCCTCAAGTGCCAGTAGGAATACATTCCCAACTTAAAAACACCGAATAGGTTATAGACCCAGCTCAACATAAAAGACAATAAAAAGCGCTGAAAACGCTTATACATACCATCAAAGAAAACATAAACATTACAAAAAGTCAGATTCATATCCTGAGAGGAGGCCCAAAAGCAATAAACTTCTAATCCTACTAAACCAACAAAGAGCAAGATAATAGGAAGCAGAGAAATAGCCAAACCCCCTGAGATTGCTCCAAAGCTCAAACTACAAGAAGATTTGCTGCTCATTGATAGTACACGGATGAGGCTTATAATCATTGGCAAGAGCATACCTAACCGAAATAGGAAGATCTTCCAAATTCCGGACAAATAAGAAGCTGAATTTTGACCAACACAAAGCTTCTGCTGGCAGATTTTGATTGGGGCATATTCTGAAAATATCAACCTCCTGGAATTGACGCACAAGCTGTCTTTTAATGCGGAAAACTGACCAAACCACTTCAGAATCTCGACTCAAGAGGGAAATGTCCGGGTGAGCTATCTTAATGCACTGAATATTCAAGCCATATCTGCAGATTTCTTGATAAACATGTAACAAGCACTTCAAAAAATTCTTTCTCACAGAAACAAGCTTCAAACCCGCAACAAAGGAACCGAAACAATTCCTAATCACAACAGCCATGAGGGAGCAAGCATCATTAACATTAATAGAGATGTTACACATGTTACCTTTATTAATTGGCTGCCAAGGAATCCACCAGGGGCACCCAATGATACCAGCTGGGGGAGAAATGTGCAGTGCACTGCAAACATGCATGGAGGAGGGGCTAGAAGTGTAAGGAGCATTAATGCTCCTAGATAAGAAAGCAGTGATATTAGCAGCTTGAAGAGAAGACCAGTAGGGCTTTACTCCTCCTCCCCCCCTACCAGCCGCTTTCAACAATCTGGAGAGGAATTCCATAGCTACTACAAAGAGGCTGGCAGACAAGGGATCCCCCTGCCTCAGACCCCTATTAGATTTAAAGTGCCCAAAGGATTTCCCTCTAATCCGGATAGAATACCAACAATTGCTAATATTCCGATAGACAAGATCGCACCACTGCTCATTGAAACCTAAAGCTCTCATACCTCGGATAAGAAAGACCCAAGAAATCCGATCATAGGCTTTCGCCATATCAATTTTAACCATCACATTACCCCCATGGACTTTTTTATTAATATCTGAAACTAGATCATGGGCCAGCGCAATACTATGATGAATGGACCTCCCAGGAATGAATCCTGATTGTTCCGGGCTGATAATCCTGTCAAGGAGGGGACGAATCCGATCATTTAAGATCTTAGATATGATCTTGTGAAAAAAATTGCATAGGCTGACCGGTCTTAAATGATCAAGAGAGGTAGCATTCTTAACTTTCGGAATAAGGGTAAGCACCGTAGCTGAGATGCAATTGGGGAGGCTGACACCCTTAAAGAAAATCTGGACTGCTTCTATAATGTCTTCTCTAATGATGTTCCAACACGACTGGTAAAAAACACCTGTGAACCCATCTGGTCCTGGGGAACTGTTCTCTGGCAGATTGGACACAGCGAGCCAGATCTCGTCTTCATCAGAAATAACACTCAGTTTGCAATTATCTGAGTCAGTAATCATGGGCCGTATATTATCAAAGAAACTCCTATCAGGAATGGCAGAAAAGCCTCCAAGTAAACCCTGAAAAAAACCGGTAGCCAAAGAGCCAATTTCCTCTCGGTCATCTGAAACTAAACCCGAGGGGAGGGTAACTTTAAAATTATTAGCAGCCCTCCGAGCCTTAATTGCTGCGTGAAAAAGCCCAGTGTTCCTATCCCCCTCCTGAAGCCAGCCAATCTGAGATTTAGCGTTAAGGAATAATTGGCGATCGTCTAAAGCTGTTTGGAGCCTCTTTTGACAGTGAGCTAGATCTTCCTCACTTTCCGAACTCCAGCAGTTCTGAAGGACAAACTCATTATCCTCCACTTGTTTACTAAGATCGCTGATCCTTTGATTGATATCCCCAAAGACATTCCAATTCCAACTACGCAGCTCACTTCTCAGTCTTTTGAGCTTAGCATAGCAATTAACTAGGGGGTTGACATGAGCCCGATCAGCCCAAGAAATCCGAACAAAGGAATGCAGATCAGCATGCTTGATCCAGGCCGGGTTGAAGCTGAAAAAACTTTGCACATATTCTTTTTTGCTGAAGGAGATCAACAAGGGACAATGATCAGATTGGATACGAGATAGATGTATCACTTTTAGCTCCGGAAACCGAGCTGCAGCTAGACCATTAATAAGAACCCTATCAAGCCTCATCCAAATACATCTCATACCCGCTTGATTATTGCACCAGGTGAATTTATTACCAGAAAACCCAACATCCGCTAGCCCGCTGCCAGCAATAAAGCTATTGAAATCTGAGGAAGCCTTGCTGCCAAATTTTTGACCACCTTTTTTCTCACCAGCATGAGTAACTGCATTAAAATCTCCCATAATAATCCAGGGATCTGAGATATATATGGCCTCTTTGGCAAGATTCTCCCATAACACCAATCTGTCATTAACTTTGTAGGAAGCATAGACAACAGAGCATAAAGACTTCATACCAGACGCAATAATGGATACTTCACAAGAAATATGTTGTGAGCTGATATTTAACACAGAAACATCTATAGAGTCCTTCCAAAATATCAAAATATGTTTATTGGTAGGGTTCCCCTGCAAAAACCTAGAGAAGCCTAACTTCCATGCGATAGAAAAAATTTTGTCCCCTTGCAATTTAGGCTCTAGAACAGCACAAAGGAAATATCATGCTTGGTTAATAAACTTTTTAGGAAACAAATGGTACCTCGATTTGCAATCCCTCTGACATTCCAGCAAAGGCCTTTTATCATTGAGACACATTGGAGGGACAGTGCTTGCTGCCAGGAATTATGCAATCTGAAAGAGCATCCGAAAATCTTCGATCTGCCCTACCTCTACCAGGACTCCTTGTGCATCCAGCTTTGTCCAAAATGTTTTTATAGTGTTGAAGGGATCCAGGATGAACTAGCACTCCTAGCTCCTCATTAAAGAAAATTTTATTGGAACTTTGCTTCTTTAGCCGAAGCTCAGCTTCTGAAAAATCATTCAGAGGATTTTTAGTCCCTTCCCCGGATCTGTCTGCCTCTTGAACCCTATCAGACTGGCAAGAAGGATCCAACTTAGAAAGCTCCCCCTCACTGAAGCTGTCTGAAGAGGCCCCTTTCCCGTCAACCTTCCTAGAGCCTGAGCCAACCCCATTTTTAAAAACTACTAAAGAAGGGTCCTCTGCAATAACCAAGTCCTTACGAGCGACTGCATTAGCCTTATCAGTGATTTCGCAGGGGGTAAGTTCCCCCACTGTCCTAGAATATTTTTTCCCAACCTTGACCCAACCGGATTCCCTTGAAAGATTGGGAGCTTTAGCCGAAGCTCCTGCTTTCGAGATAACCAGCGTAGATCCACCATCTTTAGCCTTAAGGGTATCAAAAGACTGTTTGACCTTCCGACACATAGCTAATAGGTGCCCATGAACCTTGCATTTGCTGCAATAAGCCATTTTTGTCTCAGCGACAATAGATTGCCAAAAACCCTGATTATCCGGCAAAGAAATCCATACAGCCTCCGGTAAAATCTGAGTGACATCTAGCTCTACGCACGCTCGAGCATACTTAACTGAAACACAAGCCTTAGTTCTATCATCCACTGCAATAAAATAACCAAAGGTAGAGACTATCGCCTCTATAAAAGCGCTGTCGTACAGAGGAAGAGGAAGATTGGGGAGTCTAACCCACACTGGGGTGCTCGTTGATTCACTCTTAGGATTGTAGTCAGCTGTCCAGCGAAATAGGCGAAAAAAGGCATGACCAACCTTTGTTAGAGAGGACGACAAAACATTCCGGATATCTGCTTCTGAATCCAGGATAATTAAGACATGCCTCGCATCCCAAATCTCACTGAGGGTAGCTCTTCCGAAAACGGACCAGTTCGCCTGAAAAGCTTTTTGGATCTCACCCAAGCTAGGCCGGCCAACAGTGAATTTGGCAATGAGGGAGAAAGCGAACCTCTTGGCGCCAGCCCCTAGCTCAGGTCCCGAGAAGCTGATGGACGGACGACCATCCTTTAACCCAACCTGCCTAGACGGAAGCAGAATGGGGCTAAACCTCGGCTTCAGAGGAGGCCTCACAGAGGCGACTGTGTTAGCGAAGGACCGAGCCAAGGTCGGGGGGACGCTTAACGAGGGTTCAGATCCGCCGGGAGCAAGCGACTCTGGCGGCAGAGCCCATGTCGGGAAACCCTAGATTCGTGCGACTTTAGATTCCTTCACTAGATTCTCTCTCTCTCTCTCAAAATCTTCTATCCGCTCTCTTTGCTGTGGACAGTTCTTCACTCAGCCCTGCCCACCTATGAAAACATCATCAAAACTGGTTGTCAGGTTGTTAGTAAGTGTGTCTGCTGTAATGATCCCAGGGTTGAAACGATGGAACATCTGTTTTTACACAGCGACAAAGCCCTGCTGGTCTGAAATTTTCTCTGTCCTATTTTCTGCAAAAGCAGGCCTGCGACATTTCATCAGTTCTGCTATGATTGGGGTATTATGGCTGACTTTAATAATTTTAAGGATTGCTTAGGGTTTGCCCTTATAAGCTCCTGTTTGTGGGATATATGGAAATTCCGTAATAAGATGGTTTTTGATGAGCAGACGGGAGTTTTCAGTAAGTGCAATATTTTCAGATGGACTACGGTCCTAGTTAACATTATTAAAGCTCCCTGCCATCAAGATTTATTGTCTACAAATGCTTGCAAAGCTCTCCGAGTTAGTCCTAAGCTGATTAAGTCGGATAGATTGATTTGGTCTTCTTGGCAGCCTTCTAGTAAAGGTAACACTTGTAATATTGCTATAGCTATTGTTGATGATACTTCCCGTCTGGCTGCGGTGGTTCGAGATAAATATGGGATGTTGTTGCTGCTCTCAAGATTGTTGCGGCTCGTAAGCACTTTTTGCAGGGTCTGATGCAGCTTTTATGTGAATTGCGGTCCAGGAACTTGGCTTTTCAGTGCTTACGGATTTCACATCCTGAAGTGCATTTGCTGGGACACAGCTGCTTGGTGGATTGGAATATATTTCAGGTTAAAATGATGCTGGTTAAAAGGCTCAACCTCATTGATGTATTCAAAATCAGCCCCTTCCTTAACCGTCCAGCAGATGCCTTATGCTTCTCCGAGCCTAATCTCCTCTACACTGCCAGATTTGGAGAAATACCGAGGGCAGTTAAATATGCGATCGCCAGCGACTTGAAGGCTCAACCTTGCTTTTTTATGGAGCAGCGCATAGTTCTCTGATTTGAGGACCTTTGTTGTATCACATTGGGTCTTTCTCTTTTTTGGTTTGAGCTTGTTTAGGTCTTGGCTTGTTGAGCTTTTTTTGCTGTTTTTCTCTAGCTGCTTGTTTTGATTGGTAGGAGTGTGTGTTTAGCTGCGATTGCAGTCTTCAGTGTAAGCGCCTCGGCCCTGGCTGTTTGGGCCCTTTAAGTATACCAGATTTTTTTTTTTTTTTTTAAAAAAAAGATGGAGGGTGAGCCGAGCAAGGGAAGCGCACAAATTCTACTGGGCAGACCATTTCTGATGACAGCGCGCACAAAGATAGATGTGTGGAAAGGCACGCTCTCAATGGAGGTAGATGGCGAGGAGATTCACTTTAACATTTTTAAGGAGATGCAGCATCCTCATGAGGACGCCACAGTGCATGCGTTAGATAGTATGGACGACTTGGTTGCGCATGCGCAGTGTGCGCGGGCAACAGGGGAGCCTGCGCCACTGGCACAGACAGAGATGGAGGCACAAGATGATGAGCTGAGCAGCACAGAACCAGTGTCCAGACAGGTATGTGATCTGGTTAATGTTTGCGCTACTAATAAAATCCTGCCTTCTATTGAACAGGCACCCAAAGTTGAGCTGAAGCAATTGCCCGAGCACTTAAAGTACATCTTCTTGGGCAATGAGGACACCCTGCCTGTCATTATAAAGAAAGGATTAGAGGAGGAGCAGGAGGCGCGATTACAGGAGGTGTTGTGCAAGAACCAGCGCGCTATAGAATGGACATTAGCTGACCTGCGCGGAGTAAGCCCTGATGTGTGTATGCACAGAATTCTGCTGGAAAATGATGCCAAACCATCCCGGGAACCTCAGTGCAGACTGAATCCGATTATGATGGAGGTAGTGCAAAAGGAGATCCTGAAGCTGCTTGACGCAGGAGTAATATCCCCGATCTCAGACAGTAAGTGGGTAAGTCCAGTGCACATTGTGCCAAAGAAAGGAGGCATCATAGTAGAGGAAAATGCGCAGGGCGAGCCAGTTCCCAAGCGCATACAGACTGGATGGCGCATGTGCATTGACTACAGGAAGCTAAACGCAGTCACGCGCAAGGATCATTTCCGGCTACAATTCATGGACCAGATGCTCGACCAGTTGGCGGGGAAGCCACACTTTTGCTTCCTGGACGGTTACTCAGGGTACAATCAGATCCCTATTGCTGCGGAGGAAGGAGAAGACAACCTTTACCTGCCCATTCGGTACCTTTGCGTTCCGGCGCATGTCGTTTGGGCTGTGTAATGCGCCAGGTACATTGCAACGCTTAGTCATGAGCATTTTCTCTGATATGATTGGTTTATGTATAGACGTATTCATGGATGACTTCACTGTGCATGGTGAGACTTTTGATGCATGTTTGGATAATCTTGATAGGGTCTTAGCGCGCTGCATTACCAAGAACCTAGTTCTCAATTATGAAAAATGTCACTTTATGGTGTCACATGGAGTAGTACTAGGACATATCGTCTCACAGGAAGGAATTAAGGTTGATAAAGCAAAAAATTGATCTTATCTCAAATCTGCCTTATTCCACTAATGTGCGCGACGTCAAGTCATTTCTTGGGCATGCAGGGTTCTACAGGTGCTTTATAAAAGATTTTTCTAAAATATGTATTCCATTGTCTAACCTCCTTCAAAAGGATGTGTGCTTTGAGTTCACTGATGAGTGCATGAATGCTTTTGATAAGTTAAAGGATGCGCTCACCAGTGCGCCAGTGATGCGCGCACCAGACTGGAACTTACCCTTTGAGCTGATGTGCGATGCTAGTGACTACGCTGTAGGCGCAGTACTGGACCAGCGCGTGGATAAAAGGCAGCACGCTATCTATTATGCGTCGCGCACACTGGACACTGCGCAGAGGAATTACACCATGATCGAGAAGGAACTTCTGGCAATCGTATTTGCGCTGGAGAAGTTCCGCGCATATATTCTGGGCGCTAAAGTCATTGTCTACATTGACCACGCTGCTATCCGTTACCTGATGTCCAAGAAAGAGACTAAGCCGCGTTTGATGCGCTGGTTGCTGATCACCTAAGCAGGATAGTGAAGGAAGAGGAGCCAGGACAGATCACAGAGACATTCCCTGACGAGCACCTGATGGCGCTGAACGGTAACGTACCATGGTATGCGCATATTGCAAATTACCTGATCACAGGTGCGTTTCACCCTCATTTCACTAAAACTCAATGCATGAGGTTAAGACATGAGTCTAAATATTACGTTTGGGATGATCTGTACATGCTTATAATACGCCCTAATCAGATCTTGAGGCGATGTGTGCCTGATCATGAGATGAGCTCTGTTTTGAGATTTTGTCATGCGCACGCGTGCGGAGGACACTTTGGTCCAAAGCGCACGAGCAGGAAAATCCTAGATTGCGATTTTTATTGGCCGCACTTATTTCGTGACTCATATAACCACTGCAGGGCTTGTGACAGGTGTCAGCGCACAGGAAATATATCAGCGCGCAACGAGATGCCACAAACGCCAATACTGGTAGACGAAGTGTTCGACTTGTGGGGAATTGACTTCATGGGGCCGTTTCCACCATCTTGTGGATACGAGTACATACTAGTTGCGGTGGACTATGTCTCAAAGTGGGTCGAAGCTAAGGCCACGCGCAAAGATGATGGTAAAACGGTTGTTGAGTTTTTAAGGAATAACATTTTCTGCAGGTACGGAGTGCCTAAGGCAATAATCAGGGACCAGGGGACGCACTTCTGCAACAGAATAGTGGTGCAAGTACTAAAGCATTATGGAGTGCGCCATAAGACGTCCACTGCATACCATCCTCAAACGAATGGCCAGGCCGAGGTTTCCAACAGAGAGATTAAGCGCATTCTGGAGAAAACCGTGAGACCTTCGCGCAAAGACTGGAGCCAGCGGCTGGACGATGCACTTTGGGCATACAGGACTGCGCACAAGACACTGATTGGGACTTCACCATTTCGGTTGGTGTATGGAAAGGCGTGCCACCTACCGGTTGAGTTGGAACACAAGGCATACTGGGCATTGCGCACTTGCAATCTGAACCTCGATGAGACTGGTAAGGAGCGCGCATTTGAATTAAGCGAGCTAGAGGAGCTGCGCCTGGATGCATATGAGGGGCTGCGCGACTACAAAGCGCGCACGAAAGCATTTCACGATAAGTACATCCTCAGACGCACTTCGAGCCAGGAGACCGGGTGCTTTTGTTCTCCTCGCGCTTAAAACTGATGCCCGGGAAGCTGCGCAGCAAGTGGACGGGACCTTACACAGTCACAAAGGTTTTCCCATATGGAACAATCGAGTTAGAGAACGAGCGCAAGCATCGTTTTCAGGTTAATGGGCAAAGAGTCAAGAAATACTTGGGAGAACCTTGGGATGAGGCCATGCGCGAAGTTGATTTGGCGGAACCAGAAATAGAGGATGCGCAGGCTGCTGCGCCAGAAATACAACCTGATGCACCGGAGGGAGAACTAGGAGCTACTGATTATATATCTTCTCCCTCACTGATTAACCTCGTTACTTATGATGTGCCACATAATTTTGGCCACACTGACCACCTATCTGTTCCTTTGCGCAGGACTAAGGAAGACATAGCACATACAGATGCACAAGAGCGCGCAGGGGCAAGTGTGGAGGTGGTCACGAGCGCAAACTTGAGCAAGTAACGAGGTACTGTCGAGCCAACAACGTTAAAAAGGCACTTGTCGGGAGGTAACCCGACACGTTTTCCATGTTTTATTCTTTACCCGTTTTTTTTAGGATTTAAATTTTTAGCCAGTTCAGTACTTGCATTTTTTGAGTCACGTAGCAATGCGCGAGTCAGTGCGCAGTTCAGTGCGCCGGACAGATGCGCAGGTCAGAGGGTATATAAGGGCAGATACTTAGAAAATTCCAGACATTCTGCAATTTCGACCGTTAGAGCCTTTCACTGTTGCCAGCCGATCTTTGCCGTCCGCCCACCGATTCCGGCGTTCTTTAGTGAGATTTGAAGAGCACGACATCACCAGAGCACGAGGTAACCTCTCATTTCTTATTTCAGTCGCTTTAGTGATGGTTTGGTGAAAGAAGCCGACTGAGGACGTAACCCTAGAATCAAAATCGCACCTAGTTAGCCCGCTCCGTTTGGTGTTTTCCTTGCTAGGTTTTGTTGACAAGGGTGAGGCGCCCATTTGGTAAGGATTTGAGGATTTGATTCGGAGTTCTGATTTTGGGATCCTTAGTAGAGCGTTGACTACAGTTGACCGCTAGATTCTTGAGTCGATCGTCGCACACATGAGGCCAGCAGAAAACCAGGACACCCCGGCGTCTTTCGCACGGAAGTATGACGCCTTCTGGAGATTGGACATGTATGGCACCCCGTGCATCAGCAGGGACTTCCTGCGCGAAGTGGGCTTAGAGGACTTGGTCACGGAGAAGCTCGCGCAGGCCGGCTGGGAGGCACTGATGGACATGGATAACGCAGCCGACAAGGAGGACACTTGTGAGTTCCTGGTGTCCCTGCAGATCGCTGATTTTGAGATCCGTTACCGACACCGAGGGGTGTGGTATGTTGCATCGGCCAAGAGGCTGAAGCGCACCCTGCGCTGTGACAAGGTGCGCGAGCAGGACGTCGATACGCACACCAACCAGGAGGCATGGCGCGAGATGGCGTCGGGCAAATCGTTTGCCGCTGGGCGCAGCAGAGGACGTGAGCTGCACGACCCTTGGATGTACTATCTATGGCGCATGGTCGCGTACGCAGTCATCGGGCGCTACAACGTTGCGCCAAAGGTCAGCCTGCTTGACATGGACATGCTTAAGGGGTTGTATTACGGGAAGAAGGTGAGGTTTGTGTCGGATATGGTGGTGCACTGGGAGCGGCTCAGCACCAAGGGCCCACTCACTTGCGGAGGTGTGATCACGCATTTGCTGCGTGGGCTGCACGGAGAGCCAGAGGTGCCCGAGCACACGGTTGTTCCAGCCGTCCCTCTTGACCGTGCACAGATGCTGCAGTACCGAGCGGTAACTGCTAAGGAAGATGGGTCACTGGAGTGGTGTTACCGGCTGCAGGCTGCTAGGGCACCGAGGCACGCCGCAATCAGAGGAGTGCCCGCAGAGAGTAGTGCGCAGCAAGAGAAGGCTGCTGATGAGGAGGAAATGGAGAATGTGGAGGCACCAGTCGTGCAGCCAGCTAGGCGCATGAGGATGCGCGCACAGACTAAAGGGCGCGCGCGGGCGAGTGGGCCGCCAGGGGAAGTTGTGACCATTGACATCAAGGATTCTCCCCCGCGCTCGCAGGCGAAGCGGCGCAGACAGGATTCTGAGGAGGCGCCAGCAGAGCAGCGCATGATGTTTAACGTCATGCGCATGCTGGAGTACTTGGCGCCCGAGGGGGCCGATTTAAGCATCAGTCCACCAGCTGGGTGGAAATTTGGAGATCCCATTCCCCCTCTTCTCAGTCTGCGCAGGCCACCTCCAGGGTCACCCTTAGAGCAGCGCGAGCCAGCCAGTTCTCCCGTGCAGTCACCGGCCCAATCCTCAGTGCGCACCCCAGTCATAGACCCACTGCACATGCCGTCAGAGCCCCCTCCGCAACCCTTTGCCCAGATGATCCGATCACCCTCTGAGGTCACCCCCATCAAAGAGTTAAGTTCAGATTTGATATGGGAGACTGACTCGGAGGAGGAGCCTGCAAACCAGCCCGTGGCAGTTTCAGTTGCGCAACCATCCTCCAGCTCTGAGTATGAGACAGAGTCCATGGACGAGGAGGCACAAGGGTCTGCGCAGGACTCCAGCTCAGAGGATCTTTAGGGCTGCACAGAGGGCTAGGCACAAATCATTTCGGGTTGTCTTTTATTGCTTTTAAAAACTATCACTGGATATTCTGTTCCTATTTTGTGCTGGCTATTTTGTGAACTCCTAACCTTGTTTCTTTTGCTGCATTGACTTTGTTTTTCATTTTCATAATGCATTTTACGTTTAGTTTTTAGTTGTCCTAGTCGCTTGCATGAGTGCGCTCTCCGTTGCGCTTGAGCTTGAGTCATGGGGACACGTCTCTGTTTAAGTGTGGGGGGGGGGGGGGGGGAGGGGAGGGCGTTACATTTCATATTTATCATTGTAGTTTTTCTTAGTTAGTATAGTTATAGGAAATAGTAGCGGTTGTGCGCTTGTGTGCGGATTGCGCACACTTTTCGACTTGTTTTGTCTTAGTCATCCTACATGCGCGGCTATTAACCGTTCTAGTATAATTTTTTTTCGATTTTGTCTTTTTAGTTGGGAAACACAGGGGATGTGGAGTTGACAGAAAAAGCTCTAGAGAGGCGGTTAGTCGTTTCTTCTTCGAGATTAAGGTACATGGCTAAAAGCGCTAGTGGAGGCCGGTGCTTCGCAATCTTCGGAACAATAGAGCGCGCTCAGCCACGCAGATGTCAAAGGCGAATACCCAAAGCGTGGCGAGGTGGGAAAACAGACCACCTTTCTTCGGGAAGTCGAGTGTAGGAAAGTGGGCGCGGGTGTAAACGAGTGCGCTGACCTGAGCAAGTAGACCAAGAAGGGAGAGCGGGGTGTTGTTCCATAGCTGCTATCCGAAGGCCAAGACTGGAACCGTTCTGGGAATATAAGAAAAGTGGACGAAGCCGTATAAAAGAAAAAAACCAGTTGACGATATACGCAAGGAAAAGAAACCAGCATGCGAACACAACTCCATATTAGCGCATGCGCAAGTCCAAAAGTACAAAAAATCGTCAAGGACGAAAGGCTTGAGTTCCCAAGAACCGCGCGAATGAATCACGCACCTGAAGAAACCTGCACGATTATCCATGTACCAGAAATCGGAGTAGAGACCGACGACCAGGAGCCTGTGGAGAGCTATCTTCGAATCATCCGACTTAAATTGCATCCTGGCTGAAAGGTAACAAATTTTGAAATTATTATATTAGAATTGTTAAAGGTTTGTGCGCGTAGGTGATAGAACAACACAAGGTGAACCGCTGTGCAAATCGCGCATGAGTATAAGGCTGTGCGCTAGACTTCAGAGAGGTAATTGTATCTGTGCTTCAGTACTTGTTCGGGACGAACAAGGGCAAGTGTGGGGGATTTGATAGAGCCTAGTTATATGCGCTATTTAGATCTTAACACTGTGCTTGTTTGTATTATTTTGTGTACAAGATTACTGGTTTTGGTATTTTTGTATTTCAGGATAAAACAGGAGCATAAGTCAGATGTGCGCTAACGGGCGTTTTTAGAGCGCAATGCACGACCTGCGGAGCTAGCAGTGCAAAAGGAGATAACTGATTCGGACTACAGTGCGCAAACCGACTGCGCGAAGCAAGTAGCGCAATCCGCGTGCGCAGGATAGCTGAGTTTCTAAATATTGATCTCCTGGATTTGGGAAGTAGCTAAGATTCTCTCGGGCCAAATCTAAGCATTCCTTGGGCTTTAAGACCAGTATATAAGAGGAGGGAAGCTAGGGTTTGAAAAGAGAGAGAGGACATATAGAGAGAAGGACACACAGCAGCAAAAACACACGAGCTACTCCAGCCCAGATTCTGCGTGAACCACCTGCGCAAGCCGAAAACAGCAATCTGCACTTGCGCCGACCTGCTACTTTTCCCTTGCTGCCTTAGTTTTAGTTATTATTTCTATGATGTTTTTTTCTAGCATGTCTAGCTAAACACTTTGTATCGCTTGGGCATGATCCTATGAAGTATTTCCCTTGAGACTTGTGCTTAATGCTTAGTTCGTCTACTTATATTAATTCTATGCATATGGGTGATAATTAGTTGTGCGAATAAGAGAAGCCTTGAACCGCAATCTTATTCTAACTGCTCGTTATTGTATGTTAAACTAGTTGATAACTTGACGGTGACAACTAAGAGTAACTCACTAGGATAATCGGCTGCTACTGTGATAGGATTCGTAGCTGCTTAAACTAGTTTCAGGAATTAATAGCTCATGGACTTTGATCGGAACATGCGCGCACGTTAGGAAGCCTTGATCGGACACTAACTTAAGTAGAACTGCACTATAGATGTTTAGAGTCGATGATAAGGGATACATTCGTAGAGGATTGTCTGTACCGATACTTTTCATAGTCATAGTACTTAATATCTACTGCCTGCGCACGTATCGTGCAATTCTGCTTTCACTACTGTTCATTCGCGCACCTGCGCAACATAATCACTCACAACCCTAATTTCGTAAGTTGTAGGTTGCTAGCTAAGACGAGTCTGCACGCTCCTTGTGGGATCGACCCTGACTTAGCCGTTGTACTAAGTGGAGAAGGAAGGATTAATTTGACGCGTACAACGACGCGCGATCATTCCCCCTCAGAAAAATATGTGTATGGATTTGGATATGTCACTTCCCCTGTATTACTTCCCCTTTTTAGCATCATCAAAAAGAAATCATGACTAAAAAGTTAAAGACCACATTAAATTAGAAACTCCGCTTCTCAATTATATCTGGATTAAAAAATAGCACCAACCGCAAGATATGAGGCATAATTTAAGACTAACATAGATAAAAGGCAGTGCATGATGAGGAATAAAAAAATGCAAGGAATGGGTATAATGAGGAAGGGAACACCGAGGGGTGAACCATAAGAGCATAAACCAATCACCGGGCATCGCAAATAATTTCTTGCAGTTATGTGAGCAACTTAGTTCTGACATAGCAAAGCTGGGTGTTCAGATCGGTGATGCTCTTGAAGTGCTTGAGATGATTAGCAAGGATGTGATCAATAGACTCCTCCATTCTGGTCGCCCACTCTACCAGGGAGGTAACCATACACCCCCCCCCCCCCCCCCCCAGCCTTTAAATGTTGACATCCACTTTGTTGCGGTGATGGCATTCGTTTGACAAAACCTGCTAGAGTAAACAAGCATAGTGCACAAGGGGTTGCTACAGTAGCCAATGTAGCAGAAGGGTTGTAGCGTCCTGAGCAGCAGATTCCGTACGAAGAACAAGCAGGCCAATTTTAAAGAAAAGAGAAACGAAAGCTTTTTAAATCCCGTACAGAATATTCCCAGAGCCGCCTACCTACCGCAACAAGTCAGCTACAAGATACTGATGCTTTTGGAAGGTAGGTGTTCTTATCTAGGTGGGTGTTCTGATCTCTAACGAAAAAATATTCTGTTTTGGACGGGGCCTAGATGTTACTATTTGAAAGGCCTCGGAGCTACAGAGCTAATCTGTGAGATCGACTGTTCCCAGCCCGACTTGAAGTTGGACCAACATCTTTACTAGTTGGTTGCATAACAGATGCATGTGAAAAGACTGGTCGAGCGTCATATGGTCTCTACGAGCGTTGCGAGTGGGACCCTGACTCATGTAATGTCCATGTTGTCCACAACGAAAACAAGCTTCCGTCTCCTTATAGCTGGTTCCCCGGTGAGCGCGACCAAAAGTCTTACCGGGTGCTCTCATCTGGCTAATAGAAGTCGAAGTACGACGCTGACTAGCTGCTCCCTATAGATTTTGTTGTGGTTGTCTGAAATTCTGTGAAACCATGCTACCACAACGATGTGACAACTGAGACTGCTGACATCCTCGCTGGGTCTACTGAGGTCTACCATCTTGGAATCCTCCTCTACGACCATGTTGGCTATCTAATGATCAATGTCTCGAGGCCTCTTCCTCTAGTCACGTGTAGTTCTCTTTAGCAGATCTCTATCTTTAATGATCCGAGCTGGAAAACTGGGTGATGATCACTAATCGGAAAATGTTATGCCGCAAGCCCGTTGTAAAGCGTTTGATGCGCATAAGCTCAGTAGACACCAGATGTGGACCATATCCTGATAAGATAGTAAACTTGTGAGCATATTCTGTAACTGTCATAGCCTCCAGCCTCAACGTCTCAAAATCTCTGGCCTTAGCATCCTCACACTATCCGGTAAAAATCTGTCTAAAAACAAAGTCTTGAATTCTTCCCAATCCATTTGTGATTGTTCAATGCCCCTATCTGCCATTATGCCATCAAACCATGACATGGCAACACCTTGCAGTCTTAAAGAAGCTAGCTCAATCGATCTCCAACTCGGATAGTGAAGTACGCAACAAAGACGCTGTGTCTGCTCAATAAATGCCTGAGGGTCGTCTTTCTCATCTATCCCACTAAAAATTGGTGGATGATGCCTAAGAAACTCATCCAGCTTGACATCTCCATCAATAAAAATCTGATGTACAATTTGAGCTTGATGTTGTTCCTCATCGCCATAGGCCGTCTGTGGAAGAAATGGTTGCATCGCGGGCTGACCTGGAGAAACAACTTGTGGTACATACCATGAAGTACCTGAATCAACCCCTAATGCTACTCACGACCTCTGTGTATGACATCATAGCCTGCTGACGGGCACGTCGTTGTGTGCGTCAAAGTTAAATTTATAATACCTACTTACTAGCTAGTGATAAGCAGGGTCGAAACCACGAGATTGCAAATAGTCTAGATTTCTATTGATTAATTGTCACATTAAAATGGGGTTTTGCAGGAAGAATGTTTGTTGTTGTCAAATTCAGAGAGGAGTCAGTTCAGGAATATGCATTGCAACTGGTAATCATCGATTGAAACATGCATCAATTAGTAAAACTACTGTTCTAGTCTAACAATCCTGCTTGGGTAATGTTGACTTGGAGGTTCTACCTACTCTTAACCGCTAAGTTCTCAAGTAGATGTAATATTTATCCTCATAGTTACCAGTACTAGTTCCACCGCTAGGCTTACGCTAATATTGTACCAATCGAATATCATGCACTGCTAGGAATAGGAATTCACTGAATTGAATTATGAAAATATAAGTATCTCAAATCGTTCTTTGCAACACAATTCCCTAAACCAAATTAGGGTTTAGCTACTACAATCTACCGAAAATAATAATGAAAATAAACTGAGTTCACAAAATACGAAACTGTGAACAGTACTTCCGGCGATGAACAGTACTTCTGGTGCATTATGTACAACTGTCGGTGTCGACTTTGGCATGCTATGGACACCTCTCGAACCGGTCCCTATCCGAGTGTCGCGGGGTACAATGGCTAGAAAAGATTGATCTACATCATCGGTACTAGCACCCCTACCTCTATCACTTAGGGACGCACCCCTAGAACGAGCTCGAGCTGATCTACAAAAGTTTGGTGACATCACAACCTATATGAATAAATTTGATCAGAAATCGATGAGTCATAAGTATTAAACTTGACTCCGAAACATGAAACAAATTTTCTAACAGTCATAGCAGAATATTATTTACGGTGGTGGCGTGCTACACTACCATAATCAAACTTTTACTAAGTCCGAGCTCCTTGTACTGTAAGAAACAACCCAAGCTCTGATACCAACTTTGTCACGACCCAAAATCCTAGGTCGAGACCGGTGTTAGACCATTTAGAAGCAAGCCTCTATGTCGATGATTTATCAATACATAAATTAGTGAAATCAAATTAGAAAGTGAGTTCAACCATTTAAATTACTAAATCCTTCTCAAGTACAACGGAGTAACAACCTAACTGAATCAAAGAAATAACTAGAGAGACTTAGGTAAAATGACTAGCTGGATGCCACCATGATATATGACAGCTCTCGATCTAGCAACTCACTGATCTGCAATTGGTTAGGAAAATAACGGGGTGAGTCAAAATGACTCAGCGAGTAAATAACGTACTTAGTGATTGATTATGCTTACTTAACATACTCTTTTGCATGCATTACATTAGTGATTGATTATGCTTACTTAACATACTCTTTTGCATGCATTCGTATGTCGGTGGTCACATTAATACATAATACGTGACATTGTAAATAATGTATTTATGAATGCCTGTATGTATGATAATGCTCACCTCGATGAATGCTAGCGGTGTTTTGTGGGCAGTCATATCGCAATGTGGGCTGAGCCTCATCATATCAAAGTGCGTCCCATGCCTCGCACCTCATATATCGATGCGGACCAAATGGCGTCGCCCGAATAAGGTACAAGCTGGCAGTGCAGGCAAGCAGGTTTTGGGCTGCCGGACTCAGATGGACCATTATAATATATTTTTTAAGCAGAACGGGCCACTGATGAATCTCTCACGAGCTTTTGGGCCATCTGACTTCATTTCCTAATTGTTTTTGAATTATTATGTTTTAGGGTTTCAGTTTCTTTATTTTTCTAGGGTTTTAGTTTCTTTTTTTGTCTGTTTTTTTTTTCTATTTAAACATGCTATGTACGCCTTTTGAAGGCAGTTCAGTTGATTAATAAAACATCAAAGGTTTCGTTCCTCTTCGTCTTTCCTTAGTATTCCTCTGGAATCAACGAGTACTGACCCTTTATCTCCCGATATTTCTCGGAATCAACGGGTTTTGATCCACCTATCCACCCGCCCACGCACGCTGCATCAATATCATATCAGTATCTATGCATGACGTGTATGCAATACATAAATGTCAAGTTGTCTTCACATATTTTCTATACGTACAAATATGTTCATATATCGCATGTTATAACTTTAGCGTCTTCTATAGACGAGGAGGGGTTTAATTTTAAACCATTTCGCTAATTCCCAAGTAATTGGTACACTATTATACGTAATATTAATTACATATAATATGAACGATATAAAATAAATAAAAGTATATTATTTACTCACAATTCCAAAGTAATGTACTAATATGATCAGTTTGGCCGATGCACCATACAACCCGTGTCACCTAAAACAATATGTAAGCTTGAACTCAGTTTTTCTTTAAACAACTACTCTTAATAATCACTTATATCTTCCTATAATACTCATATGCTAAATATTTTACTAATGAGACTAGATGAGCGCCAATCTCCAGACAATGAATATTAGAACACAAAAAAGGTTATTCTAAACTTCTGACCTTATCTTAATATGCTACAATATATACTAATTGTTTCTTTTGGTTAAAGTTAGAAGAGCAGCCCAATATGTTACTGCTTGTTTAATCTGATAAGAACTAACATAAGCCTCAAGTATGTTCTTATTAAGCGAATTCACATTAGCATTTAAACTCCATGGAATAATCTATTATTGCCGGAATATTTTTCAGCATAATTCAATCACACCTACCCCACACACCAGCCAGAATATTTAGATCCTTCAAACGATCCCAGTACCCAGATTTAATCTATCTACCAGCTGCTTACTAATTCAATAAAATTAGACAGTCAAATACAGTGCATCATCTCATCCTGCTATTGCCAATTTTTCAGTAGCATGCTTAATTTTTGTCCTCTATATGATTACTTCTTATCAATATAATCATATGTACACACGCATTCTTATCTGCTATCATTTCACTAAAATCTTAAAAAAATTGTAGTAATCAGAATACACAGCAATAAGAATTTTTTTACCCTTGCCTCCCTGTCTAAAGATGCACCTATTTCTTTACCCCTTCTACTTTTCACACATGGTAGAACAAATATGTTTTCATTTAAGCTAATTTTTTGCTATCAATATATTTGACTTCTCACTTCACCTTCCTTTTTATATTAATTAATTTAACCGCCCATTACTTGTTCTAAACTGCCTCATCATTAGTCTTAAACTTTCAATTCTTCCACATAATAATTAATTTAATTGATATAATATTTAAAATTAAATCTTGATATAACATGATAGTGACAACAGACAAGTCGGACATGCTAAACTTATAACAACTCAGATCAGTCAATCATTATAGTGCTTTCTATATCAATGGAACATGTACGCATCCTTAGAGGGCATATCTATTTATGAAAATTCAGCCGGTACAAAGGCGAAACAATATCTGATAAATCCAAGTTGAGGGCTGCCGAGCATACGGTGGTCACTGAGCATATCCAACTTGAGATGGAGATGAAAGGTAATTCGGCATTTTTGAAGTTATAGTTTCTTCTATCTTTGATGCTTTTTGTTCTATGATAAGAATACCAGTACCGCAATACTGACCCCACAGTCATCCTTCTTGTGGTGCTGAGCATGGAGATGAAAAATCTACAGCCATCAATCTTGTATTCTTCCAAGCGGGTTACGGTGCCCAAAACTTCTCACATTCACCTGCAAAGCATTTGGAGCTTTTTAGTTTATACACCACAAAGAAATAGCATGCTCTCAATTAAGTATGTGTCAGCGAGAAGATTACAGCTGAGCTCAGTTTGTTCATGTTTATGAGGTGGTCTCTCCAAAAGCAATCCAAAGTCTTGAGTCTTGACAAGAACAGCCCTTTATCATTTGGTACAAAACATTTGTTTAGCGAGCATTTCCAAACTTTCGTAAGTACTTGCTCAGTTTTTATGAGTTATTTGTTCTCACATACCTCAATTTCCTTGACATATGCATTTGTCGTAACCTGATTCCTGTACCATGTCCAAGTAGGAAACAATTAAATAATCCCAAGGTATTTACGCAGAAGATTTGTGACTGATCGATATCTTCCATCCCTGACAGATTTAAATTATACAAAATATGAGCGGCTTGTTTTCCCTATATGAGTATCCATACCTTGAAAAGACAAAGAAGAAAGAAGGAGAAAAAGAAAAGAAATTACTTGGTTGAATCATCAGTGCATATGGCAAGCCACCGTTTCAATGCAGCGCTCTTTTTACTGATCCCTCTGAATGCAATAAATAGGAGGATTAGGCAAGTTTGGGAGGTAATAACATCCTTCCTGTTCAATCCGGAAACTTGAGTGAGTGAGTTCAGGAAGGTTTCCTCAGTAATTCCTGAAAAGGAGTCTGCAAGAAAAAACCCAGTAAAGAGCCATTTGCTCTATTTCATAATTCAAGAAGCACAAAGACAATGATTGTAAGCATGTTGCAGTACCTCCCAAAAGCTCTTTTTCAATCCCAACAAATTCCTTCAAGAGCTTCCTCACATTCCAATATCTGGGATGCTATTTACAAACTCAGTTTAGTTGTATAGTTTAGAAACGAAGTTGTTACTATTAAAACCTCTCTAAGCAATCTCATCATTTGCAAAAACAATCTTATCTACCACTGGTTGAGCGAACCTGCAAACAACTTTCATTGAGTCCTCTACATTACTCTTTCTCTTGGCTGCAGGGAAATGGAAGAGGTTTGGAGCCATGGTAAAGATACATTTCATCTGATACGTTATCCTGGCCTACATATCAAATGCTAGACCTCTGTGCACTTCTGTGAGAAAAAACACCAAACTCTCTTTCTTCAAGACCACGCTTAGTACTAAAAATTTAATGTTTCTCTACGCTGTATGAGATTATATCTAGTGTGCCTCAGAGGAAGATGGATTGAAAGCTTACTGGCTTACTTCCCACAGGCTTACTGCCAACGGTCGAATTGAAAATTTAAAGCATTAAAAGGGCGGTTTGCGTACAATTCAATTCGAGGCGGTTTAAACCGTTCGGTTCAACTCGGTTTAAATAACAAAGCTGGAGAACCAATTCGATCTCAGTCGAAGTGGGGGAGAAGAAGAATCACATCCTCATATCGTCCTTCTGTTTTCATCGACAGCCTTCGAAAAGGTGAACCATTCTTCATTCAATCCTTCAATCTTCATTGGATCAAGCTTCATTTTCCGAATTCTTGTAAGGTGCCATTTTTAGTGCCGGGTTGTTGGCAGTGAGGCAGATTTAGTTGTTTATTTCTGGGTCAGATGAAGTAGACTGTAGCTATGGATCCAAAAACTCCACCGGCTAGACCCCTTTCTTGATGTGGAGCACTTCAAGGTTCGGGTTTCTCTCTGATTACTTTCAGGATCTTGAGGTTTAGTACATTTCGACTGAAATTCTTTGCCATCAGAATGTGTATACTTTTTTCTTGGTTATTTTCTTATCATGATTCTTCATCGCCTTCTCTTTCATTCAGTTTTTTTTTGCCTGTTTGGGTGTCTGTCTTGTAGATGAACTCTTTATATGACAAATATTGCATGTTTTGGCAGCCTGTCTTATTTTCTTGGGTAAGTTTTATTAAATTGGAATGCTATTGGAATTGTGATGGCTATCAGGTGCATCTTTCTCATGTCTTCAAGATCAAGAATGAAGGAAGAAAGAGAGCAAGTAAACTTCATCTCTTTGTCGTTGATGAGCACCACTGATTTCCAATCTTGTGGAGTCCTTCGTAGTTTCGTCTTTCTTTTTTGGCTTTGATTTTGTATTGTTTCTGGTAGATTTTTCTAGTTATCTGGTCTGAATTCGAAGAATCAAGCATTAACTCATGTTAACTGACCAATCTTTCTTTTGTATTGCAGATGTGTAGACGGTACTTACTTTCCTTCTGTTTCCTGTTCAATATTTTAAGATTACAAGTTCAATTGTTCTTGTTTTGATGTTGTACTCTTTATTGATGTTGCCAGGTCGTCGGTGATAATTGCTGATGCAAGAGCAAATCATTGTGTGGAAGACTTTTCTGGTGATGTTTGTTACTTTAGGGTTCTAATGTTCCAAGTGTCTTATGCAAGTCATCATCATTGAGTTCCTTGGAAAGTTGACAAATATTACGGAGGTGAGCTGGAAGTGTTGGAAACAATTTCTGTTTCTATTGGCATTGTTATGTTAGCTAGTATTTAGTGAAAAGTTACGTAAAATTGTACCTCTTGAATCTAGTAGAACTCTCTAGGTGAAGTACTTTAATCATAAACATTGTCTATAACTGTTGGTGCTTTCTAATTGTTGCTTGCTGGTCTCTTTTCCACGCAGCTTGAGAGTCTGACATGCTTGTCTGCGCGCCTTTATTATTGATCAAATAACAGCAAGATAAGCTTTTTTTCTCTCAGTCTGACATTCGCTTTGGTCTTGTGTGAAGGTAACTGTTGCTGGAATAAATACTGATGGAGGAATGCTACAATCTTGTATTTTTGAGGCACTAGTGAAGTAACACCAATTTATTTTTCACTCCTAGTTCTTATCCTTTTTTTTTCACAGTTTCCTCATTGTTTACATCAATTTTGATGTTGGTTACAAATCATTAATTTTGATACTTTTTATATGGCTTTATAGCGTTGAAACGTACAGGTTTTAAAAAAGGATTTCACCAAATGTAACTTCAGCTCTCATTTCACACCACTTCTGGAAAGGTAAAATTTGATGGAATGATGTGGAGATGAGCTCTGCTAGGGAACTGATTGTTTCCTGTCTAAATTCAAGGGTCCCACACCATAAGACACTTGACAGCAATCATCAGTACAAGTATGATTTTTGGCCAGGTGAATTCTCTGTTTAAATAAATAATTTGATAAATGACCTTTTACTCAAAATTTGATGCTTTCATATTGAGCCTTTGGTTTTTTTTTTTAGCTTTGAACTTTGTCACATGTTTTTATTTTTAAATTTGTATCCGTTATCCCAAAAATGGAAGGAGCTTGTAGAGAAGGCTCGATCAAAGCAACTTTTGCAACATGAATACAATTCAGGTTCTATTCATAACTATTGTATTTTCTTGAAGAGATTTTGGGTGGGTGAAGTTAGTTCCCTAACATAAAATTTTCATTGCAGGGATATTCAAGCCATCCAACTTGGGCATGTTTGGAGATGGACAGATTTGATGTTAATCTGCCTTCTGGCCAGGTATGCGAACTAGTGGAGGGTAATCTAATATGAGCTTAATAATTTTCTGCATCAGATTTTGCTAATGAAAGAAAATGATGAATTTAATTTTGCAGGGGGCTATCATGGCTGTTGGAGCATCGAAGCTCGATGTTGTCACTGGAGTTGATGGGTTCTTCAGTGTCAAGACCAAGATGCGGCGTTTAAAGGTTCAATCTTTTAAGTTATTACAACTTTACATTAATTCAATAATGATGATCCTCAATTGAATATATACCCGAGATGGACACTGTAATAAAGAAAAAACCTGCTGCAGGGTATACAACTATCTCACTTAGATCTTCCATTTGAATCTGCTAAGCATATCTCGTCTCACTGTTTGGTGCAGTTGCATTCACAAGAAAAAGGACTCGACCATCTACCAAGAAGCCAGAACCTCACTTGTCTGAGGAGGTCTTACTACTCCATTCCTTCAATTTTATGTATAAAAATATTGTTTACTTTTATTTTCTCCTTTTGCTTACCCGATTAGTTAAAGAATCGAGACTTCACCTGGCGGAAAAAGATCGCTGGCAGAACTTTACAAGACAAGGGAAACTATGACGAAGACTAGCCTCATTACAAATGGAATAAGAAAAGACAAGACTGACAATTGCATTATAAAGTTTAATCATTTATGAACTTAAATTTTGCAATGTGCCTGTGCAGCTGCCTTGCATCGGAATCTTGAATCAATGCATGGAGAGGATTTATATCAACGTAGAGTTCCGAGAGCACCTTTGAAGAAGTCGTGAAAGGGTTGGCATGCAGAAACCACTATGTATTATCTCCAGCTTAGATCGAATGAGGAACTTTGCACATCTTCATGGGGTTTGTTCTTAAGAAACTACTCCGTTGTCTCTATGGGGTTTGTTCTTTTTTCATATTTGTTGCAATTATATATTTATGGATAAAGGCCATTAACTGTGGCTGATAAAAACTCTTATGTCTTTGTTGTAAATAACAGTAAAACAACAAGGACAAGCAACAGAAGGAACATGCTTCGGAGGGAATGACGGAGGCTGACATTGCTATGAAAATTGCTAGCAAAGCCATGGAGTAAGAGAGGTTACGTCGGAACATTGCTGCTTTTTCTAATGCTCTTATTTCTGTGGGGTGCAGGAAAACTGCATCTTAATCTGTGGTTGAATATTTATTTCTTTTCTACGTGATGTTAAACATGTTTCTCATCCCGCGTAGATGTGCTAACTGAAGTATAATGTTTTATATTGAATTGGAGAAGTGCAGAAGTCTAAGAAACGTCTGGCAATAAGAAAGAAGCAGCTCATATTTCCATGACCATTCTTGTCAGAGTGAATGTCTTTCATTTGTTGATGTGCTTCCTTCAATAACTTGCAGGAATTTTCTATTAATGTTCAACTTCCTTTTTTTTTTTTTTTTTTACGTAGTGTGGGCGATGCTGATTACGAGTACGGATTGGGATCGAAGGATGATGAAGGCTAAAACAGACAGCCTCCTTGCTACCCCAATTATCCAGTGCAGATAAAGTGCTTGCAAGTTATTATCTTAGTTTTGCATTACAGTTAATATTTCTGATGACTTATTTATCTTGAATTTTTTTTGTATATGCAGAAACTTAGCTTGCAACAACCTTATCCAATTACGTGCTCCATTAGCTAATCGATCTTTCAACTTTTAGACATCTGTACGGAGTTCATCCCTCCAAGCTCAGTCATTTTGCCTTAGTATGTTAAGGAGCTTGGGGACAGATACATTACTCATCATACTTATTCTTTTTGGTATAATTGATTGAATTCTCAACATTAATGGTATCTGCGTTGCTCGTGACGTAATTTTTCCCTTTATTAGTGTAATTTTAATTAATTTGTGCTATTTCATAAAAAAGAAACTACATGCCAGAGCTAAAACTAACTTGTAACACAGTTATCATGAATAATTTTTGTCATACCTTTTTATTTGCAGTCACCAGAGACTGCAAGTATTTTCTTGAATTTTCGCAGGAGGTTGACACATTTTGATGCCTATACCTTTGTAGAAGAGGTGTTTGTTAAAGAGGGTGAAGCTCCTGAGAAACTCACTGGCACGTACGTATGAGATGGAGTATCCTGAGGCTGAGGCAGTGTGTGTGGGGACAAAAACAAGGTCGGCTGCCTCAAGCATATATTATTGTATCATATTTGAACGAAGTGTAAGTACAAGGTCGGCGGTGTGTATCAGTATTTCTCTTTTAAATTCTGGTGTTCTTCATTAATGTCTTCTGAATTTTCTAACTTCAATTCCATATGATTTAATTATCTGAATTCGAGATTAGGTTCTGCAGTAGAAGTGTATCAGCACATAAAGATAATGATGAATTTTGTATTCATGGTAGTCTCTTTTGGTTATTGGGTTTGATATCAGAGATTATGCGGCTTAAATATCAAGATGATGTTGGATTCTTCTTATTTTGGGATTTCTCTTAGCCTACTGCCTTCTCATTGCAGGACGAGATACTTCGAAATGGGTTGTTGAATATTGACATGGTCAATCCTAATGGCGGAATGCCAACAATTTCAGCGTTGAGCATGTTGGCCACGTTTGATTTTTTGAGTCTACTTTGTTCTTATAAACAGATTCACTTGAGTAGTTGAAAGTGAGTAACTTGCTTTTTCTTTTTTTGATGCAGTGAGGGTGTTGCTGATTATGAGTATGAATTAAGCTCCAAAGATGATGAAAACCATCACAGCCTTCATGTTACCCCAATCATCCAGCTAACTTGAAAGATGTTGTTGTTGACTTATGTTAAAGCTTGACTATGAAATTGCAGAGATGCTGACTGGTAAGTCCAAGCAACCTTTGCCTACTTATGGTTACTCAAAGTTGGATTTCTTCATGTCCTAATCCCGTTTCATGATCTGTTTTTCTTCATATTAGTTACCTTGTGTATGATATCATAGGTGGTGGTGCTCTTACCTTGCAAAATTGGACCAATTGCTTTACATCTGCTGTCAATCCGTATTGTTAGAAGCTGTAATATGAAACTTAATCATTTAAGAACGGAAATTCTTTGCTAGTAATATTCAACTTGCTTCTTTTTTATATAGTGTGGGTGGATATTTGATTTCGGGTCTAAGCTGTAAGACTAATCCCTACTGCTTTGGATATTTCACTTATTAGCGAGATTCTGTGTCTAAAGGTTGTTCATTCATGTGCTTTTGCTCAGGTAATGACCAGGAAAAGCTCTGATTCTGCAAACAGAAGCCTTGATTCTGTCCTCCGAGGTTGCAGATAATAAGCCCGACTCTTTCTTTGCTGTGGTTAAGTCACCAGTTGCTAATGGAGATTTTACTATATATCGCACGGTGCCAGAGGACTAGGAGACGGTACTCCGAAGGTGAGTCAGTCGATTTGAATAACCAGTAGCTAAACTATAGTCTTATTTCGAGCATCTTTATATGGACATGAATATATCACTTCAAATTAGCTTGCAATCTTTTATGAAATATAATTCAGGGAAAAACGAGAGTACTGGCCAGTTGAAAAAAATGGTCTTCAGTCTCCACGATAACTGGGTTGATGCGGAGGGTTATTATAGTAAGTTATCTGTACTTGTTTTGTTGGAAGTTATTTGTAACCAAGTCCTCAACCATACAGTTTTTGATTATGTTCCCATTCAATGGTGCCGGTTCTGATATCCGTTTGGGTTGTTTGCCTGTTTTTGACATGCATGATTTGTATCCATTCTATATTGACACGGTGCTGATTCTGAAATCTTATGAAGATACATGGCACCGTTGTGTCTCCATTATAAAAAACTAACTTAAATAAACCGGTGAAGGCTATAGATTTGGGGAATTACTTGATGGTAGATATGAAAGAATGGCTTCTCATGGGAAAGGGGTATTTTCATCAGTTAATCGTTTAAAGATCTTAAGGCGGGAAATGGTGAGCCTCAAGAAGTAGCATTAATGATCATCCGTAACAATCATACTTTTTTCCTATCTTTTAATGTTAGATGTTGTTAAGGTAGCAAATACTGTTTTATGTGATCTTCACTGTTCATGATTTTGAATCTTGTTGTATTCTCTAGGTTCAAGGCGGGGAAATCTGAACTGATTATATTGAAGAAGTTGGTTGGTGCAGATTCAGAGGGCAGACGCCATTGTGTTAGATTCCTTTCAAGCTTCAGTTACCGTAATCATTTATGTTTAGTATTTGAATCTCTTCATATGAATTGGCGAGAGGTCCTGAAGAAGTTTGGTCGTAACATTGGTCTTATATTAACTGATGCTAGAGCATATGCGAAACAACTCCTCACTACGCTGAAGCACCTTAGGAATTGTGGTGCTCTTCACTGTGAAATTAACCTAGGTAACATGATGGCCAGCATCCTAAAAGTCCAAATACTAATTTTCTCATTTCAGTTTTACTTACAAAAATGTGAAGCTCAATTTTATGTTTGTCCCTCCGTGAATGTTAGGTAAAAGATACAAAAAATGTTCTGTTTCCTGTGGATATATTGTCTATTTGGTGCTGTTTGTATGAGCTTTATACGGGAAAAGATCTTTTTCCTGGGGAAACCAATAATTACATGGTGCGGTTGCATTTGTAATTTTGAAAGGCCATTTTCCCAAGAAAATACTAAGGAAGGTTAGTTCTCTTTATTAGTTTTGTGATCTATTACACTGCAAAATATTCTGGTAGAGGAGCTCATTGTTTTGGCAATTATATTTCTGAAAACATGATCCTAATTTTGTACTCATCCCGTGGAACTCATTGTGTGTTAGTTTTAACACTTGGAACTTTGAGGTCCTCTGGATACTATTGTTAATTGTTATTGACTTTTTTTATACAGGGAGCTTTCACTGAACAGCATTTTGATTAAGATTTGAACTTCCTTTCTTTGGAAGAAGATCCAGTTACTAAGAAAGTAAGTTTGAGCTGTCAATATTATCTTCTGTTTAGGACATCTGCCAGGCATTATGGCTACACATCAGTGCTGATATGATTTAAAACATGGCACCAAGAGAAGGTACCTTAGTTTGTTTTTTAGGAGCTTGTCAGGTGTTCTTATTGTTTGTTAGTTTTCTTCGCTGTTGGTCAGGAGTTTTACTTTATGGCAAGCTGATCTTTGGATCCTCCTTTATGCTTTTTGAGTACCAGTACGACGTATTCGTGCCTTTTAAATGCACTTGAGTCATTCAAGTAGTGAACATGGGAATGTCTTGTGCGAGCCTTCTTTCATGATAGTATGCATATAACTGGTATTGTGTATCACAATATTTTTGGTCTTTTTTTGATTTTTTTTTGTGTGTAGTGTGGTGTACTATTACTTGATCCTTTACTGGTGGAGTGTATATCTAATGCTTCAGCGTTGATGATAGACAATATTGGTGAGTGATCTCCCTCTGATGTTTATAAAAATAATGTCTCTGTTTAAGGATTTTATTTTTGTTAGGCAATTTGAATTTAGCATTTGTTTTATTTCATGTAAGCCTGAACTCCATTTTACTCTCAGGTTCATTGATGTTTACATGTTTCATGTAAGGTGGCAAGAGAAGGCATTGATATTCAAAAACATTCCCTAGAAGGTACATTATTTAATAACTTTTATAATCACCATTGTACTTTTTCTTTGACTAACTAAATGGTTTAGTATGATTTAAGGTCGAGTATGGAGTCTGCCTTCACTTTGTTGATTGTGTATCAGATATCAACAGTAAATAGATAGGTTGTTTGGGATATAAATGCTTAGCTTTGATGGTATGATCGGGCGCTTTAGATTATTCTTTGGATCAGGAAATTTTTTTGTTTTACTGTACTCATTGCTTTATGGACAATGGTGGATGCCGTGTAGACTATTAGCGTGTAATGATATGAAGTGTTGATTAGGGAGGATGAATGTGAGGCGTTCTGTTTTTAATTGGTATATGGCTGCCTGCTTACATTTTGGATAACATTCTTTTACATGGGATTGGTGTGTAACATTTGTCGATCATGTATTCTCCTGAGCCTTGGATCATGCTTTCATATTTTTTGCTCATTGTCTGTTGAAATTTAAAAACATCATGACTGAAATTTCAATATTGGTTTCTTCTCTGGACATAGCAAATCAAAGATTTATGTGTTATTTTGGTAGATGAAAACTTAACTTGTGGTTGTATGTTGCAAGGGTTCGTCATGGGAGGTGGCTGCGTTTTTTTTAGTGAAGCTCATTGTCATATTTGATGACTGTTAAGGATGAATGTAGTTGATGGGCTAGCCTGCATGCTGCAAACAGATGCTTTGAGGAAGGAGCAGAGGAGTTCTACAGAAAAGCCAATGAAACTGTCAGTTGTTAATAGGCTCAAACCCCTTATGATGTTATCTATGATCAGGAAGGATGAATCAAAAAACACAGAGATACAATCCAAATGCAACAAGAAGAGCAAGGTGTCCTCTGTTCTTCACTATCTGTCTCTTTTCGGTTTTCATTTTTTAACTACACCGTCTCTAAATATTTTCACTTGCCTTTGTTCAGATAATTCAACATTGATGTTGGATTCGGATTCTTCGGTTGCCTTCTGGTCTCAAGGTGCACTCTTGATTTTTTCTTAATTTTCTTGAAAATTTGATGAGTTGTTTATATGGTGTACCTCACAAACTGGATATGACATGGTGCGTATGTACCAAAATTGATCATAGTTGTATCAGTTCATTATGGACTCTTCTTAATCGGCTTTACTGCTTATTGATCATTCTCGTCAGAGTATATGTCTTTCATTTGTTGAGGTGCTTCCTTCAATAACTTGCAGGAATTTTCTGTTAATGTTCAGCTTGCTTCTTTTTTTACGTAGTGTGGGCGATGCTGATTACGAGTACGGATTGGGATCGAAGGATGATAAAGACTATAACAGACAGCCTCCTTGCTACCCCGATTATCCAGTGCAGATAAAGTGCTTGCAAGTTATTTTCTTAGTTTTGCATTACAGTGAATATTTTCTGATGACTTATTTATCTTGAATTTTTTTTTTTTTTTTGGTATATGCAGAAACTTAGCTTGCAACAACCTTATCCAATTACATGCTCCATTTGCTAATAGATCTTTCAACGTTTAGACATCTGTATCGAGCTCATCCCTTCAAGCTGAGTCATTTTGCCCTAGTATGTTAAGGAGCTTGTGGACAGGTACGTTACTCATTCATTCTTATTCTTTTTGGTATAGTTGAGTGATTTCGCAACATTAATGGTATCTGCATTGCTCGTGACACAATTTTTTTCCTTTCATAGTGTAAATTTTAATTAATTTTGTGCTATTTCATATAAAGAAACTACGTACCAGAGCTAAAATCTACCTTGTAACACTAATTACTAGGTTGGAAGTTATTGATACACTAATTACTATTTGGGGCTATATCTGGCTAGTTTTATTGAGAAAATTAATTCTCAAATAATACTTTATTATTAAGTGGTTTTTTCTAGTCCTGTTTAATAAAATTTACAGTTGGTGGGACTGCAAGTATTTTCTTGAATTTTGGCAGGAGGTTGGCACATTTTGATGCCTATACCTTTGTTGAAGAGGTGTTCTGGCACGTACGAATGGGATGGCATATCCTGAGGCTGAGGCAGTGTGTGTGGGTACAAAAACAAGGTCGGCTGCCTCAAGCATATATTATCATATCATATTTGAACGAAGTGTATGCGGTGTGTATCAGTGTTTCTCTTTTAAATTCTTGCGTTCTTCATTAAGGTCATCTGAATTTTCTAACTTCAATTCCATATGATTTAATTATCTGAATTTGAGATTAGGTTCTGCAGTAGAAGTGTTTCAGCACATAAAGATAATGATGAATTGTTTCTACCCCAATCATCCAGTGCAGATGCAATACTTGCAAGTTTTTTCTTAATTTCGTATTACAGTTTATATTTTCCGATGACTTAATAATATTGAGTTTTCTTTGTATAAGAAACTTAGCTTGGAACAACCTTGTCCTTTTACGTTCTCCATTAGCTAACCCAATAATCTAGTGCAGATGCAATACTTGCAAGTTTTTTCTTAATTTCGTATTACAGTTTATATTTTCCAATGACTTAATAATATTGAGTTTTGTTTGTATATGCAGAAACTTGGCTTGGAACAACCTTTGTCCATTTACGTTCCCCATTAGCTAACAGATCTCTCAGCTCTTAGACCTTTGTACTCTGTTCATCCTTCCAAGCCTGGTCAATTGCCCTAATATGTTAAGGAGCTGGTGGACAGTTAGGTTACTCAATCATGCTTATTCTTTGTCAACATTAGTCCTTGGGAAACTCTGATTATCTTCCACATTCGCTTCCATACCATGCGGAGTTGCTTAATACGAGCTTGACTTAATAATATTGAGTTTTGTTTGTATATGCCAGAGCTTGCGGAACAACGTCATCTCTAATGCGGCAGACGAGGAATGGTGGAAGCACTCAGACGCCAATTTTTTTTAGAGCGGCGAGACTGCAGCATGGGTACAATTTCAGTCTAATGAACCCAAAACAGATTGTGCAGGAGTAACGGTCTGTTAAAGTACCTTCAGTTAATAGTTTGATGATCAGTGTATTTTATTAAACTAAATTGTTTCATTGTAGGAGTGAGCCACTGAGCACCAATAATGCAGGGGGTTCTGGCTGCGCCTGTAGGAAGTGTGAATGCTTACAACTGAAAGTAGACATCCCAAGATCAAGACAGTGAAGTCCATTTTCAGATCGGAGTCTATTTAACACTGTCTGCATTGTGACTCGCAGCTACTGGGACTGCTTTGGTTCTGGAATTTTTTCTGGAAATTGATGTACATGTGTCAACTGCTATAACTGCAAAGAACACATACTCTGTTCTCATGGCTCTATATATTTCTCAAACAAGACCTAAAGACAACTACGACGGCGAACGCCATCCATCCCATCATCTCCATCGGGTGACCTCAGTTCTGTTTCCCTCAAAATTATACTCATTGTCTTCTTTAGATCAGTGTTTCTTTTATTGATCGTTCATATATTTTAAAGTTGCTAACCTAAACTGTGACAGCCCTATACCTTTCGCTTGCGGAATTGATCCTCCGAACAACTCAGTCTGCCAACTTCATGCATCGCAAATTGAGATAAGCTAATTACTTGCCTCTTACGTGAATTATTATGCTATTTATATGATATAAAAGTTTGATATTGCTTATTAAGAGAAGTACTGTGAGGTTTGAGGCACTGACATGGTTAGTGACATGTTCTCTTCTTATCAGGCCAGCACCGCGGGGTCCCATAATGGAAGTTTTTATGAAACATTATTTAGCCTGTCCCTGGTACAGTCTTAGATATATGCCGAATTGAAAAAGAAATAAGATTTTAAAACACATATAGATCACAGTTTCTACATATTTGGATCAAGCAATGTCATTTTCTATTTAGCCTAGTCTGTACTGTCGATTTTATTTCTTATGGTGTATTTTTTGTTATTTATGCTTTCATGGAGCATCCTGATGCAGTGTTTGTTGGTACAAGTACAAGGTCGGCTGCCTCAAGCGAATATTATCTATCATTTTTGAAGGAAGTTTATGTACAAGGTCGGCGGAGTGTGTCACGCCATCAGGGTTTCTCTTTTAAGTTCTTATGTTCTTCATTTGAGTCTTCTGAATTTTCTAACTTTAATTCCATATGTTCTGCGGTAGAAGTGTTTGAGTATTCAAGGTTTTCTTAAAGATTATGCAGCTTAAATATCAAGATGATGTTGGATCATTTTTATTTGGGGATTCTCTTTTGGAGGTTCTGCGGAGTAATTGTTCGAAGCATGTAAAGATGATTGCTTTCTTCTTATTCGGGATTTCTCTTCAGGGGTATTAATTCTACGAGTCTTTTGACTTTTAGTCCATATGATTCAATTTTCTGAATTTTAGAACCGAGGTTATGCGGTCGAAGTGTTTGAGCACCTGATCGATGATGATGAATTTTTTTTTTAATTATTTGGGGTTTCCTCTTTTGGTTCTTCGACTTGAGATCCAACGTTCTGCCGCTCATGTGTTTAAGCACTTTTGGGTTTTAATATTCCTCATTCTTTGAGTCCTCAAAAATTTTGGACTTCCTATTTTATATTGTTTGATTATCTGATTGTGAGATGAATTCTGCAGTAGAAACGTGAGCACCTGCAGATGATGCTTGGTTTTCTTTTTCATTAGGAGTTTTTTTTCTTTTGGTTTCTGACTTTTTCTATTAACGGCGTGGCCAGTTCGGATGTGGGCAGTGTCCTGTTCAGATCATACTTGGTTTAACCTATTCATTTATGAACTTAAATTTTGCAATGTGGGTGTGCAGCTTCCTTGTTTCGGAATTTTGAATCAATGCGTGGAGAGGATTTATATCAAAGTGGAGTTGCGAGAGCACCTTTGAAGACATTGTGAAAGGGTTGCTACTATGTATTATCTCCAGCCTAGATCGAATGAGGAACTTCTCACTTCTTCAAATAATGATGCATAAGTTGTAATCTTCTGTTATGTCGATGGTTTTATGATGAAGAATGCCGCAGCATCTAGGAGCATATTTCTTTTCAGCCTATAATTTGGCTTTTATAATTTTTGCCCACATGGGGTTTGTTCTTTTTTCATATTTTGTTGCAATTGTATTTGTAAATAAAGACCATTAACTGTGGCTGCCAATAACTCTAATGTCTTTGTTGTAAATAGCAGTAAAACTAGAGGGACAAGTAATGGAAAAAACATGCTTCAGAGGGAATGGAACGTTGGTAGGAAACATTCTTGGAAAGCCTTGCAGGAAAAGAGGTTAGGTCTGAACATTGCTGCTTTTAATGCTCTTGTTTGTGCGAGGCGGAAAGCCAAAGCTGCTCAGGTTATGGATGCTTACAAGTAATAATTGGCGGTATACAAGATAACTGCATCTTAATATGTGGTTGAATATTTATTTGGTTTCTATTTGATTTTAAAAATGTTTCTCATCCTGCATAGATGTGCTAACTGAAGTATAATGTTATATATTTAATGGGAGAAGTGAAAAAATCCAAGAAGTGTCTGACAATAAGAAAGAAGCAGCTCATATTTCTGTTACCATTCTTGTCGGAGAGCATGTCTTTCATTTGTTGAGGTGCTTCCTTCAATAACTTATAGGAATATGCTGTTCGTGTTTAACTTGCTTCTTTTTTATCGTAGTGTGGGCGATGCTGATTACGGGTCTGGATTGGGATTAAAGGATGATAAAAACTATAACGAACAGCCTCCCTGCTACCCCAGTCATTCACTGCAGATGCATTGCTTGCAGGTTATGTTCTTAGTTTCATATTACAGTTTATATTTTTCTGATGACTTGATAATCTTGATTTTTTTTATATATGCAGAAACTTAGCTTGCAACAACCTTATCCAATTACGCAGTTCATCCTTCCAGGCGCAGTCAATTTGCCCTAATATGTTAAGTAGCTGGGTGGACAGGTAGGTTACTCCATCATGCTTATTCTTTTTGGCTATAGCTGAGTAATTTGTTTAGGTTAATGCTACTCCTGGACTCCCTTAATGGAGGTATTTTCTGGCACATTCTTCAGCCTGCCCCTGGTACATTCTTAGATACATGCTGAACGGACAAAAGTAGATGATTCTCTGGAAATGAGATTTTGCACATGCACACAAACACGCACACGCACACGCACACACTATATATATGGATCAAGCAATGCCATTTTCATATTTAGTTGAGTCTCTACTGTGGATTTTTTTTCTTAAGGTGTGTTACTTTTTTATTTATGCTTTCATGAAGTATCCTGAGGCTGAGGCAGTGTGTGATGGTACAAGTACAAGATCCGCTGCCTCAAGCATATATTATCATATCATATTTGTTTGAAGCATAAGTACAAGGTAGGCGGTGTGTATCAGGGTTTCTCTTGTAGGCTCTTATGTTCTTCATTTGAGTCTTCTGAATTTTCTAACTTCTATTCCATATGATTCAATTATCTCAAATCGATATGAGGTTCTACAGTAGGAAGCTTTTCAATTATCTTATGTTGTCTTTTGGTTATTCAATTTGAGATCAGGGATTGTGCCGCTTAAATATCAAGATGATGATTGCTTTCTTTCTATTCTGGGTTTCTCTTCTGGGGTTCTTATTTTCTAATTAAATCTCCGAGTTTTCAGACTTGTAGTCCATATGTTTCATTTTTCTGAATATGAGATCTGAGGTTATGTGGCGGAAGTGTGAGCACCTGACCGATGATGATGAATTATTTTCTTTATTTGGGGTTTTGTCATTTGGTTCTTCGAGTTGAGATCCGAGGTTATACCGCTCATGTCTTTAGGGATTTGGGTTCCAATATTTCTCATTCTTTGAGTCTTCTAAAAAATTTGACTTCTATTCTATATGGTATGATTATCTGAATTTGAGAAGAGTTCTGCTGCAGAAATGTGAGCACCTGAAGACGATGATGGTTTTGTTTTTCATTCGGAGTTTTTTTTTTTTGGTTTCTGACTTTTTCTATTAACGATGTGGGCAGCTTCTTGATCTGACTACATAATCGCTCTCTGCTGGGTTTGACTACATAATTGTATGTGTTTGTGGACCTTTACATTGTTGGACTTATTTGGAGGGTATAGGTGACTTTCGAAGACCCTGAATCTGCTAGGACTTTTTTTTTTTTTTTTGATAGAGTAAAATTAATAAAGTAAACACAAAGTTCACATAAGGCAGGGAATCGATATTCCTTGTCTTCTACACCTGTTACAACATTTAGGATTTGAACTAAGCATTTCACCACTGATTTTGCTCCCTATTTGAAGTTCTTTACGTGGACTTGATCCCCTTTTTCCTTCAATTTTTTGATGAAGAATTGATCCTCACTTCTTCAATACATCTCGTAATGGTAGAGATTGAATATGAGCTCCCTGAATTCCAATATTTTATCCACCAAGCCATCCTTGTCTTTATTAATTCCCTTAGTTCCTCCCTAGATCTTTTCTGGCTTTTAAAGCATCTTCTATTTCTCTCTTCCCAGATTGTCCAGATTATGGAGTAACATAATGTTTTCCAAAATCTTTTGTACACTCTTGAGCACTTCCTTATAGTCCAACATTCTAGTAGCTCCTTCATAGTTTTGGGAAATACCCAAACTACTCCCCACCAAAACAAGATGTCAACCCATAATCTCCATATCCACTTGCAGTGCACTAAGAGATGGTCAGTGGTTTCTTCTTGATCTTCACAGAAAAGGCAGTTTAGGTTCGTTCCTACCTTAAGAATTCCTCTCTTCTGCAACTCTATTTTTGAGGGAAGGCTATTTTGACTTATTTTCCATATTAAAATCTCCACCTTAGGAGGAGCTAGCCCTGTCCAAATTTGATGGGACTTGTATAGGGCCAAATCCAGCTATTGCGATCAAACTGTAATTTGGCCTCACCTGGATGTCCTCAGCCGATCGTGACATATGGTAAGTTCAACTTAACCTTTGTTTGTGACATTAGCATGGGTGTGGTCTAGTAATTTATTTTAACATTTTCTTTGTATTTGTTTTATTCGGTTGATTGTGACATTTTGTATTTCAAGGTTCCTTATCCAAGCAAACAATCGGCAGTCATTTATAGGTATGTTATTCATGTAGGGCTACCGTTTAAAGATCTACAAATTCTACATTGCTGTTTTGAGGAATGAGGTGCAACAACTACACTAAATTATTAATTATCTTTGGGACCTTATAGACTCTTTTTGTAGTATTATCTAACTGGGTAAATAATACCATTTAAATAATGTCATATGTACAACTGCAGAAATAACAACAACAGCAAAGTCCATAAAATTTGTTGTAGCATAAGATAGTTGATTTGTTTATTTGGAAAAATAATGAATTTTTGTTTCACATCAGTTTATGATTTTATAACCTGCATAGTTATTCTGCCATTTTCCAGTACATAGAATATTGTGCCTAGTATTGTGTTCTCTTAGCAGCTGCTCAAGGACCCTTTGTTGAAGTGTTGGTTACTAGCAACCAGGTAAGAAATTTGACGTTGCTGCGGATAGTTCCTTGTATGTGATTATTCTGCAGCTTGATGAGTATTTCTCATGAAGCTTCTCCATTTCATTTGGCAGGGTTCTGAAAGTGGAGCAGCTACCAAGCTTGAAAGATAAATGGACCGCTGGAGCAATGGCCAGCCGGGCTTGAAACTTTCATCACTGGACGAAGAATTATTGGCTACTAGGGAAGATCAACCTTATTCGCCGTTCCTGCAAAAAAAAAAAGAAAAGGACAAAGGAACTGAGGAACACAGTCCAATATTTTCCCTTGCAGAGACAAAAAATGCGGCGAGCTGACCTTGGATGTTCCTAGGAGCAGCTTCTATCTGAAACACAGCCTTCCCATTCTTGACGGCAAGTACAAAACATTCCATGGATAGTTTCCTGGACAGATACCTGGCAACTGAGTTTGATCTTTGCAGAGAGTGTCCAATACCTGAATAAGTACCTTTCGCACAGATGAGCCTTTGCAGATTTTCAGCTTCAGTTCATGTGAGGGACAGAACTGACTTCACTTTTGATTGTACATGTTACATAAAGGACATTTATGTGGTTGTCATTTGTTTCGTTCAGGTATTGGACACTCTCAGTAAAAATTGTGGCAACAAGATAGTTCAGCAATTCAGTGATGCTGATATCCTACAAGATCTGGTTGATGTTATAAAAGAGAAGGTATTGCATTTCATTAAGTTTACTTGTTTCCATTGCTGCTCATGTCACACAGACATTTTGCTAATGTGTATTCTGCTTTCAGCCAAGCCAGACCTGCGCGTCCGGGAAAAAAGACACTTGGTCTGATTAATACTTAGCAAGAAGCATTAGGAGGAGGGCATGTGGGAAAATTCCCTCAGTACTATGCTGCGTACCTGGAACTGAGGGTGTGTTGAAACTTGAAATTTGAAGTATGTTTTAGAATTCTCAGTTCTGCTCTTTTGTAGTTTAATATCATCAATTTTAGTTTGTCTTTTTTGGGAGTCAGTTTTCCTGTCCATGAGAAAAACAATGTTCCATCGTTTAACCTGCCCCAAAGTCAGCTAGTTGCCAACTCATTGTATGATGAGGCTCCTGTTTAGCCATCTCTTCAAACTGACACATCTACCGCAAGGTATCTTCCCTGAAATACCTTTTATCTTATATACGTTTGATATTGTTACCATCGTACTTACTATCCTACTTTTACAAGTTGGTAAATCAGTGAATTATGTTTGAAAACTTTGCTGCCACATCAAATAGCTACTTACTCACGGTGCATGATTTTTGTTGTCATCTCACTTACTGAAATAGAAAATAAAATGTTCAAGTTTCATAGTTTTGTTATATGCCACTTCTTCAGACATGAAGGACCAACTTTCAATTTATAACTTCAGTCTTGGGTGAACATTGTTTTTATCTTTCTCCAGTCTTTTTTTTTTTTTTTTTTTGATAGAGTAAAATTGATTAACGTAAAAGCGATACTCCTTGCGTCGTACACCTATTACATCATTTAGGATTTGAGCTAAGCATTCCACCACTGGTTATTTGTTTTTTGTACGGCCTGCATATGTAAAATCACATTGGACTTCTTTTTTTCTTTTCCTGATTCACTGTTTCTTGTTCGTGTAATTTAGATCTTCTCTGGTTATTAATTTTTTTTGTATATTTAGTTTCGTGGCTAGATTTATATAGTATTTATGAGATACCCCATACACATAGATTAGTGTCATGGATTTATTTAACAGGCATGAAATCAGGGTCAGTAGAGTGAACAGTTGGTAGTAGAGTGAACAGTTGGTGGCATGGTGCCGCACTTCGTATGTTTAGTCCAGCCTGTAGCATATTCGAAATTCAAATGCTGAAGTTTGATAAATTCCATTTGAGTCCAAATTTATTCAGGGTGCAAAAGAGGAAGTGATACTAGACCTGGTTGACCAGTGCCGCTCTTACCAAAAACGTATGATGCTTCTTATGATTAGTATTTCGTAAGTTTAAGCTCAAGAAGTTCTGCTATTATTTTTCCTTCTATTTGATATAGCCATTAATGATACGAGACGATGACCTTCTGTTTCCGGGATCGGCATTTAATGATACACTATTGAATGTGCTTCATCAGCATGAGAACATAGTCAAGGGTATTATTCCGGCTGGCACAGAAACTACTTCTATTCCACATGTCATTAAGATCCACAGAGACGATGACTTGGAAGATGATATCGGCCACCTAGCTCAGAGGTACTATATTGATCACCGCAATGTCCATATATTGCTGATAACTGATGAGTTGAATCCTCACCCTACTGCATATCCATTGTGAATTCATAATATGTTCACAAGTCTGTATTTGTTGAATTGTGATTCTTAAAGTTGATTCTTGTTGCGGATCGAAGGCCAGGAAAGTTTCAAGGAAGACTGGATCAATGCCAGTTAGCCCTCCTCTTCTACCTCCTCCGCCGTCATCAAAGAAAGAATCCAGTTGCTTAGGATGCAAATTTTGCTCATTTCCAATGCCAGTGGTGACTTTTTCACGTTCCAACGAAATACTCATTGAACTTCCCACTAATTTACCAAGTAGCACCAACTAAAAGTTTGTTTAGCTTGCCTTGACATGGAAGGCGCTTCAATGGCACCATAACTACATGAGCACTCGCTTTGACCAGTTTTCTACTTGGGTTGACTACATTACAGCTGTATCCACCTGGTTTGGAAGTCTATTTGATGACCCATTGGCTGATCTAGTTAGCTTGAAACATTCAACTGATTTTGTTGAAGACTACATGGATAAGTTTGAGTGTGCTCTTGCTAAAATATCATTGGCAATTCCTCATGCCTTGAGTATCTTCCTAGCTAATATGCATCCTCACCTTGTGTTACATGTTAAACAATTTACTACTACAACAATTGCGGAGGCAAGAAGAATAGTCAGACTAAATGAATCAGCGCTGCAACACACCTCAAAAAGTATCAAGAGCACCTTTCACTCCCTATCGGAAGTCTCAAACGCCAACTACCTACAAAAGTACGACACCCCTCTTACCTTCACCCGAAATTTCTAGAGCACCACCAAACCATCCCTACAAACACATTTTCTAAACCTACCAATGAACGACAAGCGAAAAATATCTTACGAGGAGATGCAAGATAGAAGGTCAAAAGGATCATGTATGTTCTGCGATGAGACTTTCTCACACGGTCATCACCTCAAGCACAAGCGGCCTCAAATTTATGTGATGAAATGCGAAGATATGATATCTCAGATATTAAAGAATTAGAAAAAGCCGAAGACATAACAGGTGACATATCGGAGACAACTCCAACTATTTCTGTGAATGCATTGGATGGATGTACCACTTTTAACTGCATGAGAGTTGTTGGTCAACTTGGTAACAGAAAGCTATATATACTTATTGATCGTGGCAGCACTCACAATTTCATCGACTTGAATGTCGCCGATGAATTAGGTTGTTTATTGGAGAAAGTCATGCCTATGAACGTTACGGCGGCTAATGGAAACAGTATGACATCTTCTTATAGATGAGACAACTCCAACTATTTCTGTGAATGCATTGGATGGATGTGCCACTTTTAACTGCATGAGAGTTGTTGGTCAACTTGGTAAAAGAAAGCTATATATACTTATTGATCGTGGCAGCACTCACAATTTCATCGACTTGAATGTTGCCAAGGAATTAGGTTGTTTATTGGAGAAAGTCGTGCCTATGAACGTTACGGCGGCTAATGGAAACAGTATGACATCTTCTTATAGATGCAACAACTTCTCTTGGAGGTTACACAGTTTGATACATTCATTGTCGATATAAGAACACTTTCCCTTGAATTTTGTCATGTGTTTGAGGTGTTCAATGGCTCACTATGATAGATCCTATTTGGTGGGATTTTTCTAATCTCCGTATGGAATTTTCTGTTGAAGTAGAGAATCATATTTTAAGAGGGGTCACCAAATCCAATTACAAAGTGATCAAGGGAAGCAACCTTAATAAACTAATATTGTAGGGTCCTCAAATTGCTTTATTACACATTAAAGAATGCCCAGGAAACACATCAGACACTCTTATATAGCATCACACATATGTAATACAATGAATTTTAATAGGAAAAATAAATAAATTGTATTACAATAAACAAAGGGAAAGTTGAAGGGTTGGGAAGGAGAAGAGGAAGAGAACATAGCTTTTATTTTTCTTATCCTCTCCTTCAACTCCCTTTTCCTTCTCATCCGTAAACATGAAGTCATTTCTCTCTACATGCAAGATATCCTAGCCAACTCCACTCCACTATTAGAGAGTAAGTTTTAGAGGTTAAACTAGGTAAGTACCTATCCTCGTGACACATATCACTCTTATTGTAATAAGACGAAGGGTTGAGAGTTTTGAAATGGTCATTTTCATAGGGCAAGATCATAAGAAATGGTTTTTTTCAGGATTGGTTAAAACCTAACTATATAGAGGTACGTAATCGACTAGGTCATGATATTTTCGAATGAAAAACCGGTTCTAGTGTCTGATTTTGAAAAGACGTAACTCCAGTTTTAGTACTTCAAATGGGATGATTCTGGATTCTAAATTTTTCTAATCAAAACAACCTTCCAACGGTATATTTTATGCATATTAATTCAATATGAGTCTTTCTGGAAATGGGTTCAAATATGAAAGTGAAAACTATTTTTTAAAACTCAAGACAGTTCTGTCGAATAACTTTACATGGGAAATAACTTCTTTTTTTCGTATTCAAATTGAGAGATTTTAAATTCTATGATGTTCTACACAGAAATAGATTTCTAACGATATATTTTAAGTGTGTTGATTCAACCTGAGGGATTTCAAATGGGATTGAAAAGTGAGGTTTAGAATCTGTTTATTGTACGATGTTTTGGGAGTAAATTTTAAAATGGATGTACTTCTTGACTGCAATGTTCAAAGTTAGTGTTCTTGAGTTTTATCATATTCTACTTGAAAAAAGCTTTCTAACAACATAAAGAACATGCTCTAATTCATTATGAGTTACATTAAAATTGGATTTGAAATTCGTTTTCGTTTATTGATATGCAATAGTTTAAATTTGTAACTCGATAGTCTATTTTTGGTGTCTATACATTTAATATGCTCTACTCACACTGAATTAGGTTGACATGAAATTTGAATGTAACTCATAAAGGTTATCAGTAAAATAATTATGAAACAATCTAATTGAACCGAAAACTCAAATGATAAATGTGGCCGTTAGGTTAATATATCAATCTATCATGTTTGTTGGATGCTTATGGTGCTTAAGAGTTCAATTATATTTGGTACTGATTGTAGGTCCTTGTTGACTTGATTTTCCGCGTGATCAAAATTTGTCAAGAGTTCGTTTGGTGTGCTTTCGAGGTAAGTAATATGGACCCGTTCTAGTTATTTATCAAATTTATTTTGCAAAACTATATGACATGCTTGTTATTTTCAAAAGCTTCTTTTCTTAAACAAAATGGGATCATGAGTGTAATTCCCTGTAGAGTTATTCGGCCTCGGTAAGTAAAACTTCTGGTATCGTGTCATATGTAAAATTCGTCGCATTTATCTGCTCGTGTTCCATATGTCATTCATGTTCTATTCAATGCTCACAATCTGAAAATGATTCTTGTTACCTAACCATAGGGCGAAATATGACACTCATGTTGCCTAGGTGTAGGAGAAAATGCTATAATCTTGTTGCCTAACCATTTGGCTTGTAGGGCGAATACAACAATAGTGTCCCGGGACCCATGTATGCATGATTGGATTGTGTAGCCGTTCTGCTTGTTTGAAATGGATCGTTCTTTATGTCATCATGATACAAGTTCTTTCCTAAATTCGTCTTACAAATCCTCTGGATTTAAAAGATCAAAAGTTAATTTTACTACACATCTCTATATATTGCCGTGCGTAAAATATATATGACACTCATGATTCGGCTAATTGAGTCACTATTCTTTGGTGTGAAATTTGCAATGTAGCAAGCAGATTGAATCATGTCTAAGGCCCTGTTCTTTTGCTCTTTCAAGTTATCTCAGCATCACTAGTCCTGCTGATGGGCACCTTTTAATGGATGTTATGCAACTATTGTTTTTCATAAAGTGCATTCTGCTTAGGCAGGCTTTATGCATGGTTCTTAATCCACATCTTTCGGCTAAGGGCTAGGAATGTTTGCCATTCTGCTTAGGCAGGCTTTATGCATGGTTTTTTGTTGATTAACGTTCTCGTGTGAATTAAGTATTGTTAATACTGGTAGCTACTATTTGTTGCAGTGCACTGTTTTTGGTTATGGAAATAAGCATGGCAGCATCTAAGTTGCCTGTTTTTTAGTTATAACCACAAATATTTTAGATACTCGAATATGTGTCTTTCCCCATATCATTTATCAATGGCTCCTAAATTGCATGTACTAAGATGGATTCACAAGAAGTCACTGTCAATGGTGCTACGAATGGCGGTGGGTTGCCATCTCCTCCACGGCTACACCTATTTTATACAGGTCAGATCTTGTATCCGTATCTATTTTCAGTTTCAACCCAAGAATATATCTGCCACCAACATCAACTCAAACTCTCCGGATTCTCTGACTCCCTTCCTAATCAGCCTCAAGGTTTACTCTTCTTTAATTTTCTTGGATAATGGTACATGGATGACTTCTTTCTTTATGTGACAATTTGAAGCATGTAGTGGTGAAATCTGTAAGAGGCCACACTTTGCAAAAGCACTTTTGACGCGTTTGGAGCATGAGGTTGGCCAACTATGTTCTTTATCATTTGATCATAATTCTTGTGATGAAGCATAAAAACTAAATTGGGCATAGAGGAGCTCACCGATGGCCTTGAATTCTCATCAAATCTCAGATTCTGCAACGGCGATGCAGATGACATAAAACTTCATTGATAATGCTTGCAATTCTCGACATAAAACTTTGTTCTGACGCTAGCTGCTAAGTCTGTTGTATACATATTTTCTTAATCACGGGATGTTGAGAAGATTCTAATGGTTATGTGGATCATCTGCTTCGCAAAGTGACTGTTAATTTTGCACTCGAGAATGAGCTTGGATGTGGTGGTTTTGGAATAGTATACAAAGGCATCTTGGATGATGGTACACATATTGCTGTTAAGAGAATGGAATCTGGGCTACTTTCCAACAGAGCAATTGATGAATTTCAGTCTGAAATTCATGGTCTTTCCAAGGTGAGGCATCGACATTTAGTTTATCTTTTTGCCGACTCCATCGCAGGAAATAAAAGGCTCTTAGTTTACAAGTACATGCCTCAAACGAGCTCTTAGAGCATATGCAGCAGTCACTTTCTCCTCCAGCAATCAACAAGCGAATTGCTCTATTTTTGTGCGCAGCGGTGAATGCTTGGCGAGAAGAAATGCTGGAGGATGAAGAAATTTCTCAGACGAATGCTCCTCGAGCACGTGGAGGAGAAATTGGTGCTTGAGATTTGTAGCAATTGCTGAGAATTGCTCGTTGAGAATTGCTGGAGAGGAAGAAATTGCTTGAGGAGAAAATTGCTAGCTAAGAACTTTCTGGACGAGCAAACCGCTGCATATGCGGAAAGTTTGAAATTGGAACCATTGTCTTGGGCGAGAAGGTTAAGCATTGCACTTGATGTTGCTAGGGGAGTTGAGTATCTGCATGGTTTGGCCCGCGAGAGCTTCATACATATAGATTTGAAATCCTATAATATTCTTCTCTGTGATGATTTTCGGGCTAAAGTTTCCATTTTTGGTTGGTGAAACTCTCCCCAGGTTTAGCTAGGTAAACCTATTGCCACCAGACTTGCTGGGACTTTCGGCTACCTTGCCCCCTGAATATGCAGGTAATCTTCTTAAGCTCACTACTTAGTTGCTCTAATTTTGTGCACTGAAAATAGAAAGAAAGTGAAACTGAATTCTAATTTGGTTATTATTTTTTTCGATTTATTCTTGCTTGTAATATCATGCTGTGCAGAGTCTGGTTCTGATACTTGTATCCAACTTGCTCAAGTTGATTTGTGTAGCAGTAAATAATGCATTACTTTCCTAATTGGCAGTGATAGGAAGAATCACTACAAAATCTGACGTCTACAGCTTTGGTGTTGTGTGCTGATGGAACTATTAACTGATCTAAGAGCATATGCAGCGGTCTGCCTTCTCGCCTAGCAATCAGCACGAAATTGCTCCAATTTCTATGCAGCGACGATTGGTCGGCGAGAAGAAATGCTGGAGGAAGGGAAGAAGTTTCTCGAACGAGTGCTCCTCGAGCACGCGGAGGAGAAGTTGCTGCTTGAGAATTGGAGCAATTACTGAGAATTGCTCCTTGAGAATTGCTCGTCGAGGAACAAATTGCTCGACGAGGGAGAAATTGCTGGTTACGAACTTTCTCGAGAAGAAAACCGCTGCATATGCTCTAAGAGCGCTGGATGAGAATCATCTGGAAGAGATTCGCCCCTTAGTACAATGGTTCACACAAATGAAAGCAAATAAGGAAAAACTCTTAGAGGCCATTAACAAAATGCTAGACCTTGAAACCGATGTTTCTACAATGGCAATCGTTGCTGAACTTTGCTGGCCATTGCACGGCTAGGGATCCAAGCCATCGACCCGACATGGGATATTCTGTGAATGTGCTAGCAGTCCAGCAGGTCGCCTCGGCTTTGGCTTGGTTTAGGGTTTAGGGTTTTTCACAGAAATGCACCAGATTCCGCAATCACTTAAATATCCCTAATACTCACTCAAAACACCCCACACTTAAATATTTCTACACATAAATAATTAAATCAAAAGGGATAATTCGAGTGCATTCAAACACAAAATCCCTAAAACCTCTAACTTAATATTGACACGGCGCAACACAAAGTCAAAAATAATTCTACACTACCAACAAATAGAAGCAAAAGCACAAATACTGACCAACTTAGTTTAACGTCTTGGCTAAGACGTAGCCGATTCCCTTCTTTATAAGAAACACACTTGAGAAGTCCTTTTGCGAGGATCCCTTTCTCAAGTGGCATGCAATAATGTGGGAATTAGGTAGAATCATCAAGCTTGAAGTCTTCAAACTCCAAGCTTTGCTCGTCTCCATGATACGCTTTAATTCGATGATTAGGCTCTGCCATCGATGTCGTTCGTTCCTCAGTAAGTTTTCACTTAGTGTGATTGTACTTTGTTGAGTTAGAGTTCTTGTTACCGCGTATTTTGGGGTTGATCTGTTCTTGAGGAGGTTTCAGATTTTGAGTCAATTTTCTTTGTTTTTTAATTTCTTGATATTATGTTAGGTAAAAGCTAGGACTGGAATATGGTAGGAATTTCCATTGACATTATTGTACCCAGAAAGAACTAATTTGACTTCTTTTTTTGATAAGTGAACTTTTTCACATTAACCTCTAGTAGTCGATGCATGCTAGCTTTAATAAGTACGCTTACTTGCTATCTTGTCACCATGCTGGTAGCGAGAGACATTTGGAACTGGCTAGACTTAAATAACGGGCCTGAATGGATTGTCGAATCGGGTGGTTACATCTACATGTACATTGCTTTCAACTTACTGTTTCATACTCTAACATTGAATTTTACCGCCGCAGATCCTGTTATGTTAAGAAGCATGAGAAGTTTTACACTCAATGTATCCTGAGATTGCAGGTCCACAGTCACGAGATAATCCACCTAAAAGAGGTGAAAATTTTGTTTCTTTTATGAATTCAGTTTTCGTATTTAGATTTATTATCCTAGTGGGTTGTGAAAGTGGTTGGAGATAGTTCCATACACGAAGACTAGTGGAGTAATATGAGATCGATGGACTGATGACCAAATGTTTTTTCTTGGCTTTTAATGTGATAGATACTGGTATTGCAAATGAGAAAGATTGGGGGACAAGCTTGTTGAATGAACATGTTAACGAATCCGGTACTGATGTGGATGAAAGGACTTGGTTCAGAGAAAGTGGGGAGGACCTCGGTGAAAATGGATAGAGATGCAGATGGACGAGGATGGGTGGTCAGACTCGTGATGGTAATTTAGAATGGAGAGAAACGGTACTAAACCATTTACCTCCTTATCATTGAATGTCCATACAATGCTGCTGAATTTGATTTAATCCAGGATAGTTGCTTTTATACATCTATTCAGATGCATATGGAATTTGTTTGTGGTTCTTCAAAGAAAGAAAAAGCGATAAATATATGAATACAGAAATCAGTTCATATCCAACTTTAAATGCCCCCTAGAATACTCCTTGACTTTTTTAATGCGTGAAGGCTTCAATTCCAATGACAATTTTTTCAGTTTATTACCTACAACAAATATGAATAGCTATTGATCTCCCACATTAACATTAGTATGTGGCCCTTTGAGAACTATCCAAGCGGGAAAAGAGTGACTGGAAGGGATTCAAAGAATTAGATACCTACTTTGTATGACTATAAATGTACTATTGAAATGCTTACCAACTCAATATGTTACTAGTCTCCGTTTGAAACAAAATGCTTTGAATATAATCATGCCGTTTTCCTTATTTATGAATTTTGATATGCATACAGCGTACCCTGAATATATTTGTTGCAACTCGGTCGTCATTTCCTGAGGATCCTTACTTTTAAGGAAGAGAGGTCATGTCAATGTAATTACTAACACAACTAAGAATGTTCCACATGTTAGTATCAGAGTCAGTACAAAAATAGTCAGCATTAGGATTTAGTCATGTAACCTAAGCTAACAAGTAGCTGATTGTTTGACAAGTTTGATGAAGACGCGATGTTATTTAGACTAAAGCAATATCCTATCCTGATCACACTTTTCAATTTAAATTTTTTTTTTTTTTGGAATTTGTTTTAGGTATATGCAACCATCAAAGATGATTTGGGAAGCCGATTATTTTCTCTTTTATCGACTGTTCTTTAACATAATGGATTATATTTTGTTGTGTTTCTCTAATCAATATTCATCTTCTGAACACTTTACTGCTCTTCTTTGGTGTGTAAGCCTGCAGGAGTAGCAATATATGTAACAAGGTTTTGTTTTTTAATATATTAGCCTATATTTCTCTGATTTGAGGTAATGCCGTCATAGATATTTCTCTGATTTGAGGTAATGCCTATATTAGCCTATGTACTCATTCTATTTAAGTGACGTAAATATGTAATTGATACTAAAATGGGTTTTAGCAGGTTCTTGAACTTCAAAAGCCAAGAGATAAATGTTGGACCCTTGAGTTTTGATAATGACAAACACTCAACTAATAAATAACCACTAAGTGTGCAGGTGGTTACACCAAAAGGGCGATTGAGTTCCGCTTCAGGGAAGGCTAGGAGGAACTCATGAAGGAGTAGAAACAGCGTAACCCAGAAAATAAGGCGAGATACAAGTCGGGAAAGAATCCAGCAGATATTCGATTATCCTTCAGGGATAGTCGAATACTTCCAATATAGTATGAGATATCTGATTGGGATTCGGATTAAGGCTGATTTGGGAACCTGAAGATGGCATACCAATCAGGTGCATTAATCCAAGATATTCGGAAGATCACGTGCTGCCCTTTTATGCAACCAAGCTAGGAGTTGCGGAAAGTGGGTCTTGAGTGAACGAGAAAAAAGTGCGTGCACCAAGAAAGCGTGAGGAGTACTCAGAAGGTTTTGAACGGTCGAGTTCAAAAGTGATAGAAGGATTGTCCGAGAGCCACAACATATGCATTGGAGGCGATAAGTGGTTCATTTTGTACTTGACAAGAGATCTGAATAAAGTGACGACTCATCTTTCACAAATCCTTCCAGCAAACACTGGAAGGTAGTGGTTTTACTCATCGCTTGTTTGGCATTGAGGTTTCCACTATAAATAATGAGTATTTTTATTATTTTTATTATTCTTAATTCCGATACTATTATTGAGTTACCCACTACATTATATCTCGGATAACTCGATTAGAACTCTCACTGCAATACCTCTCGGGTAACCCAAAACTGAGTTACTCTAGAGGGAACACTAGCTAACGATCCAACAATTGGTATCAGAGCCAAACGCTCTAGATTTTGAAGTTAGCTTTGCAGGAAAATGGCCTCAATCAGTGATTCCTTCTGGAAACCTCCTATGCTGAACCCAGGAGAATATGATTGGTGGACTCAACAGATCGAAGCCCACATTTGCTCGCTCGATGGACAACTATGGAGAGTAATTGAGCAGGGATCGTTACCCATTAAGGACACTACGGATCCAACCAAGGACAAGAAAAAGGAAGATTACAAAGATGAAGACTACAATGCCCTGGAGAAGAACAACCGGGCCAAGAAGGTGCTCTATGCAGCTCTCTCCCCTGGTGATCTCAAGAAAGTCATGAAGTACTAGCCTGCCAAAGAAATCTGAGATGGATTGGGCCGTTTGTACGGAGAGAACGAAGACATCAAGCGAAATAGAATTCTAGCCGCATCAAAAGACTACGAGAACACCCTGCAAGGGAAGACAGAATCCCTGGAAGATTTCCACACCCGCTTCCAAACTTACATAGGATAGATGGAGTTTTTGGGAGAGGAAATACCTGAGTGGAAAGTCACACACCAATTCCTCCAAGCACTGAACCCTGATGGAGCGTATTTATACGATCCATCGAGTTATTTATTCCCATTGTTTAGTTACATTTTGTGTGTGATGCGAGCGACTACGCCGTAGAGGCTGTCCTTGGACAAACGATTAGGTACCTAATGTCGAAGGAGTCCAAACCTCGGTTGATAAGATGGATCTTACTACTCCAGGAGTTCGACGTGGAAATAAAAGACAAAAAGGGAATGGAGAACACGGTGGCCGACCACTTGAGTAGGATTGTCACAAAGGAGGAGCCGATAGCCATCACAGAGACATTCCCCGACGAGCATCTCTACGCCGTGCAGGACAAAGCGCCATGGTATGCTCACATAGTGAATTACCTAGTAGGAGGTAAATTTCCCCCTTCCTTCTCTAGACCTCAAAGATTGAAACTCAAGCATGATTCTCGATTTTATATATGGGATGATCCTTTTTTGTGTAAGATTGGGGCTGATCAAATACTTAAGATATGTGTCCCGGATGATGATATACATTCTGTGCTTAGTTTCTGCCATGAACATGCTTGTGGAGGCCATTTCAGACCATGTAGGACCGCTAGGAAAATTCTGGATTGTAGTTTTTATTGGCCTCATGTGTTTTAAGGATACGTATAACCATTGTAAACATTGCGATAGATGCCAGCGTGTGGGAAATATATATGCTAGGAATGAGATGCCACAAATGCCGATAATTGTTGATGAAGTGTTTGATATTTGGAGCATCGACTTTATGGGACCTTTCCCTTCATCTAATGGGTATCAATACATCTTGCTTGCTGTTGATTATGCATCTAAATGGGTAGAAGCGTGGGCCACGCGAAAGGATGATGGCAAAACAGTTGTGGATTTCTTGCGTACTAACATCTTTTGTAGGTACGGGGTTCCGAAGGCCGTAATAAGCGATCAAGGGTCTCACTTCTGTAACAAGTCCATGGCTGCCGTTTTCAAACACTTTGGCGTGCATCACCGAGTTCTACCGCGTACCATCCACAGACTAATGGGCAAGCAGAGATTTCTAACCGAGAGATAAAGCTAATTTTGGAGAAGATGGTTAAGCCATCTAGGAAAGAATGGTCCACACGACTAGATGAGGCATTGTGGGCGTATCGCACGGCCTACAAAACGCCTATCGGGACCTCTCCATTCAGACTTGTCTATGGCAAGGCGTGCCACCTGCCGGTCGAGGTAGAACATAAAGCATTTTGGACTATTAAACAATGTAATTTCGAATTAACTTCTGCAGGCAAGGAGAGGATGCTTCAACTGAACGAACTTGAGGAGCTGCGCCTAGAGGCTTACGAGAGCCAAACAAACTACAAGGCGCGGACAAAGATGTATCACGACAAATTAATCCTGCGTCGTTCATTTGAAGAGGGACAAAAGGTACTACTTTATTCCTCAAGATTAAAACTAATGCCTTGGAAGTTGCGTTCGCGTTGGACAGGCCCATACATGGTGATACGAGTGCTCACTCATGGTGCACTTGAGCTGGAAAAAACGATCACGGGGGAGAAGTTCATGGTGAATGGCCAAAGGGTGAAACACTACCACGGAGAGGTCATACCACCCGACGAGGAGCTCGAATTGGCTGAGCCGGTAAATGCTTAAGGATGAGAGGTACCGTCGAGCCAACGACGTTAGACAAGTGCGCTTTGCGGGAGGCAACCCGATTTTTATTTATTTTAATTTTTAGCGTACCTCAGTAAATACGGTGCCCCAAGGCAACATTATTTCCGCTCCGGATTCATACATTAGCGCTGCTAATGTATGCTTGGGGCGCGCAACTTAATGTGTGCATGGGGAGCTTAACTTGCTGAATTAGGATAGTTTTCTTGTGCATTTCTTATTTGTTTCATATCTTTCGTTTTGAGTCTTGCATGACTACCCTTCCCGACGATCTTATTGCTTTGTGAGGACACGGTTTGTTTCAAAAATGTGGGGTGGGGGAGTTAGTATGTGTCGACACGTTTACTTTTGTTAGCTTGCATTAGTAGTGGCTAGAGCACGTTTTTTTAAAAAAATTTGGTGTTGCTATGCTGCTGATTTCGTGCGACTATACGCTGCCAGTTTTATGCCATTATGTGCCATGATGAAGATGCTGAGTTTATGAGATGATGTTTGATGCTATGAGGTTCTGAAGTGTGCGCTTTACATGATTTTTACAATTTTGTGATGCTAGTGACTTGATGTTATATATTCCTTTGAATTGAGATATTACAGGATGTGGAGTTGATAGAAAATGTCCTAGAGGGACTTGGCAAACATTCGAAGGTTCAAGGGATTAGTCGCGTAGCGCGTTGAGTTTGCGGAGGTTGGCATTCCGAGTTATGAGGGGCGAGGCTTTCACTCCATCATTGCAGCGTTTATGCAATGGTGGGACGGGAAAATAAACCGTCCTATCTCTAGTCCTAGTAACCGGAAATGGGTGGGTAACCCCTATCTTGACTCGCGCTGAAAAGATAATGATGAGAAAGAGCGGGACGTGCTCCATATGCTGTTATTCGAAGGCGATGATTGGAACGGTTCAAAAGAAAAAAAAAGGGACAAGCAATTCACATTGAAGAGCAAAGCTCAAAAAAAAAAAATTCAAACAGAATAAAAACAATTCAGAAAAGCAATCGCGTCGAGTGAAGTCTTCGGACCAAACAGAACAAGAAAGTTCAAAAGCTGTCTTCCAAAAAAAGAAGAATGAAAAAGTTGAATTCCTCATCACTTGGATTTCTCACGTGCCAGAGAAAGCAAACTCTGCGTGTGCGCGTGACTATGACCTCTAGCTGAAGAGTGGAGTCAGGAGTCTAAAGAGGGCTATCTCCCAGTCATACATTGGCATTCCATCTCGACATCTCAGGAAACATGTATCATTGTAGTTTCTCGCATCTTTATTGAAGAATGAATGTGAGCATATGTTGATGAACTGATTAGTGAGGACATCGCAAGTAAATTCAGTATGTAGTCATTGGCATATTAGAAGTGCTTTGAGTATTGCGAGTCTTGTCTTTATTCTTGTTCGGGACGAACAAGTTTAAGTGTGGGGTAGTTTGATGGAGCGTATTTATACGATCCATCGAGTTATTTATTCCCATTGTTTAGTTACATTTTTTGTGTGAAAGATTACTTCTTGGTGGTATTTCGCATCGCAGGTGTATCAAGACCGCTTAGAACCTTATTGCGCATTTGTATGGATATACAGCAAATCTGGGCAGATTGACCTATCCGTAGTCGAAGGCTCGCTGAGCGCATGATTCTGATTCGATTGAGGCGTGTTATACCTTGTTGGAAAGCTAACTCAAGGGACTACAATTCTCTAGTTTATGTCCAGACGAGATTCGGTGGTCTAAAGGGTCAAAAAAGCGAGTCTCTAACACTGCAGTGACTACCGTGCCGGAAGCACACTTTAGCAGAGTTAATGTCTTCTTAGAGCGCGCATTTAATGTCTTCATGGGGAGCGCGACTAATGTCTTCATCCGGAGCGGAATGCAATTGATGACGTCAGCATTGGGCCCACAGCCCAAAATCATGTTTAGAAGTTTTCAAGATTTAGAAGTCTCTCTATCTTATAAATACAGATCTGCCACAACACAATTGGGCATCAATTCTTAGAGAGAATCTTCAGCACGAGAACCCAGAAGACGAATTCAGAGAAGCAGCCACTACGCGCGGATTTCGAGGCAGATCACTATTCACGATCGGAATTACTATTCACTGCCGGAGTCACTGTTCGCGCAGATTACTATTCACCGCTACAGTATTATTCCTAAACTCAGTTTATTTCCATTATTTTAGATGATTCATAGTAGCTAAACCCTTAATTTCAATTTGGGAATTTCATGTTGCAGCGTACGGTTTGAGATATTTATGTTTTCTAATTCAACTCAGTGAATTCCTGTTCTTCGTTTGAATTGCATGCTCTGATTATCAAGTTAGCGTATCCTAGCGGTGAAACTGAGTTGATGTCTACTGCATGATATTGGATTGACTTCCCTATTAGCTAAGGCTAGCGGTGTAACCTAATCGGTGTTGTTGATCGAGTAATCGTTAACCCTATTCGAGAACCTAGCGGTTGAAATTAGGTAGAACAGTAGAGTCGGCATTACCCTAGCGGGATTGTTAGACTATAAACGGTAGTTTACTCGTTGATGCACATCACGATCGATGATTACCAGTTGCAATGCATATCTCTGAACTGATTTTCCTCTAAATTTGATAACAACAAACGTTATTCCTGCAATCCCCTTTTCATCGTGACAATTAATTAGTAGAACTCTATAGCTGATTGCTCTCTCGTGGGTTCGACCCTGCTTACCGCTTGCTGAGTGTTAACATGAGTGGCGCACACAACGACATGCCGTCAAACCCCAAGTGGGATGACGTTACCCTAACCCTGCAGGCGCAAAGCAACATAAAGAGGATTATCCTTGAGGAACTGGTAGCTAAACTACAGAGGCATGCTGGAATCACTGAAAGGAAAATGTCTAGGCGTGAACCCGATCGCTCAAAATCCATTGCACGCAAGATAGAGAGGGCACTTGACATCTCTCAAAATGACAAACCAGATGAGGATGAAGAAACTGCTCTCATGACAAGAGCTTTCAGATTGGCTTCCCTCAGAGGGAACAAAGGACCTTCCAAGTTCAAACCTGATCAGAGGCGTGAAAAACTGGACGACAAGGACCTAGTGTGCTACCACTGCCAAAAGAAAGGATACCGCTCCCCTGACTGCAACAGTAAGAAGAGAGGAGAACCTCAAGCTCAGAAAACCAAGCAAGCAATGCTGACTTCGTGGGGAGAGTCAGATCCACACAACGACGAAGAGACACTGGCGAGGGAAGGCTGCTTAATGGCTAGGTCAGGCACCTCTGAGGTAAACCATTTTGATAACTGTGATGATTTAGAATACTCTAACTCTGATTATGTAGAAGTACTAAGAGGATTGCTAAAGACAAATGACAAGCTGAAAAAGACCATCGCAAAGAAAGATGAGAAAATAGCTGAGGAAGAACAGAAAATTCAAGAGTGGGTTGAAAATGTTGCGGAACTAGAAGAAGAAGAAAGGACTCCACACAAGCTCCAGTGCGTCACCTGTGAGGAAAGCATTAGCGAAGCAATAACTCTTCGGGATAAAGTGACTCAACTGGAATCTGACAACGCTGAGTTACTTCACTCTTTGCAAAATGCCAGAGCTAGAGAGGAAGAGATTAGAGAAAGGTTGATCAAAGAACAAGCTGCTCTTAAGTTGGAGGAGGAGAGCAAGAACTTTGAAAGAAAGTTCATAAGATCAGGAATAAGATATTCAGATGAAGAAGTTGCACTGAATTCTGCAACTGCCACACCTGGAGAGGAACTCTGCACTAATACAAGTTAAAGCTCTCATGCAAAAGCAAAGGATCAGAGAATGAAGTATCCCACTGAACAGTCTGTGCCCTTCAACGCAAAGAAAGCATATCATATTTGGAGGAAATAGAGCATGAGTCAAGACCCTCCCAAGATAGATCTCTTGGCCCGTAAGAACAATAAGTCCGTTCCCGCTGGCAAAAGCAAATATGTGGGTCTGAAATGTCATCGAGTATGTTGCACTGTGGAATGGAAGGACACTACAAAAGGGACTGTCCCAAATGAAAAAGGGATAGAAGAAAAGGTCCAACGAACTTATGGTAAAAGTGCTCCAAAGAAAGCTAGAACTCTCCCTGAGGGAACTCGGAGAAGGACAAAATGTGTTCCCTCACAAGGAACCCAACATAAGTATACTCAACCTCGACACCACTCAAACTCAGGGATGGGGAAACCACGAAATACCCCAAAGAGTAAAATTGACTTGTCTGATACTTGTCATATTCGTACTATTGATTTTAAACCCAACAAACCCAAGTTTGTCTGGGTTCAAAAAAACTAACATTTTCCTTACAGGTAAGAGCAATAACTGAGCCTTGGTTCATAGATTGAGCATACTCAAGACATATGACAGGAAACCAAGCATGGTTCATCACTCTTCAAGAAGGTTCCGGAGGACACATATTCTTCGAGAACAATGGAAAAGGAAAGGTAGTCGGCTAAGGGAGAAGGAAAGATCATTCTGCGTGGAGTACGTACCTGACGAGGAAATCTGTCTGTCAATCATTCAAGATGACACCCTGCTGTGGCACAGGAGATTCAGATATGTCTGCCTGAAATTGCTATACAAACTCTACAGAAATAGTCTAGTAGACAGTCTAACCAAAGTGGGGAGCGAGACAGGCGGAGTCTGCGATGCATGCGTTAGAAGAAAGCCAACAAGAGTATCCTTCAAATCTAAGCAGACAGTGAGCACAGCTGCCCCTCTCGAGAAGATCCATATGGATCTCTGTGGCCTCATGAATGTTCTAAGTGGAGGAGGTGATTGTAAAAAGGAACCAAATCGAGAATTACTTATGGGGGAAGACAAACTTCAACTGACTTGGAGAGACGATCACACTGACTGCACTCCCGAATGAACACACGAGGAAGCACCTGACGTCAACCCTGCGGAGGAAGCCACCGACCCAATTCCCCAGGAAGAAAAGGCTGGAGATGCACAATCTGAGGGGGAACAACCTGATCTCCCTCACGAGGAGGGACGAGCAGAGATAACCCAACAATCTCCAAGCCCAGAACAAAGGGTCACCAGAAGTGGAAGACTTGTTCATCAACCCACTCAACTATCAGACTATGAATGCTACTCTTCACCCGACTGGGTGGTTGCCATGCAAGACGAGTTGCACCAGAAAGTTTCAGAGTCACCCAAGGGAGATACACGTCAGGGAAGACAATCTGTGTATATGGAACCCTCGAGGAGGTGACCTGAGAGTCTCATAGGTATATAGAGGAGGAATACATCGCTAGTGCTGCATGTTGTGCTCAACTCTTATGGCCAATGCAACAGTGGCTGATGTATTCACGAAGGCACTACATAGGGAACCCTTGAAAACAGCGCATGGAACTAGGTATGACTTCCCTTGACTAATATGTGTGTTACCTGTCATACTCTTTCATGACTGGCTATGAAAAGCATAAGTAAGTACCTGTTCTAGATTGCATTCAATTATGAGATGCTGTTTTTTTTGTCACTTCTGGGTAGCTGTTGCATTCTAGCATCCTAAGCATGTAGGTATCATATTTTTCTCTAACTTTGATTCAAGAAGACATGATGAGCTTCCTTCTAGACCCATTGAGTCTTCCAGAAAATTGATCCCTCTCTACAAGCCACGAAAGATCTCAAAGCCACCCTTAGCTGCTCAGGATTTGACGCCCCTATGAGCCCATTGTCCTATTCCAAACTGGGGTGATCAATCTTGAGGTACACATATATTTTCTCATTTAATATTTCTTGTTTGTATGGTGCCTCTCTTGTACCACTTGGGTAACTCAACCGCATCATACCTCTCCTTGATTGAACCATAAGACTCGAACCTAGTATCTGGGCTGAACAGAAAGTTTCGAGCGGAAGTTTTCATGCAAAAACAATCGAAGGGAAAACAAGGGAAATTAAGGAAAAAATTTGACAGCAAAGCAATGGACATACTAAAGAGGGTGCATATCAACCTTTCCAGTCAGGGTGCACCATATGGCACGTTTTCACACCACGGATGAGGTTCAAGAATGATAACTGTAATAAATTGAGTCATAAGTTCACCTATGGGGTCGGTTGGAAAAAAAAACTCCAAAATCCAAAGCTGTCAAGGTGGTATTCCTGTGGGGGAATGCAGAGTGCTGCTCGTTCAGATATCCCTTAGGAGGATGTCAGCCCTGTTATGGAAGGTAGTTGATGGAGCGTATTTATACGCTCCATTGAGTTGTTTATTTTCATAATTTTATTATATTTTGCGTGAATCGATTACTCTTTTGTAGTATTTTCGTATTGCAGGTGTGTTCAAGATCGCATTGGATTTTATCGCATATTTGAAGCATTCACCCAAGATCAAAAAGTCAACAGCAGTCAACTCTGCTGGTTCAATTGGAAATCAGATTCGGTTCAAGCACATGTGGTTCATTTTGGTTCAACCCCAAAAACCCTAAACCTAAAAGATAGACAAATTAGGAAAAGAATCATCTCACTTCACTGGACTTTTTTGGACGGCACTATTCACGGACGAGCTACAGTGACGGAGTGAGGAGGGACTGAAGCTAGAGAGAAGCTGCTGGAATGTCGCCGGAAGTTACTGTTCACGGCCGGTTACTGTTCATTTTTACTATTCACAATTACTGTTCATCGCTACTATTACTGTTCACTGCCGGAATTACTATTCACGGTCGGAAAACACTGTTCACCGAATTTCCATTTTTGCTCAGTTTTGTTCTACTTCAGTTTGTATACCATGGATATGATGAGTAGCTAAACCAATATTTCAGTTTGGGGTTTATAATGCAACATTTGGTTTGAGGTCAATGAATACATGATTTGAGCTATTGATTTGCTGCCCTTGTATGAACAGAATGCGTAATTAGTTAAGCTTAACGGTGGAACTAATTTGTGATCTCAGTCAGGTAACTATTGAACTTGTTCGAAAGCCTAGCGGTTAAGAATAGGTAGAATTTGATTGTCGACATATCTTTAGCGGGAATGTTGGACTGAGGCAGAATTCATTAGTTTATGCATGTATTCGATCGATGATAACTAGTTGCATTGTATCCCCCGAACTGATTTTCTCTGAATTGATACTCTTAGTTTGTTCCTTTTTCTGTGACTTTCATTAGAACTCTATCTTACTTGCTCTCTTTGGGTTCGACCCTGCTTACCGCTTGTTAGTGTGTTTATAGGAGTTATAAATACAAATTTGAGGCGCACGATGACGCGTTGTCAAATTTTGGCGCCGTTGCCGGGGAGAGCAACATTCAGTGTAGAGTTCTGAACTTTGTTTTTCTTGTTTTTATTATTTTACTGTGTTTAGTTTGCTTGTTGTGCAGATTGAAAGAAAAAAAAAGGGGAGTTTTAACAGGCGGTGAATAGTGCTGCCGGGAGGAGAGAGAATAGTGTCACCGGAGTCCGATTGGATATCCGAAGACCTTTTTCTGAGCGGAACGGGCCAACGGTCCAGAGTGATCGCTTTGCCATCAACTACGGTATTTTTTTGGCCATCCGAGATCGTTTACTATTTTATTTTGAATTGTTTAGGTATTTAATTTGCATTTCACTTGATTTTTCCCTTTGCATTTTACTTGGCTTTCTAGCATGTCTCATGCAGGAAGTGTCCATGGTGATCATGAACCTGATCATAACAACAATCCAATTATCCCCCCTTTCTATGATGAGCCAGAGAGAGTTTTCAACCAAAGACAAAGGCAAGCTCGATATCATAGAGTTGAAAGAATGGATGAGCAAGATGAATATGAGTATAGACAGCCACCTCAACCTCAACCTCAACAATATGCACGTGGAAGGATGAGACCACCTACACTTAGAGAGCTTTCAGCCCCAACATTCAACAATGAACCATGGTGTATTAACACTGATCAAGATGAGGATGACTTTGAAGTGAAGACAGCAGTGGTCCATCATCTCCCAAAATTTTGAGGGCTGCCAGGAGAAGTAGCATCTAGGCATCTACAAGAATTCAACGGGATATGTCGGACCCTAAGACCATATGCTGCCCCTGAAGAGAGGTTTAAGTTAAAAGTATTTCCCTTCAGTTTAACTAACCTTGCAAAAACTTAGTTTTTATCTTTGCCTTCAGGAAGTATTAGAACTTGGGAGCAAATGCAAAGGAAGTTTCTCGATAAATACTATCCCCCTGCTAAAGCTGCCCAAGTAAGGAGAGAGCTTTCCAACATGAGACAAGGGCCAACTGAGTCTTTGTATGAGTATATGGAAAGATTCAGTGCTTTGGAGCAAAGTTGTTGCAATTTGAATATGAGAGAGGAAATGCTTGTAGAATACCTACTGGATGGATTGAGACCTTTGGAGAGGAGGTTGTTAGACGCAGCAGCAGGTGGCACGGTTATGAATTTGACACCGGCTGAGGTGCGAGACTTGATGAATGAGCATGCCGAGAGTGCTAGATTCAGGGAAGACACCGGTAGAAGAGATGAGACCGGTAGGACAAGGAATGTCTCACAAGTGGAGTCCAACACAAATCAAATGGCCAATGAAATCAAGGAGCTTAGTGCAGAAACTTATGGTTGGCCAAGTCAGTGAAGTTAAAGCTTATGGACTTTGTGGCGCTGCGAGCCACAAGACAGATGAATGTTCTAGCCTACATGAGGAAGAGGCCGCTGATGTCAATGCTATGGGAGGATTCCAGCAGTTCAACAACAGACAAGCGCCAAGGCAATTCGGACTTGCAGCTAACGGTTTCAGTTGGAGGAATGAAGGAGACTTTAATCAAGGACAAAATCAGAATCAGAACCAAGGATGAGGTCAAGCCTACCGCCCACCATTTCACCAACAAGAGAGATACAATGGAAATGGTAATATCAATGGTCAATTTCAGCAAAGGCGCAACTTCAATCCCAACCAAGCTGGCCCGAGCAATGTCAATCAAGGGAAGTCATTAGGGGAAGTTGTTAAAGAGATGGCGATGACTATGCAAAATAATCAAGCCAAGACCGATAGCACCATAGCTGAGTTATCTAAGCAAATGTCCCAACTGGCGGCCACTGTGTCCGAGCTAAAGAATGACAAAGAGAAAGGAAAGCTGCCATCACAAAAAATTCCCAATCCAAGAGGAAATGTTTGTTCGGTGACTTTGATAAGTGGGAAGCAAATTGCAGAAGAGGCGAGACAAGAAACCGAAACAGAGTATACGGCGCCCCAAGAGAACATTAGCACGGCGCGCGGACCCTTAATGTCTTCAGTTGGCGCGCCAATAATGTCTTCATACAGCGCGGTATCTCCTGCCTCAAATTCTGAATTTCACCAAACTAACTCTCCCCTTCCTTGCTGTTAAATTGCAGATTGAGACCTGCTGCTCAGGAGAAGTGTTGCTGAATTTTATTCAACAGGCTCTTCTTATTGCTGAACGCCATCTCATTTCCACAACAATGATCCAAAGTTCACACTTCAATATGTTCTCTGCCACCAAATCTAATCTGAAAGCTGTGCCTTGGAACCTTGTTCACAAGGCAAGATTCCTGTTTGATCAGCTAGGAATTCAACAGCTACGGCGCATTCCAACCTATATTTGCCAGACAGTCATCTGCCTTGCCTATACCTGTCCAATTCCCATGGAGGAATCTGATTTTTCCCGGCTTCCCAAGGCAGCTCAAAGAAGCATTCAACAAGATATGCTTCAGCTCCCTACATTCTGTCCAATCTCTGAAGGAAACTCAGTTCCTGTGTTTAATTTGAGGGCTGCAAGAACTCAGGATGATATTCATTTATCCAGAAGAATTAATGAGCTTCAACACACCCTTAGAGATGACTTGGCGATGTAACTCTGCCTGCTTCTGAGTGAAGGTCCTGTTCTTCCTCTACCATCCTTTCTCATTGTTGCTGATATTGTCTGCTATTTTGCTTCGCGTTTCTGAGTTGGCTGATGTCAACCGGCGTTTGATGGTTCTCTCTATTTCCTTCGGATTATATGCTGGTCTTGGGCTTCCCCAAATCACTAAGCTCTTCTTTTTAGTGTGGCTGCCTCCTTGCCATCTCTGCAACTGTGGCTCAATGTTTATTGCTCTGCTTTTAGTGAGCTTTGGTCTTCAGGTTGATCTCTTTGGTTATTTGAGCATGAATCAAATCCATAGTAGCATTACCTTTTGGCTTATTAGGGTATGGTCCTTCCATTTTTGTAGTCTTGTGTTTAACCCCCCTTTTGTGGGTTCTGCCATTTGTACTACCTCCCCTGCTCTCATTGTATTTTCCAGGTGCCAAAGGCGCCTTTTATTTTCATTCAGGTTGAGCTGGGTTTATAATCTGTTCGGTGTTTTTAAGTTGGGAATGCTATCCAACTGGCACTTGAGGATCAAGCTCAACCTTTTTTGTTTTCGCCATGATCCAGGCTTTTTGGATCCTTTTAATAAAAAGATCGTTCCTTAAAATAATAAAAAAAAAAACTCTCCCCTTCCATTTCCTATGCAGATATCCAAAGCAAAGAAGAGCCCAGCAATGGATCAAGAGCTGCTAGAGCTATTCAACAAGATGGAAGTCATAGTCCCACTCCTCGATGCAATCAAGCACATTCCCAAGTATTCCAAGTTCGTTAAGGATTTGTGCACTACTCGACGAGGAGGACCTGAGCAAGTGAATCTGAGGCCCAGCATCTCGGCCATTCTTCCATCCAAGGTAGCACCAAAATGTAAAGATCCAGGTATCTTTACAATCCCATGCATAATTAATGATGTTCAAGTGGATAATTGCATGTTGGATTTGGGTGCCTCGATTAATATCTTGCCTTATTCCTTTTATGAAACATTGCGTATCGGTCCTCTTAGACCCACTGATTTTACCATTCAAATGGCTGATAGATCATGCACAAAGCCAGAGGGTCTTGTTGTTGATGTGCTAGTGCAGGTAGAACAACTTTCCTTGCTTGCAGATTTTTATGTCATCAAAATGGAGGATGAGAAAGGCTCTTCACCAATTCTGCTAGGGAGACCATTTATGGCAACCACGAAGATGAAAATTGATATACATACGGGTGATCTCTCCATGGAGGTAGAAGGGGAAGTGATCAACTTTAATATTCATAAGCCTATGCAATTCCTACCTAACCTTTCAGGAATACAAGCCTTGGACACCATCGAAGATGCTACACTCGCACGATGTGGGGAGGACATATCGGAGCTAGACACCAAAGAGGGGCTGAACACCAAGGAGATTGCTGTGGGCAATTAATCCATGACATCCCTAGGTATGATATCAATGCCATCAAATTGTGCAATAAAACTATCCTCGCCCCATCTGTTGTGCAGCCCCCGAATATTCAATTAAAGCCCTTGACGGAGCACCTGAAGCCTACCATTCCACCTGATATTCCACTTGATATTCCACCCGATATCCTAGATGATGAGGAGTTCCATTTGGCCGAACCGGCATGAGCTTGAAATGGAAGGTATCGTCGAGCCAAAGACGTTAAACAAGCGCGCTTGCGGGAGGCAACCCGGTGTTTTATTTTAGAGTCTTAGTGTGAGCCTATTTAGTGTATAAGAGAGTCATTAGAGTCTTAGTTGTTTGAATAACAATCTTTTGAGTTTTCCATCTCAGTGAGTTTGGCGCCTCCAGGCAACATTACGCTCCGCTCCAGCTTCACACTTTAGTAACTTAATGTCTTCTTGGGGCGCGCAATTTAATGTCTTCTTGGGGCGCAATTCTTTCTGACCTTTTTTTATCTTCACTAGTTTAGCCATATTAGTAGCTTAATTCTTGTGTGAATCTTGCATGAGCTTCCTTTCCTTACCTTAGATTATACCATGAGGACACGATTCGATTCAAGTGTGGGGTGGGAAGTTAGTATGCATCCTATGTTCATCATGTGTGCCTTTGTTAGCTTGCATTAGTTAGTAGTAGAGCACGTTAGTTTTTTTTATGAGTTGCTGAGTTTGTGAGCATTTGCTGCCATTTTATGAGGATTATGCTACTGAGTTGCTGCTGGATTAATGAGATGACACATTGTGCTGTGATGTAAATGCTGATTTTATGAGATGATGCCTTCTCTTTGAAGTTTTGATATGTATGCTTTCCATGAATTCCAAAATATTGTGATGCTTGCGCTTTAATGTTATATGTTCTTTTGAGCTGAGATATTTCAGGATGTGGAGTTGATAGAAATGTCCTAGAGGGACTTGGCATTCATTCGGAGGTTCAAATGATTAGTTGCGTAGCGCGCTGAATTTGTGGAGGTTGACACTTCGAGTTATGAGGGGTGATATTGACTCCATCATTGCAGTGTTATGCAGTGGTGGGACGGGAAAACAAACCGTCCTATCTCTAGTCCGAGTAACCGAGAATGGGTGGGTAACCCGTATCCTGCCTCGCGCTGAAAGGGCAATGATGAGAAAGAGCGGGACGCGTTCCTTATGCTGCTATTTGAAGGCTATGATTGGAACGGTTCAAATTAAAGCGCAAAAGGGACAAGCAAGCATGTCACATGGAAAGCTCAAAAAAGAAAAATTCAGATTTTACAAAATGTGAAAGAAAAGCAATCGGAAAACGAGCAAAGTTCAAAAACAAGAAATATGTCCTACAAGAAAAGAAGAAAATGTTGATCCTCTCATAATTCGAATTCATCACGTGCAAAAGGAAGCAAATTCAGCGTATGCGCATGGGTATGAAGTTGAACCAAAGAGTGGAGTTAGGAGTCTAAAAAGGACTAACTCCTAGTCATCCATTAAATCCCATCTCAAGCTTAAAGGTAACATGTATCATTCTAGTTCTTGTTGATCATTACTTGAGAATGATTGTGAGCATGTATTGATTGACTGATTAGGGATGACTTCTCGAGTAATTTCAATGTTTATATCATGACATGATAGAAATGATTTGAGTGCTTGCGTATCTTGTTGTTGTTCGGGGACGAACAAGAATAAGTGTGGGGTAGTTTGATGGAGCGTATTTATATGCTTCATTGAGTTGTTTATTCCAATAATTTTATTACATTTTGCGTGAATCGATTACTCTTTTGTAGTGTTTTCGTATCGCAGGTGTGTTCAAGATCGCATTGGATTTTATCGCATATTTGAAGCATTCACCCAAGATCAAAAAGTCAACAGCAGTCAACTCTGCTGGTTCAATTGGAAATCAGATTCGGTTCAAGCACATGTGGTTCATTTTGGTTCAACCTCAAAAATCCTAAACCTAAAAGATGGACAAATTACGAAAATAATCATCTCACTTCACTGGACTTTTTTGGACGGCACTATTCACGGACGAGCTACAGTGACGGAGTGAGGAGGGACTGAAGCTAGAGAGAAGCTGCTGGAAAGTCGCCGGAAGTACTGTTCACGGCCGGTTACTGTTCATTTTTACTATTCACAATTACTGTTCATCGCTACTGTTACTGTTCACTGCAGGAATTACTATTCACGGTCGGAAAACATTGTTCACCGAATTTCCATTTTTGCTCAGTTTTGTTCTACTTCAGTTTGTAGCTACTTAACCTAGTGTCTATTGTATACCATGAATATGATGAGTAGCTAAATCAATATTTCAGTTTGGGGTTTATAATGCAACATTTGGTTTGAGGTCAATGAATACATGATTGGAGCTATTGATTTGCTGCCCTTGTATGAACAGAATGCGTTGCTTGTCAATTTAGTGCAGCTTAGCGGTGAGCTAATTTGATATCAATTGTGTTATACTTGACTAGAGTGCATAATTAGTTAAGCTTAGCGGTAGAACTAATTTGTGGTCTCAGTCAGGTAACTATTGAACTTGTTCGAAAGCCTAGCGATTAATAATAGGTAGAATTTGATTGTCGACATATCTTTAGCGGGAATGTTGGACTGAGGCAGAATTCATTAGTTTATGCATGTATTCGATGAATGATAACTAGTTGCATTGTATCCCCCGAACTGATTTTCCTGAATTGATATTCTTAGTTTGTTTCTTTTTCTGTGACTTTCATTAGAACTCTATCTTATTTGCTCTCTTTGGGTTCGACCCTACTTACCGCTTGCTAGTGTGTTTACAGGAGTTATAAATATAAATTTGAGGCGCACGACGACGCGTTGTCAGCAGTCAAAGGCTGGAGGGTATAGATACCTCCTAGATATAGTGGGTAATTATGATGGAGGACTTAATTGATCCCACTATCGGGAATGGTCACTTCGAGAGGCTGCTCGCACAACTGCAAGAAACTATCTGTGAGGTCCAGTGATTGGTTCCTGTTCTCATGGTTCATCCTCTCCTTGCTTCCCTGCCTCATTATACCCGTTCCTTGCTATTTTTTTTGTTCCTCATCATGCGCTGACTTTTATCTATGTTAGTTGTTAATTATGCCTCCTATCTTGCGGGTGGTGCCACTTGGATGGCATCCAGTTATGATTGATAAACGGAGTTTCTAAATTGATGTGATCCTTAACTTGTTACTAACGATTTTATTTTCGATGATGCCAAAAGGGGGAAGAGCGATAAGGGACTGCATAACTTGAGGGGGAAGTCATTACTTAAATTCTATTCTGCTGTCTATCTTAGGGGGAACTGTGTAACTGTCTTAGCAGGGAAGGAAGTCACCACATACAGTCTATCTGTTAGAGTACCTTAGGGGGAACTTTATGAACTGTTTAGCTTGAGTGTAACTTAACTGACTCACATGACAGGGAACTGGATATCTAATATGTGCTGTCAGTATTTGTGTTTTTCTGTCCTTATCGAAGGAGTATTTGTCATCATCAAAAAGGGGAAATATTGTTGGACTCTTGAGTTTTGATAATGACAAACACTCAGCTAATAAATAACCACTAAGTGTGCATGTGGTTATACCAAAAGGGCGAATGAGTTCCGCTTCAGGGAAGGCTAGGAGGAACTCATGAAGGAGTACAAACAGCGTAACCCAGAAAACAAGGCGAGATACAAGTCGGAAAAGAATCCAGCAAATATTCGATTATTTTTCAGGGATAGTCGAATACTTCCAATATAGTATGAGATATCTAATTGGGATTCGGATTAAGGTTAATTTGGGAACCTGAAGATGGCATACCAATCAGGTGCATTAATCCAAGATACTCGGAAGATCACGTGCTGCCCTTTTAAACAACCAAGCTAGGAGTTGCGGAAAGCGGGTCTTGAGTGAACGAGAAAAAAGTGTGTGCACCAAGAAAGCGTGACGAGTACTCGGAAGGTTTTGAACGGTCGAGTTCAAAAGTGATAGAAGGATTGTCCGAGAGCCAGATTGAGTCAAGGAGAGACAAAATAACAACATATGCGTTGGAGGCGATAAGTGATTCATTTTGTACTTGACAAGATATCTGAATAAAGTGACGGTCCATCTTTCACAAATCCTTCCAGCAAACACGGGAAGATAGTGATTTTATTCATTGCTTGTTTGGTATTGAAGTTTCCACTATAAATAGTGACTATTCTTATTATTTTTATTATTCTTAATTCTGCTACTATTATTGAGTTATCCTCTGTATTACCTCTGGGGTAATTCGATTAGAACTCTCACTGTAATACCTCTCGGATAAATCAAAACTGAATTACTCTAGAGGGAATGCTAGCTAATGATCCAACAATAAGCCTTCTCAAGGTCCTGTGTCTGGTAACTTTCCATAGAATTGTTGCTCAATGTAGAGTAAAATCAGTACATCTTTCAAGTTTTTCTTGGCTGAAGGTAAAATTCTTTTTGCTTTTGTGCTTATGATATACTTGCATCAAAAAGTGTACAATTCTGATTTAGCCTTGCAAGAACCTGCTCCAGGGTAAACAAGTAGTTGTCTCAGTGCATCCTTTTTATATTGTGTTCATGCTTCTTTTGTTCTGTGTGCTGCTTGTAAATTAGTATGAGAAACTAACCTCAGTTTTTCCCCTTACAAGTCACTGTTCACTGGAGTAACAAAGCAGATTTTCTTTCCGCAACAACAAAGATGGATCAAGCTTAGTTTAGTTACCGGAAAGCTTCGACTTAGGTGAGTGTGAGTATATTCTTCACACTGATAGATTCGATTCGAATCTAAAGTCTAACGCATTACACTCCCTTCCAGTTTTTTATTCTGAGCCATTTGAGTTTACAAGCTAAACAGCTTATATAAGATACTCTGCTCTTTGTTGAAGGCTTCTTTCTGGACAACGCAAGTACTTCGCTGGGCTTCGTGAAGCCTCCGCTTACAACGCAACTCGGTCTTTTTCATCTGAGTTGTGGTGTTGGTTTATTAAACGCAAAGAAAGTATGCGTTTTATGGTAGCGTCAAAGTAATGTCACAGTAACATGGATCTGAGTCATCTAACGGCTACAAATCTTAACAGACTTACTCTCCTGTCATTATAAAGAATAGCAGACAAGACAATCTCTGGTAATTTGAGCAAGGCTATCATCAAAGAATGTTGCAGAAGAACCAAGAAACATAGTGAGCAAGGAAATTTTTGGAGAGTTTTCTTCACTGTCAATAAACCACACATACTACAAGAATAAGTTACAACGATTTTTCCGGCTTGATATCAATTTGTTTCTACACTATGTCACCCTCTTTTTGCACCAACGGTTAACCTTTTTGCTCGCGTTTGTTCAGATCTTCAAGAAACCCTAAAAATCGATGGCAGTCTTCGCCTTCACTATAAAGGTGTCCTCTTTTATTCACCATCTCTTTTGAATTTTTGTCTCTGAACATTTTTCTTGTTTGTTTGGATTTTTTTAAGAAACCGACGCTGGCTGGATTCGGACTCTCAAGGTGTACTCCTTTTTACTATCACTTTTTATTTTAATTTCTTGGATATTTGATGGAATGGAACAAGAAGTGGAATGCATATAAAGACATAGACAACATTCTGAAAGCTATATGCTTTTAGGCTTCTTAAGGTAGGTATCTCATATGTTTATTTGGCAGAGCATTGGGGTATTCAAAGCTTCTGCCAAATTGATATTTGTGATACATGTAAATGTTCATGACTAGCTGAAGCTTTTTGTTTCTGATTGTGTTTTTGCTGTGTGATGTTTCATTGTGGTTGACCAGTGAGAAGGCCCTTGTCTTAGAAGGAGATGAGCAGGAGATTCAAGCTGATCTTCTTTAGATACGTGGACACCCATAAGGAGATTGGGAGGAGGGAGTTCCCTTGTGAGGCCTCTTTCACTGATATTCTTTTCTTGTATGGTAGAGAAGGCATTGTTGAGGTATAATTTCTCTTTTTTTTCAGCTTTAAATTGACAAGCCTTTTTGTGCAACTATCGAAAGGAGACCATCATGTTAGGCTGCTATTCAATTCATCACTATATAAAAGAGACCACCTGAGTTGTTTACTTCTGCTCACTCTTCCCAGGTACACCTTAAGATGTTTTGCGATGTTGTCATTTCATTTTTAAGACTTAGGAACGCTTCTTTTCATCTCAGAAATCTCAATGGCAGCTGGTCTTGAAGTGGGGTCTTCCTCGGCACAGAACCAATGCTCTGTCAATTTGTTTTACGAGTGATTCTTTTGGTTTCTCTGATTTTAATATGGGAATTGATGTTTTTGGTGTAGTATTTACATCAGTCGATGAGACTTCTTGTGGAGGACTTTCCGGTTGAATTATCTACAAATATCGCGAACTTGTGGGCTAGCGATACTCATTAAGAGGTAACTGTTAGGCTTGTTTGTTATAGCTAGGGGGTAAAAGCTTTTGCAATCTGAAATTCTGATCTGGTGTATTTTGCAGTACAGGATTTACTAGATAAAGTTGTGCCCTTGGAGATTTTAAGGCTTCTTGAGACTGTGTTATTAGTTATGACTGTTTGCTAAGATGATGAATGTGGCTGTGGTTTTAGGTTGTTCTACTGGTGCCAGTTGCTCGCTGGACCAGGGAGTTTATCGGCTATAGAGTGCACAAGGTCAATATTTGTGTAGCACCAATCTGTTTGGTAGATTTATATCTTCTACTTCGGTGACGGAGATATAGTTTCCATGTAGTCTTACCTTTTGGTTAAGTGTTTATAATATTGATTTATCCGAGATTGGCAGCCGGATGCTTTGTTTAATGATAACTAATGTTAAATTGTCTTGCTGGCTTGATCTGAACTGCATAGTGTAAATGTTATCTTATTTAATATATTTGTGTGCAATGATTCAGTTCGGGTAGCTAGTTGCCTTAGGTTTGGCTCTCCTAGGTGTTGTCAGGCTGTTGTTCATCGACATAACACAAGTGATTATAGTCAGCCTCCTTGAAACATGGTAGTCTCGCTAGAACTGTGCGCCAGGTGCTTGTTGAAATGCTAACTCCAAATTGGTAATATTGTCTGATCAATCTTCTCAGGAAGTTGAGTGAGCAAAGGAAGATGATCTAGGCCTGTTTTTTTCAATTTGATGTTATTCATTTTTCCGTTTATGTACCTGTATAAAAATAATTTGAGAAATTAAACTTCATTTTTTTCCCTGCAGGTCACTGGATTTAACGGAGAAGACCGTAGAGTTATGAAGAAGATGATCAAACATCATAATTCTCTAAATGTCAACTAGTTTTCATAACTGGTTTTTACAGATTCCTTTGTAAGTGTTATCTTGAGTTATTGTTTGATAGTTCTCGCCTATTTGCTAAGATGGTATGAATGTGGATGTGAGTTATAGGTTGTGCTGTTGAGTCATGTGATGTTTCTTTGTTGTTAGGAGGTCCATGTCTCAAAGGGTGACGGGCAGGAGCTTAGGACTGATCAACTTTAGGTATTTGGGCACCCATAAGATTGGTTGCGAGGAGGGAGTTTCCTTGTGTGGCCTCTTGCGCTAATATTTTGGTCTTGTTTGGTTTACTTAACGCATGGTTTGAGGTATAATTTCTCTTTATTTTAGCCTCAAATTCACTAGTATTTGTGTACAGAACACAGAACTAGACACGAATAGGAGCATAAACATAGTTTCACTTTTTTTCAATAACATCTCCCAGATGGCATTGTAGGTGCCAACGTCTCCCCCTATTGAGAGCCTGGATTATAAATAAGCCCCTTTTTTTTTCATTTTCTAATCCATTACATGATTTCTACTCATTTCACTTTGTGCCTGGCATATTTTGGTCGTTTGTGTAAGTTTTCAGGAGTGTGGAAAATGATATTTTCGAGCAAGATTGGAGGTCCAGGAAGAAGGTTGAGTTTTTACACTATGTTATCCTTAAGAAGGACTCTCGTCTTTCTTATTGGATTAAGTACTGGAATTTGAGGTGTTCGATGCTTTTGACTTGCAAGATTTCAATCTAAGGTATGAAAAGATGTTTATGTGGCTTATTTGTCTATTGACTCATGACTGTCCATTTATTTTTATTTTAAAGAAATGGTTTACGCTTTCAGGCAGTATTGGATTTTTTTTTGGATATTTTTCTGGATATTGAACTGCATGCTGTCTAATAGTTAAAATCTTGAAGTTTCTAATCTGCTATAATTATGTTGATTCATTTGATCTATGGTTTATGTTTCAAAGTTGCGAATGTAATTACACTAGTGTAGTTTTTTTGTTGCAGTTCATTATTTTCATCATATTGAGTTTCAAAACTTCTTTGGGATTTTTTTGGATACTAAACAGCATGCTTTCTATCATTAAAATTGTGATGTTTTTAATCTGTTATTTTTAATAATTATGGCTATTTGTAAGTAAACAAGGGAAATATTGCAGTACTGCCAAGTCATTTTAATTTTCAAAAACATATTATTCTCTCATGCTTTTGACGAATCATTTGTTTTCTGTGTTATGTTGATTCTTTTTATCTATGATCTGCAAATTAGATGTTTAGATTTGAAAGTGCAAAAATATTTTGTTGGCAAAGGGCTAGCTTTAATTATTCTGCAAGCTAAAATTTTATTTTTAGCAGTGTGTCGGGGCACTAAGGTTGACTTGCTAAATTGAAAAATCCATTATAAACCTTTCATACCTATGCATCTAATCACTGTAACATTCGATGGATCAATTGAATCACTTTCATTTTTTATGTGTGTTTTTCATTCCTTGAATGCCAAACTCAGAAACATTTCCAACGGATACCAATAAGTGAAATCTTATATCATCCTTTTGTTTTATGCTTTATGACTTGCTTGGGTTTATACTATATTACATCTCTGTCTAAGCTAGTCATAAACTTTTTGCCTCCTTCGTTCTTTATATTTTATCGGCTTTTGTTCTTCAGTTGTTGGCATTTCTTTATGTTCTTTCTTTCTGAATGTTGCTATTTTGTGTTGAGCGTTATGCGAGAGCAAGCGAAGTTGATATACAAGTCAACTACCGGCTCTTAAACATCTTCCACGGCATTGTTGTTGAAGTACATTTATGATCAAAGGTTTACACTTTTAGGTTTCTTTAGTTTATTAATGAAGTGGTTGATTTGTATGACGTTGTAGTAATGGGATTCTTTTTTGTTATTACCGAACTCAACGAGAAGGTCCCGGTGGATATGATCGGGAGCTTTGTGCCGGTCAACTTCAGATGTTGGACAGCAATTAGAGGCTGTGGAGAGGGAGTGTCTTGTTTGCTATCCTCCCCTGAGCAAATAACAGATATTTTGGTCTTGTTTGGTAGCGAAGGCACTAGTGAGGTATAATTTGTATTCTTTTTAACTTCAGTTTCAGCAACATTTGTACTGATGATTTTGTATTATTAGCAATGTAGCTTCCATACTGACATCAATGGAAAGTGGCAGATTGTGCTGCTATACACTGAGCATTAGGTTATTGATGGGTGATCAAGTTTTATGCTGGTCAAGTGACGACTAGACTGATTATTACAAAGACAAGGAAAACAAGGACCTGGCAGCGTCCCAAGGTAAGTTGCAGGATATTTTTCATAGTTACTAACAATATGGACCAGTTTGCTATTTTTGTTCAATGCTTCGTGATCTTTGTGCGGCCTCACAAATTCATGGTTATCTTTAAATAATGGTGTTTCTGATTTTGTAAGTTTGCAGTAGTTATTCTTGGGAGTTGGGACTCGGAAGATACTTACGGTTTTGTGCTGCAAAATGCTTTCAATCTCCGGCACTTTGTTTTGGTAGAGGTAGAGTTTCTGTTTCTCAACTCTCCATCTGATTATCTTTGACCTTAAAGCTATTATGAAGATTTAAGGGAGCAGCGAGATAACATTTAAGCCTACAACTCCTGGAAAAAGGTTTATATGTTGTTCATTTTTCCGTAGAGACTGTTTTCATGTATATCCAGCTTAACATATAATGCTTCTCTTGGCCATATAAACATACATATGTGCATCTTATGATGTCCAACAGAGTCATATCCAGTTCCACACATGGGACATCTAGCTTGGGCTGATGCATTTACGATATCTACAAATTCTGCCAGTATGTTATGTGAAGCTGGGGCTGATCAGGTATGGATTCTTGTTCCTTGTACACAGCTGTTAAAAAGTCGATGCCTAATATTGAAGTTTGTATGTCGATTTGTTTCATTCTTATGTTGCTTAAAAACTGAAGTTATTCTTGTCATTACTGTTGCAGAGAAGGATCCTTTGAAACTAAACTAGCTTACAGAAGTAACTTTTTTGCTTGTAAGGAAATGATACGTTTGCAAAAGTGTTGCAAGAACATGCTGTTGGGTACACAGGTAGTTGCGCCAGTGCTTCTTTATTTCTTTTTCTACGAATAGTGCCTGGTTAAGTTAAGAGTTACAAGTGTGATCAATCATTTATTGTCTCACAGACGTGTATGATGTTGTCGCAACTTCCAGATCTATTTTATTTTAACTTTTATGCGGTGTTCAAAAAAGTAACCAACATCATTTTTCCCCTACAGCTCATCTTATAATTTGTGTGCAATTGTTCCTTTCTAGGATCCATTACATAGGTTGGTTATGCCGTAAGTCTTTTAAATTTGGGAATTAGGGTTTCGTACTATAACTATATCTCCTGGTCTTAAGAATGTTTGATTGGCTCTATAGTTGTATTGCGGTGATGAACATTAGCTTTTTGGTTTTTGATTCAGTGGCATTTCTATGCAAATCACGGTGCTTGTGGTGATGAGAAAGTGGCATTTTCTATCTGAGAACCTTTTTTAGTTGGATTTGGGTTTGCTGTCTTCACTTTCCTTTTACTGCTCTTCATCTGTAATTGTCATGTTGTTGATTGCATCAATCTGCAGATTAGACTTTTCATGGGTATGCAGAGCAGGAGAGTCCCATTTGGAGGTAATGTTAAGAGGGCAGATGCTAATACTTCATAGCAATTTTGCAGGAAATAAATGGAGCCCAATACTCAACTACCCATTATAGAATCTGGAAATTCATTCACTGTGGCTATCTTTCACATAATTTATTTCAGGCTTCGTTGATTCATTGTGGCGGTCTTAGGTGGGTTGGCTGCTCTATAGTTACCAAATTAAAATGTAAGGTATGACAATATGTCTGTGAGGTTGAATTGCAGTCTCAAATGTGGATTCTTGATCCTCCATTTATTTGTACCGGTTTCATTTATTTTTACTTGCAAATCTGATTACTTTTTGATTTTTTCTTTTGTGTTCATACGTTAATGCAGTTTTTGGTTGGCTGTATTAATCCTTTTCTAATTCAGTTTCAGTGTGGTTCCTTTGGTTTTAGAATTATGGCCATTTGCAAGTAAACATGGTCTATGATTCTAAATACACTAGGATATTTATGTTTGGCTCAATCTAGAGTAAACTCTGTCACGTGTTATTACTTGGGTTAGAATAGTGCAATTCCACTATTTATGTTAAATTTGGGAAGACATGGACAGGATAAAAGACCAAAACTAATGAAGTTTCCGAGGCCCTATTCCTTGGCAGATATTTTAGATTGATAAAAAGACCAATTCAACTGAGTTTCTTAAGTGATTCTCCAACAGGTTACATCTATGTTGGCTCAAAATGTTGGAATGATGAAATTGGCGGATGGTGTTAGTATCAGATTTGTTTGACTCCTTTTTTTTGGACTTGAATATGTGCACTGATCTGATTTTGTTGATTGTATGTAGGAGGTGGAAAAAGTAAAGAAGAAGAGGAGAAAGCCGTATATACCTTCAAACAAGTATTAATTCACAATCTTATAGTCATTCCTGGATGAAGAAATTTTTTTTTGATGCGGGGATTATTTTGACATTTTTAGAAACTCTTATGTGCTTTCAACTGATAATTTATTTTTCGTGTACTTGCATTGTTTTGCTTTACGTTGGGAGATGATGCGCCGGAGTAATATTGCTAAGGAAGATAAATCAAAATTTCTATGTTGTAACGCCGGCAGAACATCAGCTTCCACACATGCAACTTTGATGCCGTTTTACCTGGTTATGCCGAGGCTGGGATGATGGCGACTATTGGCTATAGGAAACTTGCTAAATATTTATTACATAATCTCGATGATGCCGAGGTTGGGATGCTTAGTCAAGGAAGGTAACTTAATTGCCAGTTCCGAGTTGATACAGAAAGCTGGAGCTGAGAGGTACGACATTTCTTTTTATATGTTGTAACTACTTTCTCCATTTCGGTGCAGAAAATATATAGATCTCCAATTCCGCAGGTGGACCATCTGTTATGTTTCTAGTAAATACAGGTATATCATTCTCGATTCTATTCTGCTTGTGCAAGTTGCTTAGGAATGCTAGGAGCTTTGGGGTTCAGATATCTCAGCAGAGTGCGAGTGGAAAAAGATAGGAGAGTGTGAGTTCATTTTGAGTGCATACACGAGTGGGAGTGCATCAATATTGAGTGAACACGTGAGCGAGTATTTTGTGAGGTCCTTACATTGTTTCTACAGATTTTTTCTTAATGGAAAACGATCAAAGAGATGAAGAAGGGCCACATCAACTTCCCAACCTCCAAATGCAAGCATTGTTGGGTGAGATGAGGCGCATGTTGAGGGCTGAAATTGAGCCAATTCATGAAAGGTTGGATCACGTGGAGGCGAGAGGTCCAAATAAGCAGCAAAACAACAATCACAATAGGTAGCGTGCTAGGCAAGTTGATGATGAGTTTGAGGCTGATGGAGATGTGTGAGAGAGAAGGCCTTGAGTGGACAATGATTTGAGAAGCATAAAGATCAAAATACCCTCTTTTCAAGGAAGGAATGATCCTGAAGCGTACTTGGAATGGGAGACAAAGATTGAGATGGTCTTTGTGATGCGACTATTGGAGCCAAATCACTTGAAGGTTATAAGCATAATGATCCATTTTCAATTCCTAGTGGGCCAATTACAAGACAAAGAGCAAAGAAGTTATATGAAGCTCTACATGAGCTTATTCAAGAAAGTTGGGCTGATTACCAAGAAAGAGCAAATGATACTCAATCTTATCATCTCATAAACGCAATGTGAGAAGATAAATATAGAAGACTTTCGGAGCGTAAGAAAACTCATGAGTTGGTCTCATCTTCAATCTCATTAAGTTGTTCTTATCTTCATTTTCTAGTCCTTTGAGCTTCTTATCTATTCCCTATATAAGGGATGCTACACTATCATTTTCACCATCCATTGAATAATAAACTTGTGAAAAACATGTGTTTTCTTTGTTCTTGATTGAACTTTCTGAACTTCTAAAGGTTAATCTTGTGGCGTTCAAATCCAAACTTATCACCATTCTTGGTGTGGCGTTTGAATCTGAAGTTCTTAGTTTCTCATCACGCTATCCATTTGCATTACGGTGAGGGGTTAAGACTCATCCTATGAAGTCGTGGTTTCTCATCACAATAAGGTGAGGGGTCATCGAGATCAACAAACTTGTTGTGGCAGATTTTTGGTTACGATCCAACTCAAGATAACGGTTTCCATCACACTAGAGGGTGGGGTTCATATCAGTTTGGTAATCAGAGCCTTGTTTCAACGCAGGTTTGAGTTATCTTTTTTTTTTTTTCTATCCCTTTCATAACTAAACCTTTCACTTTTCATTTCCTTCTTTTGTTATTCCTTATCGCAATAATAAAAGCAAAAAAAAAAAAAAACAGCAAAGCCAAAAAAAGGCAGCATACAAAAAAGCAGCAAAAAAAAAAAAGCATAAAAAAAAGTATTCTAGTTCGAGGAACAAAAAAAAAAAAATCTTTTGAATATCCTTTACATTCCATTCTTGTCGTTTGATTCTCTTATCCACAAAAACAAAAACAAAAATCTGTTGGATATCCCTTCACTTTCTTGTATCTCTACCTTCTTTCCTTTTTGTCTTTCCTTTCAAACTTTTGATAGGTTTGGTTATCTACTCATTTTGATATCCACCTGATTCTTCTTTTGATTTCATTGAGTTTGATCAGAACATGAGACAAACACATTGAGTGAAAAAAGACAGGAGAGTTTGAGTTCATTTTGAGTGCATACACGAGTGGAGTGCATCAATATTGAGTGAAACACGTGAGCGAGTGTTTTGTGAGGTCCTTAAATTGTATCTGAAGTTTTTTTTTCTCTTCCAAATGGAAAACGATCAAAGAGATGAAGAGGGGCCACATCAACTTCCCAACCTTCAAATGCAAGCATTGTTGGGTGAGATGAGGCACATGTTGAGGGCTGAAATTGAGCCAATTCATGAAAGGTTGGATCAAGTGGAGGTGAGAGGTCCAAATAGGCAGCAAAACAACAATCACAATAGGCAGCGTGCTAGGCAAGTTGATGATGAGTTTGAGGCTGATGGAGTTGTGCGAGCGAGAAGGCCTAGAGTGGACAATGATTTGGGAAGCATAAAGATCAAAATACCCTCTTTTCAAGGAATGAATGATGCTGAAGCGTACTTGGAATGGGAGACAAAGATTGAGATGGTCTTTGAGTGTCACAACTATTCCGAGGTAAAAAAGGTTAAGTTGGCAGCAATTGAGATTACTGATTATGCTATTATTTGGTGGGATGAGCTGCTGATCAATAGAAGGCGTAATAGAGAGCCACCTATAGAGATGTGGGATGAGATGAAAGGGCTTATGCGAAAGCATTTTGTGCCAAGCCGCTACTATCGGAGTTTGTATCAAAAGTTGCAGCGATTAACTCAAGGGCAAAAGAGTGTAGATGAGTACTACAAAGAGATGGAGGTCGCAATGATTCGTGCTAATGTTGAGGAGGATCGTGAGGCTACCATGGCTAGGTTCTTGCACGGGCTGAATCGTGAGATCGCTGATGTTGTGGAGTTGCAGCACTATGTGGAGTTGTCAGATATGGTACATCAAGCCATTAAGGTAGAGGAACAATTGAAAAGGAGAAGTTTGTCTCGAAGAGGACAATCATCGGGGGTGACTAACTCATGGAAGTCATATCCGAAAAGAGAGGAGCAGCCACCATACAAACCAAAATTTGATGCTTCAAAGGGTGTTAAGCCCATGGCCACATCTTCTTCAGGTAGTCATAACCCATCCTCTTCAAAATCTAGTAACATCAAGTGTTTCAAATGTCAGGGAAGAGGACATATTGCTAGTCAATGTGTAAACAAAAGAGTAATGGTGATAAATGCCTTTGGAGAGTTGGAGTCTGATAGAGCCTATTTATACGCATTATTTAGATCATAACCCTATGCTTGTTCGCATTATTTTATGTACAAGATTACTGGTTTCCAGTGTTTTTGTATTTCAGGGCAAAACAAGGGCCTAAGCCGGATACGCGCTAACAGGCAGCTTTTAGGACGCGCAGCACACAGCCTGCGGAGCTAGCGGCGCAAACAGAAGAAATGGCGAGACACAGCAGAGTTGCGCCGACCAATGCGCTAAGCAGTACGCCGTGCGCCAGGCGCAGAGTCCAGTATTTCCTAATCCCGACATGACCAGATTTGGAAGTTGCCAAGGATGGACCTCTCAAGCAGTATATAAAGGGGAGGAGGTCTAGGGTTTCAGAACAAAAATAGGAAGAGACGATCATCATCAGAGACACACAGAGCGGCAAACTGGAAAACACACGGACTTGTTGAGAGGACTTGCGCCAGCCAACTGCGCCAGCCGAGAAACATTCTGCACGCACTGTTTGCTACTTGTTTCTCAGATACATTAGTTATTATTTACTATTCTATGATGTTTATCACTAGCATGTCTAGCTAAACGCTTAGTGTTGGTTGGGCATGAATCTATGATGTATTTCCTTTGAGACTTGAGCATAATGCATAGTTTGCTTACTTGTATTAAAACTCTGTGCATACGGAGACAGCTAGTTGCATGAGTAGGGGAAGCCTTGAACCGCAATCTTACTCTTGTTGCTTGTTCGTCATATGTTAAACTAGTTGATAGCTTGACGGTGACAACTAGGAGTAACGAGCTAGGGTGATCAGTTGCTACCTTGAACGGATTCGTAGCTGTTTTAGTCTAGTTCTAGAGATTAATAGCACATGAACTTTGAACGGAACATGCGCACGTGTTAGGAAGCCTTGACCGGACACTAATCCAAGTGAAATCAAGCTATAGACATATTAGAGTCAGTGATAAGGAATGCACTCATAGAAGATTGTCTGCCCAATACTTCTCATAGTCATAGTACTTAATCTCTACTGCCTGCGCACGTCTAGTGCAAATTCTTGCGTTTTACAACTGTTCACTTGCGCACTGCGCAACCCAATCACTCACCCCCCAATCTTCGTAAGTGTAGGTCACTGGCTAGAACCGAACTACTTGCTCCCTGTGGAGATCGACCCTTACTTAACCGCTGTACTGAGTGGAAGAGGAACGATTATATTTGACGCGCACAACGACGCGCGATCAAATTTTGGCGCCGTTGCCGGGGAGCAACACAGCTAAGTTCTAGTTAGTTTACGTTTTTCCTTTTAGTAACTAGTTATTTCAGTTTGTTTTGTTTTCTCGTTGTTGTTTCTGACAGCGCGCAATCACCATTAGCCTGCGCAACCTTGAAACAGTTGCGCTGCGCGGATTCTAGTTGCGCACTGACAGACGCAGCAGCATTAGTTATCTTTTAATTTCATTTTTTTGAGATATAGAACAGGTTATGGAGGATAACAGTGTCGTAGGCGACAACCTAGGGGACAGGACCCCAGAGGAAGCAAGGGCGCATAACCGCGCAGCCCTGTTCAGAGAAGAAGTGCAGCGCGAGGTTGAAGCAAGGATGGCCGCTGAACTGTACAATGCGCCACCCGCGCGACAAGCTGCGCGACGCAGAACAGTGCGCGAGATGTCGGCCCCTATCACTGTTAACCAGGCATGGTGCATCGTGCTTCCACCAGACGGACATTTTGAGCTAAGGAGCTCGCTCATCCATCACATGCCCAAGTTCCACGGGATGAACAATGAAAATCCAGTCAAGCATGTGCGAGAGTTCCTGGTTATATGCGAAAACATGAAAACCGAAGGGGAAAGCGCTGAAGATGAAGGCATTCCCATTTTCACTGTGTGATACAGCCAGACATTGGTTGATGAATTTACCCGCAGGATCCATTCACACATGGGAGCAGCTGCAGAAGAAATTCCTGGACAAATTCTATCCCGCAGCAAAGATCGCGCTACTCAGAAGAGAACTGGCCGCGCCAAGACAGAGCGCAGGGGAGTCACTGTCAGAATATTACGAGCGTTTCAGGGAGCTAGAGGCCAACTGCTACAATCATGGCCTGCCCCAGAATGTGCTGATAGAGAACTTCCTGAATGGGCTGCTGCCCATGGAGCTGAGGCTATTGAACGCATGCGCAGGAGGCGACATTTGCAACATGTATCCAGAAGACGCGTGGCAGCTGATAGAAGACTCTGCTGGTCAGGTAAGACATCAGCTAACACTTGAAAATAGTCGTACTCGTTCTGTGCATCAGGTAGAAACAAGCCCTGAGATCAAGGAAATGAAGGCCATGCTGCAGAAGTTGATGAGTGCGCAGAGCGCACAACCAGTTGCGCCAAAGGTATGTGAATTTTGCAGATCCACCGAGCACAAGATTGATGAATGTCCCACGCTATTTGAGGAATCTGGAGATGTCAATGCTCTCGGAGGATGGGACAACAGAGGGCCACCGAGGCAGAATCAGCCGCGCTTTGGACTGGCAGCAAATGGATTCAGATGGAAGGAGGAGAACAATTTCCAGAGGCAGTCTACAGATCAGCGCGCGCCACAGCAGACGCAACAAGCTGCGCCTTACAATCCACCGCATCGCCGCACTGACGCACCAGCACATAACAACCAGCAACCGAGGCGATCCTTGGAAGATATCGTTGGGCAGCTAGGAGACACAGTACGCAAAAATGACGAGAAATATGACAAGCGGTTCGAGTCCATTGAAAAGCAGCTATCCCAGATTGCGACCACAGTATATGAGCTGAAAAAGAGCGATGGCAACCTGCCTTCGCAAGTGATTCAGAACCCCAAAGGAGGAGTCAATGCAGTAACACTGAGGACTGGGCGCACGATAGGAACAGAGCAGACCGCGAAGGCGCCCGCGCAACCAGTTGCGCAAGTCCCAGAATCGACAGAGCAGAATGCGCAACCAGAGCAGAGTGCGCAACCTGAAGTGCCAGCCGTGAGCCAGCAAGGCGAAGCGCCAGGTATAACAGAATTAAAAGACAAGGGCACGAATCGTACTAATATACCTGCACCTTTCCCTGTGCAGGCACCCTTGGCTAGGAAGGAAGCGCAGGACAAAGAGCTATACGAGTTATTCAGCAAGGTGGAAATCAACATTCCCCTTATCGAAGCAGTCCGGCAGATTCCCAGGTACGCCAAGTTTTTGAAGGAGCTGTGCACGAACAAGAGAAGGAAAGGCGAATGCGCACAGGTTTTCCCCTACGGAACAATCGAGTTAGAAGACGGGCACCGGCATCGTTTTCAGGTTAATGGGCAGAGAGTCAAACGGTACTTAGGAGAACCTTGGGATAACACAGCGCGCGACATTGAGCTGGCAGAACCAGAGATAATCGATGCGCCAGCTGACGCGCCAGAGGCACCACCGGATGCACCAAAGGGAGAACCAAAGATCATAGCTCACATTTCTTCTCCCTCTGCATCTACCTTCGTTACGCATAATTTATCACATACTGACCTTCCATTTTACCCTTTGCGCAGGACCAATGAGATCGCGACACACACGCTGGCGCAGGAACACTCAGGAGCAAGAGTGGGGGAGGTCGCAGACACACGTTTTGGAACGTAACGAGGTACAGTCGAGCCAACGACGTTAAACAAAGGCACTTGTCGGGAGGTAACCCAACACGTTTTTACTTTTACACGTTTTCCTATTTGTTTTTGTTCTTATGTTCCTTATTTTTGCTTGCATGCATGTGTGCGCCGTCCATGCGCTTGAGCTTGAGTCGTGGGGACACGTCTCTGTTTAAGTGTGGGGGGGGGGGGGGGGGGGCGTTACATTCACATTTCACGTTTTGAGCATTTTAGTGTAGCGTAGTTTAAGTTGAAGAGAATAGTAGCAGCAGTGCGCTAGAGTGCAGGATGCGCATGCGCTCCAGCTTGTTTTGCGCTATCCATATTGCGTGCGCTGCTATCTACTGTTTTAGTATAATTTTTTCGTTTTTTGCTCCTGTTAGTTGGGATATGCAGGGGATGTGGAGTTGACAGAAATGCTCCAGAGAGGCGGTTAGTCGCTTTTGCTTCGAAGGCAAGGTATATGGTCGAGAGCGTTAGTGGAGGCCGGTGCCTCGCAGCCTTCGGGACAAAAGAGCGCGCTCAGTCACGCAGATGCCAAAGGCAAAACACCCAATGCGTGGCGAGGTGGGAAAACAGACCACCTTCTCTCTGGAAATCGAGCTAAGGAAGGCGGGCGCGGGTGTAAACGCGTGCGCTGACCGGCGCAGACCAAAGGAGAGAGAGCGGGGCGAGTTCCATAGCTGCTATCTGAAGGCTGAGACTGGAACTGCTCTGGGAATGCAAGAAATTAAAGATGAAGCTGCACAAAAGAAAAATACCAGCAGATGATACACGCTACAAAAGAATCAGCATGCGCACAAACATCAAAATGCGCAAAGACCATAAGGAAATCATCAGAGAGCTCAGGTTCCCAGGAAGTGCGCGGGCAAATCACGCACTGGAAGAAGCTGCGTTATCCACCATATACCTATCTTCGGAGTAGGAGCTGGCAGCCAGGAGCCTAAGAAGAGCTATCTCCCAGCCATCCAAAAATCTTCATCCCGGCTGAGAGGTAATGAATTTCGAAATTATTATATTAGAACTGTTGAAAGTAGTTGTGCGCAGGTGATAGAGCAGTGCGAGTTGAGCAAATTGCGCATTCGCATCAGAGTGCAAGACTGTGCGCTAGACTCCAGAAGAGGTAATTGTATCCGCGCTTCAGTGCTTGTTCGGGACGAACAAGGGGCAAGTGTGGGGGGTTTGATAGAGGCTATTTGTACGCATTATTTAGATCATAACCCTATGCTTGTTTGTAATATTTTATGAGCAGGACTACTCGTTTCTAGTGTTTTTGTATTACAGGGCAAAATGAGTCCTTGAGTCGGATACGCGCTAACAGGCAGCGTCCTAGGAGTGAGAGATCCGCCTGCGGAGATAGCAGCACAAGCAGAAGAGAAGTTGGTGAGAGTCGGTAGCGGTGCGCTAGCCGAATGCCGTGCGCCAGGTGCAACATCCAGTGATCAGATTTGGAAGTTGCCAAAGGTGAACTTCCTGGGCAATATATAAACAAAGGAAGTCTAGGGTTTCAAGAGAGAGACATCACAGCCGTCATTGGACAACGAACATCAGAGAGAGCGGCAACACTGGAAAATACACGGACTTGTTGAGAGGATTTGCACCAGCCGACTGCGCCAGTCGAGAAGACAATCTGCACGCACTGTTGCTACTGTGTTTCTCAGACATATTAGACCTTATTTACTATTCTATGATGTTTATTACTAGCATGTCTAGCTAAACTCTTAGTGTTGGTCGGGCATGAATCTATGAAGTATTACCTTTGAGACTTGAGCTTAATGCATAGTTTATTTACTTGTATTAATTCTGTGCACACTGAGACAGTTAGTTGCATAAGTAGGGGAAGCCTTGAACCGCAATCTTACTTGTGTTGCTTGCTTGTCATATGTTAAACTAGTTGCATGAGTAGGGGAAGCCTTGAACCGCAATCTTACGGTGACGACTAGGAGTAACGAGCTAGGGTAAGCAGTTGCTACTGTGACAGGATTCGCAGCTGTTTTAGTCTAGTTCTAGGATTAATAGCACATGAACTTTGAACGGAACATGCGCACGTGTTAGGAAGCCTTTACCGGACACTAACCCGAGTAAAACACAAACTATAGACGTTTAGAGTCGATGATAAGGAATGCACGCATAGAGGATTGTCTGCCCAATACTTCTCATAGTCATAGTATCTAATCTCTACTGCTTGCGCACGTCTAGTGTAATTTCCTGCGTTACGCTAGCTACTGTTCATTTGCGCATCGCGCACCCCAATCTCACACAACCCCCATTTTTAGTGTAGACGACAGGATTGAAGACTGAACTACTTGCTCCCTGTGGAGATCGACCCTTACTTAACCGCTGTACTGGTGGAAGAGGAAGGATTATATTTGACGCGCACAACGACGCGCGATCAACATTCCCTGACGAGCATCTGATGGCGCTGACAGGTAAGGTACCATGGTATGCGCACATTGCGAATTACCTGGTCACAGGTACGTTTCCTCCGCATTTCAATAAAACCCAGTGCATGAGATTAAAACATGAGTCCAAACATTATATTTGGGATGATCCATATATGCTTAGAATAGGACCTGATCAGATATTGAGGCGTTGCGTGCCTGACCATGAAATTAACTCCGTCTTGCTGTTTTGTCATGCGCACGCATGTGGAGGACACTTTGGTCCCAAGCGCACAAGCAGAAAGGTCCTGGATTGCGGATTTTATTGGCCGCACCTGTTCCGAGACGCATATGATCACTGCAGGAATTGTGATAGGTGCCAGCGCACAGGAGGCATATCAGCGTGCAATGAGATGCCGCAGACGCCGATTCTAGTGGACGAAGTATTTGATGTATGGGGCATTGACTTCATGGGGCCATTTCCTCCATCTGCCGGATACGAGTACATATTAGTGGCAGTGGACTATGTCTCCAAATGGGTCGAAGCTAAGGCCACGCGGAAGGATGATGGTAAGACGGTTGCTGAGTTTCTGAAAACTAATATCTTTTGCAGGTACGGGGTGCCTAAGGCAGTCATCAGCGACCAGGGAACGCACTTTTGCAACAGGATTGTGGCGCAAGGTTTCAAGCATTATGGAGTGCGCCACAAGACGTCCACTGCCTATCATCCTCAGACAAATGGATAGGCCGAGGTTTCCAACAAAGAGATCAAGCGCATCCTAGAAAAGACTGTCAGACCTTCGCGCAAAGATTGGAGCCAGCGCCTGGACGATGCGCTGTGGGCATACCGCACTGCGCATAAGACGCCCATCGGGACTTCACCATTCCGGTTGGTCTACGGAAAAGCGTGCCACCTGCCAGTAGAGCTAGAGCACAAAGCATATTGGGCCTTGCGCATTTGCAACCTGAATCTAGACGAGGCCGGGAAGGAGCGCGCCTTTGAGCTCAGTGAATTAGAAGAGCTGCGCCTGGATGCCTATGAGGGACTGCGCGATTACAAGGAGCGGACAAAGGCGTTTCATGACAAGCATATCCTCAGACGCACTTTCACGCCAGGAGACCAGGTATTATTATTCTCATCACGACTAAAGCTCATGCCTGGAAAGCTGCGCAGCAAATGGACAGGACCGTACATAGTCACCAAGGTTTTCCCCTACGAAACAATCGAGTTAGAAAACGAGCACCGGCATCGTTTTCAGGTAAATGGGCAGAGAGTCAAACGGTATCTCGGAGAACCTTGGGATGGTGCAACGCGCGACATTGAGTTGGCAGAACCAGAAATAACAGATGCGCCAAATGCCGCACCAGAGGCACCACCGGATGTACCAGAGGGAGAACTGGAGACTATTGCTCACATTTCTTCTTCCTCTTCATCCACCCTCGTTATTGCAGATTTATCACATATTAACCATGCTGATTTCCCTTTTTATCCCTTGCGCAGAACTAAGACGAACACAGCGCCTGCAAAAGCGCGGGATCACTCAGGAGCAAGGGTGGGGGAGGTCGCTGACACACATTTTGGCACGTAACGAGGTACAGTCGAGCCAACGATGTTAAACAAAGGCACTTGTCGGGAGGTAACCCGACTCGTTTTTATTTTTACATGTTTTATTTTTAGTTTTTCTAGTGTTTTTTTAGGCAATTTAGGACTTGTTATTTTAGTCGAGCAGCAGTGCGCAGGTCCGTGCGCACTACAGCGCGCAGGACCTCTGCGCCAGCCAGAGGGGTATATAAGGGCAGGACTTAGAATTTTTCCAGCACTTTTCTCATTCGACCGTTGCCAGCAGCCTTTACCTCCCGTTTCCACCAGCCGATCAGAGCTTCCAGTTAGAGAGATCTGCAGAGCACACGGCCGCACTACCCCCAGGTAACCCTTCCGATCTGAGCAGATTTTATTAGGGTTTGTACGGTGGAGGAGTGCATTAGGGTTTTGAAATCGCACCAAGCTAGAATGCCCCGACTGGATTGCTGTTTAGTGGGTTGTGTAGGCGAGCAGTAGGCGCTCCTTTGGTGAAAGTTTCATTGGATTTGGAGGAGTTTGGATTTTTGCAATTTTTGAGAAGTGTTGACCGACGTTGACCAGAGCACCAAGCACAGAATGAGGCCCGCCGAGGACCAAGAGACCCCTGCCGACTTCGCCTACAAATATGCGGCGTTTATGAGCCTGGAAATGTACGGGACCCCGTACATTAGCCGAGACTTTCTGCGCGAGGTCGGACTGGAGAACCTCGTTGTAGAGCGCCTGGCGCTAGCAGGCTGGGAGGCGCTGTTGGACCTCAACAGCGCATCAGACCAAGAGGACACATGCGAGTTCCTGGCGTCGCTGGAGACGGGCGACCAGGAGATCAGATATAGGCATCGGGGCGTATGGTTCATCGCCTCAGCTGGGAGGATGAAGCGCGCACTCGGATGCGATAAGGTGCGCGAGGGAGACACAGACACGCACTCCAACCAGGAGGCCTGGCGCGAGATGGCGACCGGGTCAGCTTTTGCCGCGGGGCGCAGCAGAGGACGCGAGCTGCGTGACCCGTGGATGTTCTACTTGTGGCGCCTGGTCGCCTATGCAGTCATTGACCGATTTAATGGCGCGCCAAAGGTCAACCTCCTGAACTTGGACATTTTGAAGGGGTTGTACTATGGAAGGAGGGTGCTATTTGTTTCAAATATGGTCGTCCATTGGGGACGGGTTAGCACAAGGGGACCGCTGACGTGCGGTGGAATTATTATGCACCTGCTGCGGGCGCTACATGGAGAGCCCGAGGTGCCTGAGCACACTATGGTGCCGGCTGTCCCGCTGGACCGCGCCTACATGCTGCAGATCAGGGCGGTAGCTGTGAAGGAAGATGGCACATTGGAATGGTGCCACCACCTGCAGCCGGCCAGAGTTCCGCGACCGAGGGCAGAAAGCAGTGCGCAGGGCGCAGCAGCCGCACAGGAGATGGAAGAAGACGAAGCCCCAGAACCAGTCGTGCCTCTAGTCAGACGCGCAAGGACCCGCGCGCAGACTGGAGCGCAAAGGAGGGCTCGTGCACCGCAGGGGGAGCCAGTTACAATTTCGATCGAGGATTCTCCCCCTCGTGCACACGGAAAGCGCCCAAGGACTGAGGCTGAGGAGGCGCTAGAGGCAGCATCAGATGAGCAGCGCATGATGTTCAACGTCATGCGTGTGCTCGAATACTTAGCGCCAGAGGGGGCGGATTTGAGTATGAGTCCACCATCCGGGTGGAGATTTGGAGACGCGATTCCCCCTCCCCTCAGCCTGCACCGACCACCTCCAGGTTCCCCCAGTGAGCCCCATCAGCCAGCCAGCCCTCCTACTCAGCCCCCAGCAGCACCAGCTCCAGCACCAACCACAGAGTCAGCCCCAGCACCAGAACCCACCCCTGAACCTGAACCAGTACCAGTACCCGCACCTTCCCCTGCCCAGCCGTCCATTCCAAGGTCCCCTATAGCCGAACCCATCATTAGCACCAGCTCAGAATCGCTATGGGACCGCGCTTCAGAGTATGACGGCGCGGCGCAGCCTGTCGCCCTATCAGTTGTACCGCCTTCCTCCAGCTCCGAATATACGACGGATTCTTCAGAGGAGGAGGCGCATAGTTCAGCGGCTGCGTCCAGCTCAGATGACATCTAGAGCTGTGGAGGGGAGTGCATATTTTCTTTTCGGGTGGTGTTCTTTTCTTTTTGGTGCTGAACTCTATTTGCTATTATGTTGCTATATTTGTGTTGAACTTGTGTGCTACATATTTTTGTGCCCCTATGCTATATTTGAACTGCTTTGATTATTATGTTTTTTAGGGTTTTTATGTTCTTTATTTTTGCTTGCATACGTGTGCGCCGCCTCCGTGCGCTTGAGCTTGAGTCGTGGGGACACGTCTCTGTTTAAGTGTGTGTGGGGGGGGGGGAGCGTTACACTTACATTTCACGTTTTTTTTTGAGCATATTTAGTGTAGCTTAGTTTAATTGAAGGAAACAGTAGCAGTAGTGCGCTGTGTGCGGGTTGCGCGCACTGATCAGCTTGTTTGCGCTATCCATATTACGTCGTGCGCTATCAACCGTTTTTAGTATATTTTTTCGTTTTTTCTGCTCCTGTTAGTTGGGATATACAGGGGATGTGGAGTTGACAGAAACGCTCCAGAGAGGCGGTTAGTCGTTCGCGCTTCAGAGGAAAGGTATATGGTCTAGAGCGCGAGTGGAGGCCAATGCTTCGCGACCTTCGGAGCAAGAGAGTGCGCTCAGTCACGCAGATGCCAAAGGCGAAATACCCATAGCGTGGCGAGGTGGGAAAACAGACCACCTTCCCTCTGGAAGTCGAGCTAAGGAAGGCGGGCGCGGGTGTAAACGCGTGCGCCGACCTGCGCAGATAGACCAAGGAGGGAGAGCGGGGCGGTGTTCCATAGCTGTTATCCGGAGGCCGAGACTGGAACCGTTCTGGGAAGATAGGAACCATAGACAAAGCTGTACGAAAGAAAAATACCAGCAGATGATACGCGCCACAAAAGAATCAGGATGCGCACTGATAAGCACCAGCGTGCGCAAGTTCACAAAAGGAAAAAAAATCATCATCAAAAAGGCTTGAGTTCCCAGGAAGTGCGCGGAAGAATCACACATCGGAAGAAGCTTGCGTTGTTAACCATATACCTATCCTCGGAGCAAGAGCTGACAACCTGGAGCCTATGAAGAGCTATCTCCCAGCCATCCAAAATAATTTTTCATCCCAGCTGAGAGGTAATGAATTTCAAAATTATTATACTTGAAACTGTTGAGAGCAGATGTGCGCAGGTGGTAGAGCAGCGCAAGGTGTTCAGCAGCGTAGACCGCGCCAGAGTGCAAGACTGTGCGCTAGACTCCAGAGAGGTAATGGTATCCGTGCTTGAGTGCTTGTTCGAGGACGAACAAGGGGCAAGTGTGGGGGGTTTGATAGAGCCTATTTATACGCATTATTTAGATCATAACCCTATGCTTGTTCGCATTATTTTATGTACAAGATTACTGGTTTCCAGTGTTTTTGTATTTCAGGGCAAAACAAGGGCCTAAGCCGGATACGCGCTAACAGACAGCGTTTAGGACGCGCAGCACACAGCCTGCGGAGCTAGCGGCGCAAACAGAAGAAATGGCGAGACACAGCAGAGTTGCGCCGACCAATGCGCTAAGCAGTACGCCGTGCGCCAGGCGCAGAGTCCAGTATTTCCTAATCCCGACATGACCAGATTTGGAAGTTGCCAAGGATGGACCTCTCAAGCAGTATATAAAGGGGAGGAGGTCTAGGGTTTCAGAACAAAAATAGGAAGAGACGATCATCATCAGAGACACACAGAGCGGCAAACTGGAAAACACACGGACTTGTTGAGAGGACTTGCGCCAGCCAACTGCGCCAGCCGAGAAACATTCTGCACGCACTGTTTGCTACTTGTTTCTCAGATACATTAGTTATTATTTACTATTCTATGATGTTTATCACTAGCATGTCTAGCTAAACGCTTAGTGTTGGTTGGGCATGAATCTATGATGTATTTCCTTTGAGACTTGAGCATAATGCATAGTTTGCTTACTTGTATTAAAACTCTGTGCATACGGAGACAGCTAGTTGCATGAGTAGGGGAAGCCTTGAACCGCAATCTTACTCTTGTTGCTTGTTCGTCATATGTTAAACAAGTTGATAGCTTGACGGTGACAACTAGGAGTAACTAGCTAGGGTGATCAGTTGCTACCTTGAACGTATTCGTCTAGTTCTAGAGATTAATAGCACATGAACTTTGAACGGAACATGCGCACGTGTTAGGAAGCCTTGACCGGACACTAATCCAAGTGAAATCAAGCTATAGACATATTAGAGTCAGTGATAAGGAATGCACTCATAGAGGATTATCTGCCCAATACTTCTCATAGTCATAGTACTTAATCTCTACTGCCTGCGCACGTCTAGTGCAAATTCCTGCGTTTTACAACTGTTCACTTGCGCACTGCGCAACCCAATCACTCACCCCCCAATCTTCGGAAGTGTAGGTCACTGGCTAGAACCGAACTACTTGCTCCCTGTGGAGATCGACCCTTACTTAACCGCTGTACTGAGTAGAAGAGGAAGGATTATATTTGATGCGCACAACGACGCGCGATCAGAGTCCGAAGATGAGGAATGTGGAGATACTGAATTGTCACCAGTAGAACATGATGGTGATGATGACGAGGAGAACGCTGTTGTTGGTGATTTGCTAGTGGTAAGACACATTCTCAATGTCCAAGTTAAGGAGGAGGATACGTGCCAAAGAGAAAACTTGTTTCATACGAGGTGCATGGTGAACGGTAAGGTGTGTAGCGTCATTATTGATGGAGGAAGTTGCACAAATGTAGCAAGCAATTATTTGGTGGAAAAGTTGGGATTAAAGAAAATGAAGCACAACCAACCATACCGGCTGCGATGGCTTAATGATTGCGGTGATGTTAGAGTTGTCAGCCAAGTAAAGGTACCATTTTCTATTGGTAAATATGAGGATGAAGTGCTTTGTGACGTGGTTCCTATGCAACCTTGTCACACATTATTAGGGAGGCCTTGGCAGTACGATCGAAAGGCCACACATGATGGGTTCACAAATAAGTATTCTTTCACTATTAGAAAGCAACCTATTACCCTTGTTCCGTTAACTCCAAAACAGGTCATGGAGGACCAATTTCAGTTACAAAAATCCCATGAGAGAATGAGAGAAAAAGAAAATGAGAGAAAAAGAGAAAAACAAAATGAGAGAAATGAGAAAAAAAGTGACGAGGGAAAAGAAAAAGAGAGAGTTTCTGCCATTATGAGAGCCAGAGAGGAAAAATGTAGTTACATGTCGAGCAAAAGTGAGATAAAAAGAGTGTTGTGTTCACATCAGCCCCTTATAGTACTTATGTACAAGGAGGCCTTTTTATGTACTAATGATCTTGCCGGTTCATTACCGAGCAATGTTGTTTCCCTTTTGCAGGAATTTGATGATGTCTTTCTGGAGGAAATGCCGAATGGATTACCACCAATTAGAGGAATCGAACACAAGATTGATTTCGTACCTGGTTCACCAATTCCAAACCGACCAGCTTATAGGACTAATCCCGAGGAGGCAAAAGAATTACAAAGGCAGGTACATGATCTATTAGAAAAGGGGTATGTGCGTGAAAGTTTGAGTCCTTGTGCGGTGCCAGTCATACTAGTTCCTAAGAAGGATGGCAGTTGGAGGATGTGTGTTGATTGTCGTGCCATTAACAACATAACGGTAAAGTATCATCACCCTATTCCAAGATTAGATGATATGATTGATAAGTTGCATGGTGCTTGTGTGTTTTCAAAAATTGATTTGAAAAGTGGATATCATCAGATTAGGATGCATGAAGGTGATGAATGGAAAACAGCATTTAAAACTAAATATGGTTTGTATGAATGGTTAGTGATGCCTTTTGGTTTAACTAATGCTCCAAGCACATTTATGAGGTTGATGAACCATGTTTTACGTTGGCAAATTTGTTGTTGTGTACTTTGATGATATATTGATTTATAGCAAAAACTTGAAAGAACATGTTAATCATCTTAAATCGGTTTTGAGTGTCTTAAGGGAAGAAAGGTTGTTTGCTAACCTCAAGAAGTGCACCTTTTGCACGGATAAGCTCGTGTTTCTTGGTTTTGTTGTTGGAAAGGATGGAATTCAAGTGGATGAGGAGAAGGTGAAAGCAATCCAAGAGTGGCCGACACCTTCAACAATCAGCCAAGTGAGGAGTTTTCATGGATTGGCAAGCTTCTATAGACGTTTTGTTCAAAATTTCAGTAGCTTGGCAGCCCCTCTGACTGAAGTCATCAAGAAGAATGCACCATTCAAATGGGGCAGCGAACAAGAGACGTCTTTTACGTTAATTAAGGAGAAGTTGACAAATGCTCCTTTGCTTACATTACCTAACTTTACTAAGACATTTGAAATTGAATGTGATGCTTCAGGAATAGGTATTGGAGCTGTTCTAATGCAAGAAGGGCGAGCCGTTGCTTATTTTAGCGAGAAACTGAGCGGGGCAGCGTTGAAGTATCCTACTGATGACAAGGAGATGTATGCTTTGGTGAGAGCATTAGAGCATTGGCAGCACTATCTATGGCCAAAGGAGTTTGTTATTCACACCGATCATGAAACCTTAAAGCATTTGAAAGGACAACAAAGGTTGAACAAACGACATGCTAAATGGGTAGAGTTCATTGAAACATTTCCTTATGTGATCAAATACAAGAAAGGTAAGGAAAACATTGTGGCTGATGCATTGTCAAGAAGGTATGTTTTAATTTCTACCTTAGAAACAAAATTGCTTGGTTTTGAATACATCAAGGACTTATATGCAAATGATCCTGATTTTGGCGATGTGTTTCAAACATGTGATAGAGCATCATTTGGAAAGTTCTATATAAATAATGGCTATTTGTTTCGTGAAAGTAAATTATGTGTTCCAATTTGTTCTTTACGTGAATTACTAGTTAGGGAAGCACATGGTGGTGGATTAATGGGTCATTTTGGTTTTGCTAAGACTTTTGGTGTATTGCATGAGCATTTCTTTTGGCCGCATATGAGACGTGATGTTGAATGGATTTGTGAAAAGTGTATAACATGTAAACAAGCCAAGTCTAAATTAAAACCTCATGGTTTGTATACACCTCTACCTATACCAGAACATCCTTGGACTGATATTTCTATGGATTTTGTGTTAGGTTTGCCAAGGACTAAAAGGGGTAAAGATTCAATTTTTGTGGTAGTGGACAGATTTTCGAAAATGGCACATTTCGTTGCATGCAATAAAACTGATGATGCTTCCAATATTTCTAATTTGTTCTTCAAAGAAATTGTTAGATTGCATGGAATGCCTAAGACCATTGTTTCGGATCGGGATGCAAAGTTCCTAAGTTACTTTTGGAAAACTTTGTGGGGAAAGTTAGGGACTAAGTTGTTATTTTCGACTACATGACATCCTCAAATTGATGGGCAAACGGAGCTGGTGAGTAAGACCTTGTCTACATTATTACGTGCAATCATTAAGAAGAACTTGAAAACTTGGGAGGAGTGTTTTCCACATGTTGAATTTGCTTATAATAAGCATACATTCAGCAACTAAGTTTTCACCATTTGAGATTGTGTATGGCTTTAATCCTTTATCTCCTTTAGATCTTACACCTTTACCATTGCAGGAGCGTCTAAACTTAGATGGCAAAAAGAAGGCTGAACTGGTCAAACAAATTCACCAAAAAGCTAAAGAGAACATCGAACGGAGGACTGAGCATTATGTTCAACAAGCCAACAAAGGACGCAAGAAGGTTGTGTTTCAGCCCTGTGAATGGGTTTAGTTGCATTTGAGAAAAGAGCGTTTTCCTGAAAAAAGGCGATCAAAGCTTCTACCTCATGGAGATGGACCATTTCAAGTTCTTGAACGCATTAATGATAACGCTTACAAGCTTGACTTGCCCGGTGAGTATAATGTTAGCGCAAGCTTTAATGTTGCTGATTTGTCTCCATTTGAGGCAGACGAAGATTTGAGGACAAATCCTTTTCAAGAGGGAGAGAATGATGCGACTATTGGAGCCAAATCACTTGAAGGTTATAAGCATAATGATCCATTTTCAATTCCTAGTGGGCCAATTACAAGACAAAAAGCAAAGAAGTTATATGAAGCTCTACATGGGCTTATTCAAGAAAGTTGGGCTGATTACCAAGAAAGAGCAAATGATATTCAATCTTATCATCTCATAAACGCAATGTGAGAAGATAAATATAGAAGACTTTTGGAGCGCAAGAAAACTCATGAGTTGGTCTCATCTTCAATCTCATCAAGTTGTTCTTATCTTCATTTTCTAGTCCTTTGAGCTTCTTATCTATTCCCTATATAAGGGATGCTACATTATCATTTTCACCATCCAATGAATAATAAACTTGTGAAAAACATGTGTTTTCTTTGTTCTTAATTGAACTTTCTGAACTTCTCAAGGTTAATCTTGTGGCGTTCAAATCCAAACTTATCACCATTCTTGGTGTGGCGTTTGAATATGAAGTTCTTAGTTTCTCATCACGCTATCCATTTGCGTTACGGTGAGGGGTTAAGACTCATCCTATGAAGTCGTGGTTTCTCATCACAATAAGGTGAGGGGTCATCGAGCTCGACAAACTTGTTGTGGCAGATTTTTGGTTACGATCCAACTCAAGAAAATGGTTTCCATCACACTAGAGGGAGGGGTTCGTAACAGACTTGAAAGGGTTTTATTAAATGGATTGGCTGCTGCGGCATTTCCTGAGCTGAAAGTGGTCCATCTTCCCCGCGTAAAATCGGATCATTGTCCTCTGTTGATTACTTTCAAAGATAGTGAGCGAGCCCACAGTTTCTTTAGCTTCAATTCTGCTTGGGTTAACCATTAGGGTTTTCTCCAGCTTGTTCGGGATTCTTGGAGTGGCCAAGCTCATGCTAATCCTATGATTAACTGTCACCTTAAGTTAAAAAGGCTAAGAAGCGTTCTTCGTCACTGGAATTGGAATGTTTTCGGTGATATTAATCAGAGAAATAATGATCTTAGTAAACGTATGGAAGCTATTGAGCAGAATTTGCAGAATCAATGGTCTGTGGATAGTGAGGAAAACTTCGTTTTTATTCAGAATCGTCTTCATTCAGCCTTAGATGACAGACATACCTTTCTTGATGCTAAATCGCGTATTGGATGGCTTCAACATGGTGAGAGGAATACTGGCTTATTTCACACAGCTATAAAAGTTCGAAGAGCTATTAATAATTTTAAAGTTACTCTTCCTTCTGGTAATGTTTCGGATGATCATGAAACTATTGGTTCCCTGGCAGTAGATTACTTTCAGAAGCTGTTGGGAGAGTTTTCTGCTATTCCCGCTATTGACTACTTTGATGACATTCTCCCTGATATCTCGGAATCTGATAATGAGGCCCTTACTAGCATACCGAATGCAGAAGAGGTGTGGCTTGCTGTTTCCAGCTTACCTAAAGCGAGTGCCCCTGGCCCTAGTGGCTTTACTGGTGTTTTTTATCAATCCTGTTGGAGTATCATTGGAAATGATATCATTCAAGGAGTCCAACTCTTCTTTAAGGGTTTTAGCCTGCCGAAACCTATCTCCTCCACAGTTCTTATTCTTATTCCGAAGGTCAAAAATGCGACTTCTCTGGATCAGCTCAGGCCCATCAGCTCAGGCTCATTCAAGGAGTCAAAAATGCTGGCTAAGATTCTCAATGATTGTCTACGGCCTTTCTTGGATAATATTATTGGATTAGAACAATCAGGCTTTGTCCCAGTTTGATACGAACCCCACCCTCTAGTGTGATGGAAACCATTTTCTTGAGTTGGATCGTAACCAAAAATCTGCCACAACAAGTTTGTCGAGCTCGATGACCCCTCACCTTATTGTGATGAGAAACCACGACTTCATAGGATGAGTCTTAACCCCTCACCGTAACGCAAATGGATAGCGTGATGAGAAACTAAAAACTTCAGATTCAAACGCCACACCAAGAATGGTGATAAGTTTGGATTTGAACGCCACAAGATTAACCTTGAGAAGTTCAGAAAGTTCAATTAAGAACAAAGAAAACACATGTTTTTCACAAGTTTATTATTCATTGGATGGTGAAAATGATAGTGTAGCATCCCTTATATAGGGAATAGATAAGAAGCTCAAAGGACTAGAAAATGAAGATAAGAACAACTTGATGAGATTGAAGATGAGACCAACTCATGAGTTTTCTTGCGCTCCAAAAGTCTTCTATATTTATCTTCTCACATTGCGTTTATGAGATGATAAGATTGAATATCATTTGCTCTTTCTTGGTAATCAGCCCAACTTTCTTGAATAAGCCCATGTAGAGCTTCATATAACTTCTTTGCTCTTTGTCTTGTAATTGGCCCACTAGGAATTGAAAATGGATCATTATGCTTATAACCTTCAAGTGATTTGGCTCCAATAGTCGCATCACAGGTAGATCCATTCACCAATGTATTGCCTTGGCCCATGATTTGGTTTCGGACATCCATAAGAAAGTCCATGGTGGCAATGTAGTGGTAAAGCTCGATATGGGTTTTTCTTATTCGGGGAATGAAGGCTATGGGATTTAATGATGGCTGGTGTGACCTAATCTATCGAAATCTCAGTAGCTGCTGGTACTCTATCCGGGTTAGAGGGAAATCCTTCGGTTTTTTTAAATCTCACAGGGGATTGCGGCAGGGAGACCCCCTTTCTTCAAGTTTATTCATTATTGCTATGGAAATTCTTCCCCGAAAGATCAAGGCGGCTGTTAAGCCTGGTGGAGGAATTATGCCTTACTGGTCTTCCCTTCAAGCAGTTATGATCAGTCATATGCTATTCGCTGATGACGTTCTGATTTTCACTAATGAAGGTAAGTCTTCCTTTACAAACTTCCTGGAACTATCTTAAGAATTCCTCTCTTCGGGCAAATCATGCTAGAAGTAGATTCTCTATTGGAGGTAAGGGATCTTGTCTGTGGAAAATTTTATCTCCTCATGTGTCCAATATAGCTCTTAACTGCCGTTGGCAGCTTGGAAATGGTCAGACTGCTGTCTCCACTTTTTGTCAAAATATTGCCTTGTCTTGCCCTAAGAGATTTAAATCTAAATCTATTAAAGAAGTGCTCCAAGACCCAAACTCGAGAAGGGTTTTTCTTCATAATCTGAACCCAAGAATCTTGCGTTCCATAGGGAATTATTTTGATGAAGAGCTTGGGGGCACTCTTATATGGGAAGGAGACCCGGCTGGCTGCATTACGAGCTCCAACTATCTGAAGAGCTTTGCTCCTCCTGCTGTTTATCTGAAAAATTTTGATATCATCTGGCAAGTTTCATGTTTCCTTTGGAAACTCCTCCACTCAGCTCTTTCTACGCATGAAAACATCATGAAATCTGGAGTTCTTTTAGCCAGCAAGTGTGTATGCTGCAAGGTGCCGCATACAAAGTCCATGGAGCACATTTTTTTAAATAGCGACCAGGCAGATTTATTGATGGTGTCCCTGATCGCGCGTCGTTGTGCGCGTCAAATATAATTCCTTCCTCTTCCACTAGTACAGCGGTTAAGTAAGGGTCGATCTCCACAGGGAGCAAGTAGTTCAGTTCTAGCCAGTGACCTACACTTACGAAGATTGGGGGGGTGTGTGAGTGATTGAAATGGGCGATGCGCAAGTGAACAGTAACTAGTGTAACGCGGGAAATTTGCACTTGACGTGCGCAAGCAGTAGAGATTAAATACTATGATTATGAGAAGCATTGGGCAGACAATCCTCTATGAGTGCATTCCTTATCATCGACTCTAAACGTCTATAGTTTTCGGTTTACTTGGGTTAGTTTTCGGTCAAGGCTTTCTAACACGTGCGCATGTTCCGTTCAAAGTTCATGTGCTATTAATCCTTAGAACATAGACTAAAACAGCTGCGAATCCGTTCAAAGTAGCAACTGATCACCCTAGCTCGTTACTCCTAGTTGTCACCGTAAAGCTATCAACTAGTTTAACACATGACAAGCAAGCAACACAAGTAAGATTGCGGTTCAAGGCTTCCCCTACTCATGCAACTGGCTGTCTCCGTATGCACAGGATTAATACAAGTAAGTAAACTATGCATTAAGCTCAAGTCTCAAAGAAAATACATCATAGATTCATGCCCAACCAACACTAAGAGTTTAGCTAGACATGCTAGTGATAAACATCATAGAATAGTAAATAATGACTAATGTGTCTGAGAAAACAGTAGCAAACAGTGCGTGCAGCTTGTCTTCTCGGTTGGCGCGGTCGGCTGGCGCAAATCCTCTCAACAAGTCCGTGTGTTTTCCAGTTCTGCTGCGCAGTGCCTCTTGGTGATCTCTGATGCGTCTCCAGAAAGTCTCTTTTTTCCTCTCTCTGCGTTGCCCTAGCCTTCCTCTTGTTTATATACTGCTTGGGAAGCTCACTTTTGGCAACTTCCAAATCTGGTCACGTCAAGATTAGGCAGTACTGGACTTTGCGCTTGGCGCACGGCATCGGCTAGCGCATGGGCTAGCGCACCTCTGCTGACTCTCGCCAACTTCTCTCCTGTTTGTGCTGCTAGCTCCGCAGGCGGATCTTTCACTCCTAGAACGCTGCCTGTTAGCGCGTATCCGACTCTAGGACTCGTTTTGCCCTGTAATACAAAAATATTAGAAATGAGTAATCTTGCTCATAAAATATTGCAAACAAGCATAGGGTTATGATCTAAATAATGCTTACAAATAGCCTCTATCAAACCCCCCACACTTGCCCCTTGTTCGTCCCGAACAAGCACTGAAGCGCGGATACAATTACCTCTTCTGGAGTTTAGCGCACAGTCTTGCACTCTGATGCGAATGCACAATTGCTCAATTCGCACTGCTCTATCACCTGCGCACAATTGCACTCAACAGTTCTAATATAATAATTTCGAAATTCATCACCTCTCAACCTGGATGAAGATTTTTTTGGATGGCTGGGAGATAGCTCTTCTTAGGCTCCAGGCTGCCAGCTCTTACTCCAAGATAGGTATATGGTGGATAACGCAGCTTCTTCCAGTGCGTGATTCGTCCGCGCACTTCATGGGAACCTGAGCTTTCTGATGATTTCCTTATGGTCTTTGCGCATGTTGATGCTTGTGCGCATGCTGATTCTTTTGTAGCGCGTATCATCTGCTGGTATTTTTCTTTTGTACAGCTTGTCTCTTTAATTTCTTACATTCCCAGAGCAGTTCCAGTCTCAGCCTTCGGATAGCAGCTATGGAACTCGCCCCGCTCTCTCTCCTTTGGTCTGTCTGCGCAGGTCAGCGCACGCGTTTACATCCGCGCCTGCCTTCCTTAGCTCGATTTCCAGAGAGAAGGTGGTCTGTTTTCCCACCTCGCCACGCTATGGGTATTTCGCCTTTGGCATCTGCGTGACTGAGCGCGCTCTTTTGTTCCGAAGGCTGCGAAGCACTGGCCTCCACTAACGCTCTCGACCATATACCTTGCCTTCGAAGCAAAAGCGACTAACCGCCTCTCTGGAGCATTTCTGTCAACTCCACATCCCCTGCATATCCCAACTAACGCACTACTGCTACTATTCTCTTTAACTTAAACTAAGCTACACTAAAATGCTCAAAAACGTGAAAAGTGAATGTAACGCCCCCCCCCCCCCCCCCCCCCCCCCCACACTTGAACAGAGACGTGTCCCCACGACTCAAGCGCAAGCGCATGGAGAGCGCACACATGCATGTAATGCAAAAATAAGGAACATAAGAACAAAAACAAATAGTCACACAACATAAACGATAGCACAGGGTCACAAAATATGCGGCACAAATATTCAGCACATAATATCCAATAAGACGCAGCAAAATAAAAGACACCACCCTAAAGAAAACTAATGCTGCTGCCCCTCGGCCTTAGAAGTCCTCCGAGCTAGACGCAGCTGCTGATCCAAGCGCCTCATCCTTTGAAGAATCCGTCACGTAGTCGGTGCTGGAGGCTGGTGGCACTATGGTGAGGGGGTCAGGCTGCGCTACGAGGTCGTCCTCGGAAAGGGAATCCCAAATGGAATCGGAGTCTATGCTGGGATAGGCTATGGGGGACTCCGGAACAGAAGGCCGGGCAGGGGAAACTGCTGGTGGTGGTATTGGTTCTGGGTCAGGGGTGGGTTTTGCTGCGGGGGCTGCCGGTGCTGGTGCTGGTGGTGGTACTGGAGAGGGTGTTGCTGGATGGACGGGGGCTGCTGAGGCTGCTGGGGCTCGGGTAGGAGGGCTGGCTGGCTGGCTAGGGGGACCTGGAGGTGGCCGGTGCAGGCTGAGGAGAGGGGGAATCGCGTCTCCAAATCTCCACCCGGATGGTGGCCTCATACTTAAATCCGCCCCCTCTGGCGCTAAGTATTCGAGCACACGCATGACGTTGAACATCATGCGCTGCTCGGCGGTTGCTGCCTCGGGCGCCTCCTCAGCCTCAGTCCTTGGGCGCTTTCCACGTGCACGAGAGGGAGAATCCTTGATGGAAATGGTCACTGGCTCCCCTTGTGGTGCACGGGCCCTCTGGTGCGCTCCAGTCTGCGCCCGGGTCCTTGGGTCATGATGCGCTAGGGCTGCGGTCAACTGTGGTCAACACCCTCAACAACTTCAAAAATCCAAACTGCACAGAAATCCCTGAAATTCTCATCGAAGGAGCGCCTACTGCTCGCCTACACAACGCACTAAACAATACTCCAATCGGCGCACTCTACCCCGGTGCGATTTCAAAACCCTAGAAAACTTCTCCTCCGCACAAACCCTAACGGAAGCTGCTCAAATCGGGGGGAGAGGTTACCTGGGTGTAGTGCGGCTGTGTGGTCCTCGAATCACTCTAAACGGACGCTGGGTTGGGCGCTGATCGACGGGCAGAGGTCTGAAGGCGGGGGCTCGTGTGCAACGGTCGAGTGAAACGTGCTGGATTTTTCCTAAGTCCTGCCTTATATACTCCCCTGGCTAGCGCATCTGACCTGCGCAGTGCTAGACGCACGGTCCTGCGCACTACTGCGTGACTAAAAAACTACCAAGTCCTAAACTAGCTAAAAAAACTCAAAAAAAACAAAACAAGTAGAAAATAAAATATGCAAAAGTAAAAACGTGTCGGGTTACCTCCCGACAAGTGCCTTTGTTTAACGTCGTTGGCTCGACTGTACCTCGTTACGTGCCAAAATGTGTGCCTGCGACCTCCCCCACTCTTGCTCCTGAGTGTTCCTGCGCCAGTGTGTGTGTTGCGATCTCATTGGTCCTGCGCAAAGGGTAAGATGGGAAGTCAGCATGTGATAAATTATGCGTAACGAGGGCAAATGCAGAGGAAGAAGAGATATAAGCAATAGGTTCCAGTTCTCCCTCTGGTACATCCGGTGGTGTGTCTGGCACAGCAGCTTGCGCATCTATTATCTCTGGTTCGGCCAAGTCAATGTTGCGCGCTGTGCTATCCCAAGGTTCTCCTAAGTACCGTTTGACTCTCTGCCCATTAACCTGAAAATGATGCCGGTGCCCGTCTTCTAACTCGATTGTTCCGTAGGGGAAAACCTTAGTGACCGTGTATGGTCCCGTCCATTTGCTGCGCAGCTTTCCAGGCATAAGCTTCAGGCGTGATGAGAATAGTAATACCTGGTCTCCTGGTTCAAAAGTGCGTCTGAGGATATGCTTGTCGTGAAAGGCCTTGGTGCGCTCCTTGTAATCGCGCAGTCCCTCATAGGCGTCCAGGCGCAGCTCTTCTAGTTCGTTCAGCTCAAATGCGCGCTCCCTTCCTGCCTCTTCCAAGTTCAGGTTGCAAATGCGTAAGGCCCAATATGCCTTGTGCTCGAGCTCTACTGGCAGGTGGCATGCTTTCCCATAGACCAGCCGAAATGGTGAGGTCCCAATGGGCATCTTATGCGCAGTGCGGTATGCCCATAGCGCATCATCAAGGCGCTGGCTCCAATCTTTGCGCGATGGTCTCACAGTCTTTTCTAAGATGCGCTTGATCTCCCTGTTAGAAACTTCGGCCTGTCCATTCGTCTGCGGATGGTAAGCGGTGGACGTCTTGTGGCGCACCCCATAGTGCTTGAAAACTTGCGCCACGACCCTGTTGCAAAAGTGTGTCCCCTGGTCGCTGATTACTGCCTTAGGCACTCCGTACCTGCAAAATATGTTAGTTCTGAGAAAATCAGCGACAGTCTTACCATCATCCTTTCGCGTAGCCTTAGCTTTAACCCATTTGGAGACATAGTCTACTGCCACCAATATGTACTCGTAACCTGCAGATGGAGGAAATGGCCCCATGAAGTCGATTCCCCAAACATCGAACACTTCATCCACCAGAATCGGGGTCTGCGGCATCTCATTGCGCGCGGATATTCCTCCTGTGCGCTGGCACCTGTCACAATTCCTGCAGTGATTATAGGCGTCTCTAAACAGGTGCGGCCAATAGAATCCGCAGTCCAGGACCTTTCTGCTTGTGCGCTTGGGACCGAAGTGTCCTCCGCATGTGTGCGCATGACAAAACATCAAAACAGAATTAATTTCGTGGTCAGGCACGCAACGCCTCAATATCCGATCTGGTCCTATTCTAAGCATGTAAGGATCATCCCAAAGGTAATGCTTGGACTCATGTTTTAATCGCATGCACTGAGTTTTATTGAAATGTGGAGGAAACGTACCTGTGACCAGGTAATTTGCGATGTGCGCATACCATGGTACCTTACCTGTCAGCGCCATCAGATGCTCGTCAGGGAATGTTTCCGTGATCTGCCTTGGTTCCTCCTCTTTCACGATCCTGCTCAGGTGATCAGCAACTGTATTCTCCGTGCCCTTCTTGTCTTTGATCTCCAAGTCAAATTCCTACAGTAAGAGCACCCAGCGCATCAGGCGTGGCTTGGTTTCCTTCTTGGACATGAGGTAGCGGATAGCTGCGTGGTCAGTGTAGATGATGACTCTTGCGCCTAGAACATATGCTCGGAACTTCTCCAGTGCAAATACAATTGCCAGAAGCTCCTTCTCCGTGGTGGTGTAGTTCCTCTGCGTAGAGTCCAGTGTGCGCGATGCATAGTAAATGGCATGCGGCTTCTTGTCTACGCGCTGACCCAAGACTGCACCTACTGCATAATCACTTGCGTCGCTCATCAGCTCAAATGACAGGTTCCAGTCTGGTGCGCGCATTACTAGCGCACTGGTCAGCGCTTCTTTCAGCTTATCAAACGAAGCCCTGCACTCATCAGTAAAGTCGAAGCACACATCTTTTTGCAAAAGGTTAGACAGGGGTATACAAATTTTAGAGAAATCTTTGATAAAACGCCTGTAGAACCCAACATGCCCTAAGAATGATTTCACGTCGCGCACGTTGGTGGCATAAGGTAGATTAGAAATAAGATCTATCTTAGCTTTGTCTACCTTGATCCCCTCCTCTGAAATGATATGACCTAGTACTACTCCGTGCGTTACCATGAAATGACATTGTTCGTAATTTAGCACTAAGTTCTTAGAAATGCAGCGCGCTAAGACTTTATCTAGATGTGTTAAGCATGCATCAAAGGTACTTCCATATACAGTAAAATCATCCATGAACACTTCTATGCATATACCAATCATATCAGAGAAAATGCTCATGACAAGGCGTTGGAACGTACCTGGCGCGTTGCACAGCCCAAAAGACATGCGCCGAAACGCAAACGTACCGAACGGGCATGTGAATGTGGTCTTCTCTTGATCTTCCGCAGCTATGGGTATCTGGTTGTACCCTGAATATCCGTCTAAGAAACAAAAATAAGGTTTACCTGCTAAGCGATCCAGCATCTGGTCCATGAAGGGTAGCGGGAAGTGGTCCTTGCGCGTTACTGCGTTAAGCTTCCTGTAGTCGATGCACATGCGCCAGCCAGTTTGTATGCGCTTGGGAACTAGCTCGCCCTGCACATTTTCTTCCACTGTGATTCCTCCTTTCTTTGGCACAACATGCACCGGACTGACCCATTTGCTGTCCGAGATTGAGTAAATGACCCCTGCGCCAAGCAATTTCAGGACTTCCTTTTGCACTACCTCCATCATATTTGGATTCAACCTGCGCTGAGCCTCTCTGGATGGTTTGGCACCATCTTCCAATAGAATCCTATGCATGCACACGTCTGGGCTCACTCCGCGCAGATCGGCAAGTGTCCATCCTATGGCGCGCTGGTTCTTGCGCAGTACCTGCTGTAAGCGTGCCTCCTGCTCCTCTTCTAATCCTTTCTTTATGATCACTGGCAGGGTGTCCTCATCTCCCAAGAAAATGTATTTGAGGTGCTCTGGGAGTTGCTTCAGTTCGATCTTGGGTGCCTGTTCAATAGAGGGAAAGATTTTGTTAGCGGTGCAAATATGAACTATATCACGTACCTGTGTGGGTGCTGGTTCCGCACTGCTCAGCTCTTCCTCTTGCTCCTCCAGCTCTGCCTATGTCAGTAGCTCTGGTCCTACGGTTGCGCTCGCACATTGCGCTTCTGTGACTAAATCGTCAATGCTGTCCATTGCGTGCACTGTAGCGTCCTCATGTGGATGCTGCATCCCCTTGAATATGTTGAAATGGATTTCTTCGCCATCTACCTCCATGGAGAGCGTGCCCCTCCACACGTCTATCTTTGTGCGCGCGGTCATCAGAAACGGTCTGCCTAGGAGGATCTGCGCACCGCTGGCGCTTGATTCACCCTCCATTTCGAGCACATAAAAATCTGCTGGGAACACCAACTCTCCTACTGGAACTAGGACATCTTCTATCATGCCTGCAGGTTGTTTGTACGATCTATCTGCTAGCTGAATGGTGAGACCTGCAGGCTTTAGTGGTCCAAGGCGCAATGTCGTATATAGGGAATAAGGTAGCAAATTGATGGATGCGCCTAAATCGATCATGCAATTACTCACTGTGGTCTTACCTAGCGTGCATGGAATAGTAAATGTACCTGGATCTCGGCACTTAGGTGGTACCTTTTGTTGCACGATTGCTGAGGCCTGCGCATTTAGCATTACCTGTGCGCATTCGCCCTTCCTCCTTTTGTTTGTGCACAGCTCTTTTAAAAACTTTGCATACCTGGGAATCTGCCGAATAGCTTCAATGAGGGGAATATTGATTTCCACCTTGCTGAACAACTCATAAAGCTCCTTGTCCAACGCTTCCTTTCTAGCCAATGGTGCCTGCACAGGGAAAGGTGCGGGTATGTTAGTACAATTTATGTCCTTGTTTCTGGACTGAGACATACCTGGCGTGTTGCCCTGCTGGTTTGTGGCTGGCGCTTCTGGTTGCGCATCTTGCTCTGGTTGCGCATTCTGATCTGCTGAATCCGGGACTTGCGCAACTGGTTGCGCGGGCGCCTGCGCGGTCTGCTCTGTTCCTACTGTGCGCCCAGTCCTCAGTGTCACTGCATGACTCCTCCTTTAGGGTTCTGAATCACTTGCGAGGGCAGGTTGCCATCGCTCTTTTTTAGCTCATATACTGTGGTTGCGATCTGTGATAACTGCTTTTCGATGGACTCGAACCTTTTGTCATATTTCTCGTCATTTTTGCGCACTGTGTCTGCTAGCTGCCCCACGATATCTTCTAGGGATCGCCTCGGTTGCTAGTTGTTATGCGCTGGTGCGTCATTGCGGCGATGCGGTGGATTGTAGGGCGCAGCTGGTTGCGTCTGCTGTGGCGCGCGCTGATCAGTGGACTGCCTCTGGAAATTGTTCTCTTCCCTCCATCTGAATCCATTGGTGGCAAGCCCAAAGCGCGGCTGATTCTGCCTCTGCGGTCCTCTGTTATCCCATCCTCCAAGAGCGTTGACATCTCCAGATTCTTCAAAAAGTGTTGGGCATTCATCTGTCTTGTGCTCGGTGGACCTGCAGAATTCACATACCACTGGCGCAACTGGTTGTGCGCTCTGCGCACTCATCAATTTCTGCAGCATGGCCTTCATTTCCCTGATCTCAGCGCTTGTTTCTACCTGATGCACAGAACGAGTACGACTATTTTCAAGCGTTATTTGATGTCTTACCTGCCTAGCAGAGTCTTCTATCAGCTGCCACGCATCCTCTGGGTACATGTTGCAAATGTCCCCGCCTGCGCAGGCGTTCAATAACCTCAGCTCCATGGGCAGCAGTCCATTCAGAAAGTTCTCTATCAGCACATTCTGGGGCAGGCCGTGATTGCAGCAGTTGGCCTCTAGCTCCCTGAAACGCTCGTAATATTCGGACAGTGACTCCCCTGCGCTCTGCCTTGGCGCGGCCAGCTCTCTTCTGAGTAGCGCGATCTTTGCTGCGGGATAGAATTTGTCCAGGAATTTATTCTGCAGCTGCTCCCATGTGTGAATGGATCCTGCGGGTAAGTTCATCAACCAATGTCTGGCTGTATCACACAATGAAAATGGGAATGCCTTCATTTTCAGCGCCTCATCACTCTCCCCTTCGGTCTTCATGTTCTCGCAAATGACTAGGAACTCTCGCACATGCTTGACTGGATTTTCATTGTTCATCCCGTGGAACTTGGGCATGTGATGGATGAGCGAGCTCCTTAGCTCAAACTGACCGCCTGGTGGAAGCACGATGCACCATGGCTGGTTAACAGTTATAGGGGCTGACATCTCGCGCACTGTTCTGCGTCGCGCGGCTTGTTGCACGGGTGGCGCATGATACACTTCAGCGGCCCTCCTTGCTTCAACCTCGCGCTGCACTTCCTCTCTGAACAGGGCTGCGCGGTTATGTGCTCTTGCTTCCTCTGGGGTTCTGTCCCCCAAGTTGTCTCCTACAACACTGTTATCCTCCATAACCTGTTCTGAATCTCAAAGAAAATGAAATTAAAAGATAACTAATGTTGTTGCGTCTGTCAGTGCGCAACTAGAATCTGCGCAGCACAACTGTTTCAAGGTTGCGCAGGCTAATGGTGATTGCGCGCTGTCAGAAACAACAATGAAAACAAAACAAACTGAAATAACTAGTTACTAAAAAGGAAAAAAACGTAAACTAACTAAAACTTAGCTGTGTTGCTCCCCGGCAACGGCGCCAAAATTTGATCGCGCGTCGTTGTGCGCGTCAAATATAATTCATTCCTCTTCCACTAGTAAGGGTCGATCTCCACAGGGAGCAAGTAGTTCAGTTCTAGCCAGTGACCTACACTTACGAAGATTGGGGGGTGTGTGAGTGATTGAAATGCGCGATGCGCAAGTGAACAGTAACTAGTGTAACGCAGGAAATTTGCACTAGACGTGCGCAAGCAGTAGAGATTAAATACTATGATTATGAGAAGCATTGGGCAGACAATCCTCTATGAGTGAATTCCTTATCATCGACTCTAAACGTCTATAGTTTTCGGTTTACTTGGGTTAGTGTCCGGTCAAGGCTTTCTAACACGTGCGCATGTTCCGTTCAAAGTTCATGTGCTATTAATCCTTAGAACATAGACTAAAACAGCTGCGAATCCGTTCAAAGTAGCAACTGATCACCCTAGCTCGTTACTCCTAGTTGTCACCGTAAAGCTATCAACTAGTTTAACATATGACAAGCAAGCAACACAAGTAAGATTGCGGTTCAAGGCTTCCCCTACTCATGCAACTGGCTGTCTCCGTATGCACAGGATTAATACAAGTAAGTAAACTATGCATTAAGCTCAAGTCTCAAAGAAAATACATCATAGATTCATGCCCAACCAACACTAAGAGTTTAGCTAGACATGCTAGTGATAAACATCATAGAATAGTAAATAATGACTAATGTGTCTGAGAAAACAGTAGCAAACAGTGCGTGCAGCTTGTCTTCTCGGTTGGCGCGGTCCGCTGGCGCAAATCCTCTCAACAAGTCCGTGTGTTTTCCAGTTCTGCTGCGCAGTGCCTCTTGGTAATCTCTGATGCGTCTCCAGAAAGTCTCTTTTTTCCTCTCTCTGCGTTGCCCTAGCCTTCCTCTTGTTTATATACTGCTTGGGAAGCTCACTTTTGGCAACTTCCAAATCTGGTCACGTCAAGATTAGGCAGTACTGGACTTTGTGCTTGGCGCACGGCATCGGCTAGCGCATGGGCTTGCGCACCTCTGCTGACTCTCGCCAACTTCTCTCCTGTTTGTGCTGCTAGCTCCGCAGGCGGATCTTTCACTCCTAGAACGCTGCCTGTTAGCGCGTATCCGACTCTAGGACTCGTTTTGCCCTGTAATACAAAAATACTAGAAACGAGTAATCTTGCTCATAAAATATTGCAAACAAGCATAGGGTTATGATCTAAATAATGCGTACAAATAGCCTCTATCAGTCCCTCTGCCCCATCTTCCGAAAGGGCAGACCTTCGTCTATATACCAGTTCTTCTATGAATGGGGCATCAGCGCAGACTTTTCCTTTTTCCCTGATTGCCTGGGTTTTGGATTGATGAGTTGCTGTCTTTGGGATATTTGGAATTATAGGAATCAGAATGTATATGGTGATCATGCCGGCAGCTTCAGTAAGTGCAACATTCTCCGATAGGCTTCCTTTTTATCTAGATACATTAAGGCACCTTCTGCATATAATCCTTTCTTCAGAAACATTTGCAATGCGCTTCATATCAATCCCAATGCTAGTAAATCAACTAATATATCTTGGATTTCTTGGCAGCCTGTCTACAGAGGTAACTCTTGCAATTTGGCTATTTATGTTGATGAGTTTAGCTCCCATATGGCTGCTGTGATTCGTAATTGCTATGGCACATTTGTTGGTGGTATTAAAATTATCTCTGTGAGGAAGCACTTCTTGAGATGTCTGCTTCACATCATTCATGAGATTGATATTCATGATATGCCTTTCCATGTGCTTCAACTCTCGCATCCGGATGTGGTTCTTTTGGGTCGAGATATTGATGTTGATTGGTCAATTTATCTCATTAAGAGGCTGCTTGTGCGAAGACTGCAAGATATTGGAATCTTTAGAATCTGCCAGGCTCTCAATAGGCCGGCAGATTCGCTTTGTTGGTCGAAGCAGAGATTTATACATGCTAAACAATTCGAAGATCTTCCACATTCGGTTAGATTTGCTCTTGATAATGACAGATTGCCTCAGCCCTGCTCCTTTGCTGAATATCGCATTTATATCTAACTGTTTTTCAAACTTTGGCCTTTTTAGTGTTTCTGCAGGTTCTTTTGTGTTCAAGTTGAGATCATGTCATTGTTTGGTGTTTGCTTTGGTTAGTTCCCAACATGTGGGTTCACCTGTTTTTTTCCTTTTTAGATGGATCTCCATCTCCCTTGTGATAGCCACGGTCCAGGCTTTTTGGACTTCTATTAATAAAGTCCCAAATTAAAAAAAAAAGAAGAAGAAGAAGAGTCAGGAATAGGCTGAGTCACATCCAACTCTACACAGGTTCGAGTAAACTTCACAGCAGTACAAGCTTTGGTTCTATCATCAAAACTAACAAAGTAGCCAAAGGTAGAAATGATGGCTTCAATGAAAGCACTATCATAAATGGATAAAGGCAAACCAGGAAGTCTCACCCATACGGTGGTAACGGTTGATTCCTTCTTAGGATTGTAATCTGCTTGCCACCGAAACAGCCTGAAGAAGGCATGACCAACTTTATTGAGCGAGGACGACAAAGCAACTCTAACATCAGCTTCTGAATCAAGAATGATGAGAATATGGCGCCTATCCCATATCTCACTCATGGAAGCTCGTCCGGAAATAGCCCAATTAGCTTGGAAGGCCTTCTGAATTTCAGAGAGGCTGGGACGGCCGACCGTAAATTTGGCAATAATGGAATGCTCGAAACGCTTCTCGCAAGCACCGATCTCAGCACCGGAGAAACCAATAGCGGGTCTACCATCCTTAACTTCTACCTGTCTGGTCGGAAGAGATAGAGGAGGAAAGCAGGGCCGTAACCTAGGCCGGGAAGAAGCAGCCATCGCAGCAAAGGAAGGTCGAGCATCCGAACTAGGGTTATTAGATTCGGTGACAAGAGGGAGGCCTCCGCCACACGGATCTGGGGGCTTGGACTGATTGGGAGAGGCCATAAGGCCCGGAGCATGCCTTAGCGCAGCGGCCGGAGATGGTCAATAGGAGGCGAGCAGGGAGAGGGGGAGACGGTCGCTTGATTTCCCAGCTCTTTTCCTTCGGACTTCAATCCATTCACCTCCTTTGTCAATTTGATTAACAATATCTAAAGACTTAGCACAGGTGTCAACTTGAACCTCCTTCTTTTTCAAGCTTTGAACGTTATGATTTGTTTTGGGCTGACTTAATTTCTTCAACTCTTTTCTGCAGGCAGTGATGTCATGTCCATGAATCTTACAACGTGAGCAGTAGGCAATACTTCCCTCAATGATCACGTCCTGCAAATATCCTTTATCCCCTGGAAGGTTAATCCAAACCGAACTGGGAATTTCTTTCGTGACATCCAATTCGACGTAGGCTCTAGCGTAGTTTAAGGTTGACATCTCTTTCGTCTTATCATCAGTATCCAGGAAGTAAGCGAAGGATGAGACAATGGCTCGAATGCAGGCCCTATCAAACAGTTCCATCGAGAGGCCAGGTAGTCTCACCAATTTAGAAATGCGGGGAATTTCTTTCTTTGGATTATAATTAGGGGACCAACGGAAGAGTCGGAACATGGCATGTCCAACTCTACGAATAGGGCAAGTGAGGGCGAGCTTAACATATCTTCTGAATCAAGTATGACAACGACGTGACGATCATCCCAGTTGGTGCTAATCGTTGCACGACCCTTGATTGGCCAGTTCGAGGACATGAAATCCTTGATAACATGAAACGAAGGTCGCCCCATCTGAAATTTCACAATAAGGGTATGATCCAGACCCTTCGTGGCTGCTTGATACTCCGATGCAGAGAAAGAAATTGCAGGGACACCATCCTTAATGCTGTATTGGCCATTTGGAAGTTGCAGTTCCGAAAACCTCATCGAAACCTTTGGCTTGGAAACCATAGCTGCAAACGAAATCGCCGCAGGGTTCTCGTGACCAACTGTGTTCGAAAAGGAGATATCTGGAGGCTTCGGACGAATGGAGGGGGGATCAGGCGTGACATTGTCGGCCATGCTGGCCGGGGAAGCGGCAAGAGCCCTGAATTCTCTTCACGACTGTCGCACTTCTAAAGTCTTCACCACTGGCTGTTCTGAGGGTTATAGTCAATGTTCCATCGGAAAGACGAAAATAAGCATGACCAACCTTGTTCAATGGAGAGAGAAAAGCCATTCGAACATCTTCCTCAGAATCGAGAATGATAATTATATGTCTAGAGTTCCAGATCTCACTAATCGTAGCACGGCCGGTAACAGCCAAATTTAACTGAAAAGGCTTTTGAATTTCTCCTAAAGTTGGGCGACCAAAGGTGAATTTGGCGATGAGAGAGAATTCGAACCTTTTGGCACCAGCCCCAATCTCTGCCCCAGTGAAGCTGACGGACGGACGGTCCTCCTTCATGCCAACTTGTCTAGTGGGAAGAGAGATTGGAGTGAAGCGTTTGACGCAGTTGCGGACGACAAGCAGCCATCGCCGCGAAAGACTTAGGGTTTCCAAGGTTCGGGTTATCAGATACACCGCTGGTGGAACCAGGGTATGGAGGCTTAAGATTGGACTGGACGGGAGAGCCCATGGAGGGCTAACGGGCACCTGAGAGGCAGCGTAGGGCACAAACCCTAACACTGAGGTGATTATGTGTGAAAATTCCAAGACTGTTGATGAGGAGACTAATTGTAGAAGACTCCAGTTCTTGAAGAGCTCTATTTTGTTGGTACTCATACTTGCGTGCTCCTATAAACCTGCCCATCGTGTCTCTAATTAGACCACTCAAGAATAACCTCCCTTCCTTTGCAAGAAAATAAATGGTCACGCCCTGTCCAGAATCCTAACTGCCACATTACGGGTCCGCATCTCGGAATGAGCTTTATGGGCTTCGGTTGGGTTAGGTGAAAGGCAGCCAACTTGAGCTTTGCGTAGTATCTCGACCAGGGGCCTTGATTATATGAATATTTTTGCAGGCCCAACGATCACATTGCCGCCAATGTCCCTCACTTTGTTCTCAAAAAGAGCTGCATTTCGAGCTTTCCATATCTCCCAAACTGCACAACAAGCTAAGGAGGTGGCTAAGCAGTCCAGCAAATCTATCTTGCATCCTTTGAGCCAAACCCGTCTGAAACCCTGAAGGCTGCTGATCCGAGGACGATCAAAAATTCTTCCCAACCGGTCCCAAACCTTGAATGCCCAATCTCCTTGAAACAGCAAATGTGGAGTTGATTCGAGGTTAGACCAAACACAACAGACACATTTAGATACAATAGGAATGTGTAGACGTTTTATGTTTTCATCTGTCGGCACAACCTGATGAAACATTTTACAAACAAACCTTTGTAGGGATCCACGGTTTCCAAATAAAATCCCCCCAGCCAATGACTCCATATCTTGTTTGGAATGAAGCAAAAAAAAACACATTAGCCGAGAATTCTCCATCTGCAGAGTGCTTCCATTGGAAGAAATCATCTCGATCATTAAAGGTAATGCCCTCAAGAATAGGTCGCTCATCATTTGGGACTACCTCCAAAACGATGGCACGTTGGCCCGGGTTAACAAGCACATGTCGAATAGTTTCATACCGGATTGAGGAAGGAGCCATTACCTCATATTTATTACAAATTTCCCCCGCAAGGGTATCCCCTCGACCAAGTCTCCATGTTCAACTGTACGAATGAGGTGGTCTATATCCATAACGGAGAGCCCTCATTAAAACGAGATCTAGCAAAGCGCGCCCAATGAGATGAGACCGGGATCAATTATCACAGCAAAGCCTTTCCCACCCTATCCAATGCCGTCGCTTTTAAGGTCCACTATCCCATATAAACGAGGACATCAGGGAAACCAAGCGATCAAAGGTGCCTGAAGGGACCGGGAGGGTCATCATAGAATGAATTCCTATTGAGTTGAGAACCGAGTTAACAAGAGCCACTCTCCCACCCATGGAAAGAAAATTCTTTGCTCAGCTATGAATACGATCTTTAACTTTCTTTTCTAAAAAATTGAAGTAAGTCAGTAACGTACGACCTTTAAAAGAGGGACACCAAGGTGTGTAATCGGAAGAGTAGCCTCCTAAAATCCAGTAGTGAGAAGACCCTCCTCCCGCTAAATGTTGCTGAAATAAGAATGAAATATAATCATGCTTTTCTGAGGATTGAGCTTTTCTTCCAACATATTGCAAAAAATATCAATGAGAGCCAGATGAGCTTTCAAAGATTCAGTATTAACATTTGTAAAAATCAGAAGATCATCCGCAAAGAGAAGGTAATTAACATATCAATTGTCCAAAGAGATATCATCTGTTTTTTTTTTAAAAAAATATATAACCATTATTTATTCAAAGAAGCCAAATACGCGTATTAACATCAGCCCTGTGAGAGAAATTTGGAAAATTCAGATCCCGAGCTAGAAGGTTGAGATGGTGATGTTCAACTTTTGGTTCTATAATAACCAGAATATGAGGGTGGTGGCGCACAACTAAGCTTTTGAGGTGGGTGGAAGTGCGTCTATTCCCCACACCCCTAGCATTCCAACATATTATTTTAGACATTAGGACCAGAGGAGGGAGATATATCCTCTGTAAGCCTAACCGCCTCTGTAGAATTTGTGCCCCCACTATGATCTTCAGCAATGCTCGACGTTAGAATGTGCACCCGATCTTCCATAGATACTATCGGAACAATGCAACGTTGTAAATCCGAGTTTGGATTCTTCAAGGCATTTGGATGAATCTCTTTACGATATTTTGGCGATTCTGGCCTCTCTTTATTCCGTTCTCTTTATGATATCCAGACATCGTAGAATGAGGCTCTTTTGTACCATTAGTGAGTTGCACGTTAGCCGGAGGCTCAGTCATCTGCAAAGAACCATCTTTCTCAACATCAAGAGTATGAGATACCATCATAGCACTTCAGCGTTGGTCATATTCTCTATGCTATCTTGCAACTGGATCATGAGGCAACTGCCACATTACGAACCGCTTTTCGTCTACGAACCTCGGATTCTGAAGGGCGAGAACAAGTAGCTGCATGAATGTCGCTTTGGACATTGGTTTGAACACCTTCCTGGGGAATACTTTTGGAAGCATTCTTGGTGATGACTAGCATCATATTATTGCCTTCTTGAAAGAGATTTCCCCCATTGTGATGAATATCTCTCGAAACTGATGAATCATCATTACCACCCTTGGCATTTCTACCTCTTCTCACAGTATGCCACTCTTTGTTTCCATCAGAAACTGGATTTTGCTTTTCAATTGGTTTATCTTGGACAGCACGATACAAAACTTTAGCCATCATTTTTCATGAAACATCATTCCCATGGAGTTTACACTTTGTGCAATAAGAAATACCCCCTTCAACAACAATATCTTGGAAGAATCCAACATCCCCAACATGGATCCAAATCTTGGAAGGAATAGGCTTTGAAACATCAATCTCAACACATGCACGTGCAGCTTGTAAAGCATTCATCTCATATGTGCGATCATCAATATCAAGAAAATTAGCAAAAGAGGAAACAATTGCTTTGATACCTGATTTCGTGAAGTATTCCATGGGAAGCTCGGGAAGCCGAATCCATTTAGTCACCAAGGTTGACTCCCTTTTGGGATTGTAAACAACCGACCACCTGAATAACCGGAAATAAGCGTGCTGAACTTTCCGGAAAGGACATGTTAGCACTGCATTTTTTTAAACCTTTATTCTTCATTGAATAAGATCCAAAAAACCTGGATCATGGCTGCTACAAAAGAGGTTGAGCTTGACCCTCAGGCGCCAGTGGGTAGCCATACACAACTTAAAAACACCAAACAGATTATAAACCCAGCTCAACCTAAAGGAATACAAAAAGCGCTGACGACAATTAGGAGTAACACAGAAAGAAAAAAACAAATGACAAGAGGTCGAACCCACATCTTGGGAGCTGACCAAATGACAAACAAAAGGTAAGGCAATACCCGTAGCCATAAAAGGAGAAGCACATAGACATGAAACACGCCTATAATATCCCAAAGAGCAGCATCAAGGCCACTACTAAATATGAATACGATGCTCAATACATGTACAAGGATGTGGCTTATAATCATTGTCGAGACATACCTAACCGATTGAGGAGATCTTCAATCTGCGTGACAAAGAGATACCTCTGTTTAGACTAACAAAGCGCATCTGCAGGACGATTTAGAGCATGGCTGATTCTGAAAATTCCAACTTCTTGGAGCCTTCGAACAAGCTGCCTTTTGATTCAAAAAACTGACCAATCAACATCAGATTCTCGGCCCAAAGAGATACATCCGGATGAGAGATCTTAATACAATGAAAGGTCATAGCATGCCTATGGAGCTCATGAAGAACATGTAACAGACACCGCAAATAATGCTTGCTCAAAGAAACAAACTTCATATTAGCAACAAACATACCAGAACAGTTGCGAACCACAGCAGCCATATGAGAGCAAGCATCATCCACATTAATAATAGCAATATTACAAGTGTTACCTATTTGATTTGGCTGCCAAGGTGTCCACGAGATGCTGGCTGTGCTAAAGCAGGAGGGTTGATGTGAAGAGCAATGCAAAGAAGTCTAGAGATAGAATCTTGTACAAAAGGAGCCTTAATGTTCCTAGATAAAAAGGAGGCCCATCGAAGGATGTTGCTTTTACTGAAGCTGCCGGCCAAAGCCATACAGGACCTGATTCCGTTTTTTTTTTTTTTTTTTTGATTCCTTTGGTTCCAAACGTCCCAAAGACAACAGCTCATCAGGTTGTCCTTATATGCCAAGGGGAATGCTCTTATTTTATGCTTCTGTGTAAGCATTCGGTCAGTTCCCAGGTTGTGGGTTCAACCATATGTCTTAATACTCTTTCAAATTGCACCTCTAAGTTTCAGCAGTGTCTTTCGTACTCTTGTAGGTTGAGCTGGGTATATAACCTGTTCGGCGTTTTTAAGTTGGGGAGCATTTCTTCCGACTGGCGCTTGACGGTCAAGCTCTCCTCTCTGTGTATATGCCCCGATCCAGGCTTTTTGGATTATATCTAATTAAAATTAAAATAAATAAAAAACAGCTCATCAAGGCAAAGCCCAAACAATTAGAAAACTTGGAGAAATCAACGTTGATGCCCCAGCCATAGAAAAACTGGTGTATAGATTGGGGTCTGCCCTTTCGGAAAATGAGACAAAGGGACTGCATCACCAAGTCAGCTTGGTCGTTATGCAAAAAAATATGGTCCATTGACTCAATTTTTGGCATCTTACAACAAACACATATGCTGGCTAGCTGGACACCAACTTTCATGATATTTTCTTGAGTAGAGAGCGCTGAGTGCAAGATTTTTGCTGGAATCCAAGTTTGCCATATAATTTCAAACTTTTTAATACAGGGCAGAGGAGGGACAAAGCTCTTCAAAATTTTTGAAGTGGTAATATAGCCAGCCGGATCCCCTTCCCATACAAACTTATCCGGAGGATCATCAACAAAATTGCCTTCAATAGTTGTGGACAAAAACCCTTCTCATATCAGGATTTTGAAGCACATCTTTGATAGGCTTATTTTTGAACCTCTTGGGGAAAGGCATAACGAGATTCTGACAAAAAATAGATGTAGCGGTCTGGCCATTTCCTAGATACCATCGGCAGTTTAGAGCTATGCTAGTAACATAGCGAGAGATCGTTTCCAAAGACAAGATCCCTTTCCAGCAATAGAGAATCTACTCCTAGCATGTTTTGCCCATAGAGAAGAATTTTTGAAAAGTTCCAAGCCATTTTCCCATGCAACACTGTCATGACCTGCTGGAGAGATTTATTCCCCAGACCACCTGCATATAAAGGCTTACAGACAGTATCTCAATTCACCTAGTGGCGTCGAGAAGCACTACCATTGTCCCACAAAAAATTGAGCAGGAGTTGATCAATAGAATTCAAAGTACCTTTGGGAACAGGAAGAACTGACATACAGTGTATGGGAATTGATTGAAGAATAGAACCTTCAAGGCGATATTTGATTCTGTCGACCAGACCTTGAAAATAAGGAATTCTAGCTTGCCCAGGGAACAGGAGCGCTCCAAGGTATCGAACTGGGAACACTTTTTTTTTAATTTTTTTTTCTTATTCTACCCTAAAACCCCCCACCAGAGCCCCTGCTCTGGCCCCATCAGGAATCGAATCCTAGTCGCTGAGATGTTTGACGTCCCTTTTGCCACTAGACCACGCCCTGATGGGCAACTGGGAACACTCATTGGGAATACCCTGACATACGAAGAAGATTGCCTTTCCTCACACTATTGATATGTTTGGAAAAGAAAATCTTATATTTTGACGCTTGGAGCTATTGTCCAGAATTGTCACAGAAGGTTCTCATAATGTTCAAGAGTTTAGCAAAAGACGACTTCCCTCCATTAGTGAAAATCAAAATATCATCAGCATATAAAATATGATTGATCTGTAAATCTTTGAGAGAAGACCAGTAACAAGGCTTACTAGCCGCTTTGAGCTTTCGGGATAAAATTCCCATGGCGATGATGAATAAGCTTGGAGAAAGAGGGATTTAAAGTGGCCAAAAGATTTCCCTCTAATCCGAATAGAATACTAGCAATTACTGAAGTTGCGGTAAACTAAGTCACACCATCTCTCATTGAAACCCAAAGCCTTCATTCCCCGAATAAGAAAAATCCATAAAAGCCTATGCCTTTGCCATGCCGAGTTTAACCATGACATTGCCACCATGGACTTTCTTATGAATGTTACAAACCAGATCATGGGCCAGGGCAATACACTGTTGTATGGATCTCCCAAGGACAAAGCCTGGTTGCTCTAGGCCAATAATTCTATCCAGCATCGGGGGAATGCGTTCATTGAGAATCTTGGAGATGATATGGGTCTATGCTGGTCCAGTGAAGTAGCATTTTATTTTTATAAAAAAAACAAAACCTTTATTGATAAATGATCCAAAAAACCTGGATCGAGGTGAATACAATATCTGGTGGACGACCCAGACCAAACCAAGACCCACCAAAAGACAATAAAAATGCCCTCAAGTGTTGATCAAAAATAAAACTCGACCAAAAAACACCGAACAGGCAATAAAGAACAGGAGAAAGAGCTGAAACATAAGCTGATGAGAGACCAACACAACACTGCCTGCTCAACCACTTAAAGACAATCGGCCAAATCAATCTAAAATGAAGATTAAATGAGCACATCATCACAAAAGGGAGGGTGACAGTAGAGGTGTTGGCCTTTGTCCAGGCTTCTTTGAACTGCTCTATGGAGGTCTAGACGATTGTAAAAGACCCCTTCATCCATAGTACACACCATAGCTGTAGCTACCTTATTTTCCATCGAGCTGATGCGATTGAAGAAAATGGAGTTATCGGATGTGAACAGACTGTGTCTAAGGGAAGAGAAATCTGCAGTCAGCCCACCAGAACCATCCTTGAAGGAAAAGAAGTAAGGATGAGTGCCCTTTAGGTCAATATTCTGGCGATGAAAAGATCCAAGAATCTGCTTGACAAAGGAAATCAGAATACGGAAATAATGATCTGCCTTAAACTTGCTCACCACAGCCCTCAAAAAATCTCCATTTGGATTCCTTATGATGGCAGCACACTTGATGAATCCAGGAAAAGGGAATATGGCGATATTAACAGAAATGTTGTCACTCAAAGGCACCTTATAATTCCAATTCTCAATATAAATTCTCTTAGACGAGACATTAGCACCGACTGAATTAAGAATAGATCGTTTTGAATAGAAGAGGTATATGGCAAATTAATGGCAGCCGCTATAGGAGCTGCCCACTTCTTTATCAAAGGTCTCCAGTCGCGAGCCTTACCTTCAAACAAGAGGAAATTTCTGGAGTTCCATATTTCCCAAAGCCCACTACAGACCAAACCAGCAGCTAAGCAATCAATAAAAGAGGAGCTTTTGAGCCAAACTCTAGCCATGGCAGCAAGACCATGGACCCTGGGCCTGTCAATTATAGAACTAAATAAATGCCACATATCATTCCCCCAGCTCCCTTCAAAGAAAAGATGTTTTAATGTTTCTCTGCTAGGATTTGAGCAGCAAACACACTTAGAAGGGAGATTAACACCTATTCGGTTGATATTATGATCAGTGGGAACAGCGCGATGAAATAACTTCCAAACAAACATTGATACCTTCATAGGAATCCACGCCTTCCATAAATTATCTCCCCAGTTAACTGAAATATGTTGAGACATAAAAGACTCACGAAACACTTAGCTGAAAAAACTCCGTCAGGAACTTTTATCCAAATAAAACGATCTACCACATTAGAGAAAAACGTTTAATCAATCTCCCTTTTGCGGGTAACCGAGAGACAGCTACCAAGAAGATGTTTCTTTACTGGATCAACAATAACTTCGTAAATAGAGTAATTCAACAAACTAGAGGGAGGATGAACTCCAAGCTTGCGGCAAAAAGATGAGGCTGGAGTCATCCCATTCCCAATACTCCATTTACTGTCTTCTCTAATAGCATTAGGCAGACTAAAACCCTTAAAGAAAAGCTAGACTGCTTCAACGATATCATCTCTAATTATACTCCAACAACAATGATAAAACACGCCTGTAAATCCACAAGGGCCAGGGGCACTCGCTTTAGGCAGGCTGGACACAGCAAGCCACACCTCTTCTGCATTTGGGATACTGATTTTTTTTTTTTATAATAAAGGCTCACTTCTTATTAACCAGGCTCAAACAGCCTGAGCCACGGCACCTACACTGCAGGCTGCAAAAGCAGCTAACCAACGATAACCCTAGAAAGCACACCTAGAATGGGCATACCCATAACTAGGAAAACCAGCAACCTAAACCACACAAATAGGACTACTAATCACAATTCTATTACATAACCCAACCAAGCCAATGATAGACCAATTGAACTACAAAGGAGCACTTCATCTCAAAGGACTATGCGCTGCTCCCTAAATGAGCAAGGTTGAGGCTTCAAATCGCTGGCAATAGCATATTTAACTGCCCTCGGAATCTCTCCAAAACTGGCGGTATAGAAGAACCTAAGCTCGGAGTAGCACAAGACATCTGCTGGCCGATTAAGAGAGTGGCTGATTTTAAATATATCAATATACTTGAGCCTTTTAACCAACAACCTTTTAATCTGGAAAACCTTCCAATCTACTAAATAGCTGTGTCCAAGAAGTTGCACATCAGGATGGGATATCCGTATGCACTGGAAGGACAAATTCCTAGTTCGCATCGCACAAATAATCTGCAGCAACCCCTGCAGAAAATGTTTTCGAGCCGCAACAATCTTGAGCGCAGCAACAAACATACCATATCTATCGCGAACCACAGCAGCCAACCGAGAATTATCATCACCAATAGCTATAGCAATGTTACAAGTATTACCTTTACTAGTTGGCTGCCAAGTAGTCCAAACCATTCTATCCGACTTGAGCATCTTAGGATTAACACGAAGAGCTTTGCATGGATTCGGAGGACGATGTGAAGTCTGCCCTTACATGCCCTTTTCGTAAGGTGGTTCACTCTTATTTCAGACTATTTCGTTGGACACCAGATTATGAATCGAAAAAGGAAGCGACGTTAATCACAAACGGATTCGAATGCCAGGTTTGCCAATGCAGTTTTTTAACCTTGCATGTGTTAAAGCAATTGTTTCCTAATTTGCAAACTTCCTTGATATACTAATGGAGGGAAGTCTTCCTTTGCCAACTTCCTGAAAACTATGTCTTCTTTTTGTGACTATTCTGGCCTGCAAGATTCAAAATGTAAAATTTTCTTTTCCAAGCATATAAAAAATGTTAGGAAAGGCAATCTTCTCCGTTTGTCAGGGTTTTCCCAAGGTTTTTTCCATGTCCGGTATCTTGGAGCCCCTTTGTTTCTTGGGAAAGCCAAACCTTCTTACTTCCAGGGTCTGGTTGATCGTATCAAGGACCGCCTTGCAGGTTGGATGAAATCTTCCCTTACCATGGCTGGTAGAGTCACTTTAATAAAGTCTGTTCTTCAATCAATTCCCATTCATTGTATGTCAGTTCTTCCCGTCTCCAAAGGTACTATTAAGTCTATTGACCAGCTTTTGCGTAACTGTTTGTGGGACAATGGAGGTGCCTGTAGACGGCATTAGGTTAATTGGGGAACTGTTTGGAAGCCTCTTTTTGCAGGTGGTCTGGGAATCAATTCCCTCCAGCAGGTCATGACAGCCTTGCATGGTAAAATGGCCTGGAATTACCTTAAGAACTCCTCTCTTTGGGCAAATCATGCTAGAAGTAGATTCGCTATTGGAGGTAAGGGATCTTGTCTGTGGAAAATTTTATCTCCTCATATTTCTAATATAGCTCTCAACTGCCGTTGGCAGCTTGGAAATGGTCAGACTGCCGCCTATACTTTTTGTCAAAATATTGCCTTGTCTTGCCTAAATCTATTAAAGAAGTGCTCCAAGACCCAAATTCGAGAAGGGTTTTTCTTCATAATATGAATCCAAGAATCTTACATTCTATAGGGAATAATATTGATGAGGAGCTTGGGGACACTCTTATCTGGGAAGGAGACCTGACTGGCTGCATTACGACCTCCAATTATCTGAAGAGCTTGGTCCCTCCTGCTGTTTGCTTTAAAAAATTTGATACTATCTGGCAAGTGTGGCTCCCAGTAAAAGTTTCATGCTTTCTTTAATAGATAATGATCTAACTTTAGGCAAGTAGATAATGATCCCAACACCCTTTAGGAATCCACACGCCAGCCATTAAGAAGATATATTCTCCTAAATAATATTCTCCTAAATATTCTTTAAGATTTCCTCTTGTTTCCAACTTGCTTTCCAAGACTCCCAGATTTTCTCTTGTGTCCAACTTGCTTTCCAAGACTCCCTTAAATCGTGTATATGCAGCCTATTGTCTTCATTCTCAACACAAACTTACTGACAGGGGCATGAATCGGAGCAAAAGACTTAATGAAATTAGCAGTAGTGACGTTACCTGAAGGATCACCCTCCCATAGAAGTTGATATGGAAAATCACCATAAAAGGCCCCATCAATCGACTTAAGAATTCTGGGATTTGTGTTAAGAAGGTAAAACCTCCTAAGCGCAGGGTCATTCAGCACCTCCTTAATACTGAAGTTCTTAAGCCTTTTGGAGAAAGGAAGAGACAGGCTATGGCAGAAGGCAGGAAGAGGTGTTTGGCCATTGCCAATAATCCACCTACAATTGTGGGAAATTGAAGAAACAAAAGGAGAGAACCTTTTCCAATGAAAGGACCCACGACCACCAATAGAGAACCTGCTGCTAGCATGCTTGGCCCAAAAAAACTGCTGATTTAAATAATTCCAAGCCATTTTCCATGCAAGCCAACCATGACCTGATGGAGACTCTTCATACCCAGACCACCAGCAGATAGTGGTTTGCAGATCGTGTTCCAGTTAACCCAGTACCGCCTGTAATCATTTCCTTTATTCCATAAGAAACTGTGTAGAAGGCAATCGATGGAGATCAAGATATCTTTCGGGACTGGAAGGACAGCCAGGCAATGGATGGGGATGGATTGAAGAACAGATTTGATAAGAGTAACTCTGACAGCCATGGAGAGAAAGTTCTTCAGCCAACCCTAAAGGCGCACTTTTATTTTGTCTACCAAATCCTGAAACTAAGACACTCTAGGCCGACCTGGAAAAAGAGTGACACCTAAATATTTTGCAGGGAAGGACCCTTGACAGAAACCTGAAGTATGCAGCAAGAGAGCACGTCTGGGAGCCTTGAGATGCTTGGAAAAAAATATCCTACATTTGGCAACACTTAGTTTCTGACCAGAATTTTTGCAGAAACAGTCCCAAAAGCTTCATAAGGTTAGCAATGTTGAGAATGAAAACATAGGCTGCATATACACGATTTAAGGGAGTCTTGGAAAGCAAGTTGGAAACAAGAGGAAATCTTGGAGAATATTTAGGAGAATATTATTTAGAAGAATATATCTCCTTAATGGCTGGCGTGTGGATTCCTAAAGGGTGTTGGGATCCTTATCTACTTGCCTAAAGTTAGATTTCCTAAACGTAGTCATGTAATAACCCTAATATCAAGAAAGAAAACTTCTATTCTCAAATCTGATTTTGACATTATCATACTCGCAGTCTCTTCATACTTCGAACCACATATTTTCAAATTCTTTCATGGTATCAGAGCTTCCGATCCTACATTCCGCAACACTCTTCAATACTAAACTTCCCCTGCTTCTACCATACTCTCTTGTGAGATGGACACCAAAAGCGTTTCAATTCCGGTTGTCCTTAAGGGAGCAAATTATTTACTATGGTCTAGAATCGTGAAAACCACTTTGGGCAGCAAAGGTCTATTGAGCCATGTTGAATTGGATGAGGCTCCAAAAACTGTAACCAAGGATGGTGACAAGGAGGTGGTCCTTGTGAATGAAGATAAATGGTTGCAAGCAGATATGATGACCCTCACTATCATCTAGGGGTCACTTGAGGCATCAATCTTAGAAGCCTATTCATATTGTGAAACGGCCAAGAGCCTATGGGAGACATTACTTAAGGTGTATGGGAATACATCAAACTTGAGCAGGGTGTTTGAAGTTAAAGAGCTATCAACGACCTTAGCCAAGAAGACATGGAATTCAAGCAACACTTTGGGAAGTTTAAATCTCTATGGGAAGAATTAGAGATGCTCAGACCAAGCACAACTGATCCTAGTGTTCTCAACGAAAGAAGGGAGCAGGATAAGGTTTTCGAACTTCTTCTAACACTGAGTCCAACCTATAACGATCTGATCAAGCATATCTTGCGGGCAGATAAGCTGCCAACACTTGAAGACGTGTGTGCTCAAATCCAAAGAGAGCAAGGCTCTATGGGACTCTTTGAGGGAAAGAGAGAGCTATCCGTGGCTAACAAGGTTGGAGAGGCACAAGCCAATAAGGTGATGTCTAAATCAGAGAAGAGAAAAGGGTGGACTTGTGAACATTGCAAGAAGAAAGGTCACTTAAAAGATAAATGTTGGATCCTTCATCCCCACCTCAAGCCAGCAAAGTTCAAAGAAGCAAAAGCTCAGCTGGCCAACGAAGGAGAAGGGAGAGCCACGGTTGAAGGTGGTGTGATTAAGAAAACCGATCTTGACGCAACCATCAAAGCTCTTAAGGAGCATTCAGGTAACACAATCGGTGCATCTCTCTTTGCATCAAATTTTCCTACGTCTTTAATTGTTGATTCAGGTGCTTCTCATCATATGATTAGTAACCCTAAGTTGATCAATAATGTTAAACCAACGTTAGGTAATTTTGTGATTGCAAACGGTGATAAAGTGCCTATTTAAGGGTGTAGGAAATCTGAAGTTATTTGATAAAGAGTCTAAGGCTTACTATATGCCTAGCTTTACATCTAAGAGCATCTCCAACCCCATTAGCTAAATTGATTAGCTAAAATATAATATTATACTGATTATGTATAATTTAAATGATGAAAAATAGTTTGTGCTCCAATGGGGGTTATGCATATTGGTTATGTATATTTAGAAATCAAATTTTAATGACTATAATTCAAAATTTTATCTCATCAACGTGGGATCCATAGTGGGTCCCATACAAAGGAAAAACAAAAGTAAAGTTTCCTGCAACAAAAGAAAAAAAGATCTGTAACTAAAGAAAAAAACACAAGAAAACAAAAGAAGCTCACATGCTCCTGCGCTCGAGTATGCTACACAAAGGAAAAACAAAAGTAAAGTTTCCTGCAACAAAAGAAAAAAAGGTCTGCAACCAAAGAAAAAAACACAAGAAAACAAAAGAAGCTCACATGCTCCTGCACAAAGGAAAAACAAAAGTAAAGTTTCCTGCAACAAAAGAAAAAAAAGGTCTGTAACCAAAGAAAAAAACACAAGAAAACAAAAGAAGCTCACATGCTCCTGCGCTCGAGTATGCTACACAAAGGAAAAACAAAAGTAAAGTTTCCTACAACAAAAGAAAAAAAGGTCTGCAACCAAAGAAAAAAACACAAGAAAACAAAAGAAGCTCACATGCTCCTGCACTCGAGTATGCTATAAACAGAGATGCACGCCGAATAAGAAAATCATCCCCTCAGCTTTCTTCTCTCTACCTTACAACAAGTTTTTATTTGAGTGTTTGATATAGTTCGGTTTGAATTATTTTCCTAGTTTAGCCAACACTCTCCTCCCTTTAATTTTACCAAAGTCATGCCACACAATTTACGAAAATGGTGGAAAATGAGGATGAAGGATGAAGAAGATGAAGAACTACAAACAATGGCTATTGTTGCTCAACATCATTGTGAAAGTCAGAATGAGGAGTTGTCACCACGCCGTGGTGGATCTTCAATGAACCACCGTGTTATTAAACGCGATAGAGAAGAAGGTCATGCTAGACTTTATCGTGATTATTTTTCTAGCACTCCTACATATCCATAATCAATGTTTCGTAGGAGATTTCGGATGCGACGATCTTTATTTTTAAGAATTCAAGAAGAAATATCGGCTCATGATAACTACTTCACTCAAAGAACAGACGCGGTCGGAGTTCGTGGATTATCGCCTCTCCAAAAAATAACAGCGGCACTTCGAATGCTTGCCTATGGAACTGCCGCTGATGCGGTTGATGATTATATACGAATTGACGAAAGCACGGCGATAGAAAGTTTCAGCAGATTTGTAAGAGGAGTTGTGGAAATATTTGGTGCTGAATATATGAGAAGACCAAATGCTCAAGATGTGGCCAGACTGTTGGCGGTAGCCGAACACCGAGGGTTTCCAGGAATGTTGGGCAGTATTGATTGTATGCATTGGAAGTGAAAGAATTGTCCGACTGCATGGCAAGGTATGTACACTGGACATGTTCATGAACCCACTATTATTTTAGAAGTTGTAGCCTCATATGACCTTTGGATTTGGCATGCTTTCTTTGGATTACCGGGGTCATTAAATGATATAAATGTATTAGATCGATCTCATCTATTTGAAGAATTAGCTGAAGGTCGTGGTCCTAAAGTGTCTTACAATATTAATGGGCACGAATATACCATGGGATATTATCTTGCTGATGGTATATATCCTTCATGGCCTACTTTCGTTAAAACTATTCCATCTCCATAAGGAAACAAAAGAAAATACTTTGCTGCTATCCAAGAGTCTGCTAGAAAAGATGTTGAGCGAGCATTCGGAGTGTTACAGTCTCGATTTGCAATGATACGCGGACCTTCTCGATTTTGGGATGTGGACACAATGAAATATATAATGTCGGCCTGTATCATTTTGCATAATATGATTATTGAAGACGAGAGAGAATTACAGACTCCGGACTACAACTATGATTCAACTGCTGAGATTGCGGATATATCAATCAACAGGAGTGGTACACCTAATATTATGGAGTTCATACAAGTACACCATCAGATTAGGGACAAGCAAGGTCATATTCAACTGCAAAATGATCTCATCGAGCATATTTGGCAAAGATATGGTGCCTACCAAGACTGATGTGGCGTCCTCCCTTCTGAAATTCTATAGTGACTTTATGTGTGAATTTTTTTTGAATGATATGCAGTGTGAACTTTTTTTTGTATAAACATTATATGATATGCAGTGTGAACTTTTTTTGTATGCTACAAGTGTTGCCCTCGTCATTATGCTACAATTGAACAAAGGTAAATAAAGAGTATGCCGACACCATCCTTCTCAGCATTCACAAAAAATGACAACTTGAGAGGAAATGACAACAACAAATAAAATGAATAATAACTTATTTATTTAACTATGAACGCCAAATAATTTCTTTGTAGCAGTCTGAGTTTTGAAGCTTTGGTCCTCCACATGCATCAGTGTATTGCTGCAGAATGTAATGTGTTGATAAACTTTCCTGCACAACATAAATTATTATCCACATAATCTCATATCCACATAATCTATCAAAGTTATGATTCAACAATATATGTCACATAATCTCATATCCACATAATCTACCAAAGTTATGATTCAACAATCATATATACCAAAAAATTCTAAATCACCACAACAAAAAAGTTCGATGGCATAATATACGCCAACCAAAAAATTGATGTTAAGCAACTACAGCCTTTTTCCTAAAATTTCTGCCTTAAGTGAATTGTAGAAGCTAGCCATTTGTGGCTCCATATCGGTTGTATCGGTAGCCATGATGGAAGCTTCATACATTTGTTGCTCCCGCTTCTCTCTTGTTTCATTGATCATTACTTGCTTTCTTTTTAGTGCCAGATGTTCCTCTTCTATCTTTACCATGGCCTCATATTCTTCTCGTCTCTTATTAGCAGAAGTAGACATATGCTCTTTCATTTTTCTAAAAAAAGCATTTGATGCTTCATTACGGGACTCAAAATCCATTCTTTTCCTTTTTTTGGCAGCCTTTCTTCCAATTGGGCGTTCCAGTCCTTCGTCATCCTCTTGCTCACAATTGACACTCATTGGACTTTGAGAGGATCCGATAGTATGTAGGCTCTCATTTGGGGGTGCTCTTACTTTTTTCTTGATCATATTTGAAGCAAATTTTGGCGAATTTCGCAACTCAGACCAACAGTGCGAGAATGGGAATGCACTGCCTTGTAGACTTTGATACATCTCCATAGCTTGACGCACCTGACAAAAAATAAGTGCAATTATATATAGTGCAATGCTTTGAACAAAGTCAATACCGAAAAAGACACTAAAAGGTTCAAATTTCATACCTTGTCTGCTTCACCTATTCCGCTTTGATTTCTTCCCTCTATTTGATTATAGAATCCTTGAAACTTGCTTACACATTTTTGTATAATGGACCATCGATTAGTCAAAGTTATTGGAGTTCTTTCACTTTCGAATGATTTGTGCTCGTCAAAATAGTTTGCAATTCTACTCCAATAGCTTGTTTGCGTTTGATTGTTGCCCTTTATGGGGTCCAAACTAACATTTTCCCATGCAGATATGAGTAACATGTCTTCTTGTATAGAGGAATTCTTTGAACGTCCTTTTTTCTGCGGCAAACACGGCTGAGAGCCCATATATTCACTATCTTCGCATAGGCCTTCATTAAGAAGTTGTGTGAATGATGTGTCCATTCCGTACAAATGTATCTGAAATAAGTTAAAAAGGCAATGTGAAATAAGAATTCTGAACAGAATTCTGAGCACCTCATCGCCATACTAGCTAACTTCCCAAAGGCAATGTGAAATAAGAATCTGAAATCAAAAACCTGTTGACCACATAATCCCCTTACTCCACTCCAATGCTAACATCCAAACAAATCAGACATGTTTTACAACACAATAACATCATTCAACTTTAGTCTCAACTAATATCGCACCACATACCAACATATAATGAATTACCATATGCTGAAATCTGAAACACCTTCCCTCAAATCCATCCCTTTTTAAATCTTAATACTCAACAATCCCCATTCCACTTTTTTTCTTCAGAACCGCAAAACCCTCAAAATCGGGAAATTACCAGACTCCCAAAACACCATAAATCCTAAATAAAATAGAACTCAACTTCAGCAGAATCACATTCCCTAATCCTGGCAATATATCACAATAGTGTAAATTGGGACCATTAACCCTAAATAAAATAAAACTCAACAGCAGCAAAATCAGATTCCCAAAATCACCAACCCTACAAACAGATTGAATGAACCAACTGGAAATCGCATGAAAAAGAAACCATCGGAGCAACCCCTCTTCAGAATCAACCCCGAAACCCCAAATCCATAAACAACACAATTAATCCTAGAATAGCAATCAACCTTTGAGTATGAATATCTCACCTTTCACATACAGCGAAGGGTGGAGGACACACGCAGAGAGGAAGACGACGACTTGTGGAAAGAAGGAGAAGAGAAATCAGAAAATAGCGATGAACCGATCTGCTGCAGATTTGGTGAAGATGATGTTCTTTATGTAAAATTATAGCTACTGTCCTCCGTGCGTTGGAGAAGACGATCGCTATTTAAATCTGTATTTTCTAATGACAGCGAGGCTTTTTTTTACATATTGGGCTTTTTACATAACCCATTGGAGATGCTCTAACTAGTTATCTGTTAAAAAGATTGCAACTGATCTTAATTGCTATGTTATTTTTGGATCTTACGATGTGAAATTTCAGGATATTAAGACAAATAAGCTACTCGGTGAAGGAGTTACCAAAGAAGGCGTGTACTTGCTTGAAAAATCATCTCTTAAATCTAATGTTTCCAATTTAGATAAATCTTGGGTTTTCAATTTGGTTGTACCTAATAAAGAAACGATGTGGCATGCGAGATTAGGACATCCTCATTCACGAGCCTTAAATTTAATGTTGCCTAATGTTTCATTTAAAAGTAATGAATGTGAGGCATGTATTTTAGGAAAACACCATAAATCAGTATTTTCAAAATCTATGACGACGTATGACAATTGCTTTGATCTTGTTCATTCTGATGTATGGACTGCACGTGCATATCTTGGGATAATCATAGGTACTTTATCACGTTCATTGATGAAAAATCGAAATATACATGGCTAACATTAATTCCATCGAAGGATAGGGTATTAGAAGCATTTATAAACTTTCAAAACTATGCTACTAACCATCTCAATGCCAAGATTAAAACTTTGAGAACAAATAATGGTGGTGAATACACAAGCAATGCATTCAAACAACACTTAGCCAAACATGGGATTGAGCACCAAACGAGTTGCCCCTACACGCCTCAACAAAATGGAGTGGCGGAGAGGAAGAATAGACACTTAATGGAGGTGGCACGCTCTATGATGTCCCACACCAATGTACCTAAAAGGTTCTGGGGGGATGCTGTGATGACGGCTTGCTACCTAATCAACAAAATCCCAACGAGAGTCCTTGAGGACACATCTCTTTTTTCTTTTTTTTTAAAAAAATTTTTTATTTATTTTTCCTATTCTACCCCTAAACCCCCACCAGAGCCCCTGCTCTGGCCCCATCAAGAATCGAACCCTAGCCGCTGAGAGGTTTGACGTCCCTTTTGCCACGAGAGTCCTTGAGGACACATCTCCATATGAGGTACTCAACAAAACTAAACCTTCCATTAATCACTTAAGAGTGTTTGGGTGCCTTTGTTTTGTGCTAATCCCAGGTGAGCTACGAAACAAGCTTGAGGCAAAGAGTATAAAAGCTATGTTCATTGGTTATTCAGCAACTCAGAAAGAGTATAAGTGCTATGATCCAGTTACAAGAAAGGTGTTAGTGTCCAGAGATGTCAAGTTTGTGGAGACAAAAGGATACTATGAGAAGGGCAGTTGGAACGAACTCAATGACCTCTCTCAAACCCACTCAGACCGAGCCACTAACTTGAGGAACGTTTTGGAGAGCTTTGGGCACACCCTTCCTACGGATCAAGGGGGAGCAAGGGGAGGTCATGACTCCTTAGCCCCTCAAGAGGTTGAGGAAGCTCCTCATCCTGATCATGAGGGGGAAAACCAAGATGACCAAACTGATCATGAAGAAAACTCATCATCCACACAAGAGATTGGCTTATCAACTCATGATCAGGAGGAGGGCCAAGAAGGATCAGAACCTGACATTGAGAATGAAGACCAAGGACTCGAAAGTGGTGATCAGAATGAAGCACCTGTTGAACAAGAACAGCCTCAACAAGCACAAACACAAGTTGAAACCGTGCATGAGCAGCCTCAACAAGTGCAAGCGTGCAGCCTAGAAGGAGCACAAGGTTGAAGAAACCAGCTTCAAATTGGAAGAACACAAGGGTGTTTTACAATGGGACGGCAGTAGCTCATCCCATTCAAGTCGTATGTTCATTGGATCAGTTCCCACAAGAGCATCAAAGCTTCACTGGTAAGTTGGACGAAGGACATGTACCTAGTTCCTACGAAGAGGCCAAAGAGCATAAGGTATGGAGGAATGCAATACATGAAGAAACAAAGGCTATGGAAGTGAATGGTACTTGGTATGAATCTGACCTTCCCAAGGAAAAGAAGGCAGTATCTAGCCGTTGGGTCTTCACAATCAAGTATAAGAGTGATGGTTCGATCGAAAGGTACAAAGCCAGATTGGTAGCACGAGGGTTTACTCAGACATATGGAGAGGACTACCTTGATACATTTGCACCACTAGCCAAGCTCAATTCGGTTAAGATTATTCTCTCAGTTGCTACCAACCTCGGATGGGATCTTTGGCAGATGGATGTCAAGAATGCATTCCTTCAAGGAGAGTTGGAAGAAGAGGTTTACACGAACCCTCCACCAGGCCTAGAAGACACGGTCCAACCAGGGAAATTCCTTAGACTAAAGAAGGCTATATATGGGCTGAAGCAATCACCTAGGGCGTGGTACCACAAGCTGAGCTCAACCCTTCTCAAAAGAGGATTTAGGAAATCTGAGGCAGATCATACTCTCTTCACCCTACACGGATCATCCGGTATAGTTGTTATCCTTGTGTATGTTGATGATATCATCATCACTGGGAGCGACAAGGCAGGGATACTTGAAACTAAATCCTTTCTAAATTCTGTTTTTGATATTAAAGATTTGGGTGAACTAGTACTTCCTTGGAAATGAAATATGCCAATCGAAAGAGGGGTTGTTTCTCTCTCAAAGGATGTACACGCTTGATCTTTTGTGTGAAGCAGGAAAACTAGGAGCAAAACCAGCTAAGACTTCACTTGAGGAAGGTTACAAGGTCATTCGAGAGGGGGAGATTGATGACAAGCCGTTTGAAGACGAAAAGCAATATAGAAGGATGGTTGGTAAGTTAATTTATTTGACTATCACGAGACGTGACATTTATCTATCTCGATCAGCCCTTTTTATGGAGATGCGTTGAGTTGCGATTTTGGCAATATTAGGTCCCATTCCGGTTACTGCCGTTCAGGCGTGTCTAGCCTCTATGGCCTCTCCCGATCAATCCAAACTCAAACCTCCTGAAGCAGGTGATCTGTCTGGTGGCGCTTCAGGGAGCCCTAATTCTAAAGTTCGACCGAGCTTTGCAGCGGTGGCTGCGACTGTCCGGCCAACTTTGAGACCTCGGTTTTCCCCAATCTCTCTTCCGTCCAGGCAAGTAGGAACTAAGGATGGGAAACCGGCTATTGGGTTTTCAGGTGCTGAAGTCGGAGCGTGTGAGAAACACTTTGAGCACTCCCTTATTGCTAAATTCACTGTCGGTCGGCCGCCCCTTGTCGTTATTCAGAAGGCTCTTCAGAGTAGCTGGAATATCGCTGGTCGAGCTTCAATTAGTGAGATCTGGGACAGTCGTCACGTTCTCATTATCCTCGATTCCGAAGCTGATGTTCGTGCTGCCCTTTCTTCTCCTTTGAACAAGGTTGGTCATGCTTATTTCCGGTTGTTCAGATGGAGTGCAAATTATAACCCTAAAAGGGAGTCCACTGTTACTACCATCTGGGTTAGACTTCCCGGTTTACCTCTCTCGATTTACGACAGTGCTTTTATTGAGGCTATCATCTCTACTTTCGGGTATTTCGTTAGTGTAGATGACAGAACTAAAGCCTGTGTGTCTGTGAAATACGCCCGAGCTTGTGTTGAATTGGACGTTACCAAGCCAATTCCGGATGCAGTGTGGATTAATATGTCGGATAACCGTGGATTCTGGCAAAGCATTGAAATTGAAACCAAGCTCTCTTACTGCAGCAAATGTAAAATTCATGGACATTCTCTGGCAGTCTGTCGGAAAAACCCTAGCCAGCAGGGATCTTTATCCAAGAAGGATGCTATTCAGAGTGGAGTGAAACCAGTCTCGATTTCTAACCCAGAAACTGTTGTTCCGTGGAAGAGGGTAGAAAGCCGAGGAAATAAAAAGGGCAAGAATCCAGCTAGTGGCTCTTCTCCTGAAGGGGATAGAAAGTCTACAGAGGATCCCAAGGTGAGTGAGGTGGATCTACCCAGTAAGGAAGCCACGCAAGAGGTTATAGTCTCTGAGAAATCCTTAGCGGTGTTGGAGGACAGACCTGGAGAATTTGTATCTGTGGATAATCAGAACCCCCTACAGCTGTTGAGCCGTGTCTGAATGTCACTAAGGAATTAAATGTAGGCAAAACCCCTTCTTTTTTGCCGAATGATCTATCTGGTGCAGAACTCAGGCTTAGGAATCAAAGCTCCAATGAGCTTGTTTTCAATGAAGAAATGGGCATTCTGGTTCATCCTGGTTCTATGCAGCGCTATATTAATATTCAAGAAAGAGCAGGCTCTGCAAGGCAGTCAAATGTCCCAAATAATTCGGGGGAAATTTCGGATGCTCTTAAAGCGTGTATTATCCCAGGCAGCAAGCACTGCCCCTCCAAGGATTCTCAATGATCAATGGTCTATGTTGGAATGCCAGGGGTATCTCAAATCGAGGTACCATCTCTTATCTGAAATCTTGTTTAATTAAGCATGACATCTCCTTTTGTGCTATTTTGGAACCTAAAGCGCAGGGTACTAAAATTGGCTCTCTTGCCCGGAAGCTTGGCTTTTCTAATTTTTTGCAGGGAGCTCCATCCAATAAACATATTTGGATTTTTTGGAAGGATGTCATTTCGATATCTATCCAAAACATCAGATCTCAACATATTTCTTGCGATATTCTTCATGCTGCAACAAACATTATAATCACCTGCTCTGTGGTGTATGCTTCCTACAAAGTTTTCAACAGAGAATTTCTCTGGGCTGATCTTCTTGCTGAGAGTCAGACAATTTCAGGTCCTTGGATGCTTATGGGGGATTTCAATGCAGTGACTAGTGCTGAGGAAAAAATGGGGGGCCGTAATTATGGAAACAAATCCTCCTCAGACTTTAATAATTTTATTACTGGAGCTGGCCTAATGGATATAGGTTTTTCTGGTAACAAGTTCACTTGGTGTAACAATCAAGCTGGGAAAAGGTGCATTTGGATGAGACTTGACAGGGTTTTATTCAATGGATTTGCTGCTGTGGCATTTCCTGAGCTGAAAGTGGTCCATCTTCCCCGCGTAAAATCCGATCATTGTCCTCTGTTGATTACTTTCAAAGATAGTGAGCGTGCCCACAGTTTCTTTAGCTTCAATCCTGCTTGGGTTAACCATGAGGGTTTTCTCCAGCTTGTTCGGGATTCTTGGAGTGGCCAAGCTCATGCTAATCCTATGATTAACTGTCATCTTAAGTTAAAAAGGCTAAGAAGCGTTCTTCGTCACTGGAATTGGAATGTTTTCGGTTATATTAATCAGAGAATTAATGAGCTTAGTAAACGTATGGAAGCTATTGAGCAGAATTTGCAAAATCAATGGTCTGTGGATAGTGAGAAGAACTTCGCTTTTATTCAGAATCGTCTTCATTCAGCCTTAGATGATAGACAGACCTTTCTTGATGCTAAATCGCGTATTGGATGGCTTCAACATGGTGAGAGGAATACTGGCTTTTTTCACACAGCTATAAAAATTCGAAGAGCTATTAATAATTTTAAAGTTACTCTTCCTTCTGGTATTGTTTCGGATGATCGTGAGGCTATTGGTTCCCTGGCAGTAGATTATTTCCAGAAGCTGTTGGGTGAGTTTTCTGCTATTCCCGCTACTGACTACTTTGATGACATTCTCCCTGATATCTCGGAATCCGATAATGAGGCCCTTACTAGCATTCCTAATGCAGAAGAGGTGTGGCTTGCTGTTTCTAGCTTACCTAAAGCGAGTGCCCCTGGCCCTAGTGGTTTTACTGGTGTCTTTTATCAATGCTGTTAGAGTATCATTGGAAATGATATCATTGAAGGAGTCCAACTCTTCTTTAAAGGCTTTAGTCTGCCGAAACCTATTTCCTCCACAGTTCTTATCCTTATCCCGAAGGTCAAAAATGCGACTTCTCTGGATCAGCTCAGGCCCATTAGTCTCTGCAATTTCTTTCACAAAATCATCTCTAAGATCCTCAATGATCGTCTTCGGCGTTTCTTGGATAATATTATTGGATTAGAACAATCAGGCTTTGTCCCAGGTAGATCCATTCATCATTGTATTGCCTTGGCCCATGATTTGGTTTGAGACATCCATAAGAAAGTCCATGGTGGCAATGTAGTGGTAAAGCTCGATATGGCTAAGGCCTATGATAGGCTTTCATGGGTTTTTCTTATTCGGGGAATGAAGGCTATGGGAAATGATGGCTGGTGTGACCTTATCTATCGAAATCTCAGTAGCTGCTGGTACTCTATCCGAATTAGAGGGAAATCCTTCGGTTTTTTTAAATCTCACAGGGGATTGCGGCAGGGAGACCCCCTTTCTCCAAGTTTATTCATTATTGCTATGGAAATTCTTTCCCGAAAGATCAAGGTGACTGTTAAGCCTGGTGGAGGAATTATGCCTTACTGGTCTTCCCTTCAAGCAGTTACGATCAGTCATATGCTTTTCGCTGATGATGTCCTGATTTTCACTAATGGAGGTAAGTCTTCCTTTGCCAATTTTCTGAAAACTATGTCCTCCTTTTGTGACTACTCTGGCCAGAAGCCGCAAGATTCAAAATGTAAAATTTTCTTTTCCAAGCATATAAAAAATGTTAGGAAAGGCAATCTTCTTCGTTTGTCAGGGTTCTCCCAAGGTCTTTTCCCTGTCCGGTATCTTGGAGCCCCTTTGTTTCTTGGGAAAGCCAGACCTTCTTACTTCCAGGGCCTGGTTGATCGTATCAAGGATCGCCTTGCAGGTTGGATGAAGTCCTTTCTTTCCATGGCTGGTAGAGTCACTTTAATTAAATCTGTCCTTCAATCAATTCCCATTCATTGTATGTTTGCTCTTCCCGTCTCCAAAGGTACTATTAAATCTATTGACCAGCTTTTGCGTAATTTTTTGTGGGATAATGGAGGTGCCACTAGACGACATTGGGTTAATTGGGGAACTGTTTGCAAGCCTCTTTCGGCAGGTGGTCTGGGTATCATTTCCCTCCAGCAGGTCATGATAGCCTTGCATGGTAAAATGGCCTGGAACTATCTTAAGAATTCCTCTCTTTGGGCAAATCATGCTAGAAGTAGATTCTCTATTGGAGGTAAGGGATCTTGTCTGTGGAAAATTTTATCTCCTTATGGTCAGACTGCTGTCTCCACTTTTTGTCAAAATATTGCCTTGTCTTGCCCTAAGAGATTTAAATCTAAATCTATTAAAGAAGTGCTCCAAGACCCAAACTCGAGAAGGGTTTTTCTTCATAATCTGAACCCAAGAATCTTGCGTTCCATAGGGAATTATTTTAATGAAGAGCTTGGGGACATTCTTATATGGGAAGGAGACCCATCTGGCTGCATTACGAGCTCCAGCTATCTGCAGAGCTTTGTTCCTCCTGCTGTTTATCTAAAACGTTTTGATATCATCTGACAAGTGTGGCTCCCAGTTAAAGTTTCATGTTTCCTTTGGAAATTCCTCCACTCAGCTCTTTCTACGCATGACAACATCATGAAATCTGGAGTTCTTTTAGCCAGCAAGTGTGTATGCTGCAAGGTGCCGCATACAGAGTCCATGGAGCACATTTATTTGAATAGCGACCAGGCAGATTTATTGATGGAGTCCCTCTGCCCCATCTTCCGAAAGGGCAGACCTTCGTCTATTCACCAGTTCTTCTATGAATGGGGCATCAGCGCAGATTTTTCCTATTTCCCTGAATGCCTGGGTTTTGGATTGATGAGTTGCTGTCTTTGGGATATTTGGAATTATAGGAATCAAATTGTATATGGTGATCATGCTGGCAGCTTCAGTAAGTGCAACATCCTCCGTTGGGCTTCCTTTTTATCTAGAAACATCAAGGCTCCTTCTGTTTTTAATCCTTTCTTCAGAAACATTTGCAATGCGCTTCACATTACTCCCAATGCTAGTAAATCAACAAATATCTCTTGGACTTCTTGGCAGCCTAACTATAGAGGTAACTCTTGTAATTTGGCTATTTATGTTGATGAGTTTAGCTCCCATATGGCTACTGTGATTCGTAATAACTATGGCACATTTGTTGGTGGTATTAAAATTATCTCCATGAGGAAGCATTTCTTGAGATGTCTGCTACACATCATCCATGAGATTGATAGTGATGATATGCCTTTCCATGTGCTTCATCTCTCTCATCCGGATGTGGTTCTTTTGGGTCGTGATATTGATGTTGATTGGTCAGTTTATCGCATCAAGAGGCTGCTTGTGCGTAGACTGCAAGATATTGGTATCTATAGAATCTGCCAGGCGCTTGACGCGCGTCGTTGTACGCGCCAAACTTGTATTTATATTTCCAAGCTCTAGCTAGTGTAGCGGCAAGCAAGGGTCGAACCCAAGAGAACTGACTGTGAAGCGATTCCCTGTAAATACTGAACTAAAGGGGGTTTTGAGTGGATGGTCACAAGAACGAATGTAATAAAAGTGCAAATGTCAATCGAGAGAAATATTCAGCTCAGGGAATTCAATAGTGGCTGTTATCATTGACTTCTAAGGATAGCTATTCTAATCAAACATGCGATCATTCCGACAAAGGTAATAATCTAGAGTATCCCGACAAAGGTGATACTGAGCCTGGATTCTACTACTTGTTTCCACGACAAAGCTTCAACAAGAGTTAATAATCAGAATTGTTAAACGGATAGTTTCACGACAAAGTATACGCTAACCGTGCAATACAATTCAGGCAAATCAAAATCCAGAACTTACGAATGAATAGAAATATGCATTAAACCAAGTCTCAAACATGAATGTCACCAATTGAAAACCCTAAACTGAAATAAAAGTTTAGCTACTCATATTCATAACTGCAAAATACATTAAATTGAAAGAAATAACAAAAACTGTTCGGAATTACTATTCACTGCCGGAAACACTGTTCACTGCCGGAAAACACTATTCACGCCGGAAGTACTGTTCACGCAATCTGCAAAATTCCGTCCACCGTCTCCGTCAAACTTCCGTCGTCGAAAAAACTCTGTGTCGTCGTCCAAAAAACTATCCCGTCGAAAAAAACTCTGAAACCCTAATTGAGATCGGGCTCTAAAATTGATTTCGGGCCGCGGGCCCGATTGCTGACGTCATCAAAAATATAGCGCTCCCCAAGAAGACATTAACTCGCGCTCCGGAAGAAGACATTAAGCTCCGGCGCGCGACGCTAATGTTGCCTGCTGGCGCGCGACTCACTGCAGTGCACTCCCATTTCCGCCAACGCCGATTTCTTCCATAAAAACACCGGTTTGAGCCGCAAATCTCTTCTCATGTATTCCGAACACCTGAAATGCAAACAACACTAAGAGGTAACTGTTCACATCAAAACATGTCGAAATAGTTGGGTTTAAATGGTTTAGCGAGTCGTATAAATACTCCCCATCAAACCACCCCACACTTAAGCTTGTTCGTCCCGAACAAAGAACGAAAGCAAGACTCGCGACACCAAAACAATTCTAACATGCCAACGACTAAACACTGACTTTACTCGAGATGTCGTCACTAATCAGTTCATCAACATATACTCACATTCATTCTTCAATAAGGATCAACAAGAAACCGTAATGATACATGTTACCTGAGAGGTCAAGATGTGATTTAATGGATGACTGGGAGATAGTCCTCTTTAGACTCCTGACTCCATTCTTCAGCTCGAGATCATAGTCACGCGCATGTACTGAGTTCGCTTTCTCTGGCACGTGAGAAATCCAAGTCATGAGGAACTCAACTTTTCTTATTCTTCTCCTTTTGGTAGGACAGCTTTTGAAACTTTCTTGTTTTGTTTGGTCCGAAGACTTCACTCAACTCGATTGTTTATTTTTCTGACTTTTCTTTCTTTCACATTTGACTGGATTTTCCTTTTGAGCTTTGCTCTCCAATGTGAATTGCTTGTCCCCCTTATTTCTTTGAACCGTTCCAATCATCGCCTTCGAATAGCAGCATATGGAGCTGTGAAGGTATTTGGCATCATTGACAAACTCCTACAAAGTGAACTAGAGCTTGTTATAGCAAGTATGGAAAGAAAACAGCTGATGAAGAGCATTCCAGAGTGAGCAAACTCAGTAAGTGGCGCTCCAGATGAAGACATTAAGTAGCGCTCCAGATGAAGACATTAAGTGGCTAATGTCTTCACGAGGCGCGCGACTTAATGTTGCCTTGGGGCGCTCGAAAATCTGAAAGAGATCATGAAGACATCAGCTTGTGCAATCTGGGCAGAGTGACTATCTCAGTACTCAAGTGGAGTAAGCAAGTGCAATAGCAACCTCTGGAGCAGAAGTTCAGCAGCAGAAGTATTGCACACCTTCAGACAGCTTGTGCTACAGCAGATGCTGCAGCACAAATGCTGTAGCAGAAATTTAGCTTTCTCGAAGATTGCATTCAAACAACAAATCAGTGGACCGAAGGGCTTTCGGAAAGAGCTGAATATTCAGGAGAATATTTCTGGAGTGTCTCTCAAGAACAAGGGCAGATTTGTTGAAGTGAAGATATGATCTTGTAGAGATCTTGGAGGATCTTCCTTAGAATTGATGGGATTGTTTCCTAATGCATTTAGGAAATTCCAGCAGCAGCAAACAGCTACAGCAAAGGTGAACAAGGAGTTGTTGCAGCTCAAACAATCAAGCTGGCAGCAGAAGTAAACCAGCAACAGATGCAGCAGGGGATGCTGCAGCAGGTGCTGGTTCAAGTGCTGGTTCAACTGTCCGAGTAGCAGTTTTGTGCTGGGTGCTTTTTGAAGGTATAGCAGCTTTGTGAAAGTGCTTAGAAGAATTTCTAAAATACCGTTGAGCATATTCCAGCAAGGTTTGCTAGTCAGAGAAGGAGATTTGCATTGAAGATATTAATCAAATCTAATCTCCTAGTTTTTAGGAGATAATTGATCTTGTGGGACTATGGCCTAAACCTGGAAATTGCTTAAAGTGGTGAGGGTATTTAAGCAGAAGGTTTGAGGGCTGTAGGGGGTGATCGAAGCTGAGTGATACACGAGAGTAGACACAGAATTCAGAGTGAGGATTTTTCTGGGTGTGCTACGAGAGTTGTTCTTCGATCAACACACACGGGCAGAGCGTTGAGCGCAGAGCTATGGTGCGTATTGCAGAAGAGAATCAGGTTTTGCAGAGACTGATTCGTGCTTTGATCTGGAAGCCAATTTAGAGCTGTGGAGCTTGTTGGTTGATCAAAGGCAGCCGCGGGAGAACTGACGGGTGGAAGGCTCGGTCGAGGTTCGTGCGGAAGAACTCACTAGTGGCAGGTGGTCACTGAGTGAGGGGGAGTTACTCAGAGTGTGCAGCGCTCTTGGAGTGGTTCGATCGGCTCGGCAGGAGGCCTTGGAGCGACGCGGACAGAGTGCTTCAGCTGGTGTTACAGCTGTTGCTGCAGCAACCCTGCTGAGTAGTGTAGTATAGAATAGGCTGAGTTCTTTGAGAGGATTGTAGCTATTCTAGACTGACATATTGTAGAGGGTGTGCTGACACAAATCAGAGCTTGTTCTGATTGTGTTGAGTAGTCCACACGGGGTTAAAGTAGCATAGGTTGCGTGCGTTGTAACCGAGTGTGCTTTGAACCTTTGGTTGAGTGGATTGAGGACTGGAGAATAGTCCTCCCCAGACGTAGGCAGATTGGCCGAACTGAGTGAACAAATCTGTGTCCTATTCATTGTCTGCTGTGCCTACATTTAAGTGAACAAGAGTGTGCTGCAGCAACTGCTAGTTCACAAATCTGCATAAGTTGAGACACTTGAAATTTCAGGAGCGCGTCCCGCTCTTTCTCATCATTATCCTTTCAGCGCGAGGCAGGATAGGGGTTACCCACCCATTCCCGGTTACTAGGACTAGAGATAGGACGGTTTGTTTTCCCGTCCCACCATTGCATAAACACTGCAATGATGGAGTGAAAGTCTCACCCCTCATAACTCGGAGTGCCAACCTCCACAAACTCAATGCGCTACGCGACTAATCCCTCGAACCTTCGAATGTTTGTCAAGTCCCTCTAGCACATTTTCTGTAAACTCCACATCCTGTAATATCTCAACTCAAAAGCACATATAACATCACGTAACTCGCATCACAAAATTTCAGAAATCATGCAAAGCATTACGCATCAAAACCTCATAGCATCAAACATCATCTCATAAAATCAGTGTCTTCATCGTAGCATACACAAATTTGAAAAAAAACGTGCGACATAGTTACTGCTAATGCATGCTAAAAAAAGTAAACGTGCTGACACAACAGACTCAACTACCCCACCCCACACTGTTGAACATAGCCGTGTCCTCACGGATCGACTTATGCTCAAGGGCGGGTCATGCAACATAACCAAATAACACGGATGATAAAAAAAATAAAAAAATAAAAGTAGCTATTTCTTTGGGCGCGCGACATAATGTCTTCATGGGGCGCGCTTGGTTTATGATGACGTCACCATTCGCGCGTCTGGATAATGTTGTCATCCGGCGCGTGACTCACTGTTTCCGTTTCCCTATCTCCCTCTTCTGGACCCTTGAGCACCTTCCCTCGCCTCAAAGTCATAACGCTAACATTTCCCTTCGGATTGGGGACCGTTTGAGATGGCAATTTGCCCTGGTCATTCTTCAACTCGTTGACGACCGTGATCAACTGCGACATTTGCTTTGATAGCTCCGCAAGAGCACCATCCGTCTTTGCTTGGTATTGCTGAAAATTCACTGCAAGATCATTAACAGTTAACGGGTTAGTCTGACCTGGCTGATTATAGTTCCTCCTTTGTTGATGCTGATCAGCATTGTTGTAACCCTCCTGTTGCTGACGAAATGGTGGCCGATAAAACTGGTTCTGCTGTTGAGGCGCGGCTTGCTCCTTAGGAAATCCACCTTCATTCTTCCAACTATATCCATTCGCAGCTAATCCAAACTTCCTCTGAGGTGGTCTGTTATTGAAATTTTGATATCCTCCTAAAGCATTCGCCTCTGCTGGGTTGTCTTCGTACAAGGATGGGCACGAATCAGTCTTGTGGTTGGTAGCACCACAAAATTCACAAGGCTTCACCACATTAGCTTGTCCCACCATCATCTTCTGCATCATGTCCTTCAGCTCTTTGATTTCTGCAGCCATGTGATTGTTGGGTGCATCTGCCTGTGATACATTCCTTGTTCTGCTCGTATCCTCCCTTCGATTGATCTCCTCCCTGAAACGAGCACTTTCAGCAGTTTCAGTAATCAAATTACGTACCTCAGACGGTGTCAAGTTCAACACCGTGCCACCAGCTGCAGCATCCAACATCATACGCTCGAGAGGTCTCAATCCATCCAAAAGATATTCCACCAACATCCTTTCCGGGACTCCTAAGTTACAGCAGCTTTGTTCCAATGCGTTGAACCTCTCCATGTAGTCATACATCGACTCGCTTGATCCTTGTTTGATATTAGAAAGTTCTCTGCGCACTTGTGTTGCCTTTGCTGGCGGGTAGTATTTGTCTAGAAACTTCCGCTGCATTTGGTCCCAGGTGCGAATACTACCTGAAGGAAGAGACAGAAACCACGATTTTGCTAAGTCAGTCAAACTCAAAGGAAATACTCGAAGCTTAAACCTGTCCTCCGAAGCTGCGTAGGGTCTCAATGTTTGGCAGATTCCGGTGAATTCTTGTAAATGCCTCGTCGCTACCTCTCCCGGTAATCCGCCAAACTTGGGTAAGTGGTGCACCACAGAAGTCTTAACCTCAAAATCGTCCTCTTCTGCACCAGTATTGATGCACCATGGCTGCTCATTGAAGTCTGGTGCAGCCAGCTCTCTCATTGTTTGTTCCGGTCTTTGCGCACGCCTGTAGGGCTGATGCCCGTAGGGTTGCTGCTGCACATATTGCTGAGGCGGTGGGTTAGGCTCATTGAAACCTTCTGCTTGAACCCCTGCATCCCTAGCCAGAAATTCCCTTTCGCGCAGTTCCCTCTGGCGCGCTCTAAATACTCGCTCCGGCTCTTCATAAAATGGTGGCACCTGCACATCCGGATTTCCTGGTGGTGGTAAATGATGGTTGTTGTTGTTGACCTGATTTTGTTCATTGTTTTGGCGGCCATCACCATTAACACTACCTGCGTGCGACATGCTGGAAAGAGCAATTTACCGCAACAAAAAAAACAAAGAAATAATTGAAAACTAAATATAAAAAGAAAAGAAAAAGAAACTCTTCACTGTAGCAGTTCCCCGGCAACGGCGCCAAAATTTGACGCGCGTCGTTGTACGCGCCAAACTTGTATTTATATTTCCAAGCTCTAGCTAGTGTAGCGGCAAGCAAGGGATGAACCCAAGAGAACTGACTGTGAAGCGATTCCCTGTAAATACTGAACTAAAGGGGGTTTTGAGTGGATGATCACAAGAACGAATGTAATAAAAGTGCAAATGTCAATCGAGAGAAATATTCAGCTCAGGGAATTCAATAGTGGCTGTTATCATTGACTTCTAAGGATAGCTATTCTAATCAAACATGCGATCATTCCGACAAAGGTAATAATCTAGAGTATCCCGACAAAGGTGATACTGAGCCTGGATTCTACTACTTGTTTCCACGACAAAGCTTCAACAAGAGTTAATAATCAGAATTGTTAAACGGATAGTTTCACGACAAAGTATACGCTAACCGTACAATACAATTCAGGCAAATCAAAATCCAGAACTTACGAATGAATAGAAATATGCATTAAACCAAGTCTCAAACATGAATGTCACCAATTGAAAATCCTAAACTGAAATAAAAGTTTAGCTACTCATATTCATAACTGCAAAATACATTAAACTGAAAGAAATAACAAAAACTGTTCGGAATTACTATTCACTGCCGGAAACACTGTTCACTGCCGGAAAACACTATTCACGCCGGAAGTACTGTTCACGCAATCTGCAAAATTCCGTCCGCCGTCTCCGTCAAACTTCCGTCGTCGAAAAAACTCTGTGTCGTCGTCCAAAAAACTGTCCCGTCGAAAAAAACTCTGAAACCCTAATTGAGATCGGGCTCTAAAATTGATTTCGGGCCGCGGGCCCGATTGCTGACGTCATCAAAAATATAGCGCTCCCCAAGAAGACATTAACTCGCGCTCCGGAAGAAGACATTAAGCTCCGGCGCGCGACGCTAATGTTGCCTGCTGGCGCGCGACTCACTGCAGTGCACTCCCATTTCCGCCAACGCCGATTTCTTCCATAAAAACACCGGTTTGAACCGCAAATCTCTTCTCATGTATTCCGAACACCTGAAATGCAAACAACACTAAGAGGTAACTGTTCACATCAAAACATGTCGAAATAGTTGGGTTTAAATGGTTTAGCGAGTCGTATAAATACTCCCCATCAGCGCTCAATAGGCCGGCAGATTCGCTTTGTTGGTCAAAGCAGAGATTTATTCATGCTAAACAACTCGAAGATCTTCCTCGCTCAGTTAGACTTGCTCTTGATAATGATAGATTGCCTCAGCCCTGCTCCTTTGCTGATATCGCATTTATATCTAACTGTTTTTCTACCCTTGGCCTTTTTAGTGCTTCTGCAGGTACTCTTGTGTTCAAGTTGAGTCCTTGTTTGGTGCTTTCTTTGGTAGTTCCCAACATGTGGGATCACCTGTGTTTTTTTTTTTCCTTTTTTGATGGTTCTCCATCTCCCGTGTGTTAGCCACGGTCCAGGCTTTTTGGGCTTCTATTAATAAAGTCCCAAATTAATTTTAAAAAAAAAGAGACGTGACATTTGTTTTGCTGTGAATCATGTGAGTCAGCACATGCAAGGGCCAAAGATGCATCATTGGCGCATGGTGGAGAGGATCCTCGGATACCTCAAAGGCACGGCTGGACAAGTCATTTGGATGGGACGCAATGGGAGCACGGAGATTGTCGGCTATTGTGATGCTGATTGGGCAAAAGATAGGATGGATAGGAGATCGACCACAGGCTATTGTACCTTTATTGGAGGTAACTTGGTTACTTGGAGAAGCGAGAAGCAGAAGGTGATCTCATGTTTGAGCGCAGAGGCCGAGTATAGGGCGATGAGAAAGCTCACAAATGAATTTATCTGGATCAAAGCTCTCCTCAAAGACCTCAACATAGAGACTAGCACGCCTATCACCATGCATTGTGACAATCAAGCAGCCATCCACATTGCATCAAACTCAGTGTTCCATGAGAGGACAAAGCACATAGAAGTGGACTGTCACAAGGTAAGGCAAATGGTAGAGAAAGGAGTGATCCAACTGTGCTATACAAATAGCGAGGATCAACTAGCAGACACCTTCACCAAAGCTGCCAGCAGCAAAGTGTGTGAGTCCATCCATTCGAAGCTTGGACTCACAAGTATTCCTTAAACATGACCCTTTCCGTGAGGGCTTGTACTCTTTTTTGTCCAATGTATGGTTTTGTCCCAACTGGTTTTCCATACTTAGGTTTTTTAATGAGACACGTCTTCCTGGGTCCAAGCTTGGCTAGTTCCTAAAGTCAAGCTTGAGGGGGAGTGTTGAGAATGAAGACATAGGCTGCATATACACGATTTAAGGGAGTTTTGGAAAGCAAGTTGGAAACAAGAGGAAATCTGGGAGTCTTGGAAAGCAAGTTGGAAACAAGAGGAAATCTTGGAGAATATTTAGGAGAATATTATTTAGGAGAATATATCTCCTTAATGGCTGGCGTGTGGATTCCTAAAGGGTGTTGGGATCATTATTTACTTGCCTAAAGTTAGATTTCCTAAACGTAGTCATGTACTCCTAGATAAACAATGTATTCGTGTAACCCTAATATCAAGAAAGAAAATTTATATTCTCCAATCTGATTTTGGCATTACCATACTCGCAGTCTCTTCATACTTCGAACCACGTACTCTCAAATTCTTTCAAGCAAAAGAAGTCTTCCCTCCATTGGCGAATTTTCTTTCTTGATATTAGGGTTACACGAATACATTGTTTATATAGGATTACATGACTACGTTTAGGAAATCTAACTTTAGGCAAGTAGATAATGATCCCAACACACTTTAGGAATCCACACGCCAGCCATTAAGGAGATATATTCTCCTAAATAATATTCTCCAAGATTCTCTTGTTTCCAACTTGTTTTCCAAAACTCCCAGATTTCCTCTTGTTTTCAACTTGCTTTCCAAAACTCCCTTAAATCGTGTATATGCAGCTTATGTCTTCATTCTCAACACTCCCCCTCAAGCTTGACTCTAGGAACTAGCCAAGCTTGGAACCATGAAGACGTGTCTCATTAAAAAATCTAAGTATGGAAAACCAGTTGGGACAAAACCATACCTTGGACAAAAAAGAGTACAAGCTCTCACGGAAAGGGTCATGTTTAAGGAATACTTGTGAGTCCAAGCTTCGAATGGATCGACTCACACACTTTGCTGCTGGCAGCTTTGGTGAAGATGTCTGCTACTTGATCCTCGTTCTTTGTATAGCACAGTTGGATCACTCCTTTCTCTACCATTTGCCTTACCTTGTGACAGTCCACTTCAATGTTCTTTGTCCTCTCATGGAACACTGAGTTTGATGCAATGTGGATGGCTGCTTGATTGTCACAATGCACGATGATAGGCGTGCTAGTCTCTATGTCGAGGTCTTTGAGGAGAGCTTTGATCTGGATCAATTCATTTGTGAGCTTTCTCATCGCCCCGTACTCGGCCTTTGCGCTCGAACATGATGTTGAGAATGAAGACATAGGCTGCATATATACGATTTAAGGAAATTTGGGAGTCTTGGAAAGCAAGTTGGAAACAAGAGGAAATTGTTTAACCCTAATATCAAGAAAGAAAACTTCTGCTGGACAGACCGGCGCAGAGATTTGAGATTAATGGAAGGTTTAGTTTTGTTGAGTACCTCATATGTGAAAGAATTTGAGAGTATGTGGTTCGAAATATGAAGAGAATGCGAGTATGGTAATGCCAAAATCAAATTTGAGAATAGAAGTTTTCTTTCTTGATATTAGGGTTACACGAATACATTGTTTATATAGGAGTAGATCACTACGTTTAGGAAATCTAACTTTAGGCAAGTAGATAATGATCCCAACACCCTTTAGGAATCGACACGCCAGCCTTTAAAGGAGATATATTCTCCTAAATAATATTCTCCTAAATATTCTCTAAGATTTCCTCTTGTTTCCAACTTGCTTTCCAAGACTCCCTTAAATCGTGTATATGCAGCCTATGTCTTCATTCTCAACACTCCCCCTCAAGCTTGCCTCTAGGGACTAGCCAAGCTTGGAACCATGAAGACTTGCCTCATTAAAAACCTAAGTATGGAAAACCACTTGGGACAAAACCATACCTTAGGACAAAAAGATTACAAGCTCTCGCGGAAAGGGTCATGTTTAAGGAATACTTGTGAGTCCAAGCTTATATTGGATGGACTCACACACTTTGCTGCCGGCAGCTTTGGTGAAGATGTCTGCTAGTTGATCCTCGCTCTTTGTATAGCACAGTTGGATCACTCCTTTCTCTACCATTTGCCTTACCTTGTGACAGTCCACTTCTATGTGCTTTGTCCTCTCATGGAACACTGAGTTTGACGCAATGTGGATGACTGCTTCAACATTCATCTCTAAGATAGCATTGCGAACCTCCTCAAGTGTAGGACTTTGGAGCCAAATGATGAACTTTGGAGCAGGGAAAGTCAACCAGAAAATGTCCATTCACCAGGATGCGATCCAGCCTCTCCCAAACTCTACTGTCACCGCGTCTGTTATTGCTCCAAGTGAAAGGATCACCACTGAAGCCTGCATCATGCAAACCAGCTCTCATTATAAAAGAATTAAATTCCATCATCGAATTAGAATCTTGGGAGTCACCTCTTTTTTTTTCGGACCAATCAACCATGGTTTATCTATATCTTTGGCCATGTTCAAAAAGTCCTCCCATAGCTCTCGTCGAATAGACTTTCTATATGAGGCATAAACGAAAGAAAAAACCATGTCCTTGTTAGCATTGGAAATACCAACTGTGCATGTCACCTGTTGTGAAGACCATTGGCTTGAAATAATGTTAATCGATTTTTACAATAAAAGCCAGATCCTCTTATTACAGTCTCCTCCATGAGCATAGTTATCAAAATCTAGAAAGGTTGCGAGATTCTCCAACCCCGAAAAATCCACTAGGGGGTCAATAATAGCCAGGAGATTAATTTTATGATCAATACTAATTTTCTTCAGATGGTCCATAGTTCCTCTACAATGAACGCCCCTTATATTCCATATGATGCAATTAATCATTGTAGATAGGGAGCCGCTGAGTTAACATTGATGCTGCTAATGGTAGTTGATTTGTGTGATTTGTCTTTTTGTTCATTTGGGTCTGGGTGTCTAGTCGAAAGACTAACACTGATCTCATTCCTCTCATCCGGAACATCCCTAGTCTCTTTCATTTTAGCAAGCGATTGACCTCATCAACACGTAAAGGTACGGATCTCTTCAAAATGGATTTGATCGGAGCATCAGTGGATTGTCTCACCTCTTCATGTTGGACATTAAAAGATTTAACTTCAAGGGAAACTACTGCAGGGGCCTCCTTAAATTGAGAGTTGTTGGATCCAAGAGTACTTACATTGCTCCCATCAGCTATAACAGAAGCGGAACTCTTGTCCTGCTGCTCGGAACTTATAGGTTGAATCTCCACAGTTTGATGAAAAGTAGTAGGTTGTACTTCTTCAGGAAAGTGATTATCCGAAACATTCTTGTAACGGGATTTAAAACTCTCTTCTGACTGAATTCTCATCCCCTTTTTTTTCTCTGTACCTCACGCCATTCCTTCCCCTGAGTCCCAGCACCCATAGTAGCAGTTTGGGTGTGATCTGTCTTTCCTTGAGGGGGAACCGCTGATTTACCACCCGAGCTTTGCATTCTTGCTGGTCTCTTTTTCTTACACTTGGACAGCTCATGGCCATGAATTTTACAGTGAGAGCAATAAGCCATATTACCTTCAACTTCAACACGTTGCCAGAAGCCTTTATTATCCGGAAGAGATATCCACACCTCATCAGGAATGGGAAGAGAAACATCGATTTCAGCACACGCCCTAGCATATCGCATTGATGCACAAGCCTTTGTACGAGCATCAACATCAAGAAAATGGGCAAACGAATTTATAATGGCTCCGACATACGATCGGTGAAAGAAGGGTGGAGGGAATTCTGGAAGGCGGATCCATTTGGTGGTAATTGTCGACTCCTTTTTAGGATTGTAATCTGGGGTGTATCTGAACAATCGAAAATTAGCATGTTGGATCTTCCTCATCTGACTGGTTAGGGCAATAGTAACATCATCTTCCGAATCCAGAATGATAAGAAGGTGCCGTCCATCCCAAATATCACTAATAGATGCCCGTCCCTTAATTGGCCAACAAGCCTGCAGAGTCTCTTTGATCACCGCAATAGGGGGCCGACCAATGGAAAATTTTGCAATCAAAGAAAATTAAAAACAATCAACCCCAGCGCTTACCTCCGATAAAGAGAAAGGAATGGCTGGTTTCCCTTCGAAACTCCCATATTGCCTCGCAGGGAGAGCAATTTCTGTAAATCGGGGCTTAGGAACTGGCCGGGCAAGAGCCGCTGCGAAAGAGATCGGGCCACCTTTAACCAGTGAAGATGCAATTTCCTGGTTATTGAGGAGCATGTCTAACTTTACAGGAAGTGCGTGTGGGTCCGGTGGTTTAGGCGGTAAAACAAGTACGTTAGATGGGGAGGTGACCGACATCTGGCAAAGCGCCAGTAGATCTTAGGCGTTCCCCTAGGAGGTGACCGACATCTGGCCGAGATGATAAGTTCCTATAGAATGGTAATATGGCCCTATACTCGGCCTCTGCGCTCGAACATGAGATCACCTTCTGCTTCTTGCTTTTCCAAGTAACCAAGTTACCTCCAATAAAGGTACAATAGCCCGTGGTCGATTTCTTATCCGTCCTATCTCCTGCCCAATCAGCATCACAATAGCCGACAATGTCCGTGCTCCCATTGCGTCCATCAAAATGCCTTGTCCAACCGTGCCTTTGAGGTATCTGAGGATCCTCTCCACCATGCGCCAATGATGCATCTTTGGCCCTTGCATGTGCTGGCTCACCTGATTCACAGCAAAACAAATATCATTTCTCGTGATAGTCAAATAAATTAACTTACCAACCATCCTTCTATATTGCTTTTCGTCTTCAAACGGCTTGTCATCAATCTCCCCCTCTCGAATGACCTTGTAACCTTCCTCAAGTGAAGTCTTAGCTGGTTTTGCTCCAAGTTTTCCTGCTTCACACAAAAGATCAAGCGTGTACTTCCTTTGAGGGAGAAACATTCCCTCTTTCAATAGGCATATTTCAATTCCAAGGAAGTACTTTAGTTCACCCAAATCTTTAATATCAAAAACAGAATTTAAAAATGATTCAGTTTCAAGTATCCCTACCTTGTCGCTCCCAGTGATGATGATATCATCAACATACACAAGGATAACAACTATACCGGATGATCCGTGTAGGGTGAAGAGAGTATGATCTGCCTCAGATTTCCTAAATCCTCTTTTGAGAAGGGTTGAGCTCAGCTTGTGGTACCACGCCCTAGATGATTGCTTCAGCCCATATATAGCCTTCTTTAGTCTAAGGACTTTCCCTGGTTGGACCGTGTCTTCTAGGTTTGGTGGAGGGTGCATGTAAACCTCTTCTTCCAACTCTCCTTGAAGGAATACATTCTTGACATCCATCTGCTAAAGATCCCATCCGAGGTTGGTAGCAACTGAGAGAATAATCCTAACCGAATGGAGCTTGGCTAGTGGTGCAAATGTATCAAGGTAGTCCTCTCCATATGTCTGAGTAAACCCTCGTGCTACCAATCTGGCTTTGTACCTTTCGATCTAACCATCACTCTTATACTTGATTGTGAAGACCCAACGGCTAGATACTGCCTTCTTTTCTTGGGAAGGTCAGATTCATACCAAGTACCATTCACTTCTGATGATGCAGTATGGCAGTGTTTGACAAAACCAGCACAAAGTGAACAAGGAGCAGCTACAGTAGGGGATGCTATAGCAGGAGCTTGTTCAAGTTGCTGCAGCATCTGTCCGAATAGCAGCAGCAACCTGGGCGATTGCTAGAAGGCCTGGCAGCTCTGTGGAGAGCATCAAAAGAATCTTTTAAAGTGCTGCGGAGAATATTCCAGTGGAGATTTCCTAGCTAGAGAAGGAGATTTGTTTTGGAGATCAAAAACAAATCTAATCTCCAAAAAAATAAGGAGATAATTGATTCTTTGTGGGACATTGCTAAATTCTGTTCTTGATTGAAGCTGGCATTGCTATTTAAGGGAGAACAGGTCAGAGCAGAAAGGTTGATCGAAGCTGAGGGATACACGAGTGCATACGCAGAATTCAGAGAGAGTAATTTTTGTGTGCGACGAGTTCTTCGATCATCATCCGAAAGCAGAGCGTAAGCGCAGAGCTGTGGTGACACAAGCAGAAGGAGATCAGGACTTGCGTAGTCTGATCCGAGGTTGATCTGGAAGCCAATTCAGAGCAGTGGTGCTTGTTGGTTGATCAAGGAAGGCCGCGGAAGAACTGACGGGTGTGTGGCTCGGTCGAGTGTCTAAGCGGCAGTTCTCGCTAGTGGCAGGAGGTCACTGAGCAAGGGGGAGTATTCCAGAGTGTGCAGCGCTCGTGGAATCGTTCGATCGGCTCGGCAGAAGGTCTTGGAGCGACGCGGACAATTGTGCATCAGCTGTGTGCTACAGCAGATGCTGCAGCAACCCTGCAGAGTTGAGTGTAGTTTAGAATAGGCTGAGTTTCAAGGAGACAGTAGCTATTCTAGATTAACATTTGTAGAGGGTGTGTAGACACAAGTCAGAGCCTGTTCTGATTGTGTTCAGTGATCCACACAAGGTTGAGTAGCATAGGTTGCGTGGAGTTGTAATCGAGTGTACTTGGAGACCTCTGTGATTAGTGGATTGAGGACTGGAGAATAGTCCTCCCCAGACGTAGGCAGTTGGCCGAACTGGGTGAACAAACTTCTGTCTTGTTCATTATTTGCTGAGACAATTTCCGAGTGAACAAGAGCGTGCTGCAGCAACTGCTTGTTCACAAATCTGTCTGTCAGATACGCTGCGAATTTCAATTGGTATCAGAGTAGGAGCTCAACACACAGAGTAAAAGATCCTACAGTGTCTCTGAAGAAGCCAAGACACAATGAAGGAAGGACAGAGCACAAGCAGACCTTCATTGTTGGAAGAAAGCAACTATGGATATTGGAAGGCTAGGATGAAAGCCTTTCTCAAGGCCATTGATGAGAAGACCTGGAGAGCTATCGTGGTCCAGTGGTCTCCCCCAATCACCATGGATGAACAGGGAGTCACACGGATAAAGCCTGAAGAACAATGGACTGCTGAAGAGGGAGCTGCAGCAACTGGTAATTCAAAGGCTCTGAATGCGATTTTTGCTGCAGTTGATGCTAACAATTTTAGGTTGATATCAAATTGTGATATGGCCAAACAAGCTTGGGAAATTCTGCAAACTGCATATGAAGGAACTGATAGAGTAAAGCTGTCAAGATTACAGATTATTGCCACACAGTTTGAGAATCTGAGAATGCTGGAAGAGGAGACTGTCACTGAGTTTAATGCAAAACTTTGTGATCTGGCAAATGAAGCCCATGCCCTTGGTGAACCTATTCCTGAAGAGAAGCTGATCAGGAAGGTCCTCAGATCGTTGCCCACAAGATTTGACATGAATGTAACGGCCATTGAAGAAGCCCAAAATGTCAGACTCATGAGGCTGGAAGAGTTGATGGGATCCCTCAAACAATTTGAGATGAAACTGGTTAAAGAAGATCTCACTTCTAAGGACAAGAATATTGGACTGAAGGCTAAAACAGAAGCTAAGAAGCCAGCTCCAGATGATCAGCTGAGTATGCTAGTCATGAACCTTGGAAAACTCCTGAAGAACATGGACTCAAGAACTGGGCAAAGCTCATCCTCACGAAAACAATTCAGAAGAGGTGGAGAAAATAAAAGGAGAGGGAAGGAACCTGGTCAGAATGAAGATGAGAAGAAAGATATAAGAAAGAACGTGCAATGTTGGAACTGTGCAGGGTATGGCCATTGACGTTGGCGCTTTAGGCAAGCAAAATGAAGTGCTATTCTAGTCACGCAAATATCAAACAATATTTATAACCGAGTAACCTCGGATCGAACCCAAGGGAAAAGCTTAGACTAATTGACAACTAATCAATGCTACTTTTGTAAGTCTACGGTTTTTGGGGGGTTTTGTCCTTCTATAGAGGTATCTCTAGTAAGCACTAAAGATAAATGATATTTTTGGGTTTTGCTTAATGAATAAAAAAGGTGACTAGGGATTAAACTTCTCCCCTAAGATATGAGGAAAATGAAATAACTCACTAATACATGCATGAACTACATTTAGTTGATAAAAGCAAGGCTAATGCATCGTCCGCTCTAGGTTCAACTCTCGCTCCTTCCCTAGAATGGAGAGGATACACAAATGACATGGTTCTCAAACTCTCATTCTATTGAACCGTGTAGAACTTGAGTCCCATAACCGCACCCTCTCGGTTTATTGGCCGGTTACTCAAATCCGCTTAAAACTTAGCCTAATGTCAAGAGTGCATGTCGCTCTCACGCACAAACACTCCATCTATGATCATACAATAGTTATGAGACATCCTAAGTTCAACTCTCGCTCCTTCCTTAGGGGTTTTAACCAAGCATACTCACTTAAGCATTTCGTCAAACACTTGGTGTGCATACAATGAATACATAGCTAGGGCACAATATAATCAAACCAAACTTCATTCAATGCAATAAATTAGAGTTCTACATCATATCCAATTCTAGGGGATCCATTTAATCCCCAACCACAAGTACAACTACTCAATCATAATGAGTGTGCACAAATACATGAAAACTAAATGGGACATGAATGTAAATACAAAGGGTAAAGGGTTTAAGAGAAGTTGATGTAGAATCTTCGACTCAAGCTTGGTTCTTCACCCAAGCTTGGTCTTCTCCGAGCTCCAGTCGCCTAGGGTTGAGAAAATGTGGAAGCTCTCTTCTTAACTTGCATCTCATTCTATTTACACCTTTTCCAACATTTACACTCACTGCCCGAATCAAGTGATTCGGACAAGGCTTAGTAAGTTGATTCGGACAGGGTGTCCGAATCACTTCTGCTGCGTTAGCAACTCGCTTGTTTGATACTTTAAACCTTTGATTTACGTCTTGACGTAAACTAGGAAGTTGTAGATCTTTGAATTACCTTTCCAACAAGCTATAGAACGTCCCAATCGGATAAGAATCGCGCGCTCGGCAAGCCTTCGAAGATAAACAGGTCAGTCTGCCCATATTTGATCTACAGGCGAATTCTCCCCGAATCAACTTTGATTCGGGCAAGCCTTGAGTTGATTCGGGCGAATCATCTGTTCAGTGTTGTAATGAAGTATCATGCTTGCCCGAATCACTTTTCTTTGGCCGAATCAAAAGTGATTCGGCCTATCCTGAATTCCTCTTTGGGAGAATCAACTTTGTAGCGCTGGAATTCTCGCCTGTTTTGACCCCTTAAACCTTCGAATTATGTCTTGATGTAAACTATGAAGTTGTAACCCTTTGAGTTAGCTTTCCAACAAGACATGACACGCCTTAATCGGATAAGAAACGTGTGCTCGGCAAGCCGAAGCTGAATAGGTCAATCATGGACGAATCAAACTAGCCTTTTGCTTGATTTTGCTCTCTTTTGCTCTCGATCGACTAGAATTCATCCAGATTTTCTTCACACCACTTCATATCATGTAATATACATTTTTAACCTGAAATGGGCAAAGAGAACATCAAGTGACTTTATAAAATAGGGAAACAAACAAGAAGTAAGGGGAAAATATGAACAAATATAAGGTTATTTGTCCGCTCATCAGCCATCGACAAATCAACTGCACCAGCAAACTGATGAAAAAGAGGGCTCTCTCTGCCAGCAGAAGTGAAGACGAGACAGATCTGAGTGAGGATGAATGCAACTTGGCCAGATACAGATCAGCTAGGAGAGGCCGAAAAACATAAGGAAGAGTGAACCAGCTCCTGCTACAGTAACCTCTGTATCACCGTGACAAGAAAGTCTCGAAGTATAAAAGATGTTATAGCTGCGGGCACAAAGGTCACATAAAGAGGAACTGTTCTTCAGCATACACCGGAAAAGGTTCAGCTAGGAAACCAATCAAGCAGAAATATGCGCGGACTCAGCTTCTCGCGTTTGTCAGCACAGCAAGCACCTCGGATAAGATAAGCTGGTATTTTGACAGTGGTTGTTCAGGGCACATGACAGGAGAAGGATCCTTCTTGAAAAACATAACACCCTGCCTGGAACAACGGGTGAAGTTTGGAAACGGCTTGAGAGGAAGAGTTCTAGGAAAGGGAACTTTAGTAGTTGAAGGAATGCCTAACCTGAGCAATGTCTTGCTAGTGGAAGGACTAAAGGCGAACCTCATAAGCATCAGTCAGCTGTGTGATGGAACTAAACAGGTGAAATTTACGAAAGACTCGTGCAAAGTTTTCGACAAAACTGGAGAATGTATAATGGAAGGAGCCAGATCAAAAAGCAACTGTTATCTTCTCAATGTGAGTTCAAACTCACTGTCTCCGAAATGTATGCTGACAAAGGCTGAGGAAATGATTCTATGGCACAGAAGGATGGGTCATGTTAACCTGAGGACTTTGAAGAGAATTGCAACAGAAGGGCTAGTCAGAGGAATACCACTGATAAAAGGGGAGACAAACTCTATCTGTGGAGATTGTCAGATTGGGAAACAAAAGAAGGCTTCACACCCAAGAGTCAAAGATGCAAGTACTACCAGACCTCTACAGTTGATACACATGGACCTGATGGGTCCGATGGAAGTTGAGAGTCTGGGCAGAAAAAGGTATGCTTTCGTCTGTGTTGATGACTACTCCAGATTCACCTGGATTGATTTTATCAGAGAAAAATCAGATACTGTGAAAGTTATAGTGGCACTGGTGTCCCGTCTAGAGCAAGAGAAAAATCTCAGAATCATTAGCATTCGCAGTGATCATGGTAGGGAATTTGAAAACGAAGCTGTGGATGATTTCTGTCGTCAAAGGGGTATCTCACATCAGTATTCCTCTCCCATCACCCCTCAGCAGAATGGAGTAGTGGAACAAAAGAATCAGACAATTCAAGAAATGGCCAGAGTCATGATTCATGCTAAGAGGGTCCCCCTGAGATTTTGAGCAGAGGCCATGAACACCGCATGTTACATCATTAACAGAGTCACCTTACGGAGAGGAACCAACCAGACCTGCTATGAGCTCTGGAATCAGAAGAAGCCCACAGTCAAATATTTCCACATCTTTGGAAGTGACTGCTTCATTCTGAGAGATCGGGAGTATAGGAAGAAGCTTGACCCAAAGAGTGATCCTGGAGTGTTCTTGGGTTATTCGATGAACAGCAGGGCTTATCGAGTCTATAACCAGCGGACAAATACAGTAATGGAATCCATAAATGTAGTAGTCAATGATGCTGAAGAAGTTCCTGCCACTGATACTGATGATGAAGACTCTGACTCTGAAGAGGTGCCTGCCAGTCAGAACTGAAGTGAACAAGTGATCGCGCGTCGTTGTACGCGTCAAATTAATCCTTCCTCTTCCACTAGTACAGCATTTAAGTAAGGGTCGATCTCCACAGGGAGCAAGCAATTCAGTTTTAACCAGTGACCTACACTTACGAAAATGGGGGGGTGAGTGATTGGGTTGCGCAATGCGTAAGTAAATAGCAGCTAACGCAGAACTTGCACCAGACGTGCGCAGGCAGTAGGGATTAAATACTATGACTATGAGAAGTATTGGGCAGACAATCCTCTATGAGCGCATTCCTTATCATTTACTCTAAATATCTATAGTTTGATTTCACTTAAGTTAGTGTCCGTCTAAATAATGCGTATAAATAGGCTCTATCAACAAGCTGTGGCTCCAGAAGATGCTACAGCAAGTGCTGAAGCAGAAAATCCAGATGAACGATTAGAAAGCCTGTCTGAAGATCTGAATAATGAGGCTCCTGATCCACCATCAAGGCAGCCCCCGAAGAAGATTCAGAAGAATCATCCCCTGACCAATGTGATTGGAGATCCGGCAGATAGAAGAAGAACCAGAAGCAATGCTTATCTCAATACCTGCTTTCTGTCCAGTATGGAACCTAAGAGCTTCAAGGAAGCCATGAGTGATGAATTCTGGATGATAGCTATGCAGGAAGAACTTGCAGAGTTCGAAAGACACAATGTTTAGGACCTGGTGGACAGACCCAATGGAGGGAATATTATAGGCACCAAGTGGATCTTCAAAAACAAAACTGATGAAAAGGGAAACATCACAAGAAATAAAGCCAGACTGGTTGCTCAAGGATACTCTCAAATTGAGGGCCTAGATTTCGAAGAAACGTTTGCTCCAGTTGCTCGTCTGGAGGCCATCAGACTCCTTCTAGCTATGTCTTGTTTCCTAGGGTTCAAACTGTATCAAATGGATGTCAAAAGTGCGTTCCTGAACGGAGATCTCTCTGAAGAAGTATATGTTACTCAGCCAAAAGGTTTTGAAGATCCTCATCACCCAGAGCATGTATACAAGTTGAAGAAAGCCCTATACGGACTTAAACAGGCTCCTCGGGCATGGTATGAGAGGCTGACAGTATTTCTGGAAAAACATGGCTACAAACGAGGGGGAGCTGACAAAACTCTTTTTGTAAAAAGAACCAACTCATATGTGATCATTGCACAAATTTATGTGGATGACATTGTCTTCGGATCGAAGTCTCAGCACCTGGTGAAGCAGTTTGTGGACCACATGCAGCAGGAATTCCAAATGAGCATAGTCGGAGAACTGTCCTATTTCCTTGGTCCAGAGATTACCCAGAAAGAAGATGGCATCTTTATTGCACAAAGCAAATACAGCAAGAATCTTGTGCAGAAATTTCAGCTAGATAAGGCCAGTCACAAACGAACCCCTGCTGCCACTCATGTCAAAGCCATCAAAGATGAACATGGAGTGGAAGTGAGTCAGACAATCTACAGAAGCATGATTGGGAGCTTACTGTACCTGACTGCCAGCCGCCCCGACATTTCCTTTGCAGTAGGAGTCTGTGTCAGATTTCAAGCCTGTCCCAAAGATAGTCACTTGCAGTTGGTCAAGCGAATCATTCGGTATGTTGGAGGAACTGTGAACTATGGCTTATGGTATACTAAGGACACAAATGCTAATCTGGTGGGATATAATGATGCGGACTGGGCAGGATGCTCAGAGGACAGGAAGAGCACTTCTGGAGGATGCTTCTTCCTAGGAAATAACCTGGTGTCCTGGTTCAGCAGAAAGCAAAACAGCATTTCGTTATCCACAGCCGAGGCTGAATACATAGCTACCGGGAGCTGCTGTGCTCAAATGTTGTGGATGAAGCAAATGCTGAGTGAGTATGGTTTTGATCAAGATGAAATGACTCTCTACTGTGACAACATGAGTGCCATCAGCATCTCTAAGAATCCGGTTCAGCACAGCAGAACCAAGCACATTGACATTCGTCATCACTTCATCCGTGATCTAGTGGAAAAGAATATCATTGCGCTACAGCATGTGGTGTCGGCCAAACAGCTTGCTGATATCTTCACAAAAGCTCCGGATGCAGTTCGGTTAGAAGACCTGAGAGCCTCTCTGTGTATTTCCTCCCTAGGGCAGCCAGGAGCACCCCCTTGTCATTTATTCCAAAAAGGGGGAGGAGAAGAAGGGGAGGTTACCGAAAAAAATTATTCTGTATTGAAATCCTTCCTAGGGTTTTGTCAAAATGCCAAGGGGGAGATTGATGATGCAGTATGGCAGTGTTTGACAAAACCAGCACAAAGTGAACAAGGAGCAGCTACTGCAGGGGATGCTATAGCAGGAGCTTGTTCAAGTTGCTGCAGCATCTGTCTGAATAGCAGCAGCAACCTGGGCGATGGGCTAGAAGGCCTGGCAGCTCTGCGGAGAGCATCAGAAGAATCTTTTAAAGTGCTGCGGAGAATATTCCGGTGGGGATTTCCTAGCTAGAGAAGGAGATTTGTTTTGGAGATCAAAAACAAATCTAATCTCCAAAAAATTAGGAGATAATTGATTCTTTGTGGGGCATTGCTAAATTCTGTTCTTGATTGAAGCTGGCGTTGCTATTTGAGAGAGAACAGGTCAGAGCAGAAAGGTTGATCGAAGCTGAGGGATACACGAGTGCATACGCAGAATTCAGAGAGAGTAATTTTTGTGTGCGACGAGTTCTTCGATCATCATCCGAAAGAAGAGCGTAAGCGCAAAGCTGTGGTGACAGAAGCAGAAGGAGATTAGGACTTGCGTAGTCTGATCCGGGCTTGATCTGAAAGCCAATTCAGAGCAGTGGTGCGTGTTGGTTGATCAAGGAAGGCCGCGGAAGAACTGACGGGTGTGTGGCTCGGTCGAGTGTCTAAGCGGCAGTTCTCGCTAGTGGCAGGAGGTCACTGAGCAAGGGGGAGTATTCCAGAGCGTGCAGCGCTCGTGGAATCGTTCGATCGGTTCGGCAGAAGGTCTTGGAGCGACGCGGACAATTGTGCATCAGCTGTGTGCTACAGCAGATGCTGCAGCAACCCTGCAGAGTTGAGTGTAGTTTAGAATAGGCTGAGTTTCGAGGAGAAAGTAGCTATTCTAGATTGACATTTGTAGAGGGTGTGCAGACACAAGTCAGAGCCTGTTCTGATTGTGTTCAGTGATCCACACAAGGTTGAGTAGCATAGGTTGCGTGGAGTTGTAACCGAGTGTACTTGGAGACCACTGTGATTAGTGGATTGAGGACTGGAGAATAGTCCTCCCCAGACGTAGGCAGTTGGCCGAACTGGGTGAACAAACTTCTGTCTTGTTCATTGTTTGCTGAGACAATTTCCGAGTGAACAAGAGCGTGCTGCAGCAACTGCTTGTTCACAAATCTGTCTGTCAGAGACGCTGCGAATTTCAACTTCCATAGCCTTTGTTTCTTCATGGATTGCATCCCTCGATACCTTATGCTCTTTGGCCTCTTTGTAGGAACTAGGTACATGTCCTTTGTCCAAGTTACCAGTGAAGCTTTGATGCTCTTGTGAGAACTGATCCAATGCACATACGACTTGAATGGGATGAGCTACTACCGTTCCATTGTAAACACCCTTGTGTTCTTCCAATTTGCAGCTGGTTTCTTCAACCTTGTGCTCCTTCTAGGCTGCATGACCTGCTCTTTTTTTTTAAGCCAGTTTATAAAAAGGATCCAAAAAGCCCGGATCATGGCTATTACACCGATGTTATAGCTTAATAATCAAACGCCAATTGGGACTAATACTCAATTGAGCTTCAGTCGTTTTATTCCCGAAAAAAATCTGGCTCTTGGCAGGGTTAAGAATCTGTCCTGAAATAGTGCAAAAGTGCTGTAGAAGGTTCAGCAGAGCGTGAGTAGTTGTTAAATTGTCCCTTGAAAAAATAAGAACGTCATCTGCCAAGAGGAGATGGTTCACCTTCAAAGCTTCCTTTTTGGTTTTAAAAGGTTTCATACTTCCCTCCTCCACTCTCTTATTAATCGCCTTTGACAGCCACTCCATAACAAGAACAAAAAGAGTGGGTGAAAGCAGATCCCCTTGGCGGACTCCCTTCGTAGATTTAAAATAGCCATAAGTTTCCCCATTCCAAGCCACAGAGTAATAATTATTAGAGATACCTCTAAAAATCAGATCACACCACTTCACGCAAAAACCATAGGCTTTCAAAACTTTCAATAAGAAAGGCTAAGAAACTCTATCATAAGCTTTAGACATATCTAGCTTAATAATAACATTACCTGAGGAACCTTTTTTATCAAGATCATGGACTAGATCATGAGCAAGCGCAATATTGGAATGAATGTTTCTCCCCTTGACGAAACCGGCTTGTTCCTCGGTGACTAAACTTGGGAGATAATTGCTCATTCTGTCATTTAGGAGACGCATAATAATTTTATGACAAACATTGTAGAGATTGATTGGGCGTAAGTCAGAAATCCTCTTAGCATTTAGAGTTTTGGGAAGTAAAGTTAAAATCGTAGCTGACCAAGATTATGGCAGCTGCAAGCCCTGAAAAAACCCTTTAATACCCGCCTTGATCAAACCCCAAAACTTAATAAAAAACCGGACGGAAAATCCATCGGGACTCGGAGCACTATCTTGACGCATGGCTGAGATAGTAGTAAAAACCTCATCCTCATTCGGGCAGACAACAAGAGAAGAATTGGTCTCCTCATCAATAATATTGCTAAAAAGATTCATATCTTCCTCCTGAGGAGGGGCAGTATAACCTGAGAAAAGGTCCGAGTAAAAATCTACAACGGCACGACCTATCATGTTGATTCTGGGCAGCAACTTTGTTGGCTTTTCTGCATACGCCGATATCATGTCCATGCATCCGACACTTGGTGCAATAAGCTAAACCCCCTTCAACCACAATATCCTGAGAAAACGAATGCTCACCCGGAGCAATCCAAACACGGGAAGGGCCTTTCTTCGATACATCTATCTCCACACATGCTCTTACGCATTGTAAAGAATTCATGACATAAATTCTATCATCAATATCAAGGAAATAAGCAAAAGACGAAACAGTTGCTTTAACACAAGACCTGGTAAAGAATTCCATAGGGAGACCTGGCATTCCGCTAGTGTCTCGTTGTTTCAGTTGTGGAAATAATGAGGAGACTCTGGAACACCTGTTTTTTCAAGGCACTTGGGCTAAGAAACTGTGGAATTGGCTTTCTCCCATTTTTAAGAAAAACTGCCCTCAAAACAGGTTGGAGTTTGAAGGTGACTGGCTGGCCAAAAAGCCAGGCTTTGTAAATAATTTTTGTGCAAGTATTGCCATGTGTTGCCTCCTAGAAATATGGAAGATGAGAAATAATGCTTTCCACAATAACAAAACTGTTGATTTTGAAAATGTTTGATTGGGCCCAGATTTTGTGTGACCAGATTTCAGGGGAAGGTGACGTTAGATCTAATCTTTCGGTTACTGAGGCCTTTGGTATAGGAGAGTTTAAGAGGGACAGAGTCTTTGGCTATTGGAAGAGGTAGAATCCTGGAATTTCAGGCTCTTGTATGGATCTTGCTCTGATAGAGATAGGGCAGGACATTAGAGGGGCTGCCATTATTAGATCAAATATGGGTGATCTTGCAGGGGTGAAAGAGATGGTCAAGTTCCAACCTTTGGAGGAGCTGTTATCTTTTATGAGGTTCTTCCTCATAGCAAGGAAAGAGCTTCAAATTCAGGTTAGTTTAATTCAGATTTCTCATCCGGACTTGGTCTATTTTGATGGGATTTCTAGAAGCAGATTTCCTTGGCGTCATTCTAACGATATGAAGTGTCTTGTTAATGAGTTAAGAATTCAAAAGTTGCAAAGAATCAGTGTGGCCATTAATCATGCGGTTGTAGCTTTAGTTTATACTTCTCCGAATCAGTTTAAGGAGATTAGAAAATCTGCTCTTCATAAGGCGGTTCAGCGTAGTATTTGTGCAGACAATATGCAGATGAGATTCTTCTGCCCTAATTATGCGGATATGGATTTTAGAGAGGATGATGTTGGTGTTGACATTCGGTCCAACGAAGATTCTGCCATTGAAGCCTCCTTCCACAATGACAGCTTTTGAAAAGATGATTCCTATGTATAGTTCCAGTTCTTGGTGGCCCTTCGGTTCAGATCTTTTTCTATCAGATTGTCTTTCTTTTTCTGTCTTTGGCTTGCCGGTGCGGCGATTAAAGTCATGGCTTGTTGCCGACTCAAAGCTAGAGGGCTTTCTTTTTAATTTTTGTTCTGGATATGGGAATGCCCATGTCCTATTTTTGGTAGGGGGTTTACTCAGTTTCACCGAGAGAGTTGTATTCTTTGCTGATCCAGCACTTTGGATCCTTCTAATAAAGTGCTGGGGTTTTCCAGTTAAAAAAAACTGTAAACCATAGGCACTAAATTTATAGCCTAGGTCTGCTTATCCATATTTGGTAATCAAATCTCACCACCAAGATTTGATTCCATCTTTTCAAATATTTGATCTTCCTTGCTAAACAAATTGTCATCCAATCCCTAGAAGATCTTCAATAACCGACCTGAATATTCCACTTGTATCTTATCAATGTTCCTCGAATATCTTGAATCTGGATATGCAGCGCCATTTATGGAAGTCAGTTAAACGTCTGCTAGCGCATCTTGTTCCACTTGACGATGGCTTGAAAAACATACAGTAGTTTTTCTAAAAACACAAGCCACACATAATCTACCTACAACATTAACCAAGTGTCCATTAGGAAAGGGACTGACAAGACGTGCTATGAGCTGTAGAGGCAAAAGAAACTAACTATGAAATACTTTCACATCTTCGGGAGCGAATGCGACATTCTGAGAGACTGCGGGTATCGGAAGAAACTTGACCCAAAAGTGATACAGGTATATTTCTTGGATATTCTACACATAACAGAGCATATCGAGTCTACAACAAACGGACATGAACAGTGATCGAATCCATCAACATAACCGTCACAGATATAGAAGTAGAATGTCCAAAGAGTGATGATGATGAAGATTCTGGGCGGGAGAACGCAATCAGAACCGTCTTCATGAACTGAACAATGTTGATCAAGACGAAGGTGCTAGAGGATGCTACAACATAATCCCTTAATCCCCTGCGGAAGAAGATAACCCTGAGCATAACACGTTAGTATCCGCCGAAGAACCCTCGAGTACGCCTACCACCAAAGAAGATTCAAAGAAATCATCCCTTGACCAATGTCATTGGTGATCTCACCGAAGGAAAGACGAACTCGAGATACCTCCCACATCCACATAAGTGATATGATTAGCAACTCATGCTTTCTGGCATTGAACTGAAGAACATCAAAGAGACCCTGAGAGATGAGTTCTAGATAGCTACAATGCATGAGAAACTCGGTGAGTTTGACAGAAATGATGTTTGGAACTTGGTGACTCGACTAGCAAGAGTGAACATCATTGGAACGAGGTGGATATACAAAAACAAATCTGATGAGAAAGGAAACATCACAAGAAACAAAGCAAAACTAGTTGCTCAACGCTATACACAGATCGAATGAGTTGAAGAATTCAGATTACTCTTTGCGTTTGCTTGTCATCTGAAGTTTAAGCTGTTTCAAATGGACGTCAAGAGCGCCTTCCTGATTGGTATTCTGTCTAAGGAAGTGTATGTTGCCCAGCCTAAGGGATTTGAAGACCTTCATCATCCCAATCATATGTACTAACTAAAGAATGCCCTCTATGGATTAAAGCAAGCACCCAGAGCCTGGTATGAGAGGCTGACTTTCTTTCTATCAGAACACGGCTATGATCGAGGAGGGGTGGATAAGACTCTATTCGTCCGGAGAAAAAGGTCAGATTTTGTTATAATAAAAATATGTGGATAACATTGTCTACGGGTCTAGTTCCGAGCAGTTTGTTGCTCATATGCAAAAGGAGTTCCAAATAAGCATGGCCGATGAATTATCATATTTTCTTGGGTTACAAGTCTCACAAAGAGAGGATGACATCTTTATCTCCCACAGAAAATATGGAAGATATCTGGTCAAGAAGTTTGACATGGACAAAGCAAGTGACAAAAGAGCACCTGTAGCCACCTATACAAAAGTGGTCAATGATGAAGCAAGAACTGCGGTTGATCAACCCTTGTACAGAAGCATGTTTGGAAGCCTCCTGTATCTAACTACCAACAGACCACCATATCTTACGTTGTGGGAGTATGTCAAAGATACCAGGCTTGCTCAAAGGAAAGTCATCTCCAACTTGTGAAGAGAATCATCAGATATATTGGAGGTACAACGACTTATGGTCTATGATACATAGAGATGGAAGTGGGTCGGTCAGCCCGTGGGCCAGCTCGGGTGGCTCGTGGACTGGCTCGACCCAGCCCGACCCGGACACATCAACCCGTGGGTCGAGTGGGTTGGGTTACAGCTCGCGGGTCGGGCTGGGTCCCTTAAAAAAAATTTCGAGCCAGCCCGGGTTCGACCCGGCCCAGCCCTGACCCAGCTCGCCCGACTCACGGGCTCGACCCACGGGCTAAAATTCAAAAATATAGCCGTTAAGTTCAAAATTTCAAAATTTGAATCTCATTCCCAAATTCTATAAATACCACATCCTTATTTCATATTTTACACACCAACAACTCTCTAAAACCTCTCTTCTTCTCAAGTGCTCAAGTGACAAGTCTCAATTTTGCAAGCAACGGCCAACGGGCTTCTCAAATTTTAAAGCTCAATCTTCATTTCGGTATATTTTATTTTGCTATTTATATATTAATTATTGTTGTATTTGTTGCATTTGATTACCATGGAAAATTTTAATCTATATAATTTTGAAGATATTTTTCCCAATGATGAGAATGAAGTGGAAAATAGTGATTGTGTGGATAGTGTGGATAGTGTTCCGAGGATGGACGAAGGTCCAAAGTCATCGAATACTCTCACCGTCACACCATCATCCACCTCTACCTCTAGGAGAAATGAACACATGTATAAATCTTCTGTTTGGGTTTATTTTGAATTTGGAAGAATAATGTAAGATTTGCCAAATGTAAAAAATGTGGGCAAGAGTATAAAATTTCAGTGGGAGGGGGTACGGATATGTTTTCAAGGCATATTGCTAAAAAGCATCCGGATTGGGTTATTGATTCCAATCAAACTACTTTAGTTGGTGAGACCGTCGGAACTGATAGTGCACAACCTTGTGAACAACCGGGACCAACATGGCGTTACTCAGAAGCTGAAGCTCGTATTGGTCTAGCTAAATATATAATAGAGGCCGAACAACCTTTTTCGATGGGTGATGATCCTAAGTTTATTGATTTTATTAAAAAATATTTACAACCATATTTTAAGGGGATTTCAAGAAAAACTATTCGAGAGGATGCTTTTCGTACATTTAACCTTAAAAACAAACGCTAATTAATATGTTTTTAGATATAAATGTATGATTTCTCTAACGTCTGATATTTGGACTTCTCCTTTTGGATATGGATATATTTGTTTAACTGGTCATTGGATTAATATTGATTGGGTGATGCAAAAAAGAATTCTTATGTTTAAACCTATGGAGCATCCACATACGGGACTTTTTATAGCACATATGATTGAAAATACTGTAAATGAGTTTGGATTAGGTGGAAAAGTTTTTTCAATATCATTTGACAATGCATCTAATAATAATGTTGTTGTCACACATTTAATCACCCGCCTCAAACCAATTCTTGGTGGTAAATTATTTCATATTAGATGTGCATGTCATATTATTAATTTGTGTGTGCAATCCGGCTTAGAAATTATCAAACCACACATAGAGAAAATTAGAGGTGCACTTAAATATATTCAATCAAATGGTCATCGTAAGCAAGAATTTAAAGATCTATGTAAATTTCATAACTTGCGGTACAAACAATTTTCTCTAGATGTGATCATTAGATGGAATTCGACACGAGATATGCTTAAACGTTGTATGCTTTATAAAGATGTTATTACAAGTTTTTGGAATGAAAGAAACTTTCAAAATTCAATTTATGAAGAAGATTGGCATAATGCCGAATTGATTTTTTCATATTTAGAAGTTTTTTTTGTTGCTACTAATAAATTGGGTGGTACTTATTTTCCCACTTCTCCTTTTTTAATACAACAATTATTTACTATGTCTACATGTTTTCAAAAACATAGGAGTTCAGAATTTTATGTTGACATTTGCTCTCCCATGGAAGCTAAATTTAAAAAATATTGGGAGAATATTCCCTTGATTGGTTGCTTAGCCTCTTGTATGGATCCTAGACTTAAGGTGGCGGGTGTACAATATTTTGTTGAACAAGTATATGTAACACTTGGTTTGAATAATGATATCACTTGTATTAAACAACAAATTTATGATGCTTTATTTGAATTATATGATATATATGTTGCAAAAGTAGGTTCTGATTGTAGTTCATCACAACAAGATACAACTAATGTGTCTTTCGTTTGTGAGGAGGATTTTGCATTGTATCAATGGCAAGCATATAAAAGGCAAGCCACGGGTGAGTGTAGTACCTCCTTTCAATCAAACGCGGGTAGTTCAAATTACAATGAACTTAATTTTATTTGTCTCGATCTGAGCCTCCAATAGACCCAAAACTAGATTTGTTGACGTGGTGGAAGGTAAACGGTCATACTTGGCCTATACTATCTGCTATGGCTAGGAACCTACTAACCGCTCCGATGTCAACTGTGGCGTCCGAAGCTTGTTTTTCTGCAGGTACAAGGGTATTGGATGACAAAAGATCACGATTGAATGATACTTCAATTGAAATGTGCATTTACCTAAAAGATTGGCTTGTTGCTGAACGAAGAGAACAAGATAGTAAAACAAATTTGGATTATGAAACTGGAGATGAATTAGAATAATATATCATTGTCTTTTTTAGCATGTTTTATAGTCAATTGGTGTTAGTTGTAAGATTGAACTATTTATAAAGTTCCAGTTTAGATACTTAGATTTTGTGTCAGGCTTTGGCCTTCGGTGTGTACTTCCCTCGAGCCAGGATGTTTGGCTCCCAATTAATAGATCAGCGGGTTTCTAATTAAAATAAAAAGAATAATTTTTTTTCTCACAAGTATTTTACTAATATCTTCTAAATATAATTTAAATAAAAAATATAATGTACAAGTACAATTTCCCTAAATCCTAAACCCTATACCCCTAAACCCTAAACCCTAAACCCTAAACCCTAAACCCTATACTCCAAACCCCTAAACCCTTGTACAATAATCCTAAAGTCCTAAACTCATGGGTCCAACTCGTGGGCTCAACCCGTGGGTCCAACTCGTGGGCTCAACCCGTGGGCCAGCCCGACCCAGCTCGTTCGTGGCGAGCTGACTTATAACCCGTGGTTCGGGCTGGGTTCATGTTTTTTTACTTGACCCGGCTCGTGGGCCAGCTCGTTTTTTTTGAACCCAGCCCGACCCAGCCCTAACTCGCATGGTTTATGAAATTTCGACCCAGCTCGACCCACTTCCATCTCTAAATTGATACACCAAGGACACTAGTGCAAATCTCATGGAATATTGCGATATGGACTGGGTAGGATTTTCAAAAGACAGGAAGAGCATGTCATGATGCTGCTTCTTCCTTGGCAATTACTTGTTTCTTGGTTCGGCAAGAAACAAAATAACATATCTCTATCCACTGTAGAAGCGGAGTACATAGTAGCTGAAAGCTGCTGTGCTCAGTTGATATAGATGAAGCAGATGTTGGGCGAGTATGGTGTTCCACAGAATCCTATACACTCTAATGCGGCAACATGAGTGCCATCAATATTTCCAAGAACCCTGTTCAGTACTCTCGGACCAAATATATTAATATAAGGCATCACTTCAACAGAGATGTAGCAACCGAGAAAAAGCCGGCGGATATCCTTATAAAGCCCTTGGATGGAGCGCGATTTGAGACAATGAGAGCCACCTTGGGGCTGTGTGTGGTTCCGGGCTATACTTTTTAACCCCCCTTGCCGTTTGTGACAAAAAGAGGGCGAAGGATTAACTGTTGTACATGCTGTTGGACATGGTTCACAGGCAGCAGCAGAGTGCGGAGTCTCCAAATACGAGTTTTGTTAAAAATGCCAATGGGGAGATTGTTAAGGTTGGTTATGGCATCCTTGACAAAACAACCGAAAGAATATCCTATAGCATCCTTCAAAGTTAGAAGTTGGAGCATGTTCTAGAGTTGACAAAACAAACCGTAAGATGATGTTATAGCATCCCGTTGCAACAGAAGCTGGAGCAAGATGTTTGAATTCCATCACTAGAAGTTGTTATAGCATACCATGATGAAGACTCAAAGCTAGAGCAACGTAGCCGATCAACATGAGCAGCACAGAGAGCGTTCGGAGGGTTGCTACCGACGTCGGAACAAGTCAGGGAGTCTCCCAGTCAATCGATCAGAAGAGATTGAAGAAGATAAGTTTCTAAATTTCGATTTAGGAAAGAAGGCATCTCAACAGCCTCCTAGAATCTAGGAGAAGATCTGGATTGCGCCGCAACGATTAGGACAGATTTTTAAGTTGTTATAGCATACCATGATGAAGACTCAAAGCTAAAGCAACGTAGCTTTAGCCGATCAACATGAGCAGCACGGAGAGCGTTCGGAGGGTTGCTGCCGACGTCGAAACAAGTCAGGGAGTCTCCCAGTCAATCGATCGGAAGAGAGTGAAGAAGATAATTTTCTAAATTCCGGTTTAGGAAAAAAGGCATCTCAACAGCCTCCTAGAATCTAGGAGAAGATCGGGATTGCGCCGCAATGATTAGGACAGATTTTTAAGTTCTAGTCAGCATGAATTTTCCAAGTTTGTTTGGTGCTGGAGCTATATAAGCGCCGTAGAAGCACAACTCTGAGAGGGACAGACACAACCACAGAGAGATATACGCATAAGCAAAGAGCTGGAGCTAAAGACCCTACGCTTAGATCTAAAATAATAGATCAGCCTCAAGATATCCCAGATACCTCTAATTATCAGGAAAGTAAAGAGAAATTGACTCAGGTCCATTCCACATACCCTTATGTCATGTCAAACGTTTATAAAAGAATCAAAGATTAGAAAGGGACTAAAATCTACAACTACCTATGATCTAACCATTGAAATTACCAATCTTAAAAAAGAAATTCAAGAGTTCGGAAAAGAGAATAAAAAGTTTGACCAAAGAATTTCAAAAAGTGAGAAAAGGAAAGAAGTTATGACTTCTACTTCATATATTATTACCTATGGCCAAGAACATGATAGAATTGAATCTAATGAACATTTTCTGTCTACTTTAGAAATGTTCATACCTTAGAAATGGCACATCAGAATTACTTTGCTCATTGAGAATTACTATTTTAAAGAACTCATTGCTCTTGTTGATAGTAAAGCTGACATTAGTGTTATCCAGGAAGGTCTTATATCTACTAGGATAGTTCCATAAAACTAATAATATCCTCTATCGTGCAGGAGGAAATAAACTTTTTTAAAAAAAAATTATTATTTTTTCCTATTCTATCCCAAAACCCTCCACCAGAGCCCCTGTTCTGGCCTCATCAGGAATCGAACCCTAGTCGCTGAGATGTTTGACGCCCCTTTTGCCAGAGCAAAAGTTTAACCTACCCAGAGCAAAAGTTTGCATTGATGAAGTCTGTATATAGACAAGTTTTCTTTTAGCCAAGGATATTACTAACCAAGTTATTCTTGGAACACCCTTTCTTAATTGGAGAGAATCTCATCTTTATCTATCCAATTAAAAGAGATGATACTGATTGTATCATAGGAACTTTTGAAGAGAAGGATATTTTCTTTGAATTCAGATCAGATTCTCTTACCAAAGCCCTTCATAAAACTTATAACTCAATCTCCAATAAGGAAAATCAACTTAACTTCCATAAACAGGAGCTTAGCATCCTCACCATTAGTGAGACGCTCCAGAATCCTAAATTAAAGAACAAAATTAAACTCTTTAATTCAAAGCGTGCGCATGACAAGTTATAGCGGTTGCTATAGCACTCTCTAAGTCACTTTGCGAAATTTGATTCTCTGTCCAAACCTGAAAGACACACGACTTTTGTTACCCAGTTCGGTCAATGCCTACGTCTGGAGAGGATCACACTTTGATTCTTAAGATTTCACTATTCGCGGTTATAGTACAAAGGATTCCAGAAACTAAGTGTCACTCTAGTTTCAACCTCTACTTTTAATCTAATCGAAACCTTAGCTCAATCTGATCTCACGGATTAGGCATTTACCGACAGCTATAGTTATTGGAGAAAAACTAAAACATCTGGCAAGGAAATTAGGCATTTAGCAGACAAATTTTCGGTTGTTCCTCTCGGATTACCTGAATGGGATATTGTTAATATACAACACAGTTTCAACTTCAACTAATATGCAGTTTTAATCTCTTATCTCAGTTCTAGATCAACTTTATATGACAATAACAGTATCCAGCATGTTTTTACTAAGGCATTATTACTTTATTAACACAACTTGAATCCAATTCAAAAATGAGGCTTCTATGTTAACACAATTCATAACCAAACCAATAAAAAGCAGACAATTCTTCCTACTCGGGACTTTGTTAGACAAAAATGTATGCTCGAAACGCCTTCCATGCTTCACTATGTATGCTCGAGTTCCTATAAAGACATCACCATAAAAAAAATACTGTTTCTCTTTATGAACCTTTATTGGAAAACAGATCCATCAACATCGGACGATATCACCAGACTGCAAACCGGACCGAAAAGAATTGCAAAACTAGCCACACATATAGACACTACTAGGCTTTCCAGCATCAACACCACTGCTTGTATTACATGCTTCACTAGCAAACTGATCATGAAGGTTCCTATTATTCACCAACGTGTAAATGTATTCATATGATCATATCACACACAAAAAAGTTCAAGTCAAATCTGCTCAACCACTCGCAACATAAATTACCTTTCCGTAAACAATCTAAATCTCTATAACAACTTACGAGTGGGAAGATTAGAAAACTATCTGTCGAAATCAGAGACCGGAGCGCTACGAAACGACAGTTCCCGCCCTAGGCCAACCCTAGGGTTTTCCGATTCTTCTCTTCTTCTTCCCACTGCCACTACCATCGCCGCTCCTCGATCGGTTTAAAATCGCACTCCGATTCAACTGCTTTCCACTGTTTCCAAAACGAGCCAAATCGAAACTCATCGCGCACTCCACAAATCAGAAAAATACACGAAATCGACAGAATCAAAACCGACAGCCGGTGATCAAAATCGGCAAAGATGATCCGAGAGCGTGGCAAAGACAGCAACGGTGCAATTTCCCCAAGAACGAAGACGACGTGGTTCTTGAAAAAAATGCGTGAATGAAATTTTGAAAGCAGAATGAAGCATCGGTGATATTTATAAAAGCAGATTGAAAACGTGAATGAAAACCGTTAACGCAAGGTTGGCAGATGACGTCATCTTCAGCGTCGCTTCGCGAGATAGCCATAAATCCGAAAAATTTTTAGACTTGCCTTGATTTGGAATGTTCGTTTTTTTTTTTTTGCCCTATTATATCCAAATATTTTTTATTTGCCTTATTTTTCAACCGAAAATCGGTCGGTTTGATTTTCCAACCGACCGGTCTTGTTAAGACCGGCCAGTTTGATTTTATATGCAGTTGATTTAATTTTTTTAACCGGCCGACATTAACAAGACCGGTCGGTTAGAAAATTAAACCGGCCGGTTTTGTTAAGACCGGCCGGTTTGATTTTATATGCAGTCTGTCGGTTTGATTTTCTAACCGGCCGGTCTTAATAAAACCGGCCGGTTTGATTTTCCAACCGACCGGTCTTATTAAAACCGATCGGTTAAAAAATATTTGGATATAATAGGGCAAAACAAAAATCATCTTTTAAAAACAAGGCAAATCTAAAAAAATTTCCATAAATCTGGAAGTGGGCACAATAAATAGGCCCAAATTTAAAATGTTGTTCGGACACAAATAAGGTAACTGTGAAACGCTATCGATCTGATGAGCTGATAGATGCGTCATCGATGATGTGGTGTTTTCATGCTAGGTTTATACAGACGAGGGAAAGAGAAAAAAAATGAGGTGTTCGGTGGTCGTGCATCGTGGATGGAAACGATGACGAAGCATTTAACAAAAATAGCAAAGTGGTCCATATTGTTAGTAACTATGAAAATTATCGTGCAACTTACCTTGGGACCTGTCACGTCCTTGTTTTCCTTGTCTTTGTAATCATCAGTCTAGTCGTCACTTGACCAACATAAAACTTGATCACCCATCAATAACCTAATGCTCAGTGTATAGCAGCACAATCTGCCACTTTCCATTGATGTCAGTATGGAAGCTACATTGCTAATAATACAAAATCATCGGTACAAATGTTGCTGAAACTGAAGTTAAAAAAGAATACAAATTATACCTCACTAGTGCCTTCGCTACCAAACAAGACCAGAATATCTGTTATTTGCTCAGGGGAGGATAGCAAACCAAGACACTCCCTCTCCACAGCCTCTAATTGCTGTCCAACATCTGAAGTTGACCGGCACAAAGCTCCCGATCATATCCACCAGGACCTTCTCGTTGAGTTCAGTAATAACAAAAAAGCATACCATTATAAATCAACCAACTTCATTAATAAACTAAAGAAACCTAAAAGTGTAAACCTTTGATCATAAATGTACCTCAACAACAATGCCGTGGAAGATGTTTAAGAGCGTAGTTGACTTGTATATCAACTTCGCTTGCTCTCGCATAATGCTCAACACAAAATAGCAACATTCAAAAAGAAAGAACATAAAGAAATGCCAACAACTGAAGAACAAAAGCCGATAAAATACAAAGAACTCAGGAGGCAAAAAGTTTAATACTAGCTTAGATAGAGATGTAATATAGTATAAACCCAAGCAAGTCATAAAGCATAAAACAAAAGGATGATATAAGATTTCGCTTATTGGTATCCGTTGGAAGTGTTTCCGAGTTTGGCATTCAAGGAATGAAAAACACACATAAAAAATGAAAGTGATTCAATTGATCCATCGAATGTTACAGTGATTAGATGCATAGGTATGAAAGGTTTATAATGGATTTTTCAATTTAGCAAGTCAACCTTAGTGCCCCGACACACTGCCAAAAATAAAATTTTAGCTTGCAGAATAATTAAAGCTAGCCCTTTGCCAACAAAACATTTTTGCACTTTCAAATCTAAACATCTAATTTGTAGATCATAGATCAAAAGAATCAACATAACACAGAAAACAAATGATTCGCCAAAAGCATGAAAGAATAATATGTTTTTGAAAATTAAAATGACTTGGCAGTACTGCAATATTTCCCTTGTTTACTTACAAATAGCCATAACTATTAAAAATAACAGATTAAAAACATCAAAATTTTAATGATACAAAGCATGCTGTTTAGTATCCAAAAATATCCCAAAGAAATTTTGAAACTCAATATGATGAAAATAATGAACTGCAACAAAAAACTACACTAGTGTAACTACATTCGCAACTTTGAAACATAAACCATAGATCAAATGAGTCAATATAATTATAGCAGATTAGAAACTATAAGATTTTAATGATTAGACAGCAAGCAGTTCAAGATCCAGAAAAATATCCCAAAAAATCCAATACTGCGTGAAAGCGTAAACCATTTCTTTAAAATAAAAATAAATGGACAGTCATGAGTCAATAGACAAATAAGCCACACAAACATATTTTCATACCTTAGATTGAAATCTTGCAAGTCAAAAGCATCGAACACCCCAAATTCCGGTACTTAATCCAATAAGAAAGACGACAGTCCTTCTTAAGGATAACATAGTGTAAAAACTCAACCTTCTTCCTGGACCTCCAATCTTGCTCGAAAATATCATTTTCCACACTCCTGAAAAATTACACAAACGACCAAAATAAGCCAATCACAAAGTGAAATGAGTGGAAATCATGTAATGGATTAGAAAATGAAAAAAGGGGCTTATTTATAATCCAGGCTCTCAATAGGGGGGAGACTTTGGCACCTACAATGCCATCTGGGAGATGTTATTGAAAAAAAGTGAAACTATGTTTATGCTCCTATTCGTGTCTAGTTCTGTGTTCTGTACACAAATACTAGTGAGTTTGAGGCTAAAATAAAGAGAAATTATACCTCAACCATGCATTAAGTAAACCAAACAAGACCAAAATATCAGCGCAAGAGGCCACACATGGGAACTCCCTCCTCGCAACCAATCTTATGGGTGCCCAAATACCTAAAGTTGATCAGCCCTAAGCTCCTGCCCGTCACCCTTTGAGACATGGACCTCCTAGCAACAAAGAAACATCACATAACTCAACAGCACAACCTATAACTCACATCCACATTCAGACCATCTTAGCAAATAGTCGAGAACTATCAAACAATAACTCAAGATAACACTTACAAAGGAATCTGTAAATACCAGCTATGAAAAACTGGTTGACATTTAAAAAATTATGATGTTTGATCATCTTCTTCATAATTCTACGGTCTTCTCCGTTAAATCCAGTGACCTGTAGGGAAAAAAAATGAAGTTTAATTTCTCAAATTATTTTTATACAGGTACATAAATGGAATAATGAATAACATTAGATTGAAAAAAAACAGGCCTAGATCATCTTCCTTTGCTCACTCAACTTCCTGAGAAGACTGATCAGACAATATTACCAATTGGAGTTAGCATTTCAACAAGTGCCTTGCGCACAGTTCTAGCAACCAGTTCTCAAGTCTACCATGTTTCAAGGAGGCTGACTATAATCACTTGTGTTATGTCGATGGACAACGGCCTGACAACACCTAGGAGAGCCAAACCTAAGGCAGCTAGCTACCCGAACTGAATCATTGCACAAAAATATATTAAATAAGATAACATTTACACTATCCAGTTCAGATCAAGCCAGCACGACAATTTAACATTAGTTACCCTTAAACAGAGCATCCGGCTGCCAATCTAGGATTTAATCAATATTATAAACACTTAACCAAAAGGTAAGACTACATGGAAAGTGGAAACTATATCTCCATCATCGAAGTAGAAGATATAAATCTACCAAACAGATTGGTGCTACACAAATATTGACCTTGTGCACTCTATAGCCGATAAACTCCCTCGTCCAGCGAGCAACCGGCACCAGTAGAACAACCTAAAACCACAGTCACATTCATCATCTTAGCAAACAGTCATAACTAATAACAGTCTCAGGAAGCCTTAAAATCTCCAAGGGCACAACTTTATCTAGTAAATCCTGCACTGCAAAATACACCGGATCAGAATTTCAGATTGCAAAAGCTTTTACCCCTCAGCTATAACAAACAAGCCTAACAGTTACCTCTTAATGAGTATCGCTAGCCCACAAGTTCGCGATATTTGTAGATAATTCAACCGGAAAGTCCTCCACAGGAAGTCTCGTCAACTGATGTAAATACTACACCAAAAACATCAATTCCCATATTAAAATCAGAGAAACCAAAAGAATCACTCGTAAACCAAATTGACAGAGCATTGGTTCTGTGCCGAGGAAGACCCCACTTCAAGACCAGCTGCCATTGAGTTTCTGAGATGAAAAGAAGCGTTCCTAAGTCTTAAAAATGAAATGACCACATCCCAAAACATCTTAAGGTGTACCTGGGAAGAGTGAGCAGAAGTAAACAATTCAGGTGGTCTCTTTTATATAGTGATGAATTGAATAGCAGCCTAGACATGATGGTCTCCTTTCTATAGTTGCACAAAAAGGCTAGTCAATTTAAAGCTGAAACAAAAGAGAAATTATACCTCAACAATGCCTTCTCTACCAAACAAGACAAGAATATCAGTGAAAGAGGCCTCACAAGGGAACTCCCTCCTCCCAATCTCCTTATGGGTGTCCACATATCTAAAGTTGATCAGCTCGAATCTCCTGCCCATCTCCTTCTAAGACAAGGGCCTTCTCACTGGTCAACAACAATGAAACATCACACGACTGCAAAAACACAATCAGAAACAAAAAGCTTCAGCTAGTCATGAACATGTACATGTATCACAAATATCAATTTGGCAGAAGCTTTGAATACCCCAATGCTCTGCCAAATAAACATATGAGATACCTACCTTAAGAAGCCTAAAAGCATATAGCTTTCAGAATGTTGTCTATGTCTTTATATGCATTCCACTTCTTGTTCCATTCCATCAAATATCCAAGAAATTAAAATAAAAAGTGATAGTAAAAAGGAGTACACCTTGAGAGTCCGAATCCAGCCAGCGTCGGTTTCTTAAAAAAATCCAAACAAACAAGAAAAATGTTCAGAGACAAAAATTCAAAAGAGATGGTGAATAAAAGAGGACACCTTTATAGTGAAGGCGAAGACTGCCATCGATTTTTAGGGTTTCTTGAAGATCTGAACAAACGCGAGCAAAAAGGTTAACCGTTGGTGCAAAAAGAGGGTGACATAGTGTAGAAACAAATTGATATCAAGCCGGAAAAATCGTTGTAACTTATTCTTGTAGTATGTGTGGTTTATTGACAGTGAAGAAAACTCTCCAAAAATTTCCTTGCTCACTATGTTTCTTGGTTCTTCTGCAACATTCTTTGATGATAGCCTTGCTCAAATTACCAGAGATTGTCTTGTCTGCTATTCTTTATAATGACAGGAGAGTAAGTCTGTTAAGATTTGTAGCCGTTAGATGACTCAGATCCATGTTACTGTGACATTACTTTGACGCTACCATAAAACGCATACTTTCTTTGCGTTTAATAAACCAACACCACAACTCAGATGAAAAAGACCGAGTTGCGTTGTAAGCGGAGGCTTCACGAAGCCCAGCGAAGTACTTGCGTTGTCCAGAAAGAAGCCTTCAACAAAGAGCAGAGTATCTTATATAAGCTGTTTAGCTTGTAAACTCAAATGGCTCAGAATAAAAAACTGGAAGGGAGTGTAATGCGTTAGACTTTAGATTCGAATCGAATCTATCAGTGTGAAGAATATACTCAAACTCACCTAAGTCGAAGCTTTCCGGTAACTAAACTAAGCTTGATCCATCTTTGTTGTTGCGGAAAGAAAATCTGCTTTGTTACTCCAGTGAACAGTGACTTGTAAGGGGAAAAACTGAGGTTAGTTTCTCATACTAATTTACAAGCAGCACACAGAACAAAAGAAGCATGAACACAATATAAAAAGGATGCACTGAGACAACTACTTGTTTACCCTGGAGCAGGTTCTTGCAAGGCTAAATCAGAATTGTACACTTTTTGATGCAAGTATATCATAAGCACAAAAGCAAAAAGAATTTTACCTTCAGCCAAGAAAAACAAGCTCAACACAACTTGTAAGATGTACTGATTTTACTCTACATTGAGTCGAGCAAATATATCAAATATCCAAAAATTCTATGGAAAGTTACCGGACACAGGACCTTGAGAAGGCTTATCTCTTGGCTTTTGAAGTTCAAGAACCTGCGAAAAACCCATTTTAGCATCAATTATGTCACTTAAATAGGATGAGTACATAAAACTCTGACGGCATTACCTCAAATCAGAGAAATACAGGCTAATATATTAAAAAACAGAACCTTGTTACATGTATTGCTACTCCTGCAGGCTTACGTACCAAAGAAGAGCAGTAAAGTGTTCAGAAGATGAATATTGATTAGAGAAACACAACAAAATATAATCCATTATGTTAAAGAACAGTCGATAAAAGAGAAAATAATCGGCTTCCCAAATCATCTTTGATGGTTGCATATACCTAAAACAAATTCCAAAAAAAAAAAAAAAAAATTTAATTGAAAAGTGTGATCAGGATAGGATATTGCTTTAGTCTAAATAACATCGCGTCTTCATCAAACTTGTCAAACAATCAGCTACTTGTTAGCTTAGGTTACATGACTAAATCCTAATGCTGACTATTTTTGTACTGACTCTGATACTAACATGTGGAACATTCTTAGTTGTGTTATTAATTACATTGACATGACCTCTCTTCCTTAAAAGTAAGGATCTTCAGGAAATGCCGACCGAGTTGCAACAAATATATTCAGGGTACGCTGTATGCATATCAAAATTCATAAATAAGGAAAACGGCATGATTATATTCAAAGCATTTTGTTTCAAACGGAGACTAGTAACATATTGAGTTGATAAGCATTTCAATAGTACATTTAGAGTCATACAAAGTAGGTATCTAATTCTTTGAATCCCTTCCAGTCACTCTTTTCCCGCTTGGATAGTTCTCAAAGAGCCACATACTAATGTTAATGTGGGAGATCAATAGCTATTCATATTTGTTGTAGGTAATAAACTGAAAAAATTGTCATTGGAATTGAAGCCTTCACGCATTAAAAAAGTCAAGGAGTATTCTAGGGGGCATTTAAAGTTGGATATGAACTGATTTCTGTATTCATATATTTATCGCTTTTTCTTTCTTTGAAGAACCACAAACAAATTCCATATGCATCTGAATAGATGTATATAAGCAACTATCCTGGATTAAATCAAATTCAGCAGCATTGTATGGACATTCAATGATAAGGAGGTAAATGGTTTAGTACCGTTTCTCTCCATTCTAAATTACCATCACGAGTCTGACCACCCATCCTCGTCCATCTGCATCTCTATCCATTTTCACCGAGGTCCTCCCCACTTTCTCTGAACCAAGTCCTTTCATCCACATCAGTACCGGATTCGTTAACATGTTCATTCAACAAGCTTGTCCCCCAATCTTTCTCATTTGCAATACCAGTATCTATCACATTAAAAGCCAAGAAAAAACATTTGGTCATCAGTCCATCGATCTCATATTACTCCACTAGTCCCCGTGTATGGAACTATCTCCAACCATTTTCACAACCCACTAGGATAATAAATCTAAATACGAAAACTGAATTCAGAAAAGAAACAAAATTTTCACCTCTTTTAGGTGGATTATCTCCTGACTGTGGACCTGCAATCTCAGGATACATTGAGTGTAAAACTTCTCATGCTTCTTAACATAACAGGATCTGCGGCGGTAAAATTCAATGTTAGAGTATGAAACAGTAAGTTGAAAGCAATGTACATGTAGATGTAACCACCCGATTCGACAATCCATTCAGGCCCGTTATTTAAGTCTAGCCAGTTCCAAATGTCTCTCGCTACCAGCATGGTGACAAGATAGCAAGTAAGCGTACTTATTAAAGCTAGCATGCATCGACTACTAGAGGTTAATGTGAAAAAGTTCACTTATCAAAAAAAGAAGTCAAATTAGTTCTTTCTGGGTACAATAATGTCAATGGAAATTCCTACCATATTCCAGTCCTAGCTTTTACCTAACATAATATCAAGAAATTAAAAAACAAAGAAAATTGACTCAAAATCTGAAACCTCCTCAAGAACAGATCAACCCCAAAATACGCGGTAACAAGAACTCTAACTCAACTAAGTACAATCACACTAAGTGAAAAACTTACTGAGAAGCGAACGGCATTGATGGCAGAGCCTAACCAGAGCAAAGATCTTCACCCTATCCTCCCTCCGCCTCCCCGCCGGACCAAGAACGGAGTCGCGAACTCGCCGCCATTGCTCGAGACTAATCCAATCCATCAATGGAGCCTACAGCCCAACGTCGCTGAGCTCCCGCAAGGTTAGAGGAGATTTTGGCGAAGCGGCAAAGAAGAAAGAGAAGCGAGCAACAGAATACGCTAAAACGCATCGTTTTAAGTTGATTGGATTAACAAACATCGACTTTAATTAATTAAGATTTTATTTTTGTAATAAAAATTAATCATCAGGTCAGGGGAATATATTCGCGCGTTAAGATATTAGTTAATTTATTGTAACTACCATCACGTGATGATGACGTCACAGTCCAACGACTATTCCGAGGAACTAATTTCAAAACGCGACCTCCTTCCTCTTTGTGAACCACGCAGTTCCATCAAGCTCAAAAACCGTGACTTCTCTGCTTTTCCTCTCCGTCAGTAATGCTCATACGTCTCACCCTCGGCACCTAACCAGAGCTCATTGACATTTCATGAAATAAGTTTTCGCAACATTCTTTAGTATTGAGCAAACCGAAGCACATTCACATTTCATGAAATAATTTTTGTGTTGTTCAACAATGAAAAATTATCATAATTGTCAAGATACATAGTATTATTCAAATTTAAGAAAGTACGACAACGTAAGATCTAACGATAACTGGACCTAATGATCTTCTAACTGATCATTTAGGCCTGGTCCTCCTACGAAGTTGAGTAGCTTGTGATGGACCTTGCTCGCCTATATTTGCGTCTTCGTGTATAGGTTCTTGAAAAAGTTGAACACTATTGCGAAAATGTGGAAAACAAATTAGATCAAATATAGAAAATGTAATGATAGAACGGGTGCTGCGACTACCATCATGAAATTGAACAATGTCCGGCGTTATTCCCATATCACCCTCCTCTCCAAGATTTACCAAATAAGCATAACTAGCGTGAAACAAATCGTACACTGACTTCTAAACCCTAAAGGTCCTCACTTCTAGATACTCAAGTCTCACTCAAGAAAGAATTCTTTATCAAGTAGGCTTCCAGTCTCCTCTGAGAAGAATAAGTTCGGTGCAAGAGGAATTCATTAGAAAGCGCTAAGACACGGGAATATAAGACTACATGTCTGCCCTAGCAACTGGCTTCCCTAGGGAGGAAGGGAGTATAAAGATAGAAGGACTCTGGCAGTCACTCTCAAGCAGGAAAAAAGCCGGGACAGTTCTCAACCTATAGTTATTTGACTGGGTAGACAGGACTTTCAGGTTCATCATCTGAAAATTTTGAACTGCTATCGGGCCAGATCGGACCAAAGCAAGAACCTGGAAAAGTGAAAAAAATTACGATGATATAAGCGAAAATCATAAATCTTATATGATGATACAATGCTACCTTACGACTAGGAAAACCAACACAAGCACATAAAAAAGAGACCAACGATGCCAATAAAGATTGCAATGCCATTTAACCGGACCTATACCATTGGATAATTAAAACAAAGTAGACGACGTGGAACATGTGAAATATAAAAGCTAAGGTAAAAAAAGGCAACAAGGGCAATATTAAGATAGTACATGTAAAAAAAAGTACATGCCATTTGCATTCCCCGTTCAGTATTTGTTCAACAATAGTTACTGCACATAAGACAAAAGAGATTGTAAGCTTGAGTGACAAATCCACATTAAAAATACCTTAGCAATACGAGCTGAAGTAATGACGTCATAAATCGAGCTTTCCAGCATTATTAAATGCTAGTCGTGAAAGTTGATCTCACAGCTCGCCGTCCTCGTCTTTGTACAAGAGAGAATGGAAAAAAGGCATTGATCATCACAAAAACATAAGTTCAACTGACAGAAATTTTATAAAAATAGTGCAATAGTAAGAAATTTTATTAAAGACAGAAATAAACCGATAGAAAACTTTTTGAGGTATAAACGTAAAAGTTTACCTCTATTGGAGTTGGGGCCACTCACCGGGTCTGCACCGTTCATTGGGCATGTGCCTCTTATTCGATCCAACCTACACCGCAGAGAGGAAAATTGAGTAAGATACATGAAGATGAATGCTTTAACTGAAGAAAAATTATTGAAGCTATTCCATCCTCCATAAACTCCGATTTGTGATACTCTGTAGTTCACACAATTGCACATGCGATGGTTTCCAGCAGTTGTCATGAATGCATCAAATCCTATATGATATGATATTCTGAAATATTTGTCAATTCATTCGCATGAAAGCTGTAAACGAGGAGTGCGAGAGCTACTTGATTGGAAATCAATTGTTCCCAAACTTCTGTTAGGCAGAAATTAATTGCCTTCACAAAATCTCAGGCTACCACATAGTAAACCACTTTGGATGGCCTTGGTCATTATAGGTTTTTAGTAGAAGCATCAAGGCAATAACTTCTACAGGATTCCATAATGTACATCTTCCTAGTTGAACAAGACTATGATAAGACTCTACAATGAGGACATGCTCATAGTGTTTCGATCAAGCAACAGCGAGCAAGCAAAACTTATTCTACACCAAATGAGAGCTCTCTATCGACACTGAGTTTGATTGATAAATGTGTATGTGAATTCATGACACAGAACCGTGAAACAATGTTCAACTATTTTTCACACAACTCTCACACCTTGGAACTTACAGGCAGCTGCCCACGGGTCTGAATATGCAATTTTTTTACTTTCTCCTCCAAAACATGGCCAAATCCTGGAAGTGACTTGATATGTAAGTCTAATAAATAGTCATCGAATGATCATAATCAGTATCAACTAACAAGGCACCAGAGTGTACAAGTGCACTGTACACAAAATCAAGTAGAATCTGGATGTCAGGTGGAAGGATAACATTGTATCCACTACTTGCACAAAAGCCACCATCAACAAATAGAAAAAAAATATGAAGGGAAAAAAACCAAGTATAAGAAGACACTACAGCATGAGTCAATGTGCAAAATATATACCATTTGAAGAGGATTGTTGCATTGACTATCTGGTTTAGCAATCCTTGTTGCAAGCGGCGCCATAAGCATGTTACTCCCGTCTCCCTATCCAAGCACTAGCAGTCATCATGTGGTCCCCCAATTTTCTTTACGAATAGTTACTTCCGGATTATTCTCAGCCGAATATGAAAGCTCCAGGAAATGCTTCATCACAACTAACTACCTGCACCAAATAGCACAAGTTAGGAAATGTTATCGAATAGTCACAGTTCTTGCCCAGAGCTGCCACACAACAATGATTGACTTTGTAACTTACCTCGTGATAAGCTTCAAAATTGCAAGGCAGTATAACAAGGCGAGGGCAAAGATCCCTAGCATCTCAAGCAGATATTCCTACTCGCACACCTAGTATCTACACAGACGTTGTTTCACTTTCAGATATATAGATACACGCGATTATACGAGTATGTAGCGACACAACCGACGGCTATAGTTGTTGGGGAAAAACTAAAACATCTGGCAGGGAAATTAGCATTTAGCAGACAAATTTTCTGCTGTTCATCTCGGATTACCTGAATGGGATATTGGTAATATACAAAATAGTGTCCACTTCAACTAGTATGCAGTTTTAATCTCTTATCTCAGTTCTAGATCAACTTTATATGACAATAACACCAGCATGTTTTTACTACGGCATTATTACTTTATTAACACAACTTGAATCCAATTCAAAAATGAGGCTTCTATGTTAACACAATTCATAACCAAACCAATAAAAAGCAGACAATTCTTCCTACTCAGGACTTTGTTAGACAAAATGTATGCTCGAAACGCCTTCCATGCTTCACTATGTATGCTCGAGTTCCTATAAAGACATCACAATAAAAAAAACTACTATTTCTCTTTATGAAACTTTATTGGAAAACAGATCCATCAAATTCCATCAACATCTGACGATATCACCAGACTGCAAACCTGACATGAAAGAATTGCAAAACCAGCCACACATACACACACTACTAGGCTTTCCAGCATCAACACCACTGCTAGTATTACATGCTTCACCAGCAAACTGATCATGAAGTTTCCTATTATTCACCACCGTGTAAATGTATTCATATGATCATATCACACACAAAAAAGTTCAAGTCAAATCTGCTCAACCACTCGCAACATAAATAACCTTTCCGTAAACAAATCTAAATCCTATAACAACTTACGAGTCGGAAGATTAGATAACTACCTGTCGAAATCAGAGACCGGAGCGTTACGAAACGACGACCGCAAAGAGGAACAACAGTTCCCGCCCTAGGCCAACCCTAGGGTTTTCCGATTCTTCTCTTCTTCTTCCCACTGCCACTACCATCGCCGCTCCTCGATCGGTTTGAAATCGCACTATGGTTAGGCAACAAGATTGCCGTATTTTGCCCTAAGGCTAGGCAACATGAGTACCATATTTCGTCTTATGATTAGGCAACGAGAATCGTTATCAGATTGTGAGTCTTTGAGTTAAACCTGAGCGATACATGAAACACGAGCAAAGAAATGAGAGGAGATATGACGAATATTATAGATGACACGACACGAGAAGTTTTACTTAACGAGGCCGAATAATTTCATAGAGAGTTACACTCATGATCCGATTTTGTTTAAGAAAGAAGCTTTTGAAAATAATGGATACGCCATACAGTTTTACACGGTAAATTTAACAAATAACTAGATCGGGTCCATATTACTTACCTAGAAAGCACACCAAATGAATTCTTAACAACACTAGGTCACGCGAAACTCAAGTCAACAAGCACCTACAATCAGTACCAAATACAATTGAACTCTAAAGCACCACAAGCATCCAACGTACATGATACATCGCTATATTAACCCAAGGACCAAATCTGCCATTTGAGTAAAGCATATTAATTATATAGACTATCCTGTTGCAATTTAAACTATTGCCATTCAATCAAAGAGACCCACGGCAACATTCAGCAAATTTTAGGTTACGAGTCCTAACTTCAAATTCAATTTAAGGTAACTCACAATGAAATAGAGCATGTTCTTTATATTGTTAGAAAAGTCTTTTCAAGTAGAATACGATAGAACTCAAGAAGACTAAGTTTGAACATTGCAGTCACGATGTATATCCATTTCAAAGTTTACTACCAGAACTGTCCGTACAATAAACAGATTCTAAACTTCACTTTTCAATCCCATTTCAAAATCCCTCGGGTTCAATCAACACACAAAAAATATACCGTTAGAAAGCTATTTCTGTGTAGAACACCATAGAATTAAAAATCACTCAATTTAAATACAAAAACTTCTTGTTATTCCTCGTTGAAAGTTATTCGACAGAACTGTCCAGAGTTTGTAAAAACAGTTTTAGTTTCATGTTTAACCCCATTTTCAGAAAGACTCAGATTGAATCAATATGCATATAATGTATCATTGGAAAGCTTGTTCTGATTAAAATAATTTAGAATCATCCCATTTGAATAACTAAATCAGAAGTTACGTCATTTCAAAATCAGTCGTCGGAACTGGTTTTTCTTTCGAAAACATCATGACATAGTTGATTACATACTTCTATGAAGTTCAGAACTCAACCAGTCCTGAAAAGACCCTTTCTTATGACCTTGCTCTCTTGTTTAACCCCCAAAGCTTACTTTCTAATGGTGGAGTAGAGCTGGTTAGGATCCTGCTGGTAGGGAGGGATGAATTTCTGTTTACGGATGAGAAAGAAAGGGAAATGAAGAGGGGATAAGAATAAAGAAAACCTATGTTCTCTTCTCCTTCCCAACCGACCATCTTAATTGTAATACAATGTATTAATTTTTTTTCTATTAAAATTCATTGTATTTCATTATCCCCTTTTAAAAAAAAGTTTAGTTCTCTAAACTTGATATACCTCAATTCTCGAAGAGGTTGGGATAATTTTTCCTGACTTCCTCCTCGAGCTCCCATGTTACTTACCTAACTGAATGGTTGCTCCATTGTACTTTAACATAAGGTATCACTCGACGTCTCAATTCCTGATCCTTTCGATCCACAATCTTTATCGGATGTTCTATATATGACAAGTCTTTCTTGTCAATGGCTCCAACTCCACCACTTGGTCCGCACTAGTTACACTTCCGAAGCATGAACACATGAAAAATATTATGAATTCCGGCTAGAAAAGGAGGAAAGGCAAGCGAATAAGTCAGTAGAATCCTCACTAAAATCTTGAAAGGTCTAATAAAACAAGGACTCAGCTTGCCACGCATACCGAACCTCGTAATTCCTTTAGTTGGACTCACCTTCAAGAAGACATGATCTCCCACTTGAAATTCAACATCTCTCCTACGCATATCTGCATAACTTTTTTGTCTGATCTAGGCAACACGCAGTCTCTCAGGCATCAATTTAATATTTTCAGTCGTATTTTTAACTATTTCTGACCCCAGTAACTGTCTCTCAAGTACATCCTCCCAGCATATAGGCGATATACATTTTCACCCATATAAGGCTTCGTACGGAGCCATCTGAATACTCAACTAATAACTGTTATTGTACGAAAAACTCTATCAATGGAAGATGTAAGTCCCAAGAGCCACCATGATCTAGCACACATGCCCTCAACATATCTTCCAGAATTTGAATCATACTTTCGGATTGTCCGTTTGTTTGAGGATGAAACGCAGTGCTAAAACTCAAACGGGTTCCCATTGCCTTGTGAAGACTCTTCCAAAAGTTAGAAACAAATCTCGGGTCTCTATCAGAAACTATTAACACAGGCGCACCATGAAGTCTAATAGTTTCCGCGACATATAATTCTGCTAAATTGTCAAGTGTAGTTCCCACTTTAAAAGTTAAGAAATGTGCAGATTTTGTCAGTCGATCAACAATTACCCATATAGCATTATTTTCATGTCGAGTCTTGGCTAAAGCCTTCATAAAGTCTATAGTTAAATGTTCCCATTTGCACTCTGGAGGATTCAAGATCATTAATTGCCCTACAGGTCTCTGATGTTCAATCTTCACCATTTGGCAGACAATACACACCCACACAAACTTAGCCACGTTCTTCTTCATTCCTTTCCACCAAAATGTGTGACGCAAGTCCCGATATATCTTGGTGTTGCCCATATGTACCGAATAGCTGCTACTATGAGCTTCAGTGAGAATTTCCTTCCTTAATTCAGGATCATCTGGTATACACAACCGATTTCCAAATCACACTGACCCATCGTCATGAATGTGGAAAGCAGTTTGGACGCCGCTCTCTATGATGCCTTTGATCGTTTGCAACCATTGGTCTTTAGATTGGGAAGATTTGATCGGCGTAATCAGAGAGGGCTCAACTCTGATATTTGAAAGTAAGGAGGTTATACCCCTTTCACATACTAGAACATCTAATCTTTGAAAATCCTTCAAGATGTTTAGCAGGGTGTTGATAAGCGATGCTATATTAGAATAACTCTTCCGACCCAAGGCATCGGCCACTCTGTTTGCTTTACCGGGGTGATTCTTGATGGAAACGTCATAATCATTGAGCAATTTCAATCATCTTCTTTGTCTCATGTTTAATTATTTCTGTGAAGATATACTTTAAGCTCTTGCGATCCGTGAAGATTTCACATCGGTCCCGAGTGGAAGTGGGAACATTCAACTATGGACTTTGTGACTACTTTACCAAAGACTCGACAGGGCAATAATGCTATATGAGTAATAGGTGATCGACTGACAAAATCTGCACATTTCTTACCTTTTAAAGTGGGAACTATACTTGACAGTTTAGCATAATTATATGTCGCCGAAATTATGAGACTTCATGGTGTGCCTGTGTCAATAGTTTCTCATAGAGACTCGAGATTTGTTTCTAACTTTTGAAAGAGTCTTCACAAGGCAATGGGAACCCGTTTGATTTTCAGCACAGCGTTTCATCTTCAGACAGACGGAAAATCCAAAAGGACGATTCAAATTCTAGAAGATATGTTGAGGGCATGTGTGCTAGATCATGGTGGCTCTTGGGACTCACGTCTTCTACTGATAGAGTTTTCGTTCAATAACAGTTATCAGTCGAGCATTCGGACGGACGGACAATCCGAAAGGACGATTCAAATTCTGGAAGATATGTTGAGGGCATGTGTGCTAGACCATGGTGGCTCTTGGGACTTACGTCTTCTATTGATGGAGTTTTTGTTCAATAACAGTTATCAGTCGAGCATTCAGATTTATATGGAAGAAAATGTAGATCACCTATATGCTGGGATGATGTAGGTGAGAGATAGTTATTGGGGCCAAAAATAGTTAAAAATACAACTGAAAAGAATAAATTGATACGTGAGAATTTCAAGGTTCGGTATGCTTTTTGAATTTCAAGAATAAATTGGAGTGGGAGTTCATGTCTTTTTGAAGGTGAGTCCAACTAAAGGAATTTCAAGGTTCGGTATGCTTGGCAAGCTGAGTCCTCGTTTTATTGGACCCTCTGAGATTTTTGAGAGGATTGGTTTACTGGCTTATAGGCTTGCCTTACCTCCAAATCTAGCCGGATTTCATAATGTTTTTCATGTGTCCATGCTTCGGAAGTGTATTACTAGGCGGACCAAGTGGTGGAGTTGGAGCCATTGAAAATTGACAAGAAAGACTTATCATATACAGAACATCCGATAAAGATTGTGGATCGAAAGGATCAGAAATTGAGAAGTCGAGTGATACTTTATGTTAAAGTACAATGGAGCAACCATTCAGTTAGGGAAGTAACATGGGAGCTCAAGGAGGAAGTTAGGAAAAATTATCCCAACCTCTTCGAGGATTGAGGTATGTCAAGTTTAGAGAACTAAACTTTTTTTTAAAAGGGGATAATGAAATACAATGAATTTTAATAGAAAAAATTAATAAATTGTATTACAATTAAGATGGGGAAGTGAAGGGTTGGGAAGGAGAAGAGAAAGAGAAGACAACTTTTATTTATTCTTATCCCCTCTTCTCTTCAATTTCTTTCTCATCCGTAACAGGAATTCATCCCTCCCTACCTGCAGATATCCTAGCTAGCTCCACTCCACCATTAGAGAGTAAGTTTTGGGGTTAAACAAAGTAAGTAAATACCCGCTTGACGCATATCACTCTTATTATAATGAGAAGAAGGGTTGAGAGTTTGAAATGGTCATTTTCAGAGGGCAAGATCATAAGAAAGGATCTGTTGAGGACTGGTTGAGAAGCTAACTTCATAGAGGTATGTAATCTACTGTGTCATAATGTTTTCGAAAGAAACACCAGTTCTGATGACTGATTTTGAAAATGACGTAACTTCTGTTTTACTTATTCAAATGGGATGATTTTTGAGTCTAAATTATTCTAATCAGAACAATGAGGTTTATACAAACGAGCGAAAGAGAGAGAAAAAATGAAGTGTTCGGTGGTCGTGCGTGGAAACGATGATGAAGCATTGAACAAAAATAGCAAAATGGTCCATATTGTTAGTAACTATGAAAATTATCCTGCAACTTACCTTGGGACGCTGCTAGGTCCTTGTTTTCCTTGTCTTTGTAATCATCAGTCTAGTCGTCACTTGACCAGCATAAAACTTGATCACCCATCAATAACCTAATGCTCAGTGTATAGCAGCACAATCCGCCACTTTCCATTGATGTCAGTATGGAAGCTACATTGCTAATAATACAAAATCATCAGTACAAATGTTGCTGAAACTGAAGTTAAAAAAGAATATAAATTATACCTCACTAGTGCCTTCGCTACCAAACAAGACCAAAATATCTGTTATTTGCTCAGGGGAGGATAGCAAACAAGACACTCCCTCTCCACAGCCTCTAATTGCTGTCCAACATCTGAAGTTGACCGGCACAAAGCTCCTGATCATATCCACCAAGACCTTCTCGTTGAGTTCAGTAATAACAAAAAAGCACCCCATTACTACAACGTCATACAAATCAACCACTTCATTAATAAATTAAAGAAACCTAAAAGTTTAAACCTTTGATCATAAATGTACCTCAACAACAATGCCGTGGAAGATGTTTAAGAGCCGATAGTTGACTTGTATATCAACTTTGCTTGCTCTCGCATAATGCTCAACACAAAATAGCAACATTCAGAAAGAAAGAACATAAAGAAAGGCCAACAACTGAAGAACAAAGCCGATAAAATACAAAGAACGCAGGAGGCAAAAAGCTTAATACTAACTAGTAGATAGAGATGTAGTATATAGTATAAACCCAAGCAAGACATAAAGCATAAAACAAAAGGATGATATAAGATTTCACTTATTGGTATCCGTTGGAAGTGTTTCCGAGTTTGGCATTCAAGGAATGAAAAACACACATAAAAAATGAAAGTGATTCAATTGATCCATCGAATGTTACAGTGATTAGATGCATAGGTATGAAAGGTTTATAATGGATTTTTCAATTTAGCAAGTCAACCTTAGTGCCCCGACACACTGCCAAAAATAAAATTTTAGCTTGCAGAATAATTAAAGCTAGCCCTTTGCCAACAAAACATTTTTGCACTTTCAAATCTAAACATCTAATTTGTAGATCATAGATCAAAAGAATCAACATAACACAGAAAACAAATGATTCGCCAAAAGCATGAAAGAATAATATGTTTTTGAAAATTAAAATGACTTGGCAGTACTGCAATATTTCCCTTGTTTACTTACAAATAGCCATAACTATTAAAAATAACAGATTAAAAACATCAAAATTTTAATGATACAAAGCATGCTGTTTAGTATCCAAAAATATCCCAAAGAAATTTTGAAACTCAATATGATGAAAATAATCAACTGCAACAAAAAACTACACTAGTGTAATTACATTCGCAACTTTGAAACATAAACCATAGATCAAATGAGTCAATATAATTATAGCAGATTAGAAACTATAAGATTTTAATGATTAGACAGCAAGCAGTTCAAGATCCAGAAAAATATCCCAAAAAATCCAATACTGCGTGAAAGCGTAAACCATTTCTTTAAAATAAAAATAAATGGACAGTCATGAGTCAATAGACAAATAAGCCACACGAACATCTTTTCATACCTTAACATTATGTGCCAATTCTGAGGGGGAGAGCCTGTGGCGATAGAAAACATAAATGTGAAGTTATTGCATAAAAACACTGATTAAGCAGAAACTATACAATGCACACAGGTGTAACATAATCGCATAAATGTTTGGCAAAGAAAATTTATCTTGGTAAGGCATTTCATCCTTTCCAAGGATGTTCTAATATCTCGAACAAGATTATTCAAAAGAAATGCCCATTACATTATATAACAAATTCACATCCCTGTTTTGTGGACCAAAGAGTAAAATTCTACTACAAATTGCTTTCCAGAATGTTGTCTATAAAAATCAGATACCAATAGTAGTTATTAGCAGTAGGAAGTTTAAATGAAACAAAATGTTCATAGCTTGCAATTCAAATGACGAATCTACCTGAAATCCATATCTAAAGAGCTACAAGTCAACAAATGCCCCGGATTGATTTTCTAAACAATAGACTCATGCTTGCAAAATCTAAAAACATAAGACAATTATGGTAATGAATAATTTGGAATGGAATTAGGTCTATCCACTGCCTCTAGCCTGATACGCCCAGCCAAGAATGGCAACACCAATCACAGTTCACAAATCAAAGTACATTCAAAAATCTGACCGAAGAGCTACATCATTTGAATCAACAAAGCAATCTTCATAGCAAATTCATGCAAAGAGTAAAAATTTAAACAGCTCTAGACTTCTAGTTTATGCACCAATCCTTGATCTCCGCCATCCCATAAACACAGCAACAGACAACAGTCAGAAAACAAAACTTAAAAACTTTAATGCAAATAGACGTGGAACAAGTTATAGCAAGCAACTCTCTTTTATTATTGGTCGACTTACTGTTTAAAACATATAACATTAATGAATATGACTACTCTCATTCCCCACAATATAATTCTCTTTACGTTTTTTGGTATGCTTCTATCAAGTGTGTGTTCTTTTAGTTGAAATTGAGCTTTAATTAAACTGAAATAAGCACTAAATTTATATCAATTAAGAAGAGCCTATAATGAACTGAAACAATAATAATCTTGGTATACACACTTAAACCTAAAGTCATATTGATGTGAAGTCACCCATACAAATATGCACCATGCCGTCTCTGACTTGTGAGGTACACCATATAAACAATTCAACAAATATCCAACAAAATAAACAAAAGAATATGTGAGTCAAGAGTATACCTTGAGACCAGAAGGCGACCACGGAGAGCCCGAATCCGCCATCAGTTTCTTGAAAAATCTGAAAAAAGCGAACGAAAATGTTTAGAGGCGTGTAGTTGAAAACTGAAATTTCAGCCAGCCAGTGAAGAACAGAGGACACTATGAGCTTTGGGCGATTACAGAATGGAGCGCAGCCATCCGAATGGGCTTTTGGGAAAACCAAAGTTTCCCTACTGATCATCTCTTCCCAGACAGCAGACACGTCCCTTTGAATAGGGCAGTGATTCATCATCTCGTTCAATCTCTAACGCAAATTCAACCTGTCGCAAAGAAGTGTGGAGAAACTATAAGAAAAAAAACCTCTATGCTAAGAAAACAAACAAAGATGGAACCCATGTCAAACAAACAATAGAGACCGAACAACACACATGTATAAAACTAAAATATTTCTTGTGGAGATTAAGAACTGCACATGTCAGTGTAATGAAAGAGACATGTAGGAAATGAACAATAGAGATCTGTGTCAATCCTTCGACACAAGGCTATTTATTTATTTGAAAGATTCAATATTAGAATGGGAACCAATTTGAGCGCGTCTGCAACTGATGTCTTAAACAGCAATCAAAAAAGCTGTTAACAGAAACTTCAATATGGCAACAAAGCTTCCATACAATTCAAACCTCAAAATCCACCCAGATCTGAGCCAACAAAAACCCTAACACCAAATTTATAGCAAAATTCAGAGAGTAGATGGAAAGATTTAAAACCTGATGATCATCACATTTTCACAGGAACCCTTCAATAAAAACTAAACCTTTATTTTGAAAATCAGATACCCATCTCACGGATGTAGGAAAAGAATCAAAAGTTAAGACAAATTCATCAAACTGAAAAGAGAGGAGAGATGCAGAGACACCGTGGCCTTCTTGTTGCAGTTTCATTGGGCACTCCTGTGCTCCTTCCCCTCCAAACATCTGTTGCAGCACATGCTGGGGCTAACCCATCAATTACATTCATCTTTAAAATTACAGATGTCCAATTTAAGGTTAGGATTTTTACCTTGTATTTCTTGTCGGGATGACACTGATGATTCCTGTAATTAAATATCCCAAGAAAACAAGGCATGCCATGTCATATAAAGAAAGAAGTCATGGATGCACCCAAGAAATTAAAGAAGAGTACACACCTTGAAGGAAGAGTTCGCCATCGGATTCTTGAAGATGAAAATTCAAAAGAAAAAGAGACAGTGAATAAAAGAGGACACCTTGATAGTGAAGGCGAAGACCGCCATCGATTTTTAGGGTTTCTTGAAAATCTGAAAAAATGCGAGCAAAAAGGTTAACCGATTGTGCAAAATGAGGGTGAGATAGTGAAGAAACAAATTGATCCCGAAGGAGATACCGAGCTGGAAGAATCTTTGTACCTTATTTCTGCAGTAAGCGTGGTTCACTGACAGTGAAAAAAGCTCTTCAACCGGTTTCCTGGTAGGATGTAAAAAATGTACTCAGGTTGCTATGACTAACCTCTTGTTGGCATAAAGATTGTTGGAATGGTTTGTGAGTATTGTTGGAAATTAAAGGAAATAGTATCACTCAAAACTCATACCCTGTAATGTTTCAGTTTTGTTCTTCACTGCCTAGCACAAAAAGGTAGAGCTCTTCTGGAGTCATGGTGTTTTGTTGGAGCAGGTGGAAACCAGGTTTTTCATCATTTTGAAGTTGTGTTGTGCGGAAATTTCTGATGGTTTGTTTTGGGGGAAAATTGAGATGTATATGAGATTGTTTTGTTATGAGTTGATTCGATACTTATACTAAGTCTATTGAATCGCATGGGTTATTATGTGATGCCACGACGAAATACAAGGAAGCTATGAGCTATCTTAAGATGTGGCGGGATGGTAATATATTTTCTTAATTGCCGTATAGGTTTGGAGAACAAAACTGCTAGAGGAACCGGTTGACTACACGCTCTCAAAACAATCTTAGGGTGAGTAAATAATTCCCACGTATTCGTTTCGTATTAGTTATCAATTTATTATGCATATTGCATAACCATCCGTAAACGGATTATGTTAAAGTTGAGAAGAGACTTGTGAGAAGCATCATGCACGTGCATACATATTGCATCATGAGACTGCAACTTTTGTTATGCGATGATAATGCTGCATTTTGTTACGCGATGATGAATTCCGCCTTTTGATGATCCGGATCGGCAGTGACGACTGCCTAGCTATATGCTTCTGTTAGTTGCAGTACTCATTCTATGCATTCACGCATTTGCGTATGTGCATTTGAATTATCAGATTGTATATTAGCTTGTTAGCATACGTATACAAGCTTAATAAATGACATATCTCATTTATTCGATATGTATAAGTATAACCGCTGACCAGAGTACGTGCGGGTTATTTCCTCACTGAGTCTTCCCGACTCACCCTTTTATTACCCTTTCCTTACAGATAAGTGAACCGGTAGCTGTTCAAGGGTCCAATTGTCCTCGACGAGAGAGCTATCATTGCTTACGGTGCCATCCAACTTCAACTGCCTTGTTTTTGGGACTCGTTTTCAGCTATCCTTTTTAATTCATTTTGGCTAGAATTACGCTCCGTTGTCTAGGCAGGTTACTAGGAGCACATTTTGCTACTCTTTTCCGTAAATATTGTAAATTTTATGACTGAATTAATTAGAAAAACCTTTTTTTTTGTGTAATATTGTCATATGTGAGGCTTGCTTGATCGTTGGTCAAGCGCCGGTCTCGACCTGAGTTTTTGGGTCGTGACACCTCAAGAATCTGAAAGTCAAATTCAGAATAAGCTTCTGCTTTACTTTCTATAGATAATGCAGTTCCGAGCAAGAGCAGCAATTCCGATGTGTTTTGTTTGCTATAAATCTGCACAAGCGGAAGGAAACATTAGCAATAAATACAAAGCATAAGAAACTTATTCAATAAAAATTAAAGAAACAATCATCAACAGTTGTGGTCGTAAAATATAAAAAAATACATAAAATAGGAATGTTGCGCATACAAATTGAAAGCATTTTCAAGTTGTACGAATATTGGTGCCCCAATGCACTACCAAATATAAATGAATAAAATGAGAATGTGTTGCCGAAGCATTCTAAGTTTTTTAATTTTTCAGGAGCATTGGGGCGCCAACAACAATCTGCTGCCAAATGAAAAAAAAACTAGAAATGATATTGGCTTGCACAATAATGAAAACCAATTCCACATTCTCAAAGTATTAATGAACATATCCCATCCCACCCTATTGTGAATAAGCACACTCATCAACCATTTGAAACTTGAAAATAAGAAATCAATAATGAAGTAAATTGATGATTTGCAAAGGTAGGAATATAAATTACTTTGTTAAATTTTTCAAAAGAACAATTAAAAGAAAATTAAAACATACGATATCTAGAAAAAAACATCCTTGTCAATCAATTCTCAGTAAAATCAACAAAAATACATAAGATATTCTTTTTTAAGTATTAAAACTTACTTTGAATCTCAACTCACATCACTATGATAGAAACCAATAACTGAACGAAATAATCACAACCACAACAATACAGTATTTGAATATGACAACCATGATAGTCAAGAGTAAACCTTGACTCCAGTATTCCCTTATAGCCACTTGTATATATTGTATAGCAGAATCCTCCTCAAGGCTTCATCGAGATTTTAGCTGACCTGAAGAACATAATTTACAATTGGGAAAGATATCTAGTTATCTGGTCGCTTTTCTTCAAAAATATCTAATTAATTTGGTAATGATGGGGAGGGATAATTGTGCATTGACAAATAATGTTATCACTATTGTAATTACTCAACTAGTTACCTACCCCACATGCATCCACGATTAAATCGCCCAAAACTTATTACAAGTGCAGTTTGCAGCACAATACCTGTTCTACAATTTGAAAACTTTTGAACATAGCCAAGTCCCAAAAATAGCATCCGTAAACATAGAACATGAAAGACAGAATAATTTAGAGGAAATCATGAAGTTCAATGTTAAACAAAGATAACAAAGGATTAAGTAAAAATCCAACTAAAAAAGGTTCTCAGATAGAAAATGTCACTTTCTCGTCACCATAAGCACCATGATTGGCATAGAAATGCCACTGAATCAAACCATACAGAACCAAACAGCCGATATTCATCAACGCAATACAACTATAAACTCAATCAAACTATCACGACCCAAATCCTAGGTCGAGACCGGTGCTTGAAAACCGTTAACACAAGTTGAAACCCTAAGAAAGATCATCCGTATCTGCGCATGAAAATGAATGCAACCGTTAGATTTTAAACTCGATTTTGTCAATGTAAAATAAATAAAATTAAAAATGAAACACAGTTGGACATTGCTTCATCTTAAATCCTTGCCAAAAATGACTCCCAAAATTTGTTTCAACCCGTTTTGACAAACATCCCTCCTAAAGAAGAATACAGATTATTAAATGAGCTGGGTTACATACACCACAATCAGAAGGGATGCTCTGGAGGCTTGATACCTGTAATGTAACTCCATATTATTAGTAGCTTCATGCTGAAGTTATGGGACATTACAAGCAGAATTCCGAAGTTGCAAAAGAAGAAAAATACTAAAAGACTTGCAAAAAAACCTGAGTCTGCACCTCAGCAGAGTTAAGGAAGTTACTATGCTTTTCCTGGAGTTGACCAATGATCTTTGCATGTATATGCCCAGCATCCTAATCTGACCTGTGCCGAATGCTTGGCCACATAGCATCACTAGCGCACTCCCCATTCCCAACTACAATCAAAAAACAACAAAACATATTATCCGTTACTCATATAAAGTACTCCATCAAAACATATTAAGAAATTTACATAATAAACTATATTAAATTAATACCTCCATAGATGATCCGTTCGGTTTCAGCAACTTCAGGACTGGTGTTTGCTGCAAGCCACTTCCTCAGTTCAAGATGTACATGTCACAAATGCAAGACCACAATTTAAAAACAAACAATCCATTGCACATCCCTTAACCCAAAGTGGTTATTGAAGGGAGTTTTGGCAACTGGCAAGTGCAAGCTACTTGACACATTATCCATTTTACTCATAACTAGGACAACTTCCACACTATAGTAAACAGGCGAATATAACTATATATGATCATGGACAAGATTGCAACATGACGTACTTCATTGTCCATTCAGATACTCTCTCAGCGATTGTAGATGAAAGCAAAATCATTTTGGCAGAAGCACTGAATTCCCCAGTGCTCTGCCAAATGAAAAAAATGCTAAGTGAAATGGTTACATAAATTTTCAACTTGCAAGAGCATCTTAGTACTCTCAATGTGCCTTGACAAATACAACAATTTAGCTTGCAGAATCATAAAAGTATACCATTAACCCAACAAAACATACTTTTGCTTTCACGTCACAACACCTAACATGTAAATCATAGATCAAACGTATCAGCATAATACCAATTAAAAAAGATGATTTGCCTAAATCAAGAGAGAAAAATCAGGGCTTGAAAATTAAAAATAATGCAATTCTATCGATCCATACATTGTTACAATAATTAGCTTCATAGAAATGAAAGCAAAATCATTTTGGAAGTAACATTGTATGTAACTAATGCTCTACCAAATAAAAACATGCTATGTGGGAATGCCTTGCCAGATTGAAAATCTCAACTTACAAAAACATGCTATTGGCCCAACAAAACATATTTATGCTTTCACATCAAAGCACCTGACATTAAAACTTTAGATCACATGCATAAAACCATTTAACTAGTAATTTTGCACTATCCTAGGGTACTAAGAATTGTATTAATTAGAATTTTTAAATACAGAAAACATGCATTTAAATAACCAGAGGAACCACATTGGAAAATTTTAAAACTGAACTAGAAGCTAATCAATTGGACGTTTAATTCACTACCATAACTAAAAACTAAACTAATGCATGAACTGTTGAAAACTAGAAAAAGCAATCAGATTCGCAACTTGTGAAACAATACAGCATACTTAAGCTTGACATTAACACAAGAAATCTATTTGATGGGCTAACTGTCATTTTTTATTGGGCCCAAAAAGATCAAACTATCTATACTTTGGCATTGATATCAGAAAAGAAAAAACAGAAGAAGATCACACCTAAATTTGATAAGGTGGCGCAAACATTCATATCCTCCGCATCCCACCAGCAATTAACTTAGTTTCAGACAGAGAATACAGATTTTTTATCAGAAAATCTGTTCCAGGAATAAAACCTGCGTAATAAAGTGAAAGTAGGTCAGATGCGGAAAGATAGAATAAGAAAGAAACTACTACTGATACAATGGATTTGTATGTAACTAGAGATTCAACCATGAAGAAATGCACCCGGTTTTCGGATAAGTGAGGATGACGTCATATGCATAGTTCTGGTCCGATGATCTACCAGTTTTCAAAGCACTGCCTGCGATCTTCTTCATCTCCCTTTATCTTGCACGAGCAATACCTGTCAGCTGTTCCACAATCTAAAAATAAAGCGAGCCTTTGAACCCCTTTCAAGTCCCAACAATAATTTCTTTAACCATAGACTATCAGAGATGCAACGACATAGAGATACCACGATGTATGCTGATGTCTGATCCCCTGCAATCGCAGAGTCAAGCTTTTAAGATAAGTCAACACCAACATTTTTCAAGTTAGCTGGATGATTGGGGTAAACATGAAGGTGAGATACTTGGTAGCTTCCTCACTTGCAAGATCCTTTATACAAGAGAGGGAAACAGTAAAACATACTTTATCCAGAAGGCGAGATGTGGTTTGGGGAGGTGGACATTTGATATCAGATTTGGCACAAGCATCAATCAAATACTTGGTAGCTTCCTCACTTGCAAGATCCTTCGGAATATTGAGATTTGCTATTCTCTCCAACTCTTCAATCATGTCAATCCTCCTACAACAAAATCAAGCAACAATATTACTCGCTGCAAAGAAAATAAAAGATTTTTTTCATCAAAATTATATGGAATCCACATGAAGGAAGGTGTGAAAACAATCTCGATCGGGTCTTCCTTGAGTCCATTTGCATGATATTTAATAACATATCCAGCACTAAGTTCCTTAACCATTCCTACAGTACATTCAGTAGAACATTAAAACAAACTTAAAGAGATCAAAGAAATGAGGATGACTATGGCTTAAAAGCACAAGTACCGCTCAACATTTGCTCAGTGAGATCCATTATATCATTATAATCTGCAAAGTCCATATAATATTCACATGTAGTGAACTCCGGATTGTGAGTTAAATCAATTCCGTCATTTCAAAATTGCTTTCCTATCTCATAAACACGCTGAAGCCCATCCATGACTAGCTCTTTAAAATGAAGCTCAGATGCAATGTGCATAAACAACCTCATGTTCAAGTCATTATGATGGGTGACAAATGGATGAGCATCAGCACCTCCGGCAATCATATTCATCATAGGCGTCTCGACCTGAGTAACATAAAAAGGTAAATTGCGAGAAGGAATAAACAAAAGTATGACTATTCAAATAATCAACATACATCTCACCTCCTAGAAATCAAGATCATCTAAACACTTCCTTACGTAAGCCAAGACCTCGCGCTTTGTTTTGAAAATTTCTTGAACCTCCGCATTCAGCATTAAATCAAGATAACGTTGACGATACCTCGTTTCCTGGAACAAATAAAAATATTGACCGTCAAACTCTATTTATCACATAGAAAACAGATGACATGCCTTTGTAACAAACAAATCTGGCACTATGCATGCTTGTTCATCTACTATGTTTAAATTATACAGGCCAAACCACAAGTTGGACCCCGTGTAAACTTTTATAGGGTGAGGCACCTCATCAAAGAGCGCTATGGTTAATTAAGCATCATTAACTCTGAGTACCTCTATTCAGCTATATACAAATCTCATGAAAGCTGCAAGTTAAAAACAAATACAAAAATTATCAAGCCATTATGGAATTAAATAATAATTATCTAGGGGAAATGAAAAAAAATGGTGAATCTAATATGTATATCTAACATTAATTTCATGATGCTGGTTTCACAAATAAGGGCTCCAAACTATCTACTGACAATACCTGATCCCTTAATACATATTTTTCAGGATTCCTAACACTCCCCGGTGTCCATACTTCGGATTTCTGTAAAAGGTTTGCAAACTGATCAGTCTAAAGATCGTGCATACTGGCTAATAAGTAAAAGTAGAGTGGGAGTCGTCATTACACTGGAATTATCAGAGCCAGCAATGGTTTTTTGTCTAGACATCATTTGGAGACAGTTTGATAAAAAAAACGAACAATTTAGGAAAGAAACTAAGCTCTCCTCTTTTAGATTTTCCTGAAAGAATTTACATATTGATTTAAATGTGTCTTGGTACTCTAATTCAATAGATATTTTTACACCATGGAATAAAATTACGAGGGAAAGTAAATGAATCTTAATTAGAAGTGAATGTCATAAACAACTTGCATACAAAGAAACAACTAGGACTGTAATTTTTAAGTTGCCTGCGATCATTTCATAAATAAAATTGACTCCACTAACACATCAAAACATGGATATCCACTAACACCCACAATATCACCTACCTTGACTCCAGCATGAAAACTAGAGAATTCAGCTTCATCGAGCTCAGACGTCCTGACAAGAAAAAAAAATAAATTTTCCATAGAGCAATGTGAACTAATGTTCAGCTAGAACAGTTAAAACAAACACAATTTGCATGAAGCATTCTATTTACAGATAACAAGAACAATGAAATTCCGCTCCTATGCAAAACATACAAGACAAACATACAAAATTAAAATAGGCCCGCACCTTGCATCAGCCATTAATTGTACTTAGCACCAAGTCCATGCAAATCATAGAAAAACAACTTTGAAGAAGAAGATCTTTTATTCATGACTCGCCCTGGCAAACAGAGAAAAAGACAAAAGTAAGGTGTCAGAGGTACTTAAATTAGACAGTATCTCTTCCAGAAGAACAATGGCCAGCATATCTTCCCACCTGCCAAGTACACAGTTTTATTTTCAAGATGTTCACCATATTTCAAATTCCCATACTTCTTGACATACTGGGGGACCGTCATATCCACGTGAAATTTGTGAGGATAGGGATTTAGTCCAGCTTCCTTTTGTGCAGCGAGAACATTCAATCTATTTTCAAAGTAATGCTGCAAGCCAAAAAGTAAAAACCGCCAACAACTCAAACATTGTACCCTTAGAAGCTCAAGAACTTAACAGCAGAGGAATGATGATATAAAGAAAGTCACAAGAACGATTTTGACAAAGAGAAAACTATAAAGTAATGCTTCTTGAGTCTTTTTAGGCTGGGCAACACCATGCAGTAGCCCTACAAAACACAGGAAAAATAAACATCTTGAACGGTTATACAAGAATCATACTTGTACAAAGCACCCACCTTTATACCACAACTGGATATAAAATGGCACAATAACACATTAAAGAAGACTCCTCGGTACTGAAAAAAACCCTAATCAAATTCCACACGCAGAAAAAAAACTAACTAACCTCCTTCTGTCTTTTCTCCTCTTCTTTCTTCAGTCTCTCCTCCACCTTCTTCTTCATTTTTTCCTCGCACTGCAATAAAAACCAACCCACAATAAAAAAAATACTCATCCACCACACAACCCCAGTGACCAATCGCGCCACCAAAGCGCAGCCTTACTTCTTGCTCGGCCCATCTCCAGAACCGACAGATAAGGATGTAATCTCAGACATGGATATTAGGGTTTTGATCGATGATGCTGGGTTAGAATATATATAAAAAGGGGAAGACCGTTAGATTTAGGAAATAAAATGTTAATTTAGAAAAATAAAAATATTAATTTAAGAAATAATCGGTCAACGGTCAAACTGATTATTTCTTACATTAATATTTTTATCTTAAGAAATAATAAAAATAAAAAATCGAAATAATAAAAATAATCGGTTTTAAATTATGCTCAGTAGTCTCGGAATCAAGAATCAATTATTTAAGGTTTAAATTATTTTTCTTATCAGTAAAGTTGACGTTGAGTTTATCATAATCGGTAGTAAATTCTGAACCTTTGTACAACTAGAGAAAAATTTAGAAAAACTCGCATACTCTTCTCGTGTCATGTCTGGAATGAAAATGTCATCAGCAACAATATGCGCACCTTACGTCTCCTTTTGCTTACTCCATGTATATTTCTTTGTTTCTCCTTTTTCTTTCAATTTTGGATAGCCTTTCAATTCATAACATTCGTCAACAGTGTGATATAACTTGTGACAATGACTGCATTGTTTCACTGGGCGGTTGTCTTCTTTTATATTTTTAACCGAATTTCGAAATGTTTGAGCTTGAAACGCTGTTGTTTCAACACTTGTCTTTGCGTTGGACGTAATTTGTTTTTGTGGCTCGTTCTAAGAAACCAATTGAAAAGTAGTTTCAAGTGACATCATCGGCCTACTGCAAGGGTACTTGACGCAGAAGCAGGCGATGGTGGTGGCGAAAAATTTGAAGTTGTGATGAGTGGCGGGAAGGAGAGTAAGATGGATGTGTAGAGTAAGTTGAGTAAAACAATCGTGTTGTTGGGGAGGAGAAATGCGGTGGCGCGGTATTCGTTTACGATAGTGGTTGGGTTGGTCCCTGGGTTGATCAAGTCCAAGGACTTATACGTTGGTAAGACGAGGAAAATACTGGGTCTAGAACCCCATTTTGCGTATGAGTAGCAGGATAGCACAGCACATTTATGTTACTTTTGTGGAACAACATATATGACATGATGTATACATGTCGAAAGATATTCAGTACACCTCGTATGAATAGATAATAATAATAATAATAATAATAAAAGATATATTTACATTTAACTGAACTGAGCTAAAATTGCTATATTGTTTACTCATCGACCATCTAGAGATATGAATGAGTCAGCAAATCCAACAGGGTGAGAAGGAAGGCTTCTTTGGCTGCTATCGCTGCTATTCAAGCTCATGTCTTTGGTCTCATTCTCTCGCCATCTGAGCAGTAGGTCCAAGTCGATTCCTTGATAATTATGTGTGTCATTTCGCCCAGGTTGCCATTTTTCAACTAAAGGTGATATCACATTCACAGCGTAGCCCATGTCGGGTCGATGCCTTGGATCCCTAGCCATGCAATGGCCATTAAGTTCAGCTACAATCGAGATGGTTTGCACTGTAGAATCATCGGTTTCAAGGTCTAGCATTTTGTCAATGACTTCTAAGAGTTTTTCCTTATTTGCTTTCATTTGTACTAAGGAGCGAATCTCTTCCAGACGATTCTCATCCAGCGCTCTTAGACAAGTTAATAGTTCCATCAGCACAACACCAAAGCGGTAGACATCAGATTTTGTAGTGATTCTTCGTATCACTGCTAATTAGGAAAGTAGTGCATTATTTACTGCTACACAAATCAAGTTGGATACAAGTATCAGAACCAGATTCTGCACAGCATGATATTAGCATACCTCGACTTACAGCAAGAATAAATCGACAAAAATAATAACCAAATTAGAATTCAGTTTCATTTTCTTTCTATTTTCAATTCACAAAATTAGAGAAGCTAAGTAGTGAGCTTAAGAAGATTACCTGCATATTCAGGGGGCAAGGTAGCCGAAAGTCCCAGCAAGTCTGGTGGCAATAGGTTTACCTAGCTAAACCTGGGGAGAGTTTCACCAACCAAAACCGAAACTTTAGCCCGAAAATCATCACAGAGAAGGATATTAGAGGATTTCAAATCTATATGTATGAAGCTCTCGCGGACCAAACCATGCAAATACGCAACTCCCCTAGCAACATCAAGTGCAATGCAACCTTCTCGCCCAAGACAATGGTTCCAATTTCAAACTTTCCAGATGAATGTTAAGAGCTCCTTCAGGCATGTACTTGTAAATTAAGAGCCTTTCATTTCCTGCGATGGAGTCGCCAAAAAGATAAACTAAATGTTGATGCCTCGCCTTGGAAAGACCATAAATTTCAAACTGAAATTCATCAATTGCTTTGTTGGAAAGTATTCCACTTTCCATTCTCTTAACAACAATCTGTGTACCATCATCCAAGATGCCTTTGTAAACTACTCCAAAACCACCACATCCAACCTCATTCTCAGGTGCAAAATTATCAGTCACTTTGCGAAGCAGATGATCCACATAACCATTAGAATCTTTTCAACATCCGGTGATTAAGAAAATATGTATACAAAAGACTTAGCAGCTAGCGTCAAAACAAAGTTTTATGTCGAGAATTGCAAGCATTATCAACGAAGTATGTTCACTATATAAAAGCAAGAGATGAGGCAAGACTTACATCCTCTTTCACTTGATAATCTGGCATCTGCGCTCTTCTTATTCTTCTTCCCATTTCGCAAGCTGAGCAATTTTTCTTTTGTAAGCAGCTGTTACGAACTTATGTCAGCTTCATGTGGAGTCCACTGTCGAGGAGGCAAGCTTCGTGGCCAACTATATCATGCGCAAAAAAGGAAACAACCATTAAAGAACCTTCCTAACTTATCCTACAAGACACAAGAACCCATACCGCATAGCTAGCAGAAGAACATCTATCCTCCGTGCCAGCAGAACGTGCAGCTTGATGTTGGACTTATTCGCATTGAAGTAATGCTCGCAGGTTTCATCAAGGAGCAACATTAGTTCAACCCCTAGCATGCACTAGTGGACAAGTGAAGGTTTTCAGGAAGCGAAGTACTCACAAATCAAAAAAATATAATCCTAAGCTAAATGATGCATGCAATATAAGGCTAACAATGTCAATACATACGACAATGCAGGATTCAGTAGATTTCAATCACAAGGGCTTGGGAGAACCAGTCCAGCGACAAAGAAACATCACATAACTAGAAAGAAATGCCCTTGCTCTCATGTTCAAACAACAAATAATACAGGCCAACAACTGAAGTAAGATAATTGTAGAAAAAAATAATACTAAGTAGAGATGCATTCAAATATATAAAGCAAAGTCATAAAATATTAAGAAAAAGAGTTATACAGTATTTCCTTATTAGCATCAGTTGGTAAAGTTATCAATGTGACATAGAAAGACGAACAACAAATACATAGAAAATAAAAATTGATTACAGAAACACTAAAACCATTATAATTAAGCAATACCCAACCAAATCAAATATATAAATAGAAATGATGCTATTAACCAGCATGTGCATTGATACCACTATTATAACTAAAATCTCATATATATTAGAGATCAAATTTATTAACATAGGTCCTGTTATTTTATATTAAATTTTAAATATTTAAGTTAAGTATATTTAAATTAAGTTAAATTAAATTAAATACTTATGTTAAGTACATTCTTACATGTATACATAACGTCTTTCATCACTACCACCACCACCACTATTCATCACCGACACTATTCATCACCACCACCACCACTATTCATCGCAACCACTACTATTCACCACCACCACTATTCATCACCACCCCCACTATTCATCACCACCACCACCACTATTCACTAAGAGGTTGTGGTGGATGGTGGTGGGTTGTGGTGGTGATGGTGGTGGGTTATTGTTGTGATGGTGGTGGTGGGTTGTTGTTGTGATGGTGGTGGTGGGGTTGTTGTGATGGTGGTGGTGGGTTGTGGTGGTGGTGGGTTTGGTGATGGGTTGTGGTGGGTGGTAGTGGTGGCGGTGGTGGGTTGTGGTGGTGATGATGATGGTGATGGTGGTGGTGGTCGGTTATTGTTGTGATGGTGGTGGTGGCGGCGATGGTGGATTGTGGTGGTGGTGGGTTATTGTTGTGATGGTGGCGGTGGTAGGTTGTGGTGGTGATGGTGGATTGGTGGTGGTAGGTTATTGTTGTGATGGTGGTATTGTTTGGTTGTGGTGGGTTATTGTTGTGATGGTGGTATTGTTTGGTTGTGGTGGGGGGGTTGTTGTGATGGTGATAGTGGGTTTGGTGATGGGTTGTGGTGGTGGTGGTGGTATTGGGTTGTGGTGGGTGGTGATGATGGTGGCGGTGGCGGGGTGGGTTATGTGGTGGTGGGTTGTTGCGATGGTGGTGGTGGTGATGGGTTGTGGTGTTGGCGGTGGTGGGTTGGGGTGGTGATGGGTTGTGGTGTTGGCGGTGGTGGGTTGGGGTGGCGATGGTGGTGATGGGTTAGTGTGGTGGCGATGGTGGTGATGGGTTACTGTAGTGGTGGTGGTGGATTGTTGTCGTGATAGTGGTGGGTGTTGTGATGGTGGTGGTGGATTGTGGTGATGAATAGTAATTTAAATACTTAAGTTAAATTAAGTAGACTTAAGGTCACTTATGTTAAATTAAGTATTTAAATAACTGACTTAAAATCACTTAAGTTAAATTAAGTATTTAAGTAACTGACTTAAGGTCAAAAAAACGGACCCATAATACAAATAAACAATGAATAATTTGTTAGGAAAGAAAAATCATTGTTTTGGGAACTTATACGAATGTGATTTGATCGATCCACGCAACGTTACAGTCACTAGTGCATATATATAAAAGCAAATTCATTTTGGAAGGAACATTGAATGCTCCAATGCTCTACAAAATAAAAATATGTTTTGTGAGAATGGCTACAAAAATTTACAAAGAGCATCTTAAGGCCATCAATGGCTTGCCAAATTGAAAATCTCAACTTGGAGTACTCTTTGCCCAACAACACATATTTATGCTTTGACATCTAAGCACCTGACATGTAATTTACAGATCACATGCATAATACCAATTGATCAGTAATTCTGCTGTATCCTAGGGTACTAAGAATTGTGTGGCCAGAATTTTAAAGAAAGATAACATGCACATAAATAAGCAGAGGAATCGGATTGGTTAAAACGGAATTAGAAATTAATTAACTGAAAGTTATTCACAACCACAACTAAAAACTAAAGTAATGCATGAACTGTTGACTAAACAAAAAAACAATGAGATTCACTACTCGTGTCCGATCTGGCAAAGACTGCCACTTTCAGTGACATGCAATCGAGAATCACCGATATAACATGTCTAAGTGAATTTCAATTTGACAAGACCATTAAATGCCCCGGTACTTTGTCAAATGAAATATGCACTGTTATAGGCTGTTAAAAAACAAACCCTAATAAAAGATACATGACGACAGGGCTAGGGCATCTCGAACTCATTTGTGTACGTCAGTTCGAGATACTTGAAAAGATACAGAAGTTGGTTAGAATATGTATGAGTAAATGGTTTTGTAAAAATATATTAAGTATCCTGAGTATTTATTTATTCGTGAGTACCAAGTACCCCTGACATCTCAATCAAATCCACAAGTCTCATGAGAACATAGTGATAGATACGAGTGCAGCTGGTTTTGTTGCATCTATATGATGGTAGGGGAGCTTGACCCTATTCCTCATATCTTCATTTCGCTAAAGATGGCAGACAGAGAGACTAGGAGCTGGCCATTGCTTCAACTTTAATCATTTCCAAAGAGGACTCCCAAACTTGTTTCTTCCTATTTGACAGGTTATAAATATTTCAGTTTGTTTCTTTCCATTTATTGTCTGATATACCTGACAAGTAAATCAAAGATCACTAAACTTTTAATATCTATTAGCGTCACCTACCAAATGAATGAAGGCTTAACCACAACCTACTTATTGTCATATTTTAAGAAAATAACAGAGAGTATCCTGAGCATCAAAACACATTATAAAAACTGCCACCTACAAAACCAAATCGATTGTGATTAACTGGAAAAAAAGAAAGCTGAACTGGTAGCCAACTTCAAAGCGTACAACTATGTCATGTTTGAATCTGGAAGTGAAATAGTGAAAAACGCAGATGTACAGATTTTACTCTACATTGAGTCAAACAAATATCCAACAACTCTATGGAAAGTAACCGGGCAAAAATGGACCCTGAGAAGGCTTATCTCTTGGCTATTGAAGTTCAAGAACCTGCTAAAACCCATTTTAGCATCAATTACATCACTTGAATAGGATGATTACATAAAACTCTGGCGTCATTACCTCAAATCAGAGAACTATAGACTAATGAATTAGCAAACAAAACTTGTTAGCAAAAGCATCACACACCAAAGAAGACCAGTAAAGAGTTCGGAAGATGAATATTGATTAGAGAAACACAACAGAACTTAATCCATTATGTTAAAAGAACAGTCAATAAATGAGAAAATAACTGGCTTACCAAGTCATCTTTGATGGTTGCATATACCTCAAACAAACTCAAAAAAAAGAGAGAAAAGAACTGAAAAATTGATCAGTGTGATCAGGCCAGGAGATGGCTTTAGTCTAAATAAAGCATGAAAACATAACTGAACAGTTACCCCCAAAAAACCAGCAGCAGGGCCCCGCTGCAACAACCGAAAATAACACAAGTGATCTAAAACTTCAAAAACAACAAAGAATTGACCAAACAAAACTCTAGACCAGTAGCACTGTGACAAGAGATACAGGTTCTTTCAAACTTTAACAAAAGCCACAACCAAAGAATTGATTCAGACAGCAAATGACAGAGCATCAAAACTCTCAAAGATGGGACAGAGCATCAAAACTCTCATAGATGGGGGCGTACAGTTGTGTACTCGAAGATTTTGTTTTAACTATTGGAATTTAAACTCAACTAATTACCTTCGCCAATTCAGATCAAATGATTTCAAATAACACCCAAAAACTTCTAACTTATGACCAATTGGAAGTCTATGCATCCAAGGTGCTTCAGTAGTCAAGAGCTCCATGTCCATGATAAGATTGACCTGGAGAAGTAGGAAAGAGAATATAGTGCAAGAAACATGAACCAAGACAAAACTAAAAAGAAGAAATAGCATACCTGAACATGCAATTCGGGAGATACTCCTTCCAACAGCTTCTTATAATAATCCATCCTGCAACCTGCTTGTAAACTAAAATTTCTTAGATGAAAAAAAAGTGTCCCCACTATTTAAAATGATATTACAAAACATCTTGAGGTATACCTGAAAACAGTGAGCACGAAGAAACAACTCAGGCGGTCTCTTTTTCTATAGTGATTAATTGAATAACAGCTTGGCCAACATAGACCTAGACATGTAAGATAACCTCAATTTTCCCACCCTATCGGTCCACATGCGCCTGCATCAAATACAACTTCCTTTCCAACATCACCATACTCATATCAAAAAAGTTGAAAATAGAAAAGTCTATTCTGCAGTTTGATGCAATCAACAAAATGAAAATTACTGATGCAGAGCAGCAAAAGGAAAGTAGAGATAGCAAACCCAAGCCGCGCAAATCCAACTAACAAAAGTTCTCAGACAGAAATGCCAAATTCTCGTCTAAAAAAATGTCTCCGTATATTGTTCAGTCTGGCGAAGATGAATGTCAACCGTGGCGGCCCGATTGCCCTCGATGACTTCAAAAACCAGATAATTAAACAGATAAAACTGTTACAGAATGGACAAAGCTAGAAAAAGACAGATCAGTCTGCACAAATAAATAAAAAGATGGAACAGTTAACAACAACATTTATAGTTTTGATCATGCCATCAATATGTATGCTTGAATGATGAGCTGGGCATCCAATCAGAACATCGAACAAAAACACAGCAACAGAGAGATGTTATGTTGCCAGCTGTTAATCTCCATCCATTTTAATTTTATCTTTCCAGAAGTGGTACGAAATGAGAGCGGAAGTTACACTTGTTGAAATTCTTTACGAAAACTTGTACGCTTCAACACGACAGAGCCATCAAATTTTATCAAAAATAGTGATATGTATGAAATTGATGTAAAAATGACGAAAATGTGGAAAAAAGGATAAGACTATGTATAAGATATACAATGTTGTTTCTTCGCCGGTTCCTCATAAATACAAGCCAACATCATTCCAGCAGTATTCACCTTCACAGTTCACAAAAGACAAAAGAGAACGTTAGTCTGAGTGAAAAATCCGCAGTCATCTTCCTGTTATTTGATCAATAAGAAAGGTGTGAATACAAGCATGTGAGACTCTGAAGCAGCATGGAAAAGAGACCAGCAAGGAACAATTAGAAATGACCAACCGTGTCAAATTATAGACAATGTTTATGATTATAGCATATCACCAGGAAAGTTATTCTAGATTCATCGGGTAACCTACCAATGTCAATAGCAACAAATATTGTTACCGATACTTCCAACTCAGTTCAGTAGGATCTGTCAACTTTCCAAGGAACTCGATGACGACGTGATGGGAGTTCGGAAGAGTTGATTGCTAAACCAGAAATGAAGAATGTCTATACAAGGAAGAGAAGAAGATTTTATAGCAATGGAGAGAACAAATTGTAAATACATTTGTGTTGAGGGTGTATTCATCTAGTATAAATAGAGAGCCTGTAATTGGAATAGAAAAAGGATTTTTCTTGATTATGGGTCGTTACTGATAGTGGTATCTGTAACAGGAGATTGTGACTCTTTCGTTGGTATAACAGATCTGGTTCGTTGTCTGTGGAGAAGTCGGAGATCTATCACTGGTATCAGATTCAGATCCTCGCACCTCCGTTTCCGATCATCGATTGCTCTGAATTCGTATGCCGCAGACGAGAAGCATGGTTTGTGGTGACGATGAGTCGATCCAGGAACGAGAGGATGTCCGATCTCGGCTTAATATGGCATCTGGCGCGATTGCGGTGATGGAGGCTCATATGAAGAAATTGGAAGATCTGTTAGCCGCAATCGCTATCAAGCTTGGCCTATCGGAATCCGGCGCATCGGAGGATGGTTGTAGCGGCGCAAGAGATGAAAGCGGTGGCGAAAATCACACAACACAGAATCAATGGCGAAAACTTGAAATTCCAATGTTCGGTGGAGATGATGCTTTTGGTTGGATCCAAAAACTCGAGCGCTATTTTTCGCTTCGAAAGATTTCCGAAGACGACAAGATGCAAGTTACTTTACTCGCTTCGGAAGGTAAGGCCCAAAGCTGGTTTCAATGGTGGGAGCGTTGCAATCTGGTTCCGACTTGGTCCGCTTTCAAGGTCCCCGTTATCCGACGATTCCAACCATCGATGATACAAAATCCGTTTGAACTGCTGTTATCGTTGAAACAAACTGGATCGGTTCAGGATTTTTTGGAGCAATTTGAGAAGTATGTTGGTGCTTTGAGAGTCATCGATCAAGAATTTGCTAAAGGCATTTTTCTGAACGGATTGAAGGAAGAGATTCAGGTGGAAGTTCGTCTGTTTGAACTATCTACATTGTCGGAGGTGATCCAAAAAGCATTGTTGATAGATCAGAAAAATGCGGTGATTAGGAGACGGAATGCTCCAGTTTCGTATATTGTAAACAGAAGTTCGAGTCTCCAAAGAAGTGCTCCAGGTTCAAGGGTGGTAACTACTGATCCGAAATCTTCTATGGAGAGGCGCATTGAGATTCAAGGTTTATCGACTTCTAATTCCAGTGCATCAGTTAACCAGGCTGATACTAGAATGAGAGGTGGAGAATTCAAGCATCTGCCAAATGCTGAGATGAAAGACAAACGCGACAGGGGATTGTGTTTCAGATGTGACGAACCTTACTCACGGGATTACAGGTGCAAGAATAAGCAACTCAAGATGATTCTCTTGGAGGATGAGGTGGAGGGCATTCTGGGAGAGATACCTGTTGAGGATGTAGAACGATTCAATGCTCTCCGGCTTTCCCTTTACTCCATGTCGGGTCTGACTTCTACAAAGTCATGGAAAGTGAAAGGATCATTGGGGGAGATTGATATGGTAATTTTAATTGATTGCGGCGCCTCACACAATTTCATTGCTTCCTCTTTGGTAAACTCATTGCAGTTGCCTATTACAAACACACCTACATATGTGGTTGAGATTACAAACACACCTACATATGTGGTTGAGATGGGAGATGGCCACAAAATACGATGCCAGGGTAAGTGTGCAGCGCTGGAAATTAAAATCCAGTCAGTAGAGGTGACTCAGGATTTTTTCTCTTCCAATTGCAAGGTATTGATTTGGTATTGGGGCTTGATTGGTTGGCTAGTCTTGGGGCGATAAAAGCTGATTTTGGTAAGTTTGAGCTCTTAATGAAGCAGAATAATAAATGGATGAAGATTGTGGGTGATCCTTCTTTATTAAAATCTGAAGTTTCATTGGGAACTTTGATGCAATTGTTGAAGAATGAGGGAGTTGGCTTTGCATTACAACTGTTGGAACACACTGATGCAGCTTGTACAACCCCAGATATCCAGGAGGAGATTAATGAAATATTACTGCAGTATGATAGGGTGTTCAAAGATTTAGATGGCCTTCCTCCGCATAGAAGGCATGATCACGCAATACATTTAAAGGAGGGTGCGGTACCTCCTAATCTCAGATCTTATAAATGCTCACACCAGCAGAAAACTGAAGTGGAGAAGTTAGTAGGTGATATGCTTCAGACAGGTGTGATCAGGCCCAGCATAAATCCCTACTCGAGTCCGATCATCTTGGTTAAGAAAAAAGATGGTGGTTGGAGGTTTTGCGTGGATTATAGGGCGCTGAATAAAATCACAATTCCGAACAAGTTCCCAATACCTATTATCGAGGAGTTATTAGATGAGCTTGGTGGCGCTACAATTTTTTCCAAGTTAGACCTTAAATCCGGATATCACCAAATACGAATGAGGGAAGAAAATATCGAGAAAACGGCTTTTCGTACGCATGAAGAACATTATGAGTTCGTTGTGATGCCATTCGGACTCACAAATGCTCCTTCAACTTTTCAAGCTTTGATGAATGAGGTACTCAAGCCTTTTCTTCGTAAATTTGCTTTGGTTTCTTTGACGATATCTTGGTGTATATTTCGGATTTATCCAGCCACAGGGAACATTTATCTAAAGTCTTGGAAATTCTGGCTATTAACTCTTTGGTTGCGAATAAAAAGAAATGCACCTTCGGTCAGGCTAGCTTGGAGTATCTTGGGCACATTATTTCTGGCAAAGGTGTTTCTGCTGATCTGTCTAAGGTAGAAGCTGTTCAGAATTGGCCAATACCAAAAGATATCAAAGGCTTGAGGAGCTTTCTTGGCCTCACTGGGTATTATAGAAGGTTCGTTAAAGATTACGGAAAGTTGGCTAAACCATTGACGAACTTACTCAAAAAGGACAGTTTCAATTGGGGAGAGGAGGCCACGTTTGCTTTTGAGTACCTAAAGGCTGCCATGATATCTTTGCCGCTGTTAGCAGTACCTGATTTTAGTAAAACCTTTGTGATTGAGACAAATGCGTCAAGTAAAGGTTTGGGTGCTGTTTTAATGCAAGAAGGGAGACCTTTGGCATTTTGGAGTCAGGGACTGTCACAAAGAGCTCAGCTCAAATCAGTTTATGAACGCGAACTGATGGCATTAATTCAAGCGGTACAAAGATGGAGACATTACATTGTTGGCAGGCATTTTATAATCAAGACAAATCAGAAAAGCCTGAAATTTCTTACTGAGCAGCGATTGTTTACTGATGAACAATTTAAATGGGCAGTGAAACTTATTGGCCTGGACTTTGAGATCCAATACAAGCCGGGTGCTGAAAATTCAGCAACGGATGCATTGTCGCGAAGAGAAATGTATGCTGCTTTGTCTATGGTTTCAGCGGAAGATACTGAATCTTGTTTGCAGAGTTGGAGAATGATCCAAAGTGGCACAAGGTTATTCAGCAGCTTTTGATTTCACCAAGTGCGCATCCTGGCTTGGAATTCCGAAAAGGCCTATTATACTCAAAGGGAGGCTAGTCTTATCCAGTTCCTCAACTAAAATTCCTCTGCTTTTATCTGAATGTCACGAGACTCCAGCAGGTGGGCACTCTGGGTTTTTCAGAACATATAAGAGAGTATCCAGTTTCTTCTTTTGGGAAGGCCTTCGGAAGGATGTCAAGCGATTTGTTGAGGAATGCGATGTTTGCCAACGAAACAAATATTCTTCATTATCACCAGGCGGCTTGCTCCAACCTCTTCCAATTCCGTCTCAAGTGTGGGAAGATATATCCATGGATTTTATTGGTGGCTTGCCAAGGAGCAAGGGCAAAGACCCAATCTGGGTGGTGGTGGATCGTTTAACGAAATATGCGCACTTTGTACCATTGGGTCATCCTTTCACTACAAAAGATGTCCCAGCCCTGTTCATTTCTGAAGTGGTCCGTTTACATGGTTTTCCCTCCACTATTGTCTCGAATCGTGATCTGATATTCTTGAGTCAATTTTGGAAGGAAACTTTTCGCTTGGCCGGAACGAAACTGAGAATGAGCACCTCCTATCACCCACAGACGGACGGCCAGACTGAAGTGGTTAACAGGCGCTTAGAGAATTATTTGAGATGTTTTGTTGGCTCGAAACCGAAGAAGTGGCTTGAATGGCTGGTTTGGGCTGAATTCTGGTATAACTCAACGTATCACAGTTCCGCAGGAATGACGCCATTCAGAGCTTTGTATGGTAGAGATCCTCCGGTGCTTCTTAAAGGCTGTGACATTCCCTCAAAACTTCAGGCTGTGACTGAATATCAGGAGACCAGGGATCAAATCTTGATTGAACTTTATCAGAATTTGAGGAAGGCTCAATGTCAGATGAAATCCCAGGCTGATAAACATCGCCGTGACCTTGAATTTACCGTAGGAGACTGGGTGTATTTGAAACTGCAACCGTACAAAATGAAGTCATTGGCCAACCGACCCTTTGCTAAGCTGGCTGCTCGATTTTATTGCCCGTTTCAGATTGAAGAAAGAGTGGGTCCTGTCACATATAAACTTCAGCTTCCATGTATCTCTATTAAAGAAAGCGTTGAAGCCTGCCCAAGTTGCTCAGTCACTACCTCCCATGTTAAATGAGGAACTGGAAATGCGAGTAACTCCAGCTGAGGTGCTTGAATGGAGGGAAGCCAAGATAGGCAATATTGAAGTATTGATCAAGTGGGAAGATTTGCCAGAGTGTGAAAATTCTTGGGAATTGGCTGCAGTTATTCAAGAACGTTTTCCAGCTTTCCATCTTGAGGACAAGATGGCTCTCAAAGGGGGGAGTATTGATGGGAGTTCGGACGAGTTGATTGCTAAACCAGAAATGAAGAATGTCTATACAAGTAAGAGAAGAATATTTTATAGCAATGGAGAGAACAAATTGTAAATACATTTGTGTTAAGGCTGTATTCATCTAGTATAAATAGAGAGTCTGTAATTGGAATAGAAAAAGGATTTTTCTTGGTTCTGGATCGTTACTGATAGTGGTATCTGTAACAGGAGATTGTGACTCTTTCGTTAGTAATAACAGATCTGGTTCGTCATCTGTGGAGAAGTTGGACTTGAATCTATCACGACGACAAGCATAAAACACAACAAAGTTATTTCCAAGAAAAAATAAGATAAGTATGAGTACTGAATGCATGATTCTATAAGCGTGGGATATTTTAGCTGACATAATTTGCAATTGGGAAAGATATGTAGTTATCTGGTCGCTTTTCTTCAGAAATATCTAATTAATTTGGTAAAGATGGGAGGGATAGTTGTGCATTGACAAATAATGTTATCACTATTGTAATTTAAACTCAACTAATTACCTTCCCCACATGCGTCCACGATTAAATAGGCCACATAAGATAAAATGATTTCAGATAACAACCCAAAACTTATTACAAGTGCAGTTTGCAGCACATTACCTGTTCTACAATTTGAAAACTTTTGAACATAGCCTTCCAAGTCCCAAAAATAGAATCTGCAAACATAGAATATGAATGACAGAATAATTTGGAGGAAATCATGAAGTTCAATGTGAAACAAAGGATCAACAAACCCAAATCCAACTATTAAGATTTCTCAGACAGAATGTCACTTTCTCGTCACCACAAGCACCATGATTGGCAAAGACATGCCACTGAATCAAACCATACAGAAACAAACAGACAATATTCATCAACGCAATAAAACTATAAACTTAATAAAAACTATCACGACCCAAATCCTAGGTCGAGACCGGTGCTTGAAACCCGTAAACACAAGTTGAAACCCTAAGAAAGATCATCCGTATATGCGAATGAAAATGAATGCAATCGTTAGATTTTAAACTCGATTTTGTCAATGAAAAACAAATAAAATTAAAAATGAAACAGAGTTGGCCATTGCTTCAACTTCAATCCTTGCCACAAATGACTCCCAAAATTTGTTTCATCCAGTTTGACAAACATCCCTTCTAAAGAAGAATACAGATTATTAAATGAGTTGGGTTCCATATACAACCATCAGAAGGACGCTCTCGAGGCTTGATACCTCTAATGTAACTCCATATTATTAGTAGCTTCATGCTGAAGTTATGGGACACTACCAGCAGAGTTCCGAAGTGGCAAAAGAACAAAAACATTTAAGGAATTGCAAAAAATCTGAGTTTACCTCAGCGAAGTTAAGGAAGTTACTATGCTTTTCCTGGAGTTGACCAATGATCTTTGCATGTATATGCCCAGCATCCTAATCTGACCTGCGCCGTGTGCTTGGCCACACAGCATCACTAGCGCACTCTCCATTCCCAACTACAATCAAAAAATATTATCCGTTACTCATATAAAGTACACAATATAAAGTAATCCATCAAAACATATTAAGAAATTTACATAATATATTATGTTAAATTAATACCTCTATAGATGATCCGGCCTGGTTCAGCAACTTCAGGACTGGTTTCTGCTGCAAGCCACTTCCTCAATTCAAGATGTACATGTCAGAAATGAAAGACCACAATTTAAAAACAAACAATCCATTGCGCATCCCTTAACCCAAAGTGGTTATTGAAGGGTGTTTTGGCAACTGGCAAGTGCAAGCTACTTGACACATAATCATCCATTACTCATTACTAGGACAACTTCCACACTATAGTAAACAGGCGAATATAACTACTAATGATCGTGGACAAGATTGCAACATGACGTACTTCATTGTCCATTCAGATACTCTTTCAGCAATTGTAGAATATGAAAGCAAAATCATTTTGGCAAATTCCCCAGTGCCCTGCTAAATAAAAAAATGCTTGGACATAAATTTTCAACTTGCAAGAGCATCTTAGTGCTCTCAATGCCTTGACAAATAAAAAAATTTAGCTTGCCGAATCATAAAAGTATACCATTAACCCAACAAAACATACTTTTGCTTTCACGTCACAACACCTAACATGTAAATCATAGATCAAACGTATCAGCTTAATACCAATAAAAAAAAGAGAAAAATCAGCGCTTGAAAAATTAAAATAATATCGACCCATACATTGTTACAATAATTAGTTTCATAGAAATGAAAGCAAAATCATTTTGGAAGTAACATTGTATGCCCTAATGCTCTACCAAATAAAAATATGCTATGTGGGAATGCCTTGCCAAATTGAAAATCTCAACTTACAACATCATGAAAGCATACTATTGGCCCAACCAAACATATTTATGCTTTCACATCAAAGCACCTCATATTTAAACTTTAGACCACATGCATAAAACCAATTAATTAGTAATTCTGCACTATCCTAGGGTACTAAGAATTGTATTTTTTAAAGACAGAAAACATGCATTTAAATAACCAGAGGAACCACATTAGAATATTTTAAAACTGAACTAGAAGCTAATTAATTGGACGATTAATTCACTAAAAACTAATGCATGACTAAACAAGAAAACTTCAAAAAGCAATCAGATTCCCAACTTGTGAAACAATACAGCATACTTAAGCTTGACATTAACACAAGAAATCAATTTGATGGGCAAACTGTCATTTTTATTGGGCCCAAGAAGATCAAACTATCTATCCTTAGGCATTGATATCAGAAAAGAAAAAAAGAAGAAGATCACACCTAAATTTGATAAGGTGGCGCAAACATTCATATCCTCCAAGCAGTTAACTTAGTTTCAGGCAGAGAATACAGATTTTTTATCAGAAAAGCTGTTGCAGGAATAAAACCTGCATAATAAAGTAGAAGCAGGTCAGATGCGGAAAGATAGAATAAGAAAGAAACTACTACTGATACAATGGATTTGGATGCCACTAGAGATTCAACCATGAGGAAATGCACCCAGTTTTCGGATAAGTGAGGATGACGTCATATGCATAGTTCTGGTCCGATGATCTACCGGTTTTCAAATCACTGCCTGCGACCTTCTTCATCTCCCTTTATCTTGCACGTGCAATACCTGTATGGCTGTTCCACGATCTGAAAATAAAGTGAGCCTTTGAACCCCTTTCAAGTCCCAACAATAACTTCTTTAAACATAGACTATCAGAGATGCAACGATATAGAGATACCACGATGTAAGCTGATATTCGGCAAGTGATAGCGGAGCAAACATTGCCCCAGCTGGCACAGGAACTCCCCAACTGATTGCGTTCATGATTCGACGGGTCTGCAAACTAAAATCAAACCAAAGAATTATAATCAAGTTTCCGTCTTTCATCCTCTCAAAGAAACAACACAAAATCAAAGCCAAAAGAGAAAGACCAAATTCCAAAGAACTCCACAAGATTTGAAATCAATGGTGCACATCAATAACGACGCTTTCACTGACATGCAATCGTTTTAAAGATAGAATCTTTTAAGTTTTCTTGCCTCCAGTTTTCCAAATACCAAGAAAGAAGATGGTCAGTCAAACTGGTTGGAGATGCAAGAAACCAAAAATAAAGAAAAGACAAAGAGATGAAGTTTACTTACTCTCTTTCTTACTTCATTCTTGATCTTGAAGTCATGAGAAAGATGTACCTGATAGCCATCACAGTTCCAGTAGCATTCCAATAAAATAAAAACTTACCCAAGAAAACAAGACAGGCTACCAAAACATGAACCATTGTCATATACAGAGCTCATCTGCAAGACAGGCACCCAAACAGGTAGCGTTGACACATTAAAAAATCATCTGGGCACCATCAAACAGGCAATGTAAACCAAGCCAATCACATCCATGACACCCAAAAGAGTACAAATGCACCTAAACACTTCGGTGTGAACTACTAATTCTCTTATATAACATGTAGACTACTCGCACTAGAAGAGTAGATGAAACAGAGGGCAAAAAAAAAATTGAATGAAAAAGAAGGCGATCAATAATCAAGACAAGAAAACAACCAAGAAAAATGTATACATACACATTCTTAGAGGATTGGAGCCATTCAGCACGATTTTGCAGAGTACTCAGAGAAACCTACAAAAGAACCAGCCGCACAATTAAAATTTAAAAGTTCATTCGTCTTAAAGTAGAAAGATGTCATTCGCTAAACATCATATTCCGCATTTGCATACTGCAAGTTCTTTTTTTCCCAACAATATGGGAATAACTGAGCTGACAGATGAGTAGCCAGAAAAGTCATAAGTGAAGACGGCACTAGAAGCAAGCAACACATAGCATCTTCTGTTTGACATAACTACAAACAAGTAGAGTGTGGATCCCAAAAGTGCTGGAGCAAAGCACATAAAACAGAAAGCTCACATACAAACACATACATGACCTTACTTAAGACATGAGTAAGAGCCTAAATAATATTGTAATACAAAACACATGGGAAACTTACAAAAGACCTCACTATATAGTGATACAAAACAGGTACTGTTGTCACATAAAGAATTGATCAAGTCACCATCAAACAGACTATGTAAACCAAGTCAATCACATCCATGACACCCAAAAGAGAACAAATGCACCTAAATACCTAAGAACTGAACTATTAATTCTCTTATACAACATGTAGACTACTCGCTCAAGAACAAAATTAAAATTTAAGATATAAACTTGCCCTCTTTTCAATCTCACAACACTCATTACGGTCATTCATTATTGCATTAAAGATTGCAGAAAACAATCCCAACCACAACAAAACATTACAAACTTTCTGACATAATGGCGCTATATCTCGTGTTAGGAAACATTACCAGAATCGTTTTCCACACAGTGATTTGCTTCTGCATCAGCAGCCATCACCTTGAACCTTGGAACATCAAGAAAGAGAACATCATTAAAACAAGAATACAATTGAACATTTAATCAGAAATATTGAACAAGAAACAAAAGGAAACCACTTACCGTCAACTCTCAAATTACTCGAAATCATCCTTCGCCTTGCTATAACAATATTCAACAAATAGAGTAATTTCAGCAACTAATAAAACAACCATCTTCAGCAATAGAAGAACAGCCTATGCAAATGCTAATTTGACTTCATTGCAATACTATCATTTGATGAACTGAACCAGATGCAATCTGTAATGCACTAATTATCGATAATGCTTTGCACATTCGAGAGGTTACTTGTGCAAGGTGTAAGGAATATCTGCCAAAGGGGAGAGTTAAAATAAACTTTAATGGCTACACTCAATGTAGTATTAGTGGTGACAACACAATAAACATTACCAGAAACGTCTTCCACACAGTGATTTGCTTCAGCATCAACAGAGAGAAAAACCTCAAAACTTAGACGTAAGCTAAAAATATTGAACAAGAAACCAAAGGAAACCACATACCATCTACCGGCTCCAGCTCCATAATGCCTTAAAGGACGCCAAACCCAAGCCCCATCATCACCCCTTAGCACTGCAAAACATAGTCATATATATCAGGTCAGAAATTCAGATTGCAACTACCTTTACCACCTAGCCAACAAGTAAAGCTCAAAAGGCCACAACTAGTGAACCAAGCAAAAAAGAGTAATAAAAAATAATGTTGCTACTCATGGCGCTTAACTTGCATATGATCATCAAACAACACATTCAAACACTGCAAAACATGCTTTCAAACAATGACTTGGTCTGGATCAAAATTAGCCATCATTGCAAGCATTCTTATTTTGAGTCTCAAAAAACACTTGTATAGTAAAAAACTTCTCAAGTTTCACTCTTATGGTCCAGAAATGAAAAAACTGTGCACAGCTTGATAAGTGAAGGATACCTTACGACTAGGAAAACCAAAACAAGCATAGAAACAGAGAGACCAACGATGCCAATAAAGATTGCAATGCCATTTAACCGGACCTATAACGTTGGATAACGAAAACAAAGTAGATGACGTGGAATATGTGAAATATAAAAGCTAAGGTAAAAAAAAAAAAGGCAACAAGGGCCGTTTTAAGACAGTACATGCAAAAAAAAAATACATGCCATTAGCATTCCCCATTCAGTATGTGTTCAAACAATAATTACTGCATATAAGACAAAAGAGATTGTAAGCTCGAGTGATAATTAGGATAAATGTCTCCTTTGACATACTCAACATAAACGATAAGGTTTGAAGCCTGATTCCTCAATTTAGCAAATTGGGTATGTTACCTCAGACCAAGAAAATTTTGAGACATTAAAAAAAAATAATGTACCTTCCAAAAAACATGTAGATAGCAGTAGTGGCAGCTTAATTTGTTCTTCAAGTCTGTTGATTCAGCGCGATTCCAGAGAAGAATTCCCATGAAGGAATGGCCGAATACCTTGAGAAAAACATGAAATAATTCAACAAGACCTTGACAGAAGGCAGGAATATATAGAAATTTTTTTAGAATTATCCCGTTCTTAATTTTAGTTTTCTCAAATACGTTCCTTTTCAAAATTATTTCTGAAATGCCCCGTTTCGGTTTGAATTCGATCTTGATAAGCCCGAACTCTCAAAAAATACTTGATTTCGCTTTTAACAATACCAAAATCATTGAAATTCTATGAATTCGGTCTTACAACGACCGAACTCATTCGAATTATTTGAGTTCGGTTCTGACTTGAATTCGGTCTTTGTAAGACCGAATGCATAGAATTTCAATGATTTCGGTCTTATTAAGACCGAATTCATAGAATTTCAATGATTTCAGTCTTATAAAGACGAAATCAAGTATTTTTTTTAGAGTTCGGGCTTACTAAAACCGAATTTAAAACGAAACGGGACATTTGAGAAACAATTTTCAAAAACAACGTATTTAAGATATTTTCTTTTATGAAAGGGGCAAATCTAAATTTTTTTCGAATATATAGAGTGGGAAAGAACAAACTTGTGAGTTACACTGGAATATGTTTGGGCTTTGTTTGGCTTCATTAAATGAAAACATTGCTTTGATCGGAAATCTGAATAGGTTGCAGAGACTCAATGATAGGGAAACCCTTTTGGCCTCGATGACCCGAATAAATTTATCTTGTAAGATGTTCCCAAGCCAAAAATTGGTATCCGGAGCGTACATGGTTAAGGGCAATAATCAAATCATATTACTGAGATGATTCCGCAGTTGGAACAGGGGCAGCTGCAAGACAGTAGAAGGGTAGAAATCAGATAAAGAGATGAAAACATGGACTTGCACTCCATTGATGAATTTATTTGTAGCTGTACTGAAATCTTAAAACATGATTTATTCAATATTTTATTACCTTTACTAGCAGGTTCATCCTGAGGTTTCATTGTCGGGAACAATAGAACCTCCTGTCAACAGAACAAACATGTTGGCGTCAGATATCAATAAAGATGGGATCAAATAATACAGCAGAACCCAACCTGAATAATTTCAATGCTACTGAAGCCAGATGTACCTTGATATTTTGCGAGTCTATCAATAACATTGTCAGTCGATCAATTCCCAAACCCCAGCCACCGGTAGGCGGTAGCCCATACTCAAGAGCCAGCAATGGTTTTTTGTATAGGCATCATGTGGAGACAGTGTGATAAAACAACGAACAATTAAGGAAAGTGACTAAGCTCTCCTCTATTAGATTTTCCTGAAAGAATTAACATATTAATTTAAATGTGTCTTGGTACTCTAATTGAATAGAGATTTTTACACCATGGAATAAAATTATGATGGAAAGTAAATGAATCTTAATTAGGAGTGAATGTCATAAATAACTTGCATATAGAGAAACAACTAGGACTGTAGTTTTTCAGTTGCCTGCAATCATTTCATAAATAAAACGTCCTAGAAAAGTCCCCCACCCAAAAAAAGAACTGTGCCTAGCAAATTTTGTTATTATAAGAATAAGTTGAACTTTTAAATTATGTGCTTCATAGAACTAGTTTACACATCAAAACCTGGATATCCACTAACACCCACAGTATCACCACGCTTGACTCCAGCATGAAACCTAGATAATCAGCTTCATCAAGTGAAATTTGTGAGGATAGGGATTTAGTCGAGCTTCCTTTTGTGCGGCGAAAACTTTCAATCTATTTTCAAAGTAATGCTGCAAGCCAAAAAGTAAAAACCGCCAACAACTCAAACATTGTACCCTTAGAAGCTCAAGAACTTAACAGCAGACGAATGATGATATAAAGAAAGTCACAAGAACGATTTTGACGAAGAGAAAACTATACTGTCAGGTCCATATCTAGCTCATCGGCTTCTTGAGTCTTTTTAGGCTGGGCAGCCCCTACAGCAGCTACAAAACACAGGAAAAATAAACATCTTGAACGGTTGATCAATTTTCATTTAGAATTACATTCAACAAGAATCATACTTGTACAAAGCACCCACATTTATACCACAACTGGATATAAAATGGCATAAGGACACATTAAAGAAGACTCCTGGGTACTGAAAAAACGCTAATCAAATTCCACACTCAGAAAAAAAAACTGACTAACCTCCTTCTGTCTTTTCTCCTCTTCTTTCTTCAATCTCCCCTCCTTCTTCATTTTTTCCTCCTTCTTCCTCACACTGCAATAAAAACGAACCCACAATAAAAAATACTCATCTGCCACACAACCCCAGTACGGTGCTTTGTTATTACGATTTAGTTTTTATGGTAGTTTTTAAAAACATTTCAGATCCATATTCTTTTTGATTGGTCTGAATTCATCAAAAGGTCGAGGGTTCTTTGTTTTCGGGATCAATGCTATGTGAGTATTATTTATTATTTTTGTTAGCTTTTCATTTCTTGAGAACTCCTCAATAAATCCTAGAACTTCCGGTTTAAGTAGATTCCAAAACTTCTTATGAAAGCTAATGTTAAAACCATTAGGACCAGGTGCCTTACTTCCTTCACAGTCCCTTAAATCTCGGATGACTTATGTTTCGATTATATCCTCCTCTAGCATCATTCTTTGATTTTTTGAAATTTTCTGGAACACAATTCCCTCTAATTTGCTTGACAGAAAATGCTGTTTTTTAAACTGTTTTACAAAAAATGCCCTTGCTGCCTCCTTCATTTTTTTAGGCTCTTCAATCCACTCATTCTGGAAACGGATATTTGAGATGCCATTCTTCTTAGTTCTCCAAGTAGCTGATCTGTGAAAGAATTTAGTATTCTGGTCTCCCTCTTTCAACCATTTTATTCTCAATTTTTGTCTCCATAATGTCTCTTCTCTTTTGTCTAGTTTCCAAAGCCTATGATTCAGTGCTGTTTTTCTGGTTAGTTCTTCAGCATTCAGATTCATGGCATCCTGTTTGAGGTCCAATTTCTGAATTTCGAGCTTAGTTTCTTGGATTTGCACTTTGATGTTACCAAAATCTTTTTTGTTCCACTCTATCAATTTTTTCTTCACCGCTGTCATTTTCCTCTGCACTATATAGCCTTTCCAACCTTCCACTTTTGTGTCATTCCAAGCGCTGTTGACTATATTCTTCAAGTTCGTGTGATCCAGTCAAACATCTTCAAATCTGAAAGGTTTCATACCCCAATCCTTCTCTATTTCTTTCAGAACAATTAGAGCATGATCTGATAGGTTTTTCTCCATTCCCCATTGTTCCAAAGAAATCCATTAATCAAGTATCTTAGAAGAAATAAGAAATCTGTCCATCCTGCTAGCTTCCTGTTTGTTACTCCACGTGAATTTTCTTCCTTTCATTGGAATGTCCGCAACATTCATTGCTTGAGTGAAATCAAAAAAATTTCTGGTATCTTTAACATTCAGTTTTGATCCTCTTCTTTCTTCATCTCCTAACACTGAATTAAAATCTCCTCCTAAGATCCATTCTTCTTCTTGAGAATTCTTTAGATCAACTAGATTTTCCCATAGTTTCATTCTCTCTATCTCTAGAGAAGGAGCATAAACATTTGCAAACGATATGACACCGTCATACTTTTGATTCTGTAATTTACCCTGAATGCAATGAAAATTTTTATTCTTGAAACTGGCTATCATCTAAAAAATTTCCGGGTTCCACATAGAAATCAATCCTCCCTTATTTCCATCCGCATCAATTGCCATCCAGTTAACTGTTTCTTTGCCCCGTAATTGTTCTGCAAATAATAAGTCATGTTTACTAACCTTTGTTTCTTGTATGAATATCATGTCCACTTGAAACTTTCCTTTCATTTGTCTAATCATTTTTTGTTTATTGCTGCTGGTTGCTCCCCTTACGTTCCAGCTTGCTATCTTCATTGTTATGCTTGTTCTCCTTCTGATTCTTGATTTACTTCGGTTTCCAGGAGTTCAAATTGCTTTATAATCTCTTCTTCAGTTCCTTGAAATTGAATACCCAGACTTTTTGCTAGTTGGAAAGTCTCTTCTGCTTCCTTTCTCTTGAATTTCTCTGGGTTGATTTGATTTTCTGAAATTTCTGGAACTTCTAAAGTGTAAATCATTCTGCCTTCTTTCTTCTGATTTTTTATTTCCTTTGCTGTTTGAGGTTTTTTGTTTCTTCTTGAATACTTTAATAATTCTTTTCCTTTTAACATTTTCTTCTTCTCTTTTATCAAACCATTCTGCAGTTTTTCTTCCAACAGATTTATCCTCTAATTGATCCTCTCTTGTTTAGCTCCCCACCATAACAAAGCAAAACCAAGCTGAAATTCGCAACGCCTCTAATAAACTGATTTGTGAACAAGCAGTTGCTGCAGCATGCTCTTGTTCACTCAGAAATTGTCTCAGCAAACAATGAACAAGACAGAAGTTTGTTCACCCAGTTTGGCCAACTACCTATGTCTGGGGAGGACTATTCTCCAGTCCTCAATCCACTAATCACAGAGGTCTCCAAGTACACTCGGTTACAACTCCACGCAACCTATGCTACTCAACCTTGTGTGGATCACTCGACACAATCAGAACAGGCTCTGACTTGTGTCTGCACACCCTCTACAAATGTCAATCTAGAATAGCTACTATCTCTCCGAAACTCAGCCTATTCTAAACTACACTCAACTCTGCAGGGTTGCTACAGCATCTGCTGTAGCACACAGTTGATGCATAATCTGTCCGCGTCGCTCCGAAGCTTTTTGCTGAGCTGATAGAACTCTTCTACGAGCACTGCACACTCAGGAATACTCCCCCTCACTCAATGACCACCTGCCAATATCGAGGGCTCAAATCTGCTCTTTGAATTTCCAACGGCCACTACCTCTCTATGGCTATTCTCCAAAGAAAGTACTTGACTTTTCAATGAGACTACGCTCCAATCGAACTCAGATCAAGCTTAGATCAGACTTCACTAGTCTTGATCTTCTTTCAGCTCATACACCCACAAAATCTTCGCTCTAGTCTTTAGCTTCCGCTCTTTGCTTATGCGAATCACTCACTCTTTTGGGTGCTGGATCCAATCTTTCTCCTTTTTGAATTCTCTTGAATTATTGATGCTCGGATGGGTGATTTGATGCTCTGCCCAGCCTCCTTTAAATAGGAGCTCCATGCTCCATCAATATCAAATTTAGGAAGCCTTCCAAAAAGCTCTTCTAGATTCTTGCAAGTTTGTTGAGATTTGATTTCCCAAAACCAATTTTAGAAATCCCATCTTTACCTTGAGCTTGCTGAGTTGTTGGCTGCTGCTGGAATTTCCTAAATGCATTAGGAAACAATCCCATCAATTTTAAAGAAGATCCTCCAAGATCTCTACAAGATCATATCACCTAATTTGTAGGAGTTTTGATTTTCCAATCAAATCTTCGCTCAACAAATCTGCCCTTGTTCTTAAGAGACACTCCAGAAATATTCTCCTGAATATTCAGCTCTTTCCGGAAGCCCTTCGGTCCACTGATTTGTTGTTTGAACGCAATCTCAGAGAAAGCTTTGAATTTCTGCTACAGCATTTTAGCTCCAGCATCTGCTGTAGCACATGCTGTCTGAAGGTGTGCGATGCTTCTGCTGCAGCTCCAGGCACCAGCGTCTGCTGTAGCACTTGCAGCTTTTCTGCCTTGTATACTTGCACTGGATTTCTGAAGGAGAGCTGATCTTCTGCTACTGAACTTCTGCTCCAGAGATTGCTGTAGCACTTGCTTACTCCACTGCTTGAGCACTGAGATAGTCACTCTGCCCAGATTGCACAAGCTGATGTCTTCATGATCTCTTCCAGTTTTCTGAGCGCCCCACGCCTACATTAGGTGGCGCGCCTGGTGAAGACATTAAGCTCAGGCGCGCCACTTAATGTCTTCATCTGGAGCGCCACTTACTGAGCTTGCTCACTCTGGAAAGCTCTTCATCAGCTGTTTTCTTTACATACTTGCTGTAGCAGGCTCTAGTGCACTTTGTAGGAGTTTGTCAATGATGCCACATACCTTAACAATCTCCCCCTTGGCATTTTGACAAATTCCAAGAACTCTTCTAATCTTAGGCAATCCTCCTCTCATCTTTGAACTCCTTCTTTTGCAGCTTCCTCAACTTCAATCTTCAGGGGATGTTGTAGCAACTTCTTGCGCTTGTTTTGTCAAGGATGCCATTACCTTAACACAAGCAAAACAAGAAAAACAAAGTTCAGAACTCTATACTGAATGTTGCTCTCCCCGGCAACGGAGCCAAAATTTGACGGCGCGTCGTCGTGCGCCTTAAATTTGTATTTATAGTTTCTATTAACGCTTAGCAAGTGGTAAGCAGGGTCGAACCCAAAGACAGCAAGTGAGCAAGAGTGCTAATGCTAGTCACAAAGAAATGAACAATACTGAGGATATCAATTCGATATCAGTTGGGGGAAATACACTGCAACTAGTTATCATCGATCAAGCAACATGTATCAACTAATGAATACTGTCCCAATTAGTGTTCTACCTATTCTTAACCGCTAGGTTTTCAAACAGGTACAATAGTTACTCGATTAACACCACAAATTAGTTCCACCGCTAGGCTTAGCTAACAATGCAATTCAGTCAAGTATAATGCAATGGGTATCAACCTAGCTTCACTTCTAAGCTATATTAAATTGATAATCAAGCATACAGTTCATACAAGTCAGGAGGCAGTAATCATTAGCTCAAGTCAAGTATTCATTGATCTCAAACCAAGTGTTGCAATTCAAATTTCCAAACTAGGTTTGGGTTTAGCTACTCATAACATCCATCGAATACAATAAAACTGAGTTCAGTATACTACAGTAAGTTAAAGAACACGAAACTAAACTGAAAAATGCCGTGAATAGTGTTTTCTGACCATGAATAGTAACAGATGAACAGTAATACGTGAGCAGTAACAAGTGAACAGTAACCATGATGAATAGTGATTCCGGCGACTTCGAGCAGCTTTTTCTCCTCCTTCTCTCTAAGCTGTCGCTTCCTTGCTACAGTACCCCGAGATAATTGATGGCAAATGTGTTTGTCCAATGTGCTCTAATCCTAGGGTTTGGGGTTGAACAAAATCAGCTTGAACCGGTCTTTGGTTCAGCAGCTGTTGACTTCAGTTGACTTCTTGATCTTGAATGAATGCTACAAATATACAATAAAATCCAATGCAATCTTGAACACATCTGCGATACGAAAACACTACAAAAGAGTAATCGATCTCGTACAAAATGTATTAAAACTATGGGAATAAACAACTCCATCATTGATAGGGTTAGCACCCTCTATCAAAGGAATGTGGTGATTAAAACCTTCACGAAATGGGGGAAGTTTTGAAGATTCTTTGAATAAGTCGGAGAAATAATAAAGGATATTCTGGAGTGTGTCGGTCTGTGCTCATGGTATGCTCTGTGACAGCAATATGAGAAAGGAGTGAATTAGGGAGAGGTTGTTCATTGGCTGTGGGAATGAGGGGAGCTCCCTTATATGTCGTAAGGAAATTTGGGGCTCTTGTAACATCAGCTTATTTAGATTCCTGCTCTTAATCATCTTGCAGTTTGATTTGGTCACCCCGCCTAAAATGTGTTTCTGACCGTATAAAGTGAACGCCATATGCAAGTTAGAGAAATCCCACTAGATAGGGCCAAGGGTGGTGAGCCACTGGATTCCCAACACTAAGTTGCAACAATCCAACGACAGTGTGCGAACCTCAGTGGAGAAATAATACCCTTGCAATTTCCATGAAAAATCCTTGCATTTAAATGCCGAAATAATATTATTACCGTTAGCCGCGACAACAAGGAGGGGTTTGACAGCATCTAAGAAACACCCAAGCTCTTTTGCGACTCTCAAATCAAGAAAATTATGGGTGCTGCCAGGATCGATTAGGATGTATAGCCTTCGCTTTTCATATTGTCCCATTACCCGCATACAGTTAAAGGTCGTCGAACCATCAAGTGCATTTACTAAAATGGTTGGGGTATCAGTGTTTTCCTGTATGGGTTGGACCTTAGTCTCAGTAACATCGTCGGAGAGCTCATGTTCAGCATAGTCCATAATATAAATTTGAGATTTCCCATGTTTAGGTGATGGTCAGGGGAGTAAGGTTCGTCGCAAAACATACAAAGGCCCTTAGCTCGGCGACTTTGCATCTCTTCGTAGGAGAACTTCTTTGGAGGTTTATCACGACTGGGAATGGAGTGATCAGGGTTGGGGAATGTCATGCGGTTTAGGGGAGTTTGGGTGGGGTGGGTGTTGGTAGGAGTGGGTTAGGGGAAGGCGAGTGTTTTTGGTAGGGATTGAAGGGGGCTCTTGACGGTCTATATGGGGTCTGTTGAAGGTGGGATTCATGGAGACGAGCAATGCGGGCAGCTTCTTCAATAGTAGAAACATTGAATTAGCAGGACATGGAGTGTCAAATGAGGATTCAGGTTAGTCAGGAAGATGCTCAAAGCATGAGGTACCGAGAGAGACATTCTTGTAAGGAATCATTCAAACTTATCAAGGTAATCTTCCACAGAATTCGTCGACTGTTTCAACCCCACCAAATCTGCCAATGGGTCATCAAACAAATTTCCAAATCGGCTAGATACAACCACAATATATTCTGGCCACGAGGGAAACTAATCAAAGCGACTATTCATATAATTATGATGCCATTGAAGGGCTTTACCTTCCATATGCAGAGAAGCAGACGAACCTTCACTTCGGGCGCAGTGCTATCTAGAAGGATAAACTGTTTGTCCACTCTTTGAACATCGATCCATCGAACTTAGGGAACTCAACTTTTGTGATTCGAGTTGCCAAACCACCGGGTATGGGAGGAGCTCTCTGGTTCGGCTGAGTGTGGCGGATGTTGAATATCTGTCCCAAACCTGCTAGATTGGGTATTTCCATTTGACGAGTTGGATTGTTTGGGGAATCTAATGTCGAGCCGCTGGGATCGATCGGAGCCAACGATCCATGAGCAGTAAGACGGTTGAGGAGTTCCTTGATGCTGAAGAGCTCATCTGTTAGCGCCTGATTGCGTTCCTTGGACTGGCGACACACGTCTTCGAGCTGCGCCTTCATCTCCGCCATAGCCTGTCCGTGAGTTTCAACCATGGTGTGGGTCTTGGGATCGAAAGTCTGATACCAATGTAACAGGGAAGGTCTCTTACAGGTTTCTTACTCAGAAATCACCGAGATTTCGAGAGCATAACAAACCCAATCCAGAAGGTGATTTTAGTTAAGAATGATCGCCTTCGAGGAAATGGATCTGAATAACAGAAGGGAGAGAGAAAGAGGAGATTCTGGTAAGAAAATTATATCAAATAGATTCATCATGCTTCAGATTGTGCTCTTACACATAGCTAACAGTTTATTCAAACCAAAAGATTCGTTCGGGCTAATAGAAAATTATTGAACCGACAAGTCCTGTGATAGTAGTGGGTTGGTCGGAATTCGAATGATTGAAGATTTGGTAAATAGAGAGAAGGAGGAGGAAGAAGAAGAAGAAGAAAAGCGGGAGTGAGGGATTTAGTATTCCGACGATTTTGTGTGCTCTGATATTGTTTTGTTTTGTTTTCTTGGAAGAGAGAGAAGGGAGGAATTATTATTGTTTTGTTGTTGTTGATGTTAATATAAAAAAACATTCAAACATAGAGAAATTGTATGTTAGCTTAGATATGATTCAATCTGCTTGCTACATTGCAAATTTCACAGTAAAGAATAGGGACTAAACTAGCCAAATCATGAGTGTCATATATATTTTAAGAAATTGAATAAGAAGTACGACAATATATAGAGATGTGTTATAAAGATAACTTTTGATCTTTTAAATCAAGAGGATTTGTAAGACGAGCTTAGGAAAGAACTTGTATCATGATGACATAAATAACGAAACATTTCAAACAAACAGAACGACTACACAATCCAATCACGCATACATGGGTCCCGCAACACTATTGTCGTATTTCGACCTACAACCAGGCAACAAGAATATCATATTTTGCCAAATGGTTAGGCAACAAGATTATCACATTTTGTACTACACCTAGGCAACATGAGTGTCATATTTCGCCCTATGGTTAGTTAGGTAACAAGTGTCATTATCAGATTTTGAGCATTGAGTTAAACATGAATGATACCATGGAACACGAGCAGAGAAATGCGACGAAATATGACGAGTTTTACAGATGACACGACACTAGAAGTTTTACTTACCGAGGCCGAATAACTCTACTAGGAATTACACTCATGATCCGATTTTGTTTAAGAAAAGAAGCTTTTGAAAATAACAGGCATGTCATATAGTTTTGTAAAATAAGTTTGATATAACTAGAACGGGTCCATATTACTTATCTCGAAAGCACAGCAAATGAACTCTTAACAAATTTTGATCACGCGGAAATTCAAGTCAACAAGCACCTATAATCAGCATCAAATATAATTGAACTCTTAAGCACCACAAGCATCCAACAAACATGATAAATTGATATATTGACCTAACGGCCATATCTGTCATTCTAGTTTTCAGTTCAATTAGAATGTTTCATAATTATTTTATTGATAACCTTTATGAGTTACATTCAAAATTCATGTCCACCTAATTTAGTGTGAGTGGAGCATATTAAATGTATAGACACCAAAAATAGACTATCGAGTTACAAATTTAAACTATTACATATCAATCAACGAAAACCAAGATAACATTCAGCAAATTTCAGGTTACGAGTCCTAATTTCAAATCCAATTTTAATGTAACTCATAATGAATTAGAGCATGTTCATTATGCTGTTAGAAAGTTCTTTTCAAGTAGAATATGATAAAACTCAAGAACACTAATTTTGAACATTGCAGTCAAGAAGTATATCCATTCGAAATCCCTCAGATTGAATCAACACACTTAAAATATACCGTTAGAAATCTATTTTTGTGTAGAACACCATAGAATTTAAAATATCTCAATTTGAATAAGAAAAAAAGAAGTTATTTCCCGTTTAAAGTTATTCGACAGAACTGTCTTGAGTAAAAAAAAAAAAGTTTTCAGTTTCATATTTGAACCCATTTCCAGAAAGATTCATATTGAATCAATATGCATAAAATATATCATGGGAATGTTGGTTTGATTAAAATAATTTAGATGAAAAAATCATCCCACTTGAAGAACTAAAATTGGAGTTACGTCTTTTCAAAATCAGTCACTAGAATTGGTTTTTCATTCGAAAATATCCTGGCCTAGTCGATTACGTACCTCTATGAAGTTAGCTTTTAACCAATCTTGAAAAGACCCTTTCTTATGACCTTTCCCTATGAAAATGACCATTTCAAAACTCTCAACCCTTCGTCTTATTACAGAGTGATATGCGCCAAGTGGATAGATACTTACCTAGATTAACCCCTAAAACTTACTCTCTAATGGTAGAGTGGAGTTGGTTAGGACATCCTGCATGTAGAGAGAGATGACTTCATGTTTACGGATGAGAAGGAAAAGGGAGTTGAAGGAGAGGATAAGAAAATAAAAGCTATGTTCTCTTTCTCTTTTCCTTCCCAACCCTTCAACTTTCCTTTTGTTAATTGTAGTACATTTTATTTATTTTTTCCATTAAAATTCATTGTATTACATATGTGTGATGCTATATTATGAGTGTCTGATGTGTTTCCTAGGCATTCTTCTATGTGTAACAAAGCAATTTGAGGACCCTGCAATATTAGTTTATTAAGGCTGGTTCCCTCAATCACTTTGCAATTGGATTTGGTGACCCCTCTTAAAATATGATTCTATCCTCCCACCGAAAATTTCATCCAGAGATTAGAAAAATCCACCAAATAGAACTTATCATAGTGAGCCATTGAACCCTAAAACACATGACAACATTCAAGGGAAAGTGTTCTTATATCGACAGTGAATGTATCGAACTCTGTAACCTCCAGGAGAAGTTGTTGCATCTATAAGATGTCATACTGTTTCCATTAGCCGCCGTAACGTTCATAGGCATGACTTTCTCCAACAAACAACCTAATTCCTTGGCGACATTCAAGTCGATGAAATTGTGAGTGCTGCCAGGATCAATAAGTATATATAGCTTTCTTTTACCAAGTTGACCAACAACTCTCATGCAGTTAAAAGTGGCACATCCATCCAAGGCACACAGAAATAGTTGGAGTTGTCTCCGATATGTCACGTGTTATGTCTTCGGCTTTTTCTAATTCTTTAATATCTGAGATATCATATCTTCGCATTTCATCACATAAATTTGAGGCCGCTTGTGCTTGAGGTGATGATTGGGTGAGCAAGGTTCATCGCAGAACATACATGATCCTTTTGACCTTCTGTCTTGCATCTCCTGGTAAGATAATTTTCGAGCTTGTCGTTCATTGGTAGGTTTAGAAAATGTGTTTGTAGGGATGGTTTTTGGTGGTGCTCTAGAAATTTCGGGTGAAGGTAAGAGAGGTGTGGTACTTTTGTAGGTAGTTGGCGTTAGAGACTTTTGGTAGGGAGTGAAAGGTGCTATTGTTAATTTCTGAGGTGCGGCGCTGATTCATGTAGTCTGACTATTCTTGTTACCTCCGCAATTGTTGTAGCAGTAAATTGTTTAACATGTAATGCAAGGTGAGGATGCATATTAGTCAGGAAGATACTCAAGGCATGAGGAATTGCCAATGATATTCTAGCAAGAGCAAACTCAAACTTATCCAGGTAATCTTCCACAGAATCAGTTGACTGTTTCAGGCTAACTAGATCAGCCAGTGGGTCATCAAATAGACTTCCAAACCGGGTGGATTCAGCTGCAATATAGTCAGCCCAAGTAGGAAATTGGTCAAAGCGAGTGTTCATGATGCCATTGAAGCGCCTTACCTTCCATATCAAGGCAAGCTAAACGAACTTTGAGTTGGTGTTGCTTGGTAAATCAGTGTGAAGCTCATAATTATTTCTTTGGAAGACGATTAGGGCGTGAAAAGTCACCACTGACATTGGAAATCAACAAAATTTGCATCCTTAGCAACTGGATTCTTTCTTTGATGACGGCGGGGGAGGTAGAAGAGGAGGGTTAACTGGCATTGATCCAGTCTTCCTTAAAACTTTCCTGGCCTTCGATCTGCAACAAGTACCAACTTTAAAATCACAATTCTACAAATACAGACTTGTGAACACAAGACGAATTAACAATGGATATGCAGTGGTGTGAGGATTCAACTCATCAGTTATTAGCAATATATGGTCATTGCGGTGATCAATATAGTACCTCTGAGCTAGGTGGCCGATATCATCTTCCAAGTCATCGTCTCTGTGGATCTTATTGACATGTGGCATAGAAGTAGTTTCTGTGCTGGCCGGAGTAATACCCTTGACTATGTTCTCATGCTGACGAAGCACATTCAATAGTGTATCATTAAGTGCCGATCCCTGAGACAGAAGGTCCTCATCTCGTGTCATTACTGGCTATATCAAATAGAAGGAAAAATAATAGCAGAACTTCTTGAGCTTAAACTTACGAAGTACTGATCAGAAGAAGCATGCTACGTTTTTGGTAAGAGCAGCACTGGTCAACCAGGTCTAGAGTATCACTTCCTCCTTTGCACCATGAATAAATTTGGACTCAAATGCAATTTATCAAACTTCAACATTTGAATTTCGATTATGCTACATGTTGGACAAAACATACAAATGGCGGCACCATCTGTGCGAAAGGTACTTATTCAGGCATTGGACACTCTCTGCAAAGATCAAACTCAGTTGCCAGGTATCTGTCCAGGAAACTTGTTATATCATGATTTTACTTAAATATAATATCAATTAAATTAATTATTATGTGGAAGAATTGAATTTAAGACTAATGAGGGGGCAGTTTAGAATAAGTAAGAATTAGTATAACATAACTTGTGTTTAGGTTAGAAACCCACGACAACAACAAAAAGAAAACCGTGGGAGGTCAGGCGACTGGGAGAGGGTTGGTTTACAGCAAGGATTTCTTGTCTGGAGTGGATCTTGTTTGGGGCTCGAGGAGAGGACGGTGAAATAAGGGCTTTGCTGTTGCTGCAAAATTTCCAGTAAGTTATGAACTGGGTTGAGGTTGCTGATTTAGTTAGGGTTCTTCGCTTGATGCATTCTTCTCTGAGATTGTGAATGAAGTTGTTTGATGTGGTATCTGGGTGTCTTTTGATTCTGAATGAAGGCTTAAGTTCTCATCTAACTTCTCAATTTCATCTCAAAAATTTTACCTATTGAATTTGATCAATACTTGAAAAACATTGAAGCTGTGTCTTGACTCAGGTTTTGGGAAAGTTGAATCCCATGAGTTGTGTTGATCAAAGTAAGTTCTATGAGTAATCCACTTGTTGTCTTATGGTTGGTTCTTGAATTGAGCCAGTGGAGGAGACCTACTTGGTTTATTTTAGGAGGCTTTGGATTGTTGAATTGTAGAGTTGAAGTCAATTGCTTAGAGATTTGTGGTGGCAGTGTTTGAAATTTTAGGAAATGCTAATGAGGCATTTATGGTGAGAAGATGAGGCATTGGTGTAGATTTTGATGGTTTAAGAATGAGTGTGTATAGATGATGAGTTTAAATCATGTTTTGGTCACATTTTGATGCATTGTGGAGAGATAGAAGAGTAACATGATATTGGTTAGTGGTAAATGATTTAATTTAATTAAGATGTGGCAGTGAGTTTTACAGAGGTTTGGCAGTGAGTTTTGGAAGTGAGTTTTGGAAGTGAATTTTGCATATTTGTTGATTAAGATTTGTTATTAAAATTTGGCAGCAGTAAGTTTAGCAGTGAGTTTTGTAGAGGTTTTAGGAAAACTAAAAAGGGCATATTTTAGAAAGTAAAATCTATGACATGATCTAATGAATTTGAGAGTCTAGTTTTAATTAGTGTAAATATTTATTTTAATGGAATGGCCATGATATACGAATGAGTAGTTAATCAAATAATGTGTTGTTCAATGAACAAATTAAACGTGTATATATGCATGCAGTTAGATAACAATTACTATGACTAGTGGTCATTAGCATTATAAACATTAGTAATCTGTTTAAATGTAAATTTCATTAGATTGTGACATTCTTGGAGTTGTTAAGGGCTGATTGTAACAATCAATGAGTATTTGATGCAAAGATGATTTAATTTGCTTAATATGGGTTATAGGCCATCAGAACTGAATTTCGCACTGTGGTGATTGATCATTCGCTTCAGAATAAAGTTTACTGTGAGTAAATAATATGCTTTTTTTTATTTTGTATCGTTCATATTATATGTAATTAAGATTATGTATAATAGTGTAACAGTTACTTGGGTTATAGCGAAGTGATTTATAATTACTTCCTCTCGTCTATATAAGACGCTAAAGTTATATCGTGTGATATATGAACGTACGTATATAAAAGTATGTGAAGACAATCTGACATTTATGCATCATTGCATACACGGCATGCATATACACGGTTATGATATATGATGAGCGATGCATCACCCGCTCTTTGATATGATATGACGAGGCTCAGCTCGCACACCGATATGATGGTCCGGACCGGCAGTGACGACTGCCCACAAACACAGTTGCATTCATTTACATGTGCATTATCATAATTACACGCATACATGTATACATTATTTACTATGTCACATTTTATATATTAAGGTGACACCCGATATATGAATGCATGCAGAAGAGTATGCTAAGAAGATCAAATCACTAAAGTACGTTATTTACTCACTGAGTCATTTTGACTCACTCGGTTATTTTCCTAATCTGTTTCAGATTAGTGAGCTGCTAGATCGAGAGCTGTCATCTATCGTCGTACATGAATTCATTGCTTTACGTAGGGTGCCATCCAGCTATTTATTTTTCTGAAGTCTCTTTAGTTATTTCTTTGATTCAGTTAGATTGTAGCTCCGTTGTACATGAGTAGGATTCTGGTAATAGAAATGGTTGAGTTCACTTTTTACCTTGGTTCTCACTATTTTATATAATAACTCGTCTACACAGAGGCTTGCTTGTAATTGGTCAAGCGCCGGTCTCGGCCTAGGTTTTGGGTCGTGACAAAGTTGGTATCAGAGCCAGGTTGTTTTTCATAGTACACGGAGCTAGGACTTAGTAGAATTTTGATTATGGTAGTGTAGCGCGCCACCGCCATAAACAGCGTTCTGCTAGGACCGTTAGAAATTTTTTTTCATGTTTCGGAGTCAAGTGTGATACTTATGACTCATCGATTTCTGATCAAATCTATTGATATAGGTTGTGATGGCACCAAACATTCGTAGATCAGCTCGAGCTCGTTCTAGCGGTGCATCCCTAAGTGGTAGAGGTAGAGGTGCCAGTACCGATGCTGTAGATCATTCTTTTCCAGCCGTTGTACCCCGCGGCACTCGGACAGGGACCGGTTCGAGAGGCGGCCATAGCATGCCAGCGCCGACACCGACAGTAGCACAGAATGCACCGCAGGCTACGACGTCACTTACCGAGGTCGTGAGTAGCATTCAGGGTTTGATACAGGTACTTCATGGTATGGTACCACAAGGTGTTGCTCCAGGTCAGCCCACGATGCAACCATTTCTTCCACAGACAGCTGATGGTAATGAGGATATACATCAAGCTCAGATTGTACATGTTGCCGATGGAGGTGTCAAGCTGGATGAGTTTCTGAGGCATCATCCACCGATTTTTAGTGGGATAGATGAAAAAGACGACCCTCAGGCATTTATTGAGCAGACACAGCGTCTATGTCGCATACTTCACTGTCCGAGTTGGAGGTCGGTTGAGCTAGTTTCTTTCAGATTGCAGGATGTTGCCATGTCATGGTTTGATGGCGTAATGGCAGATAGGGGCGCTGAACAGCCACAGATGGATTGGGAAGAATTCAAGACTTTGTTCTTAGACAGATTTTTACCGGATAGTGTGAGAGATGCTAGGGCCAGAGAATTTGAGACGTTGAAGCAGGAGGCAATGACAGTTACAGAATATGCTAACAAGTTTACTATCTTATCAGCATATGCTCCACATCTGGTGTCTACAAAGCTTATGCGCATCAAACGCTTTACAACGGGCTTCCGTCATAACATTTTCCGATCAGTGATCAGCACCCAGTTTGCTAGCTTCTCTAAGGCAGTGGATACAGCTCGGATCATTGAAGATAGAGAGCTGTTACAGAGGACTACACGTGACCAGAGGAAGAGGCCTCGAGGCATTGATCATATAGATAGCCAACATGGTCGTAGAGGAGGATTTCAGGATGGTTGGCCTCAGCAGACCCAGCGAGGAGGTCAGCAGTCTCAGATGTCACATCGTGGTGGTAGCATGGTTTCACAGAATTTCAGACAGCCCCAGCAGAATCTACAGGGAGTAGCTAATCAGCGTCGTACTTTGAGTTCTATTAGCCAGACGAGAGCACCCTGTAAGACTTGTGGTCGCGCTCATGGGGGAACCTGTTATAAGGAGACGGGAGCTTGTTTTCGTTGTGGACAGCATGGACATTACAGGAGTCAGTGTCCCACTCGCGACACTCGTTTAGACCATATGACCGCTCGACCAGTCTTGTCTCATGCATCTGTTATGCAGCCAGCTAGTGGAGATGCTGGCCGAACTCCTAGTCGGGCTGGGAATAGGCGATCTCAAAGAGAGGATGGGAGGACTCAGGCTAGAGTCTATGCACTCACACCGCAGGATGCTCATGCATCTAATGCCGTTGCGACAGGTACTTTACAAGTTTTTGGTTTTGATGCTTCTGTATTATTGGACCCCAGCTCAACGCATTCATATGTCTCCTCTCGCTTTGTTATGCATTTTCCTACATCACCTGCACCTTTGGAAACACCATTAATGGTGAGCACTCCCGTTGGTGATCACATTGAAACCGAATTGGTATATCGTTCTAGTCACATTCGGATGGGAGATCGTGACATGTTTGCTGATTTGATTCTCTTGAATATGCTTGACTTTGATATTATTTTGGGTATGGACTGGTTATCGTCTTATTATGCGACTCTCGATTGTCGTGAGAAGGTCATCATATTCAACATTCCAGATGAAAAAGAGTTTACCTTTGTTTGTGATAGAAGTCCATCGTCTACTTATTTAATATCGGCATTGACGGCTGATAAGTTAATGAGAAAGGGATGTCAAGCTTATTTGGCGATGATATTGGATTCTCAGATTCAGACTCAGACATCCATGGATAGTTTGCTGATTGTGTCCGAATTTAAGGACGTTTTTCCAGAGGACTTACCTGGAATATCTCCGATGAGAGATGTAGAGTTTTGTATTGATTTAGCGCCTGGCACGGAGCCCATCTCGATCTCTCCTTACCGAATGGTGCCAACAGAGTTGAAAGAATTGAAAGCTCAGTTGCAAGAGCTTCTTGACAAGGGTTTTGTCCGCCCTAGTGTATCTCCGTGGGGTGCTCCTGTCTTGTTTGTGAAGAAGAAAGATGGGTCAATGAGGTTACGTATTGTCTATCGTCAGTTGAACAAAGTGACTGTGAAGAACAAGTATCCCTTACCGAGGATTAATGATTTATTTGATCAGTTACAGGGAGCTCGATGTTTCTCGAAGATTGATTTACGTTCTGGCTATCATCAACTTCGGATTAGAGAGCAAGATATTCCGAAGACGGCATTTAGGACTCGTTATGGACACTACGAGTTCTTAGTTATGTCTTTTGGACTCACGAATGCACCAGCTGCTTTTATGGGGATGATGAACAACGTGTTTAGAGAATTTCTGGACAAGTTTGTCATTGTGTTCATCGACGATATTCTCATTTACTCGAAGACAAATGAGGATCATGCAATACACTTGAGGCAAGTTCTTCAAAGATTACGAGAGCATAAGTTGTATGCTAAGTTTTCTAGATGTGAGTTTTGGATGGATAGTGTTGCATTTCTTGGACACATTATTTCAAGTGAGGGTGTGAAGGTTGACTCGTCGAAGGTTGCAGCAGTTGAGCATTGGTCCACACCTACTTCAGTCATCGAAATCCGTAGCTTTTTGGGTTTGGCTGGTTATTATCGACGCTTTGTTGAAGATTTTTCACGTATAGCCGCACCGTTGACCCGCTTAACTCAGAAAGGGGTCAAATTTGTTTGGTCGGAGGAGTGCGAGGAGAGTTTTCAGAGATTGAAGAAAGCGTTGACGACAGCACCAATTCTAGCGCTTCCTTCTGGTACAGGTGGATTTACCGTGTTTTGTGATGCTTCTAGAGTTGGTTTGGGATGTGTACTTATGCAACACGGTCGAGTCATTGCTTATGCTTCTCGACAGTTGAAGAAACACGAGCATAATTATCCTACACATGATCTGGAGTTGGCAGCAGTTGTATTTGCACTGAAAATGTGGCGGCATTATTTGTATGGAGAGTCATTCGAGGTGTTCACCGATCATAAAAGCTTGAAGTACATTTTCAGTCAGAAAGATCTTAATCTTCGACAGCGTAGATGGGTAGAGTTATTGAAGGATTATGATTGCACCATCTCTTATCACTCGGAAAAGGCAAACGTGGTCGCTGATGCTCTTAGTAGAAAGTCAATGGGAAGTTTAGCGCACATACCTGATAGCAAGAGAAGCCTTGCTAAAGACTTATCGCAGTTGCAAGATAGTGGAGCTTCTTTCAGGGTGGGTGAGAGAGGTCTCGTTGCACATTTACGAGTTGTGCCTACGTTGGTGACTCAGATAGGAGAAGCTCAAAGTAATGATGTTGAGTTGAGCAAGTTGGCTGCCGAAGTTCGAGAAGGTAAGCATATTGACTTCATGATTGGTGATGATGGTATTCTTCGATTTAGAAGTCGATTATGTGTCCCTGCGACGGGTGAGTTACGTGAAGAGATTTTGAGGGAGGCTCATGGCACACCTTATGTTATGCATCCGGGTTCTACCAAGATGTATCATGATCTTCGAGATATTTATTGGTGGAGTGGTATGAAACGGGATATAGCTGACTTTGTATCCAGATGCTTGACATGTCAGCAAGTGAAAGCTGAGCACCAGACCGGCCGGCTTACTCCAGAGTATTGAGATTCCAGAATGGAAGTGGGAGCGGATTACTATGGACTTTGTTACTGGACTTCCACGCACTGTTAAGGGTCACGATTCAGCTTGGGTGATTGTGGATAGATTCACTAAGGCTGCACACTTCATTCCAGTTAAGACCAGTTATTCGTCAGAGCAGTATGCACAATTGTACATCAAGGAGATTGTGCGTCTTCACGGTGTACCCATATCGATTATTTCTGATCGTGGCTCGCAATTCACATCTAGGTTCTGGAGATCACTACAAGAAGCTTTGGGAACAAGGTTGCATTTGAGTACTGCATTTCACCCCCAGACAGATGGACAATCAGAGAGGACCATTCAGACATTAGAAGATATGTTGAGGGCTTGCATTATTGATTTTAAGGGCAGCTGGGATAGATATATACCATTGATGGAGTTTGCATACAATAACAGCTATCATTCTAGCATTCAGATGGCTCCTTTTGAGGCTTTATATGGCAGAAAGTGTAGATCGCCTGTAGGATGGTTTTGAAATGGGTGAAAGCAAGTTGATTGGACCTGATTTGATACGAGATGCTAATGAGAAGGTCAGTTTGATCAAAGATAAATTGTTAGCAGCTCAGAGCCGACAAAAGTCTTATGCAGACCCTAAACGCAGAGAGTTAGAATTTCATACTGGTGATCATGTCTTTTTGAGAGTGTCACCAATGAAAGGTGTTATGAGGTTTGGTAAGAAGGGAAAGCTTAGTCCTCGGTTCATCGGTCCTTTTGAAATCTTGGAGCGAATTGGAAATGTAGCCTACAGATTAGCTTTACCTCCAGCATTGTCTAGTGTCCAGCCAGTCTTTCATCTCTCGATGTTGCGAAAGTACGTTTCGGATCCGAACCATGTATTAGTACATGAAAAACTTCAGATTGATGATATGTTGTCCTATGACGAGCAACCTATTGCTATTGTGGATCGACAAGTAAGAAGGTTGCGGAACAAAGATGTAGTTTTAGTTAAAGTCTTATGGGAAAATCATATTAAGACTGAAGCTACATGGGAGTCTGAGAAGGACATACAAGACAAATATCCTAATCTTCTTGAATCCTAAGGTACGACTAGTTAAATTCGGGGACCGAATTTTTTTGAAGGTGGGTAGAATGTTATATCATGATTTTAATTAAATATAATATCAATAATTAATTATTATGTGGAAGAATTGAATTTAAGACTAATGAGGGGGCAGTTTAGAATAAGTAAGAATTAGTATAACATAACTTGTTTTCAGATTAGAAACCCACGACAACAACAAAAAGAAAACCGTGGGAGGTCAGGCGACTGGGAGAGGGTTGGTTTACAGCAAGGATTTCTTGTCTGGAGTGGATCTTGTTTGGGGCTTGAGGAGAGGACGGTGAAATAAGGGCTTTGCTGTTGCTGCAAAATTTCCAGTAAGTTATGAACTGGGTTGAGGTTGCTGATTTAGTTAGGGTTCTTCGCTTGATGCTTTCTTCTCTGAGATTGTGAATGAAGTTGTTTGATTGTGGTATCTGGCTGTCTTTTGATTCTGAATGAAGGCTTAAGTTCTCATATAACTTCTCAATTTCATCTCAAAAATTTTACCTGTTGAATTTGATCAACACTTGAAAAAGATTGAAGCTGTGTCTTGACTCAGGTTTTGGGAAAGTTGAATCCCATGAGTTGTGTTGATCAAAGTAAGTTCTATGAGTAATCCACTTGTTGTCTTATGGTTGGTTCTTGAATTGAGCCAGTGGAGGAGACCTACTTGGTTTATTTTAGGAGGCTTTGGATTGTTGAATTGTAGAGTTGAAGTCAATTGCATAGAGATTTGTGGTGGCAGTGTTTGAAATTTTAGGAAATGCTAATGAGGCATTTATTGTGAGAAGATGAGGCATTGTTGTAGATTTTGATGGTTTAAGAATGAGTGTGTATAGATGATGAGTTTAAATCATGCTCTGGTCACATTTTGATGCATTGTGGAGAGATAGAAGAGTAACATGATATTGGTTAGTGGTAAATGATTTAATTTAATTAAGATGTGGCAGTGAGTTTTACAGAGGTTTGATAGTGAGTTTTGGAAGTGAATTTTGCATATTTGTTGATTAAGATTTGTTATTAAAATTTGGCAGCAATAAGTTTAGCGGTGAGTTTTGTAGAGGTTTTAGCAAAACTAAAAAGGGCATATTTTAGAAAGTAAAATCTATGACATGATCTAATGAATTTGAGAGTCTAGTTTTAATTAGTGTAAATATTTATTTTAATGGAATGACCATGATATACGAATGAGTACTTAATCAAATAATGTGTTGTTCAATGAACAAATTAAACGTGTATATATGCATGCAGTTAGATAACAATTACTATGACTAGTGGTCATTAGCATTATAAACATTAGTAATCTGTTTAAATGTAAATTTCATTAGATTGTGACATTCTTGGAGTTGTTAAGGGCTGATTGTAACAATCAATGAGTATTTGATGCAAAGATGATTTAATTTGCTTAATATGGGTTATAGGTCATCAGAACGGAATTTCGCACTGTGGTGATTGATCATTCGCTTCAGAATAAAGTTTCTGTGAATAAATAATATGCTTTTATTTATTTTGTATCGTTCATATTATATGCAATTAAGATTATGTATAATAGTGTATCAGTTACTTGAGTTATAGCGAAATGATTTATAATTATTTCCTCTCGTCTATATAAGAAGCTAAAGTTATATCGTGTGATATATGAACGTATTTGTATGTATATAAAAATATGTGAAGACAATCTGACATTTATTCATCATTGCATACACGGCATGCATATACACGGTTATGATATATGATGAGCGATGCATCATCCGCTCTTTGATATGATATGACGAGGCTCAGCCCGCACACCGATATGATGGTCCGGACCGGCAGTGACGACTGCCCACAAACACAGTTGCATTCATTACATGTGCATTATCATACTTACACGCATACATGTATACATTATTTACTATGTCACATTTTATATATTAAGGTGACCACCGATATATGAATGCATGCAAAAGAGTATGCTAAGAAGATCAAATCACTAAAGTACGTAATTTACTCACTGAGTAATTTTGACTCACTCGGTTATTTTCCTAATCCGTTTCAGATCAGTGAACTGCTAGATCGAGAGCTGTCATCTATCGTCGTACAGGAATTCATTGCTTTACGTAGGGTGCCATCCAGCTATTTATTTTTCTGAAGTCTCTTTAGTTATTTCTTTGATTTAGTTAGATTGTAGCTCCGTTGTACATGAGTAGGATTCTGGTAATAGAAATGGTTGAGTTCACTTTTTACCTTGGTTCTCACTATTTTATATAATGATAACTCGTCTATACAGAGGCTTGCTTGTAATTGGTCAAGCGCCGGTCTCGGCCACTATGCCATTTTACATCTTATGTGACAATTTTGAAATGTCGTTTATGAATGGTTTATGTCGCATGCAGCTAATGTGACAATATATGTGTCATTTATGTCACGTGGCGTAAGTGCTGTCGCATAACCCCTTAAGCGACATGATAGTTTTAGACATGTCGCATAGGCTTTAGGACTAAAATAACATAAGTTTGTGCGTCGCGTTAGTATATGTCAAATGTGTCACATAAGAAACCTGCCATCTCAAACTCCGCTTAGGAGATATGAGTATTTGTCACGAGAACCGTCTTATGTAACACATGGCTTGTGTCATTTCAGTTGTAGGTATCGATAACTTACTAATGTGACAGTCATTATATTAATAAGTTGTCATCTAAGCTATCTTATGTACAAGCTTTTTAAAAAACAATTAGAAAGGATAATGTCACATAAGTCCCAGATGACAAAGCATCAAAAGTCACATAAGTTCCTAGGCCATAAGTAACAAAAGTCATAAAAGTCACATAAGTCCCAGATGACAAAGCATCAAAAGTCACATAAGTTCCTAGGCCATAAGTAACAAAAGTCATAAAAGTCACATAAGTCACGAACCAAGGTCACATAAGTAACAAAAGTCACATAGTTTTCCAATCCAAATCATCAAAAGTCACATAGCACCCATCAATTAAGGATAGCTTGCTCCATCGCTTGGGGATGCACCCATCGACCCATTCCTTACAAGCTGCTCTAATGTGCGAATCCGCTCCTCAAACTCGGCAGTTTTAGCCTTTGCTTCTTCCTTCGCTTTTATTAGCTCTTCACGCAATTGTATATTCTCTGCAGATTGATCAGCAACAGTTCTAGGGCGTGGAGGCTTTTGAAATAAGCTGCGAACACCATCGACATTGGCTGCCTTGTGCTTTGAGATCACCTCACTAATAATGTTCGCTTGAGTTTGTTCCGGCAGAGCAGCAGCATCATCAACACCACACAAGTCATTCTCAGCTTCCTCATCCAATACTTGTTGAACTTTTTGTTTCATCTCTTCCTACATAAAATAAGTACAATCAAATGATTTGCATATAAAATACAATCAATTGCTGTAAACTACCAACAGTATGTAAAATACCAGCAACATTATATCTATCAATTACCAACAACAACCAGCACATCCACATCAACCAGCACATCCACATCAACTTCATATAAAATACAAGCATCATATAAAATACCAACATCATATAAAATACTAAGGTTGCTGTAAAATACCAACTGCATAATACGCAAACTGCATATACACTTAAAGTACTTAAACTTCATATACACAAACTGCATATACACTTAAAGTACTTAAACTTCATATACACAAATTGAATATACATATTGAAAAAAACAGTAAGATAGATTACCACTAATGGAGCACCAACAGAGTCGGCACCATATGCTACTTCATACGTCCCGACATATGGTGCCCTATGTCCTTCTTGCTGTAATTTTTGAGCTCTATGATAAAAGGATAGCTTTCCAGAATGATGGGTAGGTCGCGTGGCACTATTACGAGTGACCTTCATATTATCACATTTTTCCTAACCAAATCAAATTAAGTCAGTAAGTCAGTCAATATAATTCATTCAATACAACTGGTGATTAGATACTAACATAATACCTTATATGATTGTTCTTGGAAGTGGTCAACCAGCCAACGCCATTCATTCTCTCGATGCTCAAACTCAACCGGAACCGGCTCAGCACCAAACTCCAAAAAATGCTTCCTGCAGCTATGCTTCCATCCTCTGTATCTGGCGGTGGCAATCTTACAAATATAGTTCCACAGCCAATTGTTTGACACCTCAATTTCAAAATTATCCTAACATTGAAAAATTAATTAAAAGCAACACAAATAGAAAACCCACCCACTGTATTGAACATAAGAAACAGAACTAGAATCATTGAAATACAGATTTTACTCTGTTAAATAAATTACTGCAGATACAATCATTGAAAAGACTACAACAGCTTCATCCCAAAAGAGCCTTGTATAATCTTGCTAAAAATAAATGCCAAGTACAAAGTTTAATCAACACAAGTTTAAAAGAGCCTTTTCCACCAAACTAAAGCACCTCAAATTAATTAAAAGCAACACAAGTTTAAAAGACAAATGAAAGCGTCAGTAGATAAATAAATGTATTACCATTAGGTGTGTGTAAACTATGTTCCAGTTCGCCTTTGGAAGTTCAGCGTATGACCTTGCTAACATAGGCACTTTTCCTCTGATGCAGCTGCCTATTTCATGGACAAGCAAAGATTTCACATTCGGATCAGCTGGGACAAGTCCACACACTCCTGGCTCTATTTTAATCTTTTTCTTCAGCAGTGTTTTCATAGAATACACCTTGGTACCATTGACCAATCCACGTTTATGCTTTTTAATTTGTTCCTCTCCTAAAATGACATTTGAGTTATAACCAGATTCATAAACACTATGGAAATTGGAAATTATAATTAAGATACAATATGTTACCTATTACGGGTTGGTCTGGATCCGATTTGCACCTGATGCTTCTCCTTGGTAGTAGTGGCAGAGTTGTAGAATGAGAATTCGACTGAGATTGAGACTGAGATGTTGAAGGGTTAAGTGGTGGTGCGGCCAGAGGATTCAATGGAGACGAGGGAGGAGGATTTAATGGAGGTGAGGGCAGGGGATTCGATGGGGCTGAGGGCAGGGGATTCAATGGGGCTGAGGGCGGAGCATTCAGTGAGGAGGTGCTGCACGTCGCGGATGTTGTCGCTCTGATGGTTTTCCTGTGATGGACATATTTTCCAAACGATTCTGGCGGAGCATTTGAAGGTTGCTGTGGTGGTTCAGAGGGTTGGGGTTGGGAGGGTTGGGAGGGTTGGGAGAGTTGAGGCGCCCTGTTTGGCTTCTGCGTTGGTGGAATAGCTTGCTGGGGTTGTGGATTTGCTTGAGAACTGATCACTACATCGCTCACTATTTGGACTTCGTCCTCCAAGTTCGACCGAAGTCGCTTTCTCGAGGTTCCTTCCAGTGAAAGCTTCTTTGGGGGTTGTCTCAACTTGGGTGGGCGGAGCATCATACGCCGTGTAGTCTCTCCCTGAAAGCTCCTCAAACTTCTCAAACTCCTCTTCTTAGTCGGTGGCATTTCTGTGCTTTGCTAGTGACTAGGGACTGGGGACTGGGGATTGGGTTGCAGAAGTGGGGTTTACAGTAGCTGGCTGGAGGAGTGTGGCCGGAGACAGAGAGAGCCGCAGACGCAGAGGCAGAGATGAAGACGAGGAGTGGAAGAGTAAACCCTAAATCGTGCAATTGTTGTGCAATTGGAATTGTGAAATTCCAATTGTGCAATTGTGGTTTGGCGGGAAAAAAGCCCCCAAACCTAAAACTCAATAGATTAATTCAATAGTCACGAGCTAAACACAAACTCCCAACCCCAAACCCCAAATCCCAAACCCCAACCCTCCAAACCCCAACCTCCAACCTAATCGTAAATCCCAAATCGTAAAACCGAAATCGTAAACCATAAACCTTAAATCATTTGCTCTTGTCGCTCCCTTCATTTGACACACTGATAAAAAAAATACAATAAAAAAAAAGATGAAAAAAAAACTCGCAAAATACAAATAATTGAAAATAAAATAGTAAACGACCTCAGATTGCCTCAAAACACATTTAGTCACAAGCGATAGTTGGTGATTTCTGACCGTAGGCTCATTCCGTTTAAAAAAACATATTACAATAGCCGATCGGACACCCGTAGCAAAAGTTACGCTATCTTTCACCGAAACACTGATCAACATAGGATTTGAATTAAATTTAACACAAACCTAAATTTCATCTTCATCCTCATCTTCAGTAGTGCTTATATTTTCATCGGTTTCCAAGTCATCCTCATCAGATACATTCGCATCAAATCTTACCTGTGAGGGCATTTGTGGTATACTAGGTAATGTACTCGATATATTTTCTTGATACGGTTCTTCTGGATGAAATAATATTTGAGTCGCCAAATCAGAATTTTCATCTCGACCAAGTGAATTATCACTAAATATCCCTCGATGTGCAACAATATTAACAATCTTCCAATTGTCTCCGGCCTTTGGATCTTCAAGATAAAACACTTGTCTTGTAGCAGAAGCTAAACAATATGGTGAATCCTCATACCAACTGGAAGACGTGTCAACGGAGAGAAGTCCATGGTCTGTCTTAGTACTCCCTATTTCTGAAGGATCAGTGTTGAACCATTTGCATTTGAAAATAACAACTGACATCTCAGTTGGATAACGTAACTCAATGATATTCTCAAGAATTCCATAGTATCTCATGTCTTCATCTTCAACCATTACCCTAGAATTTTGTGTCTTCAAGTTCTGATCTTGATCAACCACTACAAATTTCACTCCGTTCACATGACAACTAGAAAAACAGTTGTACATTTGTGGTTGATAGGATAAAACGTGCAATTGATAGCCTTCGTGCTCTTCTTCTTGCAAATTATTCATCTGCATGCAACCACTAGAAACATTAAACTAAACAACTAGAAAATATCCAAACTTGTCCAAAAGAGAGATGTTATGTGTACCCAATTAGAAAAATATGTATGAAAGTGGTTGATGCGTTCTTCACGTGTGGCGTGAGGAAATTCCATCTCGAATTTAAGCTTGTGTCGAGTAATATAATAGCTTGCTTGGTCACAATGTTCAAATATCTCGTTTCTACTTTCGGTTGTCACAGTGTACGGTGCTCGTGAGAATTTATCTTTACTAACCTAAAGATGTTTACGCACGCCTAATTTCTTTAATCCCTCCCGGGCCTTAGTGTCATCTTTTGTTTTCCCCTCAAGTCCAAGAATTGTTCCAATAATGTTATCAAACACATTCTTTTCAATGTGCATGACATCCAATGAGTAGGGTTGCCTCAAAGATTTCCAATACGGCAACTCGTAAAAAATAGATCTATGGGTCCAACAACACTTCTCGCCTGTAACTCTCATTTTGAAATCAGGATGTAGACTCTGAACCGAATATGTGTGCTTATTTATTTCTGACAGAACTTCAATACCTGATAAAGAAGGCGGAGCACCACTAGTCTCATTTTTTCCATTAAATTTGTGAGCTGCCGACCGCCATGGATGACATTCATCAAGCCATCTACGATGCCCCTGATAAGCCATTCTGCCACAAATATGTTGAGCATCAACTTCGTTTAAGCACATTGGACACGCTTTGTACCCTTTTGTTTTCAAACCCCCTAACATTCCCAATCCTGGAAAATCACTTATAGTCCATATAACTGCTGCTCGCATTAGAAATGATGAACCATCATACCTATCAAATGTGACAACACCTTCATTCCATAATGTTTTCAACTCATCAACTAACGGTCTCATGAAGACATCCAAACATTTTCCGGGGGACTTTGGTCCTGAAATCAACATAGTGAGGAAGTTGAACTCTTTCTTCATACACATCGATGGTGGTAAGTTATAGGGCATCACAACAATTGGCCATGTACTATGAGAAAGACCGGATACTCCAAATGGGTTAAATCCATTTGTTGCAAGTCCAAGACGAACATTTCGGATCTCATGAGCAAAGTCTGAAAACTCTGTATCAAAATCTTGCCACGCTTTTCCATCGGCTGGATGTCGAATAATATCATCATCTCTGCTATGTCTATAACCATGCCATCGCATTTCTTTTGCTATATGGGATGACATGTAAAGTCGTTGTAATCTAGGAGTCAACGGAAAATATTTAACCACTTTTTTGGGGACTCTACTTGTCCCTTCGTCTTGGATATATCTCGATTCGTTGCAAACTGGGCAGTTGTGTAGGTTCTTATTCTCCTTGTAGTATAAAATACAACCATACTCACATGCGTGAATAGTCTCATATCCCAAACCCATATTTCTCAGAATTTTCTTCACATCACGGTAGCAAGCAGGATGCTTATTTTCAACTGGAAGTAAATCTTTAGCATACTTTAGCATACCACTGAAACTCTTATCAGACCATCCATTATCAACCTTGAGCTGCATTGCTCTCAAAATTGTATCAAGCACAGTTTTGTCACTACCAGCATGAATTGGAGTTTGGGCTTCATATAGAAGCTTGTGATACTTCTCGGAAGCTTCCTTTCCAAAACGATCATGTTGAACATCCTCGTGCATAGTATGTGTGTCCATGTCATGTGCATCTCGGTAGGGGAATGCATTGTTAATGATCTCCATTGTTGGATTTGTAGCGTAAGTATCATCAATATGATTCATTTTTCCCCGCATAATCTGCTTTGAAACATATTGTTCTCTCATCATGTATACAGAAGGACCGCTAGCAACTTCCCCATGAGAAGTCCAAGTGATATAATCACGCATCATACCACTATGAATCAGATGCCCATACATTTCATCCAATGTAAGACGTCTTATGTTATGCAATTTGCATCGTCTACATGGGCATATATATGCATCCCCCAAACAATTATGTCTAACAAATTCAATAAATTCGAGAATTCCTTCAGTATATCGAACATCACATCTCTCAAGTTCCATCCATCTTTTATCCATTTCTTGCTGTAAAAATTTATAAGACTTATAAAGCTTATATGACACAATCTGTACGTCGCATAATGTTCGTGTCATATATGACAGTATAAGTTATAGCAATTAAACGTACTAAAATTATTCGTAGTTGATACAAACTAAATTAATGCTAACACATTAAAAGTTTAGAATTACCTGGAACTTAAATGAAAACGCTTGATGGTGGAACACAACTTCCCCAAAATTTGCAAACAACTTCAAACAACTTGAAAATGGAGGAAAGTGAAGATGGTGGTGGGATAAGCTACAAGTTTTGTAGTAGGATTTATATAGGTTGAAGTCATAGTTAGTTGGTGAAAATTTGTACTATGCATTTATTTTTAACTATTAGTTAATACAACATTATGTTCAAATTCAAATATAAATTGTACTTTTCTGACAGCTTATGTGACAATTTGCAGGTTGATGTGACAAGTCAAGTCTCCAACAAAGCTGCAAATAAAAATCTGCAGTAAAAAGTAAAAGCAGATTTCTGACATAGAAGTTGTGTCACTTCATGCCTCCTATATGACAAACACATGTGTGATGTATAAGCTGTGTCGCTTAATGCCTCCTATATGACAGCCACATGTGTGATGTATAAGTTGTGTCACTTAATGCGTCCTATATGACAACCACATGTGTGATGTATAAGTTGTGTCACTTCACGTCTCTTATATGACAACCACATGTGTGATGTATAAGCTGTGTCACTTTATGTCTCCTATATGACAGTTGTTTCTCGCGACATAATATTCGTTGTTACGTTACACACTTGTGACATATGTTCATACTACACAATACAAAAACGTCACATAAGATGTAAAATGGCGTAGTGCCTAGGTTTTGGGTCGTGACAAAACTATCCATGGAATGTTTTGTACTTCCCGTCAAGAATGGGAAGGCTGTGTTTTAGATAGAAGGTGCTCCTAGGAACATCCAAGGTCAGCTCGCCGCATTTTTTGTCTCCGCAAGGGAAAATATTGGACTGTGTTCCTCAGTTCCGTTGTCCTTTTTTTTTTTTTTTTTTTGCAGGAACGGCAATAAGGTTGATCTTCTATCAAGTAAGATGGCCGTAGTAGCCAATAATTCTTCGTCCAGTGATGACAGTTTCAAGCCCGGCTGGCCATTGCTCCGGCGGTCCATTTATCTTTCAAGCTTGGTAGCTGCTCCACTTTCTTCTGTTGAGATTTTCAGAACCCTGCCAAATGAAATGGAGAAGCTTCATGAGAAATACTCATCAAGCTGCAGAATAATCACATACAAGGAACTATCCGCAGCTACGTCAAATTTCTTACCCGGTTGCTAGTAACCAACACTTCAACAAAGGGTCCTCGAGCAGCTGCCATGGCTTCAATAATTAGAGTATTTGGTCCCAAATGTGCTAAGAGAATGCAATAATAGGCACAATATTCTATGTACTGGAAATTGGCAGAATAACTATGCAGGTTATAAAATCATAAACTAATGTGAAACAAAAATTCATTATTTTTCCAAATAAAAAATCAACTATCTTATGCTACAACAAATTTTATGAACTTTACTGTTGTTGTTATTTCTACAGTTGACTTTATTTAAATGGTATTATTTAGATAATACTACAAAAAAGAGTCTATTAAGGTCCCAAAGATAATTAATAATTTAGTGTAGTTGTTGCACCTCATTCATCAAAACAGCGATGTAAAATTTGTAGATCTTTAAACTGTAGCCCTACATGAATAACATACCTATAAATGACTGCCGATTGTTTGCTTGGATAAGGAACCTTGAAATAAAAAATGTCACAAACAGCCAAGTCACAATCAACCGAATAAAACAAAGACAGAGAAAATGTTAAAATAAAATACTAGACCACACCCATGCTAATGTCACGAACAAAGGTTAAGTTGAACTTACCATATGTCATGATCGGCTGAGGACATCCAGGTGAAGCCAAATTACAGTTTGGTCGCAATAGCTGGATTTGGCCCAATACAAGTCCTCCTAGCAGATTCAGGGTCTTCGAAAGTCACCTATACCCTCCAAATAAGTCCAATAATTTAAAGGTCCACACACACATACAATTATGTAGTCAAACCGAGCAGAGAGTGCGTCGTTAATAGAAACTAAAAGAAAAAAAACTCCGAATGAAAAAGAAAAATTGTGGATGCATATGGCATGTGTGCACAAAACTGTTCAAGAAGTTGTCCAGGTGCCAATGCTGAACAACTCTCTGGGACATCCCAGTGTGACGATCCGCCAATTACGGGCACGAGATCCGCGATGAAGATAAGCACTTGGAGATAATGATGATTGATCAAAATGACGTTGAAGAAAGGTTGAAGATATCCTTATCATCAGTTTCAACAACAATCTTCCGGATCACAACAAGATAATCAAAATAAAATAAATTGCAACAAGATTTTTACTCAACAAACTTCATATCGTAACAACCTGAGATAAGGATGCATCTCTCAGATTATATATGAGGAGCTGACTCGAGGTGTTGCATGATTGATCAAGTAAAAAGAAAAACCATGCATACACGGCGGTCTGCTCCTGAGCATCGAAAGCATACTCTAGACGCTTGCTGTGGGAAGAAACGGAAGGTCTCACATTCAGGGGGAGCCTGAGTGCCGGTTCTTATAGCTGAGTAGAGATAGGATAGAGAGGGAGTCTGCTATCTTGTAACGTCCTTTGTACTCAGTCTTGACTTAGTGAATCGGTTCCCACGGGCATGGGATAAGCCCCCCAGACGTAGGCTCGTTATAGCCGAACTGGGTCACCATTCTTGTGTCCTTAGCAGTATCTTACTTTCTGTCTTTTTATTCTGCTTTGTAACTTGTTCAAGGAAGAAGTCCGGACAACAATTTGAACAAGTTTTCATAATCCTGCACACAACAATTTCAAAAACCATCATCATCTTCAGGTGCTCACATTTGTGCAGCAGACTCTTCTCAAATTCAGATAATCGTACCATATAGAATAGAAGTCAAAAATTTTAGAAGACTCGAAGAATGAGAAATATTGGAACCCAAATCCCTAAACACATGAGCGGTATAATCTCGGATCTCAAGTCGAAGAACCAAAAGAGAAACCCCCAAATAAAGAAAATAATTGATCATTATCGGTCATGTCCTCACACTTCCGCCACATAACCTCAGATCTCATATTCAGCAAAATTGAATCATATGGACTAAAAGTCTGAAAACTCAGAGATTTAATAAGAAAATAAGAACTCTAGAAGAGAAACCCCGAATAGAAAGAAAGCAATCATCGCCTTGACATTTAAGCACCACAATCTTTGATCTCAAATTGAATAACCAAAAGACAACATAAGATAATTGAAAAGCTTCCTAGTGTTAGAACCTCATCTCGATTTCAGATAAGTGAATCATATGGAATAGAAGTTCGAAAATTTAGCAGACTCAAATGAAGAACATAAGAGCTTACAAGAGAAACCCTGATACACACCGCCTACCTTGTACTTATGCTTCAAACAAATATGATATGATAATATATGCTTGAGGCAGCCGACCTTGTACTTGTACCATCACACACTGCCTCAGCGTCAGTATACTTCATGAAAGCAAAAATAACAAAGTAACATACCATAAGAAATAAAATTCACAGGGGAGACTGAACTAAATATGAAAATGACATCGCTTGATCCATATATTTAGTGTGTGCGTGTTTGTGTGCATGTGCAAAATCGCATTTCCAGAGAATCATCTACTTTTGTCCGTTCAGCATGTATTTAAGAATGTACGAGGACAGGCTGAAGAATGTGCAGAAAATACCTCCATTAAGGGAGTCCAAGAGTAGCATTAACGTAAACAAATTACTCAACTATAGCCAAAAAGAATAAGCATGATGGAGTAACCTACCTGTCCACCCAGCTACTTAACATATTAGGGCAAATAGACTGCGCTTGGAGGATGAGCTGCGTAATTGGATAAGGTTGTTGCAAGCTAAGTTTCAGCATATACAAAAAAAAAAAAATCAAGATTATCAAGTTATCAGAAAAATATAAAATGTAATACGGAATGGTCACAGACATACTGAAGGAAGCACCTCAACAAATGAAAGACATACTCTCCGACAAGAATGGTCACAGAAATATGAGCTGCTTCTTTCTTATTGCCAGACGCTTCTTGGATTTTTGCACCTCTCTCATTTAATATGTTACATTATACTTCAGTTAGCACATCTATGCGGGATGAGAAACATTTTTAAAATCAAATAGAAACCAAATAAATATATTAAGATGCAATTTTCATGTATACCGCCAATTCTTACTTGTAAGCATCCATAACCTGAGCAGCTTTGGCTTTCCGCCTCGCACAAACAAGAGCATTAAAAGCAGCAATGTTCAGACCTAACCAGAATGCTTCCTACCAACGTCAAAGTACGCCATTCCCTCTGAAGCATGTTTTTTCCATTGCTTGTTAAAGCCACAGTTAATGGCCTTTATCCATACAAATACAATTGCAACAAAATATGAAAAAGAACAAACCCCATGTAGGCAAAAATTATAAAAGCCAATTATAGGCTGAAAAGATTATGCTCCTAGATGCTGTGCCATTCTTTTATCATAAAACCCTCCGGATAACAAAAGATTACAACTTCTCCATCATTATTTGAAGGTGGGAGAAGTTCCTCATTTGATCTACGCTGGAGATAATACATAGTTGCAGCCCTTCCTCAATGTCTTCAAAGGTGCTCTCGTAACTCCACGTTCCTCTCCACGCATTGGTTCAAGATTCCGAAGCAAGGAAGCTGCACACCCACATTGCAAAATTTAAGTTCATAAGTGAATAAGTTAAACCAAGTATGATCTGAACACGACACTGCCCACATCCGAACTGGCCACGCCGTAAATAGAAATAGTCAGAAACCAAAAGAAAACTCCTAATGAAAAAGAAAATGCTCACGTTTCTACTGCAGAAGTCATCTCAAAATCAGATAATCAAACAATATAGAATAGGAAGTCCAAAATTTTTTAAGACTCAAAGGAGGAATATTAAAACCCAAAAGTGCTTAAACACATGAGCGGGAGGACGTTGGATCTCAAGTCGAAGAACCAAAACAGAAAAGCCCAAATAAAAAAAATAATTCTCATCATCGATCAGGTGCTCAAACACTTCCACCGCATAACCTCGGTTCTCAAATTCAGAAAATTGAATCATATGGACTAGAAGTCAAAAGACTCGTAGAATTAATAACCCTGAAAAGAAATCCCGAATAAGAAGAAAGCAATAATCTTTAAATGATTAGAACAATTACTCCACAGAACCTCCAAAAGAGAATCCCCAAATAAAAATGATCCAACATCATCTTTATAGTTAAGCTGCATAATCTTTAAGAAAACCTTGAATACTCAAACACTTCTACTGCAGAACCTCATCTCTAATTCAGATAATTGAAACATATGAAATTAAAGTTAGAAAATTCAGAAGAATCAAATGAATAACATAAGAACTTAAAAGAGAAACCCTGATGGCGTGATACACACCGTCGACCTTGTACATATACTTCCTTAAAAAATGATAGATTATATTCGCTTGAGGCAGCCGATCTTGTACTTGTACCAACAAACACTGCATCAAGATATTCCATGAAAGCATAAATAACAAAAATACACCATAAGAAATAAAATCCACAATACAGACTAGGCTAAATAGAAAAATGGCATTGCTTGATCCAAATATGTAGAAGGTGTGATCTATATGTGTTTAAAATCTCATTTCTAGAAAATCACCTATTTTTTCAATTCGGCATGTATCTAAGACTGAATCAGTGACAGGCATAATAATGTTTCATAAAAACTTCCATTATGGGACCCTGCGGTGCTGGCCTCAGGTTAAATACATAACCACTCGTGGCTTTCGAATCTTTTATATCAGAAATCCAACTGGCATCACTAAATCCTTCAATGACTCTAGGATCTCGGGTATAGTGTAACCCATATTCCCGAGTGAATCGTAGATACTTCAGTACTCTCACGATTGCTTCCCAGTGTTCTGATCCTGGATTATTTGTATACCTTGCAAGTGTGCTTACGGTATAAGCTATGTCTGGTCTTGTACAATTCATTAAGTACATCAGACTGCCTATCACCCTGGCATATTCTAATTGATTGACACTTTCTTTCCTATTTTTAGACAAATGTCTTGAAATATCAATTGGATTTCTAGACACACTGGAACTTTCTTTTCCAAACTTGTCCAGAATTTTGTCAACATAATGTGACTGACTTAATTTGAAACCATCTGTTGTTCGTGTATTTTGATTCCCAAATGACATCAGCCAGTCTCAAATATTTCATATCAAACTTAGAGTTTAATATGGCTTTCGTTGACTTCACCATGCCTTCATTGCTTCCCACAATAAGCATATCATCAACGTACAAACACAAAATCACATATCCATGATTAGTGTTCTTAATGTATACACATTTGTCACACTCGTTGATTTTAAAACCATTTGACATCTCACACTATCAAATTTTTCATGCCACTGTTTTTTTTAGACCATAGAGAGATTTAACAAGTCTACAAACTTTACTCTCTTGTCCTGGCACAACACAACCCTCAGGTTGTTCCATATTGATTTCTTCCTCCAATTCTCCATTGAGAGATGCATTTTTCACATCCATTTGATGAATTTCCAAATTGCGCAATGCCGCAATGGCAATTATCATTCTAATGGAAGTGATTCTTTTCACTGGAGAAAATGTAATAAAGTAGTATAGACCTTCTTTCTGTCTATACCCTTTGACTACAAGTCTCGCTTTATAGTTATCTATTGTGCCAACCACTTTCATCTTCCTAGTAAATACCCACCTAGAACTAAGTGGTTTATTTCCAGGAGGAAGATTTACTAACTCCCATGTATGATTCTGCATAATGGAGTCAATTTTGCTTCTTATGGCTTCTTTTCATAAGAGACCCTCAATAGAGTTTACAGCCTCCTTATATGTTCGAGGATCTGCCTCAAGCATATACGTTAAGAAATCAGGACCAAAAGAATTTTCGACTCTCACTCGCTTGCTGCGTCTTAGATCTTCTGAATCACTCTCATTCTCAGGTTCATTTTCCTGAATTTGAGATGATTCTCTAATTTCTTCAGAAGATGATTTCTAGTTAGGAGGATCCAAATTACTTACCATACCTATGTATGGAAATTCACGTTCAAAGAACCACACATTTTTTTATTCCAAAATATCATTCTTATGAATATTTGGATTATGTGATTTATAAACCAGGAATCGATATGCATTACTGTTATGTGCATAACCAATGAAAACACAATCAATGGTTTTTGGTCCTATTCTCATTTTCTTAGGTCCTGGTGCCAAAACCTTAGCTAGGCACCCCCACACTCGCAAATGTTTATAAGAGGGCTTACGCCCTAAAAATATTTCATAAGGAGACTTGTCCTTTCGTTTGCGAAGTATTCTATTTAAGAGATAATTTGTAGATAAGATGGCTTCCCCCCATATTGGTTGGGGTAATCCAGAACTTAACAACATTGCATTCATCATCTCTTTTAGTGTTCTGTTCTTTCTCTCAGCAACACCATTAGACTGAGGTGAATATGCTGGTGTCACTTCATGAATAATACCGTGTTGTGCGCAGAACGCCCCTAACGGTTCAACATATTCACCACCACGATCACTTCTCACTCTTTTTATTTTCTTGTCAAGTTGAGTCTCAACTTCCAATTTGAAGGTGGCAAATTTTTCAACAGCTTCATCTTTACTTTTAAGCAAATATATGTAGCAATATTTTGTACTATTATCAATGAAAGTCACAAAATATTTATTTCCACCTCTACTCGGCAAGAATTTCAAATTACATAGATCGCTATGTATTAATTCGAGGGGTTCAGTATTTCTTTCAATTCTTTGAAAGGATGTCCTCATTAATTTAGCTTCAACATATGTTTCACATTTATGTTCGAAGTTAATTTGAACTTTGGGTATACACTCCAAATTCATTAATTTTCTTATGGACTCATTATTTACATGTCCTAAACGTTCATGCCATAAATAAGAAGACTCAATCAAATAAGCAGAAGAACCAATTTTATTCATAGCTTTGGATTTGACATCAGTTACATCAGCTTTGATATCAATAGCATTAAGCTTCCACAAGCCTTCTTTCACATAACCCCTACCAACATACATGTCATTCTTGACGAGTACTACCTTCTGAGACTGAAAGGTCATCTTGAATCCATGGCTATCCAGCACTGTCCAAGAAATCAGGTTCTTCTTAATATCCGGCACAAACAGAACATCATTCAGTTGCAACTTCTTTCCAGTGGTGAACTTCAAGATCACCGTGCCCTTCCCTTTCACTTCAGAAGTGGCTGAGTTTCCCATGTACACCTTCTCTCCAGTTCCAGCCTTGTTCAAAGTGGAGAAGGCAATTTCAGTTGAGCAGATGTGGCGGGTAGCGCCAGTATCCAGCCACCAGTCTCTATCATTTGAGTCCACCAGGTTCAGCTCAGAAATGACAGCCACAAGGTAGTCTTCATCAGCCTCAGCAACATTGACTTCCTTCTTCTTTCCTTTGGGCACTTATCAGCTTTGTGACTAGTTTGGCCAGTAGAAGCACTTCCCCTAGAACTTAGGCTGCTGCTTCCTCTTGAAGGTTATACCCTTCGGAGCCAGCTTGTGAGAAAATGTTTTCTTCTTTGAGGCTTCACCGTGCTCCACCACATTGGCCCTCTCATGTGTCACCTTAAGCCTCTTGTCAAAGCCTCTGTTCTCCTCCTCAATCCGGAGCTTCACATAGATGTCTTCCAAATTCATCTCCTTACTCTTATGTTTGAGGTAGTTTTTGAACTCACTCCAGCCTGGAGGCAGCTTCTCAATCACTGAAGCAACTTGGAATGACTCACTCAGCAGCATTCCCTCAGCAGCTATCTCATGGAAACTGAGTTGCAATTCCTGCATTTAACTCACAACAGTCTTAGAGTCAGTCATCTTGAAATCAAGAAACCTGCCCACAATGTACTTTTTGGAGCCAGCATCCTCCCTTCTGTACTTGTGGTCCAATGACTCCCACAGCTCCTTGGCCGTCTTAATGCACGTGTACACATTGTACAGGCTATCAGCCAGGCCATTCATGACATAGTTCCAGCACAAATAGTCAGAATCTTTCCACATCATGCAAGCCATGCGCTTCTGTTTATCTGGGTCATGTTCACTGACAAAAGGAGGATCCTCAGTCAAGAATCGAGCCAGGCCCAGAGTGGTCAGATAGAAAAGCATCATAAGAATGTTGCCACCTCTTGAAGTTCAGGCCATTAAACTTCTCAAGCTTTTCCACCCACATCGCTGCAGGGAGCACTCGTGCCACAGTCGCGTTCGGAATAGAACTCGCAGGTCCATTCCCGGCCGCAGCCAGCACTTGGTTAAACCCTGGCAGTGATGCAGTAGGAAACTGGCCCGCAGGTACATGCCCAGTAACTGCAACAGTAGGAGTCCGCTGCATATCACTTGTTCCTACAGAAGGCTGCACTCTGGCAGCACCAGGAACCGGAGCCGGGTCCACTCCCATTGCCACCTCAGTCAGCATCTGCATCACTGAATCATTGGCTGGAATATTCTGGTCAACATCCATGGTTTGGTTCTCAGTATCCATTTCTACACAGAAACAGGAAAATCAGTAACTTCAAAACAGAATTACACAATCGTGTTTCGCAGCAACAATTTCGCTTTAAGAATGTTAGACAGTATAGCCGCAGTAAATAGGAGCTCGTAATTAACAATGTATACAATTCCGAAATTACTGAAATAGGAGAGTGAAGTGAAATACACAAAACCAGAATTGATGTTGAAGCTTGCTTGGTAACTTCCTTAAAGCGAAATTGCCCCTTACCGTGCTGGGTGTGGTTTTGGCAATCGGCTTCCCAGGATACGATAACAGACTTCAAGCTGAACTGCACGATTCAGATGAAACGAAATAGAGCTCGTTGCCTTCTACTATCACCGAAAAACGCAGGTTGAAAAGTACTAACAGACTGGAGGAGGAGAGCTGGATATTTTTAATTTCAGAAAGGAGGACGCGACCCTCCTTTAATAGCATTCAAGAGCCGCCTGCCCATATCCCATGAAGATCGACTAACTTCCCAATAAATATGGGAAGAGGGGAGATTCGGCTGGAGATAAGGAAAGACTTAGTATTTTGATATTCAAAACAAAACTACGTAGTTTCGTTACTTAGGAAATCGCATACTATATGGTTGATATCATGTCACATGTATCACATAGTGACTTATAAAAATTGCAAAACAAAGCTTTCATCTCGCAACCTGATTGGAGCTACATTCGTGTCCGTAACATGCGGGCGCACACAAGTTTCTTCACGTTTTCAGCGAAATCAACCCGTGATTTGCACCCCTGAGCGCCCGCGTTGGAGAATGGCTTTTGTTAACAACTTATACATGCTCAACATGAGATTATATAAGAAGCCACACATTTTGCCTTTTCCCACCAATGTAGGATTCCACCAATTTTGGCATTAGAGATGACGTTGTTCCCAAAATTGGTATTAAGCAACTCCGCATGGTATGGAAGCGAATGTGGAAGATAATCAGAGTTTCCCAAAGACTAAGGTTGACAAAGAATAAGCATGATTGAGTAACCTAACTGTCCACCAGCTCCTTAACATATTAGGGCAAATTGACCGAGCTTGGAAGGATGAGCAGAGTACAAAGGTCTAAGAGTTGAGAGATCTGTTAGCTAATGGGGAACGTAAATGGACAAGGTTGTTCCGAGCTAAGTTTCTGCATATAAAAACAAAACTCATTAAGTCATCGAAAAATATAAACACAAGGTTGTTCCAAGCTAAGTTTCTGCATATACAAACAAAAGTCAATATTATTAAGTCAGCGAAAAATATAAACTGTAATACGAAATTAAGAAAAAACTTACAAGTATTGCATCTGCACTGAATGATTGGGGTAGAAAAAATTTATCACTATCTTCATGTACAGAAATACTTCTACTGCAGAACCTAATCTCGAATTCAAATAATTAAATTATATGGAACTGAAGTTAGAAAATTCAGAAGACCTTAATGAAGAACACAAGAATTTAAAAGAGAAACATTGATACACACCGCCGACCTTGTACTTACACTTCGTTCAAATATGATATGATAATATATGCTTGAGGCAGCCAACCTTGTTTTTGTACTTACACACATTGCCTCAGCCTCAGGATACGTCATCCCATTCATACGTGCCAGAACACCTCTTCAACAAAGGTATAGGCATCAAAATGTGTCAACCTCCTGCGAAAATTAAAGAAAATACTTGCAGTCCCACCAACTGTAAATTTTTATTAAACATGGCAAGAAAAAAATCACTTAATAATAAAGTACTATTTGAGAATTAATTTTCTCAATAAAACTAGCCAGATATAGCCCCAAATAGTAATTAGTGTACCAATAACTTCCAACCTGGTGACTGCAAATAAAAAGGTATGACTAATCTTATTCATGATAAGTGTGCGCATCTCCAAGGGCCTCATGTAAACAAGCCCAATATGTAAAACAGTCCATCTGTCATCAAGAAATAGAGATTCATATAGAAAGTGTATTCTCTAACGCATGACTAAAATTATCTAAAATTTTGCAGAACAAACATCTCAGTCGCCAAATCTGCAAGGGATCTTCTCATCACTATCCCAAAAAATTTTTGGTCATCGCCCGCAATTGGTATTCGCCTTCTCTTCTTTCTACAAGACCTCATCTTGATACGACTGTGCGTGTGTCCCTCTCTGCCCTGTGTCAAAGGTGAGATCTTTGGGTATTAAGAATTTTTCGTCGGATTAGCTTTTATAAGAATCCGGTTAGATGAGGGTTGTGTAGATTTGGAGTGGTGGTGAAGTCGGATTGAATTTTTTAAAAATCTGATTTGATGATGGTGATGGGTAGTGTTTATTAGAGATGTAGCTCACGCTTGAATTCGAGTGAGATTCTTCAGTTGTGTTATATAATGATTTTTATTGAAACTGAATTGGATTAGTTTTTTTTTTTATGCTTAAAGGCTCTTTGAAAGATGTGAGCTTTGTGTTGATTTTGGTGTTTTTCAGCTAATAAAGACACAAATTGACTTGGGTTTGTTCTAAAGGTTGAGTTTTTTGTGTTCATCGGAGCTGCTTTTGGCAAGCTTTATGTGATTTTGGCACTGTTTTTTTACCAGAATCTACTACTGGTTGGAATAGGTTAGTTCATTGACATAGATGGTCGATGTTTGCTGTGTTGGTTCTATTGGCGGTTATGCTATTTTTAAAGTATTGGAATTTTATTGGTATGGATCTTCTCATTATGTATGTTCAATGTTGTCCGGTTGAACATATTGGAGCTTCGGCAGATTCTTTGTTCTGCTTGTGGAGTGTGGTCAGCAAATTGATTATAGTATATTGTGTGTTTCAGTGGATTAACTTACTCTTGGTGAAGCTAGTCGAACTTGTGTGTGACCTTTGCAGCATCCTACAATCAGATTTTATTTATAGCATTGTTAGATCATTCAGAATATATCCATCTATCGGCTAAATATTGATGATGTTCTTTAATTGGTTTCATATATCTTGAACTACTAGATTCGAAGTTATCAGCATAGTACTTTCTCTTTTCTTCCTTTTGGAGCTGGTCCCCAATTAAAATGAGGTGATATTCCTCACAGGCTACTGATGATTTACATGGGCAACCCTTGGCTTTGCATGTTCAAATAAGTACTATTTTTGAAGTTTAATTCACTGGAATGATTAGGCAAATTATATGGCTAGTTTGAAACTTTTGTCATAGGGCCTATTTTTTTAGTAAGTGAAGTCATTGATTCTAGCAATTCACAATTTTTAACCTTTTTTTAAACTTATTTCAGATATATTTGTATGGAATGGACACATCATTCACACAATTTCTTAATGAAGGTCCATGCGAAGACAGTGAAGATATGAGCTCTCAACCGTATTTACCGCAGAAAAAAGGACGTTCAAAGAATTTCTCTATACAAGAAGAAATGTTTCTCATAGCTGCATTGGAAAATGTTAGTTTGGACCCCATAAAGGGCAACAATCAAACGCAAACTAGCTATTGGAGTAGAATTGCAAACTATTTTGATGAGCACAAATCATTCCAAAGTAAAAGAACTCCAACAGCTTTGACTAATCGATGGTCCACTATACAAAAATGTGTGAGCAAGTTTTAAGGGTTCTATAATCAAATAAAGGGAAGAAATCAAAGCGGAATATGTGAAGCGGACAAGGTATGAAATTTGATTCTTTTGGTGTCTTTTTCGGTATTGACTTTGTTCAAAGTATTGCACTATTTATAACTGCACTTATTTTTTGTCAGGTGCGTCAAGCTATGGAGATGTATCAAAGTCTACAAGGCAATGCATTCCCATTCTCGCACTGTTGGGCAGAGTTGTAAAATTTGCCAAAATTTGCCTCAGTTATGACCAAGAAAAAAGTAAGAGCACCCCCAAATGAGAGCCTACATACTATCGGATCCTCATAAAGTCCTATGAGTATCAATTGTGAGCAAGTGGATGAAGAATGATTGGAACGCCTAATGGGAATAAAGGCTGCTAAAAAAAAGGAAAAGAATGGATGCTGAGCCACGTAATGAAGCATCAAATGCTTTTTTTACAGAAATGAGAGACCATATGTCTACTTCTGCTAATAAGAGACGAGCTGAATATAAGGTCATGATAAAGATAGAAGAGGAACATCTTGCACTAAAAAGAAAGAAAGCAAGTAACAATCAATGAAACAAGGAAGAAGCGGGAGCAAGAAATGTATGAAGCTTCCATCATGGCTACCGATACAACCAATATGGAGCCACAAATGGCTAGCATCTACAATTCAGTTAAGGCTGAAATTTTAGGAAAAAGACTGTAGGTGTTTAACTTCAATCTTGGTTGGCATCAAATCTTTTAGTTGTGGTGATTTGGAATCTTTTTGGTTGGCATCGAAAAAGACTGTAGGATTGGAAGCATTGCACTATATATAATTGCACTTACTTTTTTTTTTGGTATAAATGATTGCTAATAAAATGCCTAAATATAAAGATCATTGAACATAAAAAAGTTCACATTGCATAACATATAATGTTATCTTAACAAACACATAATATTGGTAGGCACCGCATAAAAAAGTTCAGATTGGAGGACGCAGCGTCAGTCTTGGCAGGCACCATATCTTTGCCAAATATGCTCAATGAGATCATTTTGCAGTTGAATAGACCTTGCTTGCCCCTAATTTGATGATGTACTTGAATGAACTCCATAATATTGGAAGTACAAATTCTATTCAATGATAACCGCAATTTCAACAGTTGAATCATAGTTGTAGTCCGAAGTCTGTAATTCTCTCTCGTCTTCAATAATCATATTATGCAAAATGATACAAGCCGACATTATATATTTCATTGTGTCCACATCCCAAAATCGAGAAGGTCCGCGTATCATTGCAAATCGATACTGCAACACTCTGATAGTATCCCATGGTATATTCGTGCCCATTAATATTATAAGACACTTTAGGACCACATCCTTCAGCTAGTTCTTCAAATAGATGAGATCAATCAAATACATTTATATCGTTTAATGATCTCGGTAATCTAAAGAAAACATGCCAAATCCAAAGGTCATATGAGGCCACAGCTTCTAAAATAATAGTGGGTTCACGAACATGGCCAGTGTACATACCTTGCCACGCAGTTGGACAATTCTTCATCTTCTAATGCATACAATCAATCCTGCCCAACATTCCTGGAAAGCCTTGGTGTTCGGCTACCGCTAACAGTCTAGCCACATCTTCATCATTTGGTCTTCTCATATATTCAGCACCAAATATTTCCACAACTCCTCTTACAAATCTTTTGAGACTTTCTATAGTCGTGCTGTCTCCAATTCTTATACAATCATCAACCACATTTGCGGTAGTTTCATAGGCAAGCATCCGAAATGCCGCTGTTATTTTTTGGTGAGGCAATAATCCACAAACTCTGACCGCATCTGTTCTTTGAGTGAAGTAGTTATCATGAGCCGACATTTCTTCTTGAATTCTTAAAAATAAAGATTGGCGCATCCGAAATCTTCTACGAAACATTGATTCTGGTTATGTAGAAGTGCTATAAAAATAATCACGATAAAGTCTAGCATGATCATCTTCTCTATCGGGTTTAATAACATGGTGGTTCATTGTAGATCCACCATGGCACGGTGAGAACTCATTCTGACTTTCACAATGATGTTGAGCAACAAGACCCATTGTTTGTAGTTCTTCATTTTCATCCTTTATCCTCATTTTTCACCGTTCTCGTAGATTGTATGGCATGAATTTGGTAAAATTGAAGGGAGGAGAGTGTCGGGATGAGGATATGAGAGTTTATGGATGAAGAGTATAGAGTGTATGGATGAAGAGATAAGGTTCAATTATAGTCATTGAAATTTGATTTCTAAATATATAGAAAAAAATTTAAAACTACTATTTTTTTAAAACGAGTTTTAGGTTCTACCGTCCTTTTGAAAAAAGTTTTAGATCTACCGTGTTTTTCACTTGGCTGGTCTTACTGTGACCGGTCATCTGAAAAAATTGATGTGGCGGCCGGCGTGACTGATTTTTAAAAACATTGAAAACATTAAAGATGGCCGGCCATAACAAGGCCGGCCACCCATCTATTGCACCTTCTCTTCCACGCAGCCAACCTCATAAACCCTAATCACTCTAACAATAAAGCCTAAGAAATATATTTGGGGAGGTTGCCTCATTTATGCACCTTCTCTTGCACGCAGCCAACCTCCTAAACCCTAATTCACTCTACACTAAAGCTACTGGGTGCAAGTTGCCTCATTTATTGCATCTTCTCTTCCACGCAACCAACCTCCTAAACTCTAATTCACTCTACACTAAAGCTACCGGGTGCAAGGTGGTCGGCCTTGTTATGGCCGGCCATCTTTAATGTTTTCAATGTTTTCAAAAACCAGCCACGCCTGTCACATTGAATGTTTTCAATGTGGCCGGCTGTATTAAGACCGGCCAGTTGGAAAATTTAACTGGCCGGTTTTAACATAACCGGCCATAATAATTTTTCAGATGACCGGTTATATTGAGGCCGGCCAATTAAAAAACACGGTAGATCCGAAATATTTTTGCATTACACGGTAGAACCAAAAACCTATTTACAAACTACCGTAATTCTAAATTTTTTTCAAATATACATAACCATTATGCATAATCCCATTGGAGCACAAACTATTTTTCATCATCTAAATTATCATAATCAATATAATACTATATTTTAGCCAATCATTTGACATAATCCCTTGGAGATGCTGTTACAAGGTAGATTTTAGCTTTGGTACGTAGTTTATTTTTTATGAAATAACACAAAATTAATTAAAATTTACACTATGAAAGGAAAAAAATTGTGTCACGAGCAATGCAGATACCATTAATGTTGAGAAATCACTCAACTACACCAAAGAGAGTAAGAATGAATGAGTAACGTACCTGTCCACAAGCTCCTTAACATACTAGGGCATAATGACTCAGCTTGAAGGGATGAGCTTGGTACAGATGTCTAACAATTGAAAGATCTATTAGCTAATGGAGCATGTAATTGGATAAGGTTGTCGCAAGCTAAGTTTCTGCATATACAAAAAAAATTTTAAGATAAATAAGTCATCACAAAATATTAACTGTGTGGATGCATATGGCATGCTTGCATAAAACTATACAAGAAGTTGTCCAGGCGCCGAAGCTGGACAACCTCGTGCGCGTAATCCGTGACTAAATCCGAAGATATGGACTTAAAGATAATTGATTCTGAAAGATAACATTGGGAAGCTATCAAGTATCAATGAGATCGCAACAAATCTGGATGATGATATATTCTTGGAGATCGCAACAAATCTGGATGATGATGCATCATGCAAGGTATATATATGAGGAACTGAAGCAGCCGTATGTATTCATTCATCTGGAGAAAAATACAAGTATACACGGCAGCTGGTTCATGAGTGTTCGAAGCATACAATTACTTACACGCTAGCTGTGGGAAGAGACGGGAGGTCTTACACTCATGGGGAGCCTGAGTGCCGATTACTAGTAGAGGAGTAGAGGTTAAAATAGAGAGGGAGTCTGTTGTTCTGTAACACCCTTGTACCTTGTCTTGAATTAGTGAATCGGTTCCCACGGGCTTGGGATAAGCCCCCCAAACGTAGGCTCGTTTGCCGAACTGGGTCACCATTCTCGTGTCGTTAGCGATAACTTTTATTTCTGTCATATTTATTCTACTACATAACTTATCCAGAGTAGACGTCCCAACAACAAGTTGGACAAGTTCTCACCATCCTGCACACAACAATTTCAATTTGGTATCAGAGCGGCGTGCTCAACAAACAGAGTAAAAGATCTTGGTGTAAAGCTGAAGGAAGATGAGTATGAGAGAAGGACAAAGCATAGCACGACCTCCACTATTAGAAGAAGACAATTATGGCTACTGGAAAGGCAGGATGAAGGCATACATCCAGACCATTGATGACCGTGCTAGCTATTCTGAAGTCCTGGAGTGTCCCAACTAAAAAGAACAAAGACGGAAACGAGACTGAGAAACCTAAAGAAGAATGGACGAAAGATGAAGAATGGGCCCGAACCAGCAATGCAAAAGCTTTGAATGTCATTTTTTCAGCGGTAGATGAGAAGATCTTCAAACTCATCTCAAAATGCGAAGTCGCTAAAGAAGCTTGGGACATACTGGCAACCCATCATGAAGGAACTGACAAAGTCAAACTGTCCCGCATGCAAATTATAAACACTCAGTTTGAGGAGTTGAAGATGACCGAAGCCGAGAGCATAGAATTCTTCGCAAAACTGGGAGATCTGTCCAACCAAGCATTCAACCTAGGAGAACCCATGGCTGAAGAGAAGCTGGTGAGAAAAGCATTGCGATCACTGCCTGCCAGATTTGAAATGAAAGTGACTGCGATCGAGGAAGCTCAGGATGTGAGAAGAATGCGGCTTGATGACTTGATGGGATCACTCACCACATATGAGATGAGGATAGCCGGGAACCAGCCTGCCGCAAAAAACGTGTCATCGGCCTCAAGGCAGAAACTCAAGAAGTTGATAATGAAGATGACATGACAGAAGAAATAGCCCTCCTAAGCAAGTAGTTTGGGAGATTCATGAACAAACTGAACAATAAAGTGGTGGGACAATTTGCTCAACACAACGGCCAGTACAGATCCAGAGGAAATTCCCAGACTAGAGTCAGACAGCTAGACTCCAAGGAACAAAGCCATCCAAAAGGGATTCAATGCAGAGAATGTGAGGGATACGGACATGTACAGGCTGAGTGCGCAAACACGCTCAAACGAAACAAAAGATCCCTGAATGTAACATGGAGTGATGAAGAGTGCGAGGAAGAAAGTCTGGAAAAGATAGTTGCACTAACCTCAATTGCCTCAATGACAGGTTCGGAAAGCAAAGATGAAGAACCAACTGACGAATGCATCATCGAGAAGTTTTCGTATTGCACTCAAAGTGGACTGAAGTTATCAGCATCAATACAAAGCTCAACAAAACAATCAGTAGCTTGAAAGACAAGAATGTCGATCTACAACGCCAGGACAACATCTTGGATAAAGAAAGGGCGAAAGATCACAGAACCATCAACTGCAACAAGAACTGTCTGAAGTTACAGAAGAGCTGAGCTCATTCAAAAGGCTTCAAAGGATGCTCAACACAGGAACCGGAAAGCTAGACTCTATCTTATCTATGCAGAGCCTGAGTCATGACACGAGAGGCATTGGATTCACCGGATCCAAAACAACCAACAAATTGGTATTTGTCCGCGAAGCTGAGAGGATCACTCCAGATACGTCCAGACATGCCAACAAATCAGCAACATGGAAGGAGAAACGAAGGTGTTATTACTGTCACCACCCTGGGCATATCATAAGAAATTGTCACATTAGAAGAATGGACTCAGGCATCCGTCGAGACAACAAGTGGGTCTGGAGAGCAAAGGAGAAAAGAGACACCTGCCTTGTTGCCTACACCATGACCACCCATACCAAAGGAAGCAGATGGTACTTTTACAGCGGGTACTCCAAATATATGACAGGTAATGAGAAGTATCTTACTGACATTAGACCAACCCGCAATCAACATGTGGGCTTTGGAGATGGAAAGAGAGGGAGAGTCCTTGGGAGTGGAACCCTGACCGCTCACGGTCTGCCAATACTCCGAAATGTTCTGCTGGTTGAGGGATTAATTGCCAATCTACTCAGCATAAGTTAGCTCTGTGATGGAGAGAACCAGGTGGAGTTTAACAGAGACTCTTGTAAAGTCGTGAACAAGCTAGGAGAATGCCTACTCAGAGGTCATCGCTCGACAAACAACTGCTACATGCTGAACACAACACAACCGATGGGCCAATCTGCCTCAAAACCAACACTGAAGAGCTCCAGCTATGGCATAGACGAATGGGGCATTTTCATGGAAGGATGATCAAAAGACTGGCGACAAAAGGACTAGTTCATGGAATACTTGCATTCACTGGAGAAGTAGATCTATTATACGGAGAATGCCAGCTGGGAAAGCAAACAAGGGCAGCCCAAATCAACACCTCAAAACCTCTTGAGGTTCCTCATGGGACCAATGCAGGAGGAGAGCATCGGTAGGAAAAGATATGTCTTTGTCTGCGTAGACGATTATACCAGATACACTTGGATATCATTTATCAGGGAAAAGTCAGAGACTGTCCAAGTTGTTGTACAACTGACCACTCATCTGGAACAAGCAAGGAGGGGCCATGGAGAATATATAATAGCCATCAGAAGTGACCACGGACGTGAGTTTGACAACGAGCAAATGATGGACTACTGCGACAACCATGGAATCCAGCATCAGTTCTCCTCTCCAATCACTCCTCAACAAAACGGAGTGGTCGAAAGGAAGAACAGAACACTCCAAGAGATGACCAGAGTAATGCTCCATTCCAAGAACATTCCACTCAAGTTCTGGGCTGAAGCCATGAGCACGGCATGCTACACTCTAAATTGAGAACTCATCAGAGAAGGTATGGAGAAGACCAGCTATGAACTATGGATTGGGAACAAACCCTCAGTCAGATTCTTTCATATATTCGGGAGTACATGCTACATACTGGCAGACCGCGAGTACAAACATAAGCTGGACGTAAGGAGTGACGAAGGGATATTTCTCGGATATTCCACAAACAGCAGGGCATATAGGGCGTTCAACAAACGGACTGGAACCGTAATGGAGTCTACAAATGTCATCGTGAAAGAGGATGACGTGAAAGAAGATGATGGAATTAACCTGCCGAAAGGCCCAAACAGTAATGAGGAGACAATGCAGAAGCAATCAGAAAAAGAAATACAAAGTGTACCAGAAAGTGTCCAACTAGATGATCCTATACACATGGAAGAAGAGTCAGAACTAGAGGAAGGCAGGAAAGAATCGTGCCCTTGGTCAACCAGCAGAATTCAAACCAATCATCCAATCATCAATGTCATCAGAGATCCTATAGAAGAAAGACAAACCCGGACTATTCCCAGAATCAACTATCGGGACATGATCAATCACTCATGCTTCCTATCCACAGTTGAGCTGAAGAACATAAAAGAAGCAATGAAGGATGAACACTGGATTCTGGCCATGCAAGAAGAGCTCGGAGAACTTGAGAGAAACAACGTTTGGGATCTCGTTCCAAGGCCAAACAGAGTTAACACCATCGGCACTAAATGGGTGTGCAAGAACAAGACGGATGAGAAGGGGAATATCACTCGCAACAAGGCAAGGTTGGTGGCTCAAGGATACACTCAAGTCGAAGGGATAGATTTTGACTAGACTTTTGCTCCCGTGGCACGACTGAAGACAATTCGATTACTGATAGCTCTATCATGCCACATACAGGTCAAACTACACCAAATGGACGTGAAAAGTACCTTCCTAAATGGACTTCAATCTGAAGAACTATACGTAGCTCAGCCAAAAGGATTCGAAGACCCAGCATATCCGAACCATGTCTACTGCCTCAAAAAGGCTCTCTATGGCCTCAAACAAACTCAACGGGCATGGTACGAGAGACTCACAGAATTCTTGATCCAGCACCGCTATTCCAGGGGAAGAGCAGACAAGACCTTATTCGTTCGACGCACCAAGACAGCCATCATCATCGCTCAAATCTATGTGGATGAGCATGGTCGGGGAGATGTATGACAATGCGTAATTTGACGCGTACAACGACGCGCGATCACTAACCACGTATCTTAACATCCTTTTCAAGCTATGCATCCGAAACATAAATCCAGGTTACACAAAACATGCCTGCCATTCACCTATGTTATCTAGGGATAGTCCACAGGCTCTTGGCGCAAAGCTCATTCTCAAGTCTTAAAGTCCAGACTTTATAACTCATAAGAGAAGAGGAGCTTGGCTTGGCATTTTACGAAAATTGCATAAGCAAGTCAATGATTCCGTGCAATCACAAGGGTCGTTCCTTAACTCAACTTATATGAATTCCAATACATGATGCAATCACACACAATAAACAAGTGGTATAATACACAATGCCAAACTTAAGGTGAAGTGTCTAATGGCCTTCGGCCTTATTATGCTCAAGGAGGAACTTTTCTTCCTTTCCTTTGCATTTTATTTCTCCTTTTTTTTCATAGATATTTTTTGTTGGGGCCTATTTTGTGCCCTCTTTTGACGTTCTTTTTGTCCCTCTCATTCGAGGGACTCCACACTTAAAGCTTGACAAAGTATAAAAAGTGAAGGCGGGTGTGTGTGAGTAACAACATACACGAGAATACATAATAAGAAAACTAAAGTCACCGGGAATCACAAACAATGCTTAAGTTTTCAAAAAAGATTAATTTAAGACCGGTGCCTATAAGTATCAAGTTCGAAGCATGCTTTCAAAAGTGTATGGGACATATGATAGACAAAAGATAGTAATAATATTAACTCCAAAGAATACACACTCGAACGAACTATTTCAGATTCTAAACACAAACACAAATAGGATGAATAGATAACCGGCGTAGCTCATAAAGCGTGAGAAAGTTAACAACAAGCCATAGATAATTTGAGCGTGCAAGTGATCTCACCGGGAATCACAAACAATGCTTAAGTTTTCAAAAATGATTAATTTAAGACCGGTGCCTATAAGTATCAAGTTCGAAGCATGCTTTCCAAAGTGTATGGGACACATGATAGACAAAAGATAGTAATAATATTAACTCCAAAGAAGACACACTCGAACGAACTATTTCAGATTCTAAACACAAACTCAAATAGGATGAACAGATAACCGGCGTAGCTCATAAAGCGTGAGAAAGTTAACAACAAGCCATAGATAATTTGAGCATGCAAGTGTTCTTAAACTAACATGCCTATCAACCTAACTAAAATGCAATACATGGCAAGAGTGATTATGCACTCTAAACACTCCACACTTAAGAGCAAGCTTAGTCCCTAAGCGATAAAAATAGAAATATAAATCAACCAGAAAAAGAACTAAACACTTAGGTTGAGAGCACATAAATCACGCATCATGTCATGTAATGCACAAATTTAGCTAACCAAAACAAATATAAAAACTTGTAAACCGGGTTACTTCCTGTCAAGGCCTAGTTTAACGTCTTGGCAAGATTCAGCAAAGCGCCCAATAGAAATCACTCGCGAGAAGTCCTTTGCTAGAATCCCTTCTCGCGGGGCGTTCAATGCTCAAAGGTGTCAATCCACCTTCAAATCCCATTTGAATTTACGTCCATCAAGTGTTATATGGACGTTGAATTGACAGTCCAATCCCTTTATAAATATTAGTCTCTTGAGAACCAAGGGATTGTAGGAGCTTCTTCTCGACAGTTTCAAAAAATATGGCAAGAACCTTAGAAACTTGTCCAGCAGTAGTGCAAGAAGATATACATCTTCACTACATGCTCCATATCCAATTGGCATGCTTCCTATGAGTTCTTCAGTTAGTAACTCAGATGCCAATGTCTCATGACTTTCCTTTACTATCACATTTATATGTATGCGAGGATCTTCTTTAGTCAAATTCTGATATATATCAATGAAGTCCTCATAATTTTAAATTTGTGGCGGCTCAAAGTGCTCCATCTCTTCGACTACATCACCATGTTCATTCACATCATTGGAAAATAAGGGTGAAGGGGCAAATGCTTCATTAACATGAACTTCTTGATGGCTGGCCACTTCCATCTCGACGTCATTGTCTATGAATTCCTTGGTTGCCCCCGGTTCTCTTGCTGCTAAGCTTTCTTGTTGTCCAATCTGATTTTCCAGCATTCAGTTCTTAATAGCAAGCTGCTCCACTGACTTTGTCAAGTTGGCAAGTTTTGTGTCAATTTCTTGATGATGCTTGCTCTGATGTGCCAAAAAATCAGCGAGCATGGACTCCACTCTTGATGTCCCAGTGTTCTGAGGTTGGGTCTGCTGATATTGTGCGTCTCCATAGTAGTGCTCTCTCAACAGTGGATGATGGTTGCTTTCCCAATTTTGCTCATAACATTGAATCCATTGTCGATCATTGTTCCAAGATAGAGTATAATGAGGTGTTGAAAAGTGTTGCTCGTCCCATGAGCTCTCTCCACTCGGATACATGCCTTGTTGATTGTATGAATACATCCTCGCAATTCAAGATAAACATATGATTAGTGAAGGATAAAATTAGAATAAAAAATGGAATAGTCCTGAACTATGTATGCTAAAACTAATAACACACTTAGATGCTGTTCCCCGGCAACGGCGCCATTTTGACAAGGCGTATTTTTAACCCTTTATAGATGTCAGATATAAGTTTCAGGGGTCAAATTGTAGTCAAAAACAATTTATAGACCTTGGTAAGCCAAGGGTCGATCCTAGGAACAGGCGCGTGTATATACTAACTAGCAAACAATATGTTCAACTACTCCTAATGGAAATTCTGAGTTTAGTTCTAAATATTCCTAACTCTCCTAAATACTAACGGTTATTCGATTAGAGAAAATAATTCCAAGATCGAACGTCACTCATGCTCGCAACACGATTCATGCAATCAGTCACATCATATAGTCATGCAAAATAGCTTTGGAAATAACCTAAATTGACATCAGATGAGCCGCCCATTCACGGATCATCACCTATTGAACGCCGCCCAATCATGGATTATCAACAGTTTCGATTTATTAGACACAAAGGTTTCCAGACAAAATATGTCAACTTTCTTATCGATTCATGTACTAACAATATAGCTACCATGTCTTGACATCAATCCTATTTATTCCAGTTAACTGCCTCAGACCCATTCATCTATTTGGCATCTAACCTAGTTTCGTTCTAACATGCAGTCATCCCAATCAATGATCAACAATGGTAAAAAGATAGAATGAAGCATAATAGAATTGAAAACATAAACTTACATTAAACTAAAACTGATGTTTGTACAAATCACATGAAATCAGGTTACAGGCATGGGATCTGTAGGATCTCAGAACTAAATAAACTACTCGCTACTCATCGGGATTACTACCAATAAAAGAATGAAGAGAATAAAGAATGAAGAACCCGTGACGACGATCTTCACTCCAAGCTATCCTCTTCTCTCTTGCGTTCGTTCTCCAAAATCGTCCAATCCTCTCTGAACGAGCCCTTGATTTCTATTTATATGAAAATCAATTGGGCTGATTTTCAAAATTGATTTGCGGCCCGGTTTGGTGCCAAACTGGCGGTTTCAATGTTCAAACCGCAGGTTTAACTTATAAACTGCCGGTTCTACGTTGAACCGGCCCTTCTCAGAGAATCATGAAATTTTGCCTTTGGGGCCGGTTTGACCAGTAAACCGCCGGTTTGACCAGTGAACCGGCGGTTCTTACTTGAACTGGGCTACTGTTCACTCAACACTGTAAATCTGACTTGTCTTGCGTTTTTGACCATCTAAACCTTCGAATTATGTCTTGCTGTAAACTATAATGTTTTAGGCCTTTGAGTTAGCTTTCTAACAAGATATAGTACGCGTAAATCGGATAAGAATCATGTTCTCGGCAAGCCTTTGATGACAAATAGGTCAATCTGCCCAGATTTGGTCTGTATTCGTTTGAATCTTTGTGTTTTGTCTTATTTTGCTCCAAACGAACTACAAATCCTCAATTTAATATAACTTGACCTGAAATGAGAGTAGACTGGTGAAAACACAATGAAAAGTTCGGGAGAGGAGCAAAATTCATCATCGAATGAAGTGAATAATCGGTAAGAAATCAACCGATCATCCTACTTCCTAGGACTACAAGTGGTGCAGAAGCCAGCTGGAACATTTATATCACAGAGCAAGTATGCCAAGAATTTGATTAAAAAGTTCGGCCTCGAAAAATCTAGTCGCAAGAGGACTCCACCAGCCACTCACGTAAAGGTCACCAAAGATGATGCAGGGAAGTCAGTGGACTAGTCTCTATACCGAAGCATGATCGGCAGCTTGCTCTACCTCACTGCAAGCAGACCGGATATCGCATACTCTTTAGGTGTGTGTGCCAGATATCAGGCTAATCCCAAGGAGTCGCACATGTCCCAGGTAAAGAGGATTATCTGTTATATCAACGGCACTACAGAGTTTGAACTATGGTACACACGGGATACAAGTGCGTGTCTAACTGGATATAGCGACGCAGACTGGGCAGGCAGTGCTGAAGACCGCAAGAGTACCTCCGGAGGCTGCTTCTACCTAGGAAACAATCTTATGTCCTGGTTCAGAAAGAAGCAGAACAACATCTCACTATCTACCACTGAAGCAGAGTACATTGTCGCAGGGAGTTGTTGTGCGCAACTACTATGGATGAAATAGATGTTGTCCGAGCTGGGTGTCCAACAAGAAGTTATGACCATCTTCTGCGACAACATGAGTGCCATCAGCATCTCGAAGAACCCAGTACAAGATTCCAGGACCAAACACATTGCCATTCGTCATCATTTCATCCGAGAACTGGTCGAACAGAAGGTGATCAGCCTAGCTCACGTTTCAACAGAATAACAAGTTGCGGATATTTTCACCAAAGCATTGGATTGCTCCCGCTTTGAAACTCACAGGTCTACTCTGAACCTGTGTGCCCCCCAACATTGAAGGAGTTTGCGGCAATGGAGTTGATCCCGCTATTCAAATATTATTTAGTCCGAGCGGGAAACTCATTAAACGGAGTGATGACACGACTTGGCATTTCCAGCAAATCAGGGGGAGAAAAATGCAGTCACGGAAACAGATATGAAGTTTTGATGCAAATGTCAAGGGGGAGATTGTGGATGCATATGGCATGCTTGCATAAAACTGTACAAGAAGTTGTCCAGGCACCGAAGCTGAACAACCTCGTGCGCGTAATCCGTGACTAAATGCAAAGATATGGGCTTAAAGATAATTGATTCTGAAAGATAACATTGGAAAGTTATCAAGTATCAACGAGATCGCAACAAATCTGGATGATGATATATTCTTGGAGATCATTGGAGATCGCAACAAATCTGGATGATGATATATTCTTGGAGATCATTGGAGATCGCAAAAAATCTGGATGATGATGCATCATGTAGGGTATATATATGAGGAACTGAAGCAGCCGTATGTATTCATTCATCTGGAGAAAAATACAAGTATACACGGCAGCTGGTTCATGAGTGTTCGAAGCATACAATTACTTAGACGCTAGCTGTGGGAAGAGACGGGAGGTCTTACACTAAAGGGGAGCCTGAGTGCCGATTACTAGTAGAGGAGTAAAGGTTAGAATAGAGAGGGAGTCTGTTGTTCTGTAACGCCCTTGTACTATGTCTTGAATTAGTGAATCGGTCCACGGGCTTGGGATAAGCCTCCCAGACGTAGACTCGTTATAGCCGAATTGAGTCACCATTCTCGTGTCCTTAGCAGTATCTTTTATTTCTGTCATATTTGCTCTACTGCATAACTTGTCCAGGATAGTCCCAACAACAAGTTGGACAAGTTCTCACCATCCTGCACACAGCAATTTCAAACTCTAATGCAAAACTAAGAAAATAACTTGCAAGCACTTTATCTGCACTGGATAATCGGGGTAACAAGGAGGCTCTGATATAGTCTTTATCATCCTTCGGTCCCAATCCGTAATCATAATCAGCATCGCCCCACTACGTAAAAAAAGAAGCAAGTTGAACGTTAACAAAAAAATTCCTGCAAGTTATTGAAGGAAGCACCTCAACAAATGAAAGACATATACTCAAGACGAGAATGATAAATAAGCAGTAAAGCCGATTAAGAAGAGCCCATAATGAACTGATGCAACTATGATCAATTTTGGTATATACGCACCATGTCATATCCAGCTTGTGAGGTACACCATATAAACAACTCATCAAATTTTCAAGAAAAAAATCAAGAGTGCACCTTGAGACCAGAAAGGCAACAGAAGAATCCGAATCCAACATCAGCGGTGAATTATCTGAACAAAGGCAAGTGAAAATGTTTTGAGACGGTGTAGTTAAAAAATGAAAACTGAAAAGAGACGGATAGTGAAGAACAGAGGACACCTTGCTCTTGTTGTTGCAGTTGGATTGTATCTGTGTGTTTTTTGATTCATCCTTCCTGATCATAGCATAGATTACATTATATGGGGTTTGAGCCTATTGACAACTGACAGTTTCATTGGCTTTTAGGTAGAACTCTTCTGCTCCTTCCTCAAAGCATCTGTTTGCAGCATGCAGGCTAGCCCATTCATCCTTAAGAGTCATCAAATATGACAATGAGCGCAGCCACCTCCCATGACGTACACTTGCAACATATAACCCACACGTTAAGTTTTCATCTGCCACATAAATCTTTGATTTGCTATGTCCAGAGAAGACCATTTCAAATTTCAACAGACAATGAGCAAAAAATATGACCCATTAGGCACAGGAGAATACATGATCGCCAAATGTTACACACCAATCCCATGTACCATATAAAAGAATGTTATCCAAAATGTAAGCAGGCAGCCATATACTAATTAAAAACCGAACGCCTCAAATTTTAACTGACCAAATTAATATTTGTTGGGACATGTGGGGACATGTCCTCAGCAGTTTTGATGGAACAAACATAAATAGAATATTCTTGCATATCTATAATTATTAGAATTCATTATCTTTTAGATCATGCATATCTATGATTATTAGATTTAATTATCTTTTAGATTTTCCATATCCTTGGATACATACTTAGATACATATCTTTCATGATAAAAGGAATATTCAAAATATTGTTAGGATTCTATTATCATTATCTCTTTGTTGTTATTATCTCTTTGGTTCGCTTGATTAGGAAGCAAGAGTTTTAAGAATCCTACAATATAAATAGAGCTTCAAAGTCTCAAATCAAGACATCGGTCTACAGTTGAGAATCCAGAATTTCAGAGAGGTCGATCTGCGGTTTACGAGCTGCTGCACTTGCTGCGTCTGAGGAAGGGTCCGAAGACTAGTCCAGTGAGCTGCTGCGTAAACGCAAAGGGGAAGCGTCCGCTGGAGCAGTCCGGTTGATTCTCGAGAAGATAGCAAGTGGGTCTAGAGCGAATTGGGTTCGGGTGCTATTCAACTTGTCTAGTCTTCTGTGAAAAGTATATCGGTACACTGCAATAAAAAGACTGCTTCTCGAAATCCTTTCAGTGAAAGCTGAAAGGTAGTGGTTTTTCTCTAAGTACGATTGTACTAGAGTTTCCACTATAAACATTTGTGTACGAATCCCTTACCTTTGCTTTCTGCGTTATTTTACTTATCCGCTGTGCAAACTGCACTTGGGGACGCGTCCACAGTGTACCCAAGTCGCGTTCTAGCTAACCTACGATCCAACAAGTGGTATCAGAGCCTTGTGCTCTAGATTTTTGTTAGCTTTGCAGGAATATGGGATCAAACGGAGACTCGTTCTGGAAGCCGCCCATGCTGAAGGTTGGCCAGTACGATTGGTGGGTACGGGAGATGGAAGCTCATGTATGTTCGCTGGATGGACAGGTCTGGAGGGTCATTGAACAAGGGCCATATATGATCATGGACAAGTCCGATAAAACCAAAGAAAAGGATAGGAAAGACTATGACGATGCTGACTACAAGGCCCTGGAAAAGAATAGTAGAGCTATTAAAGTGATCCTTCAAGCTCTATCCGATGGAGATAGAAAAATTGCAATTACTCACAAAACCGCAAAGGATATGTGGACGGCACTGAGGAACCTGTACTCAGGCAATGTAGATGTTCAAAGAAATAGGATACTAGCGGCCTCAAAGGATTACGAGAAGGCTGTCCAGGGAAGGGACGAGTCCCTTGAAGATTTCTTCTCAAGATTTAAAGGATATGTGGGCCAGCTGCTGTTTCTTGGAGAACAAATCCCCGACTGGAAGGTTACACACCAGTTCCTAGGAGCACTGAACTCGGAGTGGGATGCCATGTCTATTGCCTTCCAAGCTCAAAGCGACATCAAAACCATCACCCTAGAAGAGCTGGTCGCCCGCCTACAGAGCAATGCTGGAATTCATCAACGGAAGGTTGAGCGTAGAGAACCTAGTAAGGACAGGTCCATTGCACTAAAAATTGAAAGAGCGTTTGAGCTAGCCCAATCCGATGAGCCCCCAGAGGAGGACGACCCTGACATCGCCCAAATGACAAGAGCACTCAAGATGGCCAGCTTCAAACCAAAGAATAAGGCAAACTCCAAAGAATCCAAAGCTTCAACCTTTAAATGCTTCCGATGCGGAAAGAAAGGACACATGGCAAAGGACTGCCATGTAAAGCTGAATGACGTCATCAAGCCCCATCAGAGTAGACAAGCTATGATTGCTGCATGGGGAGCATCAGATGAAGAAAGCGAGGATGAACCTTCTGAGGAAGGGTTGTGCATGATGGCTCACTCTGAGGACCTGTCCGCAGAGGTACTTTCTGACCCTTCTATTTCTAAAAATACTAAACTGTCTCTTGCTTTAAAAGTTATGGTAACCAAGAATGAAGAGCTGCTGGAAGAGATAGAACAGAACAAAGAGCTGTTTGCAGGGCTTGAAGAGAACAACAACTTATGGGCAGGGAAGGCTAAAGAGCTAGAGGACGAACTGAACGAGACGCTCTGTATCTGCAAAGACCATACCAAAGAAATCCAGCTCCTGAGAAATGAGAATGAAAAGCTGATAACCGAACGAAAGGAGCAGGAAAAACAGATCAAGGCTCTCAGGGGACAGGTACACAATTTGGAGTCCGAAAAGGAGGTAATGGCCGAGGAGCTAAAACTCATCAAGGCCGATGAGGAGACAAGGAAATCTAAATGGCTGATGGAAAATAAAGTCAAAATCCTTGAAACGGACTTCAAGGACCGGTTACGCCCAGGGTTAGGACTGAACGGAACCATTGCTGCCACGAACCCGTCCATAACAGAGAAGGACAAGGAAAAATCAAGGAAAGAAACTCTCTCGGCGCAGCCACACCCGTTCACAAGGGATAACGAACCGGCCTACAAGATATGGAAGAAGCAAGCCAGCAACAAAGAACCACCTTCCATTGATTTTCAAGCAAGGATAGAGAACAGGTCCATTCCCCCTGGACGGAGCAAGTATGTACGCTTGAGAGACCACACTGTGTGCTGGCACTGTGGAAAGGTAGGACACGTTCTCTCATCATGTCCTGTGAAAAGGAGACTGGTCGAAAAGATGAGGAATTTTGCCAGATCTGAAAAAGGAAAAAGACAGAACGGGAGCAGGGGTAAGGAACCCATCCACTGGAACAGGACACCCGTTCACAGAAACAGGACCAAAGAACACCGTTATAAGAATGCATCAGGACCTGTACCTAAGTCCTCTGTGAACACTCTTTCCCTCAGAGGAGTCCGTGCACCTAGAGGCAAACCCAAGATGACTCCTAGCAAGCCCAAGCTTGTCTGGGTTCGTAAAAACTAACTTTACTTTTGCAGGAGGAAGTGAGGAGCAGTCCCTGGTACATAGACAGCGCATGCTCAGGACATATGACGGGAAGCATGGACTGGTTCACCTCACTTCAGCAACATACTGGAGGAAACGTGTCCTTCGTAACAAAACATTTGGTAAGATATTTGGCTTGGGAAAGATGGGAAATCTGCTTGTCATCAATCACAGAGGAGACAGCTCTATGGCACAAGAGATTTGGGCATGCAAATCTGCGACTCTTGTCCACACTCGTCAAAAAGGACTTGGTTAGAGGGATGCCAAAGGTGGATGATAGCCTCCATTCCATATGCAGCTCATGTACACTGGGCAAGCAAGCTAGGTCCTCATTTAAATCCAAGGGAGCGGTAAGTACCACCAGTCCCCTGGAGTTGGTCCACATGGACATGTGCGGACCTATCCGCACTAAAAGCCGGGGAGGTAACAGATATGTATTAGTCATTGTTGATGATTATTCTAGATACACTTGGACTTACTTTTTGCCATCCAAGGATGAAGTGTTTGCAGAATTTGAAACATGGGTGTTAACTACGGAGAACCTACTGGACACGTCCCTAGCATCAGTCCGCACTGACCATGGAACTGAGTTTGAAAACTCTCAGTTTCTAATTTTATGCAGGAAAAAGCGTATCTCTCACAACTTCTCTGCTCCCCGCACTCCTCAACAGAATGGCATCGTAGAAAGAAAGCATACACGTTGGCTCCTGTGGACAGGTACCATGAAGTTCCTGATATGGATCCACCAGAGGCAATGGGCATGTCTTCAGGGGGAACTGAACAGTAGGAAACTGTGGAAGCGGAACCAGTCCCTGAGCAAGATCAGACTCCAGAGCAGGGACCGGTACCCTATGAAGAAGCTGAGGACACGTCCACTGAAGACATTCAGGAAACAGTGGGTCCTCGGAGGAAGTGTACGTTGAGCAAATTCCAGGGTTTGAGGACCCATCCATGGCTGATCTAAGCAACTACGGTATTTCTGTATCTCATATCCTTATCTTGTGTGATAATACTAGTGCTACATATGTTAAATCCCCTATAGTACTCACGCACTAAACATATAGAGATCAAATATCACTTCCTAAGAGATTGTGTAGGGACTGGTGTCCATGGAGTTCTGTAGAACTGAAGAACAGGTTGCGGACATCTTCACTAAGGCATTGAGTCGTGAGCCCTTCGAGAAGCTACGGATGGAACTAGGTATGGTTTCCTTTCAAATTAATTGACTGTCCGTCCCTACCTCGATGATTGGCTATGAAATGAAAGTGTGATATTTTTTAGCCATAGGACACTAAAGATTTAACTCACTATGTCTTATGCTCATTATAAGCTGTGTGTATGTGGCATGCATGGGAAACGCTCGTTGGTAATGCATTGCACATGATTATTTAAGGCATGTTCTTTCTAGCCCAAAGGACCCTTCCGGATATTTGCACCCTCACTACAAGCCTAGCGTGAAGGAACGGGTCCACAGCCATCCTTAGCCTACTCATAGTAAGCAGTGGTCCTATGAACCCCTTGAATACTCCTCTGGACTACTAGCTATGAAGTACTCTCTTTTATATTATACATTCATGAATATTGTGTGTGATGGATTTCATAAAACCATTTGGGTACCCGTCCGCATCATACAAAAGCCTTGAAAGAACCATGACAATCTCTAAGGTCAGTGGAGAGACAGTCGGGGGGCCCGTCGACAGAATGGGTAATGGGTACAGCCATGAATACTCGGTGGAAAGGAAAGGGACAGGTCTGGTAGCGACCTACCTCCGGGACGGGATGCCCTACGCCTTCTCGAGCGGTCATCTATCGATGGTACTGTGAGTGCCTCATGAGAGCTATGGGGCTTACACTAGCAAGTTCTGGCCGGAAGATATGAATGAGGAAGAGATAGTCTGATTTATTAGTGGGGACCCGTCCTCTGGCCGAACCGTAGGGACAACCAAAATGCCGCCGCTGAACCGGTTCCTTCACAGCTTCCTAGTTAAGAACATTCTGCCTCGAAAAAAAAAAAAAAAGAGAAAAAAAATGAAAAAAAAAAAAGAAGAAGGAGAAATTTTTAGTGATGGCTCATATGTAGCACATCAGGGGGCAGAGGGGAGCTGGATGAGGCGACCCCCCGCAAGATGGGGTTCAGGTTTGTTCCCGGACAAGGGTGGACTAGGGAGCTACCAACTCCACCTCCCAGGGATACACTTGGGGAAGGGTCCACTGATCTAAGAACTCTGGTTGAGGATGAGTTGCGCAAGTTGGCCGAAGGCCAACAGAGGACTGAAGAAAGGCTCAGTCAGTTGGAGGACCACCAAGGACTGGTTCATACGGCGCTGGCCGAAATTCGTAGGCTCCTGGAAGTTTTGGTCTCTCGGACGGATCCCTCCACTGCTCCCCCAGCATCTTAGACTTGTCATGGTTCAGCCCCTCTTTGTCCTCCTAGCACATCAATCCCTGTTTTTTTGTTCAATCCTTTCTTTTAGCCTGACTAATTGTGTGCTCGCAATTTCGATATGCGTACTCGTCCTTTGTCTCTGCACTTAACTTTGATATGAGCTAAGCCATTCTGCGTTAACTGTTTCGTGTTTTATTTGGCTTCAATAATTCACTATTTTTTTGATGATGCCAAAAGGGGGAAGGTAAGACAGGAAAGCATTAATTGAGGGGGAACCCGTTCCTGAGTTACTTGTGTAGTCATCTGAGGGGGAACGAGTCCAATGTCAAAGTGAAGTACGGTAAAGCTGTTCTTTAGAACTATGGTACTCATAGACATTTACCTGTCTTAGGGAAGGATGTTTGTCACCATCGAAAAGGGGGAAATTGTTGGGACATGTGGGGACATGTCCTCAGCAGTTTTGATGGAACAAACATAAATAGAATATTCTTGCATATCTATAATTATTAGATTTCATTATCTTTTAGATCATGCATATCTATGATTATTAGATTTAATTATCTTTTAGATTTTCCATATCCTTGGATACATACTTAGATACATATCTTTCATGATAAAAGGAATATTCAAAATATTGTTAGGATTCTATTATCATTATCTCTTTGTTGTTATTATCTCTTTGGTTCGCTTGATTAGGAAGCAAGAGTTTTAAGAATCCTACAATATAAATAGAGCTTCAAAGTCTCAAATCAAGACATCGGTCTACAGTTGAGAATCCAGAATTTCAGAGAGGTCGATCTGCGGTTTACGAGCTGCTGCACTTGCTGCGTCTGAGGAAGGGTCCGAAGACTAGTCCAGTGAGCTGCTGCGTAAACGCAAAGGGGAAGCGTCCGCTGGAGCAGTCCGGTTGATTCTCGAGAAGATAGCAAGTGGGTCTAGAGCGAATTGGGTTCGGGTGCTATTCAACTTGTCTAGTCTTCTGTGAAAAGTATATCGGTACACTGCAATAAAAAGACTGCTTCTCAAAATCCTTTCAGTGAAAGCTGAAAGGTAGTGGTTTTTCTCTAAGTACGATTGTACTAGAGTTTCCACTATAAATATTTGTGTACGAATCCCTTACCTTTGCTTTCTGCGTTATTTTACTTATCCGCTGTGCAAACTGCACTTGGGGACGCGTCCACAGTGTACCCAAGTCGCGTTCTAGCTAACCTACGATCCAACAATATTGCTCCTCCCTAATCAACACTTCATATTATTACAAGCTAGTAGTCTACACTGCATCCAACCATTGTCAATAAAGCAACGAGTAAAGTAAAAACAAGAAAAATTCCTAATCCAAAGAATAATCTAAAGCGTCCTGAAATTTGCAGTGCCCCTGAGTTACTGATAGTGTACAAGCAGTTGTTATAGCAACTCCTTGTTCAGCCGGATCTGGTGCAACAAGAAATAAAACAGTGAACAGCGATTTGTTCGAATTATTATTTTTTAGAGTTTCAGTTTCTTTGTTTTTTTTTTTAAGGTTTTAGTTTCCTTAGTTTTGAATTTAGATTTGGTTGTTTAGATTTTCTGTGAAGCAAGGAAGTATGGAAAATAGTTTTCTCGAATTAATAAATTTTAGAGCTCTCTCTATACAGCTTGTAATTCGTGCCTAGGATTCCGAGTTCAAGCCTCTTTATCCCTTTGCCCCACGCGCTCCATGAGAAAGTAGATCAAAAAATAGCTTTCTCTAAACTTCTTCAGAGTTTTTTGTTGTTGTCTGTGCCAGGATTTAGAAGCTTACCTAGTAATTTTGAGGATACAAGTTTAGGATGTGCTTCACGATAACTCATAAGAAGTTGGTAGATGGTTGTGGTTTAGAGATGAACCTTATATTTATTTGAATTGGCCTTAAGAAAAGAAATCAAAGTTTGTTTGGGCTTTTGCACTCTACTTAATATTTGCTACTGTGAATTTGAGACTCAAAAGTGGAGATAAACTATTGCCTAACTAATTGGGGCTAATATGGTAAAATTTCTTGATGGGGCTTTAACAGCCGGCACAATGATGGTGCTTTGTGAGTCAGGGTGAGTAACAAATAGCTGAGTAAAAGGGGGTCATCGTCAAGCTTTTAAAGTTGAGCTTTTAGCTGCAATTAGGGTGGCTGACAAACTAATATAGCCAGGTTATTCTTGTACAAATACATTTTGGCAGGGCAGTTTTTCCTATATATATGCACATGTGTCATCAGGATTTTCCATCATGTTACCATTTCATATTTTGGATTTTCTGCATTTGGATGTTGAAGCAGTTTGACCATAATTTTGGACTGTTGAATTGAGGCAAGAATGTTCAGGCCAAGGTCCTAATGCGAGGGACAGTCCTTGCTTAAACTAGTAGAAGGGATAAAGGGAAGCAAAAAAATTTATTTTTGTTTTATAAGTTCAAATGGGGATTTGAACAGTTCACTATACAGTTTTTTTCTATTAAGTTTTAAGTTATTCTGAATCGAAATTGAAAAAACATCAATCTGGAGCGAAAATGTATCAAAAGTGTACATTACTCTTGATTAAAGACAGTGTTCATTTCATGAACTTATTTGTATTTATCAGTTTTATGATAGTTTGATTTAACGTTTCTATGCAAATGTCTGGCATGGTTAAAATATTCTTTCACCAGCGCTGATTTGTAAAAGATGCTGTTTCAGTTTCACTTCATTTTCTGCACATGGATGCGTACACAGGCACAGGTGTAGGGGTAGCTTATTTATTTCTGAATTTGGTAAACCACGGGTGTTTATTTTTGATTTAGTGATCATAAAACAACATGTTGGATTTAAACTTGTTTAGAATGTGAAAGATGTTATTACTGATGGTTTACCTTTTTTTCCACACTCTGTGTTCTACATGCAAGACAAGGGTGCATAACCGATGCCCAACTCGTAGACAGGAACTTGGGATATAAGGTGAATGGAAATCACTAGAACTGCCTTGCAAGTATTACTCGTTGGGATGCCCAGAGATATTTCCATATTATAGCAAACTCAAGCGTGAGTCACACTCAGTGTAACTTCAGACCATATAATTGCCCATATGCTGGTTCTCAGTGTGCTGTTGTTGGGGACATCCCTTTCCTGGTTACTCATGACCACAAAGTGGACATGCACATAGGATGTACATTTAATCATCGTTATGTGAAAGCAAATCCTCGTGAAGTTGAAAACGCGACTTGGATGTCTAGTTTTAATTAACAACCAATATTAGGAAAACTCGCATCTCATTTCAGCAAGATAATCTGTTGAATCGATTAGAGGGAGTTCTCATTAAAAAATATTGACAAGCAGTTGTCCATTCTACTGTGATTGGCTTTTATCTATGTTTTTAGTTTTTGCTTATATGCCCATTCCGTATAATTAGTAGTTTTAGGTGTAATTAGACAACCAATGGACTCTACAGTAAAAAATGTTTATAAGCTAGTAATTGATCATCATCTCGGATGCAATTTTTTTTTTGTACAAATTTTTCTTGATATGTCTATTATATTGTTGTAATTGATCGATGTCTTTGATACACGTGTTTTGCTACAACCTGTTCTGTTTTCTTGCTAGGTATTTCATTGCTTTGGTCAATACTTGTGTCTCCACTTTGAGGCATTTCAGCTTGGCATGGCTCCAGTATATATTTGGCTTTCCTTCGCTTCATGGGGGATGAAAATGAGGCCCGTAGTTATAGCTACAGCCTCGAGTTAGGGGCAAATGGAAGAAAGCTGACATGGTAGGGCACCCCAAGAAGTATTCGTGATAGCCATCGAAAGGTCAGGGACAGCCACGATGGCTTGATAATCCAAAGAAACGTGGCACTCTTCTTCTCTGGCGGGGATAGGAAAGAGCTCAACCTCAGAGTTACAGCTAGAATATGGAAAGAGCAGCAAAATTCAGAGGCGTTGGTGTGGGTACCCAATCTTTGTAGTGTTAGATTAATTTAATCGGACCCAACGTCTAATTAAATAATTATATGTGCTATGTTCGTGATAATTTTGAATAACGTCATCTAATTCTTTTGGAAGCTTATCAGGTATAATTTTAATAGTTGAATATTGTGTAGATATCTGAAGATAATTATATCTAAATTATCTAAATTATATCTTTTCGTATAGAAGATATAAATATAGATTATGATTTCCCATCTATATTTATAACCAATGAATTCAGATACGTTTATTTTACAGTAATCATGTATGCTTAATTATTCTGTTATGAATTTAATTTTGTTAATTCGTTTCCGATATATGATTATATTCCAACAATCGGTATCAATCGCCTCCCATATACAGTTAATTGAGCATAAATTAAATTTGATTTTCTTTGGTGTTAAAACTGAAGAATTCATGGTTCATTTTTGATTCGGATTATTAACAATTCAGATCAAATTATACACTGTAAAAATCGAAACACAGATTAATTCATGTGAACTGTTCCTGGGTTTTTTGAGTTAACTGGGTTCTGGGTTCCGAGTTGACTCTGTAAACCCTAAACCGCCTTCTTGCTTCTGGATTGAACTCGGCCGCCACCCGTCTTCGCCCCGCCTCGGTTCTGCACCCGCTCTTCGCGCGCGACCGGATCCGAAGCGACTCGAAATCCCTTCGCTGGATCCGCTTGGCGTCGCTCCGCTCGAGTAGCTGCTCTTCCCGTCGCCTCGACCTCGCGGTGTCCTCTCGGTTGCTCAGTCCTCGCGCTGTCGTCCCTCCTCATTGCTGCTTGGAGCTCGTGTCGCCTGAACCCATGGATGCTCGAGAAGATGGAGGAGGTGTGTTGTGGCGTAAACTGGAGTGAGAAGAGGGAGAGGAGCCGCTGTGCTCCAAAGATGAAGAAGTGAAAGATTGGCGGCGTTGTTGCTGCAATAAGAAAGAAGACACCCCCTAATTAGGGTTTTCCACTTTTGGGTTGGCCAATTTTGGGCGGTCCAATTGTCTGATTCGGTTCGATTATTTGATCGGTTCAGACGGCTGGGTCCAATTTTTGAACTTGGTTCAATTTTATGGTTTGGTTACATAAGGTTCGGTAAAAATTCAGTTCGGTTCAATTGTAGATTGGTTCAATTCTGATTTTGGGTCAGAATTTGAATGTTGGTTTAATCAGTTTTCTGATTTGTTATATGGTTCAATTTTTTTAACCATAATTTTGGGAATCAACATTATTAAATATTTAACTGTAAGATTGACATTCAATTTTGAGCTAACACTCTAAAATATTTCAATTGAAATGGAAATACACGTACACCTAAGTGGCGTATCCGCGTAGATTGACTTATTTTGTTTGTTAAGATGGATGTGTGTAGTTCATATGCATATCTAATTAGCCCTAAGGTAAATTAATATTCAATGGCTGCATACATTTCTGTGGTGATAAACATGTGACGTTTCTTATGCATCTTGGTGTGAATAATAAATATATTCTAAGATGGTTTATTATTTGACATATATTCTCGTCAATGTTTTGATTACTACAACAAGATATTCACTCACAATTAATATCATTGTCCCAAGACTTGCTATTAATGTTGTGCTGGTATCTTGGAATATCATAATCTTCTTTTAAATATTTGTGGTGTATACATTATATGTATACTTTGAGCCTAAACTTATTCTTTTGTTCTCTAATTCAGCTTACATGTCAATGTCTTCCGCTATTACCAACATAAACAACACTCCTAAGGATAGGAAGGGCAAGATTCTCAATTTGGTCTGTTCTGAAGTTAATTTAGCTTCAGTACCTAGAAACACATGGTGGATAGACTCTGGTGCTACCACTCATATATGTGTTTCTAGCAGGGTTGCCTGAACCACCAAAAGCCAAATGATGTTGAAAGACGCATCTATGTTGGAAATGGCGAGTCGATGCAAGTAGAGGCAATTGGTCGATTCAGATTATTATTGACTTCTGGTCAATTTAGATTTAGTGGATACTTTTGTAGTTTCGTCTTTTAGTCGGAACTTAATTTCGATCTCCGTATTGGACAAAGTTGGTTATTCTTGTTCATTCGGAAACAATCAGTTTTAGCTATTCATTAATTCTAGAATTGTGGGAATCAGTGCATTAAATATCTTTGATAATCTGTACTCGTTGGATGTTATTTCATCGTATTCTAAGACTCTGCAAGTGGAAACACGCGGTACGCAGCTTAAATTAACTTATTCGGCTTCATTGTGGCACAAGCGTTTGGGTCATATATCGAGATCTCGGATTTAGCATCTTGTGTCTGATGGCATTTTGGAGTCACTCGACTTTTCTGATATGGATGCTTGCGTCGAGTGCATAAAGGGAAAACAAACCAAAGTTAAGAAATTAGGTGCCAACAGAACTCCTGGTGTCTTGGAACTGATTCATAGGATATATGTGGGCCGTTCCCTACTGCTTCCTGGAATGGTCAACGGTACTTTATCAATGTCATAGATGATTACTCACAGTTTGGCTACCTATTTTTTATACATGAGAAATCACAGTCTCTGGATGTGTTAAGCCTTTAAGGCTGAGGTTGAGTTGCAACTTAATAAGAAAATTAAGAGCGTCAGATCAAACCATGGTGGTGAGTACTATGGTAGGTATGATGGCTCAGGAGCGCAACGTCCATGACCGTTCACTTTATACCTAGAGGAATGCGAGATCGTACCTCAGTACACCATGCTAGGTTCACCTACCATGAACGGTGTAGCTGAAAGACGAAACCGGACACTTAAGGCTATGGTAAGAAGCATGATTAGTCATTCTTCATTACCAGAGAGCCACTAGGGTGAAGCATTTAAGACAACAGTGTATCTCCTTAACTGTGTGCCAACTAAAGCGGCTGCTAAAACACATATTGAGCTTTGGTGTAAGACTACTCTGAAAATTCAGGAGATGCAACAGCTTCCGTACGCTTCGGCTGTAGGAAGTTTGATGTATGCTCAGGTGTGTAAGCGTCCGGATATCGCGTACATTGTTGGTATGTTGGGAAGATATCTGAGTAACCTGGAAGTGGATCATTGGAGAGCAGTCAAATGGATTATGAGGTATTTACAGGGAACAAAAGAATATAGGTTCACGTATAAGAGATCGGATCATGTTGAGATCATTGGGTACTCCGACTCTGATTTTGCTTGATGTCAAGACAGTAGGCGATCCACGTCAGGCTATATCTATCTGTTAGCTGGGGGAGCCATTTCCTGGAGGTCTGCCGAACAGACGCTCGTTGCTCGTCGACTATGGCGGGAGAATTTGTAGCTTGTTTTGAGGCATCAAATCATGGCGTATGGCTGCGAAACTTTATCACTGGACTGCGCATTTTGAGTGATATTGAAAGACCACTAAAGTTATACTGTGACAATAAACCAGCAGTGATGTACGCCAATAACAATAGGAGCACTACGATATCAAAGCATGTTGATATTAAGTTCCTGGTTGTGAAAGAAAAGATACAGAGTGGACAGATATCCATAGAGCGTATTAAAACAAACTCCATGATAGCGGATCCGCTTACGAAAGCATTGACACCTAAGGTCTTTCATGAGCATGCTGCTCACATGGGTGTAATGTTGTTTGAGGATATTCATGATTAGTGGGAGTTTGTATTTTTATATGGACGCTCTATGAGATGCATAGATTTTCTATCTATACATTTTGGATTATGTTCTGCAGAAATTATGTTTACACGGTACACTCTGTATGATTATGTTGATCTCACTTTTGAGGAGACCAGTTGGAAATAGGCATGTGTAGATCACATTACATGTAATTTTCAATCTGAATTTTGGGAATCGACAGATTATGCTGAAGCATTCTCTAATGCTTCTTGGTTAGGTGCACTTTAGATTTGAGACTGACTTTGATCTTCAGAGTTCGAGCCTTCTTTATCCTCGGGGTGTTTGCACTCCTCTCCTGGGTCATTCACGAAAACATTGATGGATTCAATCACGGTTCCAGTTCTGTTGTTGAAGACACGGTATGCTCTGCTATTTGTGGAGTAGCCCAGAAATATCCCCGGGTCACTTTTTATATCAAACTTGGTCCTATACTCACGGTCTCTCTGAGGACATAGCATTCACTTCCAAAAATGTGAAAGTACTTCACGGTAGGTTTCTTTTCCTTCCGTAGTTCATAACATGTTTTATCCGTCCCTCTCCTGATTAACACCCGATTAATGATATATCATGAAGTGTTCATTGCCTCTGCCCAGAACTTCATGGGAATTTTTCTTGCATGGATCATAACTCGAGCCATCTCCTGTATAGTTCTGTTCTTTCGTTCAACTATCCCATTTTGCTGAGGAGTTATGGGTGATGAGTACTGATGGGTGCTCCCTTTATTTTTGCAAAATTCATCCATGGGTTCATTCTCGAATTCTTTCCCATGATCACTTCGAATGGTCGCAACTTTCATGCCTTTTTCTTGCTCTAGCCGTAATAGTAGAGTCATCACCACCTTCATTGTTTCTGTTTTTTCATGCAAGAATTTGATCCATGAGCAGCGAGAGTAATCAACCACACACACAAAGGCATACTTTTTCTTCCACAGCTCTCAACCTCCATTGATCCCATAAGATCCATATGTAGTAATTGGAGAGGTTTGGTGGAGCTCGTTTCAGTGACTTTAGGATGAGGGACCCTTGTCTGTTTTCCAATCTGGCATTCTCCACACACTGTGTTCATCTCTCCCTTGATCTCAGTTATACTACAAACCAATTGATCAACTGTAAGTCTTTTTAATGTCCTCAAATTGAGATGTCCCAGCCTTTTATGCCACAAATTCATTTCTTCAGTTTTTGTCAATAGGGAGGATGATGAAGAGGTTGCTTCAGCATTCTCTAGCAAATAGTAGTTGTTTGCTGACCTTGCTCCTTTCATAATACATCTTCCCTCTACATCAAACACTTGACATAATTTTTGTGAGAAATTTACAAAATGAGTACTGTCACATAGCTGACTGATGCTGATGAGATTCGCCGTTAGCCCTTCCACGAGCATCACCTTTTTGAGTTTGGACAATCCATGAACTTTCAGTGTCCCCTTCCCAAGGACTCTTTCTTTCAACCCATTTCCAAATGCCACGTCTTGTTCTTTGCATTGTTGAATATTTGTTAGATAGGATCTGTTTCCTGTCATGTGTCCAAAAGATCCACTGTCGAAATACCTATTTCCTGCGATTTTGTTGAGTTGAGGCACACATGATTAAGATGATCCATTTTTGACTTCCAATTCTTCCCTAGTGCAGAACAATATCTTTGGATGTGACCAGATTGGTTGAAATGATAGCAACATCGTTTATCTTGTTGAATTCTGGATAAGTGCTGAATAGTTTGCTGAACCATCTCCTTGCTTTTTCTTCTTAACTTTTTATTCAGACATTTTTCTTGTTTACCTACTGACTGATTGCTTTGTAACATTGATGATGTGTTGAGCCTTTTTCCAGTCTTTCAGAACAGGAGCACTTCTTCTGTTGCTTAATTGTATTTTCTTTCTAGTGAAAAGCTTGTTCTTTTAAACTTGAGATGGCACTAAGAAGTTTCTTTTTCTTGTCATTTAGCTCAGACACTCTGGCAATCAACCCTTCATTCACTTTCACCACTTTCAGACACTTGTCAATCATTTGTCTATAATGTTGAGCTAAATACTCCTTGGTGACTTTGTTACTCTCTCTATTGTCCATAGAATTCAACAACGCTTCTTTGGATCACACTCTGTATGTTGAGTGACCTGCTCTGATACCAATTGAAATTCTGATGCGTTGCTAATGCGGAGTTATAGCTTCTGCTTAAGCATTCTCTGTATCTTTCTGCCCAATTACTCTACTAAAGAATAAGAAAGACACAGTGCGTTTGTTCACCCAGTTCGGCAACTTGCCTACGTCTGCGGAGGATGCTCCGATCCTCAAGATTTTACTGTCTCAGTTTGAAGTACAAGGACTCACACCTCTACTTCTCACCTAGCCAAAATCTAATGCTTAGTCTAACCTCCTAGACTAGTTAACAATCTGATCTCACAGATTCTCTTCGTGCTACCTTCACACTTCCAGTAACAAATTGCTACAGACCTGACCCACAGACCTAGCCTATTCTATTACAATGCAAGGTACACGAAATGCTTAAGCACACTCTTCACCAGAGTTGTTGTATCTTCAATCCACACTACTCTAAGCTCTCCCGCCCAGTAGTCGGATAATATGAGTTCTCCAAACTCAGCCTCAGCTCCCCCTCAATCAATGACACACTCCTGTCACTATTGGGTAGCTTTGATCTCTGCCTTGCAGCCCGCGACAATCCCTGTCCATGTCCGATCACCGAGCTCCGACTGTCTCTTCAACGAGAAGCGCTCCAGTTGAACTCAAAATCAGTCGTGAATCAAACTCCTCGAGTTCCGATTCCTTCTGCACTCCACACCAGTCTTCAACTCAAAGGATAACTCCTGCTACCGTGGTTGATCTCTGTGTGTATGCTGTTTCTCTCACAGTTTTTCTCTCGTCTGTTCTGGCTGCCCTTCGCCTGCCTTATCAAGCTCTCTAGCACACCAGAAATGCCAAGCATCATTATTAGAATCTTCTCCTACATTCTAGCAAGTTTGATGGAGATTCCGTTGCCGAATTTGGACCCTTGGATCTACATCTTTTTTGACCATGTGCTGGCGCTTGCTGAGCTCTTGATGACGTCTGGATGACTCACTGAGCTTCGCCGATGCCAGCCATATCAAGCCGGATCCTCACCGTGCTTAACATTCTGCTCTAGCTCTGGATCTTCATAGAGTGTTGAAGCAAACTCTGTCTCTTGCCCATTCTTCAAATAGAGTTTCAGCTTCAAAACTTCAGGTAGTGCTTCAGCAATCTCTTGAGCAGTCTCTTGAGTTGTTTTGTCAAGGATGCCATATCCTCAACACTTTTTAAAGGGAAGAATATAGTAGACATTGCTCAAGAAGATCCGCCGCCGACAGTCCCTCTACTAGAACCAACAGTAGAAGAATAGGGAGAGGCCCCTGCACCAGCTATCCAGGTTGCCCTCAGAGCATGAATGAACACAGTCTCCGGTCAATAGTAATGAAGAAGGTTACTGAAAGACACAATCAGATCAGAGGCTTGCTACGAAACCTGGAGTATCCAACCGACGAGGAAGCTGCCCCCTCCCAATGATAATATTTGTATGGTGAGCCTCCCCTTTGTCATTTATGACAAAAGGAGGAGAAGAAACATTGATGATGAATTGAATTTTTTTGTAATAGGTAGGTATTACATTTGCCCTTTATGTCCCTGCGTGGCTGAGTCTGTGGCCAGAAACCCAAATAGCAGAAACTACCAAGTAACCAAGTATCTTAGCCTAGGACAGGAACATAAGTAGTTTAGATTGTTTGTTGTTATAGAAATAAGCCAGAAAGTGGTCATGCATATCCAAAAGGCTAAAGAAATAGACCAGTTGGCCAAATTTTTCTAAAGTCTGCCAAGGATTGGAGGCTCAACAAGAAGCTCAGGCGCAGCTAACGGCATCAGTGGACATCGGGTTTTATCAAAACTACCAAGGGAGAGATTGTTACGGGAATGACATTCGTTTGACAAAACCTGCCAGAGTGAATTAGCAGAGTGCACAAGGGGTTGCTACAGCAGCCAATGTAGCAGAAGGGCTATAGCATCCTGAGCCAACCTGCCGCAACAAGTCAGCTACAAGACAATGATGCTTTTGGAAGGTAGGTGTCCTTATCTCTAACAAAAAAGAATATTCTATTTTGGATGGGGCCTAGAGGTTACTATATGAAGAGGCCTCTGCAGAGTTGCAGAGCAATCAATCAAGCGATCAACCAATCAATTGAGTAGAGCAAAGAGCGTAGAATGGAGAATTGAGCATAGCGGAGTTTGATCGTCACTCACTGCAGAGCGTGCGCGCATAGCAGAGTGGAGAAGAGACTGATCGAGACGTGGAGAGTCTTATCAGTGCCTGATCTGAGAAGGTCAATTGAAACTGTGTGCTTATTGACTGATCACAGAGTGAGGGGGAGTATTCCGGAGTGTGGAGCACTAGCGGGAGATTGTTCGGCTTAGCGCGGATGAATTTGGCACAAGGGTGTGCTATAAAAACCTACGGTAATCCCTGTTTATTTAGAATAAGCTAAGACCGTGAGCAGTGTTGTAGCTATTTTATTATCTCAAGTGAGTAGGTGTGTGCAGCTGATCTAAGGGTGTTCAGATCAGGAATGATTCGTACTGATCCGGTTAGGCTTCATAAATTGATCTAGCGTAGGCGTAGAGTCAAGTCTGTGTAAGGAAAATCAAAGTATAGTAGAATTACTGAAGACTACAGAGCAGTCCTCCCCAGACGTAGGCAGTTGGCCGAACTGGGTGACCAAATCTATGTGTGCTCTTTTTCATTCGTTGCACAAGATTATTTCCGCAGAGTGGTACAAGAGGTTGCTATAACAACCTGCTAGTACACTCTCAGCAAACGAAGGCGCTACAATTTCACACCTGAGTGACATCTGAACGAGCAGTACTCTGCATTCTCTCCACCGGGACCTTGACAGATTTGGATTTTGGAGCTTCCTTTACTTAACCGACCCAAGAGGTGAACGTATAGCCCATCGCAGTTATCATCCACAAACCCTTTCCATGCACAGATCTCCTCCTCCGCTAGGTATATATGATGGTTAATGAGAATGAGCTTTACCACACTAGGATAAGTCATGCCATGTTTATCCATGGTGTGAATATGGGTTAAATGATGCATCATGATATGGGCAAGGTTGATCTTCTCCCTCTTCAGTAGATAAACACCCCAATTTTAGGAAAACCAAAGGTTTGGTAATCAAGTCCAAAAAATCTTTCCAACTTCCAAATTCGTATCCCAATACTTGATAAGTATATCCATAGATTTGTTGCCCAATTTTTTCTCTCAATTTCTGTTTTCCCTTATTTTCTCGTCGATTGTTTCTGCTCGATAATTCCCGCTCAAAAATTTTGTTCAGCCCAAATTTTCCGTTCGAGCCTTATGGTTCAATCAAGGAGGGGTATGATGCAGTTGATTTACCCAAGTGGTACGAGAGAGAGCATAAAAACAAACAATAAATTAAAAATGAAGAAAAATTGATCGCTCCAGTTTCAATATAACAATGGGCACATAGGAGCGTCAAATCATGATCAGGTTTGGGTTGGCCATAGAGGTTTTCCTTGGCTTGTAAAGTGGGAATAAAGTCTAGAAGAGTCATTAGGTCTAGAATGGCATTTCATATTTGAATGAAGTCTAGAACTGGTACTTACGTATGCTTTTCATAGCCAGTCATTGACGGAGTTAGGGAACACACATATCAATTGAGGGAAGTCATACCTAACTCCAGATGTAATTTTTCAAAAGGTTATCTATTTAGTGCTTTAGTGAGTATGTTCGCTACTGGTTCCTCCGTACGACAAAAGCTCATGGTTACCAGACCCTTCTCAACACAATCACGTAGAAAGTGATATTGTATCCCAATATGTTTAGTACATAATGTTAATGGCACTGGTGTTATCACAGAGTATAAAGGAGTGATCAATATTAACACTGTAGTCACTTAGCTGTTGGTGCAACCATAGAAGTTGTGAGCAGCATGCGCCAGAAGGTACATGTTCGGCTTCAGCGGTGGAAAGGGTATGAAAATTCTTTCTTCAATCCTTATGAGATGAGGCAGAGGCCCAAGAATTAAGTCATTCCTAAGGTGGATTTCAGATCAGTTCTACTTCTAGCATAGTCTGCATTAGTAACTCCAACAAGTTGTAGGTCTCCCCTAGGATACCACAAGCAAGGAGCATCTGTACCCTTCAGGTAATGGAGTATCCGCTTTACCGCTTTCACATGTGTTTCCTTTGGATCAGCCTGGAAGCGCGCACACAAGCAAACACTAAACATAATTTCAAGTCTGCTAGTTGTTAGATATAATAATTATCCGATCTGTAATTTGATTGCGCATTGCTAGTGATGAGTTACAGCAGCTGCTGTAGCACTCTCTGTATCACTCTGCAGAATAGACTTTATCTGGTCGAACCTGAAACACACTCAACAATTGTTTACCAGTTCGGCAACTTGCCTACGTCTAGGGAGGATACTCCGATCCTCAAGTTTCACTACACAGCTTGAAGTACAAGGACTTAAAACTCAACCTATGCTACCTTCACTTCTCACCTAATCGAAATCTTAGCTCAGTCTAACCACCTAGTCTAGAACGTTGTCCGATCACACAGACTCGTTTCGTGCTATCTACATACTTCTAGTAAAGAACAGCTATAGACCTAACAGTAAGACTTAGCCTATCCTATTACAATGTATAGTACACGAAAAGCTATAGCACACTCTGTACCAGAGTTACTATACCTTCTGTCAATAACTATTCTAGCACACTCTGGCAAGCAGTTGGACTCAACCTGAGTTCTTCAAACGAAGTCCTTGCTCCCCCTCAATCAATGACCGTCTATTAATATCGAGTAATTGGGATCGGCTCTCCAACAACCTGCGACACCTCCTGTCTGATGCCGTTCTCCGAAGTTATTGTTTGATCCTTCAACGAGTCAAGATCCAGTTGAATTCTTTGGATCAACCCTTGATCAAATTCTTCATCAAGGTACCAGCTTTGGAATCCTTGTTGCTGCGAATTCCCGGGGCCACTTAGCATCACTTGAATCTTCTCCTGGATTCTTGGAAGTTTGTTGGGGTTTTTTTTTTCCTAAAATTAAAAATTTGAAACATTATCTTTAAGGAACACTTCCCGCCGCATGATGACTTTTGCTGGTCACTTGATGACGTTTGCGAAGCTTCTTAGACCTTTGAGACAGCAACAACACCTCTCTGGACTCTCTCCGTGCACACTCGCCCATTCCGCTCTAGCATCAAATCAACACGGGATGCTATAGCTGATTCTATCAATTGTCCGTTGCCCAGTTTGCTTTAGCTATTGTGGTCCACAGAGTGCTGTAGCAGATTCTTATGCTTTGTCACTGTAGACTGTTGGTGTTTTGTCATTCTTCAGATTGTTCTTCAGCTTTAAATCTTCAGAGAGTGTTGTAGCAGTTTCTTGTGCTGTTTTGTCAAGGATGCCATTCCTCAACAATCTCCCCCTTGGCATTTCGACAAAACCACAGCAGCACTAAGAATCTCAGAGACACGTCAGTTAGTGTTCAGTTGTCAACTAATACATTTATTCTCCCTCTTTTTGTCACAAATGACAGGGATTGTAGTAGATACGGGAGTTTATTCAGGGACTTCCACAATCCCAAGTCAGCTCTGAGGTCCTCCATCCAAGCTCCATCCAAATGTTTTGTGAAGATGTCAGCCACCTGCTTCTCGGTTGCTACATGTTTCAAAACAACAATCTGTTTCTTGACCAAGTCTCTGATGAAATGGTTTCTTATGTCAATGTATTTGGTTCGTGAATGCTGCACCGCATTCTTGCTAATGCTGATGGCACTCATGTTGTCACAGTAGATCGTCATAGTGCTATGTTGAACCCCATGTTCACCCAGCATTGGTTTCATCCATATCAGTTGTGTGCGACAGCTTCCATCAGCAATATACTCAGCTTCGGTAGTGGAGAGGGAGATACCGTTCTGCTTTTTGTTGAATCAGGAAACTAGGTTATTTCCTAGAAAGAAACATTGATGAGGCGTATTTATACGACTCGTTAAACCGTTTAAACACAACTATTTTGGCATGTCTTTATGTAAACAGTTACTTTTTAGTGTTGTTTGCATTTCAGGTGTTCGGAATACATGAAAAGAGACTCGTGACTTAAAATGGTATATTTAGAGATCCGAATGCAAAATCGACTTGAAGGATATGATTGTGCATCTTAGTAGGTTGCTTGCCCGAAGAAGACTTTAGGGTCGCACGCCAGAAGCTTAATGTCTTCTCTAGGTGCACGACTTAATGTCAGCGTGGGGCGTGACTAAACGTGAAGACGTCAGCATCGGTCCCGCAGCGCGAAATCAAATTTTGAAGCCTAATCTCAGTTAGGGTTTCAAACCCTGAAAATCAGAACGGGAGTTTTGGACGGATTGACGACGGAGATTTTGGAGAGAGACGAAGTCTACGGTGAATAGTGACCGCGGCGTGAACAGTGCTCGCAAACAGTACTTCCGACAGCAAATTAAAAACTTTTTCATTCCTTTTAATTTAATGTGTTCTTCATTCTTGACTATGAGTAGCTAAATTTCTATTTTAGTTTAGGGTTTTCAGTTAGTGACATACATGTTTGAGACTCGAATTTAATTGTATTGTGCGGTTAGCGTATACTTTGTCGTGAAATTAATTCGATTATCAATTCTGATTATTAATACTTGTCGAAACTTTGTCGTTGAAACGAATAGTAAAATCCTTATAAGTCGATGATAACAATCACTATTGAATTCCCCGGGCTGAATACTTCTCTTAATTGATACTCAAATTTTCTTAGTTTCTTTCTTGCAATCGACTTACGTACACCCCCTTTAGTTTAATAATTATAGGAAATCACTTCACAGTCAGTTTTCTTTCTTTCTTTTGTGTTGTGGTAAATTGCTCTTTCCAATAAGTCGCACGCAGGTAGTGTTAATTGTGATGGCTGCCAAAATAACGAACAAAATCGATCAACAACAACAACCGTCTTTTACCTTCACCAGGGGATCAGAATGTACAAGTTCAGCAAGGGCCACCGCCATTCTACGAAGAGCCTGAGCGAGTGTTTTGAGCACGCCAAAGGCAACTTCGTGAAAGACAATTTCAAGTTAGGTATCCAGAGGCACAAGTAGAGGGTTTCGATGAACTTAACCCACCACCACCGCCTCAGCAATATGAACAACAACAGCCTTACGGGCATCAGCCATACAGGCGTGCCTATAGACCAGAACCAACAATGAGAGAGCTGTCTGCACTACACTTCAATGACCAGCCATGGTGCATCAATACTGACCCAGAAGAGGACGATTTTGAGATAAAGAGTGCTTTGGTGCATCACTTACCTAAATTAGGAGGTTTGTCAGGAGAAGTGGCCACAAGACATCTACAGGAATTCAATAGGATATGCCAGACACTGAGGCCATATGCAGCTTCTGAGAATCGGTTTTAAAAGTTTTTCCATTATCTTTGACTGATCTCGCTAAATCGTGGTTTTTGTCTCTTCACTCAGGCAGTATCCGAACATGGGATCAAATGCAGAGAAAAATTCTAGACAAATACTACCCACCGACAAGGGTAACACAAGTGCGTAGAGAGTTCTCTACTATCAGACAAGGACCCAGTGGTCAATGTACGACTATTTGGAGCGCTTTAATTCATTGGAACATAGTTGCTGCAATCTTGGAGTGCCTAAAACGATGATATTGAAGTATTTTCTGGATGGACTCAGACCTTTAGAGAGGATGACGTTGGATGCTCCAGCTGGAGGCACAGTTATGAATTTGACTTCTGGAGAGGTTCGAGAACAGATCATAGAAACTGCCGAGAGTGCAAGGTTCAGAGAGGAAACCAGTAAGCAAGAGGATACGAGCAGAACAAGGAATGTATCACAGGCCGACACATCCACCAATCAAATGGTTTAAGAAATTAAAGAGCTGAAAGACATGATGCAAAAAATGATGGTGGGACAAGCTAACATAGTGAAACCTTGTGAATTTTGTGGTGTTGTAAGCCACAAGACAGATTCGTGTCCTACCTTGTACGAAGACAATCCAACAGAGGTAAACGCTCTAGGAGGGTACCAAAATTTCAACAACAAACCACCTCAGAGGAAATTTAGATTAGCTGCAAATGGGTATAGTTGGAAGAATGATGGTGGATTTCCTAGAGAGCAAGCCGCGCCCCAACAGCAGACCCAGTATTATCGACCATCATTTCGTCAGCAACAAGAGGGATACAATAGTGCTTATCAGTATCAACAAAGGAAGATTTACTATTAACCAGGTCAGTTCAATCTGAACGTCAGGAAATCCACGGAAGAAGCCGTTAATGATTTGGTGGTGAATCTTCAACAATTCAAAGCGAAGACAGATGGTGCTATTGCTGAATTGTCAAAACAAATGTCACAATTGATCACGATTGCTAATGGGTTGAGAAGTGACCAGGGCAAAATACCATCTCAAACAGTTCCAAACCCAAAGGGAAATGTTAGCGCTATGACTTTGAGGCGAGGAAAGGTGCTCAAGGATACAGAAAAGGCACAAAAGGAATCCAGGACAGTGAGTTCAGTGCTGACAGAGAACATTATTCAAGCGTGCGACGCAGTAATGTCTTCTCCTGGAGCGCCAACAATGTCTGAAGATGACGTGGTCAACACAAGGACCGCGCCACACGTTAACAATGGGAGCGCGCCTGAGGAGAACAATGGCCTCCCGCGCACCGACATAACGTCAACACCCGGCGTCAACAACCTGCTTCAGATTTCAAAATTCACCGTACTGACCTTGTTTTGCCCTTTCCAATGCAAGTTAAGGCTCCTAAAAGGCAGTTGATTGATAAGGAAGTGTGGGATCTCATCAAAAGGGTTGAAATCAATATCCCACAACTCGAGGCAATTAAGCAGATCCCACGCTACCCAAATTTCTCAAGGAGTAGTGTACCAATTGCCGACGTTCAACTCAACCTGAGCAGGTAATGTCTAATGGTAACGTCTCTATCCAGCGAAAAATACCTTCTAAATGTGGAGACCCAGGTATGTTTACCATCCCTTGTACTATTGGTAACATTAGAATCGAAAACTGCATGCTTTATCTGGTTGCATTTATAAAATGTTTTACCTTATTCTTTATATTCGAGATTATGTATTGGACCTTTGAAGTCCCCTCGACTAACAATTCAATTGGCAGATAGATCTTGTAAGCAGCCTGAGGGTATTATAGAAGATGTTTAGTGCAGGTTGGTGACTTGATCTTTCCAGCTGACTTTTACGTGCTCAGAATGGATGGTAGTGATCCGGCTGATCATCCATCGATTTTACTTGGTCGCCTCTTCTTGAAAACATCAAAGATGAAGGTTGATAACTCTGAGATGCTGACCATGGAGGTGGAAGACGAGACAATCAAATTTGATCTATTCAAGGCTATGGAACACCCACCTAAGCATGCAACGGTGAATGCATTAGATGCATTGGACGATGTCGTACAAGAGGCGCAAAGAGCTAGCGGCACGGATACATTGAGGACAGCACTAGAGAGCGCCACTTTCACACAAGAGGATTCTTACGCTCTCTACAAAGATATACGTGCCATACTTGCACAACTTGACATTTCTCGTTCTCTAACGCCCAAGTATGAGGTTAATCAAACTCAATTGCTTAAAACTAATTCTTCGTTGCCTTCTTCTGTGCAGGCGCCGATTGTAGAACTCAAACCTCTTCCCGAACATTTAAAATACGCATTTTGGGCAAAAATGACACTCTTCCAGTGATCATTAAGAGTGGACTAGAGAATGAGCAAGAACAAAGGCTTATAGAGATACTTAAGACTAACAAATTGGGTATAGGTTGGACGCTTGGAGAGATACGAGGGATAAATCCAGTAGTGTGCATGCATAGAATTCTTCTAGAAGACTGGGCTAAGCCTTCGAGAGAGCCGCAGCGTTGCCTGAACCCCATAATAATGGAGGTAGTGCGCAAAGAGGTACAAAAACTTTTAGATGCTGATGTGAACTACCCTATTTCAGATAGTCAATGGGTAAGTCCCGTACATGTGGTGCCAAAGAAGACAGACATCACAGTTGAGAAGAATGAAGCTGGCGAGATGGTGACTACACGTGCAAGAATGGATGGCGTATGTGCATAGACTACAGGAAACTGAATGCAATGACGCGTAAGGATCACTTTCCACTTCCATTTATTGACCAAATGTTGGACAAACTGGCAAGTAAGCCCTACTTTTGTTTTCTTGATGGTTTTCGGGCTATAATCAACTCTCTATCGCACCTGAGAATCAAGAGAAAACTACCTTCACATGTCCATTCGGCACATTTGCATTTGGAAGTATGTCTTTTGGTTTGTGTAATGCCCCTGGAACCTTTCAAAGGTTGGTTACTAATATATTCTCTGACATGATTGGTAGTTTTAATGAGGTCTTTATGGATGATTTTACTGTGCATGGTGACACTTTTGATGCATGCTTAGACAACTTGAGTAGAGTACTGAAACGGCGTGTCTATTAATTTATTGTTGAATTATGAAAAGTGTCATTTCATTGTTAAACATGGTGTGGTCTTAGGGCATATAGTCTCGCATGAGGGGATTCAGGTTGATAAGGCAAAAATAGATTTGATTTCTAGCCTTCCTTATCCTTCTACGGTGTGTGACATTAAATCGTTTCTTGGGCATGCTGGTTTTTACCGTCGTTTTATTAAGGATTTTTCCAAGAAAGCCCTGCCTTTATCTAACCTGTTGCAGAAAGATGTGCCGTTTGAGTTTAAAAATAAATGTAGGGAGGCACTCGACGAGCTGAAAATTGCGCTAACCAGTGCGCCTATTATTCGAGCACCTGATTGGAGCCAACCATTTGAGATTATGTGCAATGCCAGCGACTATGTTGTGGGAGCAGTGCTCGGACAAAGAGTAGATAAGAAGCCAGTTGTCATTTACTACGCTTCGCGTACCTTGGACACCGCTCAGAAAAATTATTCCACAATTGAAAAAGAATTACTAGCTGTTGTCATTGCTTTAGAAAAATTCAGACCTTATTTATTGGATACTAAAGTAATTTTATTATCTGATCATGCTGCTATTAGGTACTTAATGACTAAGAAGGAGTCTAAACCATGGCTGATTCGTTGGATTTCACTACTACAAGAATTTGATCTAGAAATCAAGGACAAGAAAGATGTCGAGAACAATGTTGCTGACCACTTGAGTCGATTAGTGAGGGAGGAGGAAGCTGGGTAGATCAGTGAGACATTTCCAGATGAGCACCTCTACGCCATCACAGGTAAAATACCATGGTACGCTCACATAGTGAACTATCTGGTCGGAGGTAAATGCCCACCTCCCTTCTCTAAAGCTCAATGTTTGAAACTTAAGCATGATGCTAGACACTATATATGGGATGATCCATTTTTGTGGAAAATAGGCGTGTAGACCAAATACTTAGGAGATATATCCCTGACGATGAGATTTCTTCTGTGCATAGTTTTTGTCATGAGCATGCATGTGGTGGTCATTTTGGCCCTAAAAGGACAGCTAGAAAAATATTAGACTGTGGATTTTACAGGCCGCATATCTTTAAAGATTCATATGAGCATTGCAAGCGATGTGATAGATGCCAACGAGTAGGAAATATATCCGCTAGAAATGAGATGCCTCAGATGCCTATTGTCGTTGATGAAGTGTTTGATATATGGGGTATTGATTTTATGGGTCCGTTTCCTGCATCATGTGGTAATTGACACATCTTAGTGGCTGTAGATTATGTGTCTAAGTGGATAAAAGGTAAGGCTACTCGGTGTGATGATGCTAAAACTGTAATGGAATTTCTTCACACTAATATGTTTTGCAGGCACGAAGTGCGTAAGGCTATAATCAGTGATCAGGGGACACATTTCTGCAACTGGAAGATGGCTGCTACACTCAAACAATATCATGTCCATCACCGTACATCCACAGCTTATCATCCGCAGACAAATGGCCAAGATGAAGTTTCTAACCGGGAGATCAAGGGAATTTTAGATAAGATGGTCAAGCTTACACAGAAGGACTATAGTTTACGCTTAAATGATGCATTGTGGGCATATAGGATCGCTTACAAGACACCCATCAAAACCTCTCCTTATCGTTTAGTGTATGGAAGGCTTGTCTTATTTTTTCGGTAGAATTGGAGCACAGGGCTTATGGGCACTTAAGCAGTGCAACATGGATTTAGAAAAGGTCGGAATGGAACATAAGTTGCAATTGAGTGATCTAGAGGAGTTGCGTCTAGAGGCTTATGAGAGCCAATCAGACTATAAGCCGCGCACTAAGCTCTATCATGACAAGTTCATCCTACGACGGACATTTGAGATTGACCAGCAGGTACTTTTATTTTCATCACGACTACGACTAATGCCTGGCAAGTTGCGTTCTAGATGGACAGGTCCATACACGGTGGTGAAGATTTTCAATCATGGGGCATTGGAGCTGGAGAATTCAGGGAATGGCGACCAGTTCAAGGTAAATGGACAGCGCGTGAAGCATTATTACGGTGGACCGCAACAAGATGATCAAGAATACGAGCTAACCGAGCCTCAAAGCAAACACTAAGTTGAGGCAACCCGATGTTTTTTTCTTTTCTTTCTTTTTTTGAAATTGATTTTTAATTCTTAGGTTGTGTCTACTTAGTGTTTCATAGAGTCTCCCCTGTTAGAATGTCGTTAGGGACTGAATTGTTTGAAGGCAAGCTTAGGGCATGTCTCAGTTTGTACTGCGGTCTACAACAACATTATAGACCGCGCCAGATATATACATTATCGCTCGTAATGTTTGATTTCGGTGCGCGATTAATGTGTGCATCGGGGGCGCGTCATGTTCAACATGCCGCGTTTCAACCCTATAAAGCACGGAGCGCCTCATATACACCTAAGGTTCAAAAGCGGCTCCTCAAACACCCCAGGTTCAAAATTTCGTTTTCACTACATTCTCAAGGAGATTTCCAACTGCTTAAACATCCCAGGTACTTCTTCACTCCATCCCTTACTCAATTCATGCAATATTCCACCTGATGTAGGATTTTGGGTGTTTAGGTTTATGCTTGATCTGCAATTTTGGGCAAAATTGGATGTGTTTATTGGTTGCAGGTTGACTATACATGTTCTGGGGTGCTAGGTTATGATTTGGGGTGTTAATTTTTAGTTTTGGGGGTGATCTAGATTAGGATTCACAGCTACCGCCGAGCCTCGATTTCCAGATATCGCGTGCCTGCTGAGTACATTAGTCGCGCGCCGACCTTAAACATTAAGGCGTTGACTGCGCTTATTAATATCTTCGTTCGGAGCGTTACCTGCTAATGCGTTGACTGACATTTTTTTTTGCTTGTTTCATTTTCAGGATGACGCCAAAAAGAGAACCTACATTCGAGGAACTTTACGAGAAGTTCACTTGGAAGCAGTGCGGTGCAAGTACTTTTGCCCACGAGGAGTTCCTACGAGCTAGCAGTCTATACGATCGAGTATTACAGTTGCTCACAGGGCTGGCTTGCCTGGAAGACATCCGGGAGTTTCTGGCATCATTTAATTATGTGGGCCGCGTAGACCATCTTGGTATCTGTCGACTTTTCTCACACGAGAGGCTTTCATAGGGATGCGCGTATCACGACTCATCCGCGGCGGCCTGATTAGTTTGCATGGACATATCATTTGGATAAAAGGCTTCGTGAGCAGCTTCCTACAGACAGGTGCCACAGGAAGCCAGAGCAGGCCGAGTCTTCAGCTGCCGATTCCAGGAGAGCCGCACTCCGGACAACCACCAGTGTTGGTACTGAGCCACCACCGAACTTCACCCAGCCACACTTAAACGCTACGTTCAACGCCTATAGGGTGTTGTATTATTTCATGCCGCCTGGGACACAGCCAGTGCCAGCACTGCCAGGGTGGCGTCTAGGGCAGCCGATCCCTCCGGAGTATGTGATCGCACAGGAGTCTTCATCATCCCCCAGCGGATCCACAGATGACTCTATTGAGTTCAAGGGGAGTTTCTTCTTTCTTTTTTATTTATTTCTTTTTTTATCATTTCTGTTATTCGGTAGTGTGTTGCATGACCCGCTCTTGAGCTTAAGTCGATCCGTGAGGACATGACTATGTTCAACAACGTGGGGTGGGGTAGTAGAGTATGTCGTGTCAGCACGTTTACCTTTATTAGCATGCATTAGTCGTAGCTAACTAGGACACGTTTTTTTTCTTCCAATTTGTATATGCTACGATGAAGATACTGATTTTATGAGATGATGTTCGATTCTATGAGGTTTGATGTGTATGCTTCGCATGATTTCTACAGTGTTGTGATGCCAGTTACATGTTATATGTTCTTTTGAGTTGAGATATTACAGGATGTGGAGTTGACAGAAAATATTCTATAGGGACTTCACACACATTCGAAGGTTCAGGGGATTAGTCGCGTAGCACGCTGAGTTTGTGGAGGTTGGCATTCCGAGTTATGAGGAGTGAGGCTTTTACTCCACCTTTGCAGCGTTTATGCAATGGTTGGACCCGAAAACAAACCGTCCTATCTCTAGTCCTAGTAACCGGGAATGGGTGGGTAACCCCTATCCTGTCTCGCGCTAAGAAGATAATGATGAGAAAGAGCAGGACGCGCTCCATATGCTGCTATTCGAAGGCGATGATTGGAACGGTTCAAAGAGCAAATGCAAAAAAGGCAAGCAATTCACATTAGAGAGCAAAGCTCAAAAAGAAAATTCAGTCAAATGTGAAAGAGAAAAATCAGAAAAGCAATCGAGTTGAGTGAAGTCTTTGGATCAAACAAAACAATAAAGTTTCAAGAGCTGTCCTACCAAAGAGAAAAAAAAAAGTTGAGTTCCTCATAGCTTGGATTTCTCACGTGCCAGAGAAAGCGAACTCAGCATATGCACGTGACTATGGCCTAGAGCTAAAGAATGGAGTCAGGAGTCTAAATAGGACTATCTCCTAGCCATCCATTAAATCCCATCTCGACCTCACAGATACCATGTGTCATTGCAGTTTCTGACTGATCATTACTGAAGAATGAGTGTGAGCATATGTTGATGAACTGATTAATGAAGACATCTCAAGTAAATTCAGTGTTTAATCTTTTGCATGATAGAAGTACTTTGAGTGTTCCGAGTCTTGCTTTTGTTCTTTTTCGGGACGAACAAGTCTAAATATGGGGTGGTTTGATGTGGCGTATTTATACGACTTGTTAAACAGTTTAAACCCAACTATTTCGGCATTTTTTTATGTGAACAGTTACTTTTTAGTGTTGTTTGCATTTCAGGTGTTCCGAATACATGAAAAGAGACTCGTGACTTAAAATGGTGTTTTTTGAGAGCCAAATGCGAAAATCGACTTGAAGGATATGAGTGTGCATCTCAGTATGTTGTGCCCGAAGCTTAATGTCTTCTCTGGGCACGCGACATAATGTCAGCGTGGGTAAACGTGATGACGTCAGCATCGGGCTCGCGGCCCGAAATCAAAATTTGAAGCCTAATCACAATTAGGGTTTTAAACCCTGAAAATCAGAACGGGAGCTTTGGAACGGATTGACGACGGAGATTTTGGGGAAAGACGAAGTCGGCGGTGAACAATGTTTCCCGGCGGTGAACAGTGATCGCGGCGTGAGCAGTGCTTCATGAACAGTACTTCCGACAGAAAATTAAAAGCATTTTTCATTCCTTTTAATTTAATGTGTTCTTCATTCTTGACTAGGAGTAGCTAAATTTCTATTTCAGTTTAGGGTTTTCAGTTAGTGACATACATGTTTGAGACTCGAATTTAATGTTCGTTTCTATTCAATTCTAGTTCTGGATCTTAAATTGCATGAAATGTGTTGTGCGGTTAGCGTATACTTTGTCGTGAAACTAGTCCGATTACCAATTCTGATTATTAATGTTTGTCGAAACTTTGTCGTGGAATGAGTAGTAAAATCCAGGTTTAGTATCAGCTTTGTCGGGGTACTCTAGGTTATTACCTTTTTCGGAATGACCACGTGCTCGATTAGAATCGTAATCCTTAGAAGTCAATGATAACAATCACTGTTGAATTCCCTGGGCTGAATACTTCTCTTAATTGATATTCAAGTTTTCTTACTTTCTTTCTTGCAATCGACTTACTTAAGCCCCCTTTAGTTTAATAATTACTGAAAATCACTTCACAGTCAGTTCTCTTGGGTTCGACTTTTGCTAGCTGCTACACTAGCTAGAGCTTGGAAATACGAAGTGTGTCAAACATCCTCCAGATGTACTCTTCCTATCTTCTGCACAACCTGCCTAGGTGGCCTCACAATAGCCTACTAATTCTGAACTTGTGTCTCTTGTGTACCATAGTCCATAATTTGTTGTGCCCCCAATGTATCTGATAATTCTTTTCACCTGCTGTAGGTGGCTCTCTTTTAGGCAGGCTTGATATCATGCACACACACCTACTGCGAAGGATATATCAGGTGTAATGGAAGTAAGATATAGAAGGCTTCCAATCATGCTTCTATATAATGTTTGATCAACTTCAATTCCAGCTGCATCCTTGATTGCTTTTGTGTACGTTGCTGCAGGGGTACGTTTGTGACCTGCCTTGTCCATGATGAACTTCTTCACCAGGTTTCTTGCATACTTACTTTGAGAAATGAAGATGCCATCTTCTTTTTGTGAGATTTGTAGACCGAGAAAGTAGGTTAGCTCTCCCACCATACTCATTTGAAACTCCATGTGCACATGCTCTACAAACTGCTTCATACATTCTCTGTGAACTAGAAACAAATACAATATCATCCATAAATATTTGCACTATAATGAAGTCTGACCTGGTTCTGTGCACGAAAACTGTCTTGTCTACCCTCCTCGATCATACCCACCTGAGGGTTTGCTTCAATCCGTAGAGAGCCTTCTTTAGCTTGTAGACTTGGTTTGGATGATGAAGATCATTGAACCCCTTAGGCTGGGTAACATAAACTTTTTCAATCAGGATTCCATTTAAGAAACGCACTCTTGACGTCCATTTGATACAGTTTGAACTTCAGGTGACAGGCCAGGGCAAGGAGTAATCTGATAGCTTCCATGCGAGCAACTGGAGCAAAGGTTTCATCAAAATCCACTGCCTCAATCTGCATATACCCTTGAGTAACTAATCTAGCTTTGTTCCTTGTGATATTCCCCTTCTTATCAGATTTGTTCTTGTATATCCATTTGGTGCCGTGATGTTCACATCCTCTGGCAGAGTGACCAAGTCCCACACCTCGTTCCTTTCAAACTCTGCAAGTTCTTCTTGCATAGCAGCTACCCAAAATTCATCTCTCAGAGCCTCCTTTATGTTCTTTGCCTTAACACTGGACAGGAAACACGAGTTATTTATAATATCACATAAATTAATGTGGGAGGTACCTCGCGTTCTTTGACCTTCAGTCAAGCTGCCAATGATGTTGGTTGTGTGGTGGTCCTTCTGAATTTTTCTTGGGGGAAGTCTCTCTGTGCCTAGCGTAATTAGGGCGTTTGGAGATGGCATCACAGAATCTGGTTCGGACTCCTCCTCTGAATTTTGTTGATCATTAGGTTCTGCTGAAGCATTCTCTGGAACTTCCTCTTGGTCAACTTCAGTACTTGTTTGAGGTAGGTGCTGATTTGTTCTTCTGTATCAGAATCCTGTTTGTTGTTAGAGTGTGGAGACTTCTCTTCTGGGTCATTCACAACTACATTGATGGACTCGATCACAGTCCATGTTCCATTATTGTAGACGCGGTATGATTGCTATTTGTCGAGTACCCCAAAAATATCCCTGGATCACTCTTTGGGTCAAGTTTTGTTCGGTACCTGCGGTCTCTCAGAACCTAACATTCACTTCCAAAGATGTGGAAGTATTTGACGGTGGGTTTCTTCTCTTTTCAGAACTCATAACATGTCTTATATGTCCCTGTTCTGATTGACACCCGATTGATGATGTAGCATGAAGTGTTCATAGCTTTGGCCCACAACTTCAGTGGAACTTTTCTTACATGGATCATGATTCGAGCCATCTTCTGTATTGTTCTGTTTTTCCTCTGGACTATCCCATTTTGTTGTGGAGTAATGGGCGATGAGTACTTATGTGTGATTCTACGATTGGTGCAGAACTGATTCATGGCTTCGTTCTCGAACTCTTTCCCATGATCACTTTTTATAGCGGCTACCCTTAATCCTTTCTCTTGCTCTAGTCGAGTAACTAAGGCCACCACCACCTTTACTGTGTCTAATTTCTCACGCAGAAAATCGTTTAATGAGTAGCGAGTGTAACCACACATACAAAAGCATACCTTTTTCTGCCACAACTCTCCACCTCCATTGGTCCCATCACATCCATATACAGGAGTTGAAGAGGTCTAGTGGTGCTCATCTCAGTGACCTTTGGGTGAGGGACCCTTGTCTGCTTTCCGATTTGGCATTCTCCACATACTGTGTTCATCTCTCCCTTAATCTTATAAATATCTTGGACTAATTGATCTGATGCAAGTCTTCTTAACGTCCTCAGGTTGAGATGTCCTAGCCTTTTATGCCACAGGTTCATTTATTCTGTCTTTGTCAACAGACAGGTTGATACAGAGGTTATTGCACCATTCTCTAGTAAATAGCAGTTGTTGGCAGACCTCGTACCCTTCATTATGCATCTTCCCTCTGCATCAAACACTTGACTGATCTTTTGAGCAAAATTAACAAAGTGCATACCGTCACATACCTGGTTGATGCTGATGAAATTTGCAGTTAGTCCTTCCACAAGCATCACATTCTTTAACCTGGGTAATCCGCAAACTTCCAGTGTTCCCTTTCCGAGGACTCTCCCTTTCAACCCATTGCCAAATGTTTGTCTTTTTCTTTACATGGTTGAATGTCTGTCAGGTAGTTCTTGCTCCCTTTCATGTGTCCAGAGCATCCACTATCAACATACCAATTCCCTTTCTTCACAGATCTTGCTGAGTTGTAGCACACATAAGTATGATGATCCATTCCCGATTTGTGCCTCGGCCAAGTGTTTGGGAATCGTTTCTGTGGTCTCCAATATTTGTTGAATATAGGGTAGGACCTTTGGATGTGACCGACTTGATTGTAGAAGTAGCAGCATCGTTTGTCCTGTTGAGTTCTAGATAAGTGCTGCAAGGATTGCTGGAGCATCTTCTTGCTTTTTCTTCAGAGTCTGATTCAGACTTTCAGCTAGTTTTTTTTTGTATTAAAAAGATCCAAAACACCTGGATCGTGGTGATTACATCCTGAGGAGATTGTCTCGGGACATGTCCCGAAAAACAACCGAATGGAAGAAAAACGCCCTTAAGTACCTATCGAAAATAAACTCGGTTGAAAGCACCGAACAGGCTAAACAAAAGTACAAAGTGGTAGATCGGCTAGGTACAAAGTACAGATTGATATTCTCATGCATAGATCGGCCAGGAACAAAACCGGTTTGTTCTTCACTAATGATTAAAGGAAGCCATTTTGCAAGCCTCTTCATAAGAATCTGCGAGATGATCTTATGACTAAAATTGGTGAGGCTAATAGGGAAGTTGACTAACAGAGGTAGCATTGTTCACTTTGGGAAGAAGGCAAGATGCATAAAAGAGAAGGATGCAGGAAGCCGCTCTCCTCGAAAAAAGGCTTGTATTGCAGCCGTTAAGTCACCTTTAATAATGTCCAAACACGTTAAATAAAAATGTCCATTAAAACAATCTGGCCCCGGCGCACTCTCTCGGTTCATTGAGTGAATAGCATCCTTAACTTCCACTTCATCAGGGATACAAACAAGCTCAGCATTATCGCTATCCGAAATCACCTTATTGAAGTCAGTAAACTCAACCATGTCCGGTGGAGGAGAATATCCGTTAAAAAGATTATTAAAGAATTCCACGGCAGCTGTTCCAATATAGTCACGATCTTCTGTTATAGTCCCATCATCTCGAACCAAACACACATAATTCTGGGCATGACGTGCTCTAATAGATGCATGAAAAAATTTTGTGTTACAGTCGCCATCCGCTGTCCAAGCAATACGAGCCTTAGTCCGCAACATGTAATCAATAGAACTCCGGACGTCAATGTATTCAGCCCTACAAGCATCTAATTCTGATGCTACTACCTCCGACTACCTCGTTTGTAAGTTAGCTTCAAGAGTGGAGACTTTGGTCAGCAAATTGTGAGCCCGAATATTAAGGTTGCCAAAAACTGACCAATTCCATTCCCTCAAACTAGCTCTAAGCCTCTTGAGTTTACACCCAAAATTAGCTAGATGGTTAGGATGCATACATCCCTCCCAATTGCATTTCACAAGATCTTTGAAATTAGCATGACTATCCCAACATTTCTGATTTCGAAAGAAAGACTTACAAGAAAGAGACTCAACCATATGAACAAGAAGAGGACAATGGTCAAAATTTATGCGCGCTTAAGGTTTCACTTTCATCGTTGGCAACAAAGAGAGAGCAAAACCATTGATAAGCACTCTATCCAACCTTTCCCAAATCCGATTATTTCCCGCTTGGTTATTTGACCAAGTGAACGGATTACCATGATAACCAACGTCACAAAGGCTTGCCCGAATCTGGAAAAGGTTCAAGGCTTGCATGAAGCCATCCTTTTCGCGATTGCTGCCATCCTTCTCATCCCAGGAGGAAATGACATTAAAATCCCCGGCCACTATCCAAGGAATTTGCATCAATTCAAAACGATCAACAATCTCATCCCAAAGCACCTGTCTATCAAAATATCACAAAGCATGCAAAAAGGTACACATACTAGTAAAGTTCAAAGGGACAAAGGTAACGGAAATAGATACCTGATGTGATTCCCATATAAAGTCCGTCATAGAAGTATCATCGTTCGATAATATCCAAATCCGAGAGTTAGCATTTGGCCCATGGGCATAATTATCAAAACCAAGCTGTCGAGATAAGCCAAGAAGACGAGAGTTGTCAACCTTTGGCTCGATAATCACAAGAATATGTGGACGATGGCTCACAATCAAGTTCTGAAGGTGGGTGGAAGTGCGCATATTCCCCACACCTCGGGCGTTCCAGCATAGGAACTTAAACATGAGATAAAGATGGATTAGAGCCATCACCTGCAACTTCAGTGGAAGCCTTAGGATCAAGATTTTCGTTGCGAGGTAACTGGGATATTTTAAAAGGTGACGCCTCATCCATGCAGGATGCTGAGTTTGCCCTTTAAAGGATAGTCACTAAAGGAGCAGAAAGAGGAATATGCTGCTTACCAATACCAACTCGATCCCTCCGTGGATTGTCTAGAGGCAAAGTTGAATTATTACACTTTTGTTATTCAATTGTGACCTGAAGTTGCTGCATCTTTGAATGCAATTCATCCGCACTCATGACCACCTCGGACGTCATATCTTTTGTTGAAGTCACATCCTCTGTAGTATGATTTACATCAACAGGCAGGTACGCTTGATTCTGTTCAATCACACTAGCATTGATATTTTGATCCGAAGGTTTGTTGGTTTTCGGAAACACTTCCTTTCAAGGAGTTACTCCCAGAATAAAAAGACTATGTTGTAGATCTATAAGTTGAGATGAAGTGACATCCATGCTTCTAATCTTGCCTAGTCCAGCATCATTATCATCTTTATGCCGTGTCCAGATGAAGTGACTTTCAGCTGGTGTCTTTATGCTTTGTACTTCTGGTTCAGTACCTCTAGATTTCATACTTTTGATAAACCTAGTCTCTCTAGTGCACCCTTTCTGGTGTATCCGAGTCCAACATAGCCTCCTCCATACCTTTTAACTGCCAGCAAGCTGTCCAAGTTGCTCAATCCTCTGTTGAGCATCTTTGTTGTCTTTCTGTACCAAAGTACTTCTTCTATTACTTCAATGAATTTCTTCTCTTGTTGATTAGCCTTCTCTGCCATGGATGAGATAACCCTTAGGAGCTCCTCCTTTTCGTTGTTAAGTCTAGACACTTTTGCGATCAAGTCCTCATTCACTTTTACCACCTCCAAACATTGGTCATTCTTTTGTGTGTAGTGTCTGGCAAGGTACTCCTCTGTGATTTTAACTGCATCACTGTTGTCATATCCACAATCTTGGCCTCTTTTTGAGAGTATTGACTTGTTTAAATTTTCCCCATTCAGCAAATTGGCCATGGTAGTCTGCAACACTTTTCCCGAACCTCACTCTATGTGTCGAGCGATCAGTTCTGATACAAATTGTAATTTGACTTCGCATTGATAATGATGAGTTACATCGTCTGTTGTAGCACTCTCTGTATCACTTTGCGGAATAGACTTTATCTGGGCGAACCTGAAACACACTCAACAATTGTTTACCCAGTTCGGCAACTTGCCTACATCTAGGGAGGATACTTCGATCCTCAAGATTTCATTATCACAGCTTAAAGTACAAGGACTCAAACTCAGCCTATGCTAGTTTAACCTTAACTTCTCACCTAGACGAAATCTTAGCTCAGTCTAATAACCTAGACTAGCACGTAGTCTGATCACTCAGACTCGCTTCGTGCTACCTACACACTTCAAGTAAAGAACGGCTACAAACTTAGCCTATTCTATTACACGAAAAGCTATATCACACTCTGTATCAGAGTTGTTGCAACTCCTGTCAACAACTATTCTAGCACACTCTGCCAAACAGTTGGACTCACCCTGAGTTCTTCAAACTCAGTCCTTTATCCCTCTCGATCAATAACCGTCTGTCAACATCGGATATTTGGGATCAGCTCTCCAACAGCCTGCGGCACCTCCTGTCCGCCGCTGTTCTCCGAATCTATTAGTTGATCCTTCAAGGAGTCATGCTCCAGTTGAATTCTGTGGATCAACCCTTGATCAAACTCTGCGAGTTCTGATCTCCTCTGCGCTCAACACAACTATATTACTAAGCCTTTAGCTTTTCTCCCTCGTTGTGTGTATTAACTACTTCGGGTTCTTCAATTTATCAAAGAACTGCCTCTGTGATAGAGCCTAGTTATATGCGCTATTTAGATCTTAACACTGTGCTTGTTTGCATTATTTTGTGTACAAGATTACTGGTTTTCGGTATTTTTGTATTTCAGGATAAAACAGGAGCATAAGTCAGATGTGCGCTAACGGACGTTTTTAAAGCGCAATGCACGACCTGCGGAGCTAGCAGCGCAAAAGGAGATAGCTGATTCGGGCTACAGTGCGCAAACCGACTGCGCGAAGCAAGTAGCGCAATCAGCGTGCGCAGAATGGCAGAGTTTCTAAATATTGATCTCCTAGATTTGGGAAGTTGCTAAAAGTCTCTCGGGCCAAATCTAAGCATTCTATGGGCTTCAAGACCACTATATAAGAGGAGGGAAGCTAGGGTTTGAAAGAGAGAGAGAGCAGATAGAGAGAAGGACACATAGCAGCAAAACACACGAGCTACTTCAGCCAGAATCTGCGCGAACCACCTGCGCCAGCCGAGATTTGGCCCTGCTACATTTTCTCTTGCTACTTTAGTTTTAATTATTATTGCTACGATGTTTGTTTCTAGCATGTCTAGCTAAACACCTTGTATCGGTTGGGCATGAGTCTATGAAGTATTTCCTTTGAGACTTGTGCTTAATGCTTAGTACATCTACTTATATTAATTCTATGCATATGAGCGATAATTAGTGGTGCGAATAGGGGAAGCCTTGAACCGCAATCTTATTCTAACTGCTCGTTATTGTATGTTAAACTAGTTGATAGCTTGACGGTGACAACTAGGAGTAACGCACTAGGATAATCAGCTGCTACTGTGATAGGATTCGTAGCTGCTTAGACTAGTTTCAGGAATTAATAGCTCATGGACTTTGATCGGAACATGCGCGCACGTTAGGAAGCCTTGATCGAACACTAACTTAAGTAGAACTGCACTATAGATGTCTAGAGTCGATGATAAGGGATACATTCATAGAGGATTGTCTGTACCGATACTCTTCATAGTCATAGTACTTAAAATCTACTGCCTGCGCACGTATTGTGCAATTCTGCTTTCATTACTGTTCATTCGCGCACCTGCGCAACCAATCACTCACAACCCCAATTTCGTAAGCTGTAGGTTGCTAGCTAGACGAGTCTGCATGCTCCTTGTGGGATCGACCCTGACTTAGCCGCTATACTAAGTGGAGAAGGAAGGATTAATTTGGCGCCGTTGCCGGGGAGCAACGCAGATAAGTTTAACTAGCTCAAGTTTTCTTTTACAATAGTTAGTTATTTCTTTTTATTTTTCGTTGGTATTTCTGCCAGTACGCAATCAACATCAGCCTGCGCAACCTTGAAACAGTTGCGCTGCGCAGATCATAGTCGCGCACCGACAGGGGCAACAACCTAGTTGTCTTTTAATTCCGTTTGCTTGAAGTTTAGAACAGGGCATGGAGAATAATAGTGTCATTGGCGATAACTTAGGGGACAGAACCCCAGAGGGACCTAACAATGCAAGGGAAGATAACAGCGCAGCTCGGTTCAGAGAGGAAGTGCAGCGCGAAGTTGAAGCTCAGATGGCCGCTGAGGCAGTATATAATGCGCAACCCGCGCAACAGATCATGCGACACAGAACAGTGCGTGAGATGTCGGCCCCAATCACAGTCAACCAACCGTGGTGCATAGTGCTTCCACCCGATGGGCATTTTGAACTACGGAGCTCATTCATTCATCATATGCCTAAGTTCCATGGGATGAACAACGAGAACCCAGTCAAGCATGTGCGCGAATTCCTTGTTATCTGCGAGAACATGAAGACCGACGGGGAGAGTGAAGAAGCGCTGAAGCTGAAGGCGTTCCCTTTTTCATTGTGTGATACAGCCAGGCATTGGCTGATGAGCTTACCAGCAGGATCTATTCGCACATGGAAGCAGCTCCAGAAGAAGTTCTTGGATAAGTTCTACCCCGCAGCAAAGATTGCGCTACTCAGGAGGGAATTGGCCGCACCTAGACAGGGCACAGGAGAGTCACTATCAGAATTCTATGAGCGTTTCAGGGAGCTGGAAGCCAACTGCTATAATCATGGCCTGCCCCAACATGTGCTGATAGAGAATTTCCTGAACGGGCTACAACCGATGGAACTTAGACTGTTGAATGCATGCGCAGGTGGTGACATATGCAACAAGTACCCGGAGGATGTATGGCAGATGATCGAGGACTCTGCTGGACATGTGAGGCATCAATTGACGCTCGAGAACAGTCGTGCGCGTGCTGTGCATCAGGTGAATTCCAGTGCTGAAATAAAAGAAATGAAAGCCATGCTGCAGAAGCTGATGAGTGCGCAAGGCACGCAACTAGTTGCGCCGAAGGCATGCGAGTTCTGTACGTCCACTGAGCATAAAATCGACGCATGTCCCACACTTTTCGAGGAATCAGGAGATGTAAATGCTCTAAGAGGATGGGACAATAGAGGACCGCAGAGGCAGAATCAGCTACGCTTTGGACTGGCCGCAAATGGATTCAGATGGAGGGAGTACAGCAATCTCCAAAGACAGCCAGCGGAGTATCGTGCACCTCAGCAAGCGCAGCAAGCATACAACTCACCGCACCGCCGCAATGACGCACCAGCACAAAATAACCAGCAACCGCGGCGCTCCTGAGAAGATATAGAGGGTCAGTTGGCAGACACCGTGCGCTAGAACGATGAAAAGTATGACAAGAGGTTCGAGTCAATTGAGAAGCAGTTGTCGCAGATTGCTACCACGGTCTATGAGCTGAAGAAGAGCGATGGCAACCTGCCTTCGCAAGTGATTCAGAACCCTAAGGGAGGAGTTAACGCCGTAACGCTGAGGACTGGGGGCACAGTTGAGACAGCTCCGACCGCGAAGGTGCCCGCGCAGCCAGTTGCGCAACCTCCAGAGCCAGCACAGCCGGATGCGCAACCAGCCGCGCCAGCTACGAACCAATAGGGGGTGGCGCCAGGTATGATACAATCAGGAGAAAAGAGTACCAGCCATACTAATGCACCTGCACCTTTTCCTGTGCAGGCACCTTTAGCAAGAAAGGAGGCGCTAGACAAGGAGTTATACGAATTATTCAGTAAGGTGGAAATAAACATCCCCCTGATTGAGGCAGTTCGGCAGATTCCCAGATATGCCAAATTCTTGAAGGAGCTGTGCACAAACAAGAAAAGGAAGGGCTAGTGCGCACAAGTAATGCTTAACGCACATGCATCAGCAATTGTGCAACACAAGGTACCACCTAAATGCCGGGATCCAGGTACGTTCACCATACCGTGCACCTTAGGTAAGACCACAGTAAGCAACTGCATGATTGATCTAGGTGCATCTATAAATGTGCTTCCTTACTCCTTGTATGTGTCATTGCACCTTGGTCAACTAAAGCCTGCAGGTCTCACCATCCAATTTTAGATCGATCGTGCAAACAACCGACGGGCATGACAGAGGACGTTCTCGTCCGAGTGGGAGAGCTAGTGTTCCCTGCAGATTTCTACGTCTTGGAAATGGAGGGTGAGCAGAGCAAGGGAAGCGCGCAATCCTACTGGGCAGACCATTTCTGATGACAGCGTGCACAAAGATAGACGTGTGGAAAGGCACGCTCTCAATGGAGGTAGATGGCGAGGAGATTCACTTTAACATTTTTAAGGGGATGCAGCACCCTCATGAGGACGCCACAGTGCACGCATTAGACAGTATGGACGACTTGGTTGCGCATGCGCAGTGTGCGTGTGCAACAGGGGAACCTGCGCCACTGGCACAGACAGAGTTGAAGGCACAAGATGATGAGCTGAGCAGCACAGAACCAGTGTCCAGACATGTACGTGATCTGGTTAATGTTTGCGCTACTAATAAAATCCTGCCTTCTATTGAACAGGCACCCAAGGTTGAGCTGAAGCAATTGCCCGAGCACTTAAAGTACATCTTCCAGGGCAATGAGGACACCCTGCCTATCATTATAAAGAAAGGATTAGAGGAGGAGCAGGAGGCGCGATTACAGGAGGTGTTGTGCAAGAACCAGCGCGCTATAGGATGGACATTAGCTGACCTGCGCGGAGTAAGCCCTGATGTGTGCATGCACAGAATTTTGCTGGAAAATGATGCCAAACCATCCAGGGAGCCGTAGCGCAGACTGAATCCGATTATGATGGAGGTAGTGCAGAAGGAGATCCTGAAGCTGCTGGATGCAGGTGTAATATACTCGATTTCAGACAGCAAGTGGGCAAGTCCAGTGCACGTTGTGCCAAAGAAAGGAGGCATCACAGTAGAGGAGAATGCGCAGGGCGAGCTAGTTCCCAAGCGCATACAGACTGGATGGCGCATGTGCATTGACTACAGGAAGCTAAACGCAGTCACACGCAAGGATCATTTCCCGCTACCATTCATGGACCAGATGCTCGACCGGTTACTCAGGATGCTCGAAGCCACACTTTTGCTTCTTGGACGGTTACTCAGGGTACAATCAGATCCCTATTGCTGCGGAGGATCAGGAGAAGACAACCTTTACCTGCCCATTCGGTACCTTTGCGCTCCGGCGCATGTCGTTTGGGCTGTGTAATGCGCCAGGTACGTTCCAACGCTTAGTCATGAGCATTTTCTCTGATATGATTGGTTTATGTATAGTGGTATTCATGGATGACTTCACTGTGCATGGTGAGACTTTTGATGCATGTTTGGATAATCTTGATAGGGTCTTAGCGCGCTGCATTACCAAGAACCTAGATCTCAATTATGAAAAATGTCACTTTATGGTGTCACATGGAGTAGTACTAGGACATATCGTCTCGCAGGAAGGAATTAAGGTCGATAAAGCAAAAATTGATCTTATCTCAAATCTGCCTTATTCCACTAATGTGCGGGACGTTAAGTCGTTTCTTGGGCATGCAGGGTTCTACAGGCGCTTTATTAAAGATTGTTCTAAAATATGTATTCCATTGTCTAACCTCCTTCAAAAGGATGTGTGCTTTGAGTTCACTCGAGATATAAACATTGAAATTACTCGAGAAGTCATCCCTAATCAGTCAATCAATACATGCTCACAATCATTCTCAAATAATGATCAACAAGAACTAGAATGATACATGTTACCTTTAAAGCTTGAGATGGGATTTAATGGATGACTAGGAGTTAGTCCTTTTTAGACTCCTAACTCCACTCTTTGGTTCAACTTCATAGCCACGCGCATACGCTGAATTTGCTTCCTTTGGCACGTGATGAATTCGAGTTATGAGAGGATCAACCTTTTCTTCTTTTCTTGTAGGACATATTTCTTGTTATTGGACATTGCTCGTTTTCCGATTGCTTTTCTTTCACATCTTGTAAAATCTGGCTTCATAGCCCGTTCCGCTCAAAGAAAGGTGTCCTGATCTTCAATCGGACTCCGGTGACACTATTCACACCCCTTGGCCGGCAGCACTATTCATCAGGGTTTAGAAATTTTTTTTCTCTTTTTTTTAATCTGCATCACAGCTAGCAAACCAAGAAAAACAAATAAAAATAGGAAAGACAAAGTTTAGAACTCTAACTGAATGTTGCTCTCCCCGGCAACGGCGCCAAAATTTGACAGCGCATCTTCGTGCGCCTCAAATTTGTATTTATAACTCCTGTAAACACACTAGCAAGCGGTAAGCAGGGTCGAACCCAAAGAGAGCAAGTAAGATAGAGTTCTAATGAAAGTCGCAGAAAAAGGAACAAACTAAGAATATCAATTCAGAGAAAATCAGTTCGGGGAATACAATGCAACTAGTTATCACCGATTGAATACATGCATAAGCTAGTGAATTCTCCCTTAGTCCAACATTCCCGCTAAAGATATGTCGACAATCAGATTCTACCTATTCTTAACCGCTAGGTTTTCGAACAAGTGCAATAGTTACTCAACTACACCACAAAATCGGTTCTACCGCTAGGTTCTCCCCAACAATGCAATCCAATCAAGTATAACACAATTGACATCAATATAGCTCACCGCTAAGCTGCACTAAACTGACAATCAAAGCATTCATTCACTCATACAAGGGCAGCACATCAATAGCTCGAATCATGTATTCATTGACCTCAAACCAAATGTTGCATTATAAACCCCAAACTGAAATATTGATTTAGCTACTCATAATATCCATGAATACAATAGAAACTAGGTTAAGTAGCACAAACTAAAGTAGAACGAAACTGAGCTAAAATGGAAATTCGGTGAATAGTGTTTTCCGGTCGTGAATAGTAATTCCGGCCGTGAACAATAACAGTACAGTAGCGATGAACAGTGAAATGTGAACAGTAACCGGCCGTGAACAGTAAATTCCGGTGAGTTTCCAGCAGCTTCTCTCTAGCTTCAATCTCTCTAGCTTCAATCTCTCCTCACTCTGTCACTGTAGCTCGTCCGTGAATAGTGCCGTCCAAAAAAGTCAAGTGAAGTGAGATGATTCTTTTCCTCTTTTGTCCAAGTTTAGGGTTAGGGTTTTGGGGGATGAACCAAAATGAACCACATGTGCTTGAACCGAATCTAATTTCCAATTGAACCAGTAGAGTTGATTGCTGTTGACTTTTTGATCTTGGGTGAATGCTTCAAATATGCGATAAAATCCAATGCGATCTTGAGCACACCTGCGATACGAAAACACTACAAAAGAGTAATCGATTCACGCAAAATGTAATAAAATTATGGGAATAAACAACTCACACCACGACCGAGAAGGAACTTCTGGCAATCGTATTTGCTCTAGAGAAGTTCCGCGCATATGTTCTGGGAGCTAAAGTCACTATCTACACTGACCACGCTGCTATCGCTACCTGATATCCAAGAAAGAGACTAAGCCGCGTTTGATGCTCTGGTTGCTGCTGCTCCAAGAGTTCGATTTAGAAATCAAGGATAAGAAGGGAACGGAAAACACTGTTGCTGATCACCTAAGCAGGATAGTGAAGGAAGAGGAGCCAGGGCAGATCACGGAGACATTCCCTGATGAGCACCTGATGGCGCTGAACGGTAAGGTACCATGGTATGCGCATATTGCAAATTACCTGGCACAGGTGCGTTTCCCCCTCATTTCACTAAAACTTAATGCTTAAGGTTAAGACATGAGTCTAAATATTACGTTTGGGATGATCCGTACATGCTTAGAATAGGACCTGATCAGATCTTGAGGTGATGTGTGCCTGATCATGAGATGAGCTCTGTTTTGAGATTTTGTCATGCGCACGCGTGCGGAGGACACTTTGGTCCAAAGCGCACGAGCAGGAAAATCCTAGATTGCGGTTTTTATTGGCCACACTTATTTCGTGACTCATATAACCACTGCAGGGCTTGTGACAGGTGTCAGCGCACAGGAAATATATCAGCGCGCAACGAGATGCCACAAACACCTATACTGGTAGACGAAGTGTTCGACTTGTGGGGGATTGACTTCATGGGACCGTTTCCTCCATCTTGTGGATACGAGTACATACTAGTTGCGGTGGACTATGTCTCGAAGTGGGTCGAAGATAAGGCCACGCGCAAGGATGATGGTAAAACGGTTGTTGAGTTTTTAAGAACTAACATTTTCTAAAGGTACGGAGTGCCTAAGGCAATAATCAGCGACCAGGGGACGCACTTCTGCAACAGAATAGTGGCGCAAGTACTAAAGCATTATGGGGTGCGCCACAAGACGTCCACTGCATACCATCCTCAAACGAATGGCCAGGCTGAGGTTTCCAACAGGGAGATTAAGCGCATTCTGGAGAAAACCGTGAGACCTTCACGCAAAGACTGGAGTCAGTGGCTGGACGATGCACTTTGGGCATACAGGACTGCGCACAAGACACCGATTGGGACTTCACCATTTCGGTTGGTGTATGGAAAGGCGTGCCACCTACCGGTTGAGTTGGAGCGAAAGGCACTTGCAATCTGAACCTCGATGAGGCTGGTAAGGAGCACGCATTTGAATTCAGCGAGCTAGAGGAGTGATAGAGCCTATTTATACACATTATTTAGATCCTAACCCAATGCTTGTTTGCATTATTTTGTGTACAAGATTACTGGTTTCCAGTGTTTTTGTATTTCAGGGCAAACGAGGGCCTGAGTCGGATACGCGCTAACAGGAAGCTTTTAAGGAGCGCATCACACAGCCTGCGGAGCTAGCAGCGCAAACAGAGGAGTTGGCAGAATCGACTACGGTGCGCAGACCGATTGCGCTAACCAAGGTGCCGTGCGCCATGCGCAGAAGAGTGGTGTTTCCAAATCTTGACACCACCAAATTTGGAAGTTGCCAAGGTTGGGCCTCATGAGCAGTATACAAAGAGAGGAAGGCTAGGGTTTGAAGAGACACACAAGATATCAGAGAGAGAGAGCCAGATTCAAAAACACACGAGCTACTGCGAGGACTTGCGCTAGCCGACTGCGCCAGCCGAGACTCTGCAACCTGCACGCACCTGCTAGTTGCTGTTTTCTTGGATACCTTAGATATTATTTACTGTTTCTATGATGTTTACCACTAGCATGTCTAGCTAAACGCTTGGTATCGGTTGGGCATGATTCTATGAGTATTTCCTTTGAGACTTGTGCTTAATGCATAGTTTGTTTGCTTATATTAATTCTGTGCACACTGTTGACAGCTAGTTGCATGAGTAGGGGAAGCCTTGAACCGCAATCTTACTCTTGCTACTTGTTGTTATATGTTAAACTAGTTGAATAGCCTGACGGTGACAACTAGGAGTAACGCGCTAGGATAATCAGTTGCTACTGTGACAGGATTCGTAGCTGCTTAGACTAGTCTTAAGAATTAATAGCTCATGAACTTTGATCGGAACATGCGCACATGTTAGGAAGCCTTGATCGGACACTCATATCAGTAAACCGAACAATAGACGTTTAGGGTCGATGATAAGGAATACACTCATAGAGGATTGTCTGCGCCGATACTTTTCATAGTCATAGTACTTAATCTCCACTGCCTGCGCACGTCTAGTGCAATTCCTGCGTTTACTACTGTTTACTCGCGCATTGCGCAACCCACTCACACCCCCAGTTTTCATAAGTGCAGGTTACTAGTTAAAGCTAATCTACTTGCTCCCTGTGGATTCGACCCTGACTTAACCGCTGTACTAAGTGGAAGAGGAAGGAATTAATTTGATACACGCATAACGACGCGTGCACATCAAGGAGCTGCGCCTGGATGCATGTGAGGGGTTGCGCGACTACAAAGCACGCTGATAGAGCCTATTTATACACACTATTTAGATCCTAAACCTATGCTTGTTTGCATTATTTTGTGTACAAGATTACTGATTTCCAGTGTTTTTGTATTTCAGGGCGAAACGAGGGCCTAAGTCGGATGCGCGCTAAGAGGCAGCGTTTAAGGAGCGCATCACACGGCCTGCGGAGCTAGCAGCGCAAACAGGATAGGAAGTGGCAGAGTCGACTACGATGCGTAGACCGATTGCGCTAACCAGTGTGTGCAGTGCGCCATGCGCAAGATAGTGGTGTTTCCAAATCTTGACACCATCAGATTTGGAAGCTGCCAAGGTTGGGCCTCATGAGCAGTATATAAAGAGAGGAAGGCTAGGGCTTGAACATACACAATACACACCACGACATACAGAGAAACAGGAGAGAGAGGCAGAACTGAAAAACACACGAGCCTACTGAGAGGACCTGCGCTAGCCGACTGCGCCAGCCGAGATACTGCAATCTGCACGCACCTGCTTGTTACTATTTTCTTGGATACTTTAGCTATTATTTACCGTTTCTATGATGTTTACTACTAGCATGTCTAGCTAAACGCTTTGCATCGGTTGGGCATGATTCTATGAGTATTTCCTTTGAGACTTGTGCTTAATGCATAGTTTGTTTGCTTGTATTAATTCTGTGCACACGGTTGACAACTAGTTGCATGAGTAGGGGAAGCCTTGAACTGCAATCTTACTCTTGTTACTTGTTTGTTATATGTTAAACTAGTTGAATAGCTTGACGGTGACAACTAGGAGTAACGTGCTAGGATAATCAATTGCTACTGTGACAGGATTCGTAGCTGCTTAGACTAGTCTTAAGAATTAATAGCTCATGAACTTTGATCGGAACATGCGCACATGTTAGGAAGCCTTGATCGGACACTAACATCAGTAAACAGAACTATAGACGTTTAGAGTTGATGATAAGAAATATATTCATAGAGGATTGTCTGCGCCGATACTTTTCATAGTCATAGTACTTAATCTCTATTGCCTGCACACGTCTAGTGCAATTCCTGCGTTCACTACTGTTATCCGCGCACTTGCGCAACCCAATAACTCACACCCCAACTTTCGTTGTAGGTTACTTGTTAAAGCTAATCTACTTGCTCCCTGTGGATTTGACCCTGACTTAGCCGCTATACTAAGTGGAGAAGGAAGGAATTAATTTGACGCGCACAACGACGCGCGCTATCAAATTTTGGCGCCGTTGCCGGGGAGCAACACAGATAAGCTTTAATTAGCTTAAATTTCCTTTTACAATAGTTAGTTATTTTATTTCTGTTTGCTTTATTCTCGTTGTTGTTTCTGATAGCGCGCAATCAACATCAGCCTGCGCAACCTTGAAACAGTTGCGCTGCGCAGATTCTAGTTGCGCACTGACAGACGCAACAGCTTAGTTTTCTTTTAATTTCGTTTTCTTTGAGATTTAGGACAGGTCATGGAGGATAACAGTGTCGTTGGAGATAACTTAGGGGACAGAACCCCAGAGGATGCGAGGGCACATAACCGCGCAGCACTGTTCAGAGAGGAAGTGCAGCGCGAGGTTGAAGCAAGGATGGCCGCTGAAATGTATAATGCGCCACCCTCGCGACAAGTTCGCGACGCAGAACAGTGCGCGAGATGTCAGCCCCGATCACGGTTAACCAGCCATGGTGCATAGTGCTTCCACCAGACGGTCATTTTGAACTAAGGAGCTCGCTCATTCATCACATGCCCAAGTTCCACGGGATGAACAATGGGAACCCAGTCAAACATGTGCGAGAATTCCTAGTCATTTGCGAGAACATGAAGGACGAAGGGGAGAGCGATGAAGCACTGAAGATGAAAGCGTTCCCATTTTCACTGTGTGACACGGCCAGGCATTGGCTGATGAGCTTTCCAGCAGGATCAATTCACACATGGGAGCAGCTGCAGAAGAAGTTCTTGGACAAGTTCTATCCCGCAGCAAAAGATCGCGCTACTCAGGAGGGAGCTGGCCGCACCTAGGCAGGGCGCAGGAGAGTCGCTATCAGAGTATTATGAGCGTTTCAGGGAGTTGGAGGCCAACTGCTACAATCACGGCCTACCTCAAAATGTGCTGATAGAGAATTTCCTGAATGGATTGCTGCCCATGAAACTGAGATTATTGAATGCATGCGCAGGAGGCGACATTTGCAACATGTACCCAGAGAACGCGTGGCAGCTGATAGAAGACTCTGCTGGACAGGTAAGACATCAGCTAACACTTGAAAATAGTCGTGCTCGTTCTGTGCATCAGGTAGAAACAAGCGCTGAGATAAAGGAAATGAAGGCCATGCTGCAGAAGTTGATGCATGCGCAGGGAGCGCAACCAGCTGCGCCAAAGGCGTGCGAGTTCTGCACGTCCACTGAGCACAAAATCGATGCGTGTCCCACACTTTTCGAGGAATCAGGAGATGTCAATGCTCTAGGAGGATGGGATAATAGAGGGCCACAGAGGCAGAATCAGCCGCGTTTTGGACTAGCCGCAAATGAGTTCAGATGGAAGGAGGAAAACAATTTCCAGAGGCAGTCCGCGGACCAGCGCGCACCACAGCAGACGCAACAAGCTGCGCCCTACAATCCACCGCATCGCCGCACTAACGCAGCAGCACAGAACAACCAGCAACCGAGGCGATCCTTAGAAGATATCGTGGGGCAGCTAGCAGACACAGTGCGCAGGAATGATGAGAAGTATGACAAGAGGTTCTAATCCATTGAGCTGAAAAAGAGCGATGGCAACCTGCCTTCGCAAGTGATCCAGAATCCCACGGGAGGAGTCAACGCAGTGACACTGAGGACTGGGCGCACGGTAGGAACAGAGCAGATCGCTAAGGCGCCCGCGCAACCAGTTGCGCAAGCTCCAGATCCAGCAGAGCCAAATGCGCAACCAGAAGCGCCAGCCACAAGCCAGCAGGGCGAGGCGCCAGGTATGGCGCAATCAAAAGACAAAGGCATGAATCGTACTAACATACCTGCACCTTTCCCTGTACAGGCACCATCGGCTAGGAAGGAAGCGCTTGATAAGGAGCTCTACGAGTTATTCAGTAAGGTGGAAATAAACATTCCCCTTATTGAAGCAGTTCGGCAGATCCCTAGGTACGCCAAATTTTTAAAGGAGCTGTGCACAAACAAGAGGAGGAAAGGCGAGTGCACAAAGGTAATGCTAAATGCGCAGGCCTCAGCGATCGTGCAGAATAAGGTACCACCTAAATGCCAGGATCCAGGTACGTTCACCATCCCCTGCACTTTAGGTAAGACCACAGCAAGCAATTGCATGATTGACTTAGGCGCATCTATAAATGTGCTACCCTATTCCCTATATGCGTCATTGCGCCTTGGACCACTAAAGCCTGCAGGTCTCACCATTCAGCTAGCAGATCAGTCGTGCAAGCAACCGACGGGCATGATCGAGGACGTCCTAGTCCGAGTAGGAGAGCTGGTGTTCCCAGCAGATTTCTATGTCCTAGAAATGGAGGGTGAGTCGAGCAAAGGCAGTGCGCAAATCCTACTGGGCAGACCAGTTCTGATGACAGCGCGCACCAAGATAGACGTGTGGAGGGGTACGCTCTCAATGGAGGTCGATGGCGAGGAAATTCATTTTAACATATTCAAAGAGATGCAGCACCCTCATGAGGACGCCACAGTGCACGCGATGGACAGCATAGATGACTTGGTTGCAGATGCGCAATGTGCGAGCACAGCAGAAGAACCTGAGACACTGGCACAGGCAGAGTTGGGGGCGCAAGAGGATGAGCTGAGCAGTGCTGAACCAGCATCCAGACAGGTACACGATATAGTTAATGTCTGCACTGCTAATAAAATCTTGCCCTCTATTGAACAGGCACCCAAGGTCGAGCTGAAGCAACTCCCAGAGCACCTCAAGTACATATTCTTGGGAAATGAAGATACCCTGCCGGTAATCATAAAAAAAGGATTAGAAGAGGAGCAGAAGGCGCGATTACAGCAAGTGCTGCGCAAGAACCAGCGCGCTATAGGATGGACACTTACTGACCTGCGCGGAGTGAGCCCGGACGTATGCATGCATAGGAATCTATTGGAAGATGATGCCAAACCATCCAGGGAGCCTCAGCGCAGATTGAACCCGAACATGATGGAGGTGGTGCAGAAGGAGATCCTGAAGTTGCTTGACGCAGGAGTCATTTACCCAATTTCGAACAGCAAATGGGTAAGTCCAGTGCACGTTGTGCCGAAGAAAGGAGGAATCACAGTAGAGGAGAATGTGCAGGGCAAGCTAGTTCCCAAGCGCATGCAAACTGGATGGCGCATGTGCATCGACTACAGAAAGCTTAACGCAGTCACGCGCAAGGACCTTTTCCCGCTACCCTTCATGGACCAGATGCTAGATTGATTAGCGGGGAAGCCCTACTTTTATTTCTTGGACGGATACTCAGGGTACAATCAGATACCCATAGCTGAGGAAGATCAAGAAAAAACTCAGGGTACATTCGGTACGTTTGCGTTTCGGCGCATGTCATTTGGGCTGTGTAACGCGCCAAGTACGTTCCAACGTTTAGTCATGAGCATCTTTTCTGATATGATTGGTATATGCATAGAAGTGTTCATGGATGATTTTACTGTGTACGGAGGTACCTTTGATGCATGCTTAACTCATCTTGATAAGGTCTTAGCGCGCTGCATTTCAAAAAACCTAGTGCTCAATTATGAGAAATGTCATTTCATGGTATCACATGGAGTAGTACTAGGACATATTATCTCGCAGGAGGGGATCAAGGTAGATAAAGCCAAAATAGATCTTATTTCTAATCTGCCTTATTCCACTAACGTGCGCGATGTGAAATCATTCCTTGGGCATGCTGGGTTTTACAGGCGCTTCATAAAAGATTTTTCTAAGATTTGTATACCCCTGTCTAACCTCTTGCAAAAGGATGTGTGTTTTGAATTTACTGATGAGTGCAGGGCCGCGTTTGACAAGCTGAAGGAGGCGCTAACAAGTGCGCCAGTGATGCGCGCGCCAGACTGGAGCCTGCCATTTGAACTGATGTGCGACGCAAGCGACTATGCAGTAGGTGCAGTCCTGGGACAGCGAGTGGACAAGAAGCCGCACGCCATTTATTATGCATCGCGCACACTGGACGCTGCGCAGAGGAACTACACCACCACGGAAAAGGAGCTTCTGGCAATCGTGTTTGCACTGGAGAAGTTCCGCGCATATGTTCTTGGCGCCAGAGTCATCGTCTACACAGACCACGCAGCAATCCGTTACCTAATGTCCAAGAAGGAGACTAAGTCGCGCCTGATGCGCTGGGTGCTCCTACTTTAGGAATTTGACTTGGAAATCAAAGATAAGAAGGGCACGGAGAACACAGTCGCTGACCACCTGAGCAGGATCGTGAAAGCAGAGGAGCCAGGGCGGATCACGGAGACATTCCCTGACGAGCACCTGATGGCGCTAACAGGTAAGGTACCATGGTATGCCTGGTCACAGGTAAGGCACATTGCGAATTACCTGGTCACAGGTACGTTTCCTCCTCATTTCACTAAAACCCAATGCATGAGATTAAAACATGAGTCCAAATATTACATTTCGGATGATCCGTATATGCTCATAATAGGACCTGATCAGATTTTGAGGCGCTGCGTGCCTGACCATGAAATTAACTCTGTTTTGATGTTTTGTCATGCGCACGCATGTGGAGGACACTTTGGTCCAAAGCGCACGAGCAGAAAGATCCTGGATTGCGGATTTTATTGGCCGGACTTGTTTAGCGACTCGTATAACTACTGCAGGAACTGTGACAGGTGCCAGCGCACAGGAGGCATATCAGCGCGCAATGAGATGCCGCAGACGCCAATTCTAGTGGATGAAGTATTCGATATTTGGGGGATTGAATTCATGGGGCCATTTCCTCCATCTTCCGGATATGAGTATATATTGGTCGCGGTAGATTATGTCTCCAAATGGGTTGAGGCGAAGGCCACCCGGAAGGATGATGGTAAGACGGTCGCTAATTTTTTGAGAACTAACATTTTTTGCAGGTACGGAGTGCCTAAGGCAGTCATAAGCGACCAAGGGACGCATTTTTGCAATAGGATTGTGGCGCAGGTGTTCAAGCATTATGGAGTGCTCCACAAGACGTCCACCGCTTACCACCCTCAGACGAATGGCCAGGCTGAGGTTTCCAACCGAGAGATCAAGCGTATCCTGGAGAAAACTGTGAGACCATCGCGCAAAGACTGGAGCCAGCACCTTGATGATGCGTTGTGGGCATACCGAACCGCACATAAGACACCAATTGGGACTTCACCGTTTCGGTTGGTTTATGGAAAAGCGTGCCACCTGCCAGTGGAGTTAGAGCACATAGCATACTGGGCATTGCGCGTTTGCAACCTGAACCTAGACGAGGCTGGTAAGGAGCGCGCATTTGAGCTAAGCGAATTAGAAGAGCTGCGCCTGGATGCATATGAGGGACTGCGCAATTACAAGGCGCGCACAAAAGCATTTCATGACAAAAATATCCTCAGACGCACTTTTGAGCCAGGAGACCAGGTACTATTGTTCTCCTCGCGCCTAAAGCTCATGCTTGGGAAGCTGCGCAGCAAATGGACGGGACCATACACGGTTACCAAGGTTTTCCCCTACGGAACAATCGAGTTAGAAAACGAGCACCGACATCGTTTTCAGGTCAACGGGCAGAGAGTCAAAAAGTATTTAGGAGAACCTTGGGATGGCACAGCGCGCGAAGTTGAATTGGCCGAGCCAGAGATAGCAGATGCGCAGGTCGCTGCGCCAGAGTCGCCACCAGATGCACCAGAGGGAGAACTGGGAACTATTGCTCATATTTCTTCTTCCTCTTTACCTAACCTCGTTACTTATGATTTATCACATACTTTTAACCATGCCGATCACCCTTCCGATCCTTTGCGCAGGAACAAGAAGAATACCACACACGCACGAGCGCGGGGTCACTCAGGGGCAAGTGTGGGGGAGGTCGCTGGCACACTTTTACGCAAGTAACGAGGTACAGTCGAGCCAACGACGTTAAACAAAGGCACTTGTCGGGAGGTAACCCGATACGTTTTACTTTTACATGTTTTTCTTTTAGTTTTCTAGTGTCTTTTAGCTAGTTTAGGACTTGTAGTTTTTTTTAGTTGCGCAGCAGTGCGCAGATCAGTGCGCAGATCAGCTGCGCCAGTCAGGGGGGTATATAAGGGCAGTACTTAGAAAAAATTTCAGCACTTTTCACACTCGACCGTTGCAAGAAGCTCCCGCCCTCAGCATCCGCTCACCGTCCGGCACTCAACAGAGCTTCCGTTTAGAGAGATTTGAGGAGCTTACAGTCGCACACTCACCAGGTAACCCTTCCCCTCAGATTTGAGCCGATTGAGTTAGGGTTTGTGCGATAGGAGGAGTGCCCTAGGTCTGAAATCGCACCGAGCTAGCGTGCACCATTTGGAGTTTTGGTTAGGGTGTTTTGTAGGCGGACAGTAGGCGATCATTTGGTGAGAATTTCAGGGCATTTGGCGGAGTTTAGAATTTTTGAGCATTTGTGAGCGTTGACCTTAGTTGACCGGAGGAACCCTAGCGCACCATGCAGCCTGCCGAGGATCAAGCGACCCCAGCTTCTTTCGCCAGCAAGTATGACGCCTTTCTGAGGCTGGAGATGTATGGGACCCCGTACATCAGCAGGGACTTCCTGCGAGAGGTCGGGATGGAGGACCTCATCGTGGAGAAGCTCGCGCTGGCGAGCTGGGAGGCGCTGTTGGAGATCAACAGCGCAGCAGACAAAGAGGATACCTGCGAGTTTTTGGCGTCGCTAGAGACGGCCGATCTGGAGATAAGGTACCGGCACAGAGGGGCCTGGTACATTGCCTCGGCTAAGAGGCTGAAGCGCACGCTGAGGTGCGTAAAGGTGCGTGAGGCGGATATAGACACGCACACGAATCAGGAGGCGTGGCGCGAGATGGCGACCGGCCCAGTTTTTGCCACGGGGCGCAGCCGAGGACGCGAGCTGCGCGACCCGTGGATGTTCTACCTTTGGCGCATGGTCGCCTATGGAGATTTAATGGTGCGCCCAAGATCAGCTTACTGGACATGGAGATTTTGAAGGGCTTTTACTATGGGAAGAAGGTGCTGTTTGTCTTGAACATGGTGGTCCATTTGAGTCGGGTCAGCACGAAGGGGCCACTGACTTGTGGAGGAATGATAACGCACCTGCTGCGTGCGTTGCATGGAGAGCCTGCGGTGCCCGAGCACACAGTAGTACCGGCTGTTCCCCTGGACCGCGCTCATATGCTGCAGATAAGAGCGGTAGCCGTGAGAGAGGATGGTACATTGGAATTGAGCTACCGGCTGCAGCCGGCCAGAGCGCCGAGACAAAGAGCAGAAAGCAGCGCGCAACCAGAGGAGGCTGCGAAGGAAATGGAGAGGGACGAGGCCCCAGAACCAGTTGCGCCTCCAGTCCGACGCATGAGGACTCGTGCGCAGACTGGAGCGCGCCGGAGGGCAAGTGCACCGCAGGGGGAGCCAGTTACCATTGCCATTGATGATTCTCCCCCGCGTGCACAAGGAAAGCGCCCCAGAACAGAGGCAGAGGAGGCGCCTGAGGAGGTACCAGAGGAGCGGCACATGATGTTCAACGTCATGCGCGTGCTCGAGTATTTAGCGCCAGAGGTGGCAGATTTGAGCATGAGCCCACCATCAGGGTGGAGATTTGGAGATTCTATCCCCCCTCTCCTCAGCCTGCGTAGGCCGCCCCCAGGTTCCCCCAGCGAGCCGCGCTAGCCAGCCAGCCCTCCTACCCAGTCCCCGGTCCATACAGCAGCGCCAGCCCCAGCAGCAGAACCCACCTCAGCAGCAGAACCAGCGCCAGCACCTGCAGCACCCCCTGCACAGCCTTCTATTCAGAGGTCCCCTGAAGCCGATCCCCTCATAAGTTCCAGCTCAGATTCACTATGGGATCCTATCTCAGAGGACGACCTCGTGGCTCAGCCCGCCGCCATTTCTGTAGTGCCGCCAGCCTCCAGTACCGAGTATGTGACAGATTCTTCAGATGAGGAGGCGCACGGATCAGCGGCTGAGTCCAGCTCCGAGGACATCTAGGGCTGCAGTGGGGCGCGCATTTCTTTCGGGTGGTTTCTTTTCTTATCTTTTTGAAAACTATTGCTCAATGTGCTATATTTTGCTGAATATTTTGTGCCCCCCTTGCTATATTGTTGCTGCGCTGACTATATGTTTTCTTTCTTATATTCTTTGTTTTGCTTGCATGCTGTGTGCGCTCTCCGTTGCGCTTGAGCTTGAGTCGTGGGGACACATCTCTGTTTAAGTGTGGGGGGGGGGGGAGCGTTACATTTACATTTACATTTCACGTTTTTTGAGCTTTGTAGTGTAGCTTAGTTTAGTTGAAGAAAATAGTAGCAGTGGTGCGCTTGTGTGCGGGTTGCGCACACTTTTCAACTTGTATTGCGCTATTCATATTGCATGCGCTGCTATCAACTGTTTTAGTTTATTTTTTTCATTTTTTCTGCTCCTGTTAGTTGGGATATACAGGGGATGTGGAGTTGATAGAAACGCTCTAGAGAGGCGGTTAGTCGTTTGAGCTTCGAAGGTGAGGTATATGGTCGAGAGCGCTAGTGGAGGCCGGTGCTTCGCGACCTTCGGAACAAGAGAGCGCGCTCAGCCACGCAGATGCCGAAGGCGAATACCCAAAGCGTGGCGAGGTGGGAAAACAGACCACCTTTCCTCTGGGAGTCGAGCGAGGGAAGGCGGGCGCGGATGTAAATGCGTGCGCTGACCTGCGCAAATAGACCAAGGAGGGAGAGCGGAGTGTTGTTCCATAGCTGCTATCCGGAGGCCGAGACTGGAACCATTCTGGGAACATAGGAACCATAGATAAAGCTGTACAAAAAAGAAAGACACCAGCAGATGATACGCGCGACAAAAGAATCAGCATGCGCACAAATACATACCAGCGTGCGCAAATTCATAAGAAAATCATCAGAAAAGCTTGAGTTCCCAGGAAGTGCGCGGAAGAATCATCGCACCGGAAGAAGCTTGCGCTGTTAACCATATACCCGTCCTCGGAGTGAAAGCTGACAACCAGGAGCCTATGAAGAGCTATCTCCCAGCCATCCGAAATGATCTTCATCCCAGCTGAGAGGTAACGAAATTCGAAATTGTTATATTAAACTGTTGAAGGCAGATGAGCGCAGGAGATAGAGCAGCGCAAGGTGAATAATAGTGCAGATCGTGCCAGAGTGCAAGACTGTGCGCTAGACTCCAGAGAGGTAATTGTATCCGTGCTTGAGAGCTTGTTCAGGACGAACAAGGGGCAAGTGTGGGGGGTTTGATAGAGCCTATTTATACACACTATTTAGATCCTAACCCTATGCTTGTTTGCATTATTTTGTGTACAAGATTACTAGTTTCCAGTGTTTTGTATTTCAGGGCGAAACGAGGCCCTAAGTCGGATACGCGCTAACAGGCAGCGTTTAAGGAGCGCATCACACGGCCTGCGGAGCTAGCAGCGCAAACAGGATAGGAAGTGGCAGAGTCGACTACGGTGCGCAGACCGATTGCGCTAACCCGTGTGTGCAGTGCGCCATGCGCAAGATAGTGGTGTTTCCAAATCTTGACACCATCAGATTTGGAAGCTGCCAAGGTTAGGCCTCATGAGCAATATATAAAGAGAGGAAGGCTAGGGCTTGAACATACACAATATACACCACGACACACAGAGAAACAGGAGAGAGAAGCAGAACTGAAAAACACACGAGCCTACTGAGAGGACCTGCGCTAGCCGACTGCGCCAGCCGAGACTCTACAACCTGCACGCACCTGCTTGTTACTATTTTCTTGGATACTTTAGCTATTATTTACCGTTTCTATGATGTTTACTACTAGCATGTCTAGCTAAACGCTTTGTATCGGTTGGGCATGATTCTATGAGTATTTCCTTTGAGACTTGTGCTTAATGCATAGTTTGTTTGCTTGTATTAATTCTGTGCACACGGTTGACAACTAGTTGCATGAGTAGGGGAAGCCTTGAACCGCAATCTTACTCTTGTTACTTGTTTGTTATATGTTAAACTAGTTGAATAGCTTGACGGTGACAAATAGGAGTAACGCGCTAGGATAATCAGTTGCTACTGTGACATGATTCGTAGCTGCTTAGACTAGTCTTAAGAATTAATAGCTCATGAACTTTGATCGGAACATGCGCACATGTTAGGAAGCCTTGATCGGACACTAACATCAGTAAACCAAACTATAGACGTTTAGAGTCGATGATAAGAAATATATTCATAGAGGATTGTCTGCGCCGATACTTTTCATAGTCATAGTACTTAATCTCTACTGCCTGCGCACGTCTAGTGCAATTCCTGCGTTCACTACTGTTATCCGCGCACTTGCGCAACCCAATAACTCACACCCCAACTTTCGTAAGTGTAGGTTACTAGTTAAAGCTAATCTACTTCCTCCCTGTGGATTCGACCCTGACTTAGCCGCTATACTAAGTGGAGAAGGAAGGAATTAATTTGACGCGCACAACGACGCGCGCTATCACACGCACGAAAGCATTTCACGATAAGTACATCCTCAGACGCACCTTCGAGCCAGGAGACCGGGTACTGTTGTTCTCCTCGCGCTTAAAACTGATGCCCGGGAAGCTGCGCAGCAAGTGGACGGGACCTTACACGGTCACAAAGGTTTTCCCGTATGAAACTATCGAGTTAGAGAACGAGCGCAAGCATCGCTTTCAGATTAATGGGCAAAGAGTCAAGAAATACTTGGGAGAACCGTGGGATGAGGCCACTCGCGAAGTTGATTTGGCGGAACCAGAAATAGAGGATGCGCAGACTGCTGCACCAGAGATACAACCTGCTGCACCGGAGGGAGAACTAGGAGCTACTGATTATATATCTTCTCCCTCACTGCTGCACCGGGTACTTTTGGCCACACTGACCACCTATCTGTTCCTTTGTGCAGGACTAAAGAAGACATAGCACACACAGACGCACAAGAGCGCGCAGGAGCAAGTGTGGGGGTGGTCCGGAGCACGAACTTGAGCAAGCAACGAGGTACTGTCGAGCCAACGACGTTAAACAAAGGCACTTGTCGGGAGGTAACCCGACACGTTTTCCACGTTTTATTTTTACACGTTTTTAGGATTTGCATTTTAGCTAGTTCAGTACTTGCATTTTTTTGAGTCACATAGCAATGCGCAAGTCAGTGCGCAGGACAGATGCACAGGTCAGGGGGTATATAAGGGAAGATACTTAGAAAATTCCAAACATTCTGCAATTTCGACCGTTAAGAGCTCTGCACTGCTGCCAGCCGATCTTTGCCGTCCGCCCACCGTTTCCAGCGTTCTTTAGTGAGATTCGAAGAGCACAACATCACCAGCGCACTAGGTAACCTCTCATTCCTTGTTTCAGTCGTTTTAGTGAGGGTTTGGTGAAGGAAGCCGACTGAGGACGTAACCCTAGAATCAAAATCACACCTAGTTAGCTAGCTCCGTTTGGTGATTTCATTGCTGGGTTTTGTTGACAAGAGTAAGGCGCCCATCTGGTAGAAATTTGAGGGTTTGATTCGAAGTTCTGATTTTGGGATCCTTAGTAGAGCATTGACTACAGTTGACCGCTGCAAATATGAGGCCAGCAGAGGACCAGGACACCCCAGCATTTTTCGCACAGAAGTATGACGCCTTCTGGAGGCTAGATATGTATGGCACCCCGTGCATCAGCAGGGACTTCCTGCGCGAGGTGGGCTTAGAGGACTTGGTCACAGAGAAGCTCGCGCAGGCCGGCTGGGAAGCGCTGATGGACATGGATAGGGCAGCCGACAAAGAGGACACCTGTGAGTTTCTGGCGTCCCTGCAGATCGCTGACTTAGAGATCCGATACCGACACCGAGGGGTGTGGTACATTGCATCGGCCAAGAGGCTGAAGCGCACCCTGCGCTGTGACAAGGTGCGCGAGCAAGATGTGGATACGCACACCAACCAGGAGGCATGGCGCGAGATGGCGCCGGGCAAACCATTTTCCGCTGGGCGCAGCTGAGGGCGTGAGCTACGCGACCCCTGGATGTACTATCTGTGGCGCACGGTCGCGTACGCAGTCATCGAGCGCTACAACGGTGCGCCGAAGGTCAGCCTGCTTGATATGGACGTGCTAAAGGGGTTGTATTATGGGAAGAAGGTGAGGTTTGTGTCGGACATGGTGGTGCACTGGGAGCGGCTCAGCACCAAAGGCCCGCTCACTTGCGGAGGTGTGATCACGCATTTGCTGCGTGGGCTGCACGGAGAACCAGAGGTGCCTGAGCACACAGTTGTTCCAGCCGTTCCTCTTGACCGTGGCCAGATGCTGCAATACCGAGCGGTAACTACTAAGGAAGATGGGTCATTGGAATGGTGTTACCGGCTGCAGGCTGCTAGGGCACCGAGGCACGCAGCAATCAGAGGAACGCCCGTAGAGAGTAGTGCGCGGCAAGAGGAAGCTGCTGCTGAGGAGGAAATGGAGAATGTGGAGGCACCAGTCGTGCATCCAGCTAGGCGCATGAGGACGCGCGCTCAGAAGCGGCGCAGACAGGATTCAAAGGCGGCGCCAGCAGAGCAGCGCATGATGTTTAACGTCATGCTCGTGCTGGAGTACTTGGTGCCAGAGGGGGAAGATTTAAGCATCAATCCACCAGCTGGGTGGAAATTTGGAGATCCCATTCCCCCTCTTCTCAGTCTGCGCTGGCCACCTCCAGGGTCACCTTCAAAGTAGCGCGAGCCAACTAGTTCTCCCGCGCAATCACCAGCCCAATCCTCAGTGCGCACCCCAGTCATGGACCCACTGCAAATGCCATCAGAACCCCCGCCCAACCTTCTTCTCAGATGATCAGATCGCCCTCTGAGGTCACCCCCATCAAAGAGTTAAGTTCAGATTTGATATGGGAGACTGACTCGGAGGAGGAGCCCGCAAACCAGCCCGCAGCAGTATCAGTTGCGCAGCCATCCTCCAGCTCTGAGTATGAGACAGAGAAAAAGTCCATGGACGAGGAGGCACAAGGGTCTGCGCAGGACTCCATCTCAGAGGACCTTTAGGGCGCAGCAGAGGGCTAGGCACAAATCATTTCGGGTTGTCGTTGTTGCTTTTGAAAACTATCATTGGATATTCTGTTTCTATTTTGTGTGGATATTTTGTGAACTCCTGTCCGTGTTTCATTTGCTGCACTGACTTTGTTTTCATTTTGATGATGCATTTCATTTTTAGTTCTTAGTTGTCCTAGTAGCTTGCATGTGTGCGCTCTCCATTGCGCTTGAGCTTGAGTCATGGGGACACGTCTCTGTTTAAGTGTGGGGGGGGGGGGGGGGGGCGTTACATTTACATTTCATAGTTATCATTGTAGTTTAACTTAGTTAGTGCAGTATAGGAAATAGCAGTGGTTGTGCGCTTGTGTGCGGATTGCGCACACCTTTCGACTTGTTTTGCCTTATTCATCCTACATGCACTGGCATTGACCGATTTAGTATAATTTTTTCGATTTTTTGTCTTTTAGTTGGGATATTCAGGGGATGTGGAGTTGACAGAAAAAGCTCTAGAGAGGCGGTTAGTCGTATTTGCTTCGAGAGTAAGGTACATGGCTAAAAGCGCTAGTGGAGGCCGGTGCTTCGCAACCTTCGGAATAATAGAGCGCGCTCAGCCACGCAGATGCCAAAGGCGAATACCCAAAGCATGGCGAGGTGGGAAAACAGACCACCTTTCCTCTGGAAGTCGAGCGTAGGAAAGTGGGCGCGGGTGTTAACGCGTGCGCTGACCTGCGCAAGTAGACCAAGGAGGGAGAGCGGGACGTTGTTCCATAGCTGCTATCCGAAGGCCGAGACTGGAACCGTTCTGGGAATATAAGAAAAGTGGACGAAGCCGTATAAAAGGAAAAGAACCAGTTGACGATATACGCAAGGAAAAGAAACCAGCATGCGCACACAACTCCATATCAGCGCATGTGCAAGTCCAAAAGTAAAAATCGTCAAGGACGAAAGGCTTGAGTTCCCAAGAAGCGCGCGAATGAATCACGCACCTGAAGAAACCTGTGCGATTATCCATGTACCAGAAATCGGAGTGGAGGCCGACAACCAGGAGCCTATGAAGAGCTATCTCCGAATCATCCGAATTAAATTGCATCTTGGCTGAGACGTAACAAATTTCGAAATTATTATATTAGAGTTAAGGGTTTGTGCGCGTAGGTGATAGAGCAACGTAGGGTGAATCGCTGTGCGGATCGCGCATGAGTATAAGGCTGTGCGCTAGACTTCAGAGAGGTAAAAGTATCTATACTTTAGTACTTGTTCGGGACGAACAAGGGCAAGTGTGGGGGGATTTGATAGAGCCTAGTTATATGCGCTATTTAGATCTTAACACTGTGCTTGTTTGCATTATTTTGTGTACAAGTTTACTGGTTTTCGGTATTTTTTGTATTTCAGGATAAAACAGGAGCATAAGTCAGATGTGTGCTAACGGACGTTTTTATAGCGCAATGCACGACCCGCGGAGGTGTAGGCTTTGGCTCATTGTTGATGGGCACTCTCCTCGGAAAGTTTGGGTCTTCATGGAACCTTACATGTTGAGGAGGGTTCCTTGGTTGGTAGGGAGCATATCTTGGTTGATACCCACTTGATTGAGGTGGCACATAAGCTCTCTCTTGGTTCCTCACAAGATAGCTAACATCTTCAAATTCATCTGCATGCTTGGAGCTGCAAGAATCTTCGTCATGCGACGGGTTAGCGCATATGCTACAAGCTTGCGGATGTTCTCTTCTCTTGTTCAAATTCATGTTCCTAATAGATTGTGCCAAGGAATTTACCGTCTATGCTAGGGAGTTGAAATCTTCCTTTGTTACGGCCTTAGAGGTTTCCTCCTTGCTGTTTTTCTTCAAGTGGTTCCTTTCACCACCCCATTGATGCGAATTTCGTGCAATCTTTTCGATGATCTTGAAACCATCGGTAGCCATTAAGTCCATCATTGCTCCATTACTCGCATGGTCCATATGGTTCCTTGCATCTTGGTCCATCCCATCGTAAAAGCTTTGCAATAATTGCCACTTGTTGAATCCATGATGAGGGCAATCTCTTTGAAGCTCTTTGAAGCACTCATAAGCCTCATAGAAGGTTTCATCGTCACATTGAGTAAATTGATTGATTCTATCCCGAATCTTCTTTGTCTTGGCGGGAGGGAAGTATTGGATTAAAAAGGCTTGTGCTAGTCCCTCCCAAGTGTTGAATGTATCCGGTTCATGACTCATCAACCAATCCTTAGACTTCCCGGAAAGTGAGAACGGAAAAACCTTCATGTATACCCACTCTTGTTGGATGCCCGGCATTTTGTATGTGCGGCATAGCTCCGTAAATTGGGCCAAATGTGCATTTGGGTTTCTGATAATGTAGTATGGCAGTGTTTGACAAAACCAGCATAAGTGAACAAGGAGCTGCTACAGCACAAGTGAACAAGCAGACCAGCACAAGTGAACTAGCAGCAGGGGATGCTATAGCAGGAGCTTGTTCAAGTGGCTGCATCACCTGTCCGAGAAGCAGCAGCGTCCTGGGTTTGTCTAAAAGGGCTGGAAACTCTAATGAGAGCATCTGAAAAATTTCTAAAATGCTGTGGAGTATATTCCAGTGAGGTTTCCTAGTCAGAGAAGGAGATTTGCATTGTAGATAAAAATCAAATCTAATCTCCTAGATTTTAGGAGATAATTGTTCCTTTTGGGACATTGCTTAAACCTGGACATTGCTTAAAACTGGTGTTGCTATTTAAGAGAAAGGGGTTTAGAGCAGAAGGGGTGATCGAAGCTGAGGGATATACGAGTGCATACACAGAAATTCAGAGAGAGCAATTTTGGTGTGTGACGGATGAATTCTTCGATCATCACCCGAGAGCAGAGCGTGAGCGCAGAGCTGTGGTGACAGAAGCAGAAGGGAATCAGGACTTGATGAGTCTGATTCGAGCTTGATCTGGAAGCCAATTCAGAGCTGTGGTGCTTGTTGGTTGATCAAGGGCAGCCGCGGAATTACTGACGGGTGTGTGGCTCGGTCAAGTGTCTAAGCGGTGGTTCTCGCTAGTGGCAGGTGGTCACTGAGTGAGGGGGAGTATTCCAGAGTGTGCAGCGCTCGTGGAATCGTTCGAACGGCTCGGCAGAAGGCTTTGGAGCGACGCGGACAATTGTGCTTCAGCTGTGTGTTACAGCAGTTGCTACAGCAACCCTGCTGAGTGAGTGTAGTTTAGACTAGGCTGAGTCTTGAGAAGTCTGTAGCTATTCTAGATTGACATTTGTAGAGGGTGTGCAGACACAAGTCAGAGCCTGTTCTGATTGTGTCAAGTGATCCACACAAGGTTGAGTAACATAGGTTGCGTGGAGTTGTAACCGAGTGTACTTGGAGACCTTCGTGTTTAGTGGATTGAGGACTGGAGAATAGTCCTCCCCAGACGTAGGCAGTTGGCCGAACTGGGTGAACAAACTTCTGTCTTGTTCTTTGTTTGCTGAGACAATTTTTAAGTGAACAAGAGTGTGCTGCAACAACTGCTTGTTCACAAATCTGCCTTACTGAGACGCTGTGAATTTCAATTCGTATCAGAGCCGGAGCTCGACACACAGAGTAAAAGATCCTACAGTGTCTCTGAAATTGCCGCGACAATGAAAGAAGGACAGAGCACAAGCAGACCTCCATTGTTGGAAGAAAGCAACTATGGATATTGGAAGGCTAGGATGAAAGCCTTCCTCAAGGCCATTGATGAAAAGACCTGGAGAGCAATCATGGTTCAGTGGTCTCCCCCAATTACTATGGATGAACAGGGAGTCACACGGATTAAGCTTGAAGAACAATGGACTGCTGAAGAGGGAGTTGCAGCAACTGGTAATTCAAAGGCCCTGAATGCAATTTTTGCTGCAGTTGATGCTAACAATTTCAGGTTGATATCGAATTGTGACATGGCCAAACAAGCGTGGGAAATTTTGCAAACTGCACATGAAGGAACTGATAGAGTGAAGTTGTCAAGACTCCAGATCATTGCTACACAGTTTGAGAATCTGAGAATGCTGGAAGAGGAGACTGTCACTGAGTTTAATGCTAAACTCTGTGATCTTGCAAATGAAGCCCATGCTCTTGGTGAACCCATCCCTGAAGAAAAGCTGATCAGAAAGGTTCTCAGATCGCTGCCCACAAGATTTGACATGAAAGTGACGGCCATTGAAGAAGCTCAAAATGTCATATTTATGAGGCTTGAAGAGTTGATGGGGTCTCTCAAACAATTTGAGATGAAGCTGGTTAAAGAAAACATCACTGCTAAGGACAAGGATGTTGGACTAAAAGCTGAAGCAGAATCCAAGAAGGCAGTTCCAGATGATCAGCTGAGTATGCTTGTTAAGAACCTTGGAAAGCTCCTGAAGAACATGGAATCCAGAACTGGGAAAAGCTCGTCCTCGCGAAAACAATTCAAAAGGGGTAGTGAAAATAAAAGGAAAGGGAAGGAACCAGCTCAGGATGAAGATGAGAAGAAAGATATGGACATATTGAGGCTGACTGTCCGAGCAAAACCTTCAAAAATTCAGAGAAAAAGAACAGCAAGTCTCTGACAGCAAAATGGAGTGACTCTGAGGATAGTGATGAAGAAAACTGTGTTGTGCTAACCAGTGTGTCAGATTTCAACCTCAAACAACTAAAGATGGATGAATTTCACTATGGGATTGAAGTATCTGAAAGTGAAGATGAAGAGGGCTCATCTGACAGTCTGATTGAGTATTTGAGGAAGATCCTGAAACAGTGTGAGGCAGCTCTTCAGACAAATCAAGCATTGACTGACAGAGTCAAGGTTCTGGAAGAAGAACGAAGGAAATTTCTCCTCACTTCCAACAGTCAAGTAACCATTCTAAAAAGGAAAGACACAGGAAGACAAGTTATTGACACTGGTTCCTCACCAGCAACAGCCAAGGAAACTGACTCTCAGAAAAATATCTTGGATGAAATTTTGTCTTATCAAAGACTTGGAAAAGGGAGAACGGGGCTTGGGTATACTGGTGAAGAAAGTTCTAGAGGAACAATTTTCATTAAAGCCTCAGATGCCATGATTGACGAAAAAATTAATACAGGTGAGCTCCTGAAACCTGCAGGGAAAGTTCGAACTAGACAGGTGAACAAGAGGATGCTGCAGCACCTGGCACATCATCCTTCTAAAACAAAGCAAAAGGGTCAGAATAAAAGGAGTTCTTGCACAAGTATTGGGAATCAGAAGACTACCTTCAACCTGAAGCAACAGCACATAACCACCTCAGTTGAAAAAGGGGGACCAAAATCCAGAACCAACACATGCTGCATAGAGACTCCGTACCCAGTTGCTTCCAGAAAGGTTCATTGCTGGATAGAATCACAGAGAAGGATCTCTAGGACTGCTGAACCAGAGCACTGGATTGCTAAAGACAGCAGGAAACCAAAGGTTATACAGGTGTGGAAACCTAAACATGACAAACGAAGAGATAGGAGCCTTGAGGGTCGGAAGAGGAGGAACTCTAGACAAACTCAGATATGGGTGAAGAAGTCACCATCAGAACCTGTCAAGGATCCGCCAAGCAACTGTCTTCCGGAATGAATTGGTGAACTAGCTCGCGTCTGCTATAGCAACCATAAGCTTGTTCACATGTTTTGGTTGCTAAAGCTGGGAGAAGGCACATGTGTGGCACGTGATCCAGAAGCTTCAAAGTGAAAAAGAAGATAATGGGTAAATCAATTTCTAGGGCAAAGGCAAGTTGAAGGCGCTTCCCAGAAATCGGTGCTGATCATCCCCACTGTGCGTTCCTCAAACCTTCTACAACCCTGCAACAATGGTGAAGACTCGTGGTTTAAAGAAGAATCTGGCAGCAGACCGACAAGGCAAGTCTGAAAGGAGGACCAAGTCGCGCAATGAAGCCCCTGCTCAGCGTCTGGATGTGGTGGTGTGGGAACCAGCATCTCTCCCTGTGTCGCACAGCGTGCCCTCTCCACAAGAAGGAACTTCGCAGAAAAGGAGGCGCCTGGTACGTGACGGGGAACCTGTATCCAGTACAGCTGTGCTATCTGAAGAGGCTGTGGCTGAGGAAGTCTCTGGAGAAGAACAAGCTACAGAGGATGCTGTAGCAGGTTCTGCAGAAGAAAGGTGCAGATCACTTGTTATGTCCCCGGGCATTGTGGGTGAAGTGGAGGAAACAGTAGCTGAGTCTCCTGAACAAGAACCTGCTGCAGCACATCCTCCTCCTCCCTCAGACAAAGGAAAAGCTCCTATCCTAATCCCAGTCTCCAGCAGTGAAGAAGAAGAATCAAGTGAAGAAAATGCAGGTGCTTCTGGTGAACCGTCTGTGAGAGGACCTGCATTGGTAGACACAACTGCAACCACAGTGGGAGGTATTTGGTTCAGAAATAGGAGTGCTTCTCAATCCTGGAGTGCTGTTGAGAGGAAGCATATTGTGTTAGAGAAGAGGCTGGACCTGGACAAGTACAGATCAGCAGCAATTATTCAGCTTCTCACCGAGGTAAACCTTCTCAAGTCCCTAACCTTTCCATTCAGATTCAATATAGCTCTGGTTAGGGAATTTATTGTGAATATGGAAGAGAAGTTTGGTGAGGAAGGAGCGGATGAGTTTGGAAGAAGTTGGGTACGGGGTAAGACAGTTGTTATTACCCCAGAAAAAATTGATGAATTTCTTGAGATCCATGAGAATGCCAGAGCTCCCACTGATGTTCAGCCAGAGATGCTGGCTAAGGTTCTGACAGGGGGAGTGTGCCTGTCATGGGGAGGTCTCAATCTGAGTGCTGCTGAACTAACCTCCAAGAATGCCTTGCTATATCATCTGGGCATTAGAAACTGGATCCCCAGCTCTCACAGGGGGAAGGTTAGCAAAGCCTTTGCTAACCTTCTCTACTCCATTGGGAAGAGGAGGCGAATCAGCCTGGGCAGTGTGATGTTTCCCCAGCTGGCTACTCATGCCGGCAGCGCTTCCTCCAACAAGCCCATTGTGCTCCCCTCCCTCATCTATGGGATGATGGTCTCACAGCATCCGGAGCTTGGTGAGATTTCTGAAGGTTTATTTGAGGAGTTGCAGGTCTTCACAGTAGACCACAAGCTGTTCAAAGGGAAGCATGCAGTGGACATAGCTTATGAGGATCCACTCTTGGTTGGTGATTCAACTCCACTCCTCTGGAGGATTCTCTTCCCCCTGCTGCAACAATTCAATCAGCCCTCCGTGCCAGAATTGTGAGCCATCTCAGATCTGAGATGGTCATTCTTGAAGCCGAAGCCAAAAGGAGGGAAGCTAGGCTTGGACAGATCAGAAGTCTGCTTAGAGACCTGGAGTTCCCGGCAGATGAGGAGCAGGCCCCTTGAGCATCTGTGACAAAAAGGGGGAGAGAAGAAGTAAAATGCTACTGCTACTGATGAACTGATGTTTTTTTTTTGCTGACCCTGCGTGGTTGTGCTACTGCCAAGTGTGGCCACATCTACTTACTCTCTATTGTTGAATTTTTTATTTAGAGTATTTAGAGTATGTTCTGGTTCATGGGAGAGTGCATAAGTGTTCTAGGGTTTTGTCAAAATGCCAAGGGGGAGATTGATAATGTAGTATGGCAGTGTTTGACAAAACCAGCACAAGTGAACAAGGAGCTGCTACAGCACAAGTGAACAAGCAGACCAGCACAAGTGAACTAGCAGCAGCTGCAGCAGGGGATGCTATAGCAGGAGCTTGTTCAAGTGGCTGCATCACCTGTCCGAGAAGCAGCAGCGTCCTGGGTTTGTCTAAAAGGGCTGGAAACTCTAATGAGAGCATCTGAAGAATTTCTAAAATGCTGTGGAGTATATTCCAGTGAGGTTTCCTAGTCAGAGAAGGAGATTTGCATTGTAGATAAAAATCAAATCTAATCTCCTAGATTTTAGGAGATAATTGTTCCTTTTGGGACATTGCTTAAACCTGGACATTGCTTAAAACTGGTGCTGCTATTTAAGAGAAAGGGGTTTAGAGCAGAAGGGGTGATCGAAGCTGAGGGATATACGAGTGCATACACAGAAATTCAGAGAGAGCAATTTTGGTGTGTGACGGATGAATTCTTCGATCATCACCCGAGAGCAGAGCGTGAGCGCAGAGCTGTGGTGACAGAAGCAGAAGGGAATCAGGACTTGCAGAGTCTGATTCGTGCTTGATCTGGAAGCCAATTCAGAGCTGTGGTGCTTGTTGGTTGATCAAGGGCAGCCGCGGAATTACTGACGGGTGTGTGGCTCGGTCAAGTGTCTAAGCGGTGGTTCTCGCTAGTGGCAGGTGGTCACTGAGTGAGGGGGAGTATTCCAGAGTGTGCAGCGCTCGTGGAATCGTTCGAACGGCTCGGCAGAAGGCTTTGGAGCGACGCGGACAATTGTGCTTCAGCTGTGTGTTACAGCAGTTGCTACAGCAACCCTGCTGAGTGAGTGTAGTTTAGACTAGGCTGAGTCTTGAGAAGTCTGTAGCTATTCTAGATTGACATTTGTAGAGGGTGTGCAGACACAAGTCAGAGCCTGTTCTGATTGTGTCAAGTGCTCCACACAAGGTTGAGTAACATAGGTTGCGTGGAGTTGTAACCGAGTGTACTTGGAGACCTTCGTGTTTAGTGGATTGAGGACTGGAGAATAGTCCTCCCCAGACGTAGGCAGTTGGCCGAACTGGGTGAACAAACTTCTGTCTTGTTCTTTGTTTGCTGAGACAATTTCTAAGTGAACAAGAGTGTGTTGCAGCAACTGCTTGTTCACAAATCTGCCTTACTGAGACGCTGTGAATTTCAGTTTCAATACCCGTCAAATTGATGTGCGGCCACCATATGGAGGAGGGCGGATTTGATTTCAAATTCTTGGTCTTCTCCCTATGGCAAGCAAATAGGAGAACCATAATGTCCAATGGTTGGGGCGATGTACGCCCCAACCAGTCTTTGTTCTTCCTCTTGCGGAAGTGGAGCATTTCCTTGGCTTCTAGGAATTTGTGGATCCGTATTTCACGGTTGTTCGGCTCGTGTAGGCGAAGGAGTATCCAAATGAGGAGTGTGAAGCTCGTGTGAAGCGGAGGGATGAGAAGGTTGGCTTGTAGTTGAGGTAGAAGCTTGTTCTTGTATTCTCTTGTTGCTTGCTCTAGTGCGCATTCAAATACCTATGAAGTAATCAAAGAAGCTTTTGTAAGTGTGAACTTAAATAGAGACAAACAAGAATAGCACGCACGCAAGCAATTACGACAACTAAATAAAAGAAAAAAAAGTGAAGTAAACTAACTAAATGTAATACTAATTAGCAATCTAGTCTAATGGCTAAGTCCCCGGCAAGCAAAATGAAGTGCTATTCTAGTCATGCAAATATCAAACAATATTTATAACCGAGTGACCTCGGGTCGAACCCAAGAGAAAAGCTTAGACTAATTGACAACTAATTAATGCTACTATTGTAAGTCTACGGTTTTTGGGGGGGTTTTGTCCTCCTATAGAGGTATCTCTAGTAAGCGCTAAAGATAAATGATATTTTTGGGTTTTTCTTAATGAATAAAAGGGTGACTAGGGATTCAACTTTTCCCTAAGATATGAGGAAAACGAAATAACTCACTAATACATGCATGAACTACATTTGGTTGATAAAAGCAAGGCTAATGCATCGTCCGCTCTAGGTTCAACGCTCGCTCCTTCCCTAGAATGGAGAGGATACACAAATAACATGGTTCTCAAACTCTCGTTCTATTGAACCGTGTAGAACTTGAGTCCCATAACCGCACCCTCTCGGTCTATTGGCCGGTTACTCAAATCCGCTTAAAACTTAGCCTAATGTCAAGAGTGCATGTCGCTCTCACGCACAAACACTCCATCTATGATCATACAATAGCTATGAAACATCCTAAGTTCAACTCTCGTTCCTTCCTTAGGGGTTTTACCCAAGCATACTCATTTACGCATTTCGTCAAACACTTGGTGTGCATACAATGAATACATAGCTAGGGCACAAGTAATCAAACCAAACTTCATTCAATACAATAACATAGTGTTCTACATCATATCCAATCCTAGGGGATCCATTTAATCCCCAATCACAAGAACAACTACTCACTCATAATGAGTGTGCACAAATACATGACAACTAAGTGAAACATCAATGTAAATACAAAGCTAAAGGGTTTAAGAGAGGTTGATGTAGAATCTTCGATCCAAACTTCAATCTTCAATCAAGCTTGATCTTCTCCGAGTTCCAGTCGCCTAGGGTTGCGAAAAATGTGGAAGCTCTCTTTGTTCACTTCCATCTCATTCTATTTATACATTTTGAAGATTTCCAAAAAGTGCCCGAAGTGTCCGAATTACATGATTCGGTCACTGTCCATGTGATTCGCTCGAATCATCTGTTCAGTGCTGTTTTGAGTCTGAGCGAATCACTTATCCTGGCCGAATCACTTTTTGATTAGGTCATACCCTTGTGTTGATTCGGTCAAACGTCTTATGGAGCTCAACTGATTCGGGCACCTTCTGATTCGCTCGAATCATCTGTTCAGTGCTGATCTCGGACTAGGCAAATCACTTTTCTTGGCCGAATCACTAAGTGATTCGGTCAACTCCTTATGTGATTCGGTCAAATCTTCAAGACTTCCTCCGGATCAGGTCGATTCACACAGCTGGGAGTGATTCGGCCAGGCTGGTGGGAGAATCACTTCTGATTCGGCCGAATCACTTCTGCAGTTTGCTCAGTCTTTCTGCTTTTGATCTCCATCGACCGGAATTTGTCCATATTTTCTTCGGGCCACTTCATATCGTGAGATACATATTTTTAACTTGAAATGGACGAAGAAATCATCAAATGACTTTATAGAATAGCAGAACAAACAAGAAGTAAGGGGGAAAATATGGACAAATATAAGGTTATTTGTCCGCTCATCACATGTATTGAAAGTCATATAAGATGAGTTAAGGAACGACCCTTGTGCTTTCACGGAATCATTGACTTGCTTATGCATATTTTATAAAATGCCAAGCCAAGCTCCTCTTCTCTTATGGGTTATAAAGTCCGGACTTTAAGGCTTGAGAATGAGCTTTGCGCCAAGAGCCCGTGGACTATCCCCAGATAGCATAGGTGAATGGCGGGCACGTTTCGTGCAACTTGTATTCATGTTTCGGATGCATAGCTTGAAAAAGATGTTAAGACACGTGGTTATCATTTCATGGTTTTGATACCGACTTTTTTGAGTGCAACATCTTGTTTGAACTATGAAGGTTTGAAAATTCATGTGAAGATAGTTTGACTTTGATAATGCAAATGACATTCAATTGACAAAACCTGCCATAGTGTACAAGCTCAGTGAACAAGCAGTTGCTATAGCAGGAGCTGTAGTAGCAGAGCAATAGTTTTGGCGCGAAGAGAAATCTGTCCAAATATGGAGTAGCAGTGCATCAGGAGGCTTCCAAATATTCTCAAAATATCCTCAGTGAAGTTTTCGTGCCGGAGCTTGAAGATTTGATCGGGAAATCAAATCTTCTACAAAGTAGGAGATAAGATCTTTTTGAAATCTTTTAGGAACTTCCTAAAGTTGATATTGATGAGGCAAAGAGTTCATATTTAAAAGAAGACTGGGCAGAGCAGCAGAGAGATCAAAGAGTCATGCGGAGAATTGGATCACCACCGTCAGTAGAGTGTGAGCGCAAAGTAGAGTGGTTGTAGCAAAGGCTGATCGAAGACTTGTCGAGTTTGATCAAAGCTTGATTGGAAAAGGCCAATTCGGAGAAGGACTTGCTTGTTGGCTGATCAAGGAATGCGGCAGAAGAGTTATCGAGGGGAGGAATTCGGACAATCTGCTGAAGGCCTATTCTCGCTAGTGACAGGCCGTCACTGAGTGAGGGGGAGCATTCCGTAGAGAGGATCACTCACATTGTTCGAACAGCTTAGCGAAAGGCATTGGAGCGATGTGGGCAGAACCTAGACAAACTAGTTGCACAAGGGGGTGCTATAGCAATCTATGGTGACATTGTTTAATTAGAATAGGTTGAGTATGTGGAATTAGAGGAATAGCTATTCTGAATTAATTCGAGTGTGTAGGTGTGTGAGACACGAATCAGAGAGTGTTCTAATTGTGTGTGAACTACTAGTTGAGGTAGGGTAGCATAGGTTGGCCGTGAGTCTAATCTGTGTTGTATGGAGCACCTTGGAGACTAGTAGATTGAGGATTGGAGTATAATCCTTCCCCGACTTAGGCAGTTGGCCGAACTGGGTGAACAAATCTCTGTTCATTGTTTTCGCCTTGCTGCACAAGATCCGACTGTACAAGAGTTTGCTAAAGCAACTGCTTGTACACGATCAGTAACTCAGAGGCGTTGCAAATTTTTCAATTGGTATCAGAGCGGGAACTCGACACACAGCGTAAAGACCCTGAGCGCCTAGCTGAGAAGTGCAAGAAACAATGAAGGAAGGTCAGAGTACAAGCCGGCCACCTCTTTTGGAATAAAGCAACTATGGTTATTGGAAGGCTATAATGAAAGCATTCCTCAAAGCTATTGATAAGAAGACTTGGAGAGCTATTGTGGTTGAATGATCCCCTCCCTTGACAATTGATCAGAGGGGAGTTACCAGAAAGAAACCAAAGGAGGAATGTACTGATGAAGCGGAAGCTACATCAACTGGTAACTCAAAATCTGTAAACGTTATTTTTGCTGCTATGCTTACAACTTCAGGTTGATTTCCAAGTGCAACATTGCTAAACGAGCATGGAGATTCTTCAAACAGCTCATGAAGAATCTGATAAAGTAAAGACATCAAGAATGCAGATTATTATCTCAGTTTGAGAGCTTAAACATGCAAGAAGAGGAGTACATCACTGAGCTCAATACTAAGCTGTGTGATCTATCGAATGAAGCTCATGCCCTCGGAGAACCAATTCCAGATTAGAAGCTTATAAGGAAAGTTCTCAGATCATTGGCCACCAGATTTGACATGAAGGTGACATCCATTGAAGAAGCTCAAAATGTCATGCATATGAGGCTGGAGGAACTGATAGGATCCCTCAAACAGTTTGAGATGAAGCTGATCAAGGATAATACACCAGTCAAAAGCAAGAGTGTTGGTCTAAAAGCTGAAACAGAAAAGAAGAAGCCTTCAACTAATGATCAACTAGGTCTCCTGGTAAATAACTTTGGGAGCCTCTTGAAGAACATGGGATCAAGATCTGGCCAGAACTCAAATCCAGGAAGGGTGGTGAAAATCAGAGAAAGGGGAAGGAACAACCCCAGGATGAGGATGAGATGAAAGAAAAAAAGAAAGGTATCCAATGCTGAAGTTGTGAAGGTTATGGACATCGAGAAGCTGACTGCCCTAGCATATAGATGAAGGCTTCTGAAAAAAAGAGCAGCAACTCTCTGACAGCCAAATGGAAAGATGGAGATTCTCAGGAAAGTGGGGAGGAGAATTATATTGTGTTATCAACTGTTTTCAATTCTGATTCTAAAGATTCAATAAAAAAACAGTTCAATTATGGGACTGAAGTTTCAGATAGTGAAGATGATGACGTCACAGATGAAAACTTGGTAGAGAATCTGGGAATCATCTTTCAGAAGTGTGAAGAAGCCTTACACATAAACAGATGATTGACTGGCAGAAGTGACCAGTCTAGAAGAAGAGCGTGAAGAGCTACTTGACAAAATCTCATCACTCATTGAGCTAGTATCTCCGCCAAAGGAAGAAGAACCCACTGCCGAGAAGAGTGATCCCATCATCCTTCAACAAACAGAAAAGATGCCTGAAGCTCAGAACAATATACTGGATGAAATTCTTTCCTATCAGAGATATGGAGGAGGAAGTACAAGTCTTGGATACATTGGTGAAGGAAGCACTCGAATAAATGTCTTTGTCAAAGCTATTGAAGCAGCTAAAACTAGGGATCTAGAAACAGACAAAGTTATCAGTAGGAAACTAACTATGAAAGAAAAACTCAGAAACCTGAACAAGGGGTTGCTACAGCAACCGCTGTATCAATCTCCTGTAGCAGAAAGAAAACTCAGCAGGAGAAGGTGCATAAACTATTTCTGTGATCAAGAGGGTCATGTTCCGATTAAATGCCCGATTTTGAAGAAGTATTGGAGACCTTAAAAGTCAAGCAGAATCGGAAATCGGAGGGCCAAACTATGCAGTCGTATGTCCTTCAGCTCTACAAGACCAGTAAGGGACTACCGATATTCAGATGATCCAAGGATAGTCAGAAACACTAACAGAGCAACCAAACGGAGAAGGATTATCACAGAAGCCTCTTGGGAAAATCAGGTGAGGCAACCTAAATATGTCCGAAGGAAGGAAAGTTTATTTGAACACACCAGTGTTCAGAAGTAATGGATATGCAAATCAGTTCAAGTATGGGTGAAGAAAGAATTATCGGGGATTCAAGGAAAACCTCCTGAAGATGGGCAGAACTCAGAACCAAGGATGGTTCAAGCTTAAGTTGCTATAGCAACATGTTTCTGCAAATAAGCTTATACAAGAATAGTTGGGACGCGTGCAAGAGACGTGCAGCTATTGAGAAAAACAAAAAAACAAGGGCAAAAAAACGGGTAAATCAATTTTTTTCTAGGGCACAATGCTTCTTTGATGTTCAAGAGACGTTCTTCTTTGATGTTCTTTGGCTTAGTGCTGGATAGGAAACACGAGTTGTTAATCATATCAGAAATATTAATGTTGGAAGTACCTCGAGTTTGTCTTCCTTCGGTCAAGCTGCCAATGATGTTGGTGGTTGGATGATCCTTCTGGATTTTTCTAGGGCAAGTCTCACTGTGCCTGGTGTGGTTGGTGGGTTCTGAACTGGTGGATCAGCATCTGATAATCGTCGGGTTCTGCTGAAGCATTCTCCAATGCTTCTTGTTCAGCTGTTCTTTTGATTTGAGACTGATAATGATCCTCAGTGTCAGAACCTTCTTCATCCTCGAAGTGTTTTCCCTCCTCTCCTAGGTCATTCACGATAACGTTGATGGATTCAATCACTTTTCCAGTTCTGGTGTTGAAGACACGCTATGCTCTGTTGTTTGTTGTATAGCCCAGAAATATCCCCGACTCACTTTTTGGATCAAACTTTGTCATGTATTCTCGGTCTCTAAGAACATAGCATTCACTTCGAAAAATATGAAAGTACTTCACGGGGGGTTTCTTTTCCTTCCATAATTCATAACAAGTTTTATCCGTCCCTCTCCTGATTGACACCTGATTGATGATATAGAATAAAGTGTTCACAGCTTCTTCCCAGAACTTCAGATGAACTTTTCTTTGCATGGATCATAACTCGGGCCATATTCTGTATAGTTCTGTTCTTTCGTTTAACTATCCCATTTTGCTGAAGGGTTATGGGTGAAGAGTACTGATGGGTGATTTCTCGGTTTCTACAGAATTCATTCATGGCTTCGTTCTCGAATTCTTTCCCATGATCACACCTAATGGCTGCTACTTTCACGTCTTTTTCTTGCTCTAGCCGTGTTAGTAAGGCCATCACTTCCTTCATTGTTTCTGATTTTTTACGTAAAAACTCTATCCATGAGTAGCGAGAGTAATCATCCACACACGCAAAGGCATATTTTTTCTTCCACAACTTTCTAAATCCATTGGTCCCATAAGATCCATATGTAGCAATTGCAGAGGTCTGGTGGAGCTCATTGTAGTGACTTTTGGATGAGGGACCCTTGTCTGTTTTCCAATTTGGCATTCCCCACACACTGAGTTCATCTCTCCCTTGATCTCAAGTATACCATGTACTAATTGATCTGCTGCAAGTCTTTTTAAGGTCCTCAGATTGAGATGTCCTAGCTTTTTATACCACAGGTTCATTTCTTCAATTTTAGTCAGCAAGCAGGATGATGAAGAGATTGCTTCAGCATTCTCTAGTAAATAGTAATTGTTGGCTGACTTTGCACCCTTCATAATGCATCTTCCCTCTACATCAAACACTTGACATAATTTTTGTGACAAATTTACAAGGCGAGTGCCGTCACATAGCTGACTGATGCTGATGAGATTTGTCGTTAGTCCTTCCACGAGCATCACATTTTTGAGTTTGGGCAGCCCATGAACTTTCATTATTCCCTTCCCAAGGACTCTTCCCTTCAATCAATTTCCAAATGTCACATCTTGTTCTTTGCATGGTTGGAGATCTATTAGATAGGATCTCTTTCCTGTCATTTGACTAGAAGATCCACTGTCGAAATATCAATTTCCTTTCTTCAAGGATTTTGATGAGTTGAAGGACACATGATTGAGATGATCAATTCCTGATTTCTAGCTCTTGCTAAGTGTGGGACAGTACCTTCGGATGTGACCAGATTGGTTGCAATGAAAGTAGCATCGTTTGTCCTATTGAGTTCTGGGTAAGTGCTGTACAGTTTGCTGAAGCATCTTCTTGCTTTTTCTCCTAGGCTTTTTCTTCAGAGACATTATTTCTTGTTCATTTGGTGGCTGACTGCTTTGCAATATTGATCCTATGTTGAACATCTTTGCTGTCTTTCGGGACAAGAGCACTTCTTCCATTATTTTATTGTATTTTCTTTTTAGTTGATGTCTGTTCTTTCAATCTTGAGATAACACTCGGAAGTTTATGTTTCTCATTATTTAGCGTAGACACTCTGGCAATCAACCCCTCATTCACCTTCATTACTTTCAAACACTTGTCAATCATTTGTTTATAGCGTTGAGCCAAATACTCCTCGATGACTCTGTTACTACTGTTATACCCTTCCTGTGACTGGTTTGAACTTCGTCTATTGGCCATTGATGATAGCCACGCTTTCCTAGATTACACTCTGTATGTTGAGCGAACGGCTCTGGTACCAATTGAAATCCTGCTGCGTTTTTCTGATGCGAAGTTATAGCTTCTGCTTAAGCACTCTCTGTATCTTTCTATAGAATTACTTTACTGCCAGAAAAAGAAAGACACAGCTTTTGTTCACCAAGTTGGGCAACTTGCCTACGACTGGAGATGATGCTCCGATCCTCAAGATTCCACTATCTCAGTTCGAATTACAAAGACTAACACCTCTACTTCTCACCTAGCTGAAATGTAATGCTTAGTCTAATCATCTAGACTAGCTAGTAATCTGAACTCACAAATTCTCTTCGTGCAGTTTTGTCAAGGATGTCATATCCTCAACAATCTTCCCCTTAGTATTTTGACAAAATTAAAGACACCACTACAACGAGACTACTGATCCATATACTCTGGTAACACTATAGCTATGCTAGATTATTGCACTACTTATTACATTTGAGTTTAGAATCCCTCAAGTGTGCTAACCAAAGGTAATGAAAATTCTAGGAGCAAGTCAAGTCAGAGTAAGTGTCTTGACTGGCCATCCTTCTTTCCCTTTTTGGCACGAATGCCGAGGGCTTCATTCATTCACTGGGTTGAGCAGGGGCGGTGCTGCTGGCTGCTGGATATTAGAGTTCTCAGAGGAGGGCGTCAATCTGCACTCGCCGTGAGGAGATATTTTTGGCTGTAGCTATCAGGAATGCTCGTTCCATTCTGAGATGACTTATTATCCTTTCATGCATTGCAGCATCTACGGCAGGAACATGAGGATCAGGGAGTGCTTCAGCACTCACTGGGTCTTCAAAAGCTGGTTCCCCTTCAGATATGTCCACCACATGTCTCCCTTTAAAAACCTTGTTGTCCAGCAAGAATACTCGAGGGGCACAAGACATGCCTTCTTGTGCAGCTTCCAGCTCTCTGTGCTAAATGATAAGAATCTCATATATGAGCTAAGGAAATCCAATGCACAAATTGGACATTGTCTTGACAGCATATGCGGCAATCTGCTCGAATTTAATCTGCCTAAGATTTACCTCCTTTCTCTCCCCAATGCTGAATAGTAGCTGCCCCATTGCTTTGTTCACCTTGTCCTTGTGTGAACTAGGCATCCAGTTTATCACTGCGAAGGAATAAAGAATGGCATATTTAGTGTTCAAATCTGCAGCTCTTATATTGTGGGATACCTAGCCTTTGCATAGTCCACCCGTGAGCGCAACAACCAGTTTGTCAGAGCTCACCTCAGCCGGAGGACTTGCATTCTCATCAACCCCCAAAAATTTATTTATCATAGCTAGTGTAATCACCACCCTCAGCCTTCTAACAAAACTTGTCCCATATAGCAGATTTTTTTACTACTCCAACGTCTTTATCAATATTTTCTAGAAACTCCTTACATATATGCAAATTGTAACGCTTGGTAAAAGTCAAGGAGCTCAGCAATTTTACCTCTCTCAGCAGTGATAGGTACACAAAACCTATCAATCTACAACACTTTCTCAGCCACCACAGTTCTGCGTTTGATCACTTCCCAGGAACTGGCAACCTTTTTGGAAACAAACCAAACCCCATGTCGGCCGTGGCCGGTCACAGCTGATATTATTGGAGAAGATGCAGCTCTTCTGGTGGATGGCTCTAGTCGGGGTCTAGGAGTTAGTCTATAGTCAACTGAGTTTGTAGATTCTACTTCAGCAATCTCTTCTTCACTTGAAGAGATAGCTAGCATTCGCTCTTTTCCTTTGCTCACTGGTTTCCATGAACAAGGGTGTTCCACTGCCTCAGCCCCCACTTCTTCACTGCTTGTAGCAGCAGCTGGTTCAGGCTCAGACGGAAGATTAGGAACTGCAGCCACCTGTCTGTCCTCAACCTTTTTCATTAGTATCTCATGGGAGGCTTCATCTGAGTCAGTGCTGGACCTAGAAGATGCTGAAGCAGTATCTTCGCCACTCTAGCTATGGCTTTTACTTTTGGACTTCAGAGCTTCACCTTCATCTGTGGGCACAATTTCTGCTGTGGTGAACGGGCTAGCTTCTTCATGGTCGGAGGTCGGGATCCAAGTCAATCGAGGACCATCTGTTGGTTCGTTGATTTGCAGCGAAGCACTTCTTTTTGTCTGCTGAGGGCTCACTCACGGGAACCTCATTATTCTTTTGCTTGGCATACCCTTTCCTGAGTTTGTATACCTTCCTCCTCTCGTGTTCACCATTGTGGATGATTATCTGAGTGATGGACAACTGATCTCTGAAGTCGTCGGATTTTCTCTAAGCCCTAGGTCTGAAACGGACAACAGCGTTTAACCCTTTTTCGGCCTTTTTCTCTCTCTTTTTTTCAAAAATACAGGACACGTGTCGCTTTCTCCTTGTTCGCCTATTTTTGAAAACAATGTTCAAAATTACAGCTCTAAGATTCCAAGAAGTGCTTTAGCACTCTATTCACCTGTCCTGTCTGAATCCAAAATAACTTTTGCTACAAGCTTTCGTTCCTCAGTGGGGATATTAGCTGGCTATTTTGCAACCCAGCGCTTTTGAAACTTGTTCCTTTTCACCTCCACCCAGCGCATTGGACACTTGTTATTCTCATATGTACTTCTAATTCTTTTAGCTATTGAAGAGTGATATTTGCTTTGTTTCTTTCTGTGCCCCCTTCTTTGATTGAATGCCTCTTCAGCACTCTTACAAGTTTCCTGCATAGTAACAAGATAACCTTGGTTTACCTACATCTGTAAATTGGAGTATTCATAAGTGCTCGGAGGATTTCTTGTTCTGACTCGTTGGTCATTTGATCTTCTTCGATTCTCACTGTGCACTGTCAATGTTGGACACTTTCTCTGAACATGTCCAGTTTGTCACAAGCATAGCATCTCTTCTGCTTTGATCTATGTTTCCGAGCATGTGACAAATCTAGAGAATGCTTCAGCACTCTCTTGTACTTCTTTTCTAGCACTCTCTCTGGAACAACTGTGACTGAACCCTTCTGAACACTTGCACTTTGATCAGTCACTGTAACTTTGACAAATGTAGTTATACCTGTTCCTTTGTCACCAGTGTATCCAAGACCTTTAGTCCCACCTCCATACCTTTGGTAACCTAGAATCTCATCCAGAATGGATGACTCTCCTCTGTTTGCTTCAGGTGTGATTCTCTGTTTACATACCTCACCAACTGTCTTAGCATCATCTGATTATTTCTTGGACAGAGAGGTAATGATGCTTTGAAGGTTATCTCTTTCATCTTCCAGTTCCAAAACCTTTGACAATAGTTCTATGTTGGCTTCAATAACTTCCTAACACTTTTCTTGTGTCAGTTTGAACTGATCAGCTATAATTTCTGTGAATATTCTTCGTCATCACTGCTGTCAGATTCAACAATCCCATAAAAAAACTCTGTCTTTATTTGATCTGAATCAACATTACAAAATACAGTAGTCAGGGCTAGATTTCCTTTGTGACTAGTCTCCTCCTCACTGTTTTCAATACTCCAATTTGCTGTGAGAGACCTGTTGTTTTTCTTCTGATATGTAGAGCATTCAGTTTGCCTATGACCATATCCCTCGCACTCCCAGCACTAGATTCCTTTCTATTTGTCTTTTCCTTCATCATTGTCTTTTCAGCTTCCTTGTTAATTTCTTTGAGAATATCTCCTCTTCGGTTTCTCCCCCTAGATGACTGACCTGAGTATGAAGATTTCTGGTCCATTCTCTTCATGAGCTTTCCAAGGTTTTTGACCAGTAGAGACAGTTGTTGGTTGACATCATCTGGCACAGACTCTTTCTCTTTTATCTCAGCTTTCAGCCCGAGGTCTTTCCCATGAAGTCTTGAAGCAGTCTCTGTGACTTTCATCTCAAACTGTCTCAGTGAGCCAATCAGCACCTTCAGCTTCATATGCTTGACATCTTGAGTTTCTTCAGTGGCAGTGACCTTCATATCAAACCTCGAGGTGAATGATCTGAGGACTTTACTTACCATGAATTGGTTCACCGAGAGCATGAGCCTCATTGGATATGTCACATAATCTGGCATTGAACTCAGCAATTGTCTCTTATTTTTGCATGTTCAAGCTTTCAAATCTGGAGGTGACAATCTACATTTTGGAAGTTCTCACCTTGTCTGTTCCCTCATGGGTTGTTTGAAGAATCCCCCAAGCTTGTTTGGCGTATCACAATTGGATATTAACCTAAAATTGTTAGCATCCACAGTAGGAAATATAGCATTTAAAGCTTTGGAATTTCCAGCTGCCGTGGCTACCTCATTAGAAGTCCATTTTTCTTCAGCTTTCTTGCTTGAGACTCCTGCTTCATCAACTATTTGAGGATGAGCCCATTCTGTGATAACTGCCTTCCAAGCTTTCTCATCAATGGCTTTGATAAAAGCCTTCATCCGACCCTTCTAGTAACCATAGTTTCTTCCTTCGAGCAATGGAGGTCGGCTAGTGCTTTGTCTTTCTTTAATTGTGGCCATTGATGACAACAACGCTTTCCCGAATCACACTTTGTAGGTTGAGTGAATGGCTCTAATACCAATTGAAATTGTGCTGCCTGCGCTGCTGATCCGAGTCATAGCCTCTGTAGTTACAGCTTCTGGTAAAGCACTCTCTGTATCTTTCTTTGAAATTTACTCTACTAACAGACTAAGAAAAACAAGAAGTTTGTTCACCTAGTTCGGCAACTTGCCTACGTCTGGAGAAAATACACCGATCCTCACGATTCCACTATCTTAGTTCGAAGTACAAAGGACTCACACCTCTACTTCTCACCTAGCCGAAATCTAATGCTCAGTCTAATCTCTTATCTAGCTAGCAGTCTGATCACACAGACTCTCTTTACGCTACCTACACACTTCCAGTAACAAATAGCTACGGACCTGACTCACAAACCTAGCCTATTCTATTAAAATGTGTGGTACACGGAATGCTTCAACGCACTCTTCACCAGAGTTGTTGTGTCTCCAGTCAACAACTATTCTAGCTCTCCCGCCAAACAATCGGACACTCCAAGTACTTCACACTCAGTCTCTGCTCCCTTTTAATCAATGAATCATTCTGTCACTCTTGGGTAGCCACGATCAATGCTCCGCAGCCCACAACATTATCTGTCTGCGACTGATCACCGAGCTTCAATTGTTGATGAGAGGACAAATAACCTTAAATTGTCCGTATTTTCACTTTACTTCTTGTTTGTTACGTTATTTTATAAAGTCGTTTGATGTTATCTTTGTCCATTTCAGGTTAGAAATGCATATTATACTATATGAAGTGGCCCGAAGAAAATCTGGATGAACTCCATTCGGTCGAGAGCAAAAACGAGAGAGATTGGAGCAAGGTGCAAAATTGGCTCACCCAAGCACATTTTGACTAGCCCAGGTGGGTGCACGAATCAAATATTATTCGGCCAACCTTTCACAAATCATCCTCTCGCCCGCCTGGATCAACCTGACTCGAGGAGAATTCTGACCAAGGCTTGACCGAATCAAATGAAGGCTTGACAGAATCAAAAGTGATCCGCCCAAGAGAAAGTGACTCGCCCAGCCTCGACACACTGAGACTTTGATTCAGACACTTTGCCCAAGCCAACTAATTACAGCTTCCCCGAATCAAAAGTTATTCAGGCATAGCGGGTGAATTGGTAACTTCTGAAGAGTATAAATAGAAACAGATGAAAAATTAGAAGGGGCTTTTTTCAGAAAACAGAACCCTAGACGATTTCTCTTGGAGGACTTGAAGAATTGTCGAGGATTCGGAGAAGACATCAACAATTGAGATTCTACATCATCCCTCTACTCAACCCCTACTAGTTTGTCTTCAATTGGTGAAAATTTTTAATTAAAAACTATGTCTTGTATTGAACTCACCATGAGTGAGTAGTTGATAGAGCCTATTTATATGCGCTATTGAGATCTTAACACTGTGCTTGTTTGCATTATTTTGTGTACAGGATTACTGGTTTTTCGATATTTTTGTATTTCAGGATAAAACAGGAGCATAAGTCAGATGTCCGCTAACGAACGTTTTAGAGCGCAATGCACGAGTGCGCGAAGCTAGCAGCACAAAAGGAGATAGCTATTTCGTACTAAAGTGCGCAACCCGACTGCGCAAAGCGAGTAGCGCAATCAGCGTGCGCAGAAGGGCAGAGTTTCTAAATATTGATCTCCTAGATTTGGGAAGTTGCTAAAAGTCTCTCGGGCCAAATCTAAGCATTCCTTGGGCTTCAAGACCACTATATAAGAGGAGGGAAGCTAGGGTTAGAGAGGGAGAGAGAGCAGATAGAGAGAAGGACACTCGGCAGAAAAACACATGAGCTACTTCAGCCAGATTCTGCGCGAACTACCTGCGCCAGCCGAGAACAGCAACGCGCTATTGCGCCAATCTGCTACGTTTCTCTTGCTACTTTAGTTTTATTTATTATTGCTATGATGTTTGTTTCTAGCATGTCTAGCTAAACACCTTGTATCGGTTGGGCATGATTCTATGAAGTATTTCCTTTGAGACTTGTTCTTAATGCTTGGTACATCTACTTATATTAATTCTATGCATGTGGGCGATAATTAGTTGTGCGAATAAGGGAAGCCTTGAACTGCAATCTTATTCTAATTGCTAGTTATTGTATGTTAAACTAGTTGATAGCTTGACGGTGACAACTAGGAGTAACACACTAGGATACTCAGCTGCTACTGTGATAGGATTCGTGGCTGTGTAGACTAGTTTCAGGAATTAATAGCTCATGAACTTTGATCGGAACATGCGCGCACGTTAGAAAGCCTTGATCGGACACTAACTTAAGTAGAACTGCACTATAGATGTTTAGAGTCGATGGTAAGGGATACATTCATAGAGGATTGTCTGTGCCAATACTCTACATAGTCATAGTACTTAAAATCTACTGCCTGCGCACGTATCGTGCAATTCTGCCTTACACCAGTGTTCATTCGCGCACCTGCGCAACCCAACCACTCACAACCCCAATTTTGTAAGTTTTAAGTTGCTAGCTAAGACGAGTCTGCTTGCTCCTTGTGGGATCGACCCTGACTTAGCCGCTATACTAAGTGGAGAACGAAGGATTAATTTGACGCGTACAACGACGCGCGATCAAATTTTGGCGCCGTTGCCGGGGAGGAACACAGATAAGTTTTATCTGGTTCAAGTTTTCTTTTACATTAGCTAGTTATTTCTTTTTTATTTTCGTTGGTGTTTCTGCCAAGTAAGCAATCAACATCCGCCTGCGCAACCTTGAAACAGTTGTGCTGCGCAGATCATAGTTGCGCACAGACAGGGGCAACAACCTAGTTTCTTTTAATTCCATTTGCTTGAAGTCTAGAACAGGGCATGGAGAGTAACAGTGTCATTGGCGACAACTTAGGGGACAGAACCCCAGAGGGACCTAACAATGCCAGGGCAGATAACCACGCAGCTCGGTTCAGAGAGGAAGTGCAGCGGGAAGTTGAAGCAAGGATGGCCGCTGAAGTGTATAATGCGCAACCCGCGCAATAGATCGTGCGACGCAGAACAGTGCACGAGATGTCGGCTCCAATCACAGTCAACCAACCGTGGTGCATAGTGCTTCCACCCGATGGGCATTTTGAACTACGGATCTCATTCATTCATCATATGCCGAAGTTCAATGGGATGAACAACGAAAACCCAGTCAAGCATGTGCGCAAATTCCTAGTTCTCTGCGAGAACATGAAGACCAACGGGGAGAGTGAAGAAGCGCTGAAGCTGAAGGCGTTCCCTTTTTCATTGTGTGATACAGCCAGCCATTGGCTGATGAGCTTACCAGCAGGATCAATTCGCACATGGGAGCAGCTCCAGAACAAGTTCTTGGATAAGTTCTACCCCGTAGCGAAGATTGTGCTACTCAGGAGGGAATTGCCGCACCTAGACAGGGCGTAGGAGTACTATGAGCGTTTCAGGGAGCTGGAGGCCAACTGCTACAATCATGGCCTGCCCCAACATGTGCTGATAGAGAATTTCCTGAACGGGCTACAACCGATTGAACTCAAACTGCTGAACGCATGCGCAGGAGGTGATATATGCAACATGTACCCGGAGGATGTATGGCAGATGATCGAGGACTCTGCTGGACAGGTAAGGCATCAATTGACGCTTGAGAATTGTCGTGCGCGCGCTGTGCACCAGGTGGATTCCAGCGCCGAAATTAAGGAAATGAAAGCCATGCTGCAGAAACTGATGAGTGCGCAAGGCGCGCAACCCAAAGGTATGTGAGTTCTGTACGTCCACTGAGCACAAAACCGACGCATGTCCCACACTTTTCGAGGAACCAGGAGATGCCAATGCTCTAGGAGGATGGGACAATAGAGGACCGCAGAGGCAGAATCAACCGCGCTTTGGATTGGCCGCAAATGGATTCAAATGGAGGGAGGACAGCAATCCCCAAAGGCAGCCAGCGGACTATCATGCACCTCAGCAGGCGCAGCAAGCATACAACCCACCGCACCGCCGCAGTGACGCACCAGCACAGAATAACCAGCAACCGCGGCGCTCCTTAGAAGACATAGTGGGTCAGTTGGCAGACACCGTGCGCAAGAACGATGAAAAATATGACAAGAGGTTCGAGTCATTGAGAAGAAGCTGTCGCAGATTGCTACCACGGTCTATGAGCTGAAAAAGAGCGATGGCAACTTGCCTTCGCAAGTGATCCAAAACCCTAAGGGAGGAGTTAACGCCGTAACACTAAGGACTGGGCGCACAGTGGGGACAGCTCCAACCGCAAAGGAGCCAGCGCCGCCAGTTGCGCAACCTCCAGAGCCAGAATAGCCGGACGCACAACCAGCCGCGCCAGCTACAATCCAGCAGGGGGTGGCGCCAGGTATGATACAATCAGAAAAAAAGAGTACTAATGCACCTGCACCTTTTCCTGTGCAGGCACCTTTAGCAAGGAAGGAGGCGCTGGACAAGGAGTTATACGAGTTATTCAGCAAGGTGGAAATAAACATTCCCTTGATTGAGGCAGTTCGGCAGATTCCCAGATATACCAAGTTCTTGAAGGAGCTGTGCACAAACAAGAGGAGGAAAGGCGAGTGCGCACAAGTAATGCTTAACGCACACGCATCAGCAATTGTGCAACACAAGGTACCACCTAAATGCCGGGATCCAGGTACGTTCACCATACCGTGCACCCTAGGTAAGACCACAGTAAGCAACTGCATGATTGATCTCGGTGCATCTATAAATGTGCTTCCTTGCTCCTTGTATGTGTCATTGCACCTTGGTCCACTAAAGCCTGCAGGTCTCACCATCCAATTAGCAGATCGGTCGTGCAAACAACCAACGGGCATGATAGAGGACGTTCTTGTCCAAGTAGGAGAGCTGGTGTTCCCAGCAGATTTCTACGTCTTGGAGATGGAGGGTGAGCCAAGCAAGGGAAGCGCGCAAATCCTACTGGGCAGACCATTTCTGATGACAGCGCGCACAAAGATAGACGTATGGAAAGGCACGCTCTCAATGGAGGTAGATGGCGAGGAGATTCACTTCAACATTTTCAAGGGGATGCAGCACCCTCATGAGGACGCCACAGTGCACGCATTAGACAGTATGGACGACTTGGTTGCGCATGCGCAGTGTGCGAGCGTAACAGGGGAGCCTGCGCCGTTGGCAGAGACAGAGTTGGAAGAACAAGATGATAAGCTGAGCAGCACAGAACCAGTGTCCCGACAGGTATGTGATCTGGTTAATGTTTGCGCTACTAATAAAATCCTGCCTTCTATTGAACAGGCACCCAAGGTTGAGCTAAAGCAATTGCCCGAGCACTTAAAGTACATCTTCTTGGGCAACGAGGACACCTTGCCCGTCATTATAAAGAAAGGATTAAAGGAGGAGCAGGAGGCGCGATTACAGGAGGTGTTGTGCAAGAACTAGCGGGCCATATGATGGACATTGATGGAGGTAGTACAGAAGGAGATCCTGATGTGTGCATGCACAGAATTCTGCTGGAAAATGATGCCAAACCATCCAGGGAACCTCAGCGCAGACTGAATCCGATTATGATGGAGGTAGTACAGAAGGAGATCCTGAAGCTGCTTGACGCATGTGTAATATACCCGATTTCAGATAGCAAGTGGGTGAGTCCAGTGCACGTTGTGCCTAAGAAAGGAAGCATCACAGTAGAGGAGAATGCGCAGGGCGAGCTAGTTCCCAAGCGCATACAGACTGGATGGCGCATGTGCATTGACTACAGGAAGTTAAACGCAGTCACGCGCAAGGATCATTTCCCGCTACCATTCATGGACCAGATGCTCGACCGGTTGGCAGGGAAGCCACACTTTTGCTTCTTAGACGGTTACTCAGGGTACAATCAGATCCCTATTGCTGCGGAGGATCAGGAGAAGACAACCTTTACCTGCCCATTCGGTACCTTTGCGTTCCGGCGCATGTCGTTTGGGCTGTGTAATGCGCCAGGTACGTTCCAACACTTAGTCATGAGCATTTTCTCTGATATGATTGGTTTATGTATTGAGGTATTCATGGATGACTTCATTGTGCACGGTGAGACGTTTGATGCATGTTTGGATAATCTTGATAAGGTCTTAGCGCGCTGCATTACCAAGAATTAAGTTCTCAATTATGAAAAATGTCACTTTATGGTGTCACATGGAGTAGTCTTAGGACATATCGTCTCGCAGGAAGGAATTAAGGTTGATAAAGCGAAAATTGATCTTATTTCAAATCTGCCTTATTCCACTAATGTGCGCGACGTTAAGTCGTTTCTTGGGCATGCAGGGTTCTATATGCGCTTTATTAAAGATTTTTCTAAAATATGTATCCCCTTGTCTAACCTCCTTCAAAAGGATGTGTGCTTTGAGTTCACTGATGAGTGCAGGAATGCTTTTGACAAGTTAAAGGATGCGCTGACCAGTGCGCCAGTAATGCGCGCACCAGACTGGAACCTACCATTTGAGCTGATGTGCGATGCCAGTGACTACGCTGTAGGTGCAGTACTTGGCCAGCGTGTGGATAAGAGGCCTCACGCTATCTATTATGCGTCGCGCACACTGGACACTGCGCAAAGGAACTACACCACGACCGAGAAGGAACTTCTGGCAATCGTATTTGCACTGGAGAAGTTCCTCGCATATGTTCTGGGCGCTAAAGTCACTGTCTACACTGACCACGCTGCTATCCGCTACCTGATGTCCAAGAAAGAGACTAAGCCGCGCCTGATGCGCTGGTTGCTGCTTCTCCAAGAGTACGATCTAGAAAGCAAGGATAAGAAGGGAACGGAAAACACTGTTGCTGATCACCTAAGCAGGATAGTGAAGGAAGAGGAGCCAGGGCAGATCACGGAGACATTCCCTGACGAACACCTGATGGCGCTCAACGGTAAGGTACCATGGTATGCGCATATTGCAAATTACCTGGTCACAGGTGCGTTTCCTCCTCATTTCACTAAAACTCAATGCATGAGGTTAAAACATGAGTCTAAATATTACGTTTGAGATGATGATCCATACATGCTTAGAATAGGCCCTGATCAGATTTTGAGGCGATGTGTGCCTGATCATGAGATGAGCTCTGTTTTGAGATTTTGTCATGCGCACGCGTGCGGAGGCCACTTTGGTCCAAAGCGCACGAGCAGGAAAATTCTAGATTGCGGTTTTTATTGGCCGCACTTATTTCATGACTCATATAACCACTGCAGAGCTTGTGACAGGTGTCAGCGCACAGGAAATATCTCAGCGCGCAACGAGATGCCACAAACACCTATACTAGTAGACGAAGTGTTCGATTTGTGGAGAATTGATTTCATGGGACCGTTTCCGCCATCTTGTGGATATGAGTACATACTAGTTGCTGTGGACTATGTCTCGAAGTGGGTCGAAGCTAAGGCCACGCGCAAGGATGATGGTAAAACGGTCGTTGACTTCTTAAGAACTAACATTTTCTGCAGGTACGGAGTACCTAAGGCAATAATCAGCGACCAGGGGACGCACTTCTGCAACAGAATAGTGGCGCAAGTACTAAAGCATTATGGGGTGCGCCACAAGACGTCCACTGCCTACCATCCTCAAACGAATGGCCAGGCCGAGGTTTCCAACAAAGAGATCAAGCGCATTCTGGAGAAAACCGTGAGACCTTCGCGCAAAGACTGGAGCCAGCGACTGGACGATGCACTCTGGGCATACAGGACTGCGCATAAGATGCCGATTGGGACTTCACCATTTCGGTTGGTGTACGGAAAGGCGTGCCACCTACAGGTTGAGTTGGAGCACAAGGCATACTGGGCAATGCGCACTTGCAATCTGAACCTTGATGAGGCTGGTAAAGAGTGCGCATTTGAGTTAAGCGAGCTAGAGGAGCTGCGCTTGGATGCATATGAGGGGTTGCGCGACTACAAAGCGCGCACGAAAGCATTTCACGATAAGAACATCCTGAGATGCACCTTCGAGGTAGGAGATCGAGTGCTGTTGTTCTCCTCGCCCCTAAAACTAATGGCTGGGAAGCTGCACAGCAAGTGGACGGGACCTTACACGGTCACAAAGGTTTTCCCGTATGGAACTATCGAGTTAGAGAACGAGCGCAAGCATCGCTTTCAGGTTAATGGGCAAAGAGTCAAGAAATACTTGGGAGAACCATGGGATGAGGCCACGCGCGAAGTTGATTTGGCGGAACCCGAAATAGAAGATGCGCAAGCTGCTGCGCCAGAAATACAACCTGCTGCACCGGAGGAAGAACTAGGAGCTACTGACTATATATCTTCTCCCTCACTGATTAACCTCGTTACTTATGATGTGCCACACAATTTTGGCCACACTGACCACCTATCTGTTCCTTTGCGCAGGACTAAGGAGGACATAGCACACAATGACGCACCAGAGCGCGCAGGAGCAAGAGTGGGGGTGGTCCGGACCACGAACTTGAGCAAGTAACGAGGTACTGTCGAGCCAACGACGTTAAACAAAGGCACTTGTCGGGAGGTAACCCGACACGTTTCCATGTTTTATTTTTTTATTTTTTTTTTTACACTTTTTAGGATTTGCATTTTAGCTAGTTCAGCACTTGCATTTTTTTTGAGTCATGTAGTAATGCGCGAGTCAGTGTGCAGTTCAGTGCGCAGGACAGATGCGTAGGTCAGGGGGTATATAAGGGCAGATACTTAGAAAAATCCGGACATTCTGCAATTTCAACCGTTAACCACTCCGCACTGCTGCCCGCCGATTTTTGCCGTTCGCCCACCATTTTCAGTGTTCTCTAGAGAGATTTGAGGCGCACAACACCACCAGCACACTATGTAACCTCTCCTTCCTCGTTTTCAGACATTTTAGTGAGGGTTTGGTGAAGGTACCCGACTGAGGACGTAACCCTAGGATCACAACCGCACCTAGTTAGCTAGCTCCGTTTGGTGATTTCTTTGCTGGGTTTTGTTGATGCAAGTGAGGCGCCCTTCTGATAGGAATTTGAGGGTTTGATTTGAAGTTCTGATTTTGGGTAGAGCGTTGACTACAGTCGACCGTTGCAACTATGAGGCCAGCCGAGGACCAGGACACCCCCGCATCTTTCGCCCGGAAGTATGATGCCTTCTGGAGGCTGGGCATGTATGGCACACCGAGCATCAGCAGGGACTTCCTGCGCGAGATGGGCTTAGAGGAATTGGTCACAGAAAGGCTCGCGCAGGCTGGCTGGGAAGCGCTAATGGACTTAGAAAGCGCGGCCGACAAAGAGGACACCTGTGAGTTTCTGGCGTCCCTGCAGATCCAAGACTTAGAGATCCGGTACCGACACCGAGGGGTGTGGTACATTGCATCGGCCAAGAGGTTGAAGAGCATCCTGCGCTGTGACAAGGTGCGCGAGCACGAGGTGGATACGCACACCAATCAGGAGGCGTGGCGCAAGATGGCGCCGAGCAAACCGTTTACTGCTGGGCGCAGCCGAGGGCGTGAGCTGCACGACCCCTGGATGTATTACCTGTGGCGCATGGTCGCATACACAGTTATTGGGCGCTACAACGGTGCGCCGAAGGTCAGCCTGCTTGATATGGATGTGCTGAAGGGGTTGTATTATGGGAAGAAGGTGAGGTTCGTGTCGGACATGGTAGTGCACTGGGAGCGGCTCAGCACCAAGGGCCCGCTCACTTGTGGAGGTGTGATTACGCCAGATTCTGCGCGAACCACCTGCTCCAGCCGAGAGCAGCAACACGCTATTGCGCCAATCTGCTACGTTTCTCTTGCTACTTTAGTTTTATTTATTATTGCTATGATGTTTGTTTCTAGCATGTCTAGCTAAACACCTTGTATCGGTTGGGCATGATTCTATTAAGTATTTCCTTTGAGACTTGTTCTTAATGCTTGGTACATCTACTTATATTAATTCTATGCATATGGGTGATAATTAGTTGTGCGAATAAGGGAAGCCTTGAACTGCAATCTTATTCTAATTGCTAGTTATTGTATGTTAAACTAGTTGATAGCTTGACGGTGACAACTAGGAGTAACACACTAGGATACTCAGCTGCTACTGTGATAGGATTCGTGGCTGTGTAGACTAGTTTCAGGAATTAATAGCTCATGAACTTTGATCGGAACATGCGCGCACGTTAGGAAGCCTTGATCGGACACTAACTTAAGTAGAACTGCACTATAGATGTTTAGAGTCGATGATAAGGGATACATTCATAGAGGATTGTCTGTACCGATACTCTACATAGTCATAGCCAAACATTGGTCATTCTTTTGTGTGTAGTGTCTGGCAAGGTACTCCTCTGTGATTTTAGCTGCATTACTGTTGTCATATCCACAATCTTGGCCTCTTTTTGAGAGTATTGACTTGTTTGAATTTTCCCCATTCAGCAAATTGGCCATGGTAGTCTGCAACACTTTTCCCGAACCTCACTCTATGTGTCGAGTGATCAGTTCTGATACAAATTGTAATTTGACTTCGCATTGATAATGATGAGTTACATCGTCTGTTGTAGCACTCTCTGTATCACTTTGCGGAATAGACTTTATCTGGGCGAACCTGAAACACACTCAACAATTGTTTACCCAGTTCGCCAACTTGCCTACATCTAGGGAGGATACTTCGATCCTCAAGATTTCACTATCACAGCTTGAAGTACAGGGACTCAAACTCAGCCTATGCTAGTTTAACCTTAACTTCTCACCTAGACGAAATCTTAGCTCAGTCTAATAACCTAGACTAGCACGTAGTCTGATCACTCAGACTCGCTTCGTGCTACCTACACACTTCAAGTAAAGAACGGCTATAAACTTAGCCTATTCTATTACACGAAAAGCTATATCACACTCTGTATCAGAGTTATTGCAACTCCTGTCAACAACTATTCTAGCACACTCTGCCAAACAGTTGGACTCACCATGAGTTCTTCAAACTCAGTCCTTTGTCCCTCTCGATCAATAACCATCTGTCAACATCGGATATTTGGGATCAGCTCTCCAACAGCCTGCGGCACCTCCTGTCCGCCGCTGTTCTCCGAATCTATTAGTTGATCCTTCAAGGAGTCATGCTCCAGTTGAATTCTGTGGATCAACCCTTGATCAAACTCTGCGAGTTCTGATCTCCTCTGCGCTCAACACAACTATATTACTAAGCCTTCAGCTTTTCTCTCTCGTTGTGTGTATTAACTACTTCGGGTTCTTCAATTTATCAAAAAACTGCCTCTGTGATAGAGCCTAGTTATATACGCTATTTAGATCTTAACATTGTGTTTGTTTGCATTATTTTGTGTACAAGATTACTGGTTTTCGGTATTTTTGTATTTCAAGATAAAACAGGAGCATAAGTCAGATGTGCGCTAACAGACGTTTTTAGAGCGCAATGCACGACCTGCGGAGCTAGCAGCGCAAAAGGAGATAGCTGATTCGGACTACAGTGCGCAAACCGACTGCGCGAAGCAAGTAGCGCAATCGGCGTGCGCTGAATGACAGAGTTTCTAAATATTGATCTCCTAGATTTGGGAAGTTGCTAAAAGTCTCTCGGGCCAAATCTAAGCATTCTATGGGCTTCAAGACCACTATATAAGAGGAGGGAAGCTAGGGTTTGAAAGAGAGAGAGAGCAGATAGAGAGAAGGACACATAGCAGCAAAACACACGAGCTACTTTAGCCAGAATCTGCGCGAACCACCTGCGCCAGCCGAGATTTGGCCCGGCTACATTTTCTTTTGCTACTTTAGTTTTAATTATTATTGCTACGATGTTTGTTTCTAGCATGTCTAGCTAAACACCTTGTATCGGTTGGGCATGATTCTATGAAGTATTTCCTTTGAGACTTGTGCTTAATGCTTAGTACATCTACTTATATTAATTCTATGCATATGGGCGATAATTAGTGGTGCGAATAGGGGAAGCCTTGAACCGCAATCTTATTCTAACTGCTCGTTATTATATGTTAAACTAGTTGATAGCTTGACGGTGACAACTAGGAGTAACGCACTAGGATAATCAGCTGCTACTGTGATAGGATTCGTAGCTGCTTAGACTAGTTTCAGGAATTAATAGCTCATGGACTTTGATCGGAACATGCGCGCACGTTAGGAAGCCTTGATCGAACACTAACTTAAGTAAAACTGCACTATAGATGTCTAGAGTCAACGATAAGGGATACATTCATAGAGGATTGTCTGTACCGATACTCTTCATAGTCATAGTACTTAAAATCTACTGCCTGCGCACGTATCGTGCAATTCTGCTTTCATTACTGTTCATTCGCGCACCTGCACAACCAATCACTCACAACCCCAATTTCGTAAGCTGTAGGTTGCTAGCTAGACGAGTCTACATGCTCCTTGTGGGATCGACCCTGACTTAGCCGCTATACTAAGTAGAGAAGGAAGGATTAATTTGGCGCCGTTGCCGGGGAGCAACGCAGATAAGTTTAACTAGCTCAAGTTTTCTTTTACAGTAGTTAGTTATTTCTTTTTATTTTTCGTTGGTATTTCTACCAGTACGCAATCAACATCAGCCTGCGCAACCTTGAAACAGTTGCGCTGCGCAGATCATAGTTGCGCACCGACAGGGGCAACAACCTAGTTGTCTTTTAATTCCGTTTGCTTGAAGTTTAGAACAGGGCATGGAGAATAACAGTGTCATTGGCGATAACTTAGGGGACAGAACCCCAGAGGGACCTAACAATGCAAGGGCAGATAACCGCGCAGCTCGGTTCAGAGAGGAAGTGCAGCGCGAAGTTGAAGCTCAGATGGCCGCTGAGGCAGTATATAATGCGCAACCCGCGCAACAAATCATGCGACACAGAACAGTGCGTGAGATGTCGGCCCCAATCACAGTCAACCAACCGTGGTGCATAATGCTTCCACCCGATGGGCATTTTGAACTACGGAGCTCATTCATTCATCATATGCCTAAGTTTCATGGAATGAACAACGAGAACCCAGTCAAGCATGTGCGCGAATTCCTAGTTATCTGCGAGAAGATGAAGACCGACAGGGAGAGTTAAGAAGCGCTAAAGCTGAAGGCGTTCCCTTTTTCATTCTGTGATACAGCCAGGCATTGGCTGATGATCTTACCAGCAGGATCTATTCGCACATGGGAGCAGCTCCAGAAGAAGTTCTTGGATAAGTTCTACCCCGCAGCAAAGATTGCGCTACTCAGGAGGGAATTGGCCGCACCTAGACAGGGCGCAGGAGAGTCACTATTAGAATACTATGAGCGTTTCAGGGAGCTGGAAGCCAACTGCTATAATCATGGCCTGCCCCAACATGTGCTGATAGAGAATTTCCTGAACGGGCTACAACCGATGGAACTTAGACTGTTGAATGCATGCGAATGTGGTGACATATGCAACAAGTACCCGGAGGATGTATGGCAGATGATCGAGGACTCTGCTGGACAGGTGAGGCATCAATTGACGCTCGAGAACAGTCGTGCGCGCGCTGTGCATCAGGTGGATTCCAGTGCTGAAATAAAAGAAATGAAAGCCATGCTGCAGAAGTTGATGAGTGCACAAGGCACGCAACCAGTTGCGCCGAAGGCATGCGAGTTCTGTACGTCCGCTGAGCACAAAATCGACGCATGTCCCACACTTTTGGAGGAATCAGGAGATGTAAATGCTCTAGGAGGATGGGACAATAGAGGACCGCAGAGGTAGAATCAGCTGCGCTTTGGATTGGTCGCAAATGGATTCAGATGGAAGGAGGACAGCAATCTCCAAAGACAGCCAGCGGAGTATCGTGCACCTCAGCAAGCGCAGCCAGCATACAACTCACCGCACCGCCGCAATGACGCACCAGCACAAAATAACCAGCAACAGCGGCGCTCCTGAGAAGACATAGTGGGTCAGTTGTGCAGACACCGTGCGCTAGAACGATGAAAAGTATGACAAGAGGTTCGAGTCAATTGAGAAGCAGTTGTCGCAGATTGCTACCACGGTCTATGAGCTGAAGAAGAGCGATGGCAACCTGCCTTCGCTAGTGATTCAGAACCCTAAGGGAGGAGTTAACGCTTTAACGCTGAGGACTGGGCGCACAGTTGGGACAGCTCCGACCGCGAAGGTGCCCGCGCAGCCAGTTGCGCAACCTCTAGAGCCAACACAGCCGGATGCGCAACCAGCCGCGCCAGCTACGAACCAACAGGGGGTGGCGCCAGGTATGATACAATCAGGAGAAAAGAGTACCAGCCATACTAATGCACCTGCACCTTTTCATGTGCAGGCACCTTTAGCAAGAAAGGAGGCGCTAGACAAGGAGTTATACGAATTATTCAGTAAGGTGGAAATAAACATCCCCCTGATTGAGGCAGTTCGGCAGATTCCCAGATATGCCAAATTCTTGAAGGAGCTGTGCACAAACAAGAAAAGGAAAGGCCAGTGCGCACAAGTAATGCTTAACGCACATGCATCAGCAATTGTGCAACACAAGGTACCACCTAAATGCCGGGATCCAGGTACGTTCACCATACCGTGCACCTTAGGTAAGACCACAGTAAGCAACTGCATGATTGATCTCGGTGCATCTATAAATGTGCTTCCTTACTCCTTGTATGTGTCATTGCACCTTGGTCAACTAAAGCCTGCAGGTCTCACCATCCAATTTTAGATCGATCGTGCAAACAACCGACGGGCATGAAACAGGACGTTCTCGTCCGAGTGGGAGAGCTGGTGTTCCCAGCAGATTTCTACGTCTTGGAAATGGAGGTTGAGCAGAGCAAGGGAAGCGCGCAATCCTACTGGGCAGACCATTTCTGATGACAGCGTGCACAAAGATAGACGTGTGGAAAGGCATGCTCTCAATGGAGGTAGATGGCGAGGAGATTCACTTTAACATTTTTAAGGGGATGCAGCACCCTCATGAGGACGCCATAGTGCATGCATTAGACAGTATGGACGACTTGGTTGCGCATGCGCAGTGTGCGTGTGCAACAGGGGAACCTGCGCCACTGGCACAGACAGAGTTGGAGGCACAAGATGATGAGCTGAGCAGCACAGAACCAGTGTCCAGACATGTACGTGATCTGGTTAATGTTTGCGCTACTAATAAAATCCTACCTTCTATTGAACAGGCACTCAAGGTTGAGCTGAAGCAATTGCCCGAGCACTTAAAGTACATCTTCCTGGGCAGTGAGGACACCCTGCCTGTCATTATAAAGAAAGGATTAGAGGAGGACCAGGAGGCGCGATTACAGGAGGTGTTGTGCAAGAACCAGCGCGCTATAGGATGGACATTAGCTGACCTGCGCGGAATAAGCCCTGATGTGTGCATGCACAGAATTTTGCTGGAAAATGATGCCAAACCATCCAGGGAGCTTGAGCGCAGAATGAATCCGATTATGATGGAGGTAGTGCAGAAGGAGATCCTGAAGCTGCTGGACGCAGGTGTAATATACTCGATTTCAGACATCAAGTGGGTAAGTCCAGTGCACGTTGTGCCAAAGAAAGGAGGCATCACAGACTGGATACAGACTGGATGGCGCATGTGCATTGACTACAGGAAGCTAAACGCAGTCAAACGCAAGGATCATTTCCCGCTACCATTCATGGACCAGATGCTCGACCGGTTACTCAGGATGCTCGAAGCCACACTTTTGCTTCTGGACGGTTACTCAGGGTATAATCAGATCCCTATTGCTGCGGAGGATCAGGAGAAGACAACCTTTACCTGCCCATTCGGTACCTTTGCACTCCGGCGCATGTCGTTTGGGCTGTGTAATGCGCCAGGTACGTTCCAACGCTTAGTCATGAGCATTTTCCCTGATATGACTGGTTTATGTATAGAGGTATTCATGGATGACTTCACTGTGCATGGTGAGACTTTTGATGCATGTTTGGATAATCTTGATAGGGTCTTAGCGCGCTGCATTACCAAGAACCTAGATCTCAATTATGAAAAGTGTCACTTTATGGTGTCACATGGAGTAGTACTAGGACATATCGTCTCGCAGGAAGGAATTATGGTCGATAAAGCAAAAATTGATCTTATCTCAAATCTGCCTTAGTCCACTAATGTGCGGGACGTTAAGTCGTTTCTTGGGCATGCAGGGTTCTACAGGCGCTTTATTAAAGATTTTTCTAAAATATGTATTCCATTATCTAACCTCCTTCAAAAGGATGTGTGCTTTAAGTTTACTGATGAGTGCAGGAATGCTTTTGATAAGTTAAAGGATGCACTGACCAGTGCGCCAGTGATGCGCGCACCAGACTGGAACTTACCATTTGAGCTGATGTGCGATGCTAGTGACTACGCTGTAGGCGCAGTGCTGGGCCAGCGCATGGATAAAAGGCCGCACGCTATCTATTATGCGTCGCACACACTGGACACTGCGCAGAGGAACTACATGTTCGTCCCGAACAACAACAAGATATGCAAGCACTCAAATCATTCCTATCATGCCATGATATAAACATTGAAATTACTCGAGAAGTCATCCCTAATCAGTCAATCAATACATGCTCACAATCATTCTCAAATAATGATCAACGAGAACTAGAATGATACATGTTACCTTTAAGCTTGAGATGGGATTTAATGGATGACTAGGAGTTAGTCCTTTTTAGACTCCTAACTCCACTCTTTGGTTCAACTTCATAGCCACGCGCATACGCTGAATTTGCTTCCTTTGGCACGTGATGAATTCGAGTTATGAGAGGATCAACCTTTTCTTCTTTTCTTGTAGGACATATTTCTTGTTTTTGGACTTTGCTCGTTTTCCGATTGCTTTTCTTTCACATCTTGTAAAATCTGGCTTCATAGCCCGTTCCGCTCAAAGAAAGGTGTTCTGATCTTCAATCGGGCTCCAGTGACACTATTCACACCCCTTGGCCGGCAGCACTATTCATCAGGGTTTAGAAATTTTTTTCTCTTTTTTTTTAATCTGCACCACAGCTAGCAAACCAAGAAAAACAAATAAAAATAGGAAAGACAAAGTTCAGAACTCTAACTGAATGTTGCTCTCCCAATGGAGCCAAAATTTGACAGCGCGTCGTCGTGCGCCTCAAATTTGTATTTATAACTCATGTAAACACACTAGCAAGCGGTAACCAGGGTCGAACCCAAAGAGAGCAAGTAAGATAGAGTTCTAATGAAAGTCGCAGAAAAAGGAACAAACTAAGAATATCAATTCAGAGAAAATCAGTTCGGGGAATACAATGCAACTAGTTATCACCGATCGAATACATGCATAAGCTAGTGAATTCTCCCTTAGTCCAACATTCCCGCTAAAGATATGTCGACAATCAGATTCTACCTATTCTTTACCGCTAGGTTTTCGAACAAGTGCAATTGTTACTCAACTACACCACAAAATCGGTTCTACCGCTAGGTTCTCCCCAACAATGCAATCCAATCAAGTATAACAGAATTGACATCAATATAGCTCACCGCTAAGCTGCACTAAACTGACAATCAAAGCATTCATTCACTCATACAAGGGCAGCACATCAATAGCTCGAATCATGTATTCATTGACCTCAAACCAAATGTTGCATTATAAACCCCAAACTGAAATATTGATTTAGCTACTCATAATATCCATGAATACAATAGAAACTAGGTTAAGTAGCACAAACTAAAGTAGAACGAAACTGAGCTAAAATGGAAATTCGGTGAATAGTGTTTTCCGGCCGTGAATAGTAATTCCGGCCATGAACAATAACAGTACAGTAGCGCTGAATAGTGAAATGTGAACAGTAAATGTGAACAGTACCTGCCGTGAACAGTAAATTCCGGTGAGTTTCCAGCAGCTTCTCTCTAGCTTCAATCTCTCCTCACTCCGTCACTGTAGCTCGTCCGTGAATAGTGCCGTCCAAAAAAGTCAAGTGAAGTGAGATGATTCTTTTCCTCTTTTGTCCAAGTTTAGGGTTAGGGTTTTAGGGGATGAACCAAAATGAACCACATGTGCTTGAACCGAATCTGATTTCCAATTGAACCAGCAGAGTTGATTGCTGTTGACTTTTTGATCTTGGGTGAATGCTTCAAATATGCGATAAAATCCAATGCGATCTTGAACACACCTGCGATACGAAAACACTACAAAAGAGTAATCGATTCACGCAAAATGTAATAAAATTATGGGAATAAACAACTCACACCACCACGGAAAAGGAGCTTCTTGCAATCGTGTTTGCACTGGAGAAGTTCCGCACATATGTTCTTGGCGCCAGAGTCATCGTCTACACAGACCACGCTGCTATCGCTACCTGATGTCCAAGAAAGAGACTAAGTCGCGCCTGATGCGCTGGGTGCTCCTACTTTAGGAATTTGACTTGGAAATCAAAGATAAGAAGGGCACGGAGAACACAGTCGCTGACCACCTGAGCAGGATCGTGAAAGCAGAGGAGCCAGGGCGGATCACGGAGACATTCCCTGACGAGCATCTGATGGCGCTAACAGGTAAGGTACCATGGTATGCGCACATTGCGAATTACTTGGTCACAGGTACGTTTCCTCCTCATTTCACTAAAACCAATGCATGAGATTAAAACATGAGTCCAAATATTACATTTCGGATGATCCGTATATGCTCAGAATAGGACCTGATCAGATCTTGAGGCGATGTGTGCCTGATCATGAGATGAGCTCTGTTTTGAGATTTTGTCATGCGCACGCGTGCGGAGGACACTTTGGTCCAAAGCGCACGAGCAGGAAAATCCTAGATTGCGGTTTTTATTGGCCACACTTATTTCGTGACTCATATAACCACTGCAGGGCTTGTGACAGGTGTCAGCGCACAGGAAATATATCAGCGCGCAACGAGATGCCACAAACACCTATACTGGTAGACGAAGTGTTCGACTTGTGGGGGATTGACTTCATGGGACCATTTCCTCCATCTTGTGGATACGAGTACATACTAGTTGCGGTGGACTATGTCTCGAAGTGGGTCGAAGATAAGGCCACGCGCAAGGATGATGGTAAAACGGTTGTTGAGTTTTTAAGAACTAACATTTTCTGAAGGTACGGAGTGCCTAAGGCAATAATCAGCGACCAGAGGACGCACTTCTGCAACAGAATAGTGGCACAAGTACTAAAGCATTATGGGGTGCGCCACAAGACGTCCACTGCATACCATCCTCAAATGAATGGAAAGGCCGAGGTTTCCAATAGGGAGATTAAGCGCATTCTGGAGAAAACCGTGAGACCTTCACACAAAGACTGGAGCCAGTGGCTGGACGATGCACTTTGGGCATACAGGACTGCGCACAAGACACCGATTGGGACTTCACCATTTCGGTTGGTGTATGGAAAGGCGTGCCACCTACCGGTTGAGTTGGAGCACAAGGCATACTGGGCATTGCGCACTTGCAATCTGAACCTCGATGAGGCTGGTAAGGAGCGCGCATTTGAATTAAGCGAGCTAGAGGAGTGATAGAGCCTATTTATACACATTATTTAGATCCTAACCCTATGCTTGTTTGCATTATTTTGTGTACAAGATTACTGGTTTCCAGTGTTTTTGTATTTCAGGGCAAAACGAGGGCCTGAGTTGGATACGCGCTAACAGGCAGCTTTTAAGGAGCGCATCACACAGCAGCGGAGCTAGCAGCGCAAACAGAGGAGTTGGCAGAGTCGACTACGGTGCGCATACCGATTGCGCTAACCAAGGTGCCGTGCGCCATGCGCAGAAAAGTGGTGTTTCCAAATCTTGACACCACCAGATTTGGAAGTTGCCAAGGTTGGGCCTCATGAGCAGTATATAAAGAGAGGAAGGCTAGGGTTTGAAGAGACACACAAGATATCAGAGAGAAAGAGCCATATTCAAAAACACACGAGCTACTGCGAGGACCTGCGCTAGCCGACTGCGCCAGCCGAGACTCTGCAACCTGCACGCACCTGCTAGTTGCTGTTTTCTTGGATACCTTAGATATTATTTACTATTTCTATGATGTTTACCACTAGCATGTCTAGCTAAACGCTTGGTATCGGTTGGGCATGATTCTATGAGTATTTCCTTTGAGACTTGTGCTTAATGCATAGTTTGTTTGCTTATATTAATTCTGTGCACACTGTTGACAGCTAGTTGCATGATTAGGGGAAGCCTTGAACCACAATCTTACTCTTGTTACTCATTTGTTATATGTTAAACTAGTTGAATAGCCTGACGGTGACAACTAGAAGTAACGCGCTAGGATAATCAGTTGCTACTGTGACAGGATTCGTAGCTGCTTAGACTAGTATTAAGAATTAATAGCTCATGAACTTTGATCGGAACATGCGCACATGTTAGGAAGCCTTGATCGGACACTAACATTAGTAAACCGAACTATAGACGTTTAGGGTCGATGATAAGGAATACACTCATAGAGGATTGTCTGCGCCGATACTTTTCATAGTCATAGTACTTAATCTCCACTGCCTGCGCACGTCTAGTGCAATTCCTGCGTTTACTACTGTTTACTCGCGCATTGCGCAACCCACTCACACCCCCAGTTTTCGTAAGTGCAGGTTACTAGTTAAAGCTAATCTACTTGCTCCCTGTGGATTCGACCCTGACTTAACCGCTGTACTAAGTGGAAGAGGAAGGAATTAATTTGATACACGCACAACGACGCGTGCACATCAAGGAGCTGTGCCTGGATGCATATGAGGGGTTGCGCGACTACAAAGCACGCTGATAGAGCCTATTTATACACACTATTTAGATCCTAACCCTATGCTTGTTTGCATTATTTTGTGTACAAGATTACTGGTTTCCAGTGTTTTTGTATTTCAGGGCGAAACGAGGGCCTAAGTCGGATGCGCGCTAATAGGCAGCGTTTAAGGAGCGCATCACGCCTGCGGAGCTAGCAGCGCAAATAGGATAGGAAGTGGCAGAGTCGACTACAGTGCGCAGACCGATTGCGCTAACCAGTGTGTGCAGTGCGCCATGCGCAAGATAGTGGTGTTTCCAAATCTTGACACCATCAGATTTGGAAGCTGCCAAGGTTGGGCCTCATGAGCAGTATATAAAGAGAGGAAGGCTAGGGCTTGAACATACACAATACACACCACGACACACAGAGAAACATGAGAGAGAGGCAGAACTGAAAAACACACGAGCCTACTGAGAGGACCTGCGCTAGCCGACTGCGCCAGCCGAGATACTGCAACCTGCACGCACCTGCTTGTTACTGTTTTCTTGGATACTTTAGCTATTATTTACCGTTTCTATGATGTTTACTACTAGCATGTCTAGCTAAACGCTTTGTATCGGTTGGGCATGATTCTATGAGTATTTCCTTTGAGACTTGTGCTTAATGCATAGTTTGTTTGTTTGCTTGTATTAATTCTGTGCACACGGTTGACAACTAGTTGCATGAGTAGGGGAAGCCTTGAACCGCAATCTTACTCTTGTTACTTGTTTGTTATATGTTAAACTAGTTGAATAGCTTGACGGTGACAACTAGGAGTAACGCGCTAGGATAATCAGTTGCTACTGTGACAGGATTCGTAGCTGCTTAGACTAGTCTTAAGAATTAATAGCTCATGAACTTTGATCGGAACATGCGCACATGTTAGGAAGCCTTGATCGGACACTAACATCAGTAAACCAAACTATAGACGTTTAGAGTTGATGATAAGAAATATATTCATAGAGGATTGTCTGCGCCGATACTTTTCATAGTCATAGTACTTAATCTCTACTGCCTGCGCACGTCTAGTGCAAAATCTGCTTTCACTATTGTTCATTCACACCCCAACTTTCGTTGTAGGTTACTAGTTAAAGCTAATCTACTTGCTCCCTGTGGATTCAACCCTGACTTAGCTGCTATACTAAGTGGAGAAGGAAGGAATTAATTTGACGCGCACAACGACGCGCGCTATCAAATTTTGGCGCCGTTGCCGGGGAGCAACACAGATAAGCTTTAATTAGCTTAAATTTCCTTTTACAATAGTTAGTTATTTTATTTCTGTTTGCTTTATTCTCGTTGTTGTTTCTGACAGCGCGCAATCAACATTAGCCTGCGCAACCTTGAAACAGTTGCGCTGCGCAGATTCTAGTTGCGCACTGACAGACGCAACAGCTTAGTTTTCTTTTAATTTCGTTTTCTTTGAGATTTAGAACAGGTCATGGAGGATAACAGTGTCGTTGGAGATAACTTAGGGGACAGAACCCCAGAGGATGTGAGGGCACATAACCGCGCAGCACTGTTCAGAGAGGAAGTGCAGCGCGAGGTTGAAGCAAGGATGGCCGCTGAAATGTATAATGCGCCACCCTCGCGACAAGTTCGCGACGCAGAACAGTGCGCGAGATGTCAGCCCCAATCACGGTTAACCAGCCATGGTGCATAGTGCTTCCACCAGACGGTCATTTTGAACTAAGGAGCTCGCTCATTCATCACATGCCCAAGTTCCACGGGATGAACAATGGGAACCCAGTCAAACATGTGCGAGAATTTCTAGTCATTTGCGAGAACATGAAGGCCGAAGGGGAGAGCGATGAAGCGCTGAAGATGAAAGCGTTCCCATTTTCACTGTGTGACACGGCCAGGCATTGGCTGATGAGCTTTCCAGCAGGATCAATTCACACATGGGAGCAGCTGCAGAAGAAGTTCTTGGACAAGTTCTATCCCGCAGCAAAGATCGCGCTACTCAGGAGGGAGCTGGCCGCACCTAGGCAGGGCGCAGGAGAGTCGCTATCAGAGTATTATGAGCGTTTCAGGGAGCTGGAGGCCAACTGCTACAATCACGGCCTACCTCAAAATGTGCTGATAGAGAATTTCCTGAATGGATTGCTGCCCATGGAGCTGAGATTATTGAATGCATGCGCAGGAGGCGACATTTGCAACATGTACCCAGAGGACGCGTGGCAGCTGATAGAAGACTCTGCTGGACAGGTAAGACATCAGCTAACACTTGAAAATAGTCGTGCTCGTTCTGTGCATCAGGTAGAAACAAGCGCTGAGATAAAGGAAATGAAGGCCATGCTGCAGAAGTTGATGCATGCGCAGGGAGCGCAACCAGCTGCGCCAAAGGCGTGCGAGTTCTGCACGTCCACTGAGCACAAAACCGATGCGTGTCCCACACTTTTCGAGGAATCAGGAGATGTCAATGCTCTAGGAGGATGGGATAATAGAGGGCCATAGAGGCAGAATCGGCCGCGTTTTGGACTAGCCGCAAATGAGTTCAGATGGAAGGAGGAAAACAATTTCCAGAGGCAGTCCGCGGACCAGCGCGCACCACAGCAGACGCAACAAGCTGCGCCTTACAATCCACTGCATCACCGCACTGACGCGCTAGCGCAAAACAACCAGCAGCCGCGGCGAATGAGCTGAAAAAGAGCGATGGCAACCTGCATTCGCAAGTGATCCAGAATCCCACGGGAGGAGTCAACGCACTGACACTGAGGATTGGGCACACGGTAGGAACAGAGCAGACCGCAAAGGCGCCCGCGCAACCAGTTGCGCAAGCTCCAGATCTAGCAGAGCCAGATGCGCAACCAGAAGCGCTAGCCACAAGCCAGCAGGGCGAGGCGCCAGGTATGGCGCAATCAAAAGACAAAGGCATGAATCGTACTAACATACCTGCACCTTTCCCTGTACAGGCACCATCGGCTAGGAAGGAAGCGCTTGATAAGGAGCTCTACTAGTTATTCAGTAAGGTGGAAATAAACATTCCCCTTATTGAAGCAGTTCGGCAGATCCCTAGGTACGCCAAATTTTTAAAGGAGCTGTGCACAAACAAGAGGAGGAAAGGCGAGTGCGCACAGGTAATGCTAAATGCGCAGGCCTCAGCGATCGTGCAGAATAAGGTACCACCTAAATGCCGGGATCCAGGTACGTTCACCATCCCCTGCACTTTAGGTAAGACCACAGCAAGCAATTGCATGATTGACTTAGGCGCATCTATAAATGTGCTACCCTATTCCCTATATGCGTCATTGCGCCTTGGACCACTAAAGCCTGCAGGTCTCACCATTCAGCTAGCAGATCAGTCGTGCAAGCAACCGACGGGCATGATCGAGGACGTCCTAGTCCGACTAGGAGAGCTGGTGTTCCCAGCAGATTTCTATGTCCTAGAAATGGAGGGTGAGTCGAGCAAAGGCAGTGCACAAATCCTACTGGGCAGACCAGTTCTAATGACAGCGCGCGCCAAGATAGACGTGTGGAGGGGTACGCTCTCAATGGAGGTCGATGGCGAGGAAATTCATTTTAACATATTCAAAGGGATGCAGCACCTTCATGAGGATGCCACAGTGCACGCGATGGACAGCATAGATGACTTGGTTGCAGATGCACAATGTGCGAGCGTAGCAGAAGAACCTGAGACACTGGCACAGGCAGAGTTGGGGGCGCAAGAGGATGAGCTGAGCAGTGCTGAACCAGCATCCAGACAGGTACACGATATAGTTAATGTCTGCACTGCTAATAAAATCTTGCCCTCTATTGAACAGGCACCCAAGGTCGAGCTGAAGCAACTCCCAGAGCACCTCAAGTACATATTCTTGGGAAATGAAGATACCCTGCCGGTAATCATAAAAAAATGATTAGAAGAGGAGCAGGAGGCGCGATTACAGCAAGTGCTGCGCAAGAACTAGCGCGCTATAGGATGGACACTTGCTGACCTGCGCGGAGTGAGCCCGGACGTATGCATGCATAGGATTCTATTGGAAGATGGTGCCAAACCATCTAGGGAGCCTCAGCGCAGATTGAACCCGAACATGATGGAGGTGGTGCAGAAGGAGATTGATAGAGCCTATTTATACGCATTATTTAGATCATAACCCTGTGCTTGTTTGCAATATTTTGTGTACAAGATTACTGGTTTCCAGTGTTTTTGTATTTCAGGGCAAAACGAGGGCCTAAGTCGGATACGCGCTAACAGGCAGCGTTTAGGACGCGCATCACACAGCCTGCGGAGCTAGCGGCGCAAACAGAAGAAATTGGCAGAGTCGACCTCGGTGCGCTAACCGATTGCGCTAAGCAGATGCCGTGCGCCAGGCGCAGATGTTGGTGTTTCCAAATCCTGACACGACCAGATTTGGAAGTTGCCAAGAGTGAGCCTCTGAGCAGTATATAAAGAAGAGAAGGAGGCTAGGGTTAAGAGACATACAGACGATTCTCGGGATTCACAATTCGTACACCCAGGAGGCACTGCGCAGTAGGACTGGAAAACACACGAGCTTGTTGAGAGGATTTGCGCCAGCCGACTGCGCCAGCCAAGACAGCAACCTGCACGCACTGTTTGCTATTGTTTTCTTGGACACTTTAGTTATTATCTACTATTTCTATGATGTTTATCACTAGCATGTCTAGCTAAACGCTTAGTATCGGTTGGACATGAATCTATGAGTATTTCCTTTTGAGACCTGCGCTTAATGCATAGCTTGCTTGCTGATATTAATTCTGTGCACATTACTGGCAGCTTGTTACATGAGTAGGGGAAGCCTTGAACCGCAATCTTACTCTTGTCGCTTGTTGTTGTCTGTTAAACTAGTTGAATAGCCTGACGGTGCCAACTAGGAGTAACGCGCTAGGTTAGGCAATTACTACCTTGATCGGATTCGTAGTTGTTTAGTCTAGTGTAAGAATTAATAGCACATGAACTTTGATCGGAACATGCGCACATGTTAGGAAGCCTTGATCGGACACTAACATTAGCAAATCAAGCTATAGACATTTAGAGTCGATGATAAGGAATACACTCATAGAGGATTGTCTGCGCCGATACTTCTCATAAGTCATAGTACTTAATCTCTATTGCCTGCGCACGTTTAGTGCAATTTCCTGCGTTACGATACCACTGTTTACTTGCGCATCGCGCAACCCCGATCACTCACCCCCCAATCTTCGTAAGTGTAGGGTACATGCTAAAACTGAACTGCTTGCTCCCTGTGGAGATCGACCCTTACTTAACCGCTGTACTAGTGGAAGAGGAAGGATTATATTTGACGCGCACAACGACGCGCGATCAAATTTTGGCGCCGTTGCCGGGGAGCAACACAGCTAAGTTATAGCTAGTTTACGTTTTTTTTTTCTTATTAGTAACTAGTTATTTTCAGTTTGTTTTGTTTTCTCGTTGTTGTTTCTGACAGCGCGCAATCACCATCAGCCTGCGCAACCTTGAAACAGTTGCGCTGCGCAGATTCTAGTTGCGCACTGACAGACGCAGCAGCATTAGTTATCTTTTAATTTCATTTTCTTTGAGATTTAGAACAGGTCATGGAGGATAACAGTGTCATTGGGGACAACTTAGGGGACAGAACCCCAGAGGAAGCAAGAGCACACAACCGCGCAGCCCTGTTCAGAGAGAAAGTGCAGCGTGAGGTTGAAGCAAGGAGGGCCGCTGAAGTGTATCATGCGCCACCCGTGCAACAGGCCGCGCAACGCAGAATAGTGCGCGAGATGTCAGCCCCACTCACAGTTAACCAGCCATGGTGCATCGTGCTTCCGCCTGGCGGTCATTTTGAACTAAGAAGCTCGCTCATTCATCACATGCCCAAGTTCCACGGGATGAACAATGAAAATCCAGTCAAGCATGTGCGAGAGTTCCTAGTCATTTGCGAGAACATGAAGACCGAAGGGGAGAGCGATGAGGCGCTGAAGATGAAGGCATTCCCATTTTCACTGTGTGATACAGCCAGACATTGGTTGATGAACTTACCCGCAGGATCAATTCACACATGGGAGCAGCTGCAGAAGAAGTTCCTGGACAAATTCTATCCAGCAGCAAAGATCGCGCTACTCAGGAGAGAACCGGCCGCGCCGAGGCAGAGCGCAGGAGAGTCACTGTCAGAGTATTACGAGCATTTCAGGGAGCTAGAGGCCAACTGCTACAATCATGGCCTACCCCAGAATGTGCTGATAGAGAACTTCCTGAATGGATTGCTACCCATGGAGCTGAGGTTATTGAACGCATGCGCAGGAGGCGACATTTGCAACATGTATCGAGAAGATGCGTGGCAGCTGATAGAAGACTCTGCTGGTCAGGTAGGACATCAGCTAACACTTGAAAATAGTCGTACTCGTTCTGTGCGTCAGGTAGAAACAAGCGCTGAGATCAAGGAAATGAAGGCCATGCTGCAGAAATTGATGAGTGCGCAAAGCGCACAACCAGTTGCGCCAAAGGTATGTGAATTCTGCAGGTCCACCGAGCACAGAACTGATGAGTGTCCCACACTTTTCGAGGAATCTGGAGATGTCAATACTCTTGGAGGATGGGATAACAGAGGGCCACAGAGGCAGAATCAACCGCACTTTGGACTGGCAGCAAATGGATTCAGATGGAAGGAGGAGAACAATTTCCAGAGGCAGTCCACAGATCAGCGTGCACCACAGCAGACGCAACAAGCTGCGCCCTACAATCCACCGCATCGCCGCACTGACGCACCAGCGCATAACAATCAGCAACCGAGGCGATCTTTGGAAGATATCGTGGGGCAGCTAGCAGACACGGTGCGCAAAAATGACGAGAAGTATGACAAGAGGTTCGAGTCCATTGAAAAGCAGCTATCACAGATCGCCACCACGGTGTATGAGCTGAAAAAGAGCGATGGCAACCTGCCTTCGCAAGTGATTCAGAACCCCAAAGGAGGAGTCAATGCAGTAACACTGAGGACTGGGCGCACAATAGGAGCAGAGCAGACCTCGAAGGCGCCCGCGCAACCAGCTGCGCAAGTCCCGGATCCAGCAGAACAGAATGCGCAACCAGAGCAAGACGCGCAACCAGAAGTGCCAGTCACAAGCCAGCAGGGCGAAGCGCCAGGTATAACGCAATTAAAAGACAAGGGCGCGAATCGTACTAATATACCTGCACCTTTTCCTGTGCAGGCACCATCGGCTAGAAAGGAAGCGCTGGACAAGGAACTATACGAGTTATTCAGCAAGGTGGAAATCAACATTCCCCTTATCGAAGCAGTTCGGCAGATTCCCAGGTACGCCAAGTTTTTAAAAGAGCTGTGCACAAACAAGAGAAGGAAAGGCGAATGCGCAAAGGTAATGCTTAATGCGCAGGCCTCAGCGATCGTGCAACATAAGGTACCACCTAAGTGCCGAGACCCAGGTACGTTCACTATCCCTTGCACTTTAGGTAAGACCACAGTGAGCAACTGCATGATTGATTTAGGCGCATCCATCAATTTGTTACCTTATTCCCTATATACGACATTGCGCCTTGGACCACTAAAGCCTGCAGGTCTCACTATTCAGCTAGCAGATCGGTCTTGCAAACAACCTGCAGGCATGATCGAGGATGTTCTTGTGCGTGTAGGAGAGCTGGTGTTTCCAGCAGATTTTTATGTGCTGGAAATGGAGGGTGAATCAAGCACCAGCAGTGCGCAGATCCTACTGGGCAGACCTTTTCTGATGACCGCGTGCACAAAGATAGACGTGTGGAGGGGCACGCTTTCCATGGAGGTTGACGGCGAAGAAATCCATTTCAATATATTCAAGGGGATGCAGCATCCTCATGAGGACGCCACACTGCACGCAATGGACAGCTTAGATGATTTAGTCACAGATGCTCAATGTGCAAGCGCAACGGTAGGACCAGAGCTACTGGCACAGACAGAGTTGGAGGAGCAGGACGAGGAACTGAGCAGTGCTGAATCAGAACTCAAACAGGTACACGATATAGTTCATATTTGCACTGCCAATAAAATCTTGCCCTCTATTGAACAGGCACCCAAGGTAGAGCTGAAGCAACTTCCCGAGCACCTCAAATACATTTTCCTGGGAAATGAAGGCACCCTGCCAGTGATCATAAAGAAAGGATTAGAAGAGGAGCAGGAAGTGCGTTTACAGCAGGTGCTGCGCAGGAACCAGCGCGCTATAGGATGGACACTGGCAGATCTACGTGTAGTGAGCCCAGACGTATGCATGCATAGAATTCTGTTGGAAGATGGTGTCAAACCATCCAGAGAGGCTCAGCGCAGATTGAACCCAAATATGATGGAGGTAGTGCAGAAGGAAATTCTAAAGTTGCTTGCCGCAGGAGTCATCTACCCCATCTCGGACAGTAAATGGGTCAGTCCAGTGCACGTTGTGCCTAAGAAGGGAGGAATCACAGTGGAAGAGAATGCGCAGGGCGAGCTAGTTCCCAAGCGCATCCAGACTGGATGGCGCATGTGCATCGACTACAGGAAGCTTAACGCAGTAACGCGCAAGGACCATTTCCCGCTACCCTTTATGGATCAGATGCTGGACAGATTAGCAGGTAAGCCCTATTTTTGTTTCTTGGACGGATATTCAGGGTACAATCAGATACCCATAGCTGCGGAGGATCAGGAGAAGACCACATTGACCTGCCCGTTCGGTACATTTGCATTTCGGCGCATGTCATTTGGGCTGTGCAACGCGCCAGGTACGTTCCAACGACTTGTCATGAGCATTTTCTCTGATATGATTGGTATATGCATAGAAGTGTTCATGGATGATTTTACTGTATATGGAGGTACCTTTGATGCGTGCTTAACTCATCTAGATAAGGTCTTAGCGCGCTGCATTTCTAAGAACCTGGTGCTTAATTATGAAAAATGCCATTTCATGGTAACGCATGGTGTAGTGCTAGGACACATTATCTCAGAGGAGGGGATCAAGGTAGACAAAGCTAAGATAGACCTTATTTCTAATCTACCTTACGCCACAAACGTGCGTGATGTGAAGTCATTCTTAGGGCACGCCGGATTTTACAGGCGTTTTATAAAAGACTTCTCTAAAATCTGTATTCCCCTATCTAACCTCTTGCAAAAGGATGTGTGCTTCGATTTTACTGATGAGTGCAGGACCGCGTTCGATAAGCTGAAGGAGGCGCTGACCAGTGCGCCAGTGATGCGCGCACCAGACTGGAACCTGCCATTTGAACTGATGTGCAACGCAAGCGATTATGCAGTAGGTACAGTCCTGGGGCAGCGAGTGGACAAGAAACCGCACGCCATCTATTATGCATCGCGCACACTGGACGCTGCGCAAAGGAACTACACCACCACGGAGAAGGAGCTTCTGGCAATTGTGTTTGCGCTAGAGAAGTTCCGTGCATATGTTCTAGGCGCCAGGGTCATCATATACACAGACCACGCAGCCATCCGCTACCTAATGTCCAAGAAAGAAACTAAGCCGCGCCTGATGCGCTGGGTGCTCCTACTGCAGGAATTCGACCTGGAGATCAAGGATAAGAAGGGCACAGAGACCACAGTTGCGGATCACCTGAGTAGAATCGTGAAGGAGGAGGAGCCAGGGCAGATCACTGAGACTTTTCCTGACGAGCATCTGATGGCGCTGACAGGTAAGGTACCATGGTATGCGCACATTGCGAATTACCTGGTCACAGGTACGTTTCCTCCGCATTTCAATAAAACCCAGTGCATGAGATTGAAACATGAGTCCAAGCATTATATTTGGGATGATCCTTATATGCTTAGAATAGGGCCAGATCAGATATTGAGGCGCTGCGTGCCTGACCATGAATTTAACTCTGTTTTGATGTTTTGTCATACGCACGCATGTGGAGGACACTTTGGTCCCAAGCGCACAAGCAGGAAGGTCCTGGACTGCGGATTTTATTGGCCGCACCTGTTTAGAGACGCATATGACTATTGCAGGAATTGTGACAGGTGCCAGCGCACAGGAGGCATATCAGCGCGCAACGAGATGCCGCAGACGCCAATTCTAGTGGATGAAGTGTTTGACATATGGGGAATTGACTTCATGGGGCCTTTTCCCCCGTCTGCAGGATATGAATACATATTGGTCGCGGTGGACTATGTCTCCAAATGGGTCGAAGCTAAGGGCACACGGAAGGATGACGGTAAGACGGTCGCTGAGTTTATGAAAACTAACATCTTTTGCAGGTACGGGGTGCCTAAGGCAATCATCAGCGACCAGGGGGCGCACTTTTGCAACAGGATCGTGGCACAAGTTTTCAAGCATTACGGGGTGCGCCACAAGACGTCCACTGCTTATCATCCTCAGACAAATGGACAGGCCGAGGTCTCTAACAGAGAAATCAAGCGCATCCTGGAGAAAACTGTGAGACCATCGCGCAAGGATTGGAGCCAGCGCCTGGACGATGCGCTGTGGGCATACCGCACTGCGCATAAGACACCAATCGGGACTTCACCGTTTCTGTTGGTCTACGGAAAAGCCTGCCACCTGCCAGTGGAGTTAGAGCACAAAGCATACTGGGCCTTACGCATTTGCAACCTGAACTTAGATGAGGCTGGAAAGGAGCGCGCGTTTGAGCTGAGTGAATTAGAAGAGCTGCGCCTGGATGCCTATGAGGGACTGCTCGATTACAAGGAGCGGACAAAGGCGTTTCATGACAAGCATATCCTCACACGCACTTTTGAGCCAGGAGAGCAGGTATTATTATTCTCATCACGCCTGAAGCTCATGCCTGGAAAGCTGCGCAGCAAATGGACTGGACCGTACACAGTCATCAAGGTTTTCCCCTATGGAACAATCGAATTAGAAAACGAGCACCGGCATCATTTTCAGGTCAATGGGCAGAGAGTCAAACGGTATCTAGGAGAACCTTGGGACGACACAGTGCGCGACATTGACTTGGCAGAACCTGAGATGGCAGATGCGCCAGCTGCTGCGCCAGAGGCACCACCAGATGCACCAGAGGGAGAACTAGAAACTATTGCTCACATTTCTTCTTCCTTCTTATCTACCCTCGTTACTGCAGACTTCTCACATATTATCCATGTTGACTACCCTTCTCACCCTTTGCGCAGGACTACGCAGAACAAAGCACATGCACAAGCGCAGGGTCACTCAGGAGCAAGAGTGGGGGAGGTCGCTGGCACACATTTGGGCAAGTAACGAGGTACAGTCGAGCCAACGACGTTAAACAAAGGCACTTGTCGGTAGGTAACCCGACTCGTTTTACTTTTACATGTTTTATGTTCTTTATTTTGCTTGCATGCATGTGCGCGACCTCCGTGCGCTTGAGCTTGAGTCGTGGGGACACGTGTCGATTTAAGTGTGGGGGGGGAGCGTTACACTTACATTTCACATTTTTTGAGCTTTTTAGTGTAGCTTAGTTTAATTAAAGGAAACAGTAGCAGTAGTGCGCTTGAGTGCGGGTTGCGCGCACTGTTCAGCTTGTTTGCGCTACCCTTATTGCGCCGTGCGCTATCAACTGTTTTTAGTATATTTTTTCATTTTTTCTGCTCCTGTTAGTTGGGATATTAATCGCGCGTCGTTGTGCGCGTCAAATATAATTCCTTCCTCTCCCACTAATACAGCGGTTAAGTAAGGGTCGATCTCCACAGGGAGCAAGCAGTAAGTCTCAGCCAGTAACCTACACTTAAGAAAACGGGGGTTGCGTGAGTGATTGGGGGTTTTGCGCGATGCGCGAATAACAGCGAATATCGTAACTCAGGGAATTGCACTAGACGTGCGCAAGCAGTAGAGATGAAGTACTATATTTATGAGAAGTATTGGGCAGACAATCCTCTATGAATGCATTCCTTATCATTGACTCTAAAACACCTATAGTTTATGCTTTACTTGGGTTAGTGTCCGGTAAAGGCTTCCTAACACGTGCGCATGTTCCGTTCAAAGTTCATGTGCTATTAATCCTTAGAACTAGACTAAACAGCTGCGAATCCTGTCACAGTAGCAGCTGCCTATCCTAACTCGTTACTCCTAATTGTCACGGTAAGTTTGCGGTTCAAGGCTTCCCCTACTCATGCAACTAGTTTAACAGGTGACAAGCAAGCAACACAAGTAAGTTTGCGGTTCAAGGCTTCCCCTACTCATGCAACTAACTGTCTCAGCGCGCACAGAATTAATACAAGTAAATAAACTATGCATTAAGCTCAAGTCTCAAAGGTAATACATCATAGATTCATGCCCGACCAACACTAAGTGTTTAGCTAGACATGCTAGTGGTAAACATCATAAAATAGTAAATAACAACTACTGAATCCAAGAAAACGGTAGCAAACAGTGCGTGCAGTGTCTTCTCTTGGCTGGCGCAGTCGGCTGGCGCAGTCGGCTGGCGCAACTCTCCTTGACAGGTCCGTGTGTTTTTCAGTTCTGCCGCGCAGTGCCTCTCGAATGTCACTGAGTGATGGTGTTCCGCCTCTCTCCTGAAACCCTAGACTTTCTTTGTTTAAATAGTGCCCCAGGAAGTTCATCTTTTGGCAACTTCCAAATCTGGTCACTAGGACTTTGCGCCTGGCGCACAGCATTGATTGGCGCAATCGGGTAGCGCACCTCTGCTGTCCTTCGCCATTTCTTCTTTTGTTTGCGCCGCTAGCTCCACAGGCTGATCTTTCACTCCTAGAACGCTGCCTGTTAGCGCGTATCCGACTTAAGGACTCGTTCTGACCTGATATACAAAAATAGTGGAAACGAGTAATCTTGCCCATAAAATATTGCAAACAAGCATGGGTTTATGATCTAAATAACGTGTATAACTAGGCTCTATCAAACCCCCCACACTTGCCCCTTGTTCGTCCCGAACAAGTACCGAAACGCGGATACAATTACCTTTTCTGGAGACTGGCGCACAACCTTGCATTCTAGCGCAAGATGCACAGTTGCTTCAACTTGCGCTGCTCTATCACCTGCGCACAACTGCACTCAATAGTTCTAATATAATAATCCCGAAATTTCATTACCTCTCAGCCGGGATGAAGGTCTTTGGATGACTGGGAGATAGCTCTTCTTAGGCTCCTGGTTGTCACTCCCGCTCCGAAGATAGGTATATGGTTCTTGCGCGAGCTTCTTCCAGTGCGTGATTCGTTCGCACACTTCCTGGGAACCTGAGCCTTTGATGATATCCTTGTGGTCTTGCGCACGCAGGTGCTAAGTAGTGCGCATGCTGATTCTTTGTAACGCAAATCATCTGCTTCTGCTGGTATTTTTCTTTTGTACAGCTTCCTTTCCAATTTTTTATATTATTTTTTTTTATTTATTCCCAGAACAGTTCCAATCTCAGCCTTCGGATAGCAGCTATGGAACTCGTTCCGCTCTCCCTCCTTGGTTTGTCTGCGCCGGTCAGCGCACGCGTTTACATCCGCGCCCGCTTTCCTTAGCTTGATATCCAGAGAGAAGGTGGTCTGTTTTCCCACCTCGCCACGCCTTGGGTATTTTGCCTTTTGCATCCGCGTGACTGAGCGCGCTCTGTTGTTCCGAAGGTTGCGAAGCACCGGCCTCCACTAGCGCACTCGACCATATACCTCGCCTTCGAAGCAGAAGCGACTAACCGCCTCTCTGGAGCATTTCTATCAACTCCACATCCCCTGTATATCCCAACTAACAGGAGCAGAAAAAACGAAAAAATTATGCTAAAACAGTAGATAGCAGTGCACACAATACGGATAGCGCAATACAAGCTGGAGCGCATGCGCATCCTGCACCTTAGCGCACTACTGCTACTAGTTTTCTTCAACTTAAACTAAGTTATACTAAAAATGCTCAAAACATAAAATGTAAGAGTAACGCCCCCCCCCCCCCCCCCCCCACACACACTTGAACAGAGGCGTGTCCCCACGACTCAAGCTCAAGCGCACGGAGGCTGCGCACATGCATGCAATGCAACGAAAATAAAGAACATACGAGTGAACACCAATAGTCACACAAAATATAGCAAGGGAGTCACAGAATGCCGGGCACAAATATTCAGCACACATAACACTAGACGCAGCAAAATAAAAGACAACACCCTAAAGAAAATCACTGCGCCTGCCCATGGCCTTAGAAGTCCTCCGAGCTAGACGCTGCTGCTGACCCATGCGCGTCATCCTCTGAAGAATCTGTCATGGAGTCGGTGCTGGAGGATGGTGGCACAATGGTGAGGGGGTCAGGCTGCTCGTCCTCGGAAAGGGACTCCCATACGGAATCGGAGTCTACGCTGGGAAAGTTAATGGGGGACTCCGGAATAGAAGGCCGGGCAGGGGAAGCTACTGGTGATGGTATCGGTGCTGGTGCAGGGGTGGGCTCTGCTGGGGCTGCTGGTGTTGGAGCTGGAGAGGGTGGTGGAGCTGGAGCTGCTGAAGTTTCTGGGGTTCGGGTAGGAGGTGGATGGTGCAGGCTGAGGAGAGGGGGAATTGCGTCTCCAAATTTCCACCCGGATGGTGGACTCATACTTAAATCCGCCCCCTCTGGCGCTAAGTATTCGAGCACGCGCATGACGTTGAACAACATGCGCTGCTCGGCAGTGGCCTCCTCAGGCGCCGCCTCAGTCTCAGTCCTTGGGCGCTTGGCAGGGGCACGCGGGAGAGAGTCCTCTATGGAAATGGTCACTGGCTCCCCCAATGGTGCGCGGGCCCTCTGTTGCGCTCCAGTCTGCGCCCGAGTCCTTGGGCGCCTGACTAGAGGCACCTCTGGTTCTAGGGCCTCCTCCATCTCTTCGTCTGCTGCGGCGGCGGCTGCGGCTGCTGCTGCACCTGCCGCTGCACCCTGCGCACTGCTCTCTGCTCTGGCCCGCGGTGGTCTGGCTGGCTGCAGATGGTAGCACCACTCTAGTGTGCCATCGTCCCGAACGGCTACCGCCCTAATTTGTAGCATGTGGGCGCGGTCCAGAGGTATAGGCTGTACCAAGGTGTGCTCTGGCACCTCGGGCTCTCCATGTAAGCTCCGCAGCAAGTGCGTGATAAGCCCTCCACACGTCAGCGGCCCTCTCATGCTGACTCGGCTCCAATGGTGCACCATGTTCAGGATGAACAGCACCTTCCGCTCATAATACAGCCCCGTCAAAATCTCCATATCCAGGAGGCTGATCTTTGGCGCGCCGTTGAAACGGCCAATGATTGCATAGGCCACGATGCGCCACAAGTAGAACAGCCACGGGTCGCGCAGCTCTCGGCCCCTGCTGCGCCCCGCGGCGAATGCTGGCCCTGTTGCCATGTCCCTCCAAGCCTCCTGGTTAGGGTGCGTGTCTAACTCCTCCTCACGCACCTTGGCGCACCCAAATGCGCGCCTCAGCCTCCTTTCCGAGGCTATGAACCAGACACCCTTGTGTCTATATCTGATCTCCCTGTCCCCCGCCTCCATAGACGCCAGGAACTCACACGTATCCTCCTGGTCTGATGCGCTGCGGAGGTCCATTAGCGCCTCCCAGCCGGCAATCGCTAGCCTCTGCGCCACGAGGTCCTCTAACCCTACCTCGCGCAGGAAATCTCGACAGATGTACGGTGTCCCGTACATGTCCAGGCTAATGAATGCTGCGTACTTGTTAGCGAAAGCCGCTGGGGTCACTTGGTCTGCGGCGGGTCTCATCTTGCGCTGGCTCCAGTCAATCGCAGTCAATGCTCCCCAAAACTCTAAAAATCGAAACTGCCCAGAATCCTCTGAAATTTGCACCGAACGAGCGCCTACTGGTCGCCTATACAACGCACAAAACAGCACTCCAAGCCGCGCACTCTAGCCTGGTGCGATTTCAAAACCCTAAAAACTGTCTTCTCCGCGCAAACCCTAACAGAAGCGGCTCAAAGCGGGATCGGGGGTTACCTGGGTGCTGTGCGGTCGTGTTGTCCTTGAATCTCTCTAGACGGACGGTGGGATGGCGCTGATCGACGGCAGAGGTCTGAGGGCGGGAGCTTGTGTGTAACGGTCGAGTGAAAAAGTGCTGGGAATTTTTCTAAGTCTGGCCTTATATACCCCCTATGGCTAGCGCAACTGACCTGCGCATTGATAGGCGCACGGTCCTGCGCACTTGTGTGACTAAAAAAAACTACCAAACCCTACTCTTAACTAAAAACACGCAAAAAACGAAACAAGCAGAATAAAATGTGCCAAAATAAAATGTGTCGGGTTACCTCCCGACAAGTGCCGTTGTTTAACGTCGTTGGCTCGACGGTACCTCGTTACGTGCCAAGTAGTGCGTCTGCAGCCTCCCCCACTCTTGCTCCTGAGTGTCCTTGCGCCAGTGCTTGTGTTACGATCTCAGTGGTCCTGCGCAAAGGATAAAAGGGGAGGTCAGCATGTGATACATTATTCGTAAGGAGGGCAGATGCAGAGGAAGAGGAGATATAGGCGATGGGTGCTAGTTCTCCCTCTGAAACAGCTGGTGGTGCGTCTGGCGCAGCAGCTTGCTCGTCTACTATCTCTGGCTCGGCCAAGTCAATGTTGCGTGCTGCGCCATCCCAAGGTTCGCCCAAGTACCGTTTGACTCTCTGCCCGTTAACCTGAAAACGATGCTGGTGCCCGTCTTCCAATTCAATTGTGCCGTAGGGGAAAACCTTGGTGACGGTGTATGGTCCCGTCCACTTGCTGCGCAGCTTCCCAGGCATGAGCTTCAGGCGTGATGAAAATAATAATACCTGATCGCCTGGTTCAAATGTGCGCCGGAGGATGTGCTTGTCATGAAACGCCTTGGTGCGCGCTTTGTAATCGCGCAGTCCCTCATAGGCGTCCAGGCGCAGCTCTTCTAGTTCGCTCAGCTCAAATGCGCGTTCTTGTCCTGCCTCCTCCAAGTTCAAGTTGCAAATACGTAAGGCCCAATATGCCTTGTGCTCGAGCTCCACTGGCAGGTGGCATGCCTTCCCATAGACCAGCCGGAATGGTGAGGTTCCAATGGGTGTCTTGTGTGCAGTGCGGTATGCCCATAGCGCATCATCCAGGCGCTGGCTCCAATCCTTTCGCGACGGCCTCACAGTCTTTTCCAAGATGCGCTTGATCACTCTGTTAAAAAATTATGCTAAAACAGTAGATAGCAGTGCACGCAAGATGGATAGCGCAAAACGAGCTGGTGTGCATGCGCATCCTGCACCTTAGCGCACTACTGCTACTATTCTCTTCAACTTAAACTAAGCTACACTAGAATGCTCAAAAACGTGAAATGTAAGTGTAACGCTCCCCCCCACACTTGAACAGAGACGTGTCCCCACGACTCAAGCTCAAGCGCACGGAGGCTGCGCACATGCAAAATGACAAGTCCTAAACTGCCTAAAAGAAACACTAAAAACTAAAAAGAAAAATATGTAAAAATAAAAACGAGTCGGGTTACCTCCCGACAAGTGCCTTTGTTTAACGTCGTTGGCTCGACTGTACCTCGTTACGTTCCAAAACGTGCGTCTGCGACCTCCCCCACTCTTGCTCCTGAGTGTCCCTGCGCCAGTGCGTGTATTGCGTTTTCCTGGGTCCTGCGCAACGGGTGAAAAGGGTAGTCAGTATGTGATAAATCATGCGTAACGAGGATAGATGCAGAGGAAGAAGAGATATAAGCAATAGGTTCCAGTTCTCCCTCTGGTGCATCTGGTGGCGGCTCTGGCGCAATGCTCATGCGCCATCCAGCCTGAATGCGCTTGGGAACTAGCTCGCCCTGCGCATCTGCAACCAAGTCGTCTATGCTGCCCATCGCGTGCACTGTGGCGTCTTCATGAGGGTGCTGCATTCCTTTGAATATGTCGAAGTAGATCTCTTTCCTATCAACCTCCATGGACAGCGTGCCCCTCCATACGTCTATCTTCGTGCGCGCGGTCATCAGAAACGGTCTGCCTAGGAGGATCTGCGCACTGCTGGCGCTTGATTCACCCTCCATTTCGAGCACATAAAAGTCTGCTGGGAACACCAGCTCTCCTACTCGAACTAGGACATCTTCTATCATGCCTGCAGGTTGTTTGCACGATTGATCTGCTAGCTGAATTGTGAGACCTGCAGGTTTTAGTGGTCCAAGGCGCAAAGTCGCATAGAGAGAAGATGGTAACAAATTGATTGATGCGCCTAAATCGATCATGCAGTTGCTTACCGTGGTTTTACCTAAGGTGCAAGGGATAGTGAATGTACCTGGATCTCGGCACTTAGGTGGTACCTTTTGTTGCACGATCGCTGAGGCCTGCGCATTTAGCATTTCCTGTGCGCATTCGCCTTGCTTGTTTGTGGCTGGCATTTCTGGTTGCGCGTTTTGCTCTGGTTGCGCACTCTGTTCTGCTGGGCCTGGGACTTGCGCAACTGGTTGCGCGGGCGCCTGCGCGGTCTGCTCCGTTCCTACTGTGCGCCCAGTCCTCAGTGTCACTGCGTTGACTCCTCCTTTAGGGTTCTGAACCACTTGCGAAGGCAGGTTGCCATCGCTCTTTTTTATCTCATCCACCATGGTTGCGATCTGTGATAACTGCTTTTCGATGGATTCGAACCTCTTGTCATACTTTTCGTCATTCTTGCGCACTGTGTCTGCTAGCTGCCCCATGATATCTTCCAAGGATCGCTTTGGTTGCTGATTGTTCTGCGCTGGTGCGTCTGTGCGGCGATGCGGTGGATTGTAGGGTGCAGCTTGTTGCGTCTGCTGTGGCGCGCGCTGATCAGTGGGCTGCCTCTGGAAATTGTTCTCTTCTCTCCATTTGAATCCATTTGCAGCAAGCCCAAAGCGCGGCTGATTCTGCCTCTGCGGTCCTCTGTTGTCCCATCCTCCAAGGGTATTTACGTCTCCAGTTTCTTCAAAAAGTGTTGGGCATTCGTCTGTCTTGTGCTCAGTGGACCTGCAGAATTCACATACCTTTGGCGCAACTGGTTGTGCGCTTTGCGCACTCATCAGCTTCTGTAGCATGGCCTTCATTTCTTGGATCTCAGCGCTTGCCTCTACCTGATGCACAGAACGATTACGACTACTTTCAAGTGTCAATTGATGTCTTACCTGCCCAGCAGAATCTTCTATCAGCTGCCATGCATCCTCCGGGTACATGTTGCAAATGTCCCCTCCTGCGCATGCATTCAGTAGTCGCAGCTCCATGGGCAGCAGTCCATTCAGAAAGTTCTCTATCAGCATATTCTGAGGAAGCCCGTGATTGTAGCAGTTGGCTTCTAGCTCCCTGAAACGCTCGTAGTATTCTGACAGAGACTCCCCTGCGCTCTGCCTTGGCGCGGCCAATTCCCTTCTGAGCAGCGCAATCTTCGCTGCTGGATAAAATTTGTCTAAGAACTTCTTCTGCAGCTGTTCCCATGTGTGAATAGATTCTGCAGGTAGGCTGATCGCGCGTCGTTGTGCGCGTCAAATATAATTCCTTCCTCTCCCACTAGTACAGCGGTTAAGTAAGGGTCGATCTCCACAGGGAGCAAGCAGTAAGTCTCAGCCAGTAACCTACACTTAAGAAAACGGGGGTTGCGTGAGTGATTGGGGGTTTTGCGCGATGCGCGAATAACAGCGAATATCGTAACTCAGGGAATTGCACTAGACGTGCGCAAGCAGTAGAGATGAAGTACTATATTTATGAGAAGTATTGGGCAGACAATCCTCTATGAATGCATTCCTTATCATTGACTCTAAAACACCTATAGTTTATGCTTTACTTGGGTTAGTGTCCGGTAAAGGCTTCCTAACACGTGCGCATGTTCCGTTCAAAGTTCATGTGCTATTAATCCTTAGAACTAGACTAAACAGCTGCGAATCCTGTCACAGTAGCAGCTGCCTACCCTAACTCGTTACTCCTAATTGTCACGGTAAGTTTGCGGTTCAAGGCTTCCCCTACTCATGCAACTAGTTTAACAGGTGACAAGCAAGCAACACAAGTAAGTTTGCGGTTCAAGGCTTCCCCTACTCATGCAACTAACTGTCTCAGCGCGCACAGAATTAATACAAGTAAATAAACTATGCATTAAGCTCAAGTCTCAAAGGTAATACATCATAGATTCATGCCCGACCAACACTAAGTGTTTAGCTAGACATGCTAGTGGTAAACATCATAAAATAGTAAATAACAACTACTGAATCCAAGAAAACGGTAGCAAACAGTGCGTGCAGTGTCTTCTCTTGGCTGGCGCAGTCGGCTGGCGCAACTCTCCTTGACAGGTCCGTGTGTTTTTCAGTTCTGCCGCGCAGTGCCTCTCGAATGTCACTGAGTGATGGTGTTCCGCCTCTCTGTGTTGTTGTGAAACCCTAGACTTTCTTTGTTTAAATAGTGCCCAGAAAGTTCATCTTTTGGCAACTTCCAAATCTGGTCACTGGGACTTTGCGCCTGGCGCACGGCATCGGCTAGCGCATATGGTTAGCGCACCTCTGCTGTCTTTCGCCATTTCTTCTTCTGTTTGCGCCGCTAGCTCCTCAGGCTGATCTTTCACTCCTAGAACGCTGCCTGTTAGTGCGTATCCGACTTAAGGACTCGTTTTGACCTGATATACAAAAACATTGGAAACGAGTAATCTTGCTCATGCAATATTGTAAACAAGCACAGGGTTATGACCTAAATAATGTGTATAACTAGGCTCTATCAAACCCCCCACACTTGCCCCTTGTTCGTCCCGAACAAGTACTGAAACGCGGATACAATTACCTTTTCTGGAGACTAGCGCACAGCCTTGCATTCTAGCGCAAAATGCACAGTTGCTCAACTTGTGCTGCTTTATCACCTGCGCACAACTGCACTCAATAGTTCTAATATAATAATCCCGAAATTTCATTACCTCTCAGCCGGGATGAAGATCTTTGGATGACTGGGAGATAGCTCTTCTTAGGCTCCTGGTTGTCAGCTTCCGCTCCGAAGATAGGTATATGGTTTCTTGCGCGAGCTTCTTCCAGTGCGTGATTTGTTCGCACACTTCCTGGGAACCTGAGCCTTTGATGATATCCTTGTGGTCTTGCGCACGCAGGTACTAAGTAGTGCGCATGCTGATTCTTTGTAACGCAAATCATCTGCTTCTGCTGGTATTTTTTCTTTTGTACAGCTTCCTTTCCAATTTGTTTCATTCCCAGAACAGTTCCAATCTCAGCCTTCGGATAGCAGCTATGGAACTCGTTCCGCTCTCCCTCCTTGGTCTGTCTGCGCCGGTCGGCGCACGCGTTTGCAACCGCGCCCGCTTTCCTTAGCTCGGCTTCCAGAGAGAAGGTGGTCTGTTTTCCCACCTCGCCACGCTTTGGGTATTTCGCCTTTGGCATCTGCGTGACTGAGCGCGCTCTTTTGTTCCGAAGGTTGCGAAGCACCGGCCTCCACTAGCGCACTCGACCATATACCCTGCCTTCGAAGCAAAAGCGACTAACCGCCTCTCTGGAGCATTTCTATCAACTCCACATCCCCTGTATATCCCAACTGACAGGAGCAGAAAAAAACGAAAAAATTATGCTAAAACAGTAGATAGCAGTGCACGCAAGATGGATAGCGCAAAACGAGCTGGTGTGCATGCGCATCCTGCACCTTAGCGCACTACTGCTACTATTCTCTTCAACTTAAACTAAGCTACACTAGAATGCTCAAAAACGTGAAATGTAAGTGTAACGCTCCCCCCCACACTTGAACAGAGACGTGTCCCCACGACTCAAGCTCAAGCGCACGGAGGCTGCGCACATGCAAAATGACAAGTCCTAAACTGCCTAAAAGAAACACTAAAAACTAAAAAGAAAAATATGTAAAAATAAAAACGAGTCGGGTTACCTCCCGACAAGTGCCTTTGTTTAACGTCGTTGGCTCGACTGTACCTCGTTACGTTCCAAAACGTGCGTCTGCGACCTCCCCCACTCTTGCTCCTGAGTGTCCCTGCGCCAGTGCGTGTATTGCGTTTTCCTGGGTCCTGCGCAACGGGTGAAAAGGGTAGTCAGTATGTGATAAATCATGCGTAACGAGGATAGATGCAGAGGAAGAAGAGATATAAGCAATAGGTTCCAGTTCTCCCTCTGGTGCATCTGGTGGCGGCTCTGGCGCAATGCTCATGCGCCATCCAGCCTGAATGCGCTTGGGAACTAGCTCGCCCTGCGCATCTGCAACCAAGTCGTCTATGCTGCCCATCGCGTGCACTGTGGCGTCTTCATGAGGGTGCTGCATTCCTTTGAATATGTCGAAGTAGATCTCTTTCCTATCAACCTCCATGGACAGCGTGCCCCTCCATACGTCTATCTTCGTGCGCGCGGTCATCAGAAACGGTCTGCCTAGGAGGATCTGCGCACTGCTGGCGCTTGATTCACCCTCCATTTCGAGCACATAAAAGTCTGCTGGGAACACCAGCTCTCCTACTCGAACTAGGACATCTTCTATCATGCCTGCAGGTTGTTTGCACGATTGATCTGCTAGCTGAATTGTGAGACCTGCAGGTTTTAGTGGTCCAAGGCGCAAAGTCGCATAGAGAGAAGATGGTAACAAATTGATTGATGCGCCTAAATCGATCATGCAGTTGCTTACCGTGGTTTTACCTAAGGTGCAAGGGATAGTGAATGTACCTGGATCTCGGCACTTAGGTGGTACCTTTTGTTGCACGATCGCTGAGGCCTGCGCATTTAGCATTTCCTGTGCGCATTCGCCTTGCTTGTTTGTGGCTGGCATTTCTGGTTGCGCGTTTTGCTCTGGTTGCGCACTCTGTTCTGCTGGGTCTGGGACTTGCGCAACTGGTTGCGCGGGCGCCTGCGCGGTCTGCTCCGTTCCTACTGTGCGCCCAGTCCTCAGTGTCACTGCGTTGACTCCTCCTTTAGGGTTCTGAACCACTTGCGAAGGCAGGTTGCCATCGCTCTTTTTTATCTCATCCACCATGGTTGCGATCTGTGATAACTGCTTTTCGATGGATTCGAACCTCTTGTCATACTTTTCGTCATTCTTGCGCACTGTGTCTGCTAGCTGCCCCATGATATCTTCCAAGGATCGCTTTGGTTGCTGATTGTTCTGCGCTGGTGCGTCTGTGCGGCGATGCGGTGGATTGTAGGGTGCAGCTTGTTGCGTCTGCTGTGGCGCGCGCTGATCAGTGGGCTGCCTCTGGAAATTGTTCTCTTCTCTCCATTTGAATCCATTTGCAGCAAGCCCAAAGCGCGGCTGATTCTGCCTCTGCGGTCCTCTGTTGTCCCATCCTCCAAGGGTATTTACGTCTCCAGTTTCTTCAAAAAGTGTTGGGCATTCGTCTGTCTTGTGCTCAGTGGACCTGCAGAATTCACATACCTTTGGCGCAACTGGTTGTGCGCTCTGCGCACTCATCAGCTTCTGTAGCATGGCCTTCATTTCTTGGATCTCAGCGCTTGCCTCTACCTGATGCACAGAACGATTACGACTACTTTCAAGTGTCAATTGATGTCTTACCTGCCCAGCAGAATCTTCTATCAGCTGCCATGCATCCTCCGGGTACATGTTGCAAATGTCCCCTCCTGCGCATGCATTCAGTAGTCGCAGCTCCATGGGCAGCAGTCCATTCAGAAAGTTCTCTATCAGCATATTCTGAGGAAGCCCGTGATTGTAGCAGTTGGCTTCTAGCTCCCTGAAACGCTCGTAGTATTCTGACAGAGACTCCCCTGCGCTCTGCCTTGGCGCGGCCAATTCCCTTCTGAGCAGCGCAATCTTCGCTGCTGGATAAAATTTGTCTAAGAACTTCTTCTGCAGCTGTTCCCATGTGTGAATAGATTCTGCAGGTAGGCTGATCGCGCGTCGTTGTGCGCGTCAAATATAATTCCTTCCTCTCCCACTAGTACAGCGGTTAAGTAAGGGTCGATCTCCACAGGGAGCAAGCAGTAAGTCTCAGCCAGTAACCTACACTTAAGAAAACGGGGGTTGCGTGAGTGATTGGGGGTTTTGCGCGATGCGCGAATAACAGCGAATATCGTAACTCAGGGAATTGCACTAGACGTGCGCAAGCAGTAGAGATGAAGTACTATATTTATGAGAAGTATTGGGCAGACAATCCTCTATGAATGCATTCCTTATCATTGACTCTAAAACACCTATAGTTTATGCTTTACTTGGGTTAGTGTCCGGTAAAGGCTTCCTAACACGTGCGCATGTTCCGTTCAAAGTTCATGTGCTATTAATCCTTAGAACTAGACTAAACAGCTGCGAATCCTGTCACAGTAGCAGCTGCCTACCCTAACTCGTTACTCCTAATTGTCACGGTAAGTTTGCGGTTCAAGGCTTCCCCTACTCATGCAACTAGTTTAACAGGTGACAAGCAAGCAACACAAGTAAGTTTGCGGTTCAAGGCTTCCCCTACTCATGCAACTAACTGTCTCAGCGCGCACAGAATTAATACAAGTAAATAAACTATGCATTAAGCTCAAGTCTCAAAGGTAATACATCATAGATTCATGCCCGACCAACACTAAGTGTTTAGCTAGACATGCTAGTGGTAAACATCATAAAATAGTAAATAACAACTACTGAATCCAAGAAAACGGTAGCAAACAGTGCGTGCAGTGTCTTCTCTTGGCTGGCGCAGTCGGCTGGCGCAACTCTCCTTGACAGGTCCGTGTGTTTTTCAGTTCTGCCGCGCAGTGCCTCTCGAATGTCACTGAGTGATGGTGTTCCGCCTCTCTGTGTTGTTGTGAAACCCTAGACTTTCTTTGTTTAAATAGTGCCCAGAAAGTTCATCTTTTGGCAACTTCCAAATCTGGTCACTGGGACTTTGCGCCTGGCGCACGGCATCGGCTAGCGCATATGGTTAGCGCACCTCTGCTGTCTTTCGCCATTTCTTCTTCTGTTTGCGCCGCTAGCTCCTCAGGCTGATCTTTCACTCCTAGAACGCTGCCTGTTAGTGCGTATCCGACTTAAGGACTCGTTTTGACCTGATATACAAAAACATTGGAAACGAGTAATCTTGCTCATGCAATATTGTAAACAAGCACAGGGTTATGACCTAAATAATGTGTATAACTAGGCTCTATCAAACCCCCCACACTTGCCCCTTGTTCGTCCCGAACAAGTACTGAAACGCGGATACAATTACCTTTTCTGGAGACTAGCGCACAGCCTTGCATTCTAGCGCAAAATGCACAGTTGCTCAACTTGTGCTGCTTTATCACCTGCGCACAACTGCACTCAATAGTTCTAATATAATAATCCCGAAATTTCATTACCTCTCAGCCGGGATGAAGATCTTTGGATGACTGGGAGATAGCTCTTCTTAGGCTCCTGGTTGTCAGCTTCCGCTCCGAAGATAGGTATATGGTTTCTTGCGCGAGCTTCTTCCAGTGCGTGATTTGTTCGCACACTTCCTGGGAACCTGAGCCTTTGATGATATCCTTGTGGTCTTGCGCACGCAGGTACTAAGTAGTGCGCATGCTGATTCTTTGTAACGCAAATCATCTGCTTCTGCTGGTATTTTTTCTTTTGTACAGCTTCCTTTCCAATTTGTTTCATTCCCAGAACAGTTCCAATCTCAGCCTTCGGATAGCAGCTATGGAACTCGTTCCGCTCTCCCTCCTTGGTCTGTCTGCGCCGGTCGGCGCACGCGTTTGCAACCGCGCCCGCTTTCCTTAGCTCGGCTTCCAGAGAGAAGGTGGTCTGTTTTCCCACCTCGCCACGCTTTGGGTATTTCGCCTTTGGCATCTGCGTGACTGAGCGCGCTCTTTTGTTCCGAAGGTTGCGAAGCACCGGCCTCCACTAGCGCACTCGACCATATACCCTGCCTTCGAAGCAAAAGCGACTAACCGCCTCTCTGGAGCATTTCTATCAACTCCACATCCCCTGTATATCCCAACTGACAGGAGCAGAAAAAAACGAAAAAATTATGCTAAAACAGTAGATAGCAGTGCACGCAAGATGGATAGCGCAAAACGAGCTGGTGTGCATGCGCATCCTGCACCTTAGCGCACTACTGCTACTATTCTCTTCAACTTAAACTAAGCTACACTAGAATGCTCAAAAACGTGAAATGTAAGTGTAACGCTCCCCCCCACACTTGAACAGAGACGTGTCCCCACGACTCAAGCTCAAGCGCACGGAGGCTGCGCACATGCAAAATGACAAGTCCTAAACTGCCTAAAAGAAACACTAAAAACTAAAAAGAAAAATATGTAAAAATAAAAACGAGTCGGGTTACCTCCCGACAAGTGCCTTTGTTTAACGTCGTTGGCTCGACTGTACCTCGTTACGTTCCAAAACGTGCGTCTGCGACCTCCCCCACTCTTGCTCCTGAGTGTCCCTGCGCCAGTGCGTGTATTGCGTTTTCCTGGGTCCTGCGCAACGGGTGAAAAGGGTAGTCAGTATGTGATAAATCATGCGTAACGAGGATAGATGCAGAGGAAGAAGAGATATAAGCAATAGGTTCCAGTTCTCCCTCTGGTGCATCTGGTGGCGGCTCTGGCGCAATGCTCATGCGCCATCCAGCCTGAATGCGCTTGGGAACTAGCTCGCCCTGCGCATCTGCAACCAAGTCGTCTATGCTGCCCATCGCGTGCACTGTGGCGTCTTCATGAGGGTGCTGCATTCCTTTGAATATGTCGAAGTAGATCTCTTTCCTATCAACCTCCATGGACAGCGTGCCCCTCCATACGTCTATCTTCGTGCGCGCGGTCATCAGAAACGGTCTGCCTAGGAGGATCTGCGCACTGCTGGCGCTTGATTCACCCTCCATTTCGAGCACATAAAAGTCTGCTGGGAACACCAGCTCTCCTACTCGAACTAGGACATCTTCTATCATGCCTGCAGGTTGTTTGCACGATTGATCTGCTAGCTGAATTGTGAGACCTGCAGGTTTTAGTGGTCCAAGGCGCAAAGTCGCATAGAGAGAAGATGGTAACAAATTGATTGATGCGCCTAAATCGATCATGCAGTTGCTTACCGTGGTTTTACCTAAGGTGCAAGGGATAGTGAATGTACCTGGATCTCGGCACTTAGGTGGTACCTTTTGTTGCACGATCGCTGAGGCCTGCGCATTTAGCATTTCCTGTGCGCATTCGCCTTGCTTGTTTGTGGCTGGCATTTCTGGTTGCGCGTTTTGCTCTGGTTGCGCACTCTGTTCTGCTGGGTCTGGGACTTGCGCAACTGGTTGCGCGGGCGCCTGCGCGGTCTGCTCCGTTCCTACTGTGCGCCCAGTCCTCAGTGTCACTGCGTTGACTCCTCCTTTAGGGTTCTGAACCACTTGCGAAGGCAGGTTGCCATCGCTCTTTTTTATCTCATCCACCATGGTTGCGATCTGTGATAACTGCTTTTCGATGGATTCGAACCTCTTGTCATACTTTTCGTCATTCTTGCGCACTGTGTCTGCTAGCTGCCCCATGATATCTTCCAAGGATCGCTTTGGTTGCTGATTGTTCTGCGCTGGTGCGTCTGTGCGGCGATGCGGTGGATTGTAGGGTGCAGCTTGTTGCGTCTGCTGTGGCGCGCGCTGATCAGTGGGCTGCCTCTGGAAATTGTTCTCTTCTCTCCATTTGAATCCATTTGCAGCAAGCCCAAAGCGCGGCTGATTCTGCCTCTGCGGTCCTCTGTTGTCCCATCCTCCAAGGGTATTTACGTCTCCAGTTTCTTCAAAAAGTGTTGGGCATTCGTCTGTCTTGTGCTCAGTGGACCTGCAGAATTCACATACCTTTGGCGCAACTGGTTGTGCGCTTTGCGCACTCATCAGCTTCTGTAGCATGGCCTTCATTTCTTGGATCTCAGCGCTTGCCTCTACCTGATGCACAGAACGATTACGACTACTTTCAAGTGTCAATTGATGTCTTACCTGCCCAGCAGAATCTTCTATCAGCTGCCATGCATCCTCCGGGTACATGTTGCAAATGTCCCCTCCTGCGCATGCATTCAGTAGTCGCAGCTCCATGGGCAGCAGTCCATTCAGAAAGTTCTCTATCAGCATATTCTGAGGAAGCCCGTGATTGTAGCAGTTGGCTTCTAGCTCCCTGAAACGCTCGTAGTATTCTGACAGAGACTCCCCTGCGCTCTGCCTTGGCGCGGCCAATTCCCTTCTGAGCAGCGCAATCTTCGCTGCTGGATAAAATTTGTCTAAGAACTTCTTCTGCAGCTGTTCCCATGTGTGAATAGATTCTGCAGGTAGGCTGATCGCGCGTCGTTGTGCGCGTCAAATATAATTCCTTCCTCTCCCACTAGTACAGCGGTTAAGTAAGGGTCGATCTCCACAGGGAGCAAGCAGTAAGTCTCAGCCAGTAACCTACACTTAAGAAAACGGGGGTTGCGTGAGTGATTGGGGGTTTTGCGCGATGCGCGAATAACAGCGAATATCGTAACTCAGGGAATTGCACTAGACGTGCGCAAGCAGTAGAGATGAAGTACTATATTTATGAGAAGTATTGGGCAGACAATCCTCTATGAATGCATTCCTTATCATTGACTCTAAAACACCTATAGTTTATGCTTTACTTGGGTTAGTGTCCGGTAAAGGCTTCCTAACACGTGCGCATGTTCCGTTCAAAGTTCATGTGCTATTAATCCTTAGAACTAGACTAAACAGCTGCGAATCCTGTCACAGTAGCAGCTGCCTACCCTAACTCGTTACTCCTAATTGTCACGGTAAGTTTGCGGTTCAAGGCTTCCCCTACTCATGCAACTAGTTTAACAGGTGACAAGCAAGCAACACAAGTAAGTTTGCGGTTCAAGGCTTCCCCTACTCATGCAACTAACTGTCTCAGCGCGCACAGAATTAATACAAGTAAATAAACTATGCATTAAGCTCAAGTCTCAAAGGTAATACATCATAGATTCATGCCCGACCAACACTAAGTGTTTAGCTAGACATGCTAGTGGTAAACATCATAAAATAGTAAATAACAACTACTGAATCCAAGAAAACGGTAGCAAACAGTGCGTGCAGTGTCTTCTCTTGGCTGGCGCAGTCGGCTGGCGCAACTCTCCTTGACAGGTCCGTGTGTTTTTCAGTTCTGCCGCGCAGTGCCTCTCGAATGTCACTGAGTGATGGTGTTCCGCCTCTCTGTGTTGTTGTGAAACCCTAGACTTTCTTTGTTTAAATAGTGCCCAGAAAGTTCATCTTTTGGCAACTTCCAAATCTGGTCACTGGGACTTTGCGCCTGGCGCACGGCATCGGCTAGCGCATATGGTTAGCGCACCTCTGCTGTCTTTCGCCATTTCTTCTTCTGTTTGCGCCGCTAGCTCCTCAGGCTGATCTTTCACTCCTAGAACGCTGCCTGTTAGTGCGTATCCGACTTAAGGACTCGTTTTGACCTGATATACAAAAACATTGGAAACGAGTAATCTTGCTCATGCAATATTGTAAACAAGCACAGGGTTATGACCTAAATAATGTGTATAACTAGGCTCTATCAAACCCCCCACACTTGCCCCTTGTTCGTCCCGAACAAGTACTGAAACGCGGATACAATTACCTTTTCTGGAGACTAGCGCACAGCCTTGCATTCTAGCGCAAAATGCACAGTTGCTCAACTTGTGCTGCTTTATCACCTGCGCACAACTGCACTCAATAGTTCTAATATAATAATCCCGAAATTTCATTACCTCTCAGCCGGGATGAAGATCTTTGGATGACTGGGAGATAGCTCTTCTTAGGCTCCTGGTTGTCAGCTTCCGCTCCGAAGATAGGTATATGGTTTCTTGCGCGAGCTTCTTCCAGTGCGTGATTTGTTCGCACACTTCCTGGGAACCTGAGCCTTTGATGATATCCTTGTGGTCTTGCGCACGCAGGTACTAAGTAGTGCGCATGCTGATTCTTTGTAACGCAAATCATCTGCTTCTGCTGGTATTTTTTCTTTTGTACAGCTTCCTTTCCAATTTGTTTCATTCCCAGAACAGTTCCAATCTCAGCCTTCGGATAGCAGCTATGGAACTCGTTCCGCTCTCCCTCCTTGGTCTGTCTGCGCCGGTCGGCGCACGCGTTTGCAACCGCGCCCGCTTTCCTTAGCTCGGCTTCCAGAGAGAAGGTGGTCTGTTTTCCCACCTCGCCACGCTTTGGGTATTTCGCCTTTGGCATCTGCGTGACTGAGCGCGCTCTTTTGTTCCGAAGGTTGCGAAGCACCGGCCTCCACTAGCGCACTCGACCATATACCCTGCCTTCGAAGCAAAAGCGACTAACCGCCTCTCTGGAGCATTTCTATCAACTCCACATCCCCTGTATATCCCAACTGACAGGAGCAGAAAAAAACGAAAAAATTATGCTAAAACAGTAGATAGCAGTGCACGCAAGATGGATAGCGCAAAACGAGCTGGTGTGCATGCGCATCCTGCACCTTAGCGCACTACTGCTACTATTCTCTTCAACTTAAACTAAGCTACACTAGAATGCTCAAAAACGTGAAATGTAAGTGTAACGCTCCCCCCCACACTTGAACAGAGACGTGTCCCCACGACTCAAGCTCAAGCGCACGGAGGCTGCGCACATGCAAAATGACAAGTCCTAAACTGCCTAAAAGAAACACTAAAAACTAAAAAGAAAAATATGTAAAAATAAAAACGAGTCGGGTTACCTCCCGACAAGTGCCTTTGTTTAACGTCGTTGGCTCGACTGTACCTCGTTACGTTCCAAAACGTGCGTCTGCGACCTCCCCCACTCTTGCTCCTGAGTGTCCCTGCGCCAGTGCGTGTATTGCGTTTTCCTGGGTCCTGCGCAACGGGTGAAAAGGGTAGTCAGTATGTGATAAATCATGCGTAACGAGGATAGATGCAGAGGAAGAAGAGATATAAGCAATAGGTTCCAGTTCTCCCTCTGGTGCATCTGGTGGCGGCTCTGGCGCAATGCTCATGCGCCATCCAGCCTGAATGCGCTTGGGAACTAGCTCGCCCTGCGCATCTGCAACCAAGTCGTCTATGCTGCCCATCGCGTGCACTGTGGCGTCTTCATGAGGGTGCTGCATTCCTTTGAATATGTCGAAGTAGATCTCTTTCCTATCAACCTCCATGGACAGCGTGCCCCTCCATACGTCTATCTTCGTGCGCGCGGTCATCAGAAACGGTCTGCCTAGGAGGATCTGCGCACTGCTGGCGCTTGATTCACCCTCCATTTCGAGCACATAAAAGTCTGCTGGGAACACCAGCTCTCCTACTCGAACTAGGACATCTTCTATCATGCCTGCAGGTTGTTTGCACGATTGATCTGCTAGCTGAATTGTGAGACCTGCAGGTTTTAGTGGTCCAAGGCGCAAAGTCGCATAGAGAGAAGATGGTAACAAATTGATTGATGCGCCTAAATCGATCATGCAGTTGCTTACCGTGGTTTTACCTAAGGTGCAAGGGATAGTGAATGTACCTGGATCTCGGCACTTAGGTGGTACCTTTTGTTGCACGATCGCTGAGGCCTGCGCATTTAGCATTTCCTGTGCGCATTCGCCTTGCTTGTTTGTGGCTGGCATTTCTGGTTGCGCGTTTTGCTCTGGTTGCGCACTCTGTTCTGCTGGGTCTGGGACTTGCGCAACTGGTTGCGCGGGCGCCTGCGCGGTCTGCTCCGTTCCTACTGTGCGCCCAGTCCTCAGTGTCACTGCGTTGACTCCTCCTTTAGGGTTCTGAACCACTTGCGAAGGCAGGTTGCCATCGCTCTTTTTTATCTCATCCACCATGGTTGCGATCTGTGATAACTGCTTTTCGATGGATTCGAACCTCTTGTCATACTTTTCGTCATTCTTGCGCACTGTGTCTGCTAGCTGCCCCATGATATCTTCCAAGGATCGCTTTGGTTGCTGATTGTTCTGCGCTGGTGCGTCTGTGCGGCGATGCGGTGGATTGTAGGGTGCAGCTTGTTGCGTCTGCTGTGGCGCGCGCTGATCAGTGGGCTGCCTCTGGAAATTGTTCTCTTCTCTCCATTTGAATCCATTTGCAGCAAGCCCAAAGCGCGGCTGATTCTGCCTCTGCGGTCCTCTGTTGTCCCATCCTCCAAGGGTATTTACGTCTCCAGTTTCTTCAAAAAGTGTTGGGCATTCGTCTGTCTTGTGCTCAGTGGACCTGCAGAATTCACATACCTTTGGCGCAACTGGTTGTGCGCTCTGCGCACTCATCAGCTTCTGTAGCATGGCCTTCATTTCTTGGATCTCAGCGCTTGCCTCTACCTGATGCACAGAACGATTACGACTACTTTCAAGTGTCAATTGATGTCTTACCTGCCCAGCAGAATCTTCTATCAGCTGCCATGCATCCTCCGGGTACATGTTGCAAATGTCCCCTCCTGCGCATGCATTCAGTAGTCGCAGCTCCATGGGCAGCAGTCCATTCAGAAAGTTCTCTATCAGCATATTCTGAGGAAGCCCGTGATTGTAGCAGTTGGCTTCTAGCTCCCTGAAACGCTCGTAGTATTCTGACAGAGACTCCCCTGCGCTCTGCCTTGGCGCGGCCAATTCCCTTCTGAGCAGCGCAATCTTCGCTGCTGGATAAAATTTGTCTAAGAACTTCTTCTGCAGCTGTTCCCATGTGTGAATAGATTCTGCAGGTAGGCTCATCAGCCAGTGTTTAGCTGTATCACTTAGTGAAAATGGGAACGCTTTCATCTTCAGCGCTTCATCGTTTTCCCCCAAAGCCTTCATGTTCTCGCAAATGATTAGGAACTCCCGCACATGTTTGACTGGATTTTCGTTGTTCATTCCGTGAAACTTGGGCATGTGATGGATGAGTGAGCTCCTTAGTTCGAACTGTCCGTCGGGCGGAAGCACTATGCACCATGGCTGGTTAACAGTGAGTGGGGCTGACATTTCGCGCACTGTCCTGCGCCTCGCGACTGGACGAACGGGTGGCGCAATGTATGGTTCAGCGGCCATCCGTGCGTCGTCCTCACGCTGCACTTTCTCTCTGAATAGGGCTGCGCGGTTATGCGCCCTTGCTTCCTCTGGGGTTCTGTCTCCCAGGTTATCTCCAACCACACTGTTATCCTCCATGTCCTGATCCAAACTCAAGAAACGAAATTAAATGGCAACGAAGTTGTTGCGTCTGTCAGTGCGCAACTAGAATCTGCGCAGCGCAACTGTTTCAAGGTTGCGCAGGCTGATGTAATTGTGCGCTGTCAGAAACAACAACGAGAAAACAAAACAAAGTGAAATAGCTAGTTACTAAAATGAGAAATGTAAGCTAGCTAAAACTTAGCTGTGTTGCTCCCCGGCAACGGCGCCAAAATTTAATCGCGCGTCGTTGTGCGCGTCAAATATAATTCCTTCCTCTCCCACTAGTACAGCGGTTAAGTAAGGGTCGATCTCCACAGGGAGCAAGCAGTAAGTCTCAGCCAGTAACCTACACTTAAGAAAACGGGGGTTGCGTGAGTGATTGGGGGTTTTGCGCGATGCGCGAATAACAGCGAATATCGTAACTCAGGGAATTGCACTAGACGTGCGCAAGCAGTAGAGATGAAGTACTATATTTATGAGAAGTATTGGGCAGACAATCCTCTATGAATGCATTCCTTATCATTGACTCTAAAACACCTATAGTTTATGCTTTACTTGGGTTAGTGTCCGGTAAAGGCTTCCTAACACGTGCGCATGTTCCGTTCAAAGTTCATGTGCTATTAATCCTTAGAACTAGACTAAACAGCTGCGAATCCTGTCACAGTAGCAGCTGCCTATCCTAACTCGTTACTCCTAATTGTCACGGTAAGTTTGCGGTTCAAGGCTTCCCCTACTCATGCAACTAGTTTAACAGGTGACAAGCAAGCAACACAAGTAAGTTTGCGGTTCAAGGCTTCCCCTACTCATGCAACTAACTGTCTCAGCGCGCACAGAATTAATACAAGTAAATAAACTATGCATTAAGCTCAAATCTCAAAGGTAATACATCATAGATTCATGCCCGACCAACACTAAGTGTTTAGCTAGACATGCTAGTGGTAAACATCATAAAATAGTAAATAACAACTACTGAATCCAAGAAAACGGTAGCAAACAGTGCGTGCAGTGTCTTCTCTTGGCTGGCGCAGTCGGCTGGCGCAACTCTCCTTGACAGGTCCATGTGTTTTTCAGTTCTGCCGCGCAGTGCCTCTCGAATGTCACTGAGTGATGGTGTTCCGCCTCTCTCCTGAAACCCTAGACTTTCTTTGTTTAAATAGTGCCCCAGGAAGTTCATCTTTTGGCAACTTCCAAATCTGGTCACTAGGACTTTGCGCCTGGCGCACAGCATTGATTGGCGCAATCGGGTAGCGCACCTCTGCTGTCCTTCGCCATTTCTTCTTTTGTTTGCGCCGCTAGCTCCACAGGTTGATCTTTCACTCCTAGAACGCTGCCTGTTAGCGCGTATCCGACTTAAGGACTCGTTCTGACCTGATATACAAAAATAGTGGAAACGAGTAATCTTGCCCATAAAATATTGCAAACAAGCATGGGTTTATGATCTAAATAACGTGTATAACTAGGCTCTATCAGATATGCAGGGGATGTGGAGTTGACAGAAACGCTCTAGAGAGGCGGTTAGTCGCTCGCGCTTCAGAGGAGAGGTATATGGTCGAGAGCGCGAGTGGAGGCCTGTGCTTCACGACCTTCGGAACAAGAGAGCGCGCTCAGTCACGCAGATGCCGAAGGCGAGATACCCAAAAGCGTGGCGAGGTCGGAAAACAGACCACCTTCCCTCTGGAAGTTGATCCAAGGAAGGCGCGCGCGGGTGTAAACGCGTGCGCCGACCTGCGTAGATAGACCAAGGAGGGAGAGCGGGGCGGTGTTCCATAGCTGTTATCCGGAGGCCGAGACTGGAATCATTCTGGGAATGTGAGGAATCGTAGACAAAACTGTACAAAAGAAAAAACACCAGCAGATGATATGCGCTACAAAAGAATCAGCATGCGCACAAATAAGTACCAGCGTGCGCAAAGTCCACAGAAAATCATCAAAAGGCTTGAGTTCCCAGGAAGTGCGCGGAAGAATCACGCGCGGGAAGAAGCTTGAGCTGTTAACCATATACCCATCCTCGGAGTTAGAGCTGACAACCTGGCGCCTATAAAGAGCTATCTCCCAGCCATCCGAAATGATTTTCATCCCAGCTGGGAGGTAATGAATTGCGAAATCCCTATACTTAAACTGTTGACAGCAGTTGTGCGCAGGTGGTAGAGCAGCGCAAGGTGTTCAGTCGTGCAGATCGCGCCAGAGTGCAAGACAGTGCGCTAGACTCCAGAGAGGTAGTAGTATCCGTGCTTGAGTGCTTGTTCGAGGACGAACAAGGGGCAAGTGTGGGGGGTTTGATAGAGCCTATTTATACGCATTATTTAGATCATAACCCTGTGCTTGTTTGCAATATTTTGTGTACAAGATTACTGGTTTCCAGTATTTTTGTATTTCAGGGCAAAACGAGGGCCTAAGTCGGATACGCGCTAACAGGCAGCGTTTAGGACGCGCATCACACAGCCTGCGGAGCTAGCGGCGCAAACAGAAGAAATTGGCAGAGTCGACCTCGGTGCGCTAACCGATTGCGCTAAGCAGATGCCGTGCGCCAGGCGCAGATGTTGGTGTTTCCAAATCCTGACACGACCAGATTTGGAAGTTGCCAAGAGTGAGCCTCTGAGCAGTATATAAAGAAGAGAAGGAGGCTAGGGTTAAGAGACATACAGACGATTCTCAGGATTCACAATTTGTACACCCAGGAGGCACTGAGCAGCAGGACTGGAAAACACACGAGCTTGTTGAGAGGATTTGCGCCAGCCGACTGCGCCAGCCAAGACAGCAACCTGCACGCACTGTTTGCTATTATTTTCTTGGACACTTTAGTTATTATCTACTATTTCTATGATGTTTATCACTAGCATGTCTAGCTAAACGCTTAGTATCGGTTGGACATGAATCTATGAGTATTTCCTTTTGAGACTTGCGCCTAATGCATAGCTTGCTTGCTGATATTAATTCTGTGCACATTACTGGCAGCTTGTTACATGAGTAGGGGAAGCCTTGAACCGCAATCTTACTCTTGTCGCTTGTTGTTGTCTGTTAAACTAGTTGAATAGCCTGACGGTGCCAACTAGGAGTAACGCGCTAGGTTAGGCAATTACTACCTTGATCGGATTCGTAGTTGTTTAGTCTAGTGTAAGAATTAATAGCACATGAACTTTGATCGGAACATGCGCACATGTTAGGAAGCCTTGATCGGACACTAACATTAGCAAATCAAGCTATAGACATTTAGAGTCGATGATAAGGAATACACTCATAGAGGATTGTCTGCGCCGATACTTCTCATAAGTCATAGTACTTAATCTCTATTGCCTGCGCACGTCTAGTGCAATTTCCTGCGTTACGATACCACTGTTTACTTGCGCATCGCGCAACCCCGATCACTCACCCCCCAATCTTCGTAAGTGTAGGTTACTGGCTAAAACTGAACTGCTTGCTCCCTGTGGAGATCGACCCTTACTTAACCGCTGTACTAATGGAAGAGGAAGGATTATATTTGACGCGCACAACGACGCGCGATCAGAGATCCTGAAGTTGCTTGACGCAGGAGTCATTTACCCAATTTCGAACGGCAAATGGGTAAGTCCAGTGCACGTTGTGCCGAAAAAAGGAGGAATCACAGTAGAGGAGAATGTGCAGGGCGAGCTAGTTCCCAAGCGCATGCAAACTGGATGGCGCATGTGCATCGACTACAGAAAGCTTAACGCAGTCACGCGCAAGGACCTTTTCCCGCTACCCTTCATGGACCAGATGCTAGATCGATTAGCGGGGAAGCCCTACTTTTGTTTCTTGGACGGATACTCAGGGTACAATCAGATACCCATAGCTGCGGAAGATCAAGAGAAAACCACGTTTACCTGCCCATTCGGTACGTTTGCGTTTCGGCGCATGTCATTTGGGCTGTGTAACGCGCCAGGTACGTTCCAACGTTTAGTCATGAGCATCTTTTCTGATATGATTGGTATATGCATAGAAGTGTTCATGGATGATTTTACTGTGTACGGAGGTACCTTTGACGCATGCTTAACTCATCTTGATAAGGTCTTAGCGCGATGCATTTCCAAAAACCTAGTGCTCAATTATGAGAAATGTCATTTCATGGTATCACATGGAGTAGTACTAGGACATATTATCTCGCAGGAGGGGATCAAGGTAGATAAAGCCAAAATAGATCTTATTTCTAATCTGCCTTATTCCACTAACGTGCGCGATGTGAAATCATTCCTTGGGCATGCTGGGTTTTACAGGCGCTTCATAAAAGATTTTTCTAAGATTTGTATACCCCTGTCTAACCTCTTGCAAAAGGATGTGTGTTTCGAATTTACTGATGAGTGCAAGGCCGCATTTGACAAGCTGAAGGAGGCGCTAACAAGTGCGCCAGTGATGCGCGCGCCAGACTGGAGCCTGCCATTTGAACTGATGTGCGACGCAAGCGACTATGCAGTAGGTGCAGTCCTGGGACAGCGAGTGGACAAGAAGCCGCACGCCATTTATTATGCATCGCGCACACTGGACGCTGCGCAGAGGAACTACACCACCACGGAAAAGGAGCTTCTGACAATCGTGTTTGCACTGGAGAAGTTCCGCGCATATGTTCTTGGCGCCAGAGTCATCGTCTACACAGACCACGCAGCAATCTGTTACCTAATGTCCAAGAAGGAGAGTAAGTCGCGCCTGATGCGCTGTGTGCTCCTACTTCAGGAATTTGACTTGGAAATCAAAGATAAGAAGGGCACGGAGAACACAGTCGCTGACCACCTGAGCAGGATCGTGAAAGCAGAGGAGCCAGGGCGGATCAGGGAGACATTCCCTGACGAGCATCTGATGGCGCTAACAGGTAAGGTACCATGGTATGCGAACATTGCGAATTACTTGGTCACATGTACGTTTCCTCCTCATTTCACTAAAACCCAATGCATGAGATTAAAACATGAGTCCAAATATTACATTTCGGATGATCCGTATATGCTCAGAATAGGACCTGATCAGATTAAAACATGAGTCCAAATCTGCGTGCCTGACCATGAAATTAACTCTGTTTTGATGTTTTGTCATGCGCACGCATGTGGAGGACACTTTGGTCCAAAGCGCACAGGCAGAAAGATCCTGGATTGCGGATTTTATTGGCCGCACTTGTTTAGCGACTCGTATAACTACTGCAGGAACTGTGACAGGTGCCAGCGCACAGGAGGCATATCAGCGCTCAATGAGATGCCGCAGACGCCAATTCTAGTGGATGAAGTATTCGATATTTGGGGGATTGACTTCATGGGGCCATTTCCTCCATCTTCCGGATATGAGTATATATTGGTCGCGGTAGATTATGTCTCCAAATGGGTTGAGGCGAAGGCCACCCGGAAGGATGATGGTAAGACGGTCGCTGATTTTTTGAGAACTAACATTTTTTGCAGGTACGGAGTGCCTAAGGCAGTCATAAGCGACCAAGGGATGCATTTTTGCAATAGGATTGTGGCGCAGGTGTTCAAGCATTATGGAGTGCGGCACAAGACGTCCACCGCTTACCACCCTCAGACGAATGGCCAGGCTGAGGTTTCCAACCGAGAGATCAAGCGTATCCTGGAGAAAACTGTGAGACCATCGCGCAAAGACTGGAGCCAGCGCCTTGATGATGCGCTGTGGGCATACCGAACCGCACATAACACACCAATTGGGACTTCACCGTTTCGGTTGGTTTATGGAAAAGCGTGCCACCTGCCAGTGGAGTTAGAGCACAAAGCATACTGGGCATTGCGCGTTTGCAACCTGAACCTAGACGAGGCTGGTAAGGAGCGCGCATTTGAGCTAAGCAAATTAGAAGCGCTGCGCCTGGATGCATATGAGGGACTGCGCGATTACCAGGCGCGCACAAAGGCATTTCATGACAAAAATATCCTCAGACGCACTTTTGAGCCAGGAGACCAGGTACTATTGTTCTCCTCGCGCCTAAAGCTCATGCCTGGGAAGCTGCGCAGCAAATGGACGGGACCATACACGGTTACCAAGGTTTTCCCCTACGGAACAATCGAGTTAGAAAACGAGCACCGGCATCGTTTTCAGGTCAATGGGCAGAGAGGCAAAAAGTATTTAGGAGAACCTTGGGATGGCACAGCGCGCGAAGTTGAATTGGCAGAGCCAGAGATAGCAGATGCGCAGGTCGCTGCGCCAGAGTCGCCGCCAGATGCACCAGAGGGAGAACTGGGAACTATTGCTCATATTTCTTCTTCCTCTTTACCTAACCTCGTTACTTATGATTTATCACATACTTTTAACCATGCTGATCACCCTTCTGATCCTTTGCGCAGGAACAAGAAGAATACCACACACGCACGAGCGCGGGGTCACTCAGGGGCAAGTGTGGGGGAGGTCGCTGGCACACTTTTACGCCAGTAATGAGGTACAGTCGAGCCAACGACGTTAAACAAAGGCACTTGTCGGGAGGTAACCCGATACGTTTTACTTTTACATGTTTTTCTTTTAGTTTTCTAGTGTCTTTTAGCTAGTTTAGGACTTGTAGTTTTTTTTAGTCGCGTAGCAGTGCGCAGATCAGCTGCGCCAGTCAGGGGAGTATATAAGGGCAGTACTTAGAAAAAATTTCAGCACTTTTCACACTCGACCGTTGCAAGAAGCTCCCGCCCTCAGCATCCGCTCACCGTCCGGCACTCAACACAGCTTCCGTTTAGAGAGATTTGAGGAGCTTACAGTCGCACACTCACCAGGTAACCCTTCCCCTCAGATTTGAGCCGATTGAGTTAGGGTTTGTGCGATAGGAGGAGTGCCCTAGGTCTGAAATCGCACCGAGCTAGCATGCACCATTTGGAGTTTTGGTTAGGGGCTTTTGTAGGCGGACAGTAGGCGATCATTTGGTGAGAATTTGGCGAAGTTTAGAATTTTTGAGCCTTAGTTGACCGGAGGAACCCTAGCGCACCATGCAGCCTGCCGAGGATCAAGCGACCCCAGCTTCTTTCGCCAGCAAGTATGACGCCTTTCTGAGGCTGGAGATGTACGGGACCCCGTACATCAGTAGGGACTTCCTGCGAGAGGTCGGGATGGAGGACCTCATCGTGGAGAAGCTCGCCCTGGCGGGCTGGGAGGCGCTAATGGAGATCAACAGCGCAGCAGACAAAGAGGATACTGATCGCGCGTCGTTGTGCGCGTCAAATATAATCCTTCCTCTTCCATTAGTACAGCGGTTAAGTAAGGGTCGATCTCCACAGGGAGCAAGCAGTTCAGTTTTAGCCAGTAACCTACACTTACGAAGATTGGGGGGTGAGTGATCGGGGTTGCACGATGCGCAAGTAAACAGTGGTATCGTAACGCAGGAAATTGCACTAGACGTGCGCAGGCAATAGAGATTAAGTACTATGACTTATGAGAAGTATCGGCGCAGACAATCCTCTATGAGTGTATTCCTTATCATCGACTCTAAATGTCTATAGCTCGATTTGCTAATGTTAGTGTCCGATCAAGGCTTCCTAACATGTGCGCATGTTCCGATCAAAGTTCATGTGCTATTAATTCTTACACTAGACTAAACAACTACGAATCCGATTAAGGTAGTAATTGCCTAACCTAGCGCGTTACTCCTAGTTGGCACCGTCAGGCTATTCAACTAGTTTAACAGACAACAACAAGCAACAAGAGAGATTGCGGTTCAAGGCTTCCCCTACTCATGTAACAAGCTGCCAGTAATGTGCACAGAATTAATATAAGCAAGCAAGCTATGCATTAAGCGCAAGTCTCAAAAGGAAATACTCATAGATTCATGTCCAACCGATACTAAGCGTTTAGCTAGACATGCTAGTGATAAACATCATAGAAATAGTAAATAATAACTAAAGTGTCCAAGAAAACAATAGCGAACAGTGCGTGCAGGTTGCTGTCTTGGCTGGCGCAGTCGGCTGACGCAAATCCTCTCAACAAGCTCGTGTGTTTTCCAGTCCTGTTGCGCAGTGCCTCCTGGGTGTACGAATTGTGAATCCTGAGAATCGTCTGTGTGTCTCTGTAACCCTAGCCTCCTTCTCTTCTTTATATACTGCTCAGAGGCTCACTCTTGGCAACTTCCAAATCTGGTCGTGTCAGGATTTGGAAACACCAACATCTGCGCCTGGCGCACGGCATCTGCTTAGCGCAATCGGTTAGCGCACCGTGGTCGACTCTGCCAATTCTTCTGTTTGCGCCGCTAGCTCCGCAGGCTGTGTGATGCGCGTCCTAAACGCTGCCTGTTAGCGCGTATCCGACTTAGGCCCTCGTTTTGCCCTAAAATACAAAAACACTGGAAACCAGTAATCTTGTACACAAAATATTGCAAACAAGCACAGGGTTATGATCTAAATAATGCGTATAAATAGGCTCTATCAAACCCCCCCACACTTGCCCCTTGTTCGTCCTCGAACAAGCACTCAAGCACGGATACTACTACCTCTCTGGAGTCTAGCGCACAGTCTTGCACTCTGGCGCGATCTGCACGACTGAACACCTTGCGCTGCTCTACCACCTGCGCACATCTGCTGTCAACAGTTTAAGTATAGTGATTTGGCAATTCATTACCTCTCAGCTGGGATGAAGATCATTTCGGATGGCTGGGAGATAACTCTTTATAGGCGCCAGGTTGTCAGCTCTAACTCCGAGGATGGGTATATGGTTAACAGCGCAAGCTTCTTCCCGCGCGTGATTCTTCCGCGCACTTCCTGGGAACTCAAGCCTTTTGATGATTTTCTGTGGATTTTGCGCACGCTGGTACTTATTTGTGCGCATGCTGATTCTTTTGTAGTGTATATGTGCTGGTATTTTTTTTCTTTGTACAGCTTTGTCTACGGTTCCTATGTTTCCCAGAACGGTTCCAGTCTCGGCCTCCGGATAACAGCTATGGAACACCGCCCCGCTCTCCCTCCTTGGTCTATCTGCGCAGGTCGGCGCACGCGTTTACACCCGCGCCCGCCTTCCTTGGCTCAACTTCCAGAGGGAAGGTGGTCTGTTTTCCGACCTCGCCACGCTTTTGGGTATCTCGCCTTCGGCATCTGCGTGACTGAGCGCGCTCTCTTGTTCCGAAGGTCGTGAAGCACAGGCCTCCACTCGCGCTCTCGACCATATACCTCTCCTCTGAAGCGCGAGCGACTACCCGCCTCTCTAGAGCGTTTCTGTCAACTCCACATCCCCTGTATATCCCAACTAACAGGAGAAGAAAAAATGAAAAAATATACTAAAAACAGTTGATAGCGCACGACGCAATATGGGTAGCGCAAACAAGCTGAACAGTGCGCGCAACCCGCACTCAAGCGCACTACTGCTACTGTTTCCTTTAATTAAACTAAGCTACACTAAAAAGCTCAAAAAACGTGAAATGTAAGTGTAACGCTCCCCCCCCCCCCCACACTTAAACCGAGACGTGTCCCCACGACTCAAGCTCAAGCGCACGGAGGTTGCGCACATGCATGCAAGCAAAATAAAGAACATAAAACATGTAAAAGTAAAACGAGTCGGGTTACCTCCCGACAAGTGCCTTTGTTTAACGTCGTTGGCTCGACTGTACCTCGTTACTTGCCCAAATGTGTGCCAGCGACCTCCCCCACTCTTGCTCCTGAGTGACCCTGCGCTTGTGCATGTGCTGTGTTCTGCGTAGTCCTGCGCAAAGGGTGAGAAGGGTAGTCAACATGGATAATATGTGAGAAGTCTGCAGTAACGAGGGTAGATGAAGAGGAAGAAGAAATGTGAGCAATAGTTTCCAGTTCTCCCTCTGGTGCATCTGGTGGTGCCTCTGGCGCAGCAGCTGGGGCATCTGCCATCTCAGGTTCTGCCAAGTCAATGTCGCGCACTGTGTCGTCCCAAGGTTCTCCTAGATACCGTTTGACTCTCTGCCCATTGACCTAAAAACGATGCCGGTGCTCGTTTTCTAACTCGATTGTTCCATAGGGGAAAACCTTGATGACTGTGTACGGTCCAGTCCATTTGCTGCGCAGCTTTCCAAGCATGAGCTTCAGGCGTGATGAGAATAATAATACCTGCTCTCCTGGCTCAAAAGTGCGTGTGAGGATATGCTTGTCATGAAACGCCTTTGTCTGCTCCTTGTAATCGCGCAGTCCCTCATAGGCATCTAGGCGCAGCTCTTCTAATTCACTCAGCTCAAATGCGCGCTCCTTTCCAGCCTCATCTAAGTTCAGGTTGCAAATGCGTAAGGCCCAGTATGCTTTGTGCTCTAACTCCACTGGCAGGTGGCAGGCTTTTCCGTAGACCAACCAAAACGGTGAAGTCCCGATTGGTGTCTTATGCGCAGTGCGGTATGCCCACAGCGCATCGTCCAGGCGCTGGCTCCAATCCACTTGATTTCTCTGTTAAAGACCTCGGCCTGTCCATTTGTCTGAGGATGATAAGCAGTGGACGTCTTGTGGCGCACCCCGTAATGCTTGAAAACTTGCGCCACGATCCTGTTGCAAAAGTGCGTCCCCTGGTCGCTGATGATTGCCTTAGGCACCCCGTACCTGCAAAAGATGTTAGTTTTCAGAAATTCAGCGACCGTCTTACCGTCATCCTTCCGTGTGGCCTTAGCTTCGACCCATTTGGAGACATAGTCCACCGCGACCAATATGTATTCATATCCTGCAGACGGGGGAAAAGGCCCCATGAAGTCAATTCCCCATATGTCAAACACTTCATCCACTAGAATTGGCGTCTGCGGCATCTCGTTGCGCGCTGATATGCCTCCTGTGTGCTGGCACCTGTCACAATTCCTGCAATAGTCATATGCGTCTCTAAACAGGTGCGGCCAATAAAATCCGCAGTCCAGGACCTTCCTGCTGGTGCGCTTGGGACCAAAGTATCCTCCACATGCGTGCGCATGACAAAACATCAAAACAGAGTTAAATTCATGGTCAGGCACGCAGCGCCTCAATATCTGATCTGGTCCTATTCTAAGCATATAAGGATCATCCCAAATATAATGCTTGGACTCATGTTTCAATCTCATGCACTGGGTTTTATTAAAATGCGGAGGAAACGTACCTGTGACCAAGTAATTCGCAATGTGTGCATACCATGGTACCTTACCTGTCAGCGCCATTAGATGCTCGTCAGGAAAAGTCTCAGTGATCTGCCCTGGCTCCTCCTCCTTCACGATTCTGCTCAGGTGATCCGCAACTGTGTTCTCTGTGCCCTTCTTATCCTTGATCTCCAGGTCGAATTCCTGCAGTAGGAGCACCCAGCGCATCAGGCGCGGCTTAGTTTCTTTCTTGGACATTAGGTAGCGGATGGCTGCGTGGTCTGTGTATATGATGACCCTGGCGCCTAGAACATATGCACGGAACTTCTCTAGCGCAAACACAATTGCCAGAAGCTCCTTCTCCGTGGTGGTGTAATTCCTTTGCGCAGCGTCCAGTGTGCGCGATGCATAATAGATGGCATGCGGTTTCTTGTCCACTCGCTGCCCCAGGACTGCACCTACTGCATAATCGCTTGCGTCGCACATCAGTTCAAATGGCAGGTTCCAGTCTGGTGCGCGCATCACTGGCGCACTGGTCAGCGCCTCCTTCAGCTTATTGAACGCGGTCCTGCACTCATCAGTAAAATCGAAGCACACAACCTTTTGCAAGAGGTTAGACAGGGGAATACAGATTTTAGAGAAGTCTTTTATAAAACGCCTGTAAAATCCGGCGTGCCCTAAGAATGACTTCACATCGCGCACGTTTGTGGCGTAAGGTAGATTAGAAATAAGGTCTATCTTAGCTTTGTCTACCTTGATCCCCTCCTCTGAGATAATGTGTCCTAGCACTACACCATGCGTTACCATGAAATGGCATTTTTCATAATTAAGCACTAGGTTCTTAGAAATGCAGCGCGCTAAGACCTTATCTAGATGAGTTAAGCACGCATCAAAGGTACCTCCATATACAGTAAAATCATCCATGAACACTTCTATGCATATACCAATCATATCAGAGAAAATGCTCATGACAAGTCGTTGGAACGTACCTGGCGCGTTGCACAGCCCAAATGACATGCGCCGAAACGCAAATGTACCGAACGGGCAGGTGAACGTGGTCTTCTCCTGATCCTCCGCAGCTATGGGTATCTGATTGTACCCTGAATATCCATCCAAGAAACAAAAATAGGGCTTACCTGCTAATCTGTCCAGCATCTGATCCATAAAGGGTAGCGGGAAATGGTCCTTGCGCGTTACTGCGTTAAGCTTCCTGTAGTCGATGCACATGCGCCATCCAGTCTGGATGCGCTTGGGAACTAGCTCGCCCTGCGCATTCTCTTCCACTGTGATTCCTCCCTTCTTAGGCACAACGTGCACTAGACTGACCCATTTACTGTCCGAGATGGGGTAGATGACTCCTGCGGCAAGCAACTTTAGAATTTCCTTCTGCACTACCTCCATCATATTTGGGTTCAATCTGCGCTGAGCCTCTCTGGATGGTTTGGCACCATCTTCCAACAGAATTCTATGCATGTATACGTCTGGGCTCACTCCACGCAGATCTGCCAGTGTCCATCCTATAGCGCGCTGGTTCCTGCGCAGCACCTGCTGTAAACGCACTTCCTGCTCCTCTTCTAATCCTTTCTTTATGATCACTGGCAGGGTGCCTTCATTTCCCAGGAAAATGTATTTGAGGTGCTCGGGAAGTTGCTTCAGCTCTACCTTGGGTGCCTGTTCAATAGAGGGCAAGATTTTATTGGCAGTGCAAATATGAACTATATCGTGTACCTGTTTGAGTTCTGGTTCAGCACTGCTCAGTTCCTCGTCCTGCTCCTCCAACTCTGTCTGTGCCAGTAGCTCTGGTCCTACCGTTGCGCTTGCGCATTGCGCATCTGTGACTAAATCATCTAAGCTGTCCATTGCGTGCACTGTGGCGTCCTCATGAGGATGCTGCATCCCCTTGAATATATTGAAATGGATTTCTTCGCCGTCAACCTCCATGGAAAGCGTGCCCCTCCACACGTCTATCTTTGTGCACTGCTGGTGCTTGATTCACCCTCCATTTCCAGCACATAAAAATCTGCTGGAAACACCAGCTCTCCTACTCGCACAAGAACATCCTCGATCATGCTTGCAGGTTGTTTGCAAGACCGATCTGCTAGCTGAATAGTGAGACCTGCAGGCTTTAGTGGTCCAAGGCGCAATGTCGTATATAGGGAATAAGGTAACAAATTGATGGATGCGCCTAAATCAATCATGCAGTTGCTCACTGTGGTCTTACCTAAAGTGCAAGGGATAGTGAACGTACCTGGGTCTCGGCACTTAGGTGGTACCTTATGTTGCACGATCGCTGAGGCCTGCGCATTGAGCATTACCTGTGCGCATTCGCCTTTCCTTCTCTTGTTTGTGCACAGCTCCTTTAAAAACTTGGCGTACCTGGGAATCTGCCGAACTGCTTCGATAAGGGGAATGTTGATTTCCACCTTGCTGAGTAACTCGTATAGTTCCTTGTCCAGCGCTTCCTTTCTAGCCGATGGTGCCTGCACAGGAAAAGCTGCAGGTATATTAGTACGATTCGTGCTCTTGTCTTTTAATTGCGTTATACCTGGCGCTTCGCCCTGCTGGCTTGTGACTGGCACTTCTGGTTGCGCGTCTTGCTCTGGTTGCGCATTCTGTTCTGCTGGATCCGGGACTTGCGCAGCTGGTTGCGCGGGCGCCTTCGAGGTCTGCTTTGCTCCTATTGTGCGCCCAGTCCTCAGTGTTACTGCATTGACTCTTCCTTTGGGGTTCTGAATCACTTGCGAAGGCAGGTTGCCATCGCTCTTTTTCAGCTCATACACCGTGGTGGAGATCTGTGATAGCTGCTTTTCAATGGACTCGAACCTCTTGTCATATTTCTTGTCATTTTTGCGCACCGTGTCTGCTAGCTGCCCCACGATATCTTCCAAAGATCGCCTCGGTTGCTGATTGTTATGCACTGGTGCGTCAGTGCGGCGATGCGGTGGATTGTAGGGCGCAGCTTGTTGCGTCTGCTGTGGTGCACGCTGATCTGTGGACTGCCTCTGGAAATTGTTCTCCTCCTTCCATCTGAATTCATTTGCTGCCAGTCCAAAGCGCGGCTGATTCTGGCTCTGTGGTCCTCTGTTATCCCATCCTCCAAGAGCATTGACATCTCCAGATTCCTCGAAAAGTGTGGGACACTCATCAGTTTTGTGCTCGGTGGACCTGCAGAATTCACATACCTTTGGCGCAACTGGTTGTGCGCTTTGCGCACTCATCAATTTCTGCAGCATGGCCTTCATTTCCTTGATCTCAGCGCTTGTTTCTAACTGATGCACAGAACGCGTACGACTATTTTCGAGTGTTAGCTGATGTCTTACCTGACCAGCAGAGTCTTCTATCAGCTGCCACGCGTCTTCTGGATACATGTTGCAAATGTCGCCTCCTGCGCATGCGTTCAATAACCTCAGCTCCATGGGTAGCAATCCATTCAGGAAGTTCTCTATCAGCACATTCTGGGGTAGGCCATGATTGTAGCAGTTGGCCTCTAGCTCCCTGCAACGCTCGTAAAGCTTTGCAATAATTGCCACTTGTTGAATCCATGATGAGGGCAATCTCTTTGAAGCTCTTTGAAGCACTCATAAGCCTCATAGAAGGTTTCATCGTCACGTTGAGTAAATTGATTGATTCTATCCCGAATCTTCTTTGTCTTGGCGGAAGGCAAGTATTGGATTACAAAGGCTTGTGCTAGTCCCTCCCAAGTGTTGAATGTATCCGGTTCATGACTCATCAACCAATCCTTAGACTTCCCGGAAAGTGAGAACGGAAAAACCTTCATGTATACCCACTCTTGTTGGATGCCCGGCATTTTGTATGTGCGGCATAGCTCCGTAAATTGGGCCAAATGTGCATTTGGGTTTCTGATAATGTAGTATGGCAGTGTTTGACAAAACCAGCACAAGTGAACAAAGAGCTGCTACAGCACAAGTGAACAAGCAGACCAGCACAAGTGAACTAGCAGCAACTGCAGCAGGGGATGCTATAGCAGGAGCTTGTTCAAGTGGCTGCATCACCTGTCCGAGAAGCAGCAGCGTCCTGGGTTTGTCTAGAAGGGCTGGAAACTCTACGGAGAGCATCTGAAGAATTTCTAAAATGTTGTGGAGTATTGATAGAGGCTATTTGTACGCATTATTTAGATCATAACCCTATGCTTACTTGCAATATTTTATGAGCAAGATTACTCGTTTCTAGTGTTTTTGTATTACAGGGCAAAACGAGTCCTGGAGTCGGATACGCGCTAACAGGCAGCGTTCTAGGAGTGAGAGATCCGCCTGCGGAGATAGCAGCACAAGCAGAAGAGAAGTTGGCGAGAGTCAGTAGCGGTGCGCTAGCCGATGCGCTAGCCGAATGCTGTGCGCCAGGCGCAAAGTCCAGTGACCAGATTTGGAAGTTGCCAAAGGTGAACTTCCTGGGCAATATATAAACAAAGGAAGTCTAGGGTTTCAAGAGAGAGATATCACAGCCATCATTGGACGACACACATCAGAGAGAGCGGCAACACTGGAAAACACACGGACTTGTTGAGAGGATTTGCGCCAGCCGACTGCGCCAGCCGAGAAGACAAGCTGCACGCACTGTTTGCTACTTGTTTCTCAGACACATTAGTCATTATTTACTATTCTATGATGTTTATCACTAGCATGTCTAGCTAAACGCTTAAGTGTTGGTCGGGCATGAATCTATGATGCACTTTCTTTGAGACTTGAGCTTAATGCATAGTTTACTTACTTGTATTAATCCTGTGCGTATGGAGACAGCTAGTTGCATGAGTAGGGGAAGCCTTGAACCGCAATCTTACTTGTGTTGCTTGCTTGTCATATGTTAAACTAGTTGATAGCTTTACGGTGACAACTAGGAGTAATGAGCTAGGGTAAGAAGTTGCTACTGTGACAGGATTCGCAGCTGTTTTAGTCTATGTTCTAAGGATTAATAGCACATGAACTTTGAACGGAACATGCGCACGTGTTAGGAAGCCTTGACCGGACACTAACGCAAGTGAAATTAAGCTATAGACATATTAGAGTCAGTGATAAGGAATGCACGCATAGAGGATTGTCTGCCCAATACTTCTCATAGTCATAGTATCTAGTCTCTACTGCCCGCGCACGCCTAGTGCATTTCTCTGCGTTTCACACTGTTACTCGCGCACTGCGCAAACCAATCACTCACCCCCCAATCTTCGTAAGTGTAGGTCACTGACTAAAACTGAACTACTTGCTCCCTGTGGAGATCGACCCTTACCTAACCGCTGTACTGAGTGGAAGAGGAAGGATTATATTTGACGCGCACAACGACGCGCGATCAAGTATATTCCAGTGAGGTTTCCTAGTCAGAGAAGGAGATTTGCATTGTAGATAAAAATCAAATCTAATCTCCTAGATTGTAGGAGATAATTGTTCCTTTTGGGACATTGCTTAAACCTGGACATTGCTTAAAACTGGTGCTGCTATTTAAGAGAAAGGGGTTTAGAGCAGAAGGGGTGATCGAAGCTGAGGGATATACGAGTGCATACACAGAAATTCAGAGAGAGCAATTTTGGCGTGTGACGGACGAATTCTTCGATCATCACCCGGGAGCAGAGCGTGAGCGCAGAGCTGTGGTGACAGAAGCAAAAGGGAATCAGGACTTGCAAAGTCTGATTCGAGCTTGATCTGGAAGCCAATTCAGAGCTGTGGTGCTTGTTGGTTGATCAAGGGCAGCCGCGGAAGAACTGACGGGTGTGTGGCTCGGTCAAGTGTCTAAGCGGTGGTTCTCGCTAGTGGCAGGTGGTCACTGAGTGAGGGGGAGTATTCCAGAGTGTGCAGCGCTCGTGGAATCGTTCGAACGGCTCCGCAAAAGGCTTTGGAGCGACGCGGACAATTGTGCTTCAGCTGTGTGTTACAGCAGTTGCTACAGCAACCCTGCTGAGTGAGTGTAGTTTAGAATAGGCTGAGTCTTGAGAAGTCTGTAGCTATTCTAGATTGACATTTGTAGAGGGTGTGCAGACACAAGTCAGAGCCTGTTCTGATTGTGTCAAGTGATCCACACAAGGTTGAGTAGCATAGGTTGCGTGGAGTTGTAACCGAGTGTACTTGGAGACCTTCGTGTTTAGTGGATTGAGGACTGGAGAATAGTCCTCCCCAGACGTAGGCAGTTGGCCGAACTGGGTGAACAAACTTCTGTCTTGTTCTTTGTTTGCTGAGACAATTTCTAAGTGAACAAGAGTGTGCTGCAGCAACTGCTTGTTCACAAATCTGCCTTACTGAGACGCTGTGAATTTCAATTCGTATCAGAGCCGGAGCTCGACACACAGAGTAAAAGATCCTACAGTGTCTCTGAAATCGCCGCGACAATGAAAGAAGGACAGAGCACAAGCAGACCTCCATTGTTGGAAGAAAGCAACTATGGATATTGGAAGGCTAGGATGAAAGCCTTCCTCAAGGCCATTGATGAAAAGACCTGGAGAGCAATCATGGTTCAGTGGTCTCCCCCAATTACTATGGATGAACAGGGAGTCACACGGATTAAGCCTGAAGAACAATGGACTGCTGAAGAGGGAGTTGCAGCAACTGGTAATTCAAAGGCCTTGAATGCAATTTTTGCTGCAGTTGATGCTAACAATTTCAGGTTGATATCGAATTGTGACATGGCCAAATAAGTGTGGGAAATTTTGCAAACTACACATGAAGGAACTGATAGAGTGAAGTTGTCAAGACTCCAGATCATTGCTACACAGTTTGAGAATCTGAGAATGCTGGAAGAGGAGACTGTCACTGAGTTTAATGCTAAACTCTGTGATCTTGCAAATGAAGCCCATGCTATTGGTGAACCCATCCCTGAAGAAAAGCTTATCAGAAAGGTTCTCAGATCGATGCCCACAAGATTTGACATGAAAGTGACGGCCATTGAAGAAGCTCAAAATGTCAGATTTATGAGGCTTGAAGAGTTGATGGGGTCTCTCAAACAATTTGAGATGAAGCTGGTTAAAGAAAACATCACTGCTAAGGACAAGGATGTTGGACTAAAAGCTGAAGCAGAATCCAAGAAGGCAGTTCCAGATGATCAGCTGAGTATGCTTGTTAAGAACCTTGGAAAGCTCCTGAAGAACATGGAATCCAGAACTGGGAAAAGCTCTTCCTCGCGAAAACAATTCAGAAGGGGTAGTGAAAATAAAGGGAAAGGGAAGGAATCAGCTCAGGATGAAGATGAGAAGAAAGAAATGAAAAAGGGAGTCCAATGCTAGAACTGTGAAGGATATGGACATATTGAGGCTAACTGTCCGAGCAAAACCTTCAAAAATTCAGAGAAAAAGAACAGCAAGTCTCTGAGAGAAAAATGGAGTGACTCTAGGATAGTGATGAAGAAAACTGTGTTGTGCTAACTAGTGTGTCAGATTTCAACCTCAAACAACTAAAGATGGATGAATTTCACTATGGGATTGAAGTATCTGAAAGTGAAGATGAAGAGGGCTCATCTGACAGTCTGATTGAGTATCTGAGGAAGATCCTGAAATAGTGTGAGGCAGCTCTTCAGACAAATCAAGCATTGACTGACAGAGTCAAGGTTCTGGAAGAAGAACGAAGGAAATTTCTCCTCACTTCCAACAGTCAAGTAACCATTCTGAAAAGGGAAGACACAGGAAGACAACTTATTGACACTGGTTCCTCACCAGCAACAGCCAAGGAAACTGACTCTCAGAAAAATATCTTGGATGAAATTTTGTCTTATCAAAGACTTGGAAAAGGGAGAACGGAGCTTGGGTATACTGGTGAAGAAAGTTCTAGAGGAACAGTTTTCATTAAAGCCTTAGATGCCATGATTGACGAAAAAATTAATACAGGTGAGCTCCTGAAACCTGCAGGGAAAGTTGGAACTAGACAGGTAAACAAGAGGATGCTGCAGCACCTGGCACATCATCCTTCTAAAACAAAGCAAAAGGGTCAGAATAAAAGGAGTTCTTGCACAAGTATTGGGAATCAGAAGACTACCTTCAACCTGAAGCAACAGCACAGAACCACCTCAGTTGAAAAAGGGGGACCAAAATCCAGAACCAACACAAGCTGCATAGAGACTCCGTACCCAGTTGCTTCCAGAAAGGTTCATTGCTGGATAGAATCACAGAGAAGGATCTCTAGGACTGCTGAACCAGGGCACTGGATTGCTAAAGATAGCAGGAAACCACAGGTTATACAGGTGTGGAAACCTAAACATGACAAACGAAGAGATAGGAGCCTTGAGGGTCGGAAGAGGAGGAACTCTAGACAAACTCAGATATGGGTGAAGAAGTCACCATCAGAACCTGTCAAGGATCCGCCAAGAAACTGTCTTCCGGAATGAATTGGTGAACTAGCTCGCGTCTGCTATAGCAACCTGGTCTAAATAAGCTTGTTCACATGTTTTGGTTGCTAAAGCTGGGAGAAGGCACATGTGTGGCACGTGATCCAGAAGCTTCAAGGTGAAAAAGAAGATAACGGGTAAATCAACTTCTAGAGCAAAGGCAAGTTGAAGGCGCTTCCCAGAAATCGGTGCTGATCATCCCCACTGTGCGTTCCTCAAACCTTCTACAACCCTGCAACAATGGTGAAGACTCGTGTTTTAAAGAAGAATCTGGCAGCAGACCGACAAGGCAGGTCTGAAAGGAGGACCAAGTCGCGCAATGAGCCCCTGCTCAGCGTCTGGATGTGGTGGTGTGGGAACCAGCACCTCTCCGTGTGTCGCACAGCGTGCCCTCTCCACAAGAAGGAACTTCGCAGAAAAGGAGGCGCCTGGTACGTGACGAGGAACCTGTATCCAGTACAGCTGTGCTATCTGAAGAGGCTGTGGCTGAGGAAGTCTCTGAAGAAGAACAAGCTACAGAGGATGCTGTAGCAGGTTCTGCAGAAGAAAGGTGCAGAACACTTGTTATGTCCCCGGGCATTGTGGGTGAAGTGGAGGAAACAGTAGCTGAGTCTCCTGAACAAGAACCTGCTGCAGCACATCCTCCTCCTCCCTCAGACAAAGGAAAAGCTTCTATCCTAATCCCAGTCTCCAGCAGTGAAGAAGAAGAATCAAGTGAAGAAAATGCAGGTGCTTCTGGTGAACCGTCTGTGAGAGGACCTGCATTGGTAGACACAACTGCAACCACAGTGGGAGGTATTTGGTTCAGAAATAGGAGTGCTTCTCAATCCTGGAGTGCTGTTGAGAGGAAGCATATTGTGTCAGAGAAGAGGCTGGACCTGGACAAGTACAGATCAGCAGCAATTATTCAGCTTCTCACCGAGGTAAACCTTCTCAAGTCCCTAACCTTTCCATTCAGATTCAATATAGCTCTGGTTAGGGAATTTATTGTGAATATGGAAGAGAAGTTTGGTGAGGAAGGAGTGGATGAGTTTGGAAGAAGTTGGGTACGGGGTAAGACAGTTCTTATTACCCCAGAAAAAAATTGATGAATTTCTTGAGATCCATGAGAATGCCAGAGCTCCCACTGATGTTCAGCCAGAGATGTTGGCTAAGGTTCTGACAGGGGGAGTGTGCCTGTCTTGGGGAGGTCTCAATCTGAGTGCTGCTGAACTAACCTCCAAGAATGCCTTGCTATATCATCTGGGCATTAGAAACTGGATCCCCAGCTCTCACAGGGGGAAGGTTAGCAAAGCCTTTGCTAACCTTCTCTACTCCATTGGGAAGAGGAGGCGAATCAGCCTGGGCAGTGTGATGTTTCCCCAGCTTGCTACTCATGCCGGTAGCGCTTCCTCCAGCAAGCCCATTGTGCTCCCCTCCCTCATCTATGGGATGATGGTCTCACAGCATCCGGAGCTTGGTGAGATTTCTGAAGGTTTATTTGAGGAGTTGCAGGTCTTCACAGTAGACCACAAGCTGTTCAAAGGGAAGCATGCAGTGGACATAGCTTATGAGGATCCACTCCTGGTTGGTGATTTAGCTCCAGCTCCCCTGGAGGATTCTCTTCCCCCTACTGCAACAATTCAATCAGCCCTCCGTGCCAGAATTGTGAGCCATCTAAGATCTGAGATGGTCATTCTTGAAGCCGAAGCCAAAAGGAGGGAAGCTAGGCGTGGACAGATCAGAAGTCTGCTTAGAGACCTGGAGTTCCCGGCAGATGAGGAGCAGGCCCCTTGAGCATCTGTGACAAAAAGGGGGAGAGAAGAAGTAAAATGCTACTGCTACTGCTACTGATGAACTGATGTTTTTTTTTTGCTGACCCTGTGTGGTTGTGCTACTGCCAAGTGTGGCCACATCTGCTTACTCTCTATTGTTGAATTTTTTATTTAGAGTATTTAGAGTATGTTCTGGTTCATGGGAGAGTGCATAAGTGTTCTAGGGTTTTGTCAAAATGCCAAGGGGGAGATTGATAATGTAGTATAGCAGTGTTTGACAAAACCAGCACAAGTGAACAAGGAGCTGCTACAACACAAGTGAACAAGCAGACCGGCACAAGTGAAACTAGCAGCAGCTGCAGCAGGGGATGCTATAGCAGGAGCTTGTTCAAGTGGCTGCATCACCTGTCCGAGAAGCAGCAGCGTCCTGGGTTTGTCTAGAAGGGCTGGAAACTCTACGGAGAGCATCTGAAGAATTTCTAAAATGCTGTGGAGTATATTCCAGTGAGGTTTCCTAGTCAGAGAACTGTGGTGCTTGTTGGTTGATCAAGGGCAGCCGCGGAAGAACTGACGGGTGTGTGTCTCAGTCAAGTGTCTAAGCGGTGGTTCTCGCTAGTGGCAGGTGGTCACTGAGTGAGGGGGAGTATTCCAGAGTGTGCAGCGCTCGTGGAATCGTTCGAACGGCTCGGCAAAAGGCTTTGGAGCGACGCGGACAATTATGCTTCAGCTGTGTGTTACAGTAGTTGCTACAGCAACCCTGCTGAGTGAGGGTAGTTTAGAATAGGCTGAGTCTTGAGAAGTCTGTAGCTATTCTAGATTGACATTTGTAGAGGGTGTGCAGACACAAGGCAGAGCTTGTTCTGATTGTGTCAAGTGATCCACACAAGGTTGAGTAGCATAGGTTGCGTGGAGTTGTAACCGAGTGTACTTGGAGACCTTCGTGTTTAGTGGATTGAGGACTGGAGAATAGTCCTCCCCAGACGTAGGCAGTTGGCCGAACTGGGTGAACAAACTTCTGTCTTTTTCTTTGTTTGCTGAGACAATTTCTAAGTGAACAAGAGTGTGCTGCAGCAACTGCTTGTTCACAAATATGCCTTACTGAGACGCTGTGAATTTCAGTTTCAATACCCGTCAAATTGATGTGCGGCCACCATATGGAGGAGGGCGGATTTGATTTCAAATTCTTGGTCTTCTCCCTCTGGCAAGCAAATAGGAGAACCATAATGTCCAATGGTTGGGGCGATGTACGCCCCAACCGGTCTTTCTTCTTCCTCTTGCGGAAGAGGAGCATTTCCTTGCCTTCTAGGAATTTGTGGATCCATATTTCCCGTTTGTTCGGCTCGTATAGGCGAAGGAGTATCCAAATGAGGTGTGTGAAGCTCGTGTGAAGCGGAGGGATGAGAAGGTTGGCTTGTAGTTGAGGTAGAAGCTTGTTCTTGTATTCTCTTGCTGCTTGCTCTAGTGCGCATTCAATCACCTATGAAGCAACCAAAGAAGCTTTTGTAAGTGTGAACTTAAATAGAGACAAACAAGAATAGCACGCACGCAAGCAATTACGACAACTAAATAAAAGAAAAAAAAGTGAAGTAAACTAACTAAAAGTAATACTAATTAGCAATCTAGTCTAATGGCTAAGTCCCCGGCAACGGCGCCATTTTGACGTTGGCGTTTTAGGCAAGAAAAATGAAGTGCTATTCTAGTCACGCAAATATCAAACAATATTTATAACCGAGTGACCACGGGTCGAACCCAAGAGAAAAGCTTAGACTAATTAATGCTACTATTGTAAGTCTACGGTTTTTTGGGGGGTTTTGTCCTCCTATAGAGGTATCTCTAGTAAGCGCTAAAGATAAATGATATTTTTGGGTTTTGCTTAAGATAAATGATATCTTATCTACAAAGTAGGAGATAAGATCTTTTTGAAATCTTTTAGGAACTTCCTAAAGTTGATATTAATGAGGCAAAGAGTTCATATTTAAAAGAAGACTGGGCAGAGAAGTAGAGAGATCAGAGAGTCGTGCGGAGAATTGGATCACCGCCGTCAGTAGAGTGTGAGCGCAAAGTAGAGTGGTTGTAGCAAAGGCTGATCGAAGACTTGTCGAGTTTGATCAAAGCTTGATTGGAAAAGGCCAATTCAGAGAAGGACTTGCTTGTTGGCTGATCAAGGAATGCGGCAGAAGAGTTATCGAGGGGAGGAATTCGGACAATCTGCTGAAGGCCTATTCTCGCTAGTGACAGGCCGTCACTGAGTGAGGGGGAGCATTCCGTAGAGAGGAACACTCACATAGTTCGAACAGCTTAGCGGAAGGCATTGGAGCGATGTGGGCAGAACCTAGACAAACTAGTTGCACAAGGGGGTGCTATAGCAATCTATGGTGACATTGTTTAATTAGAATAGGTTGAGTATGTGGAATTAGAGGAATAGCTATTCTGAATTAATTCGAGTGTGTAGGTGTGTGAGACACGAATCAGAGAGTGTTCTAATTGTGTGTGAACTACTAGTTGAGGTAGGGTAGCATAGGTTGGCCGTGAGTCTAATCTGTGTTGTATGGAGCACCTTGGAGACTAGTAGATTGAGGACTGGAGTATAATCCTTCCCCGACTTAGGCAGTTGGCCGAACTGGGTGAACAAATCTCTGTTCATTGTTTTCTCCTTGCTGCACAAGATCCGACTGTACAAGAGTTTGCTAAAGCAACTGCTTGTACACGATCAGTAACTCAGAGGCGTTGCAAATTTTTCAATTGGTATCAGAGCGGGAACTCGACACACAGCGTAAAGACCCTGAGCGCCTAGCTGAGAAGTGCAAGAAACAATGAAGGAAGGTCAGAGTACAAGCCGGCCACCTCTTTTGGAATAAAGCAACTATGGTTATTGGAAGGCTATAATGAAAGCATTCCTCAAAGCTATTGATAAGAAGACTTGGAGAGCTGTTGTGGTTGAATGATCCCCTCCCTTGACAATTGATCAGAGGGGAGTTACCAGAAAGAAACCAAAGGAGGAATGTACTGATGAAGCGGAAGCTACATCAACTGGTAACTCAAAATCTGTAAACGTTATTTTTGCTGCTATGCTTACAACTTCAGGTTGATTTCCAAGTGCGACATTGCTAAACGAGCATGGAGATTCTTCAAACAGCTCATGAAGGATCTGATAAAGTAAAGACATCAAGAATGCAGATTATTATCTCAGTTTGAGAGCTTAAACATGCAAGAAGAGGAGTACATCACTGAGCTCAATACTAAGCTGTGTGATCTATCGAATGAAGCTCATGCCTTCGGAGAACCAATTCCAGATTAGAAGCTTATAAGGAAAGTTCTCAGATCATTGCCCACCAGATTTGACATGAAGGTGACATCCATTGAAGAAGCTCAAAATGTCACGCATATGAGGCTGGAGGAACTGATAGGATCCCTCAAATAGTTTGAGATGAAGCTGATCAAGGATAATACACCAGTCAAAAGCAAGAGTGTTGGTCTAAAAGCTGAAACAGAAAAGAAGAAGCCTTCAACTAATGATCAACTAGGTCTCCTGGTAAAGAACTTTGGGAGCCTCTTGAAGAACATGGGATCAAGATCTGGCCAGAACTCAAATCCAGGAAGGGTGGTGAAAATCAGAGAAAGGGGAAGGAACAACCCCAGGATGAGGATGAGATGAAAGAAAAAAAGAAAGGTATCCAATGCTGAAGTTGTGAAGGTTATGGACATCGAGAAGCTGACTGCCCTAGCAAATAGATGAAGGCTTCTGAAAAAAAAGAGCAGCAACTCTCTGACAGCCAAGTGGAAAGATGGAGATTCTCTGGAAAGTGGGGAGGAGAATTATATTGTGTTATCAACTGTTTTCAATTCTGATTCTAAAGATTCAATAAAACAGTTCAATTATGGGACTGAAGTTTCAGATAGTGAAGATGATGAGTCACAGATGAAAACTTGGTAGAGAATCTGGGAATCATCTTTCAGAAGTGTGAAGAAGCCTTACACATAAACAGATGATTGACTGGCAGAAGTGACCAGTCTAGAAGAAGAGCGTGAAGAGCTACTTGACAAAATCTCATCACTCATTGAGCTAGTATCTCAGCCAAAGGAAGAAGAACCCACTGCCGAGAAGAGTGATCCCATCATCCTTCAACAAACAGAAAAGATGCCTGAAGCTCATAACAATATACTGGATGAAATTCTTTCCTATCAGAGATATGGAGGAGGAAGTACGAGTCTTGGATACATTGGTGAAGGAAGCACTCGAATAAATGCCTTTGTCAAAGCTATTGAAGCAGCTAAAACTAGGGATCTAGAAACAGAAAAAGTTATCAGTAGGAAACTAACTATGAAAGAAAAACCCAGAAACCTGAACAAGGGGTTGCTACAGCAACCGCTGTATCAATCTCCTGTAGCAGAAAGAAAACTCAGCAGGAGAAGGTGCATAAACTATTTCTGTGATCAAGAGGGTCATGTTCCGATTAAATGCCCGATTTTGAAGAACTATTGGAGACCTTAAAAGTCAAGCAGAATCGGAAATCGGAGGGCCAAACTATGCAGTCGTATGTCCTTCAGCTCTACAAGACCAGTAAGGGACTACCGATATTCAGATGATCCAAGGATAGTCAGAAACACTAACAGAGCAACCAACCGGAGAAGGATTATCACAGAAGCCTCTTGGGAAAATCAGGTGAGGCAACCTAAATATGTCTGAAGGAAGGAAAGTTTGTTTGAACACACCAGTGTTCAGAAGTAATGGATATGCAAATCAGTTCAAGTATGGGTGAAGAAAGAATTATCGGAGATTCAAGGAAAACCTCCTGAAGATGGGCAGAACTCAGAACCAAGGATGGTTCAAGCTTAAGTTGCTATAGCAACATGTTTCTGCAAATAAGCTTATACAAGAATAGTTGGGACGCGTGCAAGAGACGTGCAGCTATTGAGAAAAACAAAAAAACAAGGGCAAAAAAAACGGGTAAATCAATTTTTTTCTAGGGCACAATGCTTCTTTGATGTTCAAGAGACGTTCTTCTTTGATGTTCTTTGGCTTAGTGTTGGATAGGAAACACGAGTTGTTAATCATATCAGAAATATTAATGTTGGAAGTACCTCGAGTTTGTCTTCCTTCGGTCAAGCTGCCAATGATGTTGGTGGTTGGATGATCCTTCTGGATTTTTCTAGGGCAAGTCTCACTGTGCCTGGTGTGGTTGGTGGATTCTGAACTGGTGGATCAGCATCTGATAATCGTCGGGTTCTGCTGAAGCATTTTCCAATGCTTCTTGTTCAGCTGTTCTTTTGATTTGAGACTGATAATGATCCTCAGTGTCAGAACCTTCTTCATCCTCGAAGTGTTTTCCCTCCTCTCCTAGGTCATTCATGATAACGTTGATGGATTCAATCACTTTTCCAGTTCTGGTGTTGAAGACACGCTATGCTCTGTTGTTTGTTGTATAGCCCAGAAATATCCCCGACTCACTTTTTGGATCAAACTTTGTCATGTATTCTCGGTCTCTAAGAACATAGCATTCACTTCGAAAAATATGAAAGTACTTCACGGGGGGTTTCTTTTCCTTCCATAATTCATAACAAGTTTTATCCGTCCCTCTCCTGATTGACACCTGATTGATGATATAGAATAAAGTGTTCACAGCTTCTTCCCAGAACTTCAGATGAACTTTTCTTTGCATGGATCATAACTCGGGCCATATCCTGTATAGTTCTGTTCTTTCGTTTAACTATCCCATTTTGCTGAAGGGTTATGGGTGAAGAGTACTGATGGGTGATTTCTCGGTTTCTACAAAATTCATTCATGGCTTCGTTCTCGAATTCTTTCCCATGATCACACCTAATGGCTGCTACTTTCACGTCTTTTTCTTGCTCTAGCCGTGTTAGTAAGGCCATCACTTCCTTCATTGTTTCTGATTTTTTACGTAAAAACTCTATCCATGAGTAGCGAGAGTAATCATCCACACACGCAAAGGCATATTTTTTCTTCCACAACTTTCTAAATCCATTAGTCCCATAAGATCCATATGTAGCAATTGCAGAGGTCTGGTGGAGCTTGAAATTTCACAGTGTCTCAATCCGGCAGATTTGTGAACAAGCAGTTGCTGCAGCACACTCTTGTTCACTAGAATTAATCTCAGCAAGCAACAAACAATGAACAAGTTTGTTCACCCAGTTCGGCCAATCTGCCTACGTCTGAGGAGGACTATTCTCCAGTCCTCAATCCACTCAACCAAAGGTTCCAAGTACACTAGGTTACAACGCACGCAACCTATGCTACTCAACCTCTTGTTGACTACTCAGCACAATCAGAACAAGCTCTGATTTGTGCCAGCACACCCTCTACAATATGTCAGTCTAGAATAGCTACAATCCTCTCAAAGAACTCAGCCTATTCTATCCTACACTACTCAGCAGGGTTGCTGCAGCAACAGCTGTAACACACAGCTGAAGCACACTATCCGCGTCGCTCCAAGGCCTTCTGCCGAGCCGATCGAACCACTCCAAGAGCGCTGCACACTCTGAGTAACTCCCCCTCACTCAGTGACCACCTGTCACTAGTGAGTTCTTCCGCACGAACCTCCACCGAGCCTTCCACCCGTCAGTTCTTCCGCGGCTGCCTTTGATCAACCAACAAGCTCCACAGCTCTGAATTGGCTTCCAGATCAATGCACGAATCAGTCTTTGCAAGACCTGATTCGCTTCTGCAATGCTCACCACAGCTCTGCGCTCAACGCTCTGCCCGTGTGTGTTTGATCGAAGAACAACGTCCGTAGCACCCAGAAAATCCTCTCTCTGAAATCTGTGTCTATTCTCGTGTATCACTCAGCTTCGATCACCCTCTTCAGCCCTCAAACCTTCTGCTTAAATACCCACACCACTTTAAGCAATTTCCAGGTTTAGGCAATTGACCCACAAGATCAATTATCTCCTAAAATCTAGGAGATTAGATTTGATTAATATCTTCAATGCAAATCTCCTTCTCTGACTAGCAAACCTTGCTGGAAAATGCTCAGCAGCATTTTAGAAAACCTTCTAAGAGCAAGAACACAACTGCCAAACCTCCAGAACGCACTCAGCACAAAGCTGCTACTCGGACAGTTGAACCAGCACTTGAACCAGCACCTGTTGCAGCATCCTCTGCTGCATCTGCTTCTGCTGCTGGTTCACTTCTGCTGCCAGCTTGATTGTTTGAGCTGCAACAACTCCTTGTTCACTTGTGCTGTAGCTGTTTGCTGTTGCTGGAATTCCTAAATGCATTAGGAAATAATCCCATCAATTCTAAGGAAGATCCTCCAATTTATAGAGGTTTTGATTTTCCAATCAAATCTTCATTCAACAAATCTGCCCTTGTTCTTGAGAGACACTCCAGAAATATTCTCCTAAATATTCAGCTCTTTCCGAAAGCCCTTCGGTCCACTGATTTGTTGATTGAATGCAATCTTCGAGAAAGCTTTGAATTTGTGCTACCGCATTTTAGCTCCAGCATCTACTACTGAACTTCTGCTCCAGAGATTGCTGTAGCACTTGCTTACTCCACTTTAGCTCCAGAGATAGTCACTCTGCCCAGATTGCACAAGCTGATGTCTTCATGCTCTCTTTCAGAATTTCGAGCTCCCCAAGGCAACATTAGGTCGCGCGCCTCGTGAAGACATCAGCCACTTAATGTCTTCATCTGGAGCGCCACTTAATGTCTTCAGCTGGAGCGCCACTTACTGAGTTTGCTCACTCTGGAATGCTCTTCATCAGCTGTTTTCTTTCAATACTTGCTGTAGCAGGCTCTAGTTCACTTTGTAGAAGTTTGTCAATGATGCCACATACCTTCACAATCTCCCCCTTGGCATTTTGACAAAATCCAAGAAGCCTTCTAATCTTAGGCAATCCTCCTCTCATCTTTGAACTCCTTCTTTTGCAGCTTCCTCAGCTTCAATCTTCAGGGAATGTTGTAGCAACTTCTTGTGCTTGTTTTGTCAAGGATGCCATTACCTTAACACTCTCCCCCTTGGCATTTTTGACAAAACCTGAGCATCATTTCTAAGAGCACCTCTTCTCTTCTTCTCCCCTTCTCCTCTTCTCCCCCTTTTTGTCACAAATGATAGAGGGGGATACCAGCTAAATTCAGCGAGTATGCCAACGCCTCTTCTCCATCCACAGGAGAGGGCATTCCAATGTGTCGACATGTGCTTCTTTGGTTGGTTTTGGGGGAAAATCAGGTGGCTGCTTCTCCACCCATACTTGTACTGGTTTTCGAACATGCTCCTTCCTAGATTTGTTGTGACCAGCAACTCTTCCTTTCCTTCCGGCATTGTTTCGGTGTCTCATCCTCTCTGTGCCAGCATCCTTCTCGATCCTCATTCTCCAGCTCATTGTCCCTCCAGTGCACCTGCAATTTCTATGCACAATCGGACAGTGTTGTTCCTTCATTGGATTTGATGAGCTGAGGGTGCAACGTCTAATCCTTGGCTTCATCCGACGCTGTCCGTCTGTGGGAGGTCTCTGAGTTCTCCAATACTTGTTCAGGATCGGGCATCTTTTCTGAATGTGTCCCTCTCGATCACAGAAATAACAACTGCGACTTTTGCACCTGGATTTCTTTTCTGCTACAGGTTGTTGATACAACAGTTGCTGCAGCAGCTTCTTGTTCACCCTTCTATGCACCTTTTTCTGAACTGGTTTCTGGGACAAGACCGGTTTTTCTACGGCAATCTCAGCATCTTCTCGCTCCGTAGCTTTGATGAATACAGTTGTTTCAGCACCTTCTTCTCCAGTGTATCCAAGACCTGAGTAGCCACCTCCATACCTTTGGCGTGCTAGAATATCTTCAAGAGTGCTTGTTCCACTATTAAGCATCTTTGTAGTCTTCCGGTAGAGGTTGAGCTCTTCCTTCTCTGCAGCAAACTTCTCTTCTTGCTGGGCAACCTGATCCGTAAGAGAAGTGATCATCTTCAGCAGCTCCTCTTGTTTTTCTTGCAGATCTGAAACTTTAGCCGTCAATCCTTTGTTGACCTCCATGACTTGCAGCCACTCTTCGTGCAACAGGGTAAAGTTTCTTGCAATGGACTCCTCAGTGATTTCCTCATCATCACTACTGCCTGACTCATCAGCACAATCAACACTTTCTGGCTTTGTTGAAACGGTGCTCTTCAAATCAGTTTCAAACATCAAAGCAACATTGCTAATTTGGTCAGATTTTTCTTCACTGTCTTCGTCTCTCCAATTTGCAGCAGGAGTTTTGTTCCTTTCATGAGCCGACTGGAGGATCTCCCATGCTTGCTTGGCAACTTCACAATCAGAGATCAGCCCGAAATTATTTGCGTCAACAGCGGCAAAAATCGCGTTCAAGGCTCTTGAGTTACTGGTTGCTACAGCTTCTTCTTCAGCTGTCCATGTCTCCTCTGGTTTCTCCAGTGCAACTCCTTTGTCGTCGATGATCAGTGGATGTGACCATCCAGACACTACTGCTCTCCACGTCTCCTCATCCATCGTCTTTAGGAAGACCTTCATTCCCGCCTTCCAACATCCATAATTGCTCTCTTCCAATAATGGAGGTCTGCTTGTGCTCTGTCCTTCCTTCATTGTCTTTGCTTCTTCAGAGACACTGTAGGATCTTTTTAACTCTGTGTGTCGAGTTCCCGCTCTGATACCAATTGAAATTTCACAGTGTCTCAATCCGGCAGATTTGTGAACAAGCAGTTGCTGCAGCACACTCTTGTTCACTAGAATTAATCTCAGCAAGCAACAAACAATGAACAAGTTTGTTCACCCAGTTCGGCCAATCTGCCTACGTCTGAGGAGGACTATTCTCCAGTCCTCAATCCACTCAACCAAAGGTTCCAAGTACACTAGGTTACAACGCACGCAACCTATGCTACTCAACCTCTTGTTGACTACTCAGCACAATCAGAACAAGCTCTGATTTGTGCCAGCACACCCTCTACAATATGTCAGTCTAGAATAGCTACAATCCTCTCAAAGAACTCAGCCTATTCTATCCTACACTACTCAGCAGGGTTGCTGCAGCAACAGCTGTAACACACAGCTGAAGCACACTGTCCGCGTCGCTCCAAGGCCTTCTGTCGAGCCGATCGAACCACTCCAAGAGCACTGCACACTCTGAGTAACTCCCCCTCACTCAGTGACCACCTGTCACTAGTGAGTTCTTCCGCACGAACCTCCACCGAGCCTTCCACCCGTCAGTTCTTCCGCGGCTGCCTTTGATCAACCAACAAGCTCCACAGCTCTGAATTGGCTTCCAGATCAATGCACGAATCAGTCTTTGCAAGACCTGATTCGCTTCTGCAATGCTCACCACAGCTCTGCGCTCAACGCTCTGCCCGTGTGTGTTTGATCGAAGAACAACGTCCGTAGCACCCAGAAAATCCTCTCTCTGAAATCTGTGTCTATTCTCGTGTATCACTCAGCTTCGATCACCCTCTTCATCCCTCAAACCTTCTGCTTAAATACCCACACCACTTTAAGCAATTTCCAGGTTTAGGCAATTGACCCACAAGATCAATTATCTCCTAAAATCTAGGAGATTAGATTTGATTAATATCTTCAATGCAAATCTCCTTCTCTGACTAGCAAACCTTGCTGGAAAATGCTCAGCAGCATTTTAGAAAACCTTCTAAGAGCAAGAACACAACTGCCAAACCTCCAGAACGCACTCAGCACAAAGCTGCTACTCGGACAGTTGAACCAGCACTTGAACCAGCACCTGCTGCAGCATCCTCTGCTGCATCTGCTTCTGCTGCTGGTTCACTTCTGCTGCCAGCTTGATTGTTTGAGCTGCAACAACTCCTTGTTCACTTGTGCTGTAGCTGTTTGCTGTTGCTGGAATTCCTAAATGCATTAGGAAACAATCCCATCAATTCTAAGGAAGATCCTCCAATTTATAGAGGTTTTGATTTTCCAATCAAATCTTCATTCAACAAATCTGCCCTTGTTCTTGAGAGACACTCCAGAAATATTCTCCTGAATATTCAGCTCTTTCCGAAAGCCCTTCGGTCCACTGATTTGTTGATTGAATGCAATCTTCGAGAAAGCTTTGAATTTGTGCTACCGCATTTTAGCTCCAGCATCTACTACTGAACTTCTGCTCCAGAGATTGCTGTAGCACTTGCTTACTCCACTTTAGCTCCAGAGATAGTCACTCTCCCCAGATTGCACAAGCTGATGTCTTCATGCTCTCTTTCAGAATTTCGAGCTCCCCAAGGCAACATTAGGTCGCGCGCCTCGTGAAGACATTAGCCACTTAATGTCTTCATCTGGAGCGCCACTTAATGTCTTCAGCTGGAGCGCCACTTACTGAGTTTGCTCACTCTGGAATGCTCTTCATCAGCTGTTTTCTTTCAATACTTGCTGTAGCAGGCTCTAGTTCACTTTGTAGGAGTTTGTCAATGATGCCACATACCTTCACAGAGCTCATTGTAGTGACTTTTGGATGAGGGACCCTTGTCTGTTTTCCAATTTGGCATTCCCCACACACTGAGTTCATCTCTCCCTTGATCTTAGGTATACCATGTACTAATTGATCTGCTGCAAGTCTTTTTAAGGTCCTCAGATTGAGATGTCCTAGCCTTTTATACCACAGGTTCATTTCTTCAGTTTTAGTCAGCAAGCAGGATGATGAAGAGATTGCTTCAGCATTCTCTAGTAAATAGTAATTGTTGGCTGACTTTGCACCCTTCATAATGCATCTTCCCTCTACATCAAACACTTGACATAATTTTTGTGACAAATTTACAAGGCGAGTGCCGTCACATAGCTGACTGATGCTGATGAGATTTGTCGTTAGTCCTTCCAGGAGCATCACATTTTTGAGTTTGGGCAGCCCATGAACTTTCATTATTCCCTTCCCAAGGACTCTTCCCTTCAATCAATTTCCAAATGTCACATCTTGTTCTTTGCATGGTTGGAGATCTATTAGATAGGATCTCTTTCCTGTCATTTGTCTAGAAGATCCACTGTCGAAATATCAATTTCCTTTCTTCAAGGATTTTGATGAGTTGAAGGACACATGATTGAGATGATCAATTCCTGATTTCTAGCTCTTGCTAAGTGTGGGACAGTACCTTCGGATGTGACCAGATTGGTTGCAATGAAAGTAGCATCAGTTGTCCTATTGAGTTCTGGGTAAGTGCTGTACAGTTTGCTGAAGCATCTTCTTGCTTTTTCTCCTAGGCTTTTTCTTCAGAGACATTATTTCTTGTTCATTTGGTGGCTGACTGCTTTGCAATATTGATCCTATGTTGAACATCTTTGCTGTCTTTCGGGACAAGAGCACTTCTTCACATTATTTTATTGTATTTTCTTTTTAGTTGATGTCTGTTCTTTCAATCTTGAGATAACACTCGGAAGTTTATGTTTCTCATTATTTAGCTTAGACACTCTGGCAATCAACCCCTCATTCACCTTCATTACTTTCAAACACTTGTCAATCATTTGTTTATAGCATTGAGCCAAATACTCCTCGATGACTCTGTTACTACTGTTATACCCTTCCTGTGACTGGTTTGAACTTCGTCTATTGGCCATTGATGATAGCCACGCTTTCCTAGATTACACTCTGTATGTTGAGCGAACGGCTCTGGTACCAATTGAAATCCTGCTGCGTTTTTCAGATGCGAAGTTATAGCTTCTGCTTAAGCACTCTCTGTATCTTTCTATAGAATTACTTTACTGCCAGAAAAAGAAAGACACAGCTTTTGTTCACCAAGTTGGGCAACTTGCCTACGACTGGAGATGATGCTCCGATCCTCAAGATTCCACTATCTCAGTTCGAATTACAAAGACTAACACCTCTACTTCTCACCTAGCTGAAATGTAATGCTTAGTCTAATCATCTAGACTAGCTAGTAATCTGAACTCACAAATTCTCTTCGTGCAGTTTTGTCAAGGATGTCATATCCTCAACAATCTTCCCCTTAATATTTTGACAAAATTAAAGACACCACTACAACGAGACTACTGATCCATATACTCTGGTAACACTATAACTATGCTAGATTATTGCACTACTTATTACATTTGAGTTTAGAATCCCTCAAGTGTGCTAACCAAAGGTAATGAAAATTCTAGGAGCAAGTCAAGTCAGAGTAAGTGTCTTGACTGGCCATCCTTCTTTCCCTTTTTGGCACGAATGCCAAGGGCTTCATTCATTCACTGGGTTGAGCAGGGGCGGTGCTGCTGGCTGCTGGATATTAGAGTTCTCAGAGGAGGGCGTCAATCTGCACTCGCCGTGAGGAGATATTTTTGGCTGTAGCTATCAGGAATGCTCGTTCCATTCTGAGATGACTTATTATCCTTTCATGCATTGCAGCATCTACGGCAGGAACGGGAGGATCAGGGAGTGCTTCAGCACTCACTGGGTCTTCAAAAGCTGGTTCCCCTTCAGATATGTCCACCACATGTCTCCCTTTAAAAACCTTGTTGTCCAGCAAGAATACTTGAGGGGCACAAGACATGCCTTCTTGTGCAGCTTCCAGCTCTCTGTGCTAAATGATAAGAATCTCATATATGAGCTAAGGAAATTGATAGAGCCTAGTTATACACATTATTTAGGTCATAACCCTGTGCTTGTTTGCAATATTTCATGAGCAAGATTACTCGTTTCCAATGTTTTTGTATATCAGGTCAAAACGAGTCCTTAAGTCGGATACGCGCTAACAGGCAGCGTTCTAGGAGTGAAAGATCAGCCTGAGGAGCTAGCGGCGCAAACAGAAGAAGAAATGGCGAAAGACAGCAGAGGTGCGCTAACCATATGCGCTAGCCGATGCCGTGCGCCAGGCGCAAAGTCCCAGTGACAAGATTTGGAAGTTGCCAAAAGATGAACTTCCTGGGCACTATTTAAACAAAGAAAGTCTAGGGTTTCACAACAACACGGAGAGGCAGCACCACGGCCTCAGATTGGGAACATCATCACTCAGCGGCATTCCAGAGGCACTGCGCGGCAGAACTGGAAAACACACGGACCTGTCAAGGAGATTTGCGCCAGCCGACTGCGCCAGCCGAGAGAAGACACTGCACGCACTGTTTGCTACCGTTTTCTTGGATTCAGTAGTTATTACTTACTATTTTATGATGTTTACCACTAGCATGTCTAGCTAAACACTCAGTGTTGGTCGGGCATGAATCTGTGATGTATTTCCTTTGAGACTTGAGCTTAATGCATAGTTTATTTACTTGTATTAATTCTGTGCGTACTGAGACAGTTAGTTGCATGAGTAGGGGAAGCCTTGAACCGCAAACTTACTTGTGTTGCTCACTTGTCATATGTTAAACTAGTTGCATGCGTAGGGGAAGCCTTGAACCGCAAACTTACCGTGACAATTAGGAGTAACGAGTTAGGGTAGGCAGTTGCTACTGTGACAGGATTCGCAGCTGTTTAGTCTAGTTCTAAGGATTAATAGCACATGAACTTTGAACGGAACATGCGCACGTGTTAGGAAGCCTTTACCGGACACTAACCCAAGTAAACCACAAGCTATAGATGTTTAGAGTCGATGATAAGGAATGCATTCATAGAGGATTGTCTGCCCAGCACTTCTCATAAAGATAGTACTTCATCTCTACTGCTTGCGCACGTCTAGTGCAATTTCCTGCGTTACGATATTCACTGCTACTCGCGCATCGCGCAAAACCCCCAATCACTCACGCAACCCCCGTTTTCTTAAGTGTAGGTTACTGGCTAAGACTCACTGCTTGCTCCCTGTGGAGATCGACCCTTACTTAACCGCTGTACTAGTGGGAGAGGAAGGATTATATTTGACGCGCACGACGACGCGCGATCAAATTTTGGCGCCGTTGCCGGGGAGCAACACAGCTAAGTTTTAGCTAGCTTACATTTCTCATTTTAGTAACTAGTTATTTCATTTTGTTTTGTTTTCTCGTTGTTGTTTCTGACAGCGCACAATCACATCAGCCTGCGCAACCTTAACAGTTGCGCTGCGCAGATTCTAGTTGCGCACTGACAGACGCAACAACTTCGTTGCCATTTAATTCGTTTCTTGAGTTTGGATCAGGACATGGAGGATAACAGTGTAGTTGGAGATAACCTGGGAGACAGAACCCCAGAGGAAGCAAGGGCACATAACCGCGCAGCCCTATTCAGAGAGGAAGTGCAGCGTGAGGTCGACGCACGGATGGCCGCTGAACCATACATTGCGCCACCCGTTCGTCCAGTCGCGAGGCGCAGGACAGTGCGCGAAATGTCAGCCCCACTCACTGTTGACCAGCCATGGTGCATAGTGCTTCCGCCCAACGGACAGTTCGAACTGAGGAGCTCACTCATCCATCACATGCCCAAGTTTCACGGAATGAACAACGAAAATCCAGTCAAGCATGTGCGGGAGTTTCTAATCATTTGCGAGAACATGAAGACCTTGGAGGAGAACGAAGAAGCGCTGAAGATGAAGGCATTCCCATTTTCATTGAGCGATGCAGCCAAACACTGGCTGATGAGCCTACCCGCAGGATCAATCCACACATGGGAGCAGCTGCAGAAGAAATTCTTAGACAAATTTTATCCAGCAGCGAAGATTGCGCTGCTCAGAAGGGAATTGGCCGCGCCAAGGCAGAGCGCAGGGGAGTCTCTGTCAGAATACTACGAGCGTTTCAGGGAGCTAGAAGCCAACTGCTACAATCACGGGCTTCCTCAGAATGTGCTGATAGAGAACTTTCTGAATGGACTGCTACCCATGGAGCTTCGACTACTGAATGCATGCGCAGGAGGGGACATTTGCAACATGTACCCGGAGGATGCGTGGCAGCTGATAGAAGATTCTGCTGGGCAGGTAAGACATCAATTGACACTTGAAAGTAGTCGTAATCGTTCTGTGCATCAGGTAGAGGCAAGCGCTGAGATCCAAGAAATGAAGGCCATGCTACAGAAGCTGATGAGTGCGCAGAGCGCACAACCAGTTGCGCCAAAGGTATGTGAATTCTGCAGGTCCACTGAGCACAAGACAGACGAATGCCCAACACTTTTTGAAGAAACTGGAGACGCAAATGCCCTTGGAGGATGGGACAACAGAGGACCGCAGAGGCAGAATCATCCGTGCTTTGGGCTTGCTGCAAATGGATTCAGATGGAGAGAAGAGAACAATTTCCAGAGGCAGCCCACTGATCAGCGCGCGCCACAGCAGACGCAACAAGCTGCACCCTACAATCCACCGCATCGCCGCACAGACGCACCCGCGCAGAACAATCAGCAACCAAGGCGATCCTTGGAAGATATCATGGGGCAGCTAGCAGACACAGTGCGCAAGAATGACGAAAAGTATGACAAGAGGTTCGAATCCATCGAAAAGCAGTTATCACAGATCGCAACCATGGTGGATGAGATAAAAAAGAGCGATGGCAACCTGCCTTCGCAAGTGGTTCAGAACCCTAAAGGAGGAGTCAATGCAGTGACACTGAGGACTGGGCGCACAGTAGGAACGGAGCAGACCGCGCAGGCGCCCGCGCAACCAGTTGCGCAAGTCCCAGACCCAGCAGAACAGAGTGCGCAACCAGAGCAAAACGCGCAACCAGAAATGCCAGCCACAAACAAGCAAGGCGAATGCGCACAGGAAATGCTAAATGCGCAGGCCTCAGCGATCGTGCAACAAAAGGTACCACCTAAGTGCCGAGATCCAGGTACATTCACTATCCCTTGCACCTTAGGTAAAACCACGGTAAGCAACTGCATGATCGATTTAGGCGCATCAATCAATTTATTACCATATTCTCTCTATGCGACCTTGCGCCTTGGACCACTAAAACCTGCAGGTCTCACAATTCAGCTAGCAGATAGATCGTGCAAACAACCTGCAGGCATGATAGAAGATGTCCTAGTTCGAGTAGGAGAGCTGGTGTTCCCAGCAGACTTTTATGTGCTCGAAATGGAGGGTGAATCAAGCGCCAGCAGTGCGCAGATCCTCCTAGGCAGACCGTTTCTGATGACCGCGCGCACGAAGATAGACGTATGGAGGGGCACGCTGTCCATGGAGGTTGATAGGAAAGAGATCTACTTCGACATATTCAAAGGAATGTAGCACCCTCATGAAGACGCCACAGTGCACGCGATGGGCAGCATAGACGACTTGGTTGCAGATGCGCAGGGCGAGCTAGTTCCCAAGCGCATTCAGGCTGGATGGCGCATGAGCATTGCGCCAGAGCCTCCGCCAGACGCACCACCGGATGCACCAGAGGGAGAACTGGAACCTATTGCTTATATCTCTTCTTCCTCTGCATCTATCCTCGTTACGCATGATTTATCACATACTGACTACCCTTTTCACCCGTTGCGCAGGACCCAGGAAAACGCAATACACGCACGCGCGCAGGGACACTCAGGAGCAAGAGTGGGGGAGGTCGCAGACGCACGTTTTGGAACGTAACGAGGTACAGTCGAGCCAACGACGTTAAACAAAGGCACTTGTCGGGAGGTAACCCGACTTGTTTTTATTTTTACATATTTTTCTTTTTAGTTTTTAGTGTTTCTTTTAGGCAGTTTAGGACTTGTCATTTTGCATGTGCGCAGCCTCCGTGCGCTTGAGCTTGAGTCGTGGGGACACGTCTCTGTTCAAGTGTGGGGGGGAGCGTTACTCTTACATTTCATGTTTTGAGCATTTTTAGTATAGCTTAGTTTAAGTTGAAGAGAATTAGTAGCAGTAGTGCGCTAAGGTGCAGGATGCGCATGCGCTCCAGCTTGTGTTGCGCTATCCGTATTGCGTGCGCCGTTCTCTACTGTTTTAGCATAATTTTTTCGTTTTTTCTGCTCCTGTCAGTTGGGATATACAGGGGATGTGGAGTTGATAGAAATGCTCCAGAGAGGCGGTTAGTCGCTTGTGCTTCGAAGGCGAGGTATATGGTCGAGTGCGCTAGTGGAGGCCGGTGCTTCGCAACCTTCGGAACAAAAGAGCGCGCTCAGTCACGCAGATGCCAAAGGCAAAGTACCCAAAGCGTGGCGAGGTGGGAAAACAGACCACCTTCTCTCTGGAAATCAAGCTAAGGAAAGCGGGCGCGGATGTAAACGCGTGCGCTGACCGGCGAAGACAAACCAAGGAGGGAGAGCGGAACGAGTTCCATAGCTGCTATCCGAAGGCTGAGATTGGAACTGTTCTGGGAACGGAAAAAATTGGAAAGGAAGCTGTACAAAAGAAAATTACCAGCAGAAGCAGATGATTTGCGTTACAAAGAATCAGCACGCGCACTACTTAGTACCTGCGTGCGCAAGACCAAAAGGATATCATCAAAGGCTCAGGTTCCCAGGAAGTGTGCGAACGAATCACGCACTGGAAGAAGCTCGCGCAAGAAACCATATACCTATCTTCGGAGCGGGAGCTGACAACCAGGAGCCTAAGAAGAGCTATCTCCCAGTCATCCAAAGATCTTCATCCCGGCTGAGAGGTAATGAAATTTCGGGATTATTATATTAGAACTATTGAGTGCAGTTGTGCGCAGGTGATAAAGTAGCACAAGTTGAGCAACTGTGCATTTTGCGCTAGAATGCAAGGCTGTGCGCTAGTCTCCAGAAAAGGTAATTGTATCCGCGTTTCAGTACTTGTTCGGGACGAACAAGGGGCAAGTGTGGGGGGTTTGATAGAGCCTAGTTATACACATTATTTAGGTCATAACCCTGTGCTTGTTTGCAATATTTCATGAGCAAGATTACTCGTTTCCAATGTTTTTGTATATCAGGTCAAAACGAGTCCTTAAGTCGGATACGCGCTAACAGGCAGCGTTCTAGAAGTGAAAGATCAGCCTGAGGAGCTAGCGGCGCAAACAGAAGAAGAAATGGCGAAAGACAGCAGAGGTGCGCTAACCATATGCGCTAGCCGATGCCGTGCGCCAGGCACAAAGTCCCAGTGACCAGATTTGGAAGTTGCCAAAAGATGAACTTCCTGGGCACTATTTAAACAAAGAAAGTCTAGGGTTTCAGAAAAACACGGAGAGGCAGCACCACGGCCTCAGAGGAGGCACTGCGCGGCAGAACTGGAAAACACACGGACCTGTCAAGGAGATTTGCGCCAGCCGACTGCGCCAGCCGAGAGAAGACACTGCACGCACTGTTTGCTACCGTTTTCTTGGATTCAGTAGTTGTTATTTACTATTTTATGATGTTTACCACTAGCATGTCTAGCTAAACACTTAGTGTTGGTCGGGCATGAATCTATGATGTATTACCTTTGAGACTTGAGCTTAATGCGTAGTTTACTTATTTGTATTAATTCTGTGCGTACTGAGACAGTTAGTTGCATAAGTAGGGGAAGCCTTGAACCGCAATCCTATTTGTGTTGCTTGCTTGTCACCTGTTAAACTAGTTGCATGCGTAGGGGAAGCCTTGAACCGCAAACTTACCGTGACAACTAGGAGTAACGAGTTAGGGTAAGCAGTTGCTACTGTGACAGGATTCGCAGCTGTTTAGTCTAGTTCTAGGATTAATAGCACATGAACTTTGAACGGAACATGCGCGTGTGTTAGGAAGCCTTTACCGGACACTAACCCAAGTAGGACCCAAGCTATAGATGTTTAGAGTCGATGATAAGGAATGCATTCATAGAGGATTGTCTGCCCAGCACTTCTCATAAAGATAGTACTTCATCTCTACTGCTTGCGCACGTCTAGTGCAATTTCCTGCGTTACGATATTCACTGCTACTCGCGCATCGCTCAAAACCCCCAATCACTCACGCAACCCCCGTTTTCTTAAGTGTAGGTTACTGGCTAAGACTCACTGCTTGCTCCCTGTGGAGATCGACCCTTACTTAACCGCTGTACTAGTGGGAGAGGAAGGAATTATATTTGACGCGCACAACGACGCGCGATCAGAAATCCAATGCACAAATTGGACATTGTCTTGACAGCATATGCGGCAATCCGCTCGAATTTAATCTGCCCAAGATTTACCTCCTTTCTCTCCCCAATGCTGAATAGTAGCTGCCCCATTGCTTTGTTCACCTTGTCCTTGTGTGAACTAGGCATCCAGTTTATCACTTCGAAGGAATAAAGAATGGCATATTTAGTGTTCAAATCTGCAGCTCTTATATTGTGGGATACCTAGCCTTTGCATAGTCCACCCGTGAGCACAACAGCCAGTTTGTCAGAGCTCACCTCAGCCGGAGGACTTGCATTCTCATCAACCCCCAAAAATTTATTTATCATAGCCGGTGTAATCACCACCCTCAACCTTCTAACAAAACTTGTCCCATATAGCAGATTTTTTTAATACTCAACGTCTTTATCAATATTTGCTAGAAACTCCTTACCTATATGCAAATTGTAACGCTTGGTAAAAGTCAAGGAGCTCAGCAATTTTACCTCTCTCAGCAGTGATAGGTACACAAAACCTATCAATCTACAACACTTTCTCAGCCACCACAGTTCTGCGTTTGATGACTTCCCAGGAACTGGCAACCTTTTTGGAAACAAACCAAACCCCATGTCGGTCGTGGCCGGTCACAGCTTATATTATTGGAGAAGATGCAGCTCTTCTGGTGGATGGCTCTAGTCGGGGTCTAGGAGCTAGTCTGTAGTCAACTGAGTTTGTAGATTCTACTTCAGCAATCTCTTCTTCACTTGAAGAGATAGCTACCATTCGCTCTTTTCCTTTGCTCACTGGTTTCCATGAACAAGGGTGTTCCACTGCCTCAGCCCCCACTTCTTCACTGCTTGTAGCAGCAGCTGGTTCAGGCTCAGACGGAAGATTAGGAACTGCAGCCACCTGTCTGTCCTCAACCTTTTTCATTAGTATCTCATGGGAGGCTTCATCAGAGTCAGTGCTGGACCTAGAAGATGCTGAAGCAGTATCTTCGCCACTCTAGCTATGGCTTTTACCTTTGGACCTCAGAGCTTCACCTTCATCTGTGGGCACAATTTCTGCTGTGGTGAACGGGCTAGCTTCTTCATGGTCGGAGGTCGGGATCCAAGTCAACCGAGGACCATCTGTTGGTTCGTTGATTTGCAGCGAAGCACTTCTTTTTGTCTGCTGAGGGCTCACTCACGGGAACCTCATTATTCTTTTGCTTGGCATACCCTTCCCTGAGTTTGTATACCTTCCTCCTCTCGTGTTCACCATTGTGGATGATTATCTGAGTGATGGACAACTGATCTCTGAAGTCGTCGGATTTTCTCTAAGCCCTAGGTCTGAAACGGACAACAGCGTTTAACCCTTTTTCGGCCTTTTTCTCTCTTTTTTTCAAAAATACAGGACACGTGTCGCTTTCTCCTCGTTCGCCTATTTTTGAAAACAATGTTCAAAATTACAGCTCTAAGATTCCAAGAAGTGCTTTAGCACTCTATTCACCTGTCCTGTCTGAATCCAAAATAACTTTTGCTACAAGCTTTCGTTCCTCAGTGGGGATATTAGCTGGCTATTTTGCAACCCAGCGCTTTTGAAACTTGTTCCTTTTCACCTCCACCCAGCGCATTGGACACTTGTTATTCTCATATGTACTTCTAATTCTTTTAGCTGTTGAAGAGTGATATTTGCTTTGTTTCTTTCTGTGCCCCCTTCTTTGATTGAATGCCTCTTCAGCACTCTTACAAGTTTCCTGCATAGTAACAAGATAACCTTGGTTTACCTACATCTGTAAATTGTAGTATTCATAAGTGCTCGGAGGATTTCTTGTTCTGACTCGTTGGTCATTTGATCTTCTTCGATTCTCACTGTGCACTGTCAATGTTGGACACTTTCTCTGAACATGTCCAGTTTGTCACAAGCATAGCATCTCTTCTGCTTTGATCTATGTTTCCGAGCATGTGACAAATCTAGAGAATGCTTCAGCACTCTCTTGTACTTCTTTTCTAGCACTCTCTCTGGAACAACTGTGACTGAACCCTTCTGAACACTTGCACTTTGATCAGTCACTGTAACTTTGACAAATGTAGTTATACCTGTTCCTTTGTCACCAGTGTATCCAAGACCTTTAGTCCCACCTCCATACCTTTGGTAACCTAGAATCTCATCCAGAATGGATGACTCTCCTCTGTTTGCTTCAGGTGTGATTCTCTGTTTACATACCTCACCAACTGTCTTAGCATCATCTGATTATTTCTTGGACAGAGAGGTAATGATGCTTTGAAGGTTATCTCTTTCATCTTCCAGTTCCAAAACCTTTGACAATAGTTCTATGTTGGCTTCAATAACTTCCTAACACTTTTCTTGTATCAGTTTGAACTGATCAGCTATAATTTCTGTGAATATTCTTCGTCATCACTGCTGTCAGATTCAACAATCCCATAAAAAAACTGTCTTTATTTGATCTGAGTCAACATTACAAAATATAGTAGTCAGGGCTAGATTTCCATTGTGACTAGTCTCCTCCTCACTGTTTTTAATACTCCAATTTGCTGTGAGAGACCTGTTGTTTTTCTTCTGATATGTAGGGCATTCAGTTTGCCTATGACCATATCCCTCGCACTCCCAGCACTAGATTCCTTTCTATTTGTCTTTTCCTTCATCATTGTCTTTTCAGCTTCCTTGTTAATTTCTTTGAGAATATCTCCTCTTCGGTTTCTCCCCCTAGATGACTGACCTGAGTATGATGATTTCTGGTCCATTCTCTTCATGAGCTTTCCAAGGTTTTTGACCAGCAGAGACAGTTGTTGGTTGACATCATCTGGCACAGACTCTTTCTCTTTTATCTCAGCTTTCAGCCCGAGGTCTTTCCCATGAAGTCTTGAAGCAGTCTCTGTGACTTTCATCTCAAACTGTCTCAGTGAGCCAATCAGCACCTTCAGCTTCATATGCTTGACATCTTGAGTTTCTTCAGTGGCAGTGACCTTCATATCAAACCTCGAGGTGAATGATCTGAGGACTTTACTTACCATGAATTGGTTCACCGAGAGCATGAGCCTCATTGGATATGTCACATAATCTGGCATTGAACTCAGCAATTGTCTCTTATTTTTGCATCTTCAAGCTTTCAAATCTGGAGGTGACAATCTGCATTTTGGAAGTTCTCACCTTGTCTGTTCCCTCATGGGTTGTTTGAAGAATCCCCCAAGCTTGTTTGGCGTATCACAATTGGATATTAACCTAAAATTGTTACCATCCACAGTAGGAAATATAGCATTTAAAGCTTTGGAATTTCCAGCTGCCGTGGCTACCTCATTAGAAGTCCATTTTTCTTCAGCTTTCTTGCTTGAGACTCCTGCTTCATCAACTATTTGAGGATGAGCCCACTCTGTGATAACTGCTTTCCAAGCTTTCTCATCAATGGCTTTGATAAAAGCCTTCATCCGACCCTTCTAGTAACCATAGTTTCTTCCTTCGAGCAATGGAGGTCGGCTAGTGCTTTGTCTTTCTTTAATTGTGGCCATTGATGACAACAACGCTTTCCCGAATCACACTTTGTAGGTTGAGTGAATGGCTCTAATACCAATTGAAATTGTGCTGCCTGCGCTGCTGATCCGAGTCACAGCCTCTGTAGTTACAGCTTCTGCTAAAGCACTCTCTGTATCTTTCTTTGAAATTTACTCTACTAACAGAATAAGAAAAACAAGAAGTTTGTTCACCTAGTTCGGCAACTTGCCTACGTCTGGAGAAAATACACCGATCCTCACGATTCCACTATCTCAGTTCGAAGTACAAAGGACTCACACCTCTACTTCTCACCTAGCCGAAATCTAATGCTCAGTCTAATCTCCTATCTAGCTAGTAGTCTGATCACACAGACTCTCTTTACGCTACCTACACACTTCCAGTAACAAATAGCTACGGACCTGACTCACAAACCTAGCCTATTTTATTAAAATGTGTGGTACACGGAATGCTTCAACGCACTCTTCACCAGAGTTGTTGTGTCTCTAGTCAACAACTATTCTAGCTCTCCCGCCAAACAATCGGACACTCCAAGTACTTCACACTCAGTCTCTGCTCCCTTTTAATCAATGAATCACTCTGTCACTCTTGGGTAACCACAATCAATGCTCCGCAGCCCACAACATTATCTGTCCGCGACTGATCACCGAGCTTCAATTGTTGATGAGAGGACAAATAACCTTAAATTGTCCGTATTTTCACTTTACTTCTTGTTTGTTACGTTATTTTATAAAGTCGTTTGATGTTATCTTTGTCCATTTCAGGTTAGAAATGCATATTACACTATATGAAGTGGCCCGAAGAAAATCCGGATGAACTCCATTCGGACGAGAGCAAAAACGAGAGAGATTGGAGCAAGGTGCAAAATTGGCTCACCCAAGCACATTTTGACTAGCCCAGGTGGGTGCACGAATCAAATACTATTCGGCCAACCTTTCACAAATCATCCTCTCGCCCGCCTGGATCAACCTGACTCGAGGAGAATTCTGACCAAGGCTTGACCGAATCAAATGAAGGCTTGACTGAATCAAAAGTGATCCGCCCAAGAGAAAGTGACTCGCCCAGGCTCGACACACTGAGACTTTGATTCAGACACTTTGCCTAAGCCAACTAATTACAGCTTCCCCGAATCAAAAGTTATTCAGGCATAGTGGGTGAATTGGTAACTTCTGAAGAATATAAATAGAAACAGATGAAAAATTATAAGGGGCTTTTTCCAGAAAACAGAACCCTAGACGATTTCTCTTGGAGCACTTGAAGAATTGTCGAGGATTCGGAGAAGACATCAACAATTGAGATTCTACATCATCCCTCTACTCAACCCCTACTAGTTTGTCTTCAATTGGTGAAAAATTTTAATTAAAAACTATGTCTTGTATTGAACTCACCATGAGGGAGTAGTTGATAGAGCCTATTTATATGCGCTATTTAGATCTTAACACTGTGCTTGTTTGCATTATTTTGTGTACAGGATTACTGGTTTTTTGATATTTTTGTATTTCAGGATAAAACAGGAGCATAAGTCAGATGTGCGCTAACGAACATTTTAGAGCGCAATGCACGACTGCGCGAAGCTAGCAGCACAAAAGGAGATAGCTGTTTCGGACTAAAGTGCGCAACCCGACTGCGCAAAGCGAGTAGCGCAATCAGCGTGCGCAAAAGGCCAGAGTTTCTAAATATTGATCCCCTAGATTTGGGAAGTTGCTAAAAGTCTCTCGGGCCAAATCTAAGCATTCCTTGGGCTTCAAGACCACTATATAAGAGGAGGGAAGCTAGGGTTAGAGAGGGAGAGAGAGCAGAAAGAGAGAAGGACACTCAGCAGAAAAACACATGAGCTACTTCAGCCAGATTCTGCGCGAACTACCTGCGCCAGCCGAGAACAGCAACGCGCTATTGCGCCAATCTGCTACGTTTCTCTTGCTACTTTAGCTTTATTTATTATTGCTATGATGTTTGTTTCTAGCATGTCTAGCTAAACACCTTGTATCGGTTGGGCATGATTCTATGAAGTATTTCCTTTGAGACTTGTTCTTAATGCTTGGTACATCTACTTATATTAATTCTATGCATATGGGCGATAATTAGTTGTGCGAATAAGGGAAGCCTTGAACCGCAATCTTATTCTAATTGCTAGTTATTGTATGTTAAACTAGTTGATAGCTTGACGGTGACAACTAGGAGTAACACACTAGGATACTCAGCTGCTACTGTGATAGGATTCGTGGCTGTGTAGACTAGTTTCAGGAATTAATAGCTCATGAACTTTGATCGGAACATGCGCGCACGTTAGGAAGCCTTGATCGGACACTAACTTAAGTAGAACTGCACTATAGATGTTTAGAGTCGATGATAAGGGATACATTCATAGAGGATTGTCTGTACCGATACTCTACATAGTCATAGTACTTAAAATCTACTGCTTGTGCACGTATCGTGCAATTCTGCCTTACACCACTGTTCATTCGCGCACCTGCGCAACCCAACCACTCACAACCCCAATTTCGTAAGTTGTTGGTTGCTAGCTAAGACGAGTCTGCTTGCTCCTTGTGGGATCGACCCTGACTTAGCCGCTATACTAAGTGGAGAAGGAAGGATTAATTTGACGCGTACAACGACGCGCGATCAAATTTTGGCACCGTTGTCGGGGAGGAACACAGATAAGTTTTATCTGGTTCAAGTTTTCTTTTACAGTAGCTAGTTATTTCTTTTTTATTTTCGTTGGTGTTTCTGCCAAGTACGCAATCAACATCCGCCTGCGCAACTTTGAAACAGTTGTGTTGCGCAGATCATAGTTGCGCACAGACAGAGGCAACAACCTAGTTTCTTTTAATTCCGTTTGCTTGAAGTCTAGAACAGGGCATGGAGAATAACAGTGTCATTGGCGACAACTTAGAGGACAGAACCCCAGAGGGACCTGACAATGCAAGGGCTGATAACCACGCAGCTCGTTTCAGAGAGGAAGTGCAGCGGGAAGTTGAAGCAAGGATGGCCGCTGAAGTATATAATGCGCAACCCGCGCAACAGATCGTGCGACGCAGAACAGTGCGCGAGATGTCGGCTCCAATCACAGTCAACCAACCGTGGTGCATAGTGCTTCCACCCGATGGGCATTTTGAACTACGGAGCTCATTCATTCATCATATGCCGAAGTTCCATGGGATGAACAACGAAAACTCAGTCAAGCATGTGCGCGAATTCCTAGTTATCTGCGAGAACATGAAGACCGACGGGGAGAGTGAAGAAGCGCTGAAGCTGAAGGCGTTCCCTTTTTCATTGTGTGATACAGCCAGCCATTGGCTGATGAGCTTACCAGCAGGATCTATTCGCACATGGGAGCAGCTCCAGAAGAAGTTCTTGGATAAGTTCTACCCCGCAGCAAAGATTGCGCTACTCAGGAGGGAATTGCCGCACCTAGACAGGGCGTAGGAGAGTCACTATCAGAGTACTATGAGTGTTTCAGGGAGCTGGAGGCCAACTGCTACAATCATGGCCTGCTCCAACATGTGCTGATAGAGAATTTCCTGAACGGGCTACAACTGATTGAACTCAGACTGCTGAACGCATGCGCAGGAGGTGATATATGCAACATGTACCCGGAGGATGTATGGCAGATGATCGAGGACTCTGCTGGACAGGTAAGGCATCAATTGACGCTTGAGAACTGTCGTGCGTGCGCTGTGCACCAGGTGGATTCCAGTGCCGAAATTAAGGAAATGAAAGCCATGCTGCAGAAACTGATGAGTGTGCAAGACGCGCAACCCAAAGGTATATGAGTTCTGTACGTCCACTGAGCACAAAACCGACGCCTGTCCCACACTTTTTGAGGAACCAGGAGATGTCAATGCTCTAGGAGGATGGGACAATAGAGGACCGCAGAGGCAGAATCAACCGCGCTTTGGATTGGCCGCAAATGGATTCAGATGGAGGGAGGACAGCAATCCCCAAAGCCAGCCAGCGGACTATCGTGCACCTCAGCAAGCGCAGCAAGCATACAACCCACCGCACCGCCGCAGTGACACACCAGCACAGAATAACCAGCAACCGTGGCGCTCCTTAGAAGACATAGTGGGTCAGTTGGCAGACACCGTGCGCAAGAACGATGAAAAATATGACAAGAGGTTCGAGTCATTGAGAAGCAGCTGTCGCAGATTGCTACCACGGTCTATGAGCTGAAAAAGAGCGATGGCAACTTGCCTTCGCAAGTGATCCAAAACCCTAAGGGAGGAGTTAACGCCGTAACACTAAGGACTGGGCGCACAGTGGGGACAGCTCCAACCGCAAAGGAGCCAGCGCCGCCAGTTGCGCAACCTCCAGAGCCAGAATAGCCGGATGCGCAACCAGTCGAACCAGCAGGGGGTGGCGCCAGGTATGATACAATCAGAAAAAAAGAGTACTAATGCACCTGCACCTTTTCCTGTGCAGGCACCTTTAGCAAGGAAGGAGGCGCTGGACAAGGAGTTATACGAGTTATTCAGCAAGGTGGAAATAAACATTCCCCTAATTGAGGCAGTTCGGCAGATTCCCAGATATACCAAGTTCTTGAAGGAGCTGTGCACAAACAAGAGGAGGAAAGGCGAGTGCGCACAAGTAATGCTTAACGCACACGCATCAGCAATTGTGCAACACAAGGTACCACCTAAATGCCGGGATCCAGGTACGTTCACCATACCGTGCACCCTAGGTAAGACCACAGTAAGCAACTGCATGATTGATCTCGGTGCATCTATAATGTGCTTCCTTACTCCTTGTATGTGTCATTGCACCTTGGTCCACTAAAGCCTGCAGGTCTCACCATCCAATTAGCAGATCGGTCGTGCAAACAACCAACGGGCGTGATAGAGGACGTTCTTGTCCGAGTAGGAGAGCTGGTGTTCCTAGCAGATTTCTACGTCTTGGAGATGGAGGGTGAGCCGAGCAAGGGAAGCGCGCAAATCCTACTGGGCAGACCATTTCTGATGACAACGCGCACAAAGATAGACGTATGGAAAGGCACGCTCTCAATGGAGGTAGATGGCGAGGAGATTCACTTCAACATTTTCAAGGGGATGCAGCACCCTCATGAGGACGCCACAGTGCACGCATTAGACAGTATGGACGACTTGGTTGCGCATGCGCAGTGTGCGAGCGTAACAGGGGAGCCTGCGCCGTTGGCACAGACAGAGTTGGAAGAACAAGATGATAAGCTAAGCAGCACAGAACCAGTGTCCCGACAGGTATGTGATCTGGTTAATGTTTGCGCTACTAATAAAATCCTGCCTTCTATTGAACAGGCACCCAAGGTTGAGCTAAAGCAATTGCCCGAGCACTTAAAGTACATCTTCTTGGGCAACGAGGACACCTTGCCCGTCATTATAAAGAAAGGATTAAAGGAGGAGCAGGAGGCACGATTACAGGAGGTGCTGTGCAAGAACCAGCGCGCCATAGGATGGACATTGATGGAGGTAGTACAGAAGGAGATCCTGATGTGTGCATGCACAGAATTCTGCTGGAAAATGATGCCAAACCATCCAGGGAACCTCAGCGCAGACTGAATCCGATTATGATGGAGGTAGTACAGAAGGAGATCCTGAAGCTGCTTGACGCATGTGTAATATACCCGATTTCAGATAGCAAGTGGGTGAGTCTAGTGCACGTTGTGCCTAAGAAAGGAAGCATCACAGTAGAGGAGAATGCGCAGGGCGAGCTAGTTCCCAAGCGCATACAGACTGGATGGCGCATGTGCATTGACTACAGGAAGTTAAACGCAGTCACGCGCAAGGATCATTTCCCGCTACCATTCATGGACCAGATGCTCGACCGGTTGGCAGGGAAGCCACACTTTTGCTTCTTGGACGGTTACTCAGGGTACAATCAGATCCCTATTGCTGCGGAGGATCAGGAGAAGACAACCTTTACCTGCCCATTCGGTACCTTTGCGTTCCGGCGCATGTCGTTTGGGCTGTGTAATGCGTCAGGTACGTTCCAACGCTTAGTCATGAGCATTTTCTCTGATATGATTGGTTTATGTATTGAGGTATTCATGGATGACTTCACTGTGCACGGTGAGACGTTTGATGCATGTTTGGATAATCTTGATAAGGTCTTAGCGCGCTGCATTACCAAGAACTTAGTTCTCAATTATGAAAAATGTCACTTTATGGTGTCACATGGAGTAGTCTTAGGACATATCGTCTCGCAGGAAGGAATTAAGGTCGATAAAGCGAAAATTGATCTTATCTCAAATCTGCCTTATTCCACTAATGTGCGCGACGTTAAGTCGTTTCTTGGGCATGCAGGGTTCTATATGCGCTTTATTAAAGATTTTTCTAAAATATGTATCCCCTTGTCTAACCTCCTTCAAAAGGATGTGTGCTTTGAGTTCACTGATGAGTGCAGGAATGCTTTTGACAAGTTAAAGGATGCGCTGACCAGTGCGCCAGTAATGCGCGCACCAGACTGGAACCTACCATTTGAGCTGATGTGCGATGCCAGTGACTACGCTGTAGGTGCAGTACTTGGCCAGCGTGTGGATAAGAGGCCGCACGCTATCTATTATGCGTGGCGCACACTGGACACTGCGCAGAGGAACTACACCACGACCGAGAAGGAACTTCTGGCAATTGTATTTGCGCTGGAGAAGTTCCGCGCATATGTTCTGGGCGCTAAAGTCACTGTCTACACTGACCACGCTGCTATCCCCTACCTGATGTCCAAGAAAGAGACTAAGCTGCGCCTAATGCGCTGGTTGCTGCTTCTCCAAGAGTACGATCTAGAAAGCAAGGATAAGAAGGGAACGGAAAAAACTGTTGCTGATCACCTAAGCAGGATAGTGAAGGAAGAGGAGCCAGGGCAGATCACGAAGACATTTCCTGACGAACACCTGATGGCGCTGAACGGTAAGGTACCATGGTATGCGCATATTGCAAATTACCTGGTCACAGGTGCGTTTCCTCCTCATTTCACTAAAACTCAATGCATGAGGTTAAAACATGAGTCTAAATATTACGTTTGGGATGATCCATACATGCTTAGAATAGGCCCTGATCAGATCTTGAGGCGATGTGTGCCTGATCATGAGATGAGCTCTGTTTTGAGATTTTGTCATGCGCACGCGTGCGGAGGCCACTTTGGTCCAAAGCGCACGAGCAGGAAAATTCTAGATTGCGGTTTTTATTGGCCGCACTTATTTCGTGACTCATATAACCACTGCAAGGCTTGTGACAGGTGTCAGCGCACAGGAAATATCTCAGCGCGCAACGAGATGCCACAAACACCTATACTGGTAGATGAAGTGTTCGATTTGTGGGGAATTGATTTCATGGGACCGTTTCCGCCATCTTGTGGATATGAGTACATACTAGTTGCTGTGGACTATGTCTCGAAGTGGGTCGAAGCTAAGGCCACGCACAAGGATGATGGTAAAACGGTCGTTGACTTCTTAAGAACTAACATTTTCTGCAGGTACGGAGTACCTAAGGCAATAATCAGCAACCAGGGGACGCACTTCTGTAACAGAATAGTGGCGCAAGTACTAAAGCATTATGGGGTGCGCCACAAGACGTCCACTGCCTACCATCCTCAAACGAATGGCCAGGCCGAGGTTTCCAACAGAGAGATCAAGCGCATTCTGGAGAAAACCGTGAGACCTTCGCGCAAAGACTGGAGCCAGCGACTGGACGATGCAGTCTGGGCATACAGGACTGCGCACAAGACGCCGATTGGGACTTCACCATTTCGGTTGGTGTACGAAAAGGCGTGCCACCTACCGGTTGAGTTGGAGCACAAGGCATACTGGGCAATGCGCACTTGCAATCTGAACCTTGATGAGGCTGGTAAAGAGCGCGCATTTGAGTTAAGCGAGCTAGAGGAGCTGCGCTTGGATGCATATGAGGGGTTGCGTGACTACAAAGCGCGCACGAAAGCATTTCACGATAAGAATATCCTGAGACACACCTTCGAGCCAGGAGATCGAGTGCTGTTGTTCTCCTCGCCCCTAAAACTAATGCCTGGGAAGCTGCGCAGCAAGTGGACGGGACCTTACACGGTCACAAAGGTTTTCCCGTATGGAACTATCGAGTTAGAGAACGAGCGCAAGCATCGCTTTCAGGTTAATGGGCAAAGAGTCAAGAAATACTTGGGAGAACCATGGGATGAGGCCACGCGCGAAGTTGATTTGACGGAACCCGAAATAGAAGATGCGCAAGCTGCTGCGCCAGAAATACAACCTGCTGCACCGGAGGGAGAACTAGGAGCTACTGACTATATATCTTCTCCCTCACTGATTAACCTCGTTACTTATGATGTGCCACACAATTTTGGCCACACTGACCACCTATCTGCTCCTTTGCGCAGGACTAAGGAAGACATAGCACACAATGACGCACCAGAGCGCGCAGGAGCAAGAGTGGGGGTGGTCCGGACCACGAACTTGAGCAAGTAACGAGGTACTGTCGAGCCAACGACGTTAAACAAAGGCACTTGTCGGGAGGTAACCCGACACGTTTCCATGTTTTATTTTTTTATTTTATTTTTTACACTTTTTAGGATTTGCATTTTAGCTAGTTCAGCACTTGCATTTTTTTTGAGTCATGTAGTAATGCGCGAGTCAGTGCGCAGTTCAGTGCACAGGACAGATGCGTAGGTCAGGGGGTATATAAGGGCAGATACTTAGAAAAATCCGGACATTCTGCAATTTCGACCGTTAACCACTCCGCACTGCTGCCCGCCGATTTTTGCCGTTCGCCCACCGTTTCCAGTGTTTTGAGGCGCACAACACCACCAGCACACTATGTAACCTCTCCTTCCTCGTTTTCAGACATTTTAGTGAGGGTTTGGTGAAGGTACCCGATTGAGGACGTAACCCTAGGATCACAACCGCACCTAGTTAGCTAGCTCCGTTTGGTGATTTCTTTGCTGGGTTTTGTTGACGCGAGTGAGGCGCCCTTCTGATAGGAATTTGAGGGTTTGATTTGAAGTTCTGATTTTGGGTAGAGCGTTGACTACAGTTGACCGTTGCAACTATGAGGCCAGCCGAGGACCAGGACACCCCCGCATCTTTCGCCCGGAAGTATGATGCCTTCTGGAGACTGGGCATGTATGGCACACCGAGCATCAGCAGGGACTTCCTGCGCGAGATGGGCTTAGAGGAATTGGTCACAGAAAGGCTCGCGCAGGCTGGCTGGGAAGCGCTAATGGACTTAGAAAGCGCGGCCGACAAAGAGGACACCTGTGAGTTTCTGGCGTCCCTGCAGATCCAAGACTTAGAGATCCGGTACCGACACCGAGGAGTGTGGTACATTGCATCGGCCAAGAGGTTGAAGAGCATCCTGCGCTGTGACAAGGTGTGCGAGCACGAGGTGGATACGCACACCAATCAGGAGGCGTGGCGCAAGATGGCGCCGGGCAAACCGTTTGCTGCTAGGCGCAGCCGAGGGCGTGAGCTGCGCGACCCCTGGATGTATTACCTGTGGCGCATGGTCGCGTACACAGTTATTGGGCGCTACAACGGTGCGCCGAAGGTCAGCCTGCTTGATATGGATGTGCTGAAGGGGTTGTATTATGGGAAGAAGGTGAGGTTCGTGTCGGACATGGTAGTGCACTGGGAGCGACTCAGCACCAAGGGCCCGCTCACTTGTGGAGGTGTGATTACGCATTTGCTGTGTGGGCTGCACGGAGAGCCAGAGGTGCCTGAGCACACAGTTATTCCAGCCGTTCCTCTTGACCGTGCTCAGATGCTGTAGTACCGAGCAGTTACTGCTAAGGGAGACGGGTCCTGGAATGGTGCTACCGGCTGCAAGCTGCTAGGGCACCGAGGCACGCGGCAATCAGAGGAGCGCCCGCAGAGAGTAGTGCGCGGCAAAAGGAAGCTGCTGCTGAGGAGGAAATGGAGAATGTGGAGGCACCAGTCGTGCCGACGGCTCGGCGCATGAGGACGCTCGCTCAGACTGGAGCACGTGCGCGGGCGAGTGGCCCGCCAGGGGAAGTTGTCACCATTGACATCAGAGATTCTCCCCCGCGCGCGCCAGCAAAGCGGCGCAGACAGGATTCTGAGGAGGCGCCAGCAGAGCAGCGCATGTTGTTCAACGTCATGCGCGTGCTGGAGTACTTGGCGCCTGGGTGGGCAGATCTAAGCATCAATCCACCAGTAGAGTGGCAATTTGGAGACCCCATTCCCCCTCTCCTCAGTCTGCGGCCACCTCCAGGTCACCTTCAGAGCAGCGCCAGCCAGCCAGTTCTCCCGCGCAGTCACCAGCCCAATCCTCAGTGTGCACCCCAGTCATGGACCCACAGCCAATGCCATCAGAGCCCCCTCAGCAACCCGCTGCCTAGATAATTCGATCACCCTCTGAGGTCTCCCCCGCCAAAGAATTAAGTTCAGATTCAATATGGGAGACCGACTCGGACGAGGAGCCCGCAGCTGTATCAATTGCGCAGCCATCCTCCAGCTCAGAATATGAGACAGAGACCGAGTCCATGGACGAGGAGGCACAAGGGTCTGCGTAGGACTCCAGCTCAGAAGACCTTTAGGGCGCAGTAAGGGGCTAGGCACATATCACCTCGGGTTGTCATTATTGCTATCATTGGCTATTCTGTTCTTATTTTGTGTGGATATTTTGTGAACCCTTGACCGTGTTTCATGTGCTGCATTGACTCCGTTTTGTTCATTTTCATGATGCATTTCATTTTTAGTTCTTCGTTGCTTGCATGTGTGCGCTCTCACTTGCGCTTGAGATTGAGTCGTGGGGATACGTCTCTGTTTAAGTGTGGGGGGGGGGGCGTACATTACATTTGCATTCATATTTATCATTGTAGTTTAGCTTAATTAGTGTAGTATAGGAAATAGTAGTGGTTGTGCGCTTGTGTGCAGATTGCGCACACCTTTCGACTTGTTTTGCCTTATTCATCCTACATGCACTGCCTTTAACCAATTTAGTATATTTTTTTCGTTTTTGTTGTCTTTTTAGTCAGGATATTCAGGGGATGTGGAAATTAAAAGAAAAAGCTCTAGAGAGGCGGTTAGTCGTTTTTGCTTTGAGAGTAAGGTACATGGCTAAAAGCGCTAGTGGAGGCCGGTGCTTCGCAACCTTCGGAACAATAGAGCGCGCTCAGCCATGCAGATGCCAAAGGCAAATACCCATAGTGTGGTGAGGTGGGAAAACAGACCACCTTTCCTCTGGAAGTCGAGTGTAGGAAAGTGGGCGCGAGTGTAAACGCGTGCGCTGACCTTCGCAAGTAGACCAAGGAGGGAGAGCGGGGAGTTGTTCCATAGCTACTATCCGAAGGCCGAGACTGGAACCGTTCTGGGAAAATCAGAAGAATGGACGAAGCCGTATAAAAGAAAGAAATCAGTTGAAGATATACGCAAGAAAAAGAAGAATCAGCGTGCGCACACAACTCCATACTAGCGCATGCGCAAGTCCAAAGAAAAAAATCGTCAAGGACGAAAGGCTTGAGTTCCCAAGAAGCGCGCGAATGAATCACGCACCTGAAGATACCTGCGCAATTATCCATGTACCAGAAATTGGAGTAGAGACCGACAACCAGGAGCCTATGAAGAGCTATCTCCGAATCATCCGAATTAAATTCCATCCTGGCTGAGAGGTAACAAATTTCGAAATTATTATATTAGAATTGTTAAGGGTTTGTGCGCGTAGGTGATAAAGCAGCGCAGGGTGAATCGCTATGCGGATCACGCATAAGTATGAGGCCCAGCGCTAGACTTCAAAGAGGTAAAAAGTATTTGTGCTTCAGTACTTGTTCGGGAACGAACAAGGGCAAGTGTGGGGGATTTGATAGAGCCTATTTATATGCGCTATTAAGATCTTAACACTGTGCTTGTTTGCATTATTTTGTGTACAAGATTACTGGTTTTTCGGTATTTTTGTATTTCAGGATAAAATAGGAGCATAAGTCAGATGTGCGCTAACGGACGTTTTAGAGCGCAATGCACTACTGCGCGAAGCTAGCAGCGCAAAAGGAGATAGCTGTTTCGGACTAAAGTGCGCAATCCGAGTAGCGCAATCAGCGTGCGCAGAAGGGCAGAGTTTCTAAATATTAATCTCCTAGATTTGGGAAGTTGCTAAAAGTCTCTCGGGCCAAATCTAAGCATTCCTTGGGCTTCAAGACCACTATATAAGAGGAGGGAAGCTAGGGTTAGAGAGAGAGAGAGCAGATAGAGAGAAGGACACTCGGCAGAAAAACACACCAGCTTCTTCAGCCAGATTCTGCGCGAACCACCTGCGCCAGCCGAGAACAGCAACGCGCTATTGCGCCAATCTGCTACGTTTCTCTTGCTACTTTAGTTTTATTTATTATTGCTATGATGTTTGTTTCTAGCATGTCTAGCTAAACACCTTGTATCGGTTGGGCATGATTCTATGAAGTATTTCCTTTGAGACTTGTTCTTAATGCTTGGTACATCTACTTATATTAATTCTATGCATATGGGTGATAATTAGTTGTGCGAATAAGGGAAGCCTTGAACCGCAATCTTATTCTAATTGCTAGTTATTGTATGTTAAACTAGTTGATAGCTTGACGGTGACAACTAGGAGTAACACACTAGGATACTCAGCTGCTACTGTGATAGGATTCGTGGCTGTGTAGACTAGTTTCAGGAATTAATAGCTCATGAACTTTGATCGAAACATGCGCGCACGTTAGGAAGCCTTGATCGGACACTAACTTAAGTAGAACTGCACTATAGATGTTTAGAGTCGATGATAAGGGATACATTCATAGAGGATTGTCTGTACCGATACTCTACATAGTCATAGTACTTAAAATCTACTGCTTGTGCACGTATCGTGCAATTCTGCCTTACACCACTGTTCATTCGCGCACCTGCGCAACCCAACCACTCACAACCCCAATTTCGTAAGTTGTTGGTTGCTAGCTAAGACGAGTCTGCTTGCTCCTTGTGGGATCGACCCTGACTTAGCCGCTATACTAAGTGGAGAAGGAAGGATTAATTTGACGCGTACAACGACGCGCGATCAGTAGTCCCATAGTAGTTGGGATCCTATGGATCCCTTAGGTTAGATTGCAATGCAAAACATGCAATTTTATTATCAATGAGGTTTTTGATTGAAAATTTCCATGCTTTATCTTCATGTTATTTTTATGCACACCAAGTGTTTGACAAAATGCATGAATGAGTATGAATTGATAAAACATCTAAGGATTGAATGAGAATTAAACTTAGGATGTTTAGAGATCAATCATGTTTATTTTAGATAGCTTTTGTGCACGAGAGTGACATTCGCATTCTATTAGGCTAAGTATAGAGCGTACTTGAGTTAACTATCAATAGCCCGAGAGGTTGAGATTAGGAAACTTTTGTTCTACATGTTTCAATTGAGCGAGAGTTTGAAAATTGTGTCCTTTAGGTATCATTCCCATTCTAGAGAAGGAGCGAGAGTTGAATCTAGAGTGCGTGATACTTTAGCCTAGAATTATCAATTAAATTACATTATGCATGTATTGCTGTTTTGTGTTGCTAATCGCATGACCTAGGGGCGAAGTAGGATTCTGACTACGTTTTCTCTATTGCTTTCTTTCAACCCGAATTCAATATTGTCTTTACTATTCACTAGAGATACCTCGCCTAGAGAAAAAAATCCCAATTTTTATTTAGTAGACTTGCGTTAAGCATTGCTAGCTAGCTTTAGACAAATCTAGGCTTTTCTCTTGGGTTCGACCCGAGGTCACTCGGATTATAAATATTGTTTGCGTACCGTGATTGGACTATTATTTTTACTACCACAATTTCGACAACGTCAATTGTTCCTTCAAAGAGCAGCACTCCAGTTGAGCTTCAGATCAATCCTGAATCAAACTCCACGAGTTCTGATTCCTTCTGCACACAACACTAGTCTTCAACTCAATGTATAAGCCCTGCTACCTTGGTTGATCTTTGTGTAGTCGCTCCGTGCTATCCTTTGTTGCTCTCTGATCGTCTCCTCTCCGTCCTACTTTTCGCCTTCTTTTTTAAGCACACCAGCACACCAAAAATGCCAAGGCTCATTACCAGAATCTTCTCCTAGATTCTAGCAAGTTTGTTGGAGATTCCGTTGCCAAATTTGGACTCGTGGATCCTTATCTTCTTTGACCACATGTTGGCGTTTGTTGAGCTCTTGATGACGTCTGCATAACTCTCTGAGCTTCCTTGATGCCAGACAGATCACTCCGGAGCCTCACCGCGCAACACCAGGTTGATTGGGCATTCTACTCTAGCTCTGGACCATTATGAAGTGTTGAAGCAGACTTTATCTCTGCATAGCTGTCTCTCGCCCATTGTTTGGATAGTGTCTCAGCTTCAAATCTTCAGGTATTGCTTAAGCAGACTCTGGTTCTTTATCGTTTTTGTTTCGTTAGTCTTCAGATTGTGCTCCAGCCACCAATCTTCAAGGAGCTCTTCAAGAGTCTCTTGAGCAGTTTTTCCAAGGATGCCATATTCTCAACAAGTTACAATTTATATCTCTGAACTGATTCTTTCTGAAATTGATCAACAACATTCTTCTTAAAAAAACCCTTTTTGTGTGACAATTAGTAGAACTCCATACTATTTGCTCTCTTTGGGTTCGACCTACTTACCGCTTGCTAGTTAGAAGATGAATATAAATATAAATTTAGCGTACACAACGACGTGCCGTGAGTGTGCAATTCCATCATAAGCACTCCAATGTTTTTCATCCTCGATAATGTTAAATGTATAGCTCCACGTTGCGAAGTAAGCCTCCAAGGTATAGTGGTGATCAACGAAAGGGGAGTAAGGGACACTCTCTCTTCTGCAAACAGCTAAAATATGGTTGCACGGATAGTGGAATGCAGTCTATTTACCGCATGTACATGTACCGTTTTGTAGCTTGACGGCATGAATATGATGTTTTCTGACGGTGCTGACTTGGAAACCTCTTTTTCAGCTTCGAATACTTGGACACTATGAAATCGTGCTCTCTCCCTCGGTTCCCTCAATTTCATATCTATCTTTGGTGCGAACATTATGAAATTCTGCTACATTGCTGATGTAGAGTTATAGCTTCTGCTTAAGCACTCACTGTATCTTTCTATGAAATTATTTTAATGAAGAATAGGAAAGACAGTGCGTTTTTTCACCCAGTTCAGCAACTTGCCTACGTCTCGGGAGGATGCTGCGTTCCTCATGATTTCACTAGCTCAGTTCGAAGTACAAGGACTCACACCTCTACTCCTCACATAGCCGAAATCTTATGCTCAGTCTAACCACCTAGACTAGCTAGTAGTCTGATCACAAAGACTCTCTTCGCGCAACCTACACACTTCCAAAAACAAATAGCTACGGACCTAACTCACAGACCTAGCCTATTCTATTACAATGCGTGGTACATGGAATGCTTAAGCACACTCTTCACCAGAGTTGTTGTATCTTTAGTCAATGACACTCCAAGCTCTCCCGCCAAGTAGCTCATTCAGGAACTACACACAATCCCAAGGCTGCTCTGAGTTCCTCGAACCCCATCCAAGGGCTTTGTGAAAATATTAGCTAGCTGCATCTCAGTAGCTACATGGTTGAGGACAATGTGTCTGATGAAATGGTGTTTAATGTCAATGTGTTTAGTACGAGAGTGCTGCACCGGATTCTTGCTGATGCTAATAGCACTCATATTGTCACAGTAAATAGTCATGGTACCCTATTGAATCCCATATTCACTCAACATTTGTTTCATCCATAGCAACTGTGCACTGCAGCTTCCAGCAGCAATATACTCAGCTTCAGCAGTAAATAGAGAAATACTATTTTGTTTCTTGCTGAACCAGGATACCAGATTGTTACCAAGGAAGAAACATCCACCAGAGGTACTCTTCTTATTTTTTGCACATACTGCCAGTCAGCGTCACAGTATCCCACAAGTACTACTCTTGTGTCCCTTGTATACCATAGCCCATAGGTGGTAGTCCCTCCAACATATTTATTGATTCTTTTAACAAGCTGCATATTTGCACATACTGCCCAGTCAGCGTCACAGTATCCCACAAGTACTGCTCTTGTGTTCCTTGTATACTATAGCCCATAGGTGGTAGTCCCTCCAACATATTTATTGATTCTTTTAACAAGCTACATATGGCTCACCTTTGGGCAGGACTGATATCTGGCACAAACTCCTACTGCAAAGGATATATCAGGCCGGCTAGCAGTAAGATATTGAAGACTTCCAATCATGCTTCGGTATAAAGTCTGATCCACTGCAAGTCCTGCTTCATCTTTGATGGCTTTAGTGTAAGTTGCAGTAGGAGAAAGTTTGTGACTAGCTGTGTCCATCCCAAACTTCTTTACCAAATTTTTCCCATTCTTGCTTTGTGAGATAAAAATTCCATCTTCTTTTTGTGAGATTTACAGATCAAGAAAGTAGGTTAAGCCTCCAACCATGCTCATTTGAAACTTCGTTTGCATTTGCTCCACAAACTGCTTCACCATTCTATGCGAGCTTGACCTTAAAACAATACCATCCACATTTATTTGTGCAATAATAAAATTTGACCTTGTTTTGGGCACAAAAATAGTCTTGTCCACCGCTCCTCGATCATATCCGTGCTCGATCAGGAACGCAATCAACCTTTCATACCAGGCTCTCGGTGCTTGCTTCAACCCTTAGAGAGCCTTCTTTAGCTTGTAGACATGGTTTGAATGATGAGGATCCTCGAATCCCTTGGGTTGAGCAACATAGACTTCTTCTGTCAAAATACCATTTAAGAATGAAATTTTGACATCCATTTGGTACAGCTTGAACGTCATGTGACAGACCAGTGCAAGCAAAAGTTTGACTGCTTCCATGCGAGCAACATGAGAAAAGGTTTCATCAAAATCTACTCCCTCAATCTGTGTGTATCTTTGGGCTACTAGCCTGGCCTTGTTTCTTGTAATATTGCCCTTCTCATCCGACTTGTTTTTATATATCCATTTGTTGCCAATAACATTCACATTTTCTGGCAGTGTAATCAGATCCCACACCTTGTTTCTTTCAAACTCACCAAGCTCATCCTCTATGGCAGCTATCCAGTGTTCATCTCCCATAGCCTCTTTGATGTTCTTAGGCTCAGTGCTGGAAAGGAAACACGAGTTATTAATCATATCATAGAGATTAATGTTAGATGTGCCTCGAGTTTGTCTTCCTTCAGTCAAGCTGCCAATGATGTTTGTGGTTGGATGGTCCTTCTGAATTTTTCTAGGGGGAAGTCTAGCAGTGCTTGGTGAAGTTGGTGAGTTCTCAACTGGTGCATCGGCATCTATTCTAGACTGCTCAACTGAAATCTGGGAATCGTCATGATCTGCTGAAGCATTCTCTGATGCTTCCTGCTCAGCTGTTCTTCTATTTTGAGACTGATATTGACCTTCAGTGTCAGAGTCTTCTTTATCCTCATAGTTGTTTGGACTCCTCTCCTAGGTCATTCACAACAACGTTGATGGATTCAGTCACAGTTCCAGTTCTGCTGTTGAAGACCCGATATGCTCTGTTGTTTGATGAGTAGCCCTGAAATATCCTCGGATTACTTTTTGGATCAAACTTTGTCATGTTGACAACTCATCGTCATGCGCCTCAAATTTGTATTTGTAGTTCCTGTTAACACACTAGTAAGCGGTAAGCAGGATCGAACCCAAAGAGAGCAAGTAGGATAGAGTTCTAAAGATAATTCTAGGAATTCAGAAGAACAATTGTTTCAAAGAGTGTCTATCTATTGGAAAGGAATTAGTTCGGGGAATACATTGCAACTAGCTATCCTCGATCAAACAACATGCATAAACTAATGAATACACTGCACTACAAGTTCTACTTGTTCTTAACCGCTAGGTTCTCAAACAAGTTCAATAGTTACTCGACTAACACCACAAATCGGTTCTACCGCTAGGTTCTCCCCAACAATGCAATCAAGTCAAGTATAACACAATTGATATCAATCTAGCTCACCGCTAAGCTACACTAAATTGATAACCAAAGCATTCAGTTCATACATATAAGGGCAGTAAAATCACTAGCTCAAACAAGTAGTCATTGACCTCAAACTAAATATTGCAATGCAAACCCCAAACTAAAATAAGGATTAAGCTACTCATAACATCCATGGAATACAATAAAAACTAGGTTAAGTCTGCTACAACAAACTGAAGTAAGAACGAAACTGAGCTAAAATGGAAAACTACGTGAACAGTGATTCCGGCCTTCGAATGGCAGCATAAGGAACGCGTCCCGCTCTTTCTCATCGTTGCTCTTTCAGCGCGAGGCAGGATAGGGGTTACCCACCCATTCCCGGTTACTCGGACTAGAGATAGGATGGTTTTTTTTCCCGTCCCACCACTGCATAGTAGTGCAACGATGGAGTCACCCCTCGTAACTCGAAGGTCCAACCTCCACAAATTCAGTGCACTACACGACAAATCCTTTGAACCTCCGAAAGAATGCCAAGTCCCTCTAGGACATTTCTATCAACTCCACATCCTGAAATATCTTAGTTTAAAAGAACATATAACATTAAAGCACAAGCATCACAATATTTCAGAACCAATGCAAAGCATACATGTCAAAACTTCATAGAATAGACATCATGTCATAAAATCAGCTTTTACATCGCAGCATAATGTCTTGTCTCATGAATCCAGCAGCAATTCAGTAGCATAAATCTTCATAAACATGGCAGCAAATGCTCAAGAACTTTGCAGCTCATAAAAGAAAAAACTAACGTGTTCTAACTACTAACTAATGCAAGCTAACAAAGGCAAACATGATGAGCATAGCACGCATACTAACTTCCCACCCCACACTTGAATCGAACCTTGTCCTCATGATATAATCTAAGGGAAGGAAGCTCATGCAAGATTCACAA